>OZ023275.1:45695283-47076771 GCA_964007475.1 Hybos culiciformis
ATATACGAATCTAGGCTAATTCATCGCCAAGCAATTCATCGCCAGCAATTCATCGCCAGCAATTCATCGTCAAGCAATTCATCGTCAAAAAGTTCATCGCCAAGCAATTCATCGCCAAGCAATTCATCGCCAAGCAATTCATCGCCAGTAATTCATCGCCAGTAATTCATCGCCAGTAATTCATCGCCAGCAATTCATCGCCAGCAATTCATCGCCAGCAATTCATCGCCAGCAATTCATCGCCGGCGGCGATGAATTGCTGGTGATGGATTGCTTGGCGATGAATTGATGGCGATTCATATTTTATGTATTTTTTTTGGTTTCTTTTTTATATTTCGGCGAAAAAAAAATTTTGCCGTCGAAAAATGTATGAAAATTTTGAGTGGCCATACTCCAAAACGGGGCATATCCGAGAAAAAAACTTTTGAATTTGTTGATTTGGGAACCACCTCTACTTCCTCACCAAGTTTCTGCCACATCGGGCTAATTTTTTTTTTTTTTTTTGTTATATACATATTTCGAAAAAAAAAAAAAAATTTTCCATAGAAAAATGTATGAAAATTTTGAGGGGCCAAATCTCCGAAACGGAGCATTTCCAAGAAAAAAGCTTCTGTATTTAGTGGTTTGGGCACCGCCTCTACCCAATCACCAATTGGCGATGAATTGCTGGCGATGAATTGCTGGCGATGAATTGCTGGCGATGAATTGCTGGCGATGAATTGCTGGCGATGAATTGCTGGCGATGAATTACTGGCGATGAATTGCTGGCGATGAATTACTGGCGATGAATTACTGGCGATGAATTGCTTGGCGATGAATTGCATGGCGATGAACTTTTTGACGATGAATTGCTCGACGATGAATTGCTGGCGATGAATTGCTCGCGATGAATTGATTCGCGATGAATTGCTAGGCGATGAATCAGCCGCTTACCATATACACACCTTAGTATTAACTATTAACTTACATAAATAAGCAATAGGTTGAATAAGTTCTAGCGTAAGCATTCCCCAAGCTTTGTAATAATTCGCTTAGATTCAGCCATAAAAATCGGTATTGTGATACTACTGTAGCCGTACATTCTACATTAACATCCTGAAAGAATTATTGTTTTACAGAGTTATAAAATGAGTATTCTGTAAGTATTGTTTTCATAGTTCGACCGAAATATCACGCGTCAGCAAGTTTATATTAGAATTAACTTCTAAATGACATAAAAAAGTACTAATTTTTATCTAAAAGCAAAATCGATGTCAAAAGTAACTAATTTTCCTATGTTCAATAAATATTTTTTAGTAAAATTTATGTTTCTTTTTGTAATATGCTTACCTTCCTGAAACGTTCAGATAACCCTATTGCAGCCGTTTTAATTGCTCTAGAATTAATATACCACAAAGAACAATTCATGTTTATCATAGTTATTATATGATAGTATGCCAATGTGTGCCAAAGTGGAAATCCTTAAGATAATTAAATATATTCAATTTACAAATGTATGTACATTTTTGAATATTTTCATAAAATTATTCACCATCCAAAAGAAAACTTAAAGATAACATGAACAATAAAGCACATAAGAGGCAACCAATTGAAATAATAACAATAAGAATTTTTAATTTTGGAAATTCCAAAGATGTTCCAGTTATTTTGTAGTATCGTACCTTTTTAAATTAATTAAATTAATTAAAATTTAAAATTTTTGAATTTACCAGTAATAGAAATAGAAATATGACAAAACTTATTTACTCACTTGGAATGCACCCCACATTGTTTTATAAATTGCTACTTCTTTAGCAACACCCCATCCAACAAACGGAATCCTAATTTAAAAAAAAAAAAAATACAGTTTTATTAATTTCAAACTATAACCAAAAGCTAAAAACTGACCAAAAGTGAGGAGCCAGAAATACCACAAATATGATTGCATAAATATATTCATCGAATTCTTTTGTGGTTTGTAAAATATGAATTCTTTCACGACCAATGTACAAGACAACAGCAGTCATTAAGAACCAAAATAAAACAGCGTACATTGTGGCTATTGAATTCCAATGAAATGTTATTCGACCAGGTGATGATCTCAGAATAGGCATAACTGCTAAAGCGCGAAACAAAACTAGCAATAGTTTGTGATCTCTATAAAACTATTACATAATAATTTTTAAATTAAACTTCAAAGTAAACAACAAACAATTTAAGCAATATATTTTTGTAAAAATCTAATGTTAAAGACTCTATTTTTTATTTCTTAATAATCTTTTTTTTTGTAATATTAATTTTTGCAGGATTATAATATAATATCAATAATAATTATGGTAGAATTTTAAAAAATAAGAAGGCTTATAATTTAACTTCTATTGATCAATTATAAAATTTGTTTCTAAAACAAAATTTTTACATGCTTTAGTTTCTACAATGAAAAGAGCAATACAATCAAAAAAATACTTTAAGAATTAGTTATTTTGAATTACTTCAAATTGGTTGACTATCAAATTCAACTTCCAGTTAAATAATAAGTATTCTTTCTAGTCCTAACTGAGTCATTTAAAAAAACAACGAATTTCTAGGATCAGTGAACGAAAGATTAGCAAGAAAGTTCTGTTTATCTAACGACAAGCATATAAGGTGAATTAAATACTAATCCAAGTATATTTGTGGTTTACATCATACGAAACTTTATCAATTCAATCGCTCTTGTCTAAACAAATATTATAGAGTGATTAATAATCATGTTAGTTCTTAATTGTTATTGGAAAATAGTAGATCTGAATTTCATAGTTGTTATTTTGTAAGCTCAATAAAATTTTAAATAAATTACTTGATCATGAATCTCAGCCGTGTTACCGTCTCTAGAATTTAAATTTTTTCTTAAATAAAATTCTTTTTCCTCAGTCAGTAGTGGTGATATAAATTCTTCACTCCATCGTCGCCGTCGATTTGATTCTTCAAAATTTAAATCACGTTTTAACAATGTTATGTTTATTGAATGCTCAAAATCATTGTCCTTTATAGAAAACATGATTGTGTTTTAATTTGAAAATATGAAAATTTTAACTAACTTAATTTCTATAAAAATTTCCTCTTTTATAACATTTTTCTAAATAAGAATATTAATAATTTATGAGTAATTGATTTAAAGTTTTTTTTTTTATTTATTTATTGTTAAAAGAAAAATTAATATAAACAAAGAAAAATTTTAGCGAATTCATTATGAATAAATTTTTAATTTTTATTTAAAATTTAGAATTCAACGGTATTAAAGTATAATTTTAGTTAGATTCATATTTTCATGTCTTTTGCCTAATTGAATAATTTAAATTTTTACTGAAAGTACCTATAAAATAAACTCATTTAGAAAGTGATAAATTAATAAAAAATATCCGAAAAAATATTCTAATTTGACTTTATGTATAACTTGAAAGAAAAATTTTAGTCTAATAATCTCAAACGATTCGAATCTAAAACTTTAAATTCAAAAGTTCTATAATTAACATCGAAAAGTGAAAAATGAGGTCCCAACTCCATGGACAGCATTCCAAAAAATTTCCATAAGTACCAGCTCATAAACCTTCAATTTACTGAATCAAGTAGCTAGTGATCTATTTGAGACATTAATCTTTCAAATAAAGGTTCACGTAGCAGGTCAAGCAGCAGGTCATTGTGATGTGGAAAAAGTGTTAATTTTATATTATTACATTTTTTCCATATTTCCAATATTTCGCACCTACATATTGTTTTAGCATCTATAAGTATACACTGTTCTATCTCTTATAACTCTTATAACCCCTAACGATACTAATTACTGTTACTTCACTAGGTTACATTTTCACTACAAATAAAATATGTTTGAACATTACAGAAAAATCAAAATCCTTCACACCAACAATAATTAAATCAAGTTCAAGGGCAATTTTAATTATTTTGTTGTATAAATTAACAAAATAGTCCACCCACATAATTATATCAGCATCATTCAAATAAATACCAATTTTCTGTTAGATTATATCAGCCAAAGTAAATGTATAAATTCCGACCAAAATAATTTCCCTAAATATTTTTTTTTTTTTTTCATATGATTTACATTTTATCATTTTTCTGATATCATTTATAATTAATATGTAAATAAAAGCGTTTAACATTACAACAAGGTATTTATAGAAGATTTTCCAAAGATGATGATAATACAAATGTGTACATAATACCAAATTTTAATTTACAATTTCAAATTTCATAATGATACAAGTGCCAGTTACAGTACGAAATTACCTCTCCTCAGAAATGTTTAGAAGACATTATTATCATACCGATTAATTTAAGAGTCTGAAAATGAAATACATTCGAGCGCATGGTATAAAAATTTGATCTACAAATATCCGAATAATTTCCGAATCTTAAAATAACTATAAACTCCACTCATTATGTTAGCCGATTATTCAGAACACTTGAATTAAATAACATTTTTACATTGCTAGAAAGATATAAAAAAAAAAATAATTCAATCCGATTCGGACTGCCTCAATGATGCACTGAAATTCAAAGGTTACTAACTTATGCTAAAATTTTGAACAGGAGTTAATAACAAATCATAACATAATAAAATTAATTTAAAAACTTCTCAAACTAAATCAAAACATTGAGAGATATTTTTCACACAATAAAAACCATCATGAAATCCTTTTTGCTCCAAATAATTTACATAATTTTCATCTTTTCACAAAGGATTACCACAGAGGAAAAAAGTTTTTAAAACGTAAGTGGCCCAAAAATATTCTGAAATCTCTTAATATTTTTTTATTATATTATATAGAAATATATACATGTAATGTATGTAAATACGATAAAAAAAATTTTAATAATTTATAAGCATATATATTTCTGATTCACCCAAAATAAACTCTGTTATCGATAAGGTTATATTAATTCTATGAAATATAAAATAAAATAAAAACTATCATCTGGATTATTTAATATTGTATCTTAGCCATTAAAAGCTTATGTTGCAGTATTTTTTATCAAGGTAGACAACCTTTGCCTTCTATATACTTATCATGCTGGATGTTCGATGAATTAATGAGATAAAAAAATTCAAGTATTTAGTCTATTCCTTATGCTAAAAATATAAAAATAATTAAGTTTTTCTCAGTAACAAGTTCTTCTTAAGCAATTTTGCATATATACGAATTAAATTAAATTGTTATTCCAATTTCTTTCGTTTTTTTTTGTTAAAAAGACAATACAATCTTTATTTATTCGGAATGCTAATCAAAACATAATGTATGGACATCACATATTTTCATTGAATAAATTTTTTTTCATAAATAACACCAACAAAATATTTGGTTATCGAAATTTCTTTTTTATTTTCAACTTTTTGTACTTCATCTATAATCATATCCAATATAAGGTGTTTAAAAACACATTTAAAAATTTCCATAAATTATCAATTAATTTAATTATAATTTTTCAATTTTCGGTAATCCAAAGTACAGATTCACAGACCCAAGACTTTGTAAAAGTCTGTATTCTTTTGTATTCTCAATACTATTATGAATGATCTCCAGACCATGAAATTGTAATTTATTTTAATATTAATGCCAGTTAATAAAGTTTTGTTACACAAACCTTCTTACAGTAGTTGTAAAAAAAAAAAAAGAATTAAACACAAAAACATGTACAATTTTATAATATAATTTTCATCATTTAGGGAAGAAATCGTGAGAATTAGTTAGTTTTTTGCAAAATTTTATTTTTAAATAGAAATTTCAACCCTCTGAAGATTATTGTAAGAGATTTTTAAAATAAAAAAAAATCTTTCATTTCCCAACCAAACAATGATTTTGTTGAGTTAAGTTAAATAGTTGCATTTTAAGTTTCAAAGCCTCAACACTTTTTCCCCACATAAAATTCAATGCTATTCCTAATTTCTAATATTTCAGAAAACTTATACAATTGTTTGCAATGTACGTTATGTAATACATCAATTATTATTATCCCAATAAGCACAAAGATAATACGTCGCAGACTAAAATGAAACTATGAAACTATATAGAATTGAATATTCATTGAATTTCATCAAAATATAATTCGAGAATAGATTTTTTATTGATTTTTTGAGATTTTATCTTTATTTATATATAAATTTAATAAAGTTTTATAAAATTAAAATAGATTTTTATTTCAGTGCTATCATGGTAATTATAATTTTATAACAAATTTAAATATTCTCCACCATTTTAATTTTTCACGAAGACACATGAGAGAATGATGTCTTAGAAGAAAATCGTTAAGATTTTTTCAACGAAAATGTTAAATTTTAATATTATTTTTGTACATATCATAGTTCATTTACGTGACGACGACGTATTAAAATTTTATTCTTTAATTCCATCCACAAATGGATTTGGTAAGTACACAATATGTATGTATATGTATTGTGTGTATTATAATTAAACCACCATTCAACTTGATATAAAAACTTTTTTTAAGTTTTCTTTTTTATTTCAAACTAAACCACCATGTTTTCATGTTGTTATGAGTTTAAAAGAAAAATTTTTCAACAATAATGCATTTTATTAATTTTTTTCTATTTGCTAATTATTTAGTATTTAAAACTTTAATGTAAAGCACACCACACCTGTGATTTTTTAAGAAGTTCTATAATTATAATGAAAAATTGGGCGCTGTGAGCTAAGTGCTTTAAAGTGATATACCTATTCTAATTACTGAACTAGTTGCTAAAAAAAACTACCTAGTAAACAAAGTCCGAAAATGTTAACAAAACGAACTAGAGTCTAAAAAATATAAAAACAATTTCTAATGGAGCATGGGAAAATATTATTCTACTAAATACACACCTATATCAATCGGCAAAGTTCTATTAGTTAGAGCAGTTTGAAAATCTTTTTAACATTTTAAATTAATTTGAATTCAAACTATGTTCTACATAATTCTAATGAATTATAAAGAAAATAAATTTCTCGCTCATAAATCAAAGTTTTTTTGTTCTTACGACGATAATGGATTTAAATTACCAAAAGCATAAAGAAAATAATGTTGGGAAAGTATTTGTTTTTTTTTTTGTAAAGCAATAGCAATAAAATTTTTTGAGAAAGTAAACGAATATAACAACAACATCTGTTGCTTTAAAAATATGTACATACTGTATACAAAAATGATAAAATTGCTTCAGGTTAGCTTTTTTATTGCTTTAATTTTAATTTTGATTTGGGGAAAAACAAGTGAAAATGAAATATTATTATAAAATAAAAACATAAACACCCTCTATTTGTTTACACAAGACCTTTGCGACTGTAATAAGGAGCTTTTTTCAATTTCGTAGAATATAATGAACAAAGTAATAGCATTGATTTTTCTGTTGAAAGCGTTAAAAAAAAATAGTTAATTAAAATCGAGAAATTTCTTATGGTACTATATTGAAATTTTATTAAATCAAAATTGTTCCAGACTGTAGATTCTAACACTATATTTTTTAAATTTCATTGATATTAAAATTTTAGGACTTCTATTTGGTTTAGAATTAGAAAGTGGAAGTGCAGTGAAATAGATCGTAAATGACAGCCAAAACTATTTTATATTCATATAATGTGAAGGTTTTTTTTTCTTTAAATTTGCTTACAGATTTTTTTGCTAATAAATTGTGCAATTGTTACTAGATACAAGAAATCTAATATTTACGCTGCACACAATTTTATTGGAACATGTTCAAATATAAAGGGGTAATAAAAATGTTTGATACGATAATTTAATGACGATAATTTATCATTTGTACTTAAAATGTCAAACCTAAATTTAATATATTTCCAATTCTTTATCCCAATTAGCAAATTAACACCTGTCAAAAATTGCTATAATATAATCCTGCTGAGTATATTTTATAAATTTATTTAATTCCATTTGACACTTTCATTTGAAATAATTTATGTATTTAGAAGCAAAAAATGAAATAAAATTAAGTTGGAAAAATACGTTTGAAATATATACATAAAAAATATTGATATTTCCTCAAGAGATATATAATGTCCCAATTTGATTGATATCATTTTTTAATACATTTTTTCACACTTAATTTGAATATTTTTTTGACGCAAAATTTTTATCTTGTAGATTAAATAAAAAAGATATACATGTTCCTATACCTATTGTAATGTAACAATAAGGATTATAATAAAAAAAAAGGAATCCTGTGTTTGATATGTTAAATTTCCAGACTATACTATAATATTCTTTCATGTAATATTAAACTAAAGAAATATAACCTGTCCCGTATTATTTTTATTACTGTCTGAATCACGCAATAAAAGTATTGACTCGTGTCAATGTATTTTTCTGTATACAGAACTCTTAATTAATAACAAATTTAGTTTACATTTTCAATAATCTACTATTATTTAATTTAAATTTGTTTTGACTGTGTGTTATTATTTACTACAGGGAATTATTTTATTGCTTTAAAATTAATGATATTTTTTAGTAATTAGTAAAACAATCTTTTTATTTTTCAAATAATTAAGTCAGTCCGATAGTTTTATGAAAAAAATTCTAAACAAAATAGTTATGTGCCGATAGGCCCTTGCTAACGCAATTATAAAGTATCCACAAAGAAATTTATATTATTAACTATTATTGCTATATTAAATTAAAAATTAAGACTATTATTTGAACTCCAATGTTCTTACAATTGTAAGTTTCTTATGAATTCCTTTTCAAAGAAAAAAAAAATTAAATACCTACGTAAATTTTTCTAAAGCATTATTTTTTAATTTAATATAGAAAACAAAACTCTTTTAAACGAACCAAATATAAAAAAAAAAATATTGTTTTACAATGTAATTTTCTTTCTTTAATCCTTATTTATCGTAATGAATGTAATCATAATTTTTTATTTTTACATCTTAAATTTTCATAAACAATATTTATGGGTTCATTCGCTTAATAAAATAACTATTAGTAAAAAACTAAAATTTTTTTTTTCTGCATCTTAAAGGAAAACAAAAAAATTTAGAAACATTCATTTGAAAAATTAAATTATTTATGTATTTTAAATGCTCAAGGATATCATAAAAAGTACATATTTCTTTAAAACTTATAATGAATAAATTATGTAATTATGGTAACTCATCTAATTACGTATATTTTTATTTGTATGAAAAACAAATTATAAATTATGCACAATAAATAAATAAAAAATAATATTTATGTATGCATTTTAATTCTATATAAAAATTTAATAATATTTAAAATTTGAGTTCATTAAAATAAAAAAAAACTGATGTCATTTAATTATATGTTTTATTAAAATAAAGTTAGCAGTAATTTCATTTTATATAAATCAAATAAAATAATTCGCTTCAGAGAATTTTAAATAAATTTTCATTAAAAATGTTTTAATTAATAGTTTTGACGAAGAATGTCAAAGCTACACAGAAATTAATTTTACTATTTTTTTACACTATGGGTGCGTTGATTTTAGAGTATGATGGGTATCTTTATAAATTTACAGATATACAATAAAATATGAAGATTGTTATTACGACAATAGGGAAGAAAAAACTCTTAGATTTACGCACCATATTAAATAATTTTGTGGTTAAGGTAGAGCGGCTTCGGCTAATTAATCCATTACATTCAACTTTCGCACTAAAAATCTGATAAACTTACAAAAATGTATTTGGTTTAAATGATTTTCTAACTGTTAGCATTACTCCTCAAGTAAAACTTCATCAGAGTAGTATTCAAAGTATATTTCTCTGCCGTCGGTGGACTGAGTTATTCAAATCCAATAAATTTGTAAATAAATATATTTTAAGGTATACCTATATTAAAATTATTGTATAAAAAAAAAATTCAGGTATAATTTTGTAGTTATTTATGCAGTGAATTTTTCTCAGTATCATAACAATTATACGGTATATAAAAATATTATTGGAATTAGTTAATAGATAATAAATCTGTACTTGTGTACTGAATGAAAATTCAGAACTATTTTGATTTAGAAAATGTCTCAAATTTTGATATTTTTGTAAGAAGTTTCATCATATATCTTCTTCATCTTGTTTTGTTTTATAAATTGTGGTTTCTTACCATATATTATTTAATTCATTTCAAATGCCACCAAAGATTTAATAAATTAATTTCAATTCAAGAAAGACCACTGTGTTATTGTTGCTAATATTTTCATTTCAAATACAAAATTTTTAAGTATTATTATGTGGAAAATTATTCTACGAATATTAATTCTTATGCAATTATTATAAACTGCATGAAGTGGATATTTCATGTCAATTTGCGATTTTAATTGCATCATTTAACATCAATTATTTGTTTTTCTTCCCCCTATATATAATAATACACTGCTGTACATATAAATATTATCTTTTCATAAAGCTTTTGATTTAAATCATATTAAATATTTATAAGAAAATATTTTTCCCTCTTTAAGATTTATTTTTGTGAATATATAGAGTAAAAGAAAAATACTAGTTAAGTAACCTATATATAATACTATTTATATTTAAATTTATTTTAATGTATAATTCTATATATTGATAAAGAAAACATATCATAATATGTGTTTTGTATAATGTATATATATATACTTTAACGACCCTTTTCAAATCTGAAAATTTTCTTTCATTTATGCTAAAAATATAAAATATAAAAAGAAAACATAAAATAAATTGGAAAAACACAGCTCAGCTTGTGGTCTTAAGCCTAACAACAATATTATTAGAAATGCTATTTTATAAATCGAAATATAGTATATAAAAAATAAAAAAAAATTAAGTTCTTTAGCAAATGAATATTTTTTTTTTTCATGGAAATGTAAATTATTTATGAACATTTAAATACACGTATTTATCTACGTAGATGTGAGAAATATAGATTTTTTTTTTCTATAAAAGGATTTATTTTTACAAGCCTTCAAAACATATTTAAACTTTTTAATAATCTTCATTTAAAATAAATATTTGATCTTCTTATCTTATTTATATAAATCTTGTAAATTGAAATGGGACAGAATGACACAGCAAAGAATAATAGGTATAACATATAATTCTTAAAAAATTGTGGTCATGAGAGGTTGGTCAAGGGTTTTGTGAGTGTTTTTTTTTTTCAAAATTATTAATTTCAATTTGATTTGTTAAAGAATAAGATTATGAAAAAATTTTACAGTAATATGTAAATATTAACAGTCCTATAATGTCGAACTTTCATAATTTTACATACATACAAATTTTATCTACATTATGTCTAAGAACTTTTAAATCATTTTCTAATAACTCCTAACTCTTATTAAATGAGAATGAAGAAAAATATTTTTGTCTTAAATATCTGACTGTTATAGAGCTATAATTAACTTTATTTTAATATAAATATAGAATAAATATACAGCCCATTAATCAAATTAAATATATAAACCATATATACTTTAAATTTATGGTGATAAAAAACATAAGTTTTACAATTGCAAACGATAAGTTTTTATTATAATGTAATTTTGTAATCTGTACAATTAAGCATATATTAAAATCACCTGCAACTAACTTTTACATAATGCGTGACTGAAAATAATTTAAATTTAATTGATGTAATTAGATATTGAAATAAAAACTCGAGAACGAGAACTGAAATAAAATACCCATTAAAATTTAGGTAGTTGCACGCAGACAATATAATATAATGTATATTTATTTATAATTAATTTAAATTTTATACCTTTAAGTATAAAATCATAATTTTTAATTGCATTTCTTAGTTTATTAAAAACGAAAGCCTCCCAAAAACAAAAATTTCTTATATTTTTAAATTATCTGATTACTTATTCAGGGAATATTATGCAAACATATCGCATTTTAAAATTGATAAAAAAAATTGTCCTCCAATTGTCGGCGTACTAATTAAGTAATTAAGTAATAACAATCAAAATTATAAAGCTATATAATCTAGTCTAGATAAAAAAGTCCATAAAACTGTCATAGACAATTAGTGACCTTCCAAAGAGAACTTTTTATTTTAAAAGCTTTTTTAAAACATAAATGATTACAAATTTTAAGAAATTTTACTTTAAAATCACAGAGTTTATAAAGTATATTCAAGTTTACAACATTAATTCAGAGGTTTCCAATAAAATCAGGTATATTATGTATATATTTTAATACTTGGAAAATTATTTAATATTTTAATTTAAATTGGGCATATGAATTGCATTATACAGTAATATTATATTCAATAAGCTTTTCTTCTTAATTGATTATTATGTTTAATTTTTATTTAATATCTTAAAATTATTATTTGACTAAAATAATGTGTTAAAATCTTAAAATTAAAGCTGATTAAAGAAGATTATGGCTTATAAAAAGAATTACAAAATTTAAGCAATTTGACATAATATTTAAAAAATTTCTTGGCAAAATGGTGTGAACCAAAAAATATTATATTCCATATACATTTCTAAGAATTTTATATATTTCTTAGAACAAATAAAGTACTATGGTATTAATTGTGGTTTTTCCGCGAAAATTTTTATCATTAATTAAATTATTCAGAAATAAAATTCATTTAATTTTTTTCATTTTTCAAAGGTTTTTTTTTTACCATTATAATTAATTGCAAAAATGAATCGTTGGACTGGAAAAATTGCTGTAATAACAGGAGCAAGCTCCGGAATCGGTGCAGCTATTGTCAAGGATTTATTAAAAGCAAAAATTATTGTAATTGGTCTTGCTCTTGAACTTAACAAGTTAATAGATTTTAAATCGACTTTGTCGGCTGAATTGCAAACTTCCTTTCATCCTTTTAAATGTGACATAATCTGTGAAAAAAAGGTTAAGAAAATTTTTCAATTGATTGAAACTAATCATGGGCCAGTTCATATTGTGATCAACTGTGCTGGAATTATAAGTCATGATAAGCTTCTAGAAACAAATATCGAGGTAGTTCAAAGCATATTGAACACAAATGTTTTGGGTACTGTTAATTGTGTTCGGTCAGCTTTTGAAAGTATGCAAAAGAATAATATAAATGGACATATTATTTTGATGAACAGTATTTTGGGTCTGCGAATCCCAACCAGTGGATATTCATTTTCTATTTATCCAGCGACGAAATATGCGGTAACAGCTTTGGCAGAAACATTCCGTCAAGAATTTTCTAGTTTTGGAACTAAAATAAAATTAACGGTAAATATTCAATTATTAATAGTGATTGCAGCTTCAATATAAATGTTTTATTCTATTCGTAGAGTATTTGTCCTGGAATTGTCAATACACCAATGCTGAAATCATTCCAAAAGAAGTTTAATGAATCCGGAATACCTTCTTTAGATCCAGAAGATGTAGCAAAAAGTGTTTTATATGCATTAAGTACTCCGGAGAATGTTCAGATAAGTGAATTGGTAATTCAAACAACAGGGGAGACATTCTAGATCTAGACCGGTTTTAAAAATTATTATTAAAATATAGATTTAATAAAAGATTATAAAAAAAATCGCTTTATTAATTTTGGTTTATATTTTATTCAATGAATTTTAGGCTGTCAATTTTGTAAGAACGAGTCAAAAGTAGCTCTTTCTCTAATCAAGGTTACGAAAAGTTAGAGCCTATTGCTTAGCACTCTCCAAACGTGTTGTTTGTTGAGGTGGAAAACTCAACTGTTTATTTTAAGTTGTGGTGGACGTAATGACCATCGTAGTACATTTGTTTTCTATATGAATCTATGTATAATTAATTGTAATTTTATTTGTTTATGTTAATCTAAATTAAATTAATTTTCTTTATTAGTAAGGGTAAAAATAATGCGTGTATCTGTAATAAACTTCCTAATTTTTAGAGGATATACATTAAAAAATTCGATATTTATTTAATAAATTATGTATATATTTAAAAAAAAAAGTTTTAAAGAAAATTAATTATTTTAAATAGTACCATGTACAATGAACAATTTTACAGTGTATCTTTGTAGTATTATACATATATTCATACATTATTTATTAGGAAAAATTCCAACAGAAATTATTAAAAAAGCTTTTTAACATTTTACATTTTTAAAGAAATTGGTTTTCCGAATTAGTTGCTAATGAATTGTAAAATAATAAAAGACAAAAATTTCACATCGCATAACAAAACACAATATGGATCGTTGGGTAGACAAAATTGCTGTTGTTACTGGTATTTTAATTTTTTTTATAATAATTTAGCTTTTTACATATATTACGGATATTTGAAAATTAATTATAAATCAAAACTATAGTTAAAATCATTAAAAGAACTAAAAATATAAAAAAAGTGTACGAAACTTACATACATCTACTAAGCAACCGAAATTTTGGCAAGCAATTATAAAAAATTTATATTGAATCTCTAGTATAATCATCCAAATTTAATTACAAATTAATATCGAAAACATATAAACAGAAATATCATTAACGACTGTAAGCATTATATACATTGATTTTCTTTAACCCTACATCTTACGTTATAAAAAATATTTTCATGGTATATGAAAAAAAACCTTCATTACAAATATGAATTAAAAAATATTTAAAATTTAATTACAGCGTGTATGGTTATGATAACATTATGTTTATGATTACATAGATTTGGGCAATAAAACTGAATTATTTTAATCTATGTAAAATAACTTAAATGTATATTTTTAAATATAATACTTTCAACAAAAACATCAACGATAAACCATCAATATGTAAATGAAATTGTTATTAAATATTGCTTATTATATATTACTAATCTTATATAATCCTTCTGCTATCGATGAGTTTTCAAAAATCATTTTTTATTGCGTGTACATTTACTTTTTTTTTTTTCAAATATATCCATATTTTTTTAATTATGCAGGAGCAAGCTCTGGAATTGGAGAAGCAATCGTCAAGGATTTGCTAAAAGCAAATATTATTGTAGTCGGTTTGGCAAGACGTTTTCATCGTTTAGAGGAAATAAAATCAAATTTACCAGATAAAGAAAAAAATCGATTTTATCCAATAAAATGTGATGTTACCATTGAATCTGATATCAAAAATGCTTTCGAATGGATTGAAACTTATCTAGGTGGTGCCGATATATTAATTAACAATGCCGGAATGTATAAAGCTGAAAAATTAATTGAAACTGACATGGAAACAGTTCGAAAAATTATTGATACTAATGTTAATGGACTTATTTGTTGCACTCAGGAAGCCTACCGCAGCATGAAGTCGAGAAATATTAATGGTCACATTGTTTTAATTAGCAGTATTGCTGGTCACAAAGTGGCGTATGAATTTGATTTGAACATTTATTCTGCTAGTAAATTTGCTGTTACTGCTATAGCTGAAACTTTGAGGCAAGAATTCATCAAATTGAAGAATAAAACTAAAATAACGGTAAAATTAATGTTCAACATAAATTTTAAAAATATATTTTTTTTTTTTACGGCAAGGCATTAATAGTTGCTCTTATAATAAAACCATTAATATAACTAATCTAATAATTTTGCAAAAAGAATCATTAGACTAGAATGAGAAGTTTTTGAAGTTTTTATTTTGTGATTTATAATAATTATAATTATTGCAGATAAAGAATTAAATAACTTATAAAATAATTTATTTTAAATACATTTTAATGGATTAAAACATCATAAAATAGATAAAATTACTATATATTATATTTTTTCAATAATGTAGGTACTTATCATGTTCATGTACATATCATGTTGATACACATAATATACGTTTAATTTTAAAAAAATATTCTAGACAATCTAAAATTTCTTTCAGAATATCAGTCCTGGACTCGTTGAAACAGAATTATTTGGTGATTCTTTGGAAGTGCTGAAAGAAATAACACCATTTCTAAAACCAGAAGACGTATCAGGTGCAATTTTGTATGCCTTGGGGACACCACCACATGTTCAAGTTCATGAATTGATAATTAAACCAATTGGAGAAAAATTTTAAATAATATACTATATGTGTTCAAAAAAAATTTTTAAAAAAATTATGATAATCCTCACATTTTTTTACTGCACATTATAAACATAATATGTACGATTTTGAAGATATTTGTCAGCTGGAGAACTAAATTTTTTAATTATGATTGATTTAAACTTAATTATGAATTGAAATCAAATCGTTTGTATCCACTTTACAAAACTGCATAACACTTTTTTAACATATTTTATATTATGTACAATTGACCGTATACTAAGTGTGTATATCCCTTAATTAATTTATCATATTCAAAGGATTTCAAAAAGCATAAATGAAAGGTGATTCATTCCGCAGAAAAAATTTACTATTTTATTGCAATCATTTATACAATCCATTTATGTCTATCCAGGAACAAAAATGAAATCAAATCAAAGAGTTAGCAAAGCTTTTAAAAAACGTTTAGGAAGTAAAAATAGTTGTTTATAACATTTTTTTTAAATATATCAAAATATTATAACCAGATGAATAATCGTTCACATTTTATATCAAATTCGAATAGTAGTGTGTTTTATCAGCGACACGCACACTAAATTAAATAAAATATAATTTATGTAATTTAAAATTTCACATAAATTAAATTCAAATTTATTAAATATGAATGCGGTTGATTGAATATACAATTTTTTTTTTATTTTTTATGTAAAACAAATTTATTCTCTCATTTTCAAGTACCATCTGATTGATCCTTGATAAACATTTTTATTGATTTCTTTCAAATGCAAGTAGGTAGAAATGAATATAAAAAGAAAAAAAGAAAAAGAAATAAAAAATTTGTTTTTTTTTTTTGTAGAAATTACGTTGCTTTAAAATGGCAAAGCCCATAATATTATTTGTTTTCAATGGTGCCTCTATATTGAACATTGAAGAGCTTTTATGTCAATAAAATTCTAAAAAAAAAAAATAATAATAATAAAAGGAAATAAATGCGGAAAAATAAAATAACATGAAAAAAGTTTTCATTCATTGTGGGACGGAAACAGTTGAAAATAAAATGTTACGTTGTTGTCAATAAAAAAAAAAAATTTTTAAACTACATTTAATAATAAACATTTTAGCATCAAATTTATTCAACTTGAAGGGCTTTTGAGCTCTTTTGAGAAAAGTAATATTTATCAATTATTTAATTTTCACGTAAATGTAGGCACACTTTTTTTCTATCAAACATTTAATTCCTATCCAACCTTATATATAGTGTTAATATCTTTCTTCTACTTTAACAAGGATGTCTTTCATATGAATAGTCTTGAAATAATAAAGTTCTAAAAGTTTTTGAATCCAATAATAACCAAAATATTTTTTAATTTTTAAGTTTAACAACATTATATTTCCTACTTATATTTTACAATGTAGCATTTGTTAAGATTTAAAAAAAATTGATAATCACAATCCAAATGATAATAACCCAATTTGTAAGTTCCTACAACGAACATTATATTATACAAATTGACAAAATAAAAACATGGGTAATACTGGATAGTTCTATATACCAATTGCTTAAAACAATGTTCTTGTTTTTGATTGTCAGATGCAATGTAGCATATTTTAATTGTACATATTTGCAAATAAAATTTTCTAAAATATTATTTTGAAATATTCTGTAACATTTTTTTTTTTTAGGATAAATCAAGTATAAAAAATACTGCATGAACCAAAAATTAAAAATTATATCTATATTAGGTATATTTTTATATATAATATACAGAATGACTTTGAATTTAGTTCCATCAATTTTTACGCGCTAGATTATACAAGTCATTACTGATTATTGTATTAAAAGTCACAAAAATCGTTCATCCTTTTTTTTTTTTTTTATTTTTGTCTGAAAACTTTTACATATTTTGCTTTAAAATTTTATCAGATACAATTTTTGTTTGCTAACGATGAATATTCACATTGTATAAATATCTATTATGCAATATCTAATTTATATGGCTGCGAGAAGAAAAATTTTAATGTCAATCTCAAAAAAAAAAAAAAGAAAGGATATCAATTTTCTTTCATTTATCATCATCATGGGCTTAATAGAAATTTGACTTTTATATTGATTTTTTTTTTATGTATATAAATCAATTATGAGAGTTAAGTCATTTAATCAAATCAAAATTTCTCAATATTAGGACAAAATTTTTAAAGTATAATAAGTTTGGCTTTAGGGTCGTATATGAGGTTACTATACATAAGAATTAAGGATTCACCGAGAAATTTTTCTTAAGTTTATTTTTATTATATATTATTCGAACTCATACAGAATATCTTTATAAATTCACATGTTAAGTATATTTTTGTCATAATACATATCTAATAAAAAGTAGTATCCTTTTTACTTCTATATTTTGAATAACATAAAAACAAAAAGATTTTTAAATTTTTATAATTTTAATTCCTTTGTGTATAGTGTTCACAATATAATCCACCCTATAGTATATAGAAATCGAAAACTATATTATATAATATAAATTTCTTAAAGAAAAGGATAAATTATAAATTAATTTGCATAATTTTATTTCTTATTGTGGTTATAAATATTTTATTTCCAAAAATTAAAAATTTATGATTTCAAAGATAAAGTTTTTTTGTTTTGATTTAAATTTTTTTTTTTAATTTTGTTTGGTTTATAAATTCAATCCAAATTGAAAACAGTTTCTTCATTTTTACAAAAATCTTTTATATTTCTCTCTAAAGATAATTTAAAAAAAACATATAAAATTATGAAATTTCTTAATAACAAAAATTTTTTTTATCTTGATAGAATACAGTTTTGTAATATTTAAATATTTTATTTTTATTAATCCTATATAAAAGGACATGTTTTTCATTAAAATTATATATAATTATTTATATGAAATATTATTATAGGCATATCTAAATGTAAAATTATTCTTTCTAAAACAAACAAATTTCAAAACAAATAAAATTTATCAATAACTTTTTTTATTCAAATTTCCAAGAACTTACTCAAAAAGATATAATAGCGCTAAATTCATAATAAATATATATTAAAATGAATTATTAATATTAAATATTCATATAAAGTCAAATATACCTAAGTACTTACCTTAATTCTCAGAATTTTCATTAAATAAATGTAAACCCACTGCCGATTGTGTTAGAGGTAAGAATTCCTAGAAAACGTATCCTAGTTATATTTATATAAGTATTTTAATATGAATAAATAAAACCACAAGTTTTGCAACAACAATTTATTCAGGATTTAGAGACTGTAATATTGCAAATCATATGTATTTATGAAGTTATTAAAGACATGGAAAGAACACAAATGAAATTTCGAGTAGATATTTTTATGGTTTCTTCTTCTTATGAAAATTACATAATATTTGTTAAAGTCCTTATTTTCGTAACTATTATTAAAACAAACACTTACTTAGAAGTACCTACTTTATTAAAACATTTTCCTACAAAAATTCAATTATTACGAATATCTAAAAATAATAATAAATTTTTGTTTCATATTTTTCGAAAGAGGCAATTTAAAATTGAAATTTTCTATATTATAAATTTTAAAATTCATAATAAAATATTTATATTCATTTTAAATTATAAATTCTCAATGTCTCTAATCAATAATAATGTACATATGTCAACAAAATATAAATAAAACATCAATTTCATAATGATACATATAGAACACATACAACATACCCAATATACCATCGCGCCAGTTCCTAAAGAAATGTCAAGTATTTGTACTGGCATGGGCGTCGATTACTGAACCGGCCTACAAGTTCACTCATAGTTAACATATTTTTGGCACACCGGCTTAAAATATGCCTCCGACTTGTTTGTTAGTTTTGAAACTAACCTGAACACCAATAAACAGGAGTTTGTCCCGGCCGCCAGTTTTAAGGTCAGCTGAAAAGACCAATTTAAATTACCGACTTTTGTGTCGGATATTGAACTATGTTCTAAGTCGAAACAAATATTTGACCTTGCAGTCTATCTTATTTTTGAGTGTAAGCGACTAATTACGGTAATCTTTCTCTTCAAACGGTTACTGGTTGTACATAAATGTCAGTTTACGTAAAGCTGACAGCAACGTGAGTTATTTTTGTACAAATAACTATTATAAATTGCTTATTATATGTTGCTAAATCAAAGGAAATTGCAAGGCGTACATAAGCGCCAGTTTACGTAAAGCTGACAACAGCGTCAATTATTTGTTGCTTTGTTGACTTTGTTGATAAGTTGACATTTATAATTTCATTATATTTTGAAAAACAAGCACGTGATGGAAAAAATTTAAACAACAATAAAATAAAATAAATAAAAAATAAAAAAAAGGTAAGTTTATTTTATTTTATTTATATTTTTTATTTTATTTTTTTTTAAATTATTAAAGCAAAAAGAGTTAAAAAAACAAAAAAACATAATAATAAAGAAAAGAATTCTACATAGGATATTAAAAGAAAATGGACAAATTTTTCGTTTTTCAAGGATAAAAATTTGAATGAAAACAAACTTTTTCAAATTATAATAATTTTTTTTTTGGTTTTAAATATTATTATAATTTATAATAATAATAATAAAAAAATATACATAAGCAAACCCCATGGTAAATTTTCGGATATAAAAATTAAATTTAAACTTACACTTTTTATTTAATTTTTTTTTTAGATAAACAGTAGAGCCGTCTTTTGAAGAATTTCCGGGAATTCCTTGTTGTGGTGGTCGGCGTAACTACAGTTTCCTTGAACCTCTCAGAATCGGCTGAAATTTGGACGGGGGGCAGAGGTGGTGCCAAACTCCCAAAACTGAAATCAGTTCTTGAGACAAAGGCCCCGTTTCGGAGATAGGGGCCTCCAAAGTTTTCATACATTTTAGTATGAAAATTTTTTTTGAGCCTGATTTGCCCTATTTTTGGGTAGGTAATAGAGGTGGTCCCTAAAATGTTAAATGTCCCTAAAAATTTAAATATTAAAATAGAAAATAAACAAATTAATTGAAATATTTTTTTTTATATTTCAGCTCCTGGGCCTATTAACAATCATAGAATAATTACCACTAATGATGGTTATGAACTGACTTGGGATCCACCACTAAATACTAATGGAAAAATAGAATCTTATTTGATAACATGGACTTATAAAAACCAAACATTCAATTCAACTGTTCCCGCTATAGATAATTTTTTTAAATTTTCAAACATTGACAAAAATTATAAATTTAATATTACTATTCGAGTAAATGGTGAATCTGGAATTGGTCTACCTATTTTTGTTGATTTGAGCAAATTAACCGAGAATAATAAGCTGCCTGGAAATAAATATTCGTTTGATCATACTTTAGCGATTATTGTTGGTGTAATGTTATCAATATTATGTATTTTGATATTTATTTTTATATTCCTCAAACAGAGAAATCGCTTCAAGAATCGAAGTCAATTAACTACCACAGGTAATTAATTTCGTTTAATTTGTTATTCTTGCGAAGGTTTACTAAATTTTATTTTATTGTTTTTCAGGGAGTGAAAATTTAATGTCTAACCAAGGTCCTAATTTACAAATAACACCAGCTGCATCTGTCATAGGTGGGACAAATCACAATGATTTTCAAGTTGTAAGAGCCGAAATACCTGCAAGCGAAACTCATGAAATGCAAACCTTAATATCCAGACCCCGAGACAATGCAGCTGCCAAAATAATACAAAACGGTGGTAACAATTATTTTCAATCTCATAAAAATGAACAGGACCCCCAAACGTTAGAACAAAGTTTACTATTAAATCATAATGACGAATTTCATAATAAATGCCCGATTGCTTTATGTACCTCAACACCGTTTCCTATGCGGCGTAAATCTGATTTAAATGAATATTTAGAGAATCAAAAGCAAATGCAACAGAGTCCTCTGTCGTCACCACCGCCAATGGTTATAGCACCAAAACTTAATAATAACAATAATAATAATCAGAAGAAAAATAGTAAGAAATTAAATAAAATTAATTCATCGCCTAATTTTAACCATAGTAGTATTAGTAATAATTCAGTAATTAATTATAAAAAATCATCAGATAATTGTAATGAGTCAATACCTGAAAATAGAAGACATTCCAATATATCAACCTCAAGTTTAAAATTATTAAATGGATACAATGATAATAAAGAGGTAAGCTACACAAAAACTAAGTTAAAATGTAAGAATGTTCATTGAAAAAATATTTCGTAAAAATTTCGAATTTTTGAATTTCATAAAAGAATTTCTTCTTTTTTTTTTAGAAAACAACTACTATTGATTCCAATTCTTTATTCAACAACATTAAATTAAAATTAACTATTGATGATACTTCACTATGTGATACAAATTATAGCCAAATTTCCCCATCGACTAACAACGACAGTAATTCAACTGAAACAACATTATTCATTTCGATGATGATAGTAGTTTAACATGTAATCAAATAAAAAAAACTAGTAATTGGAATCATAGACGACCTATAATAGATCCAAATGGATAGAAATGTAAAAAAAAAACTTAATAATATTTTAAATATAAGTGTCAAAAAGGTTGTTGAAAACTATTGGGAAAGTTTAAATTAATCTTTATTTTTTTAATAAATATAGTTAGAAATTTTAATTATAAAAGATTAGGAGGCTCTCTAAAAAATTTGTGTAAAGAAAAAAATATTTAATTTGTGTGCATTAAGTACATGTAAATTATACATAGAAATTAAACAAAAAAATTTATTGATATTACCTTATAAAACAAAAATCAAACATAAATGGCAAAGGTATGTAAATTTTAAGATACGGCATTCATTATTTTAATTCGAATTTTAATTTATTTCTTTGAAAAGAAAATTAAGCAAAAATAAAATTTATGATATGATCAATAATCAATATAAAAAAAATGAATCCTTGATTAAAAGAAGTATCGCAAGTTGAACATAATTTTACTTTTTAAAATATTTAAAAATTGTTGAAATAGAATTTCTTAAAATAAAGTTGCAGATTTATAATTTATAATTTATACATATATAATTTATAATTTATAATTTATAATTTATAATTTATAATTTATAATTTATAATTTATAATTTATAATTTATAATTTATAATTTATAATTTATACATTTAAATAAATTTTTATTTCTACGTATCAAGTAAGAAAAACGTTATTTTGCTGAAATTAAAATATTAGATTTATTGTATTTTTTTTTTATCAACGTAAAAATGTAAATGTCCAATTTTTAATTGAATTTATAAATTAAATTAGAATTATGGTGAATTCGGCTGTCTTTTTTCTGCAGCAATAACATTTTTGCATTTTTTTTTTTTAATTTTGATAACAAGATATATGGTATATTGCATAATACGCTTTAATCAAAAAAAATAGTTTATTAAATAATTAATTAAAATTATTGTTTCCTAAAGATATTATTTCCTCAAAAAAAAAAAAAAATAGATAAATAATTTTTTTTTTTTTTTTCATTACAAAAAATTTCCTGATGTACAAAAATCAACATAAAAAAATAATATAAACTGATGCTTCTACAAGGTTTAACACTTTTTAAAGATTTGCCAAATTTTAAAGTTATTTGTTGTGGTGGTGATAGCACTATTGGATGGGTTCTTGAAGCAATGGGTAATTAATAATATTAATTATTATTAAAGTTTTTTAATTAATAAAATTTAGATAAAAAAAAAAAATATATTCTGTAAAATATTAAAATTTACTTCTATATAGCGCTTTAGTAAATCTTTTGAATTAATTAGGCACAGTTTATTTTATGTCATTGTAAAAACTTAAGTTAAAACAAAATCGTTGTAACTAACATATTTTCCCATAACATTTAATCTTATCACACCCACTCTCAGTTTCAGAATATATTAATAAAATATACTTAGAAAGAAAGGGTTTGAATCATTTATTATTTTGGTACTTTCTGGCTCTGCTCGTAAAAAATTTCAATTTCATATGTAACAAAATACAAAACCATTTTGTTACTTTTTTTTTTTCTCTTAAGTAATTATTTTTTCATTACATTATGTTAATATTATACAGGTTTCGTGAAAATTTATTTAAGTTTACTTTATGTATTCAATTTACAAAGTGTAGGTAAACACACACCGAATTCACAAATTTCTTTTCTTACAATAGAATTATTAAGAGAATTATTTTCCAAATTCAATAGAATTTAAAAGTCAACCTGCAATTGGTGTTATACCATTGGGGACTGGTAATGATTTGGCACGCTGCTTACGATGGGGTGGTGGATATGAAGGTGAAAGTATTCCAAAATTAATGGAAAAAATAAGTCGATCAAGTACTGTAATGTTGGATAGATGGAGCATAGAAGTTACAAATAATAATCAATCAATATTGGAAGATGTGCCAAAACATAGAGTGAGATTTATTTATTTTATATTTTAATTGTATTCAAAATTGTTTGTCTCTTACTTCTCTTGTTATTATTATTCTAACTAATGTTCACTTTATGCAACTATATATTATGAATATTGTATAAATACTATGTACGTATACATACATTGTGGTTTTTTCATTCATGTTACTAATGAACTTATGTATATATATTTTTTTTTTTCAAAAATTTGTATTCAAGGAAGAATAAAAAGCCCATAAGAGTAATTGACCATATTTTTAAATTAATTTTACATCACATAAAAAAATTTAAGAATATTAATATGGTCATATATTATGTGCTTTTAATATTAATTACTAAAATTTTTCGTTTTTAAAAATTTATGTTTTAATTTTTATAAGAGAATTTATGTAAATTTGTTTTTATTATTTTTATGTTAAATAATAAATAGTATTTCAACATTAACTGTATCTGATCTTATTTTTGCCATTTTGGTTACAACAGTTTTTTTTTACTTTAGCAAAGTTACCATTAAATGAGCTGACATTTTGTTAATTGATGTTAATTTTAATTGTAAAATATACTTTAATGTAAGCTCACCATTTTTTTCCTCCTAAAAGGAGGGCCTATTCAGAATATTTTTAGTTTTTCGCAAATACCTCGAAAACATGAATGGGTAAAAAACGCACCGTTTTCGAGATATTTTCGAAAAACTAAAAATATTCTGAATAGGTCCTCCTTAGGAGGACAAAAATGGTCAGCTTACATTAAAGTATGTTTTACAATTAACATCGACGGCAGTCATAGAATTGTCCTTCGATGTCCGTCATATAAGTGACATTTAAGTAAGATTTACAACTAGCTTACTAGTCAACCTGATAACTGATCCTGGAGACAGTTTTAATTCTGACTTATATGTTAGTTTCATAACTAACGGCTACGTCAGCTATATTCTTTACCTTAATGCTTGTCGTATACCTAACGTTCAGTCGTAATTTACGGTTACAAATAACTAGCTCGAAGGCACTTGATGTATGGGCAATGTCAGTTATTTGTCACCTATATACGATCCATGTCGTACTTTTTATATATCCTTGTGGCTAACGTGTTCATATCATTAGTATACTAAGTTAGTTAACAAATGATGTTTTTTATTTCCGATGAACTAGACAAATAACTGACTCGTGGTATATTGGGATACCAATATAATAATTTACAAGTATACAAGTTTAATAATTTACAAGGTATAATGTATGCTCAGTATTATAGTAAGTGAGTTGGTGTAGCTTTTAACTTTTACACCTTTCCCCGAAACTATTATACTGAAATTTTTCGTTTATTGGTACAGTTGAAATAATAAGTTTCGAGAAACTTTCTTACCGACAGTTTGAAGTTGATGGAGTATTGAAATGTGTACAAGATTTCAGCGAAATCGATTCAGGGAAGTGAGTTAAAAATCAGTTGCAAGATTTCGCTGAAACAGGCAAGCAAACAACAAACAAACAAAGTTTCTGAAGAGCATAAATAAAATTATGTAAATATTGTGTAAAATTAGTACGGGCAATGCTATCAAATAACCTTGTTATAATTTTTTTTTTGAAGAATAATTTTAATTAAAATTCAAATTTATCAATAGTAAAAAGTTTATTTAATGTATATTTTATTTAACGTTTTTATATATTTATAACAAGATAAATAAATAAACATTTATGTTTATTTTTAACATATAATCTGGTAATGTAATACACTTGTTTTATATACCATACATTTACCGGGTTGTATAGTATAATTACTTATATAAATTTATATGTAAATATGTTAGATTAAATATATTTCGGTTAAAATATATTTTTAAAAATATATACGAAAAAGTAATTCAAAAGATATTAAGGTCTAAATTTAGTTAAAAATAAAATTTTTGAGATAACCAATTTAAGATAAGAATTTTTTTTTTGTTTCAAATTTATATTGACTTCAGATTGTCTGTAAAAAATATTTAGTTAATTTTTTTATTTTAACATAAAAAGACAATACAGAAAATATGGAACGTTGGGCTCAAAAAGTTGCTGTAGTGACTGGTTAGTATTTATTTCAAATGAAACGATAGTGCTGTGACTAAGTTAAAATATGAAAAAAATTAATAAAATGCGAATGGAATAAAAAAGTCAAATAAAACTTCAGACTTCAGACTTTAAAAAATTATAGCTAACTGAAATAAATTTTATTAATTGCTTAACATTGTCTTTTTTAGGTGCTAGCTCTGGAATCGGCGCAGCAATAGTTAGAGATTTAATAAAATGTAATGTAATTGTTGTGGGATTAGCTCGCCGACTTAATCTCTTAGAAGAGATAAAATTAAATTTTCCAGCTGAATTGAAATCCAACTTTCATGCAATTAAATGTGATGTTAGTAAAGATTCTGAAGTAAAAAATGCATTCCAATGGATTGAGAAAAACTTAGGAGGTGTTGATATTTTAGTTAATAATGCTGGAATAGCTGAATTTGAAAAATTATTAAATTCAAAAACTGAAAATATTCGTAATATTATTGATGTTAATGTAATGGGAGTTGTATCTTGTACCCAAGAAGCTTTTCACAGTATGAAAAATCGTGGAGTTGATGGTCACGTTATTTTAATTAACAGTGTATTGGGACATTCTGTACCTCCTGGTATAAGTTTCTCAATTTATCCGGCCACTAAGTATGCCGTAACAGCAATATCGGAAATATTACGACACGAATTTCAAAATTTAAATACAAAAATTAAAGTTTCAGTAAGTATATATAGAATTTTTAATAATTATACCTATAATTAATTCTGAATTAAACTATCCATCCTTGAAAAAAATATACATGTATATTGTATATATATCAAAAATATTTACTTTTAGAGTATAAGTCCTGGTGCGGTAGATACTGAAATAATGGAAATAATACCGGATGATCTCAGAAAGAATATCAACTTCTTGAAGGATAAAGATATTTCAGATGCAGTATTATATGTCCTTGGTACACCGGCTAATGTTCAAATTAGTGAACTGACGATTAGACCAATTTAAGGTTCCAATGGCCGAGAGAATTTTTTGAATGAATAAAAACAACCATAGAGTTAAACAATAAATATTTTTTTAAATTTCAATAAAAATTCAATAATTCAATAAATGTTCAGTGCGAAATTTTTTAAAGTACGATCCTAGTGTATTATTTAAATGTGTACATATTATAACATGTAACCATATTATAAATAAAATTAATTTAATTATCGTTGCGACAATAAATCTAAAAAATCTGAAAAACTTAAAAAATCTTATTATTGAAGAAAAAAAAATCAAATAAACATAAAAATTTATGGAAATATAACTTAATAAAAGAACTGTGTATAATAACTAGACTTTATTATTATAACAACTAAAACTAAATTTCCATAAAGCCTTCATGTATTTTCTTTTTTAAGGTTTCTCTATATACCATCATCCAGATCAAAAAACCGATTTAATAAAATCTTTGTTCTTGTTAAAAAAAATTTCGAAAAACTCTTTCGTTTGTCCAAATGAAATTTAAAGTTATTTAAAACTTTTTATGTTCATTTTTAGTAGAAATAATATAATAAAATCAATTTTAATACCAATGAAAAATCAAAGATAATAATAATCAATATATAATATAGATAGAAAAGACTATAAATGTAAAAACAATGTTAGGAATCTAATCACGTTAAAGATTTTTTTTTTTTTTGTTAACTTGTGTTTCATTTTTATTCTTTTTTTTTTTTGTGACATTATTTTCTTTGAACTTTTAAAAATCAATATTATATTATGAGTTGTCTATTTTTTCGCAGGTAAAGATTAAAAAAAAAGGGTTTTAGTAACTGGATAAAAATTTAGCAGACTACATAATATTTTTATGAAAAGAAAAAAATAATAATGTTGCATAAAATTAACATATTCTGTTTCATCAATAATTCATTTTATTATGAGCCACTATATTGGAGTTTTAAATTAATAAAATAGGGTAAAAGATTTAAAATTCTGTAGGTATTTTTAATTATCAAATTTTTATCAATAAGCGAAGGAGGCTCCACTGTCGGTTATTCATAATAGATAAGATGTTGTTGGGCACTGTAACTCACCTCTTTTAAGACATTAGACGTGTGAAAATCGTTTTGATAAAAATTACAAAGTTAGGTTCTAGGAACCTGAAAAAAATTTTACAGCCTACAATTTGTGTGTTAAAATTCGGGATTTTTAATATCTATATAATCTATATGTAATTAAAACAATAAATTAAAAATCAAAAAAATAATTAAAAATCAATTATATAAATTTTTATGATTGCATACATATTTTTTTTAATGCAATAGCATTTATTATATTATGCCCACAGCAGCGGTAATTTATTTCTATACCTAGTTACCTATTAAAAATTATTTTCTAATGTTTCAGACAGATTTATTCATTTTATTTATTTATTTTTTATTTTTTTTGTAAAATTACTAAAATGAAACAAAATCCCAGACGTAATAAATATTATAAGTTATAACGTTTGTATAGCTTATTATATATCCACATAATATTAAGTTTCTTCTCATATTACATTTACGTGTCTTTAATATTAAAAAGACGAAAAAAAAAGAAAATTTGAAAATGGAAAGAGAAATAAATTAATCGCCTCTGCATAATCGCTAAAACTTTTACACACCTTAAATTATTATTATTATTATTATTGTTAAATCAATTTTATTACAGAAAAAAAAAAACCCTTTAATCAGCAAGAAAATTTAGTAATAAAATTATTTATTATAAGGATTTTCTGTTGTGCATACAGAGTGCAAAAAACCCTTTATTGCATGGAGAATTCAAACAGCCAATTTAATTAAATTTTGAAGAGACAATACCAGTTAAATAATAAAATTTAATTTAGTCTGAAATAATTGGCTATTTGTAAGTTGTATGTATATGTACACATAATATTATATTTGTATGCTATATATTAACTCTAACAAATATTTTACAAGTTAGTCCTTTTTCAATTCAATTAAACAATTTTATTTCAAAGCTTCTTTCGACGATGAAGCTTTCCAAAAGTAGAATAATTTTTCTTTGTTATGTACGTAACGTTAACGTACCTACTTTTTTGCACACAAAGTACTTAGCGAAAGTTTTATAACACTCAAAAATACCCAAATATGAGTATTTTTTTTTTTTTTTATAGTTTTTTATTTTAATAGATTAAATTACAATATTTATTCACATAAAAAAAAACTTAAAAATAAGTGAATTAATTAACTAATTCGTTTTATTTACTGTCCCTTATAATCGGGATCTCTAAATTAATCGTTTATCTCTTTATAAATAGGTTTTCTGCAGTATTTTAATTATATAATCATTACAAAATTAATTGTGACTTTATCGATTACATCATTTGAAAAATTATAAAAAAACAAATGTTTCATTTCTGAATTTTTATTTATGTAAAACTTAAATTTAAAGGGATGCAAGGAACTAAGTAAATGTACTACTAAATGTTAAGGGATAAAATTGAACTTATTCTAGCCACCAGTAGCTATCTTTATTGGTTTTGATTTGTCTGTCTTTATTGGAAATGTCTGTGCTATATTTCGATTGGTGTGATCCGTCGAAGATGTTGAAATGTTGTGGAATATTTTTACTGGTTGCCCTTCTATTTTGGTGGTATAGTATTGGAATTCTATTTTCATTTTGAATAAACCCATTTTTATCTAGATATATAAATGATTCAGGTGGAACAAATCCTAGGTTCATAGCTTTCTTAATATAGCGCTCATCTGCAAAGGTGGAGTGGCAGATGAGGCTATTTTCTTTCACCATTATTGACCGGAGAAAGTGGTTTCTTATTAGAGATATTATAAAATTATCTATTCGAATTATTTTGGAATTATCATAAATAAATTTATTGGACAGGAAATGCTTAAAATCAGTGCTTGCTTTTCGGTACTGCCCAAGACAGGACCTTAAACATTTTCTCTCAAAAACGCGAATTTTTTCCATTATTGACGCTCTTATATTATACCACACTGGGCAGCCGTAAGTAAGCACCGGTCTAATCAGTGCCTGATAAGCTATTATTTTTACCCTTGGTGTTAAATGTTTTGAAAAGAACAGATTTTTCGCAATAAAAAAAGCTTTCGTAGCCTTTTCAATTTGTTTTTTAACGTGATCTGAAAAATTCATGTTAAATGCAAGATATACCCCAAGATACCTAACCAGTGATTTCGGATTTATTAATGTACCATCTTCTGCAACTACCAAAAATTGTTTCCAATTTTTGCGTACAGAGTAGTGACAGTTAGTTAGGATATTTCTAAATAAAATTAATTCACATTTACTATAATTTATTTTCAAACGCCATGAAGATATATAGTTTTCAGTTATGTTTAACATATTTTGTAAGGATTATGTTTACTCTTTCCCCTGAAACGTAACACGTTAGGTCGTCAGCAAAAGCAATAGAAGCCCTCCAATCTTTATTAATCTCCAGATTATTCAGATCGTCTAACAACTTATTAATATATAAAGAGAATAGAATAGGTGATGTTACCGTTCCCTGCATTAAGCCATTATTTATTTCAAAGATTTTTTTGGATGTTATATTATTAGCTTCGACTCTGAACGTTCTACCTCTTATCATATTATTTATCATTTTAATCAAAATCTTCGGGAAATTATAATCTATAAGTTTTTTTATTAGGCCATCTAGCCAAACCGTATAGTAAACGCGTCAGTCAGGTCAATTAATAATGCTCCGGTGCAATGCCGTTTGCTTGCATTCCAGCAAACATCCGATACTAATTTGCTTACCGCATGGACCGTTGAGTGTCTTGCACGGAATCCAAATTGTGCGTCGTTTATAATTCTTTTTTCGTAGCAGACATTATTGATTTTTTTTTGTATAATTTTTTCTAACACTTTACTCATATTTGGTAGGAGGCTTATTGGTCTGTAAGAGTAGGGATCGGTAGGATCCTTTCCTGGTTTTCTTATAGGAATTATTTTTGCTTGCTTCCAACACGATGGGTAGTAGGAATTGTTCAACATGTTATTAAATAGCGTTGTATATTGGGAAATTAGAGATTCAGGAAAATGTTTCAGAATTATGTTCGGAATTCCATCAATACCTGCGGATTTTTTAGATTTTATCGATTTTAAAGTATTTTGTAATTGCTCAGTATTTATGAAATAGTTTTCGGTTTGTTCATCATTTAACTCATTAGCTTTCAAATTATCATTAAAATTTACTAATGTGAAATTTTCAGTATTATAAAAATTAGCAAGTGATGATGATACTTCAATATTTAATTGTTCATCAAAATTAGAATTTAGTTCATGTTTATTCTGAAATATGTGTCCCATAATATTAGTAGGGATCGCAATACCGGGATCCCGGGATACCGGGATCCCGGTATTTCGGAAAAAAACCAATGAAAATCAATACCGGTATTATATTTGTCAAAACCGGTATTTCGGTATTTAAATTTTTTTCTGAGGATTTATTATTCAATATTTTTTGATATTTTTAGTAGATTGTTTTTTATAATTACAAACAAGTGCGGTTACTAAAAAAATAAAAGTTTTAAGAGCCCTCGACGTGAAATTCTGTTTTCTATTTTTCCATTTTTTTTTGTTTTATTTTACAGAAAATAAACGGCCGTGAAAAATGCGACAAAAATTGTACGAAAAACACCTCTACCAGAAAATCACAAAACTATATTTGAATTTTATTTCTGTGCAGAAACTGTAATTTATCAAAAAAATTAAAAATTTGTTAGAAATAAATGAAATTAATTAAAAATTGTTTAGAAAATTAAAGAAATTCAAAATTTCACGTCACCAGGCCTGGAGAGTGGTATTTTAGCTTTATTTCTGCGTTTGAGATTTTTTATTATCTTTTTGCTTTACTTCAGAATCCAAGCAAATATGTTCAAGTATTTTAAAGGCTCATTTGGGCCAAAAAACTCAAAAAATTCGCCTCGCCTACCCTGGAGCCAGTTATATTCTCTCTAACATATAAAAAAAATCACATCAGTCGAGATTGTATTAACTCTAGAATCAAAGCAAAACCAAGACCCATTTTCCGCACTGAGGGCTCTTAATAGTTTGTTGTGTGTAGTTGCATTTGTATTTACTTAAATATTTTAACAATTCTGCTGATTTAGTGTGAAAGTATTTTTTTTAAATTATTGGAGGTTGCAATTAGCAGTGGGCATGTTTTTTATTAATTAAATAATTTTTGTTTCATTTTTATAATAATTATTATAGGTATTTTTTATTTTGAGAAATATTATTTTTTGGAATACCGGTATTAAAACCGGGATCCCGGTATCAGTAAAGTTCAATACCGAAATACCGGTATTGGTTTTTTTTGCTTTTTTTGCAATCCCTAAATATTAGCAATGTTTTCTTTATCATAAATTTTATAATTTCCTTCAATATCTTTTTCTAATGTTTCTATATTCATCTCATTTTCTGTCAAGATACTTGTATCTATTTCTAATATTTTTAATGAATCTATTTTTTGGCTCTCTTTTTTTCGAAAGATTGTATTTAAAATTGGAAACATGTTCCTTGAAGGTCGAATATTCTTAATTTTATTTTCCCAGTATCTGTTTATCTGTAGATTGAAATTTTGTCTTATTAGAATATTTATGTTAGAAATGATAGACTTTAATTGCAAAATTCGGGGGTCGTCATGGTCTACATTCAATCTATACAATTTATACAGTTTAGTTATTAGTTTACTTTTATTTTTTTGTAGCTTTCTAATTATGGGGTTTGAGTAATCGTGAAATGATTTTCTTTTATTTCTAACTGGTATGCATTTTTTCATAGCCGATTTTATAAGAATGTTAATGTCTAAAATATAGTTATCAATTTCTACATTGTTAAGATTGATATTATTGGGAGGTAATCGAGTATAGTTTCTAATACTAGAATCTAGTTCATTTTCGAAATTCTCCCAATTCACCCTGTTAAAGTCTAGGAACTCGTTTTCTTCGTTAAATTCATTGAATATAAATTCTTCAGTGTCTGGAATAGTTACATTGATTTTCAGTGCTCTGTGGTCGCTGTTAAAATTTATTGTTTCTAAACAGTCATTTACTAAGTTATCAAATTTTAGGCGATCATCTGCTATACAAATATCTAAGAAAGAATTACATCTAGGATAAGTAGGTTCGTTGCTGAATAGTAATTTTGTTTTGAATAACATGAAATTAGATTGCAACCACTGGTATAGTTGGTTACCTCTTTCGTTATTATCCTTATTATTCCAGGCCAAATGCTTTGCGTTTAGATCACCCGCTAAAATGAAAAAACTTTCAGAATTTTGTAATTTCATATCTTCGAATACTTTATTGAGTTCTATTATAAACGACTTACTATTTTTATGTGAGCCATAAGCCGAAATAAGAAAAAGATTTCGATTGTTGTTTAGATGCAAGGAAATTATACAGGTTTCTAGACATAAAAATTGGTCCATATGATCTGAATTTATTATTTTAAATTTAAATTTTTCTTTGATTAGAATAGCGATTCCTCTTTTATTGTAGTCTTTATTTTTATGTTTTCTAATTATTTTGTAATTGTCAAAACTTATTTTATGATTATTAGATAGATTAGTTTCATTGACTAACATTATATCTGGTTTTAATTTTTGGAGAAGGTCGTTAAAGGAATGTTTTTTCTGGTTTGAAACTAATGAGTTCACATTTAAGGAAATTATACTGAGTGATTTTTTATTCATTGTTTGGAAGGAAGTTTCTGTATAGAAAATCAATACGTGTTGTGTTGGAATTGATTGAATCTTGAATTAAATTTAATTTGTCAAATATTGTTGATAGACAGGTTTTTATATCCCTTAAATTAGAGTTTTGGTTCAGGAAATTAGGTGAATTATTCTGATTTGAGGTACTAAAAAGGCTAGCAAAAGGTTTTTTCGGATCAATGAAGTTATTGAAGTACTTTCGACTTTGGGTTTTGTATTTTAACTCTTCTTTTTTATTTTGAAGTGACGTTTTGATTTTTAAATACTCCGAGCATCCTCTGTAGCTCGCTGGGTGTCCAAAAGTTTTACAGAGAACACAATATGGTTCCTTTTGGTCGGCGTTATCATTAGACGGGCATTCTCCCGGCTCATGTTCTAGATTGCATTTAACACATCGGTAATTGAGCTTGCAATTTGAGGCGGCATGCCCAAATCTTTGGCATCTCTTGCATTGCATTATACCTTTACGATGTAGTTTTTCCCACCTTACTACCTGGTTATTTATGTATTTAATTTTGTATAGATTTGTTGTTGAACTATTAGGAGAGATTTGAACTACAAACAGAGGGAGTTTCATATTATTATCTACAGATTTTTTGGTACTGAACCTTGTAACTTTGTCAACCAGAAATGAAGCATTTTCACAATTTAATTCGAGTAAATAATTTTTGACACTTTCAATTGATTCAGATTCATGTAAACCTTTTAAAATAAATGTTTTGTTTTTTTCTATTCTAGGTGTGTAAGAAAAATAACTCGCATTGATTGAGTCTAGTGCTCTCTTGACTTTATTAAAAAGGTCTATCTCTTTTACATAGACCGCATGTTTATTTTTGTTTATTTGTTTTATATAGAAATCATTTTTTTCAAACTTTAGCACATTTGTAAAGATTTTACTTAAATCATTTGGTTCTTGCTCTAATACATTTATAGGAGGTAGTTTAAATGTATTTTTCATATCAGCGATTTCAAAATTTTGCGAGTTATTTTCCTTTTTTTCGTATACCTTATCATTAGTTTCTCTCATATTTTTTTTGTTAATACTATTTTCTTTTGTTAGATTATCGGATGATATTTTTTTTTTTGATTTACTATTATTCTTGTTTTTAATGGTTTCAATTAATTCGTTATCTGTTAAATGCAGCTCAATATCTTCGCCGACAATTTTTTTAGATACCTGTATTGTAGTATGCTCAACCTTCCTGCTATTTGCACTTGGCTGGAAATTTTGTGGTTGGTAAAACAACTCTTCTTCCATCTCAGAATCCATATCTGTGCTGGGTGGTGGTATTAGTTGTTCATCATTATTGGAATTAGTCCAATTCTGGGTCTCGTTTTGACTAGTTATCTTTTTATTAAGATTTTGTATTAGTTGTTTCATCTTATTTATTTCTTGTTTTAAATAAATGTTTTCATCTTTCAACGCTCTGTTTGTTTTTCTGGCGACTTTGTTACTAAGCCCCTTCGGTTTTGTAGTAATGGTCTCCCAATCTGAATTATGACCTATACTTTGCTTCCTTTTTAGTGCGGCGTTGTGAGAACCTGGCACGGGAAGACTTCCACTTGATTTTTCACTCATTATTCAGAACTTGTTACAATATACAATTGTAATGCGGTTTTTATATATTGTGTATTATAATACTTTCTCGATTTTGAGTGTAGGTGCAAAAAAAAATAATAATTAAATAATTTATTAATTTTGTTACGATATGTACTGATTGACTTCAGAATCACAACTCTCCCAAATATGAGTATTTGCAGTTCAAAATTAAACACCAATATTTTTGTACATTAATAATTAATTTTCTATATCGAACTATCATATCCCTTTTAAAGAATTTCACTGACTGCTCGTTCTACTGCTATCGCCAGATTTGCAAAGTATTATATATATTTATACAAAATAAACTTGTTTTTTGCATCTCCTTGATATTCTTGATAATTATTAATCCATTTATGCAGACATGGAAAAAGAAAGAACCAACCAACTAACGTAATTCAATTCGGGTAACAGTCAAGAAATTAAAATAGTATATTTTAGGTTTATTAAAGAAATTAAAATTCTTCTTACATTTTAAATTGTGGTGTGTGTTGTTAACTTAGAAATATTTGTAGAGTTGAAATATAAGTTAAATGTAAGCCTTTATATATATAAACGCCCAGACGGCTGTTGCCAAATATATCTAAATATGAATGTACGACTGGTTCTAAAAATATATAAAATCTAAATAAATCCGCTCTTATTTCTTATTTCTGACAAATAAAAAAGAAATTATTTAATACCACATAAAATCTTAAATACATAAAGTTTAATTCATATCCTGTACGATACTGCTATTTATTATTTTAAATTTTCATTCAGATCATTATTGAAGGATTTTTCACTTTCATTGAGAATTCGTTGTTTATACGTGCAAATACATGGTTTAAATACGTGACCATTTTAAAATTTATATTCAGTGTCATTCAGATTTTACATACAAAAAAATGTATACTTGAAATTTTTTTCGTCTGTTCAGAGCATTTATTCAAAATTACCGTTCAATTAATTTTTAATCGAGTAAATTTATCAAAAAAAAAATTATCAATGTTATAAATATTTGATTTCATTATTTATAAATATATAAAATGTATCTAAAAAATAATTGTGTGAAGTTATTTCTCATCAACAACGAATTGAAATGCATTTTTCATTATCTGACATTCAATATTTAATAACATTTGATTTATTTATCAAATATAATAACCATGAAATAAGAAAAATAAGGATATTTTTGTGTTCAAAAGATTTTATTTTTATGCTCGTGTTCTTGTTCATAAATGATTTATGTACCTAAAACTTTATTATTGTTATTAACAACAATTATACCCACTTATAAAGTTTTATATACCTATAGTTATTCAAGTATATTACTTCAAACCTTTTGTTTATATATAATATTCCTTCAAAACCAAAATGATTAATTAAAATAGGTACGTATATCTACGTTCTTTTTTTTTTTTTTTGTTTTTTATTTATTGTAAAAACTTTAAAGTTTCCCTACTCAAATCTTTAGGTATAATGTCCACTCATACCAAACTATTCTTACAAATATACACAGAAAAAAAGAGTAGCCTTTTTATCTAAACTTTAAATAAAATCATCTAATATTTGTGATTGAATTTTAGCCATTTAAACTGTTTAATTGCGCCAGATATTCTTAATTAAATGATTTGCTACAAATCGTAATTATTTGTTTTGTTGAAACATTAAATTAAAAATGTATTATATGTTATATTTGATTCAATTTAAAAGAACTTGTTAAATTAATTAAATGTTTAATCAAATCATATATTTTAAATTAGTGATTTTTATAATTATAATCATTGTATTTTTTACTAATTTAAATGAAATATCTAATTTGTTTAATCCTTTTTCTTTAATGTTTTAAATCAATCTTCTAAACACAATATATGAAATAATTAATATGAATTAAATGTAATAACAAATTTAACTTTAAATGTTCTATAAAATTGAATGAGTATAGGTAGAAAAAAATTAAGTATTTAAATTAAAAAATTCAATTTCACTGCGTGTATACGAAAAAAAAAAGACTAACTATTCATACACCCACAAGATAAGATTCACAAACCAAATTATATACTGTAATCGACAGAACTAGCTCTATTGATTTTATACAGCTACATTGAAACCTTGATATTGAATTTTAATTTTTGATTTTGAGAAAAAAAAGTTAATATTCACTTCGATTCAATGTCGCAGAATCTATTTTATCTAAGACTTCAATTTGTTTTCGTTCCAATTTCTTATAACACATCCTCTCTCCTTTTTTTTCTATATGAAGTTCTTTGGTGTAAATTATGATTAAGAGACTTTATAAATAGATAATTTTAAAATTATAATGAAATAATTTTTTCAAAGTTTTAAATTTTTTTTTAATTATTAAATATATAATATTTTCTTGTTTTATTTTCAAACGTTTTCGGCTACAAGAACATTAAGTAATATTCTTCATATTATGTAAACAAAAACCAAAAACAAAATTGAAACCAAATGAAATTTTTGTCAACATTGCTAAAATTAATTTTTAACCAACAAAACTTATGTTTAGTGTTTTCATTTTACAAAAAATTATACACAAAGACAGAATAAATTATACCCAAAGGAAATTTAATAAATTAGAAAAAAGAAAATTCTTTTTCATATAACGAACCAAAATTAAATTATTTAAAGTAAAATTTTTAAGAACTTCATTGGATGAAAATTTAACTCTTTTTTTTTTTTTTAAATAAATATTTAACGAAATATTATAAGTCTTGTACTAAAACTATCAACAAGCTAATAATAAAATAGACCAAAAATGTAATTTTATTATTCAATAATAAAATATTTAGAATATCGTTTATACGCGGATTTGTGGATATAATAAAATAAGGAAATTCTAGATAAAATATAATTTTTATCGAAGTGCGTCTATCAAACATAGAGATAAAAAATATTAATAAAAAAAAGTTTATAATTGATATTGGTATTAATTAGTATAAGTGCTACAAGTATGTATAATAATAACAAAATCTGCTAAAAAAAAATCTAAAATTTTATCACATTTCCGTGATATTCGGTTGGAATAAAACCAAATAAATAATTTTTTTAATTGATATCTTTATTATGTATTATTATTTATTATGTTTAAGTGTACAAAGTCAAAATTACTAACATTTAATTTAAATCTAATAATTACCTTTGCATCACAAACACATAAACTACACAGTTTTATTTTTCGTTCTCTTGACAATCCAAATAAATTTTTACATTGTGACAATATTGCTTTAATAATAAATTTATTTGGCTTTAATAAATATAATATAAATCTTATTCTATTATAATATTTATAAGTTATTTATTAAAAACATAATAAATATAATATGGATTTATCCACTTTCTCGAAATAAGACAAAAAAAAAAAGAAGGAAAATAACTTTCTTAATCGAGGTCAAAGTTCCTTTTTCGATAATATTACCTAAATTTATAGTGGGGAAAAATTTTCATGAAATATGTGTAATAAAATGATAAAAATCCAGACTGTAGTTATAAAATAAGTAAAATAAGGGACTAAAATAACATCTGTTTTTTTATACACTCATGATATCTTATAAAGCTCATATGAAAATTGCATGACACGATGTGAACTTACACTCTAACTCCATCTAAAGATTTAATTTTCAGTTAAAATTCTAGTTTTAACACCAGACAAAAACGGATAGTAGAAATATGATCTCATATTGTCAATCGAATGAAATCGAAAAAAGGATTTGCGAATAAATATATATTATTTCACAGACACATAAAACTGTCGCCTCACATGCTAACATTCAACAGAAATTTGAAAAATTTAGCTTAATTTTTAAATGGGCTGAAAATTTTTTTTTTTTTTATGATTAGGTAAAAAATTTTATCCCAGAAAATATTTTCTGAAAGGAAAAACAAAAGAAAATAAGTTTTTAAGGACAAATCAAAACCATAAAAAGCTTCCTGATATTAAATACAAAAAAAAAAAAAAAATACATTTTATTTCACAAAAATTATTATTGATAATTTTTCAGCTTGAGTTGACCCAGAAATATCCTTAAGGATATTAAAATCTATACTTTTTTGTTATTATTTTTTTCTTAAGGACACAACAATTGTCTTAGGATAATGTCCTTTAGAATAAATTGAATTTTCCAGTCTGCTTGGAAAACTTCAAATCACAATAAGCTTTATTCACTGAATTACTAAATTTTTTATAATTTTCTATTTGGCAAAAAAAAGATTTAATATTTAATAAGATTATAAAAAATTTATATAAAAAAAAAAAACAATGAAGCAATAATATAATTTTTTTTTTTAAATATATTAACAAAAGAATAAATCTTAAAAGATAACTGACTGTGAACCAATGTAATTGGAATACCCTTTGATAAATGTGTAATAAAAATAATAAGCGTTAACCAAGATTTATCGATATTTTACACTAACCGAAAAAAAAACTTAATATAAAATTCAGTATTTTTATTTTAAATATCAATATGTTAATTATTATTATCATTGCTAAATTCCCATTTCGAATAATAAATAATGGAGAAAAGTTAAGTGTGCGGTGTTGTAGGTTTTGTTATCGGAACACTAAAATAAATATTGATAGTTTTTATTCTTAACGGAAAAAAGTACCTACACATGAACAATCGAACCCTTTTTAACACAGAGCTCTCAAATAGTTCTGTTTGTAAAATAATAGTAGCTGATACTTTTGCCTTGTGCAGCTTTGAAATTGAAATCTAAAAAATGTTTTGTTCTTATTTTTTGAAGCTAGCTCTAATTTTTAACTTTTCATAAATCAATTGATATTCAAAAAAACATAAATGTATATTTTTGTACATTACATTTTGTTAATTTTTGCTTTTATTTCAAGCAACTTTTTAATACTTCTGTGTATTACCTAAGTTTCTTATTCTAAATTAAAATAAATTCTAAATTGAAATTAAAAAGGAAATTTCTTATTTTTCAAATTTGATTTTTTTTTTTTTATTTTTATTAATAAATTCAATTGTTCAGTTCTTTTAATTACTTATTTGTCAATGTATTTTTCATTATTTTTTTATCTCTTATTCATAATACAACTAAATATCCTTATTACTACTATTTGATTTTTGAACATAAGTGAATAAAATTATTTCTAATTAACAATGCAAAATATATAACAAGCCATCAAAGTTATGCTCATTGTTATACATGATATACGTATATTATGTCACACGTATATAAACAGGTTCATACATTAATTTTTTTTTACAAAAATATGTAAAAACCTGCAACCTGCGAACACTAGTAGTTCTGGTATACGTCCGATGGCTTTCAATTATTCATACTTTAACTACATAAATTATATAATTTTGATTTAATTTGAATATGTTTTTATAATGGTTAATATTAAGATATAAATTGCCTATACTTAAACTAAATTAAAAAAAGAAGAATTTGCTTAAAAACAAGGAAAATTGTACAATTAATATAATAATATAATTATTATAAAACGTAATATAAGCGCAAATGAAACTAAATATTGCAAATTTTAACAAAAATTTTACATAATTTTTAAAGTAAATTTATTGGATTGAGCTCTTTTCAGCCAAAAAAAAAAATTCAAATGTAATACAAAAATCATACTGTAGATGTATTAATTTCAGATTGAATTCATTGTTTTGTTTATTTAATATTCTTTTATTTATTGTTTTTTTTGTACTTTATTTTCTGTAGAGTTTTTACAAACATTAACAGAACAAAATATTCAAGCTCAACCAAATAAGGAAATTCTATTAAAATTATGAATGATTAAATAACTAAAAATTATCGTCTTGTATAATTGAAATAAAAAAAAAACACTCAAGTAATTTTTGTTTGAGAAATTTATGCCGTCTAACAAAAACAAACTTCATGATAACAAACTTCATAAAAACAAATTTATAGTTCGCTTTATGCAATTCTATTTTTTTTTTTTTGCATATTTAATAAATTGTTTTAAAGAATTGTCTAAAGAGAGTTACTATAAAATTATTAAAAATAAATACAATTTTATCAAATAAAAAATAATTAATAAAAAAACATACCCACATGACAATTAAATTCAGATTTTCCATACATCTATTTACAATTATTTTATAAAGTAGAAGAATTCAAATATTACAGATTAAAAGTACTCAAGATTTCTAAGTTTCAAAAGTAAAAAAACACTCAAGACATTGATAAAGTCTTTCTTCACACAACATTTTACTATGTATATTTACTAAGTATGTTAATATGTTAAGGTTTCAAAATTTTATCATTCAATCTTTAGTACTTATGTTTTTCATACTTAACTAAAGAAGGTAATTGTGAAAATACAACCGAAATCATTGAATTACATGTCTAATTTTAACTAAACTCTCTTCCCAGACTGACATCCCCAAAAAAAAAGAGACGGAACTAAAACTGCGAAAACTCAAAATTCAATCAAATCTCAAAAAAAAAAATACATAGAGAAAATTTCATAAATGTGTCTTAATCACTAAAACTTATATCTTAATAAAAATAGGCATAACTGACATTCCGAAACATCAAAATTCTTTAGAAAAAAAAATGTTTTTACGAATCCCTAGATATGTGAATAAATAACTAAATAGTTATTTATTCAAAAATATAAGATTATGTTTTACTGAAATCTCTAAAAGAACCAGCTTTGTTTTTTATTTTCCCAAAACAAAAATTATTGTCCAAAAATATATAAGGCCCGCAAAGTAAATTATTTCATGCAAAAAAAAAAAAGTAATAATTGAAATGAATCTCAAAATTTGTTGTCGTAAAATTCTTAATTATTGTTAGACTTTATAACTTATTGGAAACATAGCAGTTCTGAATTAATCTGGCAAATTATTAAATTATTACATTCCAATGTTGCGTTTCGGTATTCTCGGATTTTGGTTTCTATCTTGTTCTCTATTTTTGTTTATACGAAATTCCAATACTTTGATATAAGTAGCATAATCACAAATAATTTCAATCAAATTACAAATAACTAAATGAATTGAAATAATTTTATCTGTAGAAAAAACAAAAAAAAAAGTCAAAAAAACATAATTTGTGCTTTCAAATATGATAATTACGATCAAATCATGTTCTTAAGGTATTCGAAAAATTGAGAATTAATTTACTTACCATTCGGAAGTAATAACATTCCATTTTTATGACGAATACGAATATCTTCAAATTGTTGCAATTTATTCAACTCATCATATAATTTTGTGTTAATTTTATCAAATTCATTGTATTTAATTGGAATTTTTTCTAATAATTTTTCAATTTCACCGCATTCACGAGAAATTATATCTTTGATCACACCGAAATGTTTCGACAAATCATGAATAGAAGTTGGCACATAGTTAACATTTGGATGATAATCTATTTGAGATGATTTATTTAAGAGTGATGTCTTCAAAGATTCACGTTCCTTAATTAGTTGAATCAAATGAACAGATAAAGATCGGAATTTTGAAATTATTGAAAAAAAATCCGGTGTTGTATCACTAAAAAAAAAACAAAAAAAATATATACTTAAAAATATATGGTGTACATTTAGAATTTATCCAGTCATCAATTCTAAGAAATTGTAACTAGGTACTTCTTAACCCAAATTGTGACTATTTTGAAATTATCACAATTTCTATTAGAAAATATTAATTGTTGGATGAATTATAATCTAATGGAAGGTTAAGGTAAGCTGCAAATAAGAGAAGGATTAAAGTAGGTGTAGGTAGAAATTTTAAACTAGATAGGAAGGTATTAGCACTAATATTTGTTTGCTACAGGCAGGTATATACCTATTTAATTGTTTCTGAGTTTTTTTAAATACTAACCCTTATACTTCACGAAAGGTAATTTTATTGATATGTCTTAGTTATTAATTTTATTGAAACGTCTTAGTTATCATTGAATTTAGAAGAAAAAAAAAACACTTACAACTCTGTGTTGATCCCAATTTTCTCTAAATTCACTTCAATGTTTGTCAAATCATCTTCTGCTACTGGGCTTCGCCTAGTTCTAAATGCATTCACTTTTTTGTTATAATTTTGGGAATCTTTATGATTAAATTTTTTTCCCAAACCCAAATTATTTTGTGAACTTTGTTGTAACGATGGATTTGAACAGTGCTTTTCATATGTTTGGGTCGACGTAGCCAAAGGTGTTGAATATAATGAAGGCATTATTGAAGAACTTCTGGCATCAGTAACATAAACGGCTGGTGGTGGTGTGGGATTTGTTTGATTTGGAAAACAGTTATCAACCCATAAATGATTATAATTAATTGACTGTAGTTGTTGCTGAGAAAATGATGGGACTTCACTTGCATTACAGTATCCAGAATTCTTTAAGTTCAAGGGAACTGGAAACGGTTGCTGATAATAAATTTGTTGAGATGTAGAAGTAACATTTTGCTTAATTGGAGCATTAGTGACGACATTTGATGCATTTGGAGTATCTTTTAACATAATGAAATCATTAATTTCTTCACATTTGGCGCTAAAATTTTTTTCCAAATTTAATTTTTCAAAATTTCCAAACATTTTCTTGTATTTAAATTCCTGAAATGAAAATCGATTTAGAAACTCCCAAACGGTGCAAAAAAAAATAGAAAGAGCTCCAACTAATACAAAAAGTTTCTAATCAAGAGCTTAGGAGAATTATTGATGTAGATACAACCTACAACACGATTATCATATAAGAAAGGTAGGAACCTTACCTACAGTTTCAGATTTAAAAAATAGCAAAAAAAAAAAAACAACTTTCTTCAATAATAAGAAAATAAATTCTTACTTTCAACAATTTTTGGATAATGCAACAATGGTTCGGGTTCAAATTTCTCTGTCAAATAACCTTTATCTTTAACGACCAATTTGAATAAAAGAAAAAATGTCGACAGCGACACCTTTAGGATAAATCGCAACTAGCATAACAAAGTCAGCTGATCAAAGTTAAAGGCGCAATAATGAATCACCTGATCTAACAGCTGGCACATCTAATCTAATAGTGGGACAGCTGATAACTAACCAATTGGAATGCACGTACCAAAAAACATATGGTAATTTAGTTTTCCAAGAATTTAATATACCTATCAAAAAAAATCATGGCATAATTTTTTATTGAAATTTAATATTTTTAATAATAATAAATTCTCACTTTGATTATCCTCCAAAACTGCATCTTTATTATTATCAACCAATCTATTTTTATATAACGCCATAACGATTAGACATAAAGAACATAAAAATTGAAAATACTGCACTGCGACTGCACAGCACACTTCATTTGAATTAATTGAACTATAATAATTCTAGATAACAGAAACAGACTCACTGTTTAAATTTTTCTAAATTCTTTCTACTGAATTTTACATGGCTGTTATCTTATTTACTGTAGTTTTTTGTTTACTGTAAAAATTTAATTTAATTTTATTGTTATGTATTGTGTTATTGATATTTGTTTGAAATTTCAATAATTTTGATAGGTGGTAAAAATAAACTTTTTTCCGAATTTAATTTTGGGATTCAATAAAATATAATTAAAATGAAATTTAATTTAAATAATTTCGAAAACATAATCAAACGATTTTATTGCTATAAAACAATAAAACGTCCAAATTTAATGAATCCGATTGTTAAAAAAACTGCACCTGTAAAAAGTGATAAATTGAAAAAAGAAATTTCGCTGGCCAATCAATTGCGAATGAAAATTTTAGCTACAGGTCCCTTGACCATAGCTGATTATATGAAGCAAGTTCTTACAAATCCCGCAGCAGGATATTACATGAATCGAGACGTTTTCGGTGTTGAAGGTGACTTTATCACATCACCTGAAATTGGACAAATTTTTGGAGAAGTAAGTTCTCTCTTGATTCTTATATCTTAGTTCGAAAACCGATATCAATTTCAATCTATGTAAATTTTTTTTTTTTTAAATTATATTTATTGATTTTAGTTAATTGCTGTATGGTGTTTAAATGAGTGGCGAAAAATTGGTTCACCAGCTCCTCTACAAATTATCGAATTGGGTCCAGGCCGCGGTACATTATCAAGAGATACATTAAGGGTTTTTTCACATTTCAAAGTTAGTAAACAAATTTCTCTTCACTTGGTTGAAATAAGTCCACATTTAAGTAAAATACAAGCTCACAAAATCTGTTATCAACACTCTGAAGTACAATCGGATAATGAAAAAAATTCTTTACATTATCTAGAAGGCGAAACTGCTTCGGGCATCAAAGTTTATTGGTACTATAGAATTGAGGATGTTCCAAGAGCATTTTCTATTGTTTTGGCTCATGAATTTTTCGATGCTTTACCAATACACAAATTACAAAAAGACGAAAAAACTGGCGAGTGGAAGGAAATACTGGTCGATATAGAGAAGGAAAATCACAATCAGTTTAGATTTGTGTTATCAAATTATCAAACACCTGTGTCAAAAGTTTTTCGACCTGTAGAAAATGAATCTAGAGAATGTTTAGAAATTTCCTTGGATTCGCTTACCCTAATTGATCATTTAGCGCAACGGTTTGAAGAAGTTGGTGGTTTTGGTTTAATTATGGATTATGGACACATGGGTGAAAAATCTGATACATTTAGGGTAGCAAGAATTGATTATAATTTTAATGAAATTTACTATAATCTTTTGAATCTTTTTCAGGCATTTAAAAAACATAAACTCCATAATCCATTAGAAGATCCTGGGACAGCTGATTTAACTGCTGATGTTGATTTTTTACAAATAAAGCATCATGCAGAACGGGACGGGAAATTAATAACATTTGGCCCTGTTGAGCAGGGTGAATTTTTAATGAAAATGGGAGGACAAGCTAGGTTAGAGGTAATTAAATATTTCGATTGAAATTTAATAGAAAAAATTAAATTGCTGCGACTCTCATTTACTTTTTAATCATAGGTTCTGCTAGAAAATGCCTTACCTGATAATAAAGAACGCATTAAATCAGGTTATGAAATGTTGACAAGTCCTCAACAAATGGGAAAAAGATTTAAATTGTTTTCCATGTTTCCATCTGTACTAAGAGATTATCTTCAAAAATTTCCTGTTGTTGGATTTATTACAAAATAAAGCTTTGTTGAAAAATTAAAAAGAAAACTAGTCATTCTAATAAATATTTGTAAATATATTATTGATAATGTTAAAACTATTTAAGGAATTTCATGTTGATTTAAATTACAATTAAATTTTCATTACTATTTTGTAAAAAAAAATAATAATTCATTTTTTAAATATAATAGAATTAATTGCCTTCATTTCAGCTGGTGAAAATTGTAAAACTGTTCCAATAGCGTTAATCATATGACGTTTACCTCCTAAGCTTGAAGTTGATAGAAAACTAATGAAAACATTTTTTAAATATTCCAAATTAGCACCTTCTCGTGTTTTACAACGTTCAAGCCTTTAATGAACATAAGTAAGTCATTTTTTAAAACATTTTTTTTAATGCTAATAAAATTTATAACAAAAAGTGAACATATTCTTACCGATCTACTTCTTCCTGTAAATTGTTAATTTTTTCATGTAATTCTTCTTGGGTGTTAATTTTATCTTGCAATGCTTGTCTTAGTGAACTCTCTGCAGTATATTTTGATTTTCGTAAATTGGAAATTTCCACATCTTTTCGAGCAATTTCGTTAGCATAATGAATAATGTGACAATTTTCAGAACCACTTATACGATCTGAAGAATTATTATTTGGATTTAATACCGATTGAAGGTGTGAAGTTGAAGATTTACGGGAATGTGTTTCGTCGAATGAACAACTTCGCTCATATAATTGTGGAGAAAAAATTTCAAAAGATGTTTTCAACGCTTTAATTTCATTTTCTTTTTCCTCTAAAAGTTGTAAAGACCTTGTACGCTGCTTTTGCAATTGTTGCTCAAAATTATTAATTTTGTAACGATATTCGTTTTCTAAAGCAGATAGCTCAGATTTAAATTTCGATTTTTCTATTTTTAATGCCTTTTGCAGTATTTCGGAATTTTCCTTCAGCTCGTGTTCTTGCTCTTCAATATTCAAATTGAGGTTTTGTATTTTCTCTTGAAGAATTTTAATACTACGTTTCTGTTCTTCAACAATATTTTCGTATTTTTGTGCACTTAATTTTACTTCCTCGAGTTCTTCACGCAATTTTAAATAATCTTGAGGTTCAAAATTTTCATTCTGTCCAAAAATTTTACTCAAATCAATAAGGTTACCGGACGTAGCATTTTCAACTAATACGATTTTTTTCAGTTGAATGATTTCATCACAAATGGCATTAACATCCTTTTTTTGCTCTTGCTTTGGCACCTCGACAATTTTTTCCGACTCGATAGACAGTTTTTGTAATTTGTCTTTCAAATTATGAATATTTTCTTGATCTTGTTGACGTAGTCTATCGTAATTTCCAACAGTATTAGATAATTCTGCTAATCTTGCTTCCAAATTTTGTACTCTCTCTTCATGTAACGCTGCAAGTTTCTTATTTCGCTCCTCAGCTGAATGTGCCCGTTTTTGTTCTGTTCGAATAGCAATTGAATGTTGTTTTTTTAAATTTGTCATTTCAGTTTGTAATTGTTGAAGAATTGTTGTGGTGTCTACCGTAGAATAATCACCCGTATCATATTTTTTTAATTTTTCTTTTAATTCTCTGTTTTCAGCTAAAATAGAAATAAACATTAAAAAAAAAGCCAAATTAAATAAACTAAATCATTACCAGTCAGATCTTTGATTTTTCCATTCGAAGATGAATTCGATGAACTCGATGAAATTTGTTGTTTTAAATCATTTAATTGCATTTCTAGATTTTCTTTTAAATGTCTTTCATCGGCAAATAATTTTTGTAATTCTCTTATCATTACCATGTGGTTATTTGTTTCTTTTTCGCGTTCATGTTTTTCGACAATTATTTTCGATTTCATATTTTCTAAATTTGTTGAATTTTGTTTATCCAAATCTTTAATTTTTTCTTGCAAATTTTTTAAAAGTTCATCTTTTTTATTTATTTCTGAACGTATTTTTTTCTTATCATTTTGAAAAGATTGTTCCATTCGTGATTTTTCAGCTGATAATGTGGCCAAGGAATTCATTAATGTTTGTGTTTGAATATCTGAATTTTTATTTCCAGTTGACGTTGATGCTGACGATTCAATACTCTTTTCTGTTTTTTTCTCATTAGTTAAAGCAGACAGACTCGATTCTAGGGCTTCCTTTTCTTTTAGCAGACCTTTGTAGGCAGCAACTACATCTAAAAAAAATAATAAATACTTCTTTATATACTTAAGTGTAGTAATACCAAGACTAGGAAGGTTTCTCTAAAGAAATTAAAATTCGATTGGTAGGTAGGTAGGTACCTAGCATTATTTGAGCTTGAGCATATGGCAATGTATTGGACATTTCTTTTGATTTCAGTTCTTTTTTTTTGTTAATTTGTTCCTTTATTCTAATCCATTTTCATATTAGGAATGAAAACTGAATTTTTAATTAAATTATATATGAAATCTTTATTTACCTTTCAATCTTGTCTCATAGCGATTTAATTGCTCCTTCTGTGAATTGACCACTGATTCCAATTCTTTTTTACTTTTTTCCATATTTTGATTTTTTTCATTCATTTTTTTAATTTCGAATATACTTTAAAATTAAAAATTTTTTCTTAAAAAAACAAATAAAATAAAAAATTAAAAAAATTAGAAAAATAATTATTAAAAAATGTAGTGATTTGAATCGTCGACAAAAAAATATAAATCATTCACTAATTCCAGATGTTATGTTAAATGAAATGACAAGCAGATACTATTGTACATGTCATCTGTTATGATAACAGAAGAACTGCAGAAATTACAGTCAATAATTTTTTTGTGTAAACAAGTTTTTATTATTTTTTTATACCTTTTCCTCTTCTAGTCTGTTAATCTTTTCATTATATGCTTGAAATTTTATAAATTTTAACTTTTTTAGGAAATTTTGGAAATTTCAAAAATAATTATAATAAAAAGCAATCGCAAACTTTTTTACGGTTCCATATCAAAAAAAAAAATACTGCACAAAATTTAATCTTCAAATTCAAAATAAACAAATGATTCTGACACTGACAGCTAAAGTAAAAAAACAAAATAAATGAAGGCACGTGCGTAGTAAAAAAAATGTATGGTTACTGAATTTGATATTGCGCCATCAACGAAGTTCTTATAAAACTTCTAGTTTCAATTTCAATAAAATAAAATATTAAACAATATGTTTTAAATCAATATTTTTCAAAAAAAAACATTTTGTTTTCAATAAGAATAAAATAGTAGTCTGGAATTTCAGCTAATCCTGAATTCGTTTAAATAATTTACAAAATAAAGATACCTTCTGGATTTTACTGTGATTGCTGCAAGATGTCTCTTTTCGATAGTGCTAGCGATAATTGTGAAAAACAAAATTTCAAAATAAATGAATAATCTTCTCAATTGTTCTTATTAATTTCACAAATGCTCAATCTTTCTTAATAATAAACATTTAAGTTTTAATTACTTATTAAATAATTTTTTATAATTTCTAACAGTTTTTTAATTATAATAATAGTATTTGGAAATTTATTTAAAATGAGCATTTATCATGACGAAGTCGAAATTGAAGATTTCGAATATGACGAAGAAGAGGAAATGTATTATTATCCATGTCCTTGCGGTGACCGGTTTCAAATATCAAAAGTACCTTAAAATTATTTATATTTTGATAACTATTATTCATTATTTGCATGTTGCATTTGTCTTATTTAATTTCATTAAGATTTAATTATTTTAATTTTCAGGAAGAATTAATTGCTGGTGAAGATGTTGCTACCTGCCCTAGTTGTTCTTTAATAGTAAAAGTTATTTATGATGCGGTGAGTAACATTTTATTTTTGTAATTAAATTATTAAAAGAAATTGTCCGAAGTCATAATTTGAACACCGAACGCACCATAAAACTTACAACATTGTTTTTTTATCTTGAGTTTAATTCGAGCATGAAAAAATTATAAAGTGATCAATAACGGATTCTTTTTGGGGTCTTGAATGTTAAAAATTTAATGCTAGAATTTATGGAATTTATGCTTATTAAGAAATAATCAAAAGTATTTTGCTAAACGGATTCTTTTTTCTTTTTCACTTTCATATACCTAATCATTAATCATCATGTGGAACCTTATTAGGTGTATTTGCTTACCAAACTAAACTCTAAATATAAGTTATCAAAAATGGAATATTGAAAATTTTATATTTTTTTCTGAGTGTTCGTTTTAAAAGCATATAAAAATTGTCAAAAAAGTGAATGTGTAATTAACAAAAAAGTTGAATTCACTGAAAATACAGGCTACTGTCTAAATTATTATTTCTGTGTGATTCAAGTTGAATTAAAAGCATTCGATCTAACAACGATATTAAAAAAATATTTTTTTTTATTTAAAATTTTATACCAAAATATATTTTTAAATAGAACACAAATTTTTTACATCAAATGCCTAATCCTAAAGAATTAAATTTTATAAGTTGAAAACAAAAAAAAAAACTCATGAATGGATGGATGAGACCGAGGATGAGACATATAAAACATACTAAAGCAAACTTAAATATACGGAATTTATTTACATTACGATTCAAAAAACAATTCATTAATATTTTTTTTTTAAAATGATAAGGCAAAAAAAATCAAAAACAAACTATCTGTGGTATAATTAATTAATTTTATTTCTGGTGAATCAAACTTTTACAATGGGATTGAGAGACTTTTTCAGAACATTGGTAATTACTGTAGGAATTATCAAGACTAGATAAGTTTTAAAAATAAAATTGATTTTGCCAGAATACGAACGATAAATTTCAAGAACAAAAGCTGATGGTTAAAAATATTATCGCAATTAGACCGATTGAAAAATTTACGTTCAGAAAATAAAAGCCAATTATGGACCTTCAGTTCCTCCGGGTACATTATCTTCTGAAATTAAATTCATAATCCAAATTGAAGTTGTTGGACTTAACCATAATATCCATAGAACTACAGATTCTAAAACTCCCAATAAAGCACCTCCAATAATGTCTAATACATGATGTCTATAAATCAATAATCGACTTAATGCTACACTGAATGCCCAGGCGAATAATGGTGGCCAGAAGAACCACGAAATAGGTTGTAACCATGTAAAAAAGCACAATACATAAAAAGCTCTTGATGCATGACCTGATGGAAAACTGAATTTATCTGGTCTACAAAAAAAAAGTTAAAATTCAGTATATTCTGATAACAAGTTGTAATACATAATATATATTACCCAAACGAAAATATGTCGTCATTAACAGCAGGTCGACGTCGTCTTGTTGCCGCTTTAATAACAGCAATAAATAATATATCCAATAATAAACCAAATATCATATTAACTTGCATTTCATAATAATTTTTATTATTTACTATCCAGCCTATTGCAAGCCAACCTAAAAAAGAATCAAGGGTTAATATGTATTTAAATTTTTGAGGGAATTTCTAGAAGTACTACATTTTCTAATTCTACATTTTCTAAATTGTCATTTAGGTTATTAAAAAAACAGAAATTCTGACGTATATATTTACCATTCAAACAATATAGGAATTACGTTAAACAAACATACTCTTTTTAACAATGATAAATATTTTTATCAATTTTTTTTATTTGTTTATGACACTTGAAAAATATTTGGTGTTGGAAGGTGTGTACGTATGAAAAATTGCGTTCAAAGACATACTGTGGTAAACTCGTAACACAAAATAAATTAAAATTTATTCTCAATAGGAAGCCTCTCAAAGACAAGAAAAGCTGAAAAATTGATTACCTGCCAGCCATACAATTCCATGGCATGAAACTTCTAAAAACCTACAATGAGTTTTCAAAGATCTAAACGCAATGAAATTTAGCATGAACGAAACAAACGATTTTGTTATTTTAACATCATATTCCAATAATTTTTTTAATCCTGGTGGGATGTCTCGTTTTTCGTCATCAACAAGCCGGGCTTTATCTTTATGATCCATTTCTAAAAAAAAAAAAAATTTATGTAGTTTATCCCTGAATATTTTTAAATAAAATTTATTAGGTACCCCAAAAATATTGTCTATCTATTTATAAATTATATATTTACGGCTGTTTTATTAAAAATAAACTTATATTTTTTTTATAAATAATCACAGTTCACAATAAAAAAATAATTAAAGAATTTAATTTTGTTCACGAAGTGAGTTGACAAATGAATGACAATTTGCAAAACTTACCCAGCAAATATAATAAAATTCACTGACATACCTTATTATTCATAGAACATACCTTATTATTCATAAAAGTAAATATAGTGGTGTTTAGTTCAATTGTATAATTTTTGCATTGATATAGAGACGAGTATTTTTTTTTGTGTAGTAAATTATATCTTATTTGGCGCCGTGACATTTGTCCGCGATGAAATTTGTATGGAAAACTTCGCGGACAAATGTCATTTTACAAAATGACATTTATCCGCGATTGTAAAATAACATTTGTCCGCCGCGGACAAATGTCTCAAAATGCGCAGACAAATGACATTTTGCAAAATGACATTTGTCCGCGATTGAATTTTCAAGCTTTAGCGGACAAATACAGCGTTACCAACTTAGGGGTTTTCGCCCTAGATTTAGGGGTTTTTTTTGTTGACAGAGGGATTTTTAGGGGGTAATTTGTTTCAGGGGTTTTTTTAGGGGTATGATGTATGATCTTAAAAGTGAAGATTTAGATGACATTTGTAATATTTTTGATTGCATTTCATAAGATACCTTATTTGCTAATTTTATTATAAATAAATAATTTTATTATTTATATAATTTACGATGTGCGTTATATATTTTTCTTCAAGCATCTATTTGAAATCCTCATAGGTATATAAGTATAGCTGTTATAATATCTATAAAAAAAAATTTAGGGGTTTTTTAGGGGGAAATTTTATTTTTTTAGGGGGAAACATTTGAAAAGGTTGGTAACCCTGGACAAATATCATTTTGCAAAATGTCATTTGTCCGCGATTGATTTTTCAGTTTTTTAGCGGGCAAATGTCATTTTACAAAATGTCATTTGTCCGCGATTGAAATTTTAAATTTTTAGCGGACAAATGTCATTTTGCAAAATGTCATTTGTCCGCGATTGATTTTTCAGTTTTTTAGCGGGCAAATGTCATTTTACAAAATGTCATTTGTCCGCGATTGATTTTTCAATTTTGGAGATACTGCAGATGACCTGAACCACTCAGAATCGGCTGAAACTTGAAAAAGGGTAGAGGGATAGAGGCCCCCCAAATTTTTCATGCATTTTATATGCGCAATTTTATTTGTTTTGCCCGATTTGCTCCTTAAAGAGAGTGTGAAGGGGGGCGGCGGGCGGGCGATTACTTTTGTCCGCGGCGGACAAAAGTCATTTCAAATCGCGGACAAATGTCATTTTGATGTCCGCGATACAAAAACAAATCGCAAATGTCCATCCCCCATCTTATTTAGTGCAGAACTTCTAAACTATTAAGTAAAACCTCTTTGGTTTAAATTTAAATAAACTAACTTTTGACAAAATAAGTGATTTAATTATAAAAACGCTGTTAATTATAATTATAGTATATAATAAAACAATTTTCACATTCAAGTAATAATAGTACCACCATTTCCAAAATTCAACCTTTATTCTGAGCTGATTTTCACCTTATCAGTTTTACCATAACTTATAACTAATATTAAATCAAACGCAGTTCTTTTTTGAAAATCTATTTTATTTAATAAATTAAAATTTAAATCAAAAAAAAATTATGTAATATATCAAAAATATAAATTCAATTTTAATATCTCAGTTTTATTTAACTACAAAACTAATCATTTGCGTTATTCACACCACAAAAGCTATTAAATAGCGACATTTTTTTAAAAACTATATATTTTTTTAATTTTATTACATTCTACTATAAATTTTTAAAAATTTTTATTTTATTTTTTTCAGGAAATGTTTAAAGCTGAAGATGAAGAAACGGAATTAGTTGACAAAATTTCGAATATAGCGTTAGAAACAAATTAAATTATTATTATAGCTGCATGTGGTTAATTTAATTTATAAACATAATGTACATAGATAACTAACTAAATATCTTGAAATTACCTATAAAGTTGTTTAAACTAAAACCTTGAATTCGGAACTAAAGTTAGGCATTTTGTTATACATACAGATTAATTATATATTATATGAAAACTAGATGATTCACTGAAAACTGCTGTACTGTCAATTAAATTCATATTTTTCCTTTAAAAATTATATTTCATTATTTTTGTTTTTGGATTGTAATTTTTTTTTAAGTCACAATTTTCAAATATTTAAATTTGTTAATGAATTTATTTTACAATTTACATTGATAATTATTAAAATAGAAAATGCAAAATACAATCAAATTGTAATCAATTGTAATTGTTAGTTTTTCTTAAAATAATTTTAAAAGTATTTTTTACATGTATGATGTTAATTTATTGTATTAAAAATATATACATATAAATCAAAAACATTATTTTTTAATTTTAAATAATTTGTCATCCCATATGGTTTAAAAACCAACTTGTTATTGCAACTGTCCTAAATATAAAAATTGGCTCCATTTTCATATCAATTGTGTCTACATAAATTTATTCTTTTTTGCGTTTTGGTTTTATTTAAAAAAAATTAAATATGACGTGAACGTTGGAGAGACACATAAAAAAATAAATTAGTAGTAAAATAAAAACACTAAATGTTCTTGTATTCATTCATATGGAGCTGTTTTTTTTAAATTTTATTGGGTAAAAAATCCTTGATTAGACTATGTTGTGGTTATTTCAATATGCTTAAGTTAACTGTATCATAGCGTTAATACACATTTATTTAAAATGCTTTGAAGCTATATTCTGTTGGTTAATGATACGAATGAATTAATCATTCGTAATTCTTCCAACATGTACGTATGTACCTTTATTTTTTTATTAAATCTTTTACTGTTAAATGAATTTTACATTTTAAGAATTTCCATAAAATTTGATTTGGAGCATTACTCAATTATGATGCATATTGGTTTAATTTATGTTTAATTTATAATATATTTAATGATAGTATTTCGAGTTAAAAAAGTTAATGCGGAAATTAAATTATTTGGTTACATTTTGTTAGGGTATGGTATGATATGAAATATAGTCCGATTTTCACAATTTTTTATTAAAGTTTATTCTTAATGAGTCCAACTTGATTCTTTTTGGTATGATAGATTAAGTATTTAGCCGAAATATTACAATAAATTTTGTTCATTCTAATCGTTTTTATTTCATAATATTATATTTAACAAAAGTTTTAATTTTGTTATTAATATCAATGTTGCGTGATAAGCATTTTCTTAAGTTGAACATATTTTGTTACATATGTAAAATTTCCAAAAAATAATATCTAGGAAAATTGATATCAATTCCACGCACAATACACCTACCTTTTTAAACCTCTCATTCATTCATTGATATAAACAGTATTATAATTTAAAAAATTACACTGTCCGATGTATGTAATGTACAAAAAAATTGTTACACTGTACGATTTATGTAATGTACAAAACCAGGATTACAACTAATGGATTCCTGAAATATATGTAATTAGGTGCCACGAGTACCTATTGTTATTTCAATGTTAATACTTTTAATTTTTTGAGCATATAAATACATAATTAGGTATGTGGAAAAAACGTGACGACTTGATGAGGTTTATGTCATGTATTATATCTTGGTAAAAAAATATTGAATTAATTTATGATACCCTGACAAAAACAACTTTTTTTTTATTATTTTCGGAAAAGTTAGTTTATCTTGAAATAAGATAATATGTTCTTGAAATAAAATTTTGTAAATTAGACAAAAAGTAGGGGTTTTTACTACAGAAAATGAAGTTAAAATAAAAACAATGTAATCATTTGGCTAAGTGGGCTTCAATGTCAAGACATTTTAGTGAAAGATAAAAATTTAATGTATTTTCGTAGTTATTTACTTTAATTAATAATCACTACATTTTTTTTTTTTTTTTTTTATAGTTTTTTATTTTAATAGATTAAATTACAATATTAAATTACTACATAACAGCTCTCTGAGGGTGATAACAGATTATTGCATACGGGTAATTTCAACTTAGAAGCTCTTTTAAAAAAAATTATAGGAATTCTATATATTTGACATCAACATTGGTACGTACTCGTACAACAATTGTACGTACACATAAATATCGTAATGTTTCCCAACATGCACCTTACAGCAAAAAGTATAGATACATGATACTACATAGTAACTAAACTTTTCTTTCAAGATGATAATTCGGAAATTCATAAATATGTTGTTTTAGTTTAGTGGTGCTAACCGATAAGATAAGGTTTATAATTTTGTTGTCCCATTTAAGATAGAAAAATAGTATAAAATATTAAAATATTCGAAAAATTCGAAAAGAATATTATGGTTTGAGTTTAGTACTAATGTAAATAATTTCGATAGACAAATCAATCTTTATATTGGAAATGTTGACCCTTACATAAAAATCTGTCAGTTTAATTATAATTTATTTCATTTATTTGATTGCTCCATTGATTTTAACTTTTAAGATTGTTTTGGACTTCTGTGGAAGTTTTAAAATAGGAATAAACGATTTTAATGTAAAAGACTAAAATTTACCCAATTATGTTATGTATGTTGCATTAAGTATGTATGTTTATGTAGATATTGTACCCTCCAATTTATTTTTCCAAACATTCTAATATTCTAACGTAGCTTCTTAATTATGTATAATCTTTTGGGCTAATAATTTCTAATTCTATAAACGGCGTTTTTCAATTCAATTAATAATATGACCAACAAAAAAAAATTAGAAATAAACAAATACAAATATTTTCTGAAATCAAAAATTTTTGCACGTACTCAAATAAAAAATGAATAAAGGATTTAATCAAACTTGTATATACCTACCAAAGAAAATATGTGATTTTATTCTATTTCTCGTAATAATTGAAATAATTTCTATTAATAATCATTTGGAAATATATATTTTCAATAGTAATGCGAATATAATGCAATGAGATTCAATTCATATTATCATATTGGGCTTAAAGGACGATCTTAAATTTATTTCGCAAACAATTTACAACAATTATGTGGGAATGTCTTTTGATAGTTTAAAAATCAAGAGTAGAAGAATGCTATTGAACTTATAATGACACTATTATGTGTAATGGCATCATAAATTTTAAACTAATAAAAAAAAATTATAATATCGATTTCAAGAATATTTGACAAATCATGGATTTGTTTTTTGAGGATTACAAGTATGAAAAAATGTGTGCGTTTTTTCATAAACTTACTGATAATATGTACTGAATATCGAAATTGTTTTTAATCCTAGAAAAAACTAGTCCCATATGCATTTATTATAACTATTATCAATATATATCAATCGACATATAGTCGACAATATATATCAATCGACATACAGTATGTAATATTATATATATTGAAGGATTCGTGTAATAAAAATATATGTTGTGAATAGAATGTGCAGAAAAACCAATTTTGTACGCGGAAAAAGAAGGAAATTCTTTTTATCTCTGCTCTAGATTTTGCCTTAAAATGAAAAAGAATTTTTCATTTATTATGTTAAAACTTTTCTATTAAAATCTGTTCGTCTGAAAAAAAAAAAAAAAATTACAGAATCCCAAATGATGAATACTATGGATATTTTTTTTTCTATTCTAACTGAAGAAGAAAAATCAATTTTCTTTTTTAACACATTGTAAACATGGAAAATCTTAAATTTTGTTTTTTTTTTTTTTCAAAAATAAAACTTCGTGTTTCTATATTATACATGTACCGTACCTATATATGTTTTTATTTATACCATTTGTTGAAATATTTTTCCTAAATTTAAAATACATATAAAAAAAATAACAGAAAAATCAATATTCTTTAAGTATGTTTTAACAATTTAGGCTTGAGTATTTTTAAGAAATTTTTTCTATTTTTTTATATTATTTTCATTGAATATTATTAAAATGTAAACGCCTTAATTTTAATTTTACAAAAACAATGTGATAATCTATAACAACCTATAGATTTCAATTCTTTTCAACTCTTAGAAATTCCATTTTACAATATTTCACTTGAATTATAATGCTTTCACAATTTCAGTCAACAATCAGCTAAGTATATAAAAAAAAAGAATAGATCATTAGTACATTCTATTTTTTGATTTTTATTACGAATTTTTCAAATGCCAGGTCTCTACAGTATCCTTAGCCTATTTTTAACCAGCAGAGCTTCTTATAAGTTTTATAATTCTTTGTGAGGTTCATCTTTGTCCAATTTAGAAAATAGAAAAATAAATATCTGAAATCAATTTAAAGTTCAATTTGTTGGCTTTAGCTACTTATATTTTTGACTTTAGTGTTCTTCATCGTTATTTCACTTTCTTTTTCACTATATTTTACATTTATACTGAAAAAAACTTAAATTTTTTTTTGTTAAAATAAGTTGATTGCTCATTTATTTGTGGGGAGGGAATTTATAGGTTAACTCAAATTATTTTTATGATAGTGAGTAGAACCATGTACGAACATTATGTACATATATGTTGATTTCTATCTTTATATCTTTCTATCCTTCGCAAAACCTTTAATATGAATAACATAAGAAATCTATCAGTAAAGAAGATTACTAGTTAAAAGCTCAAAATAAAGATTATCATCATAGTTAAAAAAAATGATTAAATCTTTAAATTTTATTTCAAATTATTTTATAACGTTTTGAATTTGTTTCATATAAAAAGTGGCTGAAAAATGTTGTACCTAAGTATTTTTTTTCTATAAGCGAACTTGAATAAAATTTTAAAAAGTGTCAATGATTATGTTATTATTAAATTATTTTACTTTTATAGATAAAGCTAGAAAAATTGATTTTTCTTTTACTTAATTTCAAAAACACACGAAAAATAAGAGGAAAATTTTAATGGAAATGGAAACATTTTTCATATAAAAATTCTTTTAAAGTTAACTTTTATTATTTATTTTTTCTATGTCAGATTTGAATTTAAATTTATTATTATTAAATGAGTTTGTTGTATTGCTTGTAGGTGATTTAATTTTATTTTTATTATGATTTCATGTAATGTGTTTCGTTTAATTTTTATTTACCTCTATTCACATTAATTATGCAGGATGATGCTTTCCTATCGGTTCGCTCGTACTGTTAATGTTGAGAATCTTATATGGTTCGTGGGTATATTTAAAATAAATTTTCATTTGTAATGTTTTTAGTGTAAATTTGTACCGATAATATCCTGTTGTACAGAATTGGTGTTAAATCATAGAAATGTATAAGTTAGATTGAAATTCTCTATATGAATACAATTGATTCCGATATGCTTATCTAAAAGTTATGTTAGAAAAATAAATTGCAATGCACATATAATAGTAAATTTAATTTTATTTTAATTATTATGTTGTTTTCTGAGATTTCTTCTTTTACCGTCGTCATAATACCTTTTAAAAATACCAAATAAATTGTTGGTTAATATTTCAATATAATATTGTTTTGGCGTTGTATATTGTGTGATGACTTATCAATTCCAAAATCGAATTTTAATTAAAATATTGTTGAAAACTATTTTCTAATAAATGAGTTTTCATGTTATCAGTTTAATAAAGGAAATAATTTAATGTATTTATATTTCTTCCATCACACAATAAAAAAAATTATTTAACAATCGGAAATGATTTTAAAATAAATGTTATTCTGTGCATACTTAGTAAATGGTAATACATATATATATATATATAATAAGTAGGTACTACATTCTTAACAACTATATTATATTCTCATTAATAAATCAAAGATACCAAAAATTCTTTTGTTCATTAAATTCCGATCAGAAATGGAATAATTTTCCTTTTATAAAAACACAAATAATATAATAATAAAGTATGTATGTACATAGTTATTGTCAGTACATATAGATATAGAAGAAAATGAATAAATTTAATACTACATATAAATTCGAAAAAATCACTAAAATCGTACTTAATATAGTTTTTAAATTATTTTATTTTAAAGATTCGAGTATAGAAATCATGACAGAGACTATTCAGGGAAAACATTCAACTTTTCTGTATCAGTCTGTTTTCAATTAATTTCATTTCGAATATCTTCATTTTTTGGGCATCTATGTTAAAGAAAAAAATATACATATTAGTATATACCTAAATTGAAGCGAAATATTGTAATTTAAAGTATTCACAATTTATTTAATATTTCAAAAAAATTAAATGTCCGACAATATTTTGCTAAAGAAAATTTATGCAAATTTGTTTATAAAATCATTTTTATGAATTTTTAAAAAGGCTTCTGTGTAGCAATATAAAAATAAATAAAATAAAAATTGCAACATACAATTTTAAATATATGTTGTTCGTTTTATATTATGTATAGGTTTTAATATAAATAAAATCGGATGGTGAATTTAATTGATAATTTCTATATAAAAATGAACCCACATCAAAATTTTTTGAACAAATTTTTTTTTTATTATTTTAATTCTGTACCATGGTCGTTGAAAGGTTAAAAGCTAAAACAAATACGCATATAAATAACACGCTTATTTCTATTCACGAAAGAGTATAAAAATCTATAATTGTAATATTCGTTTTGAGGAAAGGAAACTTCAAATTTAATTAGCGACAGACCTATATATGAATTCTAGTTGGTCCTTATAAATTATTAAAAAAAAAATCATTACGCATTTCCTCCACAAATAAACAATAATTGACATTTCCTTAGTTGAGTAAAATGTTTGAACTCTTGCATAAAATACCTTTTTATAATTGAGGAAAATATTATTACAAATATCGCCTCTATAATATCTATACTATATATACCTACACTTTTTTTTGTAAGGAAATCGGAAATATTTTAATAAAATGTGAAAAAAAAAAAAGAATTATGTAAAATCTTGGGTAAAATAAATATATTCAAAAAAAAAATTATCATTTTATTTATATTTTCATTAACATTTAAAATATAAAATGCTATTGAAGAATCATTTTTAGGAAAATTTTTCAATAAAGCTGTCATCAACAAAATAAAAACTTTTTAATTATGTTGATCAAATTTTTTCGCTTTGATAAAAAAAATCAATAACGATTTGTTGAATAAAAATTTATTATTTCATTAAGAAAAATTTAGGCGTATCTTGATGGGAAGGCATCTATTTTTCTCAATTGTGTAAATCTATAAAAGTAGGCAGGTATTTATAAAATGATGTCTTATAGGTATGTCAAAAATATTATTTTTTTTTTAAAAGTTAGAACATCAATTGACTTTATGTCCTATTTGTGTTAGGACATTGTCGATTGTCGTCAAACCACTGTTGAATTGGAGCATCCCATCTAAAATTCATGTTGAAGTTTAAAAATAAAATTAAATTATCTTTTTTTAATTAAAGTTAAAGTTTCTTATTGACAAATATGTATTACCAACTATCTTGTTCTTCACAAAATATATTACGGAGTTATTGATGATAGTGCGATTGTTGCTTATTTTTTTTTTCTATTCAAATGAAAAAGCGATATTAAAATAATTTTTTTTATAAATATACAAAAAAAAGAAACTATTGTAATTTTCTGATAATATGGAAATTTATGTACCCAACTGAAAATGACAATCAATTGGAAAATTGAACATAATGTTCAACTAGCAATATTGTACATTAAATTTTTTTTTTTTCTGTATTGTATTCTGCTTTGAAACAGATAATCTGAAATTACAATGGGATGATAAAAATGCGTACATATTAATAAGAAAAATCCCTGAATTTGCTTCTCTATATTACACACTATCCCATAACTTAAATCTCTATATGTATAATATAGGTATAGTTTTGGATATTAGACAGTAGTGTGTAAATGTTATTTGTTTAATGATTTATAATCCCGCCAATGTAAACATTAAATTTTCATTCATTGAACACAAAAATTATTGAAATTGTATTTTTCAGTTTTTTTTTTTTTTTTTGTTTTACAAATATAAATAATATTCAGTGTTAATTTATTTCTTCCAACAATATAAAAACCTTGTAAATGTCGACTTATTTGAACACAATAATAGGTTGAATAAAAAAAAGGACAAATTACAGCATTTATTTTATTAGTTTAAAGGAAATTAAAAAAAAAAAAATGAAAGAAAACATTGGTAAAATGCAATTGATGTCAAAATGAATTTATGTATATTTTTTTTTTTTTTAAATAATTTCTATTATATACATAAATTGTAAGTGAAAATTTGTGTATATATTGTATGTTGTATTTTATACAATTACAATCAATTAATTTTTTTTTTAATTTTTTTCAAGCATTTCGAAAATTCGTTTTTAGACTTTACCTAAATCATGGAAACAATGAATGACAAAGAAGCATCCGACTTGTTTCTACTGGGTAACCAATTCTATATTTATAGAGAACAGAGAAAATCCTCTACGTGGTGTAGGTAGGCTTTTTCTAAAATATTTGAAACCTTCACTGTTTGTGGGAGAAAAAATACTTTAGCAGAATACCTACAAGTACCTACACCTATTTATGGTTAAAAAAAAATTGTGTAAAATGGGTGTTTGGTTATTTTAGTAAAACAAATCAAACGTTACTTGTACTGTGTGAGGAAGAGATTCCTTCTACTAGCATCAAATTAAATGGGCCAAAAAGTGGTGAAAGAAACTGAGCGTAACAAAGTTGATATTAATATCTGTGACTTCTGAACAAATTCTGTCCACATCCTATGTATTAATGGTTTTAATTCCTATCTAAAAATATATAATTGTTTTATACCTAGGTATTTTCATATAATTTAATACTTACATTGTTAAGAAATTTATGCCTCCTGGAAAAGCGTTTTTTATTGTTTTATTTCTGCAGCGCAGCTTAATTTTTCTTGTTGGTTTTGACAGTTGAATCGATATAATTTATCCTACAAACAATGTTAAAATCAAGTCGCATAATAAGGCTGATTTACATGGATAACCTGAAAAGTTTTGGGTACTTTTCCGTTAGCCGAGCGCTTTTTGCGGCGCAAATTTACGGCGGCAAAAATGTTACTGAAAATTTATGGTAATTTAAAATGAATAGTTTTTTCGTGGCCTTGGCGCGCTTCGCGCGATGCGAATGGGACGGGGACTGTTGTGCAGAAATTTACAGGATACCTGTCCCATTCGCAAGGCAAAATAAAAAAAAAAAAAGGTACCCTAGGTACACGAAAAAACTATTCATTTTAAATCATAAATTTTCAGTAACATTTCTGCGAATGACAAAACATTCGCTCCGCTTTGCAATTTTTCGCGCCATACATATGCGCCGTTAAATTTTTTGCGCCTGCAAAAAGCGCCCGGCTAACGGAAAAGTACCAAGTTTTGACCTCTACAAGATAAAAAACATGTAAGGTTTTTTAGTAATGATGGTCTTCAATTTCTCTTTTATGCATACATTGGATGTAGCTAAAAATGTACAATGTTTAATTTACAAGAAGTTATTAATTACACCATTTAATACTCTTTAATTTATTTATTTTTCCTTGTCAAATAATTGACTTTTTTCATAAACAATTATACATATATTCTGTATTAATTTTCACTGTAAATCTTTCATTAATTAATTTTATAAAAATTTCGAATCTGACAAAACATTTATTTTTCACTCGCAAATGCCTACCTCATTATATTTATTTTTTTGATATTCACAAAACTTTTAAACTAGTTCTAGTATTTTTATTTTTAAAGAGATCGACCGGTGTTTTGACTTGCGCATAAAGTTCTAAGAAAAATAATAATAAATTTAAAATTCTAATTCTAAAAAAAAACATCTAAATAGAAAACATTGGAAAAATCATATTAATTAAAATATATATTTTAAATTTATTTTTTTTTGTAAAATTCATATTTTTCAATGGAACGCAATTTTTTGGTATGAATTTAATTTTTTTTTTTAATATATCTTACCTACCTAGTAATATCTATCTACCTACCTACTTTTAAAATTGAAAAAAATAAAATTTTAATTGGTAGGAGGATATACCTAGGTAAGTAAATTTACTAAGTTTTTTGAAAAAATTTTTAATTCTGTTTTCAGATTTTAACAATTTTAAATTTAATCATTAATTTTTCATCATGTTACGACAAAGAAATTACAATCACAGTCGACCCAGGTAAATTTGATTATTTCTTTATTAATTTTTTAATATTATTTTCAGTGAATCATCATTGCAATTGTGACTACATAAGATACCTACTATAAGATAGTATAATATAGTATTCCATCTGCCTTGCCTAGGTATATTATTTATTATATAATATCCACCCTTCCTAATAAGTACAAATATTTGAAAGCATAATACCTAATGGCAAACAATTACCAGTTTATGACCAGTAAATATAAGAATTATATATGTTTAACGCTATTCGTTTCATAAAATATTAAAGATGTGAACTTAAAATAAAACAATGTCAGAAGATGTAATATAAATATCGACTTTATTATAGAATGAACATCCTGTAGTCTCACACTTTACAGTGTCTTGTGATAGGTATAGGAAGCAATTAGTTATAGCATTAAAATTTATAGACCCTGAAAAGCCGATCTGAATTATTTTTTGTTCGATCATTTTGCACAACTACTTAGCTGCCTGCATAAACCTAAACATTCTGAACATACATATAATGAATTTAAAATACCTATATTAAATAGGTATTCGAATTAGGAAAATTTTCAAAAATAACCAATTTTTATTTTTAGGAAAAAAGGATTGTTTTTATCATCATGCAAAAGTCGATGACGTAATTGACATTGAATATCAGGTAAAATTTTTCTTATGTAAATAGATAAAATTGCAAAATAAAACATTAAAACAATGGTGAAAAATGAATGCATTTTTTTTTTTTAATTATAGGTTATTGATGGAGGACATGGTGATTTGGATGTAAGTTTTGAATTAACTGATGAAATAGGTAGAATAATATTTGCTGATTATAAAAAATCTGAAAATGTTCATCGATTTCCAGTAAAAAATGAGGGTGATTATAAGTTTTGTTTCGACAACGGCTTCAGTACATTCAATAGTAAAACGGTTTTCTTCGAATTGATTGTTGAAAATGAACAAGATGCTGAAAATTTAAATAATTGGAATGATGTGTTCCAGGGATTAACTCCAGAAGAATTTTATGAAGTCAAAGTTCAAGATATAATGGATTATATTGGGCGTATAAGAGGGCACATAACAAAAGCACGTCAAATTCAGGATATGATTAAGTCATATGAAGCCAAAGATAGAAATATGGCTGAAGAGAATTATTTCAAGGTGAATGTCTGGTCATTTTTTCAAATTTGTGCTATGATTGTAGTTGGAGCATTACAAGTTTTTATGGTAAAAAGTATTTTTGATACAAGTGGTGGAAAATTACAAAGTTTTTGGAGAAAACTAGGGCTTTGATAAATCAATTTTTTGATCTAAAATGTAATTAATTTATTTGTACCAAAGAAATACTCAGAAAACGATTTTTATTATCGTTTTAGCCATAAAATAACTCAGAGAAATAAACTTTTTTTTTAATAAATGTGTAATCGACTTTGTTTGAAATATTTATTGACTTGGTAGTTTAAGAAAGGTTGGTACTTAAAATTAAATTTCTGATTTCATTAAATTCAAATGATTTATTTTCCTTCCAATTACAGTCAAATTGAATGAGCATAAATATATTTCCTAATTCATAACTTAAGAACAGCATTCACACCACATGATCTCTGGGGACATCTTTATGAGAATTTCGAATAAAACGTTTAACTTTTCTTCGTTTATGGGTACCAACATCAACTGTTGCTGCTAAAATATTACGTTTCTGGAAATTCTTAAAACGATCCACCAGTAAGCTACTTTCAGGTTTGACATTTCGCAAATTCCCATGAATATCTTGAGCTTGATTAACATCAATCTCAGTTTCTTCAAATTGAATTTTACATAAACGCTTAGGCTCAAATTTTTTCTTTTTTCTTAATGATTTTCTACGTTTCTTGGCTTCATTCACGTTTTCCTCAATTTCTACAACTTCTTCTTTCAAGTTTTGTATTCTAAGAATGTCCGTTATTTTTTTCTTTTCTAATTTCTTTTCTTGTATTTTTTGTTTAATCTCTCTTTGTTCTTTTGCTTTACGTCGTGCTTTTCTCAATTTTTTCTTATTTTCGACTGGCAAATTTACTGATGTGTAGGGTTCGTTATCATCATCATCATCCTCATCATCGTCTTTCGAAGAATGTGTATCATCATTATCATTATTTCCTTCTATCCAAACATCTTTTGCGGGTAAGCCAGATGCTTGCTCTTTAAGAATTTCAGAATCACGTTCTTTTTCTGACATTTTTGAAAACATATCAATTGTAACACGCTTTAAGTGTTTTTCTCGTTTAACTATTTCGATTTCTTTTTCAATTACTTTTTTTAATAAATTTTGATGATCACTTAAGCTTGGATTATAGCTCATCCCTGGATGGGGTTTCTCAAAAGCTCTAAAAAAAAAAACAACAACAAAACAATGATTTATCAAGAGATTTTTGGATGAAGTTATTTTATTAAATACAAACTTCAGTTTTGATGTGGCATGATGAGCGGTATCGTGGAGTTTTTTAACAATTCTTCCAGTGTTTTTTAAATGATGTAAAGCCAATTCACGACTAATCCATTGATTATTATTGAATTTGGGATATTTTTTTAGCCCATCAGCTTCTTCCCAAATATCTTTTTTGAATACCTTTGCAACTTTATTTCTTTTTTGTGCAACTTCATTATCTAATTTTTCATAATATTTTTGACGATCTTTATTCGCTTGAACATGTTTTTGTGTTGTTGGATTTATCACTTCATCTTCAATATCTCGGCCATTTTTCTTCAATTTAACTTTATCTCTGAAATTTAAAGAATACAAATTAAAAAAAAAATAAAAGAAACTTGTAAATTAAGTAATAGAGATTAAATTCATTAGATTGGGCTAGAAGATATTATTATTTTTTATTCCTATCTAGTTTATTAGAAAATCTGATAATCTGATAAAGGTAGACAATTATGTGTGTGTTTCAAATTCATTTGGTTTAACTCATTTTCTGATAGAATTGTAGGTACCTATTTCAACAAAATAAAAAAACTTATCAATATAGTTTTCCTTACCTTTGACCATGGGGATCTACAACTTTTGAGGTATTTATCAATGACGTTGTATTTTTTGGATCTCTGCCAGCAGTTAATTTCCTTTTATCTTTATTTGATAATATTATTTTCTCTGACTTTTCAGTGTCAATTGTGAATAAATCTTCATCTTTTTTCAAAGAAAACGACCTAAAAATAAAAAAAAATTAAATTGTTTTTTTGATGAAATGTGTGACGGTTAGATTCTTTATGTAGATATGAAGTAAGTAGGCTATCGAACTACAGGTGCAGAAATATATTTTAATTTTTTTAAGGGAAAATATAAGTACCTGGGTGGTACTACACACCTAACTACCTATCCAGCAATTTAGCTTGTTAACACATTAAAGAAGTACACGTTTAGTAGGGCAGATATGAATGAGATGATATCGTCGTGGTTCTAGATCTAGACAATAGTGAGCAGCCTAATGTATACCTAAAACTTAACATTTCTTTCCTACATCTAACCTACCCAATTCTTTCTTCTGTTCGTTGATCTTCAAGAAATTCTTCGACATCCCGAATATCGGTGTGTTTTCTCCACGATGATTTATTTTTCTTTGAAACTTTCTTTCTCTTCATATTTGTTGCAGTCATTTATTTTCAAATTTATCTAAAAAAAATTAAAATAAAATTCAGCTTCACAAATGGAATAAAAAAAATTTAATGAAATAATAAAAAGAAAACCACGTTTTGATGATATACGTACATGTTTTTTAAAACAAATATTAAAATGACAGTCAGCAGCAGAACCAGCAGTGTTCTTAGCGGCGCCCGTAAATATTCCACTTGCGACGTAAATCACTCAAAGAACTTTTTAGAAACGCCAGAATTGGACCTTTTAACTAAAAATTTATGGTATTTAAAAATGCGAAAAAAAAAACAAATTTTATTCCACACAAAACAAAATTACAATCTAAAATTAAATTCTTTTAATTTTATCAAAAATGTAATTTTTAATATAATTTTCAACTTGCTACAAAATTTTTTTTTTGACGCGACAAAACCACAAATTAACAACAATTTATATAAACAAAAGTTTTGTTTTTTTCTTAAACTGGGGTTAATTAAATGTATGCCGTGACATTGTTATGTCAGAATTTCTGTCAAAAAAGAGGCAAGTTCTATTTCTATATATAAGAAATTTTATTAAAAACCGAAAAAGAAAATAGTAAAAAAAAAATAAAAATAATTTTAACTATTTTATTTTATTTATGAAAATTATGAAAAATTTGTCAAACATTTTAATAATATGAGAGAAAAACAAACTTTATTAATATTAATATCGCATGTTTCAATAGGTAAGAATTTTTTTTATTAAAAAAAAAAACGAAAAAAAAAAACATTAACATAACAATGTCAAGCTTGACAAATTTCTATTGGATCTTGTTTTGGTTGCAGTAAAAAAAGAAAGTCCATAAATATTATCCCAAATAATTTATTACCTATTTTCGCCAGCAATATCTATCTGAAAAATAATTCAAATGAGAAATCCGACATATTAAAGTTGTTTATACTATAGATGTATAGACACAGTACCTATTATACGTATATACCTACCTGAAATCTATACCCACCTCATTGGGTATATATATACATATACTTATCACAATATATCAAAATTGTTGTTTCAACGAAGTTACAGAATCCTAATTACCTAGTTGAAAAAGTAGGAAGGCAGGTATTCTATGCAGGTCCTTAAGCTTTTTGAATCATGAATACCTACTTTGCATCTTTCAAATATATTCTATATAGGTATTAATCATTCTTAACTTAAATAAGCTATAGATTTTTTTATTTTTAGGTGTTGGCATATTTTTTTTATATATCACATGGATTCGATATGTTTTCGAAAAACGAACAAACTTTGAACACCTTACCAATTTGGAAAAGGATAGTTTGTTGCGCAAAGAGGATGCATTATATTTTAGTTTTTATAAGGTTATAACAGATTCAAAGGATTTCTACACTGGTTTAAATAAATTAAAGAATAATACTTTAATTGAATATCCAAACAGTATTAATATAATTCATAGATTTCATATTTTACCAGAGATTGCAATAGGGTAAGAAAAATATAAGGTTTCTTTTCAACTTTTTAGCTCGTTACGGAACAAATCGAAACGAATTAATTCATTGTAGGCTTTAGTATGTTATTTGCTATTTTTAAAATGGTATTTCGTGATGAGATTTATACATTTGATAGGTATATTTTGTACCATTTTTTAACATAAATATTAATTTTTTATAGATGGTTGTATCATAATTTTAAACATATGAGCGCTAAACTTGGCATCCCAATTTTAAGTTGCTGGCGACTTGATGTAGACACCGAAGTTATTTGTGATGGAATTGGTGAAAGTTTTCATTTTTATTTGGAATTTGTATGGTTTTTAGGTGGATTTACAGTTTTCATTTTATACATATTTTCGACTTTTTTAAGGTTATTAATTATTATTTCAATTAGATAAAAGTTATTTCAACAGTAAGCTTTATTATAATAAATTCGTCCGGTTTAATTTTTTTTTTGTTAGTTAACAATATCATCTTTTACATTGTAAATAATTATTTCGGAAATTGTGTCTCGGTTACTGTTGCCATAACTTCAATTTGTAAACTTAATAAAAATTATAATTTTGTCAATTCAATTCTAGTGACAATATTTTTGGAGGAATCTATTCAGTTTTATTGTATATGATTTTCCATAAATTTGCATCAAAAATTTATGAACGACCAGTTGCAAGAGAGAATTTTGCATTTCCATTTATATTCTGGCAAATATTTTATTTAGCATTATGTTTGGAACGCATGAAAAATGAAACAAGAATTCGTCTGAAAACTGTAAGTATTTTAGTCTACAACAAACGAGAATGTAACTTTTTTGGGACCTCGAACCAAAATGACCACGATCCTGTATCTATCTTATTTATCCAACCACTAAATACAAAGTATTATTGGAATTTTTGAAAAATGAAAACTGGCAAACAGCGCTATGCAGTACTTGTATAACTTAATTTTTTTTATCCATGGTGTTACAACTAGCAAATTATAAGAAAATTTACCACATAATTTTTGTTTTTTGTCAATGTATAATGTATTTATTCCATTACAGATTATAAAATTCACATTATTGACTACAATTTCTCTGTTGTCATGGCAGTTCTCTTCAGTTATATTTGCAACTCAAACATTAATTTTAATTTTACCATGGAGTTTTGGATTTTTTTCCAGCACTTTAGGCATTGAATATTCGATTTCTCAATTCCTATCAACTTTTTTGGCGTATTATTTCAGTTATCAGAATAAAAAATATTTTATTGCGTGGCAAAATGGTCCAGCTTTGGCACTTTTCTGTCTTAGTCTAGGAAAACTATTTAAACAGAGGACCCAGAATCCTGCAGCTGCGAAATCAAGTTCAACAGCTAAATCTGACAATGACTCAGCATTAAAAAATTTAACATTTGGGATTTTAATGGCAATATCATCCCAAGGTACATTAACGGATTTTTTATGTAAAATAGGTTGGGTGAAACCTGAAGATAATCCCTATAAAATTTATCGAGATTTGATATTCCATTGGAGCTTACAACGTAAAACAAATTTTAGTACAAATTTACTAGCATGTAATTCAGATTTCGCTGAGCTCGCATTAGAAGATTTTTGGGAATTAATTAAAACTCTAATTGTTAAGCCGTACTGCCTTTATGGTGTTGTACTATTAGCAAAATTCTTTAGAAAATGGCGCTTTAAAGATCCAAGAGATATTCCTCAAGAAACAATAGAAAGAGCAAAAAATTATTTATTTGAAGATTTTATTGAAGAAAATAATATAACAATGAGAGAAATTCAAACGAAATTTGCAAACAAACAAACTGAAATGGAATTCAATGAATGCATGAAATTATTAGAAGAATGTGATTATAATTATGATAAGTATAAAAAATTAAAGGCATCTTTAAAAAAAAGTACTGAAAATGAGCATGAAAATTTTATGCATAGTGTTAAAAAGCTTAAAGAACAAATAAATGAAAAGCGTAAAGAGAAAAGACCTACTGCATTATCGGCAAATCTCTCTCATCAGGATGAAGATTTTGTTGATGCCTCACAAAAATCTGATGAAAATTTAAATGAGAAACCTAATTCATCATCAAATCCGTCCACTAAGAAAAATGAGAAAACTGCAAAAACTACAAAAGCATCAGCAACAAAAAATAATATATTTAAATCGAATCAAAATTATCATTATATGTATGTAGTAGCACAGTTGCTTGTATTTTCCTTAATAGGCTTGACAATTAAGAAATTATTTTTCCTGTTTTATACATTGGGTTGTGTTGTAGCGCCAACTCTAAGTTCAAATTTTTTGTATAAACGAAAATCACATCAACAAAACAATGTATTTTGGACAATAACTTTGGTTGTATTTTTTACTTCGATCATAGATCCAGGAATACAAAATTTCAAAAAAGAATTTTTACCAGAATCAAAACCTTCAGATGATTTAAAATCATTACTGCAGTGGATTAATGTTAATACCGAAAAAGATGCTGTTTTTGGAGGTAAATATAAACTATATGCAATCTGGCGCCTAAATTTGTTTAAAAAAAAAAGTACAACTAAAGAAATTTTTTTTATGTACTTGCAGGTCCAATTGAAATTATTGCTACAATCCATTTAAATACAAAAAGACCTATTGTTAATCATCCACATTTAGAAATGAGACAAATAAGTGAAAGAACTGAATCAATTTATTCAATATTTTCTAGACAACAATCATCTGACATTTACAGTCAATATTCACAAATGAAAATACAATATTTAGTTATGTCATTTAATGATTGTTCAAATTCGTCAACAACTGATGAATGTGATATTTTATATATTTGGGATGAAATGCAACCGGCTTACAGGAAATATCCTCAATTCTGTTCAGAATTATCCTCGAAAAACATTCCAAGTTTTTTAAAAGTTTTCGCTAATAAATATTACGGTATTATTAAAATGTTTTCACAAAGCGTACAACTAAATTTAAAAAGTACTAAAATGTTAGAAAAAAATATATAAAAAAAAAAAATATGTATACATAACTAATTTTAGTTTTACGTTTAATATTGGTTTTCTTTAATTTTATTCCAATTTTATAAATTTTATTTAATTTTTTCTGTTTATGTTAATGGTTCGTTTTTGTTCTCAGACTCGTTAATAGAGTAAACATTATTTTACTTCAATGTGCAGAGCAGAAGAAGAACAATAATTTTTTTTTTTTAATTGATTAAATTGAAATGAAACAAAGCTTTTAATTTGGAACAAACTTTCGGTATGTTCTGTGCACAAGACACGAGTAAATTAAATAATTAATAGTTTTTAAAGAACTTCTAGAAAATATTAAAATTATTTTTTGTATAAATCAAGAAACTATTTAATTGTTTAAACATAAAAATATTTTATGCCATTCAACAATTCGAACATTGTGATTTTGAAGTTTTTTGGTTCATTTGACATAAGTGAAAATATAGATTTAATTTGATTTTTATTCATTTAATTTTTTATTTAAGAAATTTAAAAAAATTTAACTAAAGCAATAGATAGAAAAAATAAGTTTTTATTTTGTTTTCGACGCTTCCGGTTTTAGGTCTTAGGTTGTTCTAAATATAAAATAAAATAATATTTTTCTTTAAAAAAAGTAGGATAGTTAAGAAAGATGTAAGCGATGCATGTTTATAAGACTATTCATTCAATATGTGATTTATAGAATAAAATAAAGAAGTCACCAAATCAACTATTTCTTTTACTTTTGAAAATTATCTTAAAATTAAAATTCACAGTATAGGTAAGTATTTTAAGGTAACAAGTATCACTTTATCTTCACGAGTTCAAAAATATATTAAATTATCTAGGTAAGTAATGTTCAGCTTCGAAGTGAATAAAATATACACCATACTTACGAAATAGAATAATAGTTCTGTAAGTACAGGGAACGAAATTTCTGATTATGATAAAGATAAAATACTTCATTGAAATAAGATGGTTTCATCTATATCTTGTTATTAAAAGCATTACACCTAAAAACCAAAAAAACTAAAAGTGCAAAAATAAACATTTAAAGATTTTCGATGAATATATTTATCTTTTTTTCAACCTAATTTTACACAGAAATTAGTAAGAAAATTTAACACTACACTACACATTAAATTATTATTATTATACTTTTTTTTAATGTAACATCATAATTGTATTGGAATTTTATATTCTTATTTATGTTTTTTTTTTTATTATTTTATTAATTAAAATTTTACATTCAAGCGAAAGATATGAAAATTTTTATTTTTTGTGTCTTGATTTCAATTTTTTTTAATACAGATAATTTTTATTTATACATTTTTTTGTTTTGTATAATTATTTTAATATTTTATATAAATAATTAATTTAACATTTTCTCTACTTTTATATTTTGTAAGTGTATATCTAATTTACTTTTTGTTTTTAATTTTTACTTACTTTACTTTCTTTATTAATTAAATTACATTATTTTTAAGAATTATGATGAAAACTTCATAATAAATATAAAAAATGTGTACAAATAAATTTCTTATAATTAATATTTTACATTACTTTTTATTAAAAAAAAAAATATATATATATATATGGCAATGAATTTTAATGCGCATGGCTTCGGTAAGTTGTATTTACATTCGCAAATTTAGCTTGGTAAATGGTCCATTACATGCATCAATACACATGCAATTATAGAGGAATGTAAATTGTATTTACATTTCCCTGTGATGTAAATTGCATTTACATTGCTCTATATTGTATTTACATTCTTCATTTTGAATTGCGTAATACTATAAACAAAAATAATATCACTCACACTCACAATATTTCTCTTTTTTCCTTTTATCTCTAAAAGAAAGAAATAAAATAAATAAAATGATCGTGGAATATTTCCCAAATCCTCTTTTATCTGCAAAAGAAAGAGAAATTAAAGAAGAATGAACGTGGAATATTTCCCAAATCCTCTTTTATCTGCAAAAGAAAGAGAAATTAAAGAAGAATTAACGTCGAATATTTCCCAAATCTTCTTTTATCTGTAAAAGAAAGGGAAATTAAAGAATGATTAACGTGGAATATTTCCCTCCATTTCTTTTATCTTTATTTTTTATTATAAATTATCCCTATATTCTCTCTTTTTAACTACCTCTCCCATGCACATTAAAGCAGTATACAATAAATGTTAATCAAATTTGTTATACAGCTCGTTGTGTATACACACAAACACATAGCCACTCGTCAATATTATATCACTCGACCTTCGGTCTCGTGATATAAACATGACTCGTGTCTATGTGTTTGTGTGTATACACAACTCGCAAGAATAACAAATTTTCTTAACATGTATTGTAATCTACTATAAATTATTCATCTAAAATATAAAGTATTTAAAAAATAATAAGTATAGGTATATATAATATTTATTAACATAAATGCCATAATCTATTATTGTTGGAAAATATTTTTATTATTAAAATTATTTTCAATATCATTTTTATTTAAATTAAGGAAGAGGCACAATTATAATGCACATATAAAATTAATTAACTTTAAATCCGAAACGAAATAAATAATCAATCAAATGGCATAAGCATAATAATTTATCTAAGTCATACTTATATTCATAATATAAAAATAATTTTTTAAGTTAATCGCTTTAAGAAAATGGAAATGCAATGTGCTTCTCATTCAAAAAAGGTTTTCCGAAGTAAATTTTATTTTTTAATTTTAAATATAATTTTCGTTTAACTCCAAAAAATAAAAAAAATAAAAAATTACAAATATCTCTGTGCCTCATCCATTGAGCCTGAACTGAAATTGAACCAAATTTTTAAATAATAATGTATTACGTATATTAGAATTTTTGTCATATTAAATTGCAATTATTCGATTAAATATCTATAAAATTTAAACTTAAATATCAATAAGTTATTAAATTAATAATTAAATTAAAAAAGAGCATTATCAGTTCATTTTTCTTTTGTAATATTAACAGTCTCTTATAATTGCTAACATAAAATATGTTAAGAAGTGCAAAACTAAGTTTTTTTTTTTATTAAATTTTTTTCAAAAGACGAGATATAAAATTCATTATTCGTAAAATTCAATTTCTTTCACTATAATAATAATAATAATAAACTAATTATTGTTTTATTTTTAATAAAATGTTATTGCACTTCAATGAGCTAATTAGGCCCGAAATTGTTTGACTAAAGACATATTACACAAATAAGAAATTTTGAATAAATTTTAGTAATATATTCGGTTTAATAATATTCTTTTTCTCTCATTAAAAGAAAGAGTCTTGAGATTTTTGGTTTTCATATTTTTATTTTTAATTATAATGTCTTTAGTTTTAGTTAGTGTTTATTAGACAACGATTCTAAAATTGAGATCTCTTGTTTTACAACATTCAGAGAAGAAAATAATAAAAAAGATTTTAAAATAATAAATGTTTTTCCCCGTTAATGGTAGAAAAATGGCATAAACTGTTTTTAGGTTCAAATAATTTTACCTTTTTTTTTTATTAATAATTTTTATTACGATAAACAATCAATATGTATAAATAAAGAAGACAAAATCAAAGTATTTATTGTTTGTATTGTTCGTAGAAAACTAAAATTTATTAAGTCTGTTTTAATTTTCCAGTAGATTGAATTTTAATAAAATATTTAAATTTATTGTATTTAATTTTGAAATTATAAGGAAAATCCAAATTGTATGAAAAATTTTCGTTTTATGCTACTTTTTGTAAATACTGACTACATTACATTTTACACATACATAAATTTACATTAAAAAAGATTTATTTCTTTTAAAAACTTCAAAAAGATGCATTATAGTAAAAATACGTTTAATGTTCTAATTTCAGACTTTTTTTTTAGAAGGAAGTTTAGATAATTTTTCTATTTATTCAGATCAAATCATTAATTTTCCAAAAGTATTGCACGAAGATTATTCAGTTGAATTCCCCTTGCACAAAATTATCATTTTTTCATTCTGTAATTAAAAATAAACAAAAATTATTAACTTTAAAATTTTCATTATAAAAGAGTTATGTGAGACTAACAGAAAAAATCTAATAAAATTAGATGTTCTTTTAAAATTAAGGGTTTAAATGATTTGGTGATTATTAAATTTACTTTGATTCCAGTAACGATGCAGCTATTTCGTTTCCTGCTAATATTAAATTTTGTGACCTTCCATGAATACTAACCCCATTTGGTAAGTGCATTGTTATGGGTCGAATCATATCTCCCACTTCCTTTAATAAAAAAAATAAATATAATAATATCAGTGTAATTTTAATTTTGTGTTTTTTATTGAGAAAAGTAGATAATGTTTTTTTTTTTCAATTAGATTTTATACTTACAGTAGGGCTTTCTGATTTTCTGTCTAAATTTTCATCAAATCCCGAATCTGATGAATTATCACTAAATTTAGTTGATGTTGGATCAATTTTCTTTAAATTATTCAATTTTGTTGGTATAATTTCAGTTTTTTTATTAGTTAAAATTGGTTTTATCATGTGTTTAATTTCAATTGAATTCATTGTTTTATTATTTAAATTCATAGTGTTTGAATGAATTTTATTAATTGTATTTTTAACAATTTTTCCACTATCTTTAATTTTATTTAAAATAGTATTTTTGGTTGATTTAATAAGTTCTTGTTGTTGTTGTATCGTTTGTTGTTTTTGAAGCAGCTGTTGTGAATGAATATTCATATCAGTCTTAATATAATTGCTTGAAATTGTTCCAGCAACATTATTTGTAGCTGGAAAATTCTTTGGAAAATTTTCTGATTGTCTTTTATAATATAAATGATGTTTTTTCAAAGCAGTTGGTGAATTAATATTTGTATTTGTATAATAATTAATAATAGTTTTATTACAACTATTTAAAATTGCTGCACCTGGAGCTAAATTATTATTTTTATTATAAATTTTTGATCTTGCCAATTTATTATGAGTCTTACATAAATTTGGCTTATAATTTTCCAAATCAATTATTAGAGCATTAATAGCTTGATTTTCATATGCAATACCGCAGCATATTTTCAATACTTGCCAATTAATTATCTCAGTAAAACTTATTTTATCAACTGGATTAAAATTTCTCTTTGGATTCAATGGTTTTCTTTTATTTAAACGAGTCAACGGCTTTAAATATATTTTCTTTTCTTGTTCTGTTAATGTTGAAAATTTATTAATTAAATTTGAATTAGCTATTATATCAAAATTATTACAATTTTTTTTCAAATTTTTATTTTTATTAAGAGATTTTTTATTTTTCTTCAAAATTTTTGTAAATTTTTCTGGAACTAATGTACTTGATTTTATGATTTTATTAGTTTTCTCAGTTGATGTAGCAGTCTCCTGATAATGATTACCTTCATCTTTTACTTTTTTATTTATTTTTGTCATTGATTTTGTTCCCGGGCCTGATCTTGCATCAACAACCTAGAAAATATTTCAATTAAAAATTATAACAATTTTATAAAATTCAATGAAAGAAATGTTTTTGATCAATTGATATAGAGATAATAAAGCTTAAAAATTATTTAATACTTACATGTCCCCAATGTCGAATACTTCCATTTGGCAGCCGCTTATAACGCTTAACTAATAATACACATGCATTACAAATTTCACCATGTCGTGCTTTATCTAAATTAAAACATTTCATGGAATCGTCTTCATATTTTCTTGAATCTGTAAATCTTGAACTGAAATAAAATAATGAAAACGGTTTTAGAATTTTTTTTTGTTCGAATATTCAATTATAATTATAATATGTACATTAGGTATATTATGTAAAAAGTGTTTAAAATAAAATTTTTGATAAGTAAGTAAGTATTTTGTCTTTACCTGCTTGATTTTGCTCGACAAATGCAACATCCTTCAGTTGACCGATATACTCTTGGCTTATGAAATGAAAACATATTTATAAATTGAATTCGTAATTTAATTCTTTAATTTGTTTTCAAATGGCGAACATACAACAATTTGACCTGAAAATTAAAATATAATTTTTTTTTTAATAATTTTATTTTAACACAAAAAAAACTTATTCTATTAATTTGATGAAATTTTGCACTTTATAAAAGGAAGCAAAAATTTTATTGAAAATCTTGAGATTTTTATATAAAATTATAACATTTTCAATAATACCAATTTTTATGTTTAAATTTAGAATCCTTGAATTTAATGTTTTGTTTTGAAAGTTTTATTTAATTTATATTTTTGTATTTTAAAATGTTAAAGTGAACTGAAAATTTTATCTTTTCAAAAATATAAATTAAAATGAAACCAATATTATTATATTTTTTGTTTTAACCATTAACATTTTTTTTCCACAATTTTTCAGGTGTTAAAACATGTTTCCATATAAAAAAAAAAAAAATAAAAATTATGTATATGCAGATTTTTTGCATATATAGATTAATGCGATATTATTATTATGGTGTATAACAACAAGCAAACGAAAAATTTTATATAAAATTTTATGCGCATAGATAGATACACATATTATTTATTTTTGATACAACAAAACTTAAAAAAACTAAAAAAAAAAATTCTTGTTGTAAACAAAGATTCAAAAATGTATACAAAAAAAAATAAATTTCGTATGTTCGTATTTTTTTATTTTGTAGAACAAGAAACAAGACAAAGGATTGTTATTTTTCTGGTCATGGTTGGTTGTAATAATTTTTTATTCTTTTTTTTCAGTTTTTTATTTTATATATATGAATTTTATAAGGATTGATTATGACTAACGCCTCCATCTTTTTTTTTTTTTTTCCACATAGATACAATATTATATCATCTAAAATATAAATAAAAACAAAAAATAATTATTACAAAAATTCGAACAAGTTGTTGAAATTCTATAATTATATACGAATAACCGGCTGTCAGTCTCCCCTAAGTTATATTTCGAGATATCTTGGATAACATCTTCTTGTCAATATATGGTTCCCCCTAAAACGAATTCATTCTTCGTAGTGGGTGACAAAATTTATGCTTTATTATTATTAATAGATGTTACACCTAAGGATAAGGACATTTTTAGCAGAAGACCTCAAAGTAGGTAGGTATATTTGATAAAAAAGCATGCGCGCGATTAAAAAATAGCCAAGCAACAGAGAAAAAGAAATATAATAGGTACCAAAAATCATAAATTCTGTGGATTTTTTTTATGTCATTGAACCCGGTGTTTAAGCGGTAAGAGAGTTTAGTTTTAATTTTTTCACATTATAAAACAAACCCCAAAAAAAATTGTTTTAACGAAATATAAAAATTCAAGGTGGATCAGATTTTATAAATTTTTTGATTTAATTTTTTATTTTTTGAAAGTTGTTATAAAATAAATTTGTTGAAAAAAAATTAATTTTTGTTTTCATTTATAATATAGGTAAGTATATAATATATTCTGCACATATGTGTACCTATGGTATACACTAAGCAGGATCATCAAGAAATAATAAAATGAAAATATAAGGTATATATATTTATGTATTTTATAGGTAAATTTTCATAATTCTAAAAAACAAAAAAAAAAAAAAATTAATAATGGCAAAAATAGCGTACGTTGATTGAAAAATATTAAAATGACGCTTAAAAAAAAAAATTTGGACAATAAAAAAAAAAAAAACAAATCTTAATGACAACACAAACTACATATATAAATATAGTAGGTATACCTTTTATATGTACGTAAAAAAGTTTAAGATATTCTTTTTTGAGTTTTTTTTTTAATAAAAATATATAAATATTGTTTTTTTCTAAAATAGATTTTTATTGTCAAAAAATTAATTTTCAATTTTTAATTAATGAACTTCTTCTTCACAGTGTGGCGCGCCACAAATAAAAATGTTTAAAAAAAATTCTAATTGGAATGAATTAAGTTCTTTACATATTTTTTTTTTAATTTTCTATTACAAACTTTATTTCTGAATATCTGAATAAATAGGTATATGATTGTAATTCCTTTTTTTATTCAATTTAATTTTAGATTTTTTTTTTTTCTATTTTATTTTTATATAAATAATTATTTTCACACTCTATTTTTTAAAACGTTTAAAATTTAAATCTTCTTCTTCTTCTATTAATGATGAAAATGAAAGACCGAATTACGACGAATTTTTAACAAACTGAAAAAAAAAAATGTGAAAAAAAAAAGAAATAAAAATATTGTCAACATTATTATTATTATTTTTATTATTTTCAGTACAGTAAATTTAAAAAAGTGTACATAAAAACTATATTATGTTGAAAAATTCATAAATAAATATATACACATGAATATAATGTTAATGTATTGTTATGTTTATGTAGAACATAAGTAAATAAAAAAAAAAAAAATTCTTTACATATAGATTTGCAAAAATAATATAAACACAAAACAACAAAAAAAAGATTCAAAAATTTGAAGGGAAGAAAAAGATAGAAGATATCTTTTTAAATAGGTAAGTATAAACTTCTGTGTTCTTCTTTTATTTTTTGTGTAGGTATATATATAAATACAAATGCAAAATATTATATTTAATTTTGCATTAGCATTTTTATGTAGGCACATTTTTATAAATTTTTGTTGAGCATAGTTGATTTCATATAGCCACGATGGTATCAATATTAATAGTTTAATAGTATAGAGCTTTTATTATTATGTTTCAATTTGCGGTTTCAAATAACAAATTTATCGATATAGAATTTGGGGAAAGATTTAATTGATTTCAGATTTTATTATTTCAATTTATAATTTTTCTTAAATTTAATATTACAAGTTCTCTTCGCATATCATTCTAAATTAACCTAAGCTGTAAATTAGATACAATTTTTATTATGTAAATCTTCATAAGTGTGCGATCGTAGTTTTGAATATGTATATTATATACAAAATAAAATTCAAAGTATTTTTAAGTGTATAAATGTATTTTTTATATTTAAATTTCTTATATATTAAGTATCTTAAAATTGTTTTTTCTTTTACATGAAAATATTATGCACACTTTATATACATAATCTATCCATGTAAATAATGCAATTAAAATTCAACTCCCGCGTTTATATTATTTTTATCTTTTTATATAAACTAGAATGAATATCTTATCAATTTTCATAATAAACATTTTTTTTTAAATGAAATCTTTGAATGAGAATCTATAATGTATATTTTTTCCTATGATTAAGTCGCAATTTCTTGTTTGTTTATTTCAAAAAATAATAATAATAAAAGCACAAATATTATCAAAAAAAAAAAAAACAAGAAAAAAAAAACCAAAATTTAAACTATATGTAAATAGAATGACAAAAATATCTCACAAGAAAAACATAAGAAAAAAAAAAAAGAAAAACAACTTAATAAAATATTTTTATTTCTTTGCATTCAGGGACACAACAGAAAAAATGAAAGTATTATTTAAAAAATAAATAAAATTTATCCAACCAGTAGTGTTTTAATTTTATATTTTTTTGTTCATTCTCATTATCTCATGTGTGTAAAAACTTACAAAAATTAAATAGAATGTGCAGGCAGACATGATTACATAAAAATAAAATAAATTAAATCAAAAAAAAATAATGTTTAACCCCCCTCCCCGTTTTTTTTACTTTTATTTTATTAGGTATTATGACAATTAAGTTTGCATTCTATAATATGGTTGTTTACAGTTTATATAATACTATAGATATATAAACTGTTATTACTTTTTTTTTCACCAAATATACCTAATTTTTAATTAGTAAGATAAAATAATTTTTATTATTATTATTATGTTCTCTTGAATCTCATCAACAGCTGTACATATAAAATGTTTTTCGATAACAGATTCATAACTTTTGAAAGCTGTTCTAAACGAGTCAAAAAAAAAAACAAAAAAAACAAACTCAAACATACCTATATATACCTACATATCTATATTATTTTTATTTTTAATATTTTTTGTTTACTACTACTATTTTTTGATCACGTACTACCTATGTTTACAAAAATATAAAATAAATTATAATTATTATTTAAATAATAAAAGAAAAAATTATGTTTTGTAGTTATGGGGAATTTGAAAAATTAGAATTATTCAATGAAAAAAAATAAAATAAAATAAAATTAAATTGCAAGATCATAAAAGAGGAAGAAAAATATTTAAAAAAAAAAAGCTAAATAAGTCGTTTAAAATATTTTTTTTTTTTCATTTTTATGACCTTTTTTGGATTTTATATTTTCCTCAAAGAAATTATAATTAAATAATTATGAAAAAAATAAATATTCCTAAATTCAGTTATTAAAAATTACAAAATTTTATGTTCACATTCTGTACGTACATAGTACTAAAAACATAGTTAGCATATAATTAGGAGAAGGTATCTGTTTGGGAAAAATTAAAAAAAAACTGATGCAGTCTGTGGTCAAATCATTGAATAAGCGAAAAAAAACTTTTTTCGAAATAGATATTATTTAATAGAATCAAAAATTTGAAAAAAAAAAATTCATGGCAAAATAAATGAAAACCTGAGTTCACTATATTGAGGCTCAGTAGACTGGACCTAATTTATTATTTTCTAAAATTAAAGAAAAAAAAAAGTCGACTCAAGGCTTATGTTTCTATTTTTAAATATAAAATTCAAAAAAAATCTCTAAAATTCATTAATTAATTATGCATTTATGACAGTATGTTTTTTTTTTTTTTGTTCGAATTCAAATTATTATTTAGCTATGCTGTTTAGGTTAGAAATTATTATAATTTTTTTTTTTTCATGAATTCAATTAAAACTTACCTGTTTTTAATTAGGTATTTTTTTTTTTTGTTTTTCGGCAAATTTTTTCAATTTTTTTTTTCTTATATTGACCTCAATTTTTATTTAAAAAATATAAAAAAGAAAATTTTTGAAACTAAATTTTGATAAGTAGAAAACAGATTTTTGGAAAAAAAAAAAACAGACGCCGCAATTTATTAAGTATATTTTTTTTTATAGAAAATAAAATTTTTTTTTTTTTTTTCTTTATTTTTATAAATAAAATTCTCTTTAATATGATTTGATTTGATGAGCCTTTAATTAAATATTTATTGTTTTTGTTTATTTTTTAATAAAAATTAAATAAATTGTTATTATTTTTGTTAAAAATATAGTTTTTATTAAAAAAAAAAATATTTTTTTTTTTCATTAATATGCGCTTTGAAATTTTGCAACTAATTTATTGAAAAAAAATTTTTTTATGTTTTTTTTCTGTATATAAAAATAATATATATAAATATCTTATTATTATTTTATTATACTATATATAGGAGAATTATATAAAGAATATATTAAACATTTAACAACACACAGTCAAGAAAAACAAAAAAAAAAGTATCATAGGTACATACAGAAACAAAACAAAAACTGGATTTTTAAAAGAAATAAATATAAAAGTGTGAAAAAGATAAAAATATTAAAAAATAAAAAAGATGCATTCATTGCTCACTGTTCAATTCATTGCTCAATGTTCTATTTTAAATTAATAACATTTGTAAAGAAACGTTTAACTATGAAATTTAAAATTTTTTAATATTGCTTAAAATTTTACTACAAGGGCAATTAAGTACATACTGGTTTTAGGATTACAATATTTCGACTATATTCCAAGTCATTATCAGGACTAAAATGCATAAAAGTTTCTATTTATATAAATACGAATTCTAATATTTAATTTCTATTCTTCTATCTGTTTAATAAAATTAATTTATTATAAATAACATAAAATAGATAGATTTTGTGGGTGAAATTTTGTGGAACTTTTGCACAACTGGTATTATGGTTCTGCACCACAACTGGTATGTTTGTGCACAACTGGTATTTTGGCTCTGCACAACTGGTATTATGATTCTGCAAAACTGGTATGTTTGTGCAGAACTGGTAAAAACTGGTATTTTGGTTCTGCACAACTGGTATTATGATTCTGCACAACTGGTAGGTTTGTGCAGAACTGGTATTTTGACTCTGCACAACTTGTATTTTGGTTCTGCACAACTGGTATGTTTGTGCACAACTGGTATTATCGTTCTGCACAACTAATATATTTCTGCACAACTGGTATTATGGTTCTGCACAACTGGTATTTTGGTTCTGCACAACTGATATGTTTGTGCATAACTGGTTTTTTGGTTCTGCACAATTGGTAAGTTTGTGCACAACTGGTATTTTGGTTCTGCACAATTGGTATGTTTGTCCATAACTGGTACTTTGGTTCTGTATCTTGGTTTCGCAAAATTTCACCCTAGATAAGTTTTTGTTATTTCTTATTTTAATTTCATTGCATGAATGTTTTTAAAATCTGAGCTTTGTTTGAGCTTGAATTCAGGACATTGGCAAACAAGAACGTCACAAACTTTCTTATTAATCAAATTCCAAAAATCATTGGCTTGTAGATCTGATTATTTTCTTGAAGGAGTTGCTTATATATATCGTCACGAAATTTTCATAAAGTTTGAGTTAGGAAAATTCAAATATTGAATATATAAAAAATAATTACGAAATTAATTTTGCCAATGCAAAAGTTCTTTAAGTAAAATTGAAAACATATAATAGTAAGTTTTATGAACGTGAATTGCTATATAAAAACATTTGTACTTATGTGTAAAAATTATAAACATATTTCAAGTACCGAAATCTCTTTAACAAAAACTAAAACAGTGAAAGTTCTCCATTAAATATTTGTTAAATTTCACTCTATGTCTGCAACTATGCGTGCATCGTTAAGGCACACAAAAAAAAAATCAAATCAAGTAATATATTTGAAGCCTTAAGCTATATTTTCTTAAAAAGCAAATACATAATATGGATAAGTATAGTTTTTTGTTAAGGTCATCAAATATTCAAAAGGATGACAATAAACAAATTTTATGAAAACAAAAAAAAAAGAAATAAAAAAAATTTTACAAAAACTTATTTTATTTTTTATTTTTGCATTTCAGATTTATATTTGATTTTGGGAATTTTGTTTTTATTGTTTTTAAATTTTTTTTTAATTTTTTTTTTTTAATATTAGATACGGATTTTTATTAACAGTCCAGAAGATTTAATGTACATTTTACATATATTTGTTTATTCTCATTTAAATGTCGTCATACTATAATATACAAGTAGAGAGTTCAGTATTTTAATTAAAGTTGAAGTAGTTTAGTTTGTGTGGTATTTTGAATTAGTGATAATTTCCTCATTTTATCATAGCCTTTAATTGTAACATCGATGTTATTTCTAATTAAAATTTTATATGAAGGTATACATTATTTGAATTCGTGTTTTTCAGCTTCAGAATGTGAAGAATTTCTAGAATGTGAAGAATTTATCAAACTGGAAAAATTTACGGTCACTTAATGTTAATGTCATAATTTTTTTTGGTCTTCCATTGATTGATTTTTCTTATAATTAAATTTTTAATCATATGTATTGTCATTAAGCTCCCAACTAAGTCTTAACACTGCTAAAACATTTATTTATTTTACATATACTTTAATAAATCATTTATTGCCAACAATAAGTCAGTTTCTATCCCGACACAATCCTGACTTTAAAATTGTAAATTTCGAATTTATGTATTCGGTCAGCAATGTAAAGTTTTATGTATAATTTTAGTGAACTTGCATGCTATATAAAATTATCTCGCAGCATACCTATATAGTATTTTTGTATTCGATTTATTTTTTCTTAAAGAATATTAATTTATTTAATAATTCGACTCTAATTTATAATGTAAAATATGTTATGTGTAATATTTATAAATGTAAAAAATATTCTTTTATTTAATAAAAAAAAAAAAAAATTTAAGTGAAATCGTATTTTCATAACGTTATGGTAATAAAAAAATTAAAGGAAAATGTTTATATAATATTATAATCACAGAGTAAATAAACGTTGGAAATTTCATTTTACTACGAAAATCGATTTCTTAAATTAAATCAATTTAAAAATCTAAATATTATTAAATAAATTTATTGAATTTGAATTTTGTTCGTATAAAAAAAAATATAATAAATATATATATATTTTATTAAATATTTTGAGATCGTTTTTATATACTTAGAATTATGTTGATAATTTTCAAGTGTAATAAGATGTTCGTTTGTTTTTTTTTAACCCTTTTATTTTTTGTAAGTAAATAAAAAAAAAGAAAGTGTTAATCTATATTGCACTTAGGCACAAAATATTACAAAACTTTGGAATTTTTTAGAATTTTGACAAAACATAAATTAAGTTTAGTTAACTATGTTTTCGATTACATTAAATATTATTTTTTATATTTGAATGTGTTTAAATAGTTAAAAATACAGATAGGCTTTATTGACATACATATTATTAAAAATAATGTTATGATGTTATTACTACGAAGACAAATCTATAATTATTTTTGAACAAATTTTGATTTCAGAATATTTTTTTGAAGAAGAAAGTCATATAGGTAAATAAATAAAAAGTCTATGTGAAATTTTTTAAATTTTAGACCTTGTTTTCAAATCCACACAATGCACTATTTTGGGAAATGTATATACATAGTATGGAGAATAAATAATACATTTTACTAAGTTTCTATATATACCTAATTGTATGTCTGGTGGTAAATTACGCATCTGGTATAAAATTAAAATTCTTTAAAAAAAGCTATTTTTCACAAAATCTGTAACAAATCATACACGAATTTTCAATTTGCATTTTTTCTACAAACAAGTTGAAAGGAAAATCTATTCAGTTTTATGCTGTTATAGTTCTGTTTGATATTATACTGGAGAGTAAACTATATCACCACACTTTTCTCATGCACGAGTGTGTCTGAAAATACTTGTTGAAGTTATACTGAACTCTTATTTTTTAACTAATTTTTCAAGTTTAATATTCTCTCTCAAAGTCATTATTACTTTAAATGTAAATAAGTTTTTGAAGATATTAAGATTTGTTGTTAGATTTCTTCTTTATTCATCCAGATAACTTGTTTCAACATTTTTTCTAGCCTGTCATTAGGCCGTTGTAACGTTTTTAAAGATTATTTAATCCGACGCTGCTATTTCACGATTATTTTATTTTAATTTTTTAGAGACAGTCCATTATGAAATAACATCTAAATCGACGAAATAGAATCTAAATATTTTTCGAAATATTTTTAAGATTATTTCATGTTTGTTTTTTTTATTAGAGGCTATTTTGAAGCGACTAGTAAGGGCCGTCATTACATTGACATACTTCAAAAACTGTTACATTAATTACGTGGTGTTGAAAATACTATTCTTATTTTTTTATTTTTTCTTCTTTATTATGTATACTGCATACGCTTTCGTATTACAGACGAAATATTAAAGAAGAAGATTTCAAAGTTTTCGTTGCCTGAAAACTTTTTGTTAACTGATGAACTGCGAGATAATCATACTCTTTTATTCTATCATCATTCTTTAACAAAATTCAAATTTTTGAAGACTGAAAAAATTATTATAAATTCTTCTTATCATTTTTTCAATTTCCTGTGTTCTATGTAAAGTATAGGTACATAATCATAAATTTCGAAGAAAAAAATTTTCACCAACATTCATGAACAGATAATATATATACATTTATCAAATCGCCGAATTTTTGTTTCTTACAAACAGTAAGCTCACATTATACTTAAAAAAATTATGTTATTTTTATTTTATTTTTAAGTAATTAAAAAGTTTAAATTTTTTTTAATGGTGTTTCTAGTCTAATCCTGGGTTATGTTATGGTTCCCATAAAGATGTGGGTAATATATTTATTATCTTCTGCAAATAGAGCGAACAATTTATTGGTTTCCAAAATATTAAATCTTGAAATATTCAAAGTTGGGGTATTATTGGCACATTTGACATCTCTCATTATTAGCCGTAATAGCCGTGGTACATGATTAACGTTCACTAGCTATTCTTTTATAGTTTCCTTCATTTATTTAAAGTTTTCATCAATACTGCTTATATTTAGAGTTAACTAGACTTACTAACTAAATGAATAAATTATTTGTTTAATAGACTTTGGTCAAAAATATTTCTTAATTTTATTTTAGTTTATTATTGTAAAAGAAAATTTCTATTTAATAATGATTTCGTTACATGTAATATTAATTTATAAATTAAATTACTAATTTGTAATTTTGTAATAACATAGTTGTTGAAATTAAATTAGTTCGAACCAATTAATGTCTCAATAAATTTCAAAAATTTTTAAGCTGAATGTTTATTTGTTTATTTAATAGCAAAATGATGAAAAGTTATAATTTTATAATAATAACGAAATGTGTATTTTTTTAACGCTACAGCAGCTGTATCAATAACATAGTATTACGTTTAGAATCATTAACAAAAACACGCAAGAAATTATCGCATTCGGTATATAGAAGAAATTTCAATAAGTTCAATATTTTGCTGTTCATAAATTTAAATCTAAGAATTATCGTTTTTAAGACCATCAATAAGGATTTAAAACATACGAAAATGTACTACAACTATAAATTTTCTAACTTTACAATCACTAATACACTATAAAGCTAAACTATAAGTAGTAAAACAGTTTTTGCAGAAAAAGTTATAATTCTGCTTTAATTTTGGATGTGCAGAAGCGAGCAAAATACTATATTTGCTCTTTTAAATTATTTCAATTTGAAATTATGCCATGCACAAAAAAAATCACTTATTGCATGATTGATCACCCAAGTTGAAATGCAATAAATTTTTTTTTTTATCCTCAGGGGTTGCTCAAAAGAAGAAAAGTGCTACCGAACAGTAGTTTTTTTTTTCTTCGTACTTTCATTATTATTATTTTTCACATATTTAACATAAAAAAAAAATGTAAATATTAATATTGATGTGTGATATTATATGTTTGCCAACCGGAATATACTGCAAACTGCACGTGACTTAAAAAATCGAATAATAACTTAAATATTATATCAAAAACGTCCTGGTTATTTGTTTTAATGCTTATAGCTATTATTAAAATGAAAAAAAAAAATATTATAAAGTAAAACATATACATAAAAATGTTTTAGCATTATAAAAAAAATAAAAATAAAAATACAAAAAGACGATATGATCACCAGTATAAAGAAATGTGTTAACAACATTTCAATATTTGATAAGAACGGCAGATAATATAAGAGCTTACACTATAATTGTAAAAATAAAAATTATTAAGAGTACGTACATATAAGGAAAAATGTGTAGCAGGTTCTTTTTTTTTGTGTTTATTGAAAGAAAATTTGAAGTCCCAGCTTATTGTGGAACTAAGTAAAAACCAAAAAAAAAATCTGAATTTTATCAATTTTCCAATCATCACCATTCTTGATTTACTGAGTTACCCACAAATAATGTCACAACATGCGAATAAAGTAAATAAATGTCAACCTGAGCTTAGATAAGTGTAAGATTATGGGTATATTAAATAAACTGAATAATGTTTTTAAGTGAATTAAATACTAAAGTTAATGTTTTGGTAGAGGAAATTATCATTCTTTTTTAGCTCTTGCAATAAAGTTAACAACTTTTTTTTTTTTTAGATAAAAATGAAGAAATTCTTATATGTTTGGTTAATAATTTTAAATATTAGTTAGTTGTATCTATTTTTTAAGTTAAAATATTATTATTTACGGAAAGAAAACAAAAAAAAATCAAGTGGCTGGCTATTATTTGATCGAATAAATGTGTTTTTACGGTTTACAGAAATTATTGAAAAGAATATTTTTCACTTTAATTTTTCTTTTATTTAGAATTTTCATAACAAAATGTGAAAATTAAAATAAAAATATACCTACTTTCTAACTTTTAGAAGTATTTTTACATTTTACTTATGTTTGGTTTATTTATTATCAATTTAGGTATCTTATATGTGTATCAAATTTATGTGTAAATTTATGAAAATTCATAAAATGAATATATATAGTTAAATTATATATAAGTGGGAGCTCAAAATCAATAATATTCTTAATCAACCGTTTGTGCAGTACGGAGTTGATCTTTATGTTTCCAAATTTGCCAATAAGAAATTAATTTTTCGTTTTAATTTCATTATTTTTAGGGCAATTTCGAATAAGCGGACAAGTTCTGATAAAAGTTTATATAAAGCTTGAAAATCGCAAACAGAAGAAATACATAAATGTATATTAGTTTTCGACTTAATAGTCTAACTTATTAAATTAAATAGAGTACATGAACAACAAAACAAAAGTTGTTCGATGATGTACAAATTAAAGAAAATGATGATAAGCATATAATACCTCTGCGAAAAGTATAGTATCAAATGGTTTTTATGATAATGTAAGGCACATGTGTAGTTTTTTTTGCGAAAAAAATGGAGAAAACCGTCTTTGATAACATACCCCTCATATATATTTGAAAACATTGGCCAATTTCAGACTTGCACCTATTTAGTAAAAAAAAACAATATTTTTGAAATAAAAAATTTGGTGGCTTTTGAATATAAAAAAATTAAACACTTAACTTCAGTTGTCAAATTTGGAAGTATACAAATCATAAAATTTTATATTTCATATGAAACATTCAAGTATGTATTTGAAAATTAAATTTTTATTTAAATCTTATAATTTATTTATTTTGTGCGCGGAGGGCAAATTATCTTAAAAGCACTTTTTTTTTTTTGTTATTCATATTAAATAAATATAAAAAAGTCTGTGAATGTTATTTATTTGTTTAAAAAAATTTAATTTTTTTTTTTTCTTTTCTTTATTAGTTCGGCTGATTTGTTTTTATTTTTGATTTCGAAAAGAAACTTCAAATCTTTTAAAGTTAAGTTTTGTTTATTTTTATCCTGGTTTTCAGTGAAAAAAAAAGAATGTGTAAATTTATGTATATTATTGTATTGTACATATATGATAAGATGAAAAAAAAATTTCTTTAAGTACAAAAAAAAATATTATGAATTTTTATAAACAAATCTATGAGGTGTCATCGAAAATAAACCAATTATGTTTTTTTTTTTTCATAAACAGTATAAAATCAAGCAAAATGTTAATTTCATAAATGAAAAAACAAAAAAAAATTATTTCAATGATTTTTCTTGGAAATATCTGAAACAAATTTTTTTTTACACTCTTAGTTGGACATAAAAGAGATTGCTTAAGATGAAATCTATGTAAGATTAATGAAAATAAATGACCTTGTCCCTTTTTTATTACATATACAGATGTTTAAAAATAACATCAATTGATATAATAACATTGACCGAATTAATTAGCCATTTATAACATTCAAATACTTTATATTTTGCTGGTTAGTTGCTTAAACATATATGCGGTTTCCACATAAGGTTTTCCGATTACAAAGGAAGAAAATTTTAAATTTATCAAATAATGATACCATCCTGTTCTTCTGATCAAATATATACAATTTTTTATTAATTTATAACATGAAATTGTACCACATTTCGAATAACCACGGACTTTGAGTTCATTATATAGAACGAGGCATCATATGGAATGGAATAAGAATATAGTTTGTAGTTTTTTGATCATACAGAACCGAACCATTAGTATTGCCTCTAAATATAGGCACTTTATGCCCAGTTTACATTTTAGTAATTTATTAAAAACGTCTACATTTGCATCACCTAAACATAGTTATAAACAGTTGATAACCGCATATGCGCGTTTTTTTTTTGATATAGAGTTAAATGAATAAATATTAGAACATCAAGGGAGAAAATTAAAACTTATATATAAAATGCATGAGAAAATGGAGTAGTATGACATTAAAAGGTATGAAATTTTAATTATAGCAATGTGTATAGTATAATACACTAATTAAAAGTATATAATGTAAACACTTGCTATTTTATTAGTGCTGCAAATAATTATAGAAGATAGAAATTGCCATAATGTATAAACCACTGCGCCAACGAACTATTTTTATTTTGTGTCAGACAGAAGTCTTCAAGCTACACACATTTGTATATGTATATTTTTTTGATCATTCAGCAGAAAATCTTGCTATAGTCATAAATTTATGATATATATAAAATAAAAAATTTATTTATATATTTTTTAATGGTTATCATCACTGATTGAAATGTTTCTTCCATATAGAAACGTTTAAGGAAAAAATAAAAAAAAAATAAAAAGGTGTAAAAAGCAAATATTATTGTAAAATTATTATAAAATTCTAATAAAAATATTTTATTTGAATTTTTTTGGTCCATCGAAAATTTTGAGATGAATAAAAATGGACGTGATTTTCTTGCTTTTTACAAGATAAACAGATATATTATTTATGTAAGAAAGATGAGTAAATTATTAAGAAACTATATACAATACATATATATCAAATTGAACGAAAATAAATACTTCATATACATATTTTTGAATGAATGAATTTATATTTTAATAAAAACATTTTTTTTTTTTTAATATGCATGAAAAATAAAGCAGGATATGTGTAAGAAAAATATATTTATATCCGATTATAAAATTACGTCCGTTTTTATTTCTATAGTTAGATTAAAAATAGCGGAAGCATAACCAGCTTTCAAAAATTTCACTATTATTATATTATGTGATCAAAATTTATAAGAAAGAAATTTCATTTTTTGATGACTTAAAAACAAAATTTAGCTATGTACAGTCAGAAGCTTAAATTTTTGAATTTCTATTTGAAATTAAAAATATTTAATTCAAATATAAAAAACTTCAAAATGCTTGGTATGTATATATGTGTATAAACGAAATAATATCCAGAAATAAATAGATTGAAGATCTATTGAAATCTGAAACTGAAATGTTTTTTTAAGTCATAAATATTCTAACAAATTTCTAAAAACTATCTTATCACAACATAAAACAAAATCTTGAAGAGCGTATATATAGCGTTTGTAAAATTGCATTCATAATAGTTAATTTAAGAACTTATAACGTTGAATGAAGAGTAGCTTATCCAACTCGATGTCCACTCCTTTATTCTGCATTATGTATTTTGTTTTTATTCTCGTAAAATATATGGCCCTGAAATAAATGTTCTTCATTTTTGAAGAAACCAAAATAAAAAAATCTATAAAATTGGTATACTGAAAGCGTAGCAAAAATCTTGAATTTCAATAATCTTTTTTTTATTTCAAAAAATTATGATAATTTTTATTCACATCATAAACACATACCTACCTAACCTAACGTTCAATGTTTATTAATTTCTACTTTGCAAATTTTTTCAATGTCAGGAAAATTTATAAAAAATTGTAAGGATTATAAAAAAGTTACTCAACAGGGAAATTTTCTTGTGGCTTTGTAACAAGGAAAATTTTTATAATATTTTCAAATGGGTATTAAATTCTGGTCTTTTTACAAACTTGGCTTAATTGTTTTAGCAAACTGTAGATAGGAAAAATTCTAAAATTAGAACTAAAGTGGTTAATTTTTTCGATAAAAAAATATAAATTTCGAATTTCAATTATATATTATGACATTGACAAAACTTATTGAAAAGAAGAAAATTAAAAAAAAAATTACATTTTCCTAACCCTTTCTTATTCCTCATCAATTAAAACTAAAATTGTGAATGGCATAAAATTTAAAAAAAAAAAACATTAAAAACAGAAGAAAATTTTTATGTTTTCAATGTTCTATGTATACAGTGTTGGAATCATAATCTAAAATTATTTTATAATTTTATTTGAAAGAATACATAGGTACCTATATATAATATATTTATAAAATTTAGTTCGCAAAACATTTCAAATATTTATTTTATTTTTTTAATAAAATACAATTAAATTGTTTTACTATATATACTAATGTGGAAAAAAAAAGAAAAATTTTCTGAATTTACTTTATCGAAATACACAAATAGATAAAATGATGAGAATCATTGAAGAAAGGAATGTTAGAGAAAATCTTTCTGGTCTGGCGATTGAATTAAAAATTACCGGTACCTTAATTTTCTATATTTTTATATATTTTCAACCCTTAATAAAATATTTGGATTATTTTTTTTTTTTTTCACAAGCAAATAAAAAAATTGTTGTGCTCGATTAGCAAAATTGTACGAAATTTCTTAACAATTACTCATACAATAAATTTTTAATTTTTTTACCTAGATTTGTGTAAAATTTTTTTAGGATTTAAAAAAAAAAATGTATGACTAGAAATAAAAATTTATTTAAAAATAATGAAAATTTAAAATATTTCACATTGATTCTAACATTAACACAAAATAAAAGAAAATAAAATAAAAATTTTCACTTTTCTTTAGTTTGTAGTACTTCATCATAGTCTATTGAAACGTGACTGTCTGTTTTAATATTTTCCAAAAGAAACTGTAAACATTTCTTTTAATACATAAAAAAAAAGAAGAAAATTCTATATCTATAGTACACAATCTATCTATAAGTATCTTCTATGAAATATTTTATTATCTTTTACAATTCAACATTATTTTAATGTGTATTAAGAACATATCGATTAGACTTGATGATTTTGAGCCGTCCTTCGAATTCTAATCTCAAAACTTATACAAGGTGAAATAAAATCAAAGAGAAATTATATAAATTCATTTGACAGTACAGTATCGAATTTGAATATTAACTATATCATTCACTAACTTTGTTCACAATCTTATTTACTGTACTGTTTTTAATTATAACTCACTTTATTACAATAATTTCAGTAAAAAAATATTCGATTTTTATATACATACTTTTAAATTTTTTTTATTTGTAGAAAACTTTACTTTTTCTCATTTTTACACAATTTGATTTCGTTCTGTTTGTTTTAATTCTTTTTTGTTTTTTTATTAACAAAGCTGTTGGAGTTTTGGAGTTCCTTAACAATTAGAAAAACATATTATATTGATTTTTGAAATTTGGGGTTTTAAAAAATATTGTGTATAAATACAGAGATAGAGTCTATAAATACAGATCAGAGATTCTGCATGTTTTATTGGCTTTTTGTAAGTTTTTCACCATATTACATTATATAAATTTTAAAGCATTTAATTTTAAAATTAAAAACTTTGTTTCTTACCTTATTTTGGAAAATTTTTCGATTCCCACAAAAAATTTATAAAAATTAGTCATTTTTCCAAAGTAAACATCATATTTTTATAAAAAACAAAAAATAAAAATATATATAAAAAAAAAACAAAAAATGTATACAACACTAAATTATTATGAGATAGCATCTTAATATTCGATTTTATATAGTTCTTGGGAATTCTTAAGATCTCTGGATGGATACATTATATGATGTATATGTACGGTAGGTATGTGTTCTTAAATATATTTCAAAATAAATTGGTGATTTTAATTCAATTAAGCAATATATATTAAAACATTTATGCTCCTCATGGAATGTAAAATTTATATGTGTACATAATATGAAGTGGAATAATTTTTGTGTACAAGTTAATTATTAGCTTTTTATTTTTAACTTTATGGGGCATAGAACTTTAAAATTATAAGAAAAAAAAAATATTATGTTTGTTTTGATTTTATTTTAACCCTTGTTTTTTCTTATATTATTAAATTTTTATTCCTTATTACGTCTAATAAATCTTTAAATCCGTAAGTGGTATGTAAACGTAGTATCAAATTTTATATATGCGATGTATCCGATGATTTGAGGTTATAAACTCTTTGAAATTTGCGAAGACGAAATTGAAAAATTATTAGCCAAGTATGTATTAGGACCAAATTTATTTTAATGACGGTACATAATTATCTATCTATCTAAAATTTTAATTTTTAATAACCTTATTCACACAAATTAGAATTTTTTTTTTTTAAATGCCTATTAAATGCAGACAATTTTATTTCTTATTATTGATTTTTAATTCAGAAGCATCACTTCAAAATAAAAAAAATAATATTATATGAATTGAAATCGAAATTAAATTTATTTAATCTGAAATTATTTTGATTGCTTTCGTCTGAAGATTATTATAACAATTTATTTAAAAAAAAATTTTATTATGATATTTTTATTATTCTTTTTTGATTTTAAAATATATGTAAAGCTGATATAATTGCAATAATAAAAATAAATTTGATACTCTTTAAAAGTTATAACCACAACACGTCTATCCAAAAATCATATATTGGCACATATTTTCATATTACTGTACAAATTTTATACATACTTATTTTTAATAAATTATAATGTAATAAAAACTAAAAATTAATTTCAGTTGATTTCAATTACCATATATTTATGTATAAAAATAAATATGCTAATAATACTTACATTATGTATGTGAAAAATTTTGGTTTTAGAAATATGTAGTAGTAGCTAGTAGCTAAAACTTAAAAAACTCTGATAAATATTAATTTTACTTTATTAACCATATCAGTTTGATTTTTAGATTATTAAATTTTACTTTATAGGGAGTATTTAAGTACAGATATGTTAGGAAGTTTCTGAACATAACATATAATATTTTTGCGATTTAAAGTAATATTTAAGTTTACAATTTGAATTAATTTTAAAAATAAAACAAATTAATTTGGCTAATTTGTTCTAGACTTCAAGAATAACATTTCAGAGCTTATTAACCATTTTCGTGATTAGGTAATTATATTTTCGATGCGAGATAACTCCGATATTATTTTCGAAATTTTAGAATGCGTGTATATGTTATTATTAATTTTTCAACATGCTGGAGGAAGTTTCCGATACGATTAAACTTTGCAGGTAAAAACATTTTCTGTACGTCTTACTGAACAACATATACACGGATCGCGCAAACGATTATTATTTATTATTAATTTAAATTGCAGAATATTTATTATATATGCATGCAATTTATTCTGTTAATCTAAAAATTAGCGTATTTTTATATAATTCGAAGCTTAATTGACTTAAACGATGCATAATCTAAGGGTATTGATTGCCATACAAATTATAGTATTAAATATTATTTGTGCTTTATTTATAGCGCGTGAGAATGCGTGTAATAAATATCATAAAACTAATATTCGTCTGGTGTAATAATGTGCAATCAATAACCCACTCAGATAAAGAGCCACTTAAGGAGAATAATTATTAATGTAAACTTGAGCCTAATTTACACAACTGATTGAAAAGAAAAAAAAAATAAATAAATTGTGGTTAATTTTTGTTTTATCTTTTCTGAAGTGAAGAAACCAGTAGCGGACCAACAATTTATTATATATTTTTATAATGAGTTGTTATTTCTCAAGATTTTAATTTTTTTTTTGTTAAAAAGTATGCTGTGCCATAACAAAAAAAAGTTAAAATGTATTTCAAAAATTCAACTATGTTATTGGAAAAGACATTATGTATATTGTATTTAGTATTATATTTATAAATATTCGCTTGGTAAATTAAGAAGATATATTTCTTATGGTTTTCCTCTAGAGCCAGACCATTGCACGATGCGCAGAAGATTTTTAAAATTATTGAAGCACAATTATTTTGTATCAATTTGAATAATCAAATTTTAGAATTTTTTTATAATATTAAAATACTAAAAATTAAATTCAACTCTGTTTTTCAGTTTATTTTATACGTATAAAATATTTGTCACTTAATTGTAATAAAAATTAGGTATGTTAAACTATAATATAGTATATATCGATTGTTCAACAGGTTAAAGTCAATTATTTGTTATGTGTACTACATATATATATAATATACCTACCAACTTGTATTTGTAATGTATGCAAAAGTTAAATATTAAATTTTTATATTTATTATGAAAGTTAATGTTTAAAAGATCAGTAGGATATTATTTATTTGTCTTTTTTTTTATTTTTATTATGACAGAAAATGAAGAGTACAATGAAATGACAAATATACATATTTAACAAAATGTTAATTTTAGTGCAAACTTTTAAATAAATAAATAAAAAAAATTTTTATTGAATTTGCTTGTCAAAATTCATAGCCATTATAAGGGATTAAGTGATAATGACTTGTAATGGAAAATACCTTCAATATTATTTCGCGGTGAATATTGAATGTCAGTTTTGAGAAATAAACTCGACTTAACAAACGTAGTAAACTTAGTGTGTTTGTTTGAAAATTATAGGCTATCCACTTTATGTGGATTTGGATAATATATTAAAAAAGCAAAATAAATATGAAAAGTGAATTGAAACGAAATTTTATGATAAATTTTTTATAATATTTAACAGATCTGCATAGTATTTCATAGATCTCAAGTCGAATTAAGGGAGAACAATTAATCATCGATTATTTTACCAAGCAATTAAACATAAATGTAGCAATTAAATATAGGGAAATATCTTTAATTTAAATTAAATTGAAAAAAAAATAAAAAATCATAAGTACAATATAAAATTACACAAAATGCACAGAAAAAATCTATTTTTTTTTCTAGCAAGTAGACTATTTTTAATGGTGATTAATGATTGATGAATTAATTGAAAATCTAAACCAAGTTAAAAAAAAATAAAAATTATTACAATATAAATCTTAATAAATCTTTTTATGTACAATAAATTATGTTATATATATTTATGTTGTAAAAATCATAAAAACTTTAAAATTATGCAAAAACATCAACAGATAATATAAGATTTTTATTTTACCACATTACAAAATATGTTTTTTCTTTTATTTATAAAATATTCTTAAATAAATTGGTCAAAATATATACATTTAAAATATATTAGAAAAATGTATAACTTAAAATCCCAAAAGGATAACAATTTAAGTGTATAGCTTTGTCCATAAAATTATCCTTGTTAAATTTTTATGAGAGTAAGTTTTATTAGCTTTTAGCACGCATATTCTTTATGCTTCGTTTGATATTTTTATTTTTAGAAATAATTTACTAAATTTTATTACGATGCTTTTGCGGTTAGAAAATGTTTTTCAACTTTCCATGAGAATGTCTTTTGATAATACGATAATAAATGAGTTTAAAGAAGAGTTATGCAGAAGTGTGGAATATATGAATTGTCTAATCCAATTGTTGTACAAATAATTTTTAAATAATCTAATAAAAACTAATTTTTCGACCTGAATTATAATTTTATTTTTTATTGTTTTCAGATTTAATTCAGAATTTCTAATCAAATAATTTTAATTGGAAAATTCCCAGCCAGATCAATTCATCAAACAAGTTTTTGAAAATGATAATCAGAAAACTAAAGAATTCTATATTTTATGAAATTCTATTTTACTTTTAGTTGGGATTATTATTTATAAATGTTAGAATTACAAAAATATATAATACGTAGGTATAAGTATAATAGAATATTTATCATAAAATAAAAAAATATTGTCCTAAACATGTATAACGAAATGTTTATCCTTTTTGGCCATTTCCAGCTTGAACAGAGAGATTATCACAATATGGATACACACATTATCAGATAATAAGCAACAGTATCCTATTAAAGATTATTATTCTCAAACGAGCCATTTAACTTTTTTTTTTTTTAACAATCTTCTGAGGATATACCATATACATATATTTTGTTGTTATATTCTTACATTCGTACAGCAGAAAAAAATCTAAATTATCAAAGGACTTAGGAAATAACTTAAAGAGTATATACTGGATGTAGAAAAAAAAAATTACATGTTATTAAGGATAAAATTGTTGTTATAAAAATCAACACAAAAAAAAAAAAAAACGAAAGGACAATCTAAATTATCAAATTTTTATGTTAGAAAATGATAAAAAAAAAACTAAAAAAAAATTTTCAGATAGAGCTTTGTGAAAAACATTAAAGGACATCAGTATCGTTTAAATGTAGACTCCGATTATTACATTTGACATAAATTTCAAGAGAATGCAATAATCAAATAGTTTTAATAAAGTTGAATAAAGTCACAATGTTAGAATTCTGTTAAATGAAAATCTTGATATTAAAAAAAAATTACATTGAAAATACGATGCTTAAAAAATTCAAAATAAATTCGACTGTATTTATATTTGACTAAAATTTAAAAAAAAAAATCTGGTTTAAGGTAATTGTAAAAGAAGTCAAATGAAAAGATATGTAGAAAAAAAACTTGTCAAATATAGTTACAGTCAAATACAAAATAGTATGAACGGTACTGGTCTTTTTTGTAATATACAATTTAGCATTTAAAGTTCTTAGCACAATTTAAAATATTTCATATTTTCTGCAAAACGGCTTAACACGTATTTATCGGGGTTTGCTTTTGAAGGATATACATAATTATTATTTATCATTGAGGAAGACATAAAAGGATATTTTTGAATTTTTAAAATATAGTTCTTGATGAAATGAAAGAAAAGTTTTTAAATTCTTAGGAATTGCATGAGTTCTGTTTGTAAAATGATTCTCTTATTCACTCATTAAAGTTAATATTAAATTAGTTGTTCTTATATATATGTTATATGTTATGCAGTTATGAAATTACAATTAATTATGTACTATTGGGTTTGTAAGGATTTTGATTTGATCTTTATTCTGTATAATCTTAAACTTATTTTAAGCTCATTTTTCATTTAAAAAGAAAATCGGGCTGTCTGATTTATTAAATGTATAATATCATTTAAAAGCCCCCGATCGTGACATTTTAAAATTAAAGTAAGAAATACTGAGAACGGGTTCCATACTTCACTTCTAAAGTACTGTTTTATATTTTTTTGTATATATTTACAAAAATTTGAACATAATAAACTTGAAGTAAATGACAGAACAAATTAATTGAATAAAAAAATTTAACATAAATTTTTGTTATTTATTAACCCTATCTTTCGAAAATTTATGCAGCATTTTGGTCCTTTTCATTAGTCTTGTTATGGTAAATAAAAAACTTTTCAATATATTAAGGATTCATATATACCTTATAATTTTTAAAAACAAAATCAACATGTGAAACTTCATAACACAAAAACATAAAAAAAAATTTGTTTTTTTTTCTGCAAAAGATATGTTTTTTTTTTTTTATGTTCACTATTTCTCTGCTCAACTGATAAAAAAAAAGCATTAGATATTTTTTATGTTAATTTTAATTTTTTTGAATTTAACATAAAATAAATTTCCCCTTTTTAAAAAGATAAAATTTTCTGTTACAAAAGCAAAATACTTTTCTTCTAATGCAATTACAATATCTGTTAAAAAAAAAAACATTTTAACAGAATATTTTTTGTGAGTCTGCAGACTATCTGTATCCATAAGATATTTATTTTGATTGTTGTTTTTTTTTGCTTTCTGTTTGATTTCTTTTTTTCGGCAAAAGATTTTTTCATTTAGTTCTGTCGTGACTGTCGTGTGAAATACAACTTTTTCTGCTATACATTTATTTTATTTTACCGGCTTAATTCAATTAGATTTGTGTGTTGTTTTTCTTTTTTTTTTCTTATTGAAAATTACACATATCTATTTTTCTGTACTGCAAGGTACACAGAAAATTTAATGATGAAATGATCAGTATTTGATTTTTTTTTTTAATTTTTTTTTATAAGAAAATTTATAAAAAAAAAAAAATAAATAAAATAAAGTAAGTGCTAAAAGAAAAAACAAATATTTGTCTCCTTAATTTTAATTTTTTATTTTTTTTTCATACATCTTGTTAACAGAAAATGAAAAGTGTCCATATCTAGACAAAGTGCCGCCAAAAATAATTTTCTGATCTGGTGTTTAAAAAAAAAAAAAAAAAATTGTCATTATTTTATTTTTTATTTCAGGGTGGAAAAAATCTTTAAAAAAAAATAAACGACAAATTATGTAAAAATCATTAAAAAAATGTTTATTTAAATGATTTTTAATTGCATTTAATGGAATGTAGAAAAATTAAGATAAAAATAAAAATTTAAATTCATTTGGGAAAATATTAAAAATTTTGAAAAATTTTGTGGTTAAATTTTTAATGTTTGTGAAAATAGTGTTGTAAAAAATTAATTTATAATGAATTTATGAATTTCATTAATTTTCTGACGATGATTAAAACACTGACGAAACTTTGCAAAATTCAATATTATAAATTTGGACTTTTATAAAGAAGAAGTAAATACTTTTAAAATTGGCATTAATCGAAACTTCAAAGTTCAAAGGAAAAATTATAAAACATTCCTAGAAGTCGTAAAGTTATCACGATTTTTGTAGCTGCAACATTACAAAAACATTCAAAATCTTTAAATTCATAAATTTTAATTTATTTTCGCAAAATTAAAATGATCTGAGTTGAAGTTAACAAAAAAAAAAAGAAATCATTTTCAGTTGGTCATTTTGGCTTATTTGACATAAAATTCATATATATAAATATATATATATGCACATATCTACAGTTCGTTATCTTAAATGATGATGCGTGGTATTTTTAATTGAAAAAATTTACAAAATATTTTAAATTTCTTTTGTTTTCCGAAAAAAAAAGAAAAAAAATTAACAAAAAAATTAATTTAAAAAACCCAAAAAAAAAAAGAAGAAAATCCAATATAAATATACAAAATGAAAAAATTTAGTGCATTGTGTTTTTATTGCATAATTTTTTTGGCAAACGCCATTCCGTCAGATGTTTACTTAAAAATGTATTCGTCTCAAATGCCACAAGATCCATGCTATGATGATGATAAAGCAAGAAAATGTATCCCAGATTTTGTTAATGCGGCCTACAATAATCCGGTTGTAGCATCGAGTACCTGCGGTGAAAAAGGACCCGAACGATTTTGCGAATTAGACCGAGTTGGCAATGATCAAGTTCAGCAGCCAGTTTGTCAAGTATGCGATGATTTGAATCCTAAAAAAAGATATCCATCATCAGCTTTGACTGACTTGAATAATCCTAATAATGTAACTTGCTGGCGTTCAGAAGTTATAACACCACCGCTAAATATCAATGCACCACCAGATAATGTTACATTGACTTTGACATTGGGCAAGAAATATGAACTAACTTATGTCAGCTTACAATTTTGTCCGAAATCAATAAAACCAGATTCAATTGCAATTTATAAAAGTTCTGATTATGCAAAAACATGGCAACCATTTCAATTTTATAGTTCACAGTGTCGACGAGTCTACGGTCGACCGAATCGTGCGACAATTACCAAATCAAACGAACAAGAGGCAAGATGTACTGATGCTCATCGTCATGATCAAGGCTCAAGAATAGCATTTCCAATTCTAGAAGGTAGACCGTCGTCTCATGATTTCGAGTCATCCCCGGTTCTGCAGGACTGGGTGACTGCAACAGATATTCGAATTATATTCCATCGACTACAAATGCCACAAGATGATGATCAATATTTGGGTGGGCCACAACAAATGATGCCGCCCACAAAATACAATGAGAATAATTTGATTGGAACCAATGTTATCGAATCAATAACATCTACTACGACGGTAACTTCGGCTGGGCAGCATTATGGTGTTTCAGATTTCTCAGTAGGCGGTCGCTGTAAATGCAATGGTCATGCTTCTAGATGCATAACAGATCGCGATGGATTATTGTCATGTGATTGTAAACATAATACAGCTGGCAGAGACTGTGAACGTTGTAAGCAATTTCACTTCGACAGACCATGGGGGCGTGGTACTGCAAAAGATGCCAACGAATGCAAAAGTGAGTGCAACATGTTTTTAATCTGACATTTTTATTGTTAACATATCATTCAAAAATTATTCAGTTTTATTTTTAGCTTTATTTTTATGGCAAATTAATGTGTTTCAATTTTTTTTTTTTGTTCGCAATAAATATAGGTTCAATTTTTAAAAAAATCTGTTCTTATAATGTGGCTTGTTCGTCAGTCGTTAGTATTAAAAATTTTACGCGTTAAAATTACTATAACTGCGAAGACATAATGTATTACTTGAATTGAGGAAATTCTATCGAATATTATTATTATTTAAAATTCATATCAGCTAAACTATATTGTTATCCGCAATAAACATTCGTTCACAACAACAGCATATTGTAATAAACTCTTATTTTTGTTTAAATATAAAATTATTTTCCCAAAAATTTATGTGAAAAATATGTGCAGCAGAGAAAGAAAAGAAAAATATTCAAAAATTATTTTCACAATTATAGCCAAAAATCAAATTATCCTTATCCAATCTGTGTTGTATCAATACCTTTAAAAATATAACGTTGTAATAAGACTAATTGAAAAGGGAAATATCCGAGAAAAATATTTAATCAAATTTCATTTTCACTACGGACTCCGATTGTAGTTATTACAAAAATAAAATTTAAGTTATGTTAATTGTTTTACTTTCAAAATGTGCACATTTTTTAATCACGTGGAGTGTATAGTAGTTCAATGTGGTGCAAATATGTTATGCTAATATTGATATCACAGGAAATAAAAGTTTAGTTTATGAAAATATTGAAATTTGGAAAATATTGAAATTTGGAAAATATTAAAATTAGGAAAATATAGAAATTTGGATGGAACAGACAAGTTACAAAGAATCAGTATAGTTAGTAATAATTGGCGCAATTTTCGTTCCATACAAAAATGCAATATAGAAACACGATTTCTGTCAAATATATTAAAAATATTAAAAAATTGTACTCAACTAACCAAGAAAAATGTTTAAAAAAACCTTTTTTGAATTTGTGTTGTTTTTTTGTTTCGAACAGAGACTCTCGATAGCAGTGTTTTCCTGCTCTTGGAGTACTATGGCTGTTTTGTACAGTAGACGGTTATTTTTCTTCGATATTTTTGTTTTTAATTCAATTTTTAATTTTCTAATTGAATAGTTTTCTTCTTTCGACTCCCACAATTATTATTAGAAATTAATCCGAGAATTCTGAAAAAGAGAATTTATACATCATAATAAAAATTAAAAGGGATATTTTACTACAGGATCATATTGCAATAAGCGCCTCACTTTCAAAAATTTTACTTCTTTTCTGTTAGTGGAAAAAAAATATGTATTTTCTTTTTTTTTTTCTGACCCTTCTTGTTTCCAGTTCATTTGGTTTCTGCATTTCATATAAACAAAGCAAAAGCAAAAAAAAAAAAATAATAAAAATAAGCAAAAGAAGTAACAAAAAACCTATCACATCTGGGCTTAATGTTTTAATATCGGTCTTTCTTTTTTTTATTTTTTTTTATTTCATTTTTCTGGAAAAACTAATGAAAACAAAAAGGACTTAATGATTTTATTGCTCTTAGTGCATCGACATAACAAAATAAAAAGTCTCATATAAATATAACAAAAAATAAAAAAGTTCTTCAAGGTTTTTTCAAAAAAAAAAAAAAATACAAAAATATATGTAAGTATATAAAATTTCTAGAAAAAAAAAATTTCTTAAATTTGCTTTTTATCTAGCAAAAAAAAAAAAAAATATATTAAAAATAATTTGATAAAAAAGGATGGAATTTTCTTCTTGCAAATTAATTAAATTTTCGAAAAAGTGTCACTAAAGAAAATTTAATTAAGTGTTTAATGTTATTGATACCGAAATACTTCAGACTTCACTTAATATTTTCATCAAAAATATGTTACATGCAAGAAAAAAAAAACACTTTAGATTAGTTGAGCATATTTTAAACTGATTTGACATTCAATCCGTTCATTATATACTTCTTTTTTTTCTATTTTTATAAATTATGTATATTACTACTTGAATGTTATTCTTTTATATGCCATTATTATCAGTAAGAATACAAATAAATTCTAGACCATAAATTTAAGGTTACTATGGCTATAAAACCATATAGTAGTTTAGATATGGCCATAATTCACTAATTGTGGATATATATTGGAATAATTTATTTTATTATATTATGTAGTACCATAAAGGAAGTATAAATAGAGAAACTAGTCTCATACAAAAAATGCAAATACAAATAGTGAAACAAAAAATCCATATCACAATCCCATGAGCTTTTTTTTTGTATTTTTTGAGAATTCCACTCTCACAAAAGCTTTTAAAACTTTAAAAATTGTATAGAACTGTTGTTATTTTGAAAGTTTTAAAAGCTTTTGTGAGAGTGGAATTCTCAAAAAATACAAAAAAAAAGCTCATGGGGTTGTGATATGGATTTTTTGTTTCACTATTGTATTTGCATTTTTTGTATGGGACTAGTTTCTCTATTTATACTTCCTTTATGGTACTACCTAATGCAATTCTTAACTACCTAATAATAAAAAATAATAAAATTTTAATATTCTTTGAAAAATGTTAAATTTATCAATTTTGAATCTATTCTAAGCTAAGTAAGAAATAAGTGTAATTTAGTAAAATTTGGTAAAAAAAAATATAAATTATTTTATATTTAAAAGTATCTTCTACTGCTGGTTCAATTATGTATTGGCAATTAAATTTCTTTTCAATTATTAATAATCGAAAGGAAGTGAATTCTTACATTATGAACTTTGATCACTTCTAGTCTATTATTAAGTTTCTTAAGATTATATTTTTCATTCATTTTATAGGATTTAATATATGAATTATCAAGTTCAAGTTCTATTTCAACTTTTCAATTTCAAACATTTGACATTTTAATAAATTTTTGTAATTATTTTACATTTCATGTTACAAGTTTTGATATGAATGAAATGGATCTATCCTATCTATATATTTATTTTATAAATCTAACATATTCGTAAGATGTTTTCCTTTTTATTTATTAAGAGATTTAAGAAAAAAAAAATGAATAAAATTTATTAAAAAAAAAATTCTTAAAATGCTAACACTAATTAACTTTGAATTTTTTAATTAATTTATAAAAAGTGCTATTTTCGGAAAAATACATTTCTGTTTATTTTTTTTTTTTTATTTTTATTTTCTTTCCTGAAAATAGTTTGAATATTCTTTTTTTTGAATTGTATCTAAAGAAAATGCTGAAAGAAGAAACAATTACTGTGTTGCGCATCTTTTTTTTTTTTTTTTTACAGAAATTTAGTAAAAAATAAAAAGATCCAAAAACAGAAAAAAAAAGCCGCAAGCAAAATCTAAACGAAATATACACATTGAAGAAAACAAAAAAAAAAAAAAAAATATGTTTTTCAGAACATTTATGAAATACATATTCTGTATGGTTGTTTGAATAATTTCAAAAAATAAGCACAAAAAGATCTAAAAACGCATTTCTTTCAAGCGCGCAAAGTGTCTGCTATGTCTCATCTACTTTTCAACAAGATAAAATAAAAATTAAAAAAAAAAAAAATTCTTAAAAATATCCTTCAAAATTTTTATATGGTACAAAAAAAAGGGTTGAAATCTGCAAGATAAATTTTTTGCTTAAAAAATTTTTTTTTAAGTTTTAATATTTTTTTGTTATTATTTTATTCACTTGGGATTAATAATATAATAATCCTTATAAAGTTTAAAATATAAACGAAACGATGATTTAAATTGAAAAGAATAATATGAATTGAGAAACTTAAAGTAAAGGTTCCCATAAGATGGGATTTAATAATTAACAGCTATATTTCTAAAACTAACTGACTCCCCAAATTCACTTTTAATGAGCTTGAGTGCAATATGGAAAAAATTATTGAACTAAAATAGATACAAATATAATGTTCTTCACTTACGGCCTAAATACATGCATATAATGAAGCTACATGAGTAATATCATGAATATAATAACTTTATTAATGTAGAAAAGTTCTTAAAAAACAGAATTTCCATCCAAGTTTTTGACAACATTTTATTTTTTATTGTTGCTTTCGAATAATTTCCTTTAAAAATATTTTTATTAGCTTTTACATGCTGATGACTATAAATGTACTAGATATTATGTATATCCTATGCAGATGTAAATTCACAATATAATGCCCTCATCCTTTTAATATTTAAATTTCTCTGGTGAATATATGTGTAAGTATATTATACACAACATTTTAGAAGCTTTATGATACTAAAGCATGATATGATAACGATAATGTTAAATTGAAGAGTTAAAGTGTTATCATAGCTGCAATATTATATCCTAAGAAATAAACAGTAATCTTAACAAATAACAATTAAACAAGACAATAAACATCAACAGAAGTACACTTCATATTTGCCATGTCGCCCTGTTTCCATTATATACTTATATAATTCACACTATAAAATATGCAAGTATTATTTGAAACATTCATCCTGCATATACCTAGCATTTTCTTTTTTTTCTGGTTGTAAAAAAAAAATAAGTTCAAAATCAATTTTAATAGAAACACAAAGTTGTTAGTATCACAAAATCAGATGTATATAAAATCATAATTTACAGCTGGAATTAATTGATTCATTAGAGTTAAGGGAATTTATTAAAAAACATTATTATCATGTATACACCTTTAACCGAAGTTCGAAATATTAAAGGTAGATTTTTTTGCCCCTTATGTCAAAAACTTTCAGATTTCTTTCCCAACTAGTTAGATTTTTTTTTTTAATTTAAACATATTTAAAATGAAAATTGAACCCTTTTTGCTATCATTTAAAGTATCATTAACTATTTATTTATTTGAATAACCAGTTGTATAATATGAATATTTTGATTATTTTCTTACAAAATTTATTTTAACAATTTTTTGAATCAAATTTTTGTAAAGTGTTTTTTTTTTGTTGTTTTTGTTATGAACAACAGCATATTAAATCTAGATTTTTTACTACAAAAAAAAAAAAAAAAGATAGAAGGGAATTTTAAATTGGTACTACCGTTACCATTAAGTCAAAAGAAAATTTATTATTGGGGTTGCCATTTAAATAAAGTTGAAAATGTTCTTAACTTTAAGTTTAAAAAAAAAACAAAAAAAAAAAGCATCAAAAAAGATGTTTCTTTGTCGGTAATTGGAATATTTTATTAGTTTGTTTTTTTTTTTGTTTTGTGTATTATTTTATGTGATGAAAATGCCTTTAAAACTTATATTTGAATAAACTCAACACAATAACGACGGAAAATTTTTTTTTTTTTTATCACAATTTTTTTTTTTTAGATATTTATAGAAAACATAGACATTGTAATGTTTTCTTTTTGTCTTTCCTATCGTTTTTCATCTAATCTTTAATAAATAACTAGAATGAATAATAATGGTTTGAAGATAGAAATTTAGTTATTCGGGCATTACGAGGATATTAGCTGTAACTTTTAATGAACTTTTGATGATTTACCTTCTTCATCTTAGTATTTAGTATATTACTCTAACAAGGATATATTAAAAAACATTTTCTATAATTATTAATATTAGTTTATTACAATTATACTCTTTGACTAATATCTTTGAGAAAAAAATGTTTAAATTAAATAAGTAAAATGTATTTCATACATTGCAAATTATATGAATAAAGTTTTAAAGTCAACCCTAAAAAAAAAAACGCGAGTATTTTCTTTTAAAATAAAAATTTGAATAAATGAATCGTGACATTTTATTTTTGTCATTATTATATATTAATACATAAAGTCATGACACAGAATAGGACAAAGAAGGACTAAGAAATTAATATAATTTTACTAATCGAGTTAAAAATAAAGTTTATAATTTTGTTTTTTTTTTTTTTCGCTGGACAGTAGTACTAAAAACTCAAACGTAAGCTCTCTTTTATTAACATTATAATTCAAAAGTTTACCATTTTACTATTCACTTACAATGTACATATTTTAATAATAGGGTTTGTAGATTTCATAAATGACAGGTATATATATCGTAGAGTTTTCATTCAAATTAAAATGGCCAAATTTTGATTATATTTTTATTCCAGAACAATAAATTGAATAAATTGAATTGAAAATACCTAATAAATAAACCTAAACCTAAACTATATATAATATTAATAATATGTATTAAAGTACTTCTATTTGTACTTATTAACCCATATACATAGAATCTATGTTATATTTATTTTCATTATATAAATCTCATATGAATTTTAAAATTTTTTTATTAACTTGACATTTTAGTAAAACAATCTAAAAAAGCATATTTTCCAGAAATTTCAATAAAATTCAATAAATTTTATTGTGCGCACTCTTTTTTTTTCTATCTATAGCTAGCTACCATATTTTTTTACCAATATTTCTTAAAAGAGCATGAATAAATTTTTATAAAAAAAAATTTATAAAATACATAAATTTTTTTTTTCCAATAAATTTTTAATATATCTTTATTATAAAATAAAAAAAAAAATTCATAAATGCAGTTGAATTTTATTCTTTGCCACCGTGATTTAGTTTTCATTTTGACCAAAATGATTTATTTTAAATTCATGACAATGTCAAGACTATTATTGAACTATTATCATGACTTGAATTACTTTTAATATTGTAATAAAAAGAAATATATAAAAATTCATGTTGCTTTTTATCATTTTTTGAACAACATTTATACATAATAATAATCGAAATATTCAGATAGAATTGGTTTTTTTTGCATATTAGATTATCAATAAATTTTCTCTACACAAAAAAAACTAGAAAGAACTAATTTTTATTTTCAAAAATTATTGTAGGGAGCAATAAAAAAGTTGCAATTGGTTGAATTGGTTGAAATAAAATTCTTATGTAGAGATAAGATTAATATTTTACATAATTAGACCTAATGAATAAATTTTCCACCTTATCAGTTTTGAATTAGGTGAAAGTATAGTATTGTCAAGAAGAATATATACTTAATTCAAATAATATCGGATATACAATTTTTCCATCAATATAACTAGAACCTTAGTCACTTTTTCGCATTTAACAGTCGTTTGAGCCCTAGCACTTTATTCATGAACGAAGAATACACTAGGATTTCAAAAATTTGTATTTTGAATTTTAATGATGGAGCCATCCTTGCGTACAGAACGATGCCTCCGATCCTGAATGATCTAAGATTAGGCTATTTACTTAAATCAAAGAAACCAGATCAAGAGAATTTTTTGCTCAAAAAATTTATTAAAATATAAAATATCAAATTCAGATAATGTTTTATTTTTATTTATATTGTTAAAGAAATCAACTACCTCAATTTTTATCTTTTTGCATACAATATAATATATACAGTACAATGTACATTATAGCTATAATACTATGACTACACTAAACTACATAATGTTTAACCATATTTAAAACACTGAGTAACAATAAAATATAAATGCAATAAATTAAAATTCAATAGGTTTTTTTTTTTTTGTCGTTTTGTAAGAACACATATTTTCTATATGTAGCATCATCTTTTTTAGGTTATTGTGGATTTAATCTGAAAAAAAAAAAAAAAATCAAAATTATTCCAGAACAAATTTATACATTTTATTTTATTTACCGAATCTAAAAAAAAAACATAATATATGAAGTACTTGTACACTGAAAAAAAAAAAATTCGTGGGAATTAATATTTACAATATATTAAACTTCTTTTCTCTTCAATTTTTCAAAATTATTTCGATAGATAAGCAATTACATAGTTCACGGTGAACTTAGAGAGAATATCTGTAATCTGTTCACTATCTGTTCACTATTGTTTTTCATAATTTTGCTTGAGAGCACTCAATTTATAGCCTTGACACTCATAGGCTGGACCAATTCTTTAAAACAAAAATTAATTTATTTTTCGCGCGAACTGAATCTAAATTGATATTCAATTGGATCAATCGTCAAATAAAAAGAAAACTTGTAAAATTTAATTTCTCTCAATTTTTTTTTTCAGTATTATTAGTTGACTTGTGCCTGTTGAAAAATTCTTAAAATAAAAAAAAAAAATATATTATTGGAAATATTCCAAAAATATTATTTTCATTTTTTTATATGAATTATTCTTGTAAACTGTTAAAAAAACATTTTAAAATTTGTTCATAAACTGAATATTTATTGTTTCAATTGAAGTCATTATTCAAAGCTTATCAAGGCTTGTACAATGACAGTTTTTTTTTTTTTTTTGAATGATTTTATTTTTATACAGCATAAATTTTTCGCGGTATTTTTTTTTTTTGTTTTTTCAGAAATTTAAACAACAAAAAAAAAAAATGTTTATCTCTTTTTTGTAAATGATATTGATGAGAAAAATGTAATAGAAATCAGATTAATAACTGCGATATTATTTTTAAGTAATTCCTTAGTTACGAATTAATTTGTTTTTATTTTTATACATAGCTTTAGTTATTCCTCATAAGCCAAATTACAAAATTATAGGTAAAATTAATCTAACTTATAGTCGAAGAAATACCTAATATTTTGAAATTTTAATACATATATGGAACATTGTAAGCTATTACCAAGTTGGGATCATTGAGAGATTTTTTTTTATCATTTCATAATCAGAATAAAATAATCTCTTATCTGTAATTCGAAATTTTTTTGTCGCCTTTCTCTAAAAATTCATTAACTCTATATTTTTGGCCAGAACTTTACTAAGACTAATATTAATTCTTATACTTAAATCTCTCAAATCTGAAGTGTTTTTAATTCCTGAATTTTGTACGTACTATTCATACATAACATGAATATATTATAAAAGTTTATTGAAATCATATTGATACAAATAAATGCTTAGTAATAAAAGAATTTTTAGAATTATTGCCAATTCTGATGTTGAAGTATTCTGGCCATAATATTATCAAAGAAATAAATAACAAAATATCACTTTTAAAATGTAAAAAAATTTGCATAATTTTAAATCTATATGTAATAATATGTACATGTGTAAGAATATGACAAAAAGAATTTGTTTTTTTATTATTTAAATTTAAGGACTTTTAAAAGAATATTTAAAGAAAATTAACACGATTATCCTGTTAATGTCAAATAAAGTTAAAGGATTACGTAGGAGTTTAAAAAAATTATTATTTTTTTTTTTTACAAATTAAACAAGCTTTATGCACACAATACATAGTAGTACTTATGAATAATATTAAAAATGGAAAAGTTTGTTTTTTTTTTGTCTTGTTTATTTTTTTTTTTTTTTTTTTTTTTTCAAAAATGATTTAACGATGTCAAAAACAAATGTTTCCTGCAATATGAAAAAAAAAATTTATAATAAAGATTTAACAAAAAAAAAGTCATCAGTAAATTATTATAATTATTTATCCACACATGAATATATATTTTTTTTTTTTCAGAATATAAAAGTTTAATGATAAATTAATTTGTTTAAAATTTTTAATGTTCAAATTAAGTTATGATCAAAAAAAAAAAATAAACAAAATAAATTTTTTCACATTATTCATTAGTACATATATAGTTTATAAAAAAAAGTTCAGGTTGACAAGTTGATATATCAGTTATGGTCGGTCATCATCATCTTCATTAAGGCTATGATGCCAAAAATCTAATCTTAATGTCAAAAAGAAAATTGAAAAATAATGAACTTTTCGCTATATATGTAGAATAAGATTTGGAACAGAATAGAAAGTGGTAAAATTGTTATAGTAATTACTATTATATTAGTAATAAGTTCATCTAAAATCATATCTCTAACATTTTGTAAAGGTATTTGGCTTTTTTAGTATATAATTATATTTAATCTTAGTTTTCCATTTTAATCTATAAAGTGACTTTTAAATTAAATTTAATTTTCAAGAATTTTTTTTATATAATGTTCCTAATGACATTCACTATTCAATTAAGTTATTATATGAATTTGATGTGATTTGGAGTTATGTATAATGTTTTAATCAAAGTTGAATAATTTGAATTCATAAATATCAATCTAAATTAATCTGTAATAATCTAAATATCATTTTAAAGTATTTCATTGTATGAATTCCTGAACATCAAAACTATTTTAACATTAATGTAAAAAGATTTTTTTTGATAGAGAAGTAAAAGTGTCTTAAAAAAATTAAAATATCATTCTTCGACATTTTCATATTAATTCGATACATTTCCTAAATAATATAATATAGTAATTAAATAGTAAGTATTAAGCTTTTTTATTATTTTATCCCTTTTTCCCTAAAGTCCTAAGTATTTTATGAAAAAAAAAAAATTCATTTTTAAAAACGAAATAAAAAAAACTATCCCTGCAGAATCTCTAAACTAAAAATATGAACCGCGTAGAATTTATTGTCTAATGGACTATAATTTATTTTATAAGTCATTAATGCAGTAATTGGTTAACTTTATTATACATAACAGAATAGGTATTACAAAATAATTAATAATAATCAATTAAATTAATTACGACAAATTTAATATAAATATATATGTATATATTTTTTAATTATCATACTTATTAATAATGAACAAATATTTACAATTTGGATGTTGTTTTTTTTTTTTGTTGAAAATAAATCGAATTTGTGCAATGAACTTTTAAAATATAATATCACCAACCAATTTTATTCAAGTGGATAATGAACACAGCTTAACAGTAAGTTAACCGGACGCAACCAAAATTTACTTTATATGTCTACATGAAAGACACCTTACAGGCATTACATAAATTTACTTTAAATGTCATTTTCATGTGAACATTTCGGTTTTGTCCCTTTAGTTTTAGGAAAATGAAAATACGAAGTTAATTTAATTCTAACTTGCATATAGACTATTGCTTAATATTTTACCAATTTGGACAATTTTAAATAATTTTTTCAAGATTTACGTAAAGAAAAAAAATTTTGGAATAATATTTTTCGTTTGTACACATAAAAAAAAATCTTTTTTCTATATAATATTATTAAATATAAGTCTGTACAATAAATGTACGTATTTTTTATTATTATTATTACTACTATTTTATATAGGTAGGTATATATTTTTCATATAGAATTTATTTTTTTTTATTTAGTGTTAAGGACAATCAAAACAACAAAGCTTTCTATTTATTATAATAATCTTGAATTATTTTTTAACAAACACAAATTTAAATTATACTTTGTCAAATAAAATTACTCAGGTAAAAATAATTTTTATTCATGCCTTTTTGAAGAAGGAAGTGATCATAATAATAATAATAATAATGAAAAAAAAACTTGACGCACTTATATTCAACCAACAAATAGAATTATTATTATTTTTTTTTTTTTCTTTAAATAATGTTTGGGTAAATTTAATGAAAATAATAATAATAATAAAATATAAAACGTGGTTGAGGATTATTATACAAAATAGGAATAAGATTAACTTTATTATTTTCTATATAAATATTTAAATATTTATATATAATATAAATTTTTGAATTCTAGGCATGTATATAGATTTGAACAAAGAGATAAAAAGTTGATCCAGAAATTCAATGTGTCAAAAAATGCGTTTGCTGAATTATTTTGTAATTATAATATTTTACATATAATTTATGCGATAGTGTATAAATAATTACATAAATTTCAAATTCACTAAGAATTTTAAGGATTGTAATAATTTAAAATAACGATTAGAAAATAGAAACTATCGAAGAATAGCCACGAAATTGTATGTTTAACCTTCAAGTTTCAAATTTTCTATTTAGTTTCTAGATTGAATCCTCAAACAGTATGTCGGTACGACTATTATTATACTTATTTATTAATGAATTTTATAATAAAATTTAGAGAAAAGTATAAAATTCAAAAAGCATATTTAGTTATAATGAATTTTCTTTTAAAATATAAGTAATAAAAATAATTTTAAACTTTTTTAAAAACATTGGGATAGAAAATAAAATAATTCAAAAATGCATGCAAAGTCTCTAATACAAAAACAGTCTAACGTACAATTTTATAGAAAACGTTTTCTTTTTATTATTATTTATGATAAAGAATAAAGCTTTGAATAAAAATGAAATGTAATTAATTTGAAGAAAGTATTTTTTAATTACTCAGACTTTATTTTTATGTATATAAAGAACAACCTAGAATGAAAAATGTAAATTAATTAAGAATGTAAGTACTATAAAATATATTAATTATAAAAATATTTTATATAAATTATGTTACATGTAAACAATTTATAGCTTCATAGTATAAAATGAGTCTAAGTGAGTTGAAAAATTATAGGTAATGCGAATTCTTGGTTATTATTTGATACCAATAAACATACTAAAAAATCTGAAATATCTGTAAAATTTGTTAAAATACAGAATGTTGATAAGAGTTTGTGTTTCAATGCTTTAAATTTTGCTTAAAATTCTAATAATTGTTAATTTTTTGTATCTCTACAATATATACATATATACCTACTTTCATCGAACCATAATGTTAAGTTAATTTTGCACCACACGAAACGTTACAGTTTTTGAAATAAATGTTATAAACTTTTTCATTTCATGTACATAAAAAAAAGGTTATTTATTTAAATTTAATAAATATATATATTTTTTTTGGCTAATCATAATTTATGAGGTAGGTTCAAGACTTAAAATAACATAATTTGTTTTCATATTATTTTACCTTTTCTAATTTTTTATATATTTACTAAGGATTATCATTGGAAATCTTTTAATGAAATTAATGTTATATTATGTTTAACTTATGTTTATTTTTTGATAAATAACCTGGAAAATTTTTACTAACCCAGTCGACAGGTTCTTTAATAGTGAGATATTAAAACTAAGAGAATATCTCATGTTTAATTTTCTGACATTTATTAAAATTTTAACTTTTCATTTAACAGCAGAGAGCTTAAATTTAAGCGAAACATGGAAGTGTATTATAAGTGTATTAACTTTTAGCAATGTTTTAAGGTCTAAAGAATATTTATATACTTAGGTTTGTTGATTTTTAAAGCTAAATAGTTTTTTTATTCTCTTTAACTTTACCTAATTCCAAGCATATTAATATTTTCTTCAGTTTTTAAATTAAAAAAAAAAAATAAAGCTACAATATATCTACATTATACATTTTATATTATAACTTAGAGCATGTATTATGTAGAGTTAAAAAGTATTGTTATAATAAGCAAGTAATGTATCACAACAATGTATAAATATTGCATAAATTATTATGTTTTTATTACATAACATTATGTAATGTATATTTTTTTACATGATGTATTAAATATTGAAAAATACAATGAATTTAGTTTATTTTCAAATATGAAGAACTTAGCTAAAAGTATGTATACAAATAGTAAAAAAAAGTTTTCAAAATTCACCATACAATTGAGTATATAATATGTGCCTTGAATACAATAATTATACACTATCATTTTCTACCATTCATAATTTATTAATGTTTTCAAAGTATAATCATTGACATACTTTTGTGATCCCATTTCCTTTTCATCAAATTATTATCTTTCAATATATTTATCATTTTAATTTTAAATAACTTTTTTTTTTTAATGATTTCCCACATTTCTTTAAAATTTTCTTTTGATCTTCAATCAACATACATACAATCTAGATTTTTCCTTTTTTAACTTTTTCATTTTTACAGATATTTATATACATGTAATATATTCATACAATTTTATATGTTTAACATTTTTATACATTTTTTACACAGACATAATTTCATATTTATACTTAGTGTACACCATAAGTATACTTAATTTTTAAATAAATCAATTTAAGATAAGTCAATTTTCAATTCCTTGTTTTTAATTATTTTTTCAGGCCGTCTTAGGGCAACAAAAAAAAATAGTTAGGATGAAAGTTGTATTGTGCATTTAGAAACACATCTTCATTCAAGGATAATTAAATCAAACTAATAAATTTATAGTTTTGTTTTTATATTATTATGCAAACATTTATACTTAATAACTTCTGAATTTTTGATAAAAAAAAATTGTAGAAAAATTAATTAATTAATCAATAATTATAAATGAAAAATAAGTATAATTTTATATCTTTCATCCCCTTCATCCACTACTTATATGCATGATCTTAGCCATAAGTAATGTTTAAGTATCGAAATACAGAATAACAACTTTACTTCCAAAGACTGAAACACTGATTACACTTCTTATTTTATACTTACAATAAGTTTAAAAAATAAAATTTAATTACATAACAAATTTGACGCCTTAATCCATAAATTTGCCATTTATATATATGTACATACAATAAAGTATTAGGGTAGTCTAAATGAATTTCCCATATTATATCCAACTGGTTTTAATTTTAAACTTTAATATACATATATAGCTAAAATTATGTAAAACAATTTGTTATTTTAATAAACATAAAACAAAACACATTTTTAATACCTTTGCATATCTTTAAATTAATGATTTTATGCTGAAATATTTATGTTTATGTTTATGTTTCATTATTATTATTATTATTATTACATTTTAAATTAAATTAGGAAGAAAGCCCGACTAAATACAATTTTTTCATCTGGAAATTCATTAATATTTTCCTTTGGAATATTTTTTTTTTATTTTTTTTTTAATTTCAATTTGCTCCACTGAACTTAACCAATGCACGTGTTGCGCCTGGACGCTTACATTTACTATATATACAATATAGGAAGAAATTTTCCACCGTATTTTCTCGCATTTTATATTAATATAATATTATACTGAAAATCCCTTTTCTTATTTTATATTATAAAATGAATTGAATTAGACAAAAAAGCATAAATTTAATAGTGTGATACTGAAAAAAAAAACAATATTTTTATATTCAATCGAACTAAATAGCTATAAAAAAGATAATGTTGTGTGAATGCTGTGTGGTACACTGTATACATAGTTTAAGTAAAATTGAAACATTCATGATATTATGTATCTTCATAGTAAAGAGTTGCTAATTCTTAACTTTAAGGATTTTCTGTTCTTGTGAGACTTCAATTGGTATAAGATTTCCTTATTCATATAATGAAAATTATGGTTATTAATTTTCATTATTAAATTAAATAAATAAGAATAAATCTTGGTTTTTTTTTTTTCTTCCACCCCTTTTTTTTTTTAATCTTTTTAGAGCAAATCTTTTTTGCATAATCTAATTCAGTCATTTTTCTGTACATAAAACACGTTATTCAAAAATAATTTTCTCTCTACAAAAAAAAACAAAAAAATTACTTATTTATTTTACTTTTTTGAACCAAAATTACTTATATTGGTTTGAAAATTCCTTCTCAGATGATATGCCATTAGGGGATGCTTATATTTTATATATATATATATATAATTCCTTTAACTCAAGAAAATATTTATGTCTGGACTAATATGAGTGAACATTTTAAAATAAAATAATATTCTTTTTCTTCTTATTTTATTTTTTTCAAATTTGTACTCTGTAATTGTGTGTGATATTTATTTAAAAAAATAAAATAAAAATTTTCATATTCCTGCCTGGGTTAAAAAAAAAAAAATGTATCCTTCTTCTGGAGTTAAAAAAATAATACAGAAAAATTAATAAAATAAAATAATATGAAAAATTTTGTTCCACACGCCGAAGGCAAGAATCGCATGAGCCTGGGATAAGATTAATTATTGTATAATATTATTTTACAATTTTTGTGAGGGGTTGTTATGCGTTTTTTTTTTTTTTTTTTTGTTTTTTTTTTAAGGGAAAAATAATATACTTACCTTGTTGTATTTATTTGTCTGTTTTATTTGTAGTTAAACAAGTTCAACCATTGCAATTTATATTTAATTTTTACAAAAAAAAAAAAAAAATTATATTTTTCTTGTTATGTTTTTTTTTTTTTGTATTTTTTTTGCAGAGGCATTAAAAAGATATGAGAAATTAAATGAAAAATAGAAATTTATTATATGTGTATAAATCAAGAATAAATTTTTTGGGGAAATTTGGCAAAAAAAATGACAGAAGCTATACAATAACAGCAAGGATAAATGATTTTACGTTCGAATTCTTAGTTATTTCGAAACTCGTAGTTGAACCAAAGTTAAATGGATTTTTTTGTGGTCAAAATCAACGGCAAAGAACAATTCTTTTTAATGTTTAAGTTATTGAAAACTTCAAATTATTAACAGAATTTATTAATTTTTTAGAATCAGTTCATAAAGTCTGTTTCATTGAGACCTTATGGTTCGAGAAATCATGAAATAAACCTTAGCGCAACAACAAATGAAAGAATTGTATACATAGGTATAAAATAGACTGGATTTGAAACCTTCAGATCATTCAACTCTAAAGAACACCTCTTTACAATCCAGTGGCGTAGTTACCATATAGCAAGAGTAAGCATATAGGGGCCCTCTAAGTTTAGGGGCCCTCTTGTAATACAGTTTTTTTTTTTTAAATCGATTCATTCCAAGCTTTAAGTTGAATAAAAAACTAATTATCCAGCAGCGACGCTTTTAGAGAAATGCATGAGTACACTTATATTACAAATCACACGTGAATACACTTTATTTATTCAATACATATATGGATAGTGCAACTCAAAAAAGAAACGAGTGTAATATATGATTCACAATATTTTTTCAATGCATTAGAATTGTATTGAGTTTTTTGTATCAAGTGTAATTCCTATTCGCAAGTATAGTGAGTAGTGAAATATGTATTGAATGAATTGGGTGAATCATCTGACGATCATCTGAGTGATCTTATTAACGATTTTGCAAATGCAAAAGCTAGAAAAAAGAAATTTTGATTTAGTTATTTAATATTCTCATTATTATTATTATTATTACTTTAATAATATAACGTATTATAAAAATTATAAAAATTTTTTTTTGTATTTTTTTTAATACTTTTTACAGTTTTTCACAGGGGCCCTTCCATCATTGTGGCATAAGGGCCTAAAATTTCTAGCTACGCCACTGTTACAATCAATACAAAAGAACCAATAATTTCTGAATTTTATAAACAATAAGTACAAAGTAGAAACGTATATGTTATTTATATACAATTATTGTCAAAAAATATTTTGTCAACGATTTGTGATAATCAAAGACAAAAAAAAAAAGAAAACGACACAAAAATTTATCACCACAAATTAAAAGTTATTATTCCAAACCATAAACATAAGAACAACATAAAAACTACTTACAAATTATTATAATTTTTTTTTATTTTTTTAAAGCTTATAATTCCCAATCCGATATTTTAAGCTAACATCACACGTGAGAATTCTGTTAAGCAAAAAAAAAATAAAATATACCTACAACCTAAGCCTCTTCAAAATTTATTCTCTTTGTTTTCATTTCATTTTCAGTTTTTTTTTTTATTATTATTTTTTCTACAATTCTCTTTACTACTTAATATGTTTTTTTTGTTCTTTTTAAACATATAGGTAAAGTTCTTGTCCAAAAGAATACTGAAAAAAAAAAAAACAATTTTTCCTAGAAAAAATAAAAAAAAATCTCAACCATCTAAAAAAGAATTTTCATTTCGAGAATTTTATATGTAAGTATTTTTCTTTTTCCCATTTAACATGGAAAGCTGTTGTTTTATTTTGTTGTTAAAAAAAAAAAAAAAAATCAGTTTTTCCCAAAATTATTAATAAACAAACAGAATTCAATTGTTTTTGTGTATACAAACAAACAAACAGAGAGAAAAAAATTTTTTATTTTATTTTTTATTTTTTTTTTGTGGAAAAATATCTCTAACTAAAAACCATTATTTTCTTTTATTTTTTTTTTATTTTTATTTTTTTTTTTTAAGAAAGGTAAATAAAGCATAAATCTAAATGAAATATTCTTAAATAATTATCTTTTTTTTTTTGATAGATGCGACCTTTTAAGATTAATGTACATCTTTGAAAAATATAAAAAAATAAAAATAAAAAGTATTTTGAATTTAAATACAGAATCCCAAAGTATATTGTAGGGTAATTATTCAAAATAAGTTATTATTGTAGCGAGTTCCTGTTCATATTGAAGTAAACTTAGATATTTCTGAATTGCTAGTCTTGTAGTCTCAAAAACCCGAATATAAGGAAACTAAATTTTTGAAGAATTTATCTCGACTCAATTTTATTAATTAAACATTTTAAAAACTATATATTTAAAATAAATAATTCCTTGAAATAGAAGTCCAATTTTATACAGTCTAATAACACATTAGTTTATTATTTCCTATATATGTATGCTAAAATAATGAATTTTCCTAAACAAAAAAAAAAAACCGATTGGAAAATCGATTAGAATTTATTTTGTTTTTGATAAAAAAAAAAAAAAACAATATAAAGTTATAATAATTATTGTTTTAAACTGTTGAACTGAAATTTTTGTAATTATGTTTTTTCCTCAGTAAAATTAAAATCTTAATTGTGCACACATAACACATAATTTTGTTTTATCTACTTTTTGTATTGAATTAATTATTAAGTATATATGTAATATATTTGATGTTGAATATTTTTATGCAAAAACCGAAAAGATATTATCATGAAGTGGAGACAAAGTTGTTGTCTAACTAAGTTATGCCTCATACATAATAAATATATAATATATTGAAGCAATAGGAAATTTATTTTAATTTTCGGACGAGATAAGCCGGTGTTGTAGTTGAAATAAAAAAAGTTGAGTAATTTATTTGATAATGTGTGATGTCCTTTAAAATCCTTAAAATTTTTTTCCAAAATATAAATCTCGACATATTAATAATATCATTGATGCGTTGACAACAATCCTTTTTTTATCATGAATTGATGATAACTTATATACACCTAAAATATGTTAACCACTTTTCAAAAACCAATATATATAAAACTTTTATCTCTATTTGACTTATGATTCACGAGAATTTTTTTTTTAAGAAAATAAACAACCTCGAAATTTAAAAGTTTTCCTGTATATTAGCGCAGGGATGAAAATTATTTATTCAATAAAAACCAACCAAAAAAAAAAAAATTATGAAAACATAAATAAATAAATCAGTTTTAAGGTTAATTTTTTTTATTTATTTTTTATTTATTTTTTTTTTTTTTGCAAATAATTTTCATATATACCCCTTTAATAATTATTTTTCATATTTTTCACTTTATTTATACCAAAAAAAAAAATAAAAAATAAATATCTTTTCGTAATAATTTTTTCTTTTATGGAATTTAAATTTCAAAAAAAAAAAAAAAATTGAAAAATTGAATCTAGGGAAAATCTAAAAAAAAAAAAAAAGGATATAAAAAAAAAAAAAAAATTGAAAATTGAAAATATTTTCTTCTTTCAATATATACTTTATCGGTTGAATTGGCTAATCCCCCTCTTTCTTTTGTTATAAATGTTGTATATATATAATATTGCTGCTGTTTTTTGGCCCACAACAAATTTTTTTTTTTTTTTTTATTCATTTTAGGTCGATGAATTTATTTCGATCTAACTATAATTCCATAAAAAAAAAAAAAAAAACAAAAATGAAATAAATATTTTTTCGAAGGAATTTTTATATCAATTACTCTGTTTACACACTGTGTTGTGTAAAAGAAAATATATATACAGTAGTATATGAATATAAGCGAATATACCAATAAGGGTTGGTATTTTAATAAATAAACGAAAATTTAAAATATGTTTTCAACAAAAAAAAAATTTAATAATAATAACAAACTGATAAAAAAAAATTTTTATTATACAAATTTTTTTTTTTTAGAAGCCAAGTGAACATAAATGACGAACAAATTTTAACAGCACTCACTATAGAAAATAAATATAAAAAACAAATCTGTTAAAACAACTTAATAATATTTTATTAAAAAATATTTTATCGTTTTCATTTTAGCAAAGTAGTAAAATAAAAATTATTGATAATGAAAATTCATTAATGCAAGAATAACGAAAAAGAATAAAATAATGAAATGAAAATTTTTAATCTTTAATTTAGAAAATTGATTTCAATTTAAATTTAAAATAATAACAAAATTCTAAACTGATCTAAACTTGTTAGTTTCAAATAATTGCTTCCATTGTATAAATTGACTTAAAATTCCCGCTTGTTAAACAAATGTTTCATGGCAATTGCATATCCCAATTTTTCTTATTACTTTCTTAAATACATCTTTGAGTGTCCTTTTCATGTCCCCATTTTTACTTCCCACTGTCTTAAATACATCTTTCAGTGATCTGACAAGAAAGCCTTTACACTATCATTTCAATTTTCAATTATTTCAATTTATCTGAATTTCCCTCAAAAAGAAAATTTTACTAGGTGGTATATTATACACATAATAATAAAGGGAAAATTTTATAGTCAAATATTTGTTCAAAAACATTTTTTGACTGAAGTTAATTTTTAGTTTTTGGAAAAAAAAAATATTTATTTTATAAATTTTTTGTTTTTTTATATTTTATTTTATTTACTATGACTAATTAAGAAATAAATTAAGAAAGTGTGATTACGTACTTTTTAATTAATTAAATTTCTCAATTTATTTTGTTCAAAAGTGTAAATAAATTTATACGAAAAAAAAAAAACACTTTGTCCCATTTACAGGCATTTTAAAATGAAATATCTTTTAAAATATAATTAAAAGCGGTTTTTTTGTTAAACGAAAATATTTAAATTTTATAATGTTGTACATGAAAAAAGGGGATTTCCTTCATAGGGTAAACTCCAGTAAATAATAATAATAATAGTAAAAAATAAAAATCTTAAATTTTCCTAGGGTTTTTTTTGTCCCCAAAAAAGAAATCAAAGTGAATGGGAATGGTAAAAAAAACTCTATTTTATCTTCACGAAAATATTTTTTTTTTGTATTCTTCGAATGTTTTTAAAATACTTAAAAACCTCCAAAGAAATTAAAGAAATTTATTTCTTTTTTTATTTATTTTTTTTTTTAAGAAAACTTCTTATCTTAAAGAGTTAAAACAGCAAATAAAATTTATTGAAAAAAGAAGAATAATTGAAAGAAAAAATATTTAAAATTTTCGTAAATCTGGAAATAAATCAAAAAAAAAAAAAATCTGGTTAGAAATAAGAAAAATTGATTAATTACATATATAACAAAAATATTAGAATTTCCCCATATTTTCTTATATTACATTTATTGAATTAACCATTAAACTATATTAAAATAAGTTTAATGTAAATAGTGCGTTAAATTGGAAAAATCAAATTATCAAATAATAATAAATTTGAACTTTGGAAAATAATGTAATCATTAATTTTCAATTTGTTTTCGAATGTCTATAACAACTTCAAAATTAAAATAACATATTACATCCATTACATATATATTCTGCAATTGGCTTAGATGGACGATTCTTCGAATTATGTGAAGCAAATATAATATATATTAAAACTTAAATTCTGATCTTTTAAATATTTACAAATCCTACATACGGCCGAAATTAGAATATAATTCGCATATATGGGCTGGTGCTCCTAAAACCCATCTTGAGTACCTGGACAAAGTTCAGAGAAGGGCTATTAGATTGATCAACGATCACCAAACCACCAGCTCTTTAACATCACTCAATCACCGTCGCAATGTAGGTTCACTTTCAATTTTTTATAAATACCTTGTTGGAACGGATACGTGTTCCCTGGAAGTAAAGGCCCTACTTCCTCCACTTCAAGTATTTTCACGCCAAACTCGTACCGCTTCAACGTCACATCCATATTTCGTCAAAATTCCCAAATTTGAGAGAACGAGCTTTGGAGATTCGTTTTCAGTTCGCACCTCGAGAATGTGGAATGCTCTCCCAATAAAATTGTTCCCGACAGCTGGCGCACGTTTGACTTACGACTTGTGCCGCTTTAAGAAAAGTGTACATGATTACCTACTAACTATCCCACTTTTAAATCCCGTCTAAACTTCGTTTCCATTATCAAATCCATGCTTCTTTAAGCATAAAAGGTATCCCACCTAGTGATTTGGTAACTTTAATATAAAAAAAAAAATAAAAAAATTCGTGACACTTACAAATGTGGCCTTTTTACACACCCTCGGAACATTAAAATGGTCGAATACTACGATTTATTTTCTTAAAGCCATAGCAACCTAACTTATCATAATAATTATTTATCTCTAAACGTTTTTTGACAATTTTTATTCATGATTTGAGCTAAATGTAGATTACACTCATTCTTATTACAAGCCACTACCAAAAAATGTATGTATAAATATTTTCATCTGCTATGATGAATATTTATACTGAAGAAAAAAAAAATTATATATATGAAGGAAAATAAATTTTTGGTGAATATTTGTTTTTTTTTTTTGCAAAAAACCATTCTACCTTGATAATGTTTCCTTCTTTGCACATAATATATAGTACTATATAAATACAACATATATAAAGACATAAATAGAAATTTAATTTATATATCACTGCTCATGGAATTCTGATTCGTGTGCACTCATAAGTTAACCACATCGATTTTTCAAAATTAAATAATAATTTTTCATTTTTCATCAAAAATGATTTTATCAAAAAATCAAGCGTTTTCCTAACCATACTTCAATTTTTCACATCATCATCCATCCGTCGTATTTTTACCATACATATGTGTATATATATAACTTAATTTCATTTTAGAATGATTTTTTAATCGTAATATATTAATTTTAGGAAATAAAAATTTTTGAAAATATTATTTAGGAAATACCTATGTATTTATAGTGAAGGAAGGAAATGTGGTCAAAAATAAAAAATAAAATGTATAGTTTTATGTATAATATTGTTATTTTTATATATATGTATTCTGTCATTTCTTGGCTTAGATTTTACCATAGATTAAGAATACAGAAAGATGGGAAGCTTCATACAACATTATTTTTGGTATTTTTAAGTCAATGTGTTAGTAAAACAAAATAAAATACGTGATAATTATCAATGTATGAAAAGAATTTTATTTAGTTTTACTAACACCTTCACAATAAAATACCAAAAAAGACTGAAAAATGTTGTATGAAACTTCCCATCTTTCTGTATTCTTAATCTATGATTTTACATATTCATTTCAATGGTAGTTTAATACAATGCTCGTAACGTTCTCATTCTAAATTGCAAGCCTGACCGAGCAAGCAATTTGAAAACCATAAATAAATCAGAAAAAAAAATTATTGAAAATATTCTAAAAAATCTGTTAGCACTCAAAAAGAAGCAACAGAAATAAACTTATGTTAGGAAGCAGAAACTAGAAAAATTCTTTTGACATAAAATAAACAAAATGTTAATTCTATATTTACAAGGAGTAAGAACTTATTTATAGATAATGAAATTCTATTTCCTTATCTTTGGAGAATTTCGACATTTATTGCATATTATTTATTTACTCTAAAAGATATAAAATCAAATAAATTGCAAATTGTTGAATAATATAATTTCTGCATAAACTTCCTCTTTGAAAACATATATAACATATTAATTGTGCTTCATATATACTATACAACAACATAAGGCACAATGTTTTTGTTTTGAATTATTTTGAGAGGAATGAAATTTTCAATGTTGTTTGTTCATATCTAATTCAAATAATTAATAAATTTCTAAACAATTTTTTTTTTGTTATTTAACGAAATCAAAATCAAGTTGTTATATACATTTTTTTTTTTTTTCAAAGAATAATTAAATTTTCTTTTTAAAAATAAAATTTTTTTTTGTTTATTTGTATAACAATTTTAAAATTTAGTGGGTATAATATGCATTTAATAACTTATTGCTACCGATTTAAAAAATTAACAAATTTTCAATACCAAAGAAATAAAAAAATAATAATAATAATAATAATAAACAAATCATTATTGTACGAGAAGAAGAGGCCATGTGGACTATGACAAAGTTGCATGTATCATCAGTTTTAAGATTTTCTGCTTATAAAGGAATAAATTTGTTTATCTAGCACGTAGGTACAAGGTGTTATATATACATTATTTACACAAAAACATAAATGGGAAAGATAATTTTTGAATTTGTTTTTTTAATTATTGAAACTGGATATATGAGGAAATAGTTCCTTAATTAAAATTTAAAGAAATTAGGATAGATTAGATAGAAGATAATTTTTATAGGAAAATATGGATATGGATTAAAGTAAACTTTTCGAAAATAGGCCAAAAAAGAAGTACTACTTACAAGCCTTAGACAATTTTATTCTTTTGCTAGGAAACCGTTGGCTTTAGTTCGTATAAAAAGTTCTCTCGAAAAAAGGACAAACCGAAGAAAATAATTTTTTGTCTTGTGACTAAAATATGAAAAATAAATTAAACATATTTTTTTTTCTTTTTCATTGCAATTTTAAACTCTATTCCGTTTGACATCTATAATTTATAGCAAAAGGGAAAAAATACATTTTCAACACTCTGTTTACACATAAAAAAAATTATTTTTTTTTTTTCATCCAATTGATAAATTTATATTTTTCTAAGCAGAAAGCTAATATATCAGTTTTAAAAATCTGTTTAGAATCCAATAAGTCCAGACATAGACGCATAAGATAAAAATAAAATAAAAAAAATACATATACATATATTTTTTTTTTAATGTGGTACACTTAATATTTTAGAAAGCAATGATTATTTTTCTTCTTTTTTTTTTTTTATTTCATATAAAATTTTTTCACCTATTCAACTTTAGAATATTCTCATGGTATAAATTTTCAAGTTAGCTGTACACAACATATAATACAACATAAGACATAACATATCTAATAATTTTTATTCTCGAAGAAAAATATATAGAAAAAAAAAATCGTGTGCATGTGATTAATTTTTTACCACTTTTTAAAAAAACAGACAAAAATTGAAGATGATTTCCTCTTATTTAATTTTTATTTTCATTTATTCTTGTTGTATACATAAATTCTATATAATTTTTTTTTTTTTTTATTTAATAATGCTCCCTATCGTGCGTAAGCTACCTAGATGTATGTTTTTCTTAATATTTTTTTTTTCTGTTTGTATTTTTTTTTTAAATAATAAGATGCTACTCTATACACCTAATCCCATCTATCTATGGGGATATCAACGCTTTTTCTTTTATTATTTTTTTATTATTATTATTATTATTATTATTATTCTACTATACTTTTGTTTGTCAAAATTGATTGCAAACTATTATTTTTAGAAGATAGGATAAGCATATATTTTTTTTTTACTTCAGATAATGCTTGATGACAAAATATGAATAAATCAAATTTTAGTGCTGAGAACGAAAATTAGGTATTTAAACTTTTAACTATGAGCGAGATTGTTAAAATAAAAGTTAAAAATTGAGATTTTAGATATTTTAATGAAAAATTTTTTTATTTTATTGACTTTTCCGAAAATAAAAAGAAAACCATAATGAGTAAGACCCTTGTATATTCATTATTACAGTTAAACCATAATGAACTGGTCGTAATTTCTGATTGTATTTATTCAAAATAAAAACTAAAATATCCTTTTAACATAATTGACAGAAATAATGTTTGTCTTAATATTTAGACAATATTTGCATTAACTATTCAACAGATTACAGATTAATTTAAAAATTCAATTGAACTATAATAAAACCTAATAGCTCAATATAGAAAAATACTCAATAAAAATTAAATTTTCTTTCAGTCAAAACAGCGAAAGCTTTTATTATTATACACATAAGATATAAATTAATAAACTATTCTATATTTATTTTTTTTTGCGTAAAAAGAAGTTAATTCTTTTTTTCCCCTGATTAATGTTTGTATCACCATTTCACTCTTATATTTAAGCGCTTATTATTATTATTATTATTATTTTTATTAAAATCTCCTCTCTATGATGATGAGCCTGCTGTGTATTTAACCTTCAATGAATTACTTCTTTTCATAATAATGTGTGTTGTTTTTCTTCAAAGAACATAAGAAAATATAAAGTAGGTATATAAAAGATAGATAGATAGATAGAAAAAAAAAGAAAGAAAAGAAATAATAATAATAATAATAATCAGAAAAACAACATTTTGAATAAAATATCACACAAAAAAAATTATAATATACATACTGATACTACTATAATATAGAAGAAAATGTAATTCTATTAAGTTATTCCATTAAGAACATTCTTTTGAAATTTAATCCAAATTATTGAAATGATACACTCGCATTAACTTTTTTTTTTTTTTTTTATTATTTTATTTGATTTAAAGTTAAAATCATATAAAAAAAAATAAAAATTAACAGAAACAACATAAAATAATGTAGATATATGTATTTAGGAAAAAAAAATAATCTTATAAAAACTGGGAAAATTTATTTATTTTTTTTTTTTTTATTTTCACAAAAAAAAAAAGAAAATAAGATAAAATAGGTAAAGATATTATGAGAATTAATAGATATTAAAAGAATTTAATGAATTTATATCTGATTTGAATTAATACATATGCATATGCATATATGTTGAGATAACACAGAATAATGATTAAAAACTTATTTAATGTGGTGAAACATTATAAATTATTATGAAAATATAAGCAGATATTATGTAACAACAACATGAACATTGCATTTGCATAAGAGCTAAAAATTATAGTTTTAGGTTATATTTGTGTACCTGATAACTGCTTCTGTTAAGCTGCATCATACTGTGTTTTTCCACCCAACTTTAATATTTTTATATATAAATATGTTTTGATTTTGGTAATTAATCAGAAAAATTAATGTATACATTATACTTTCCTTCAACCTTCAACCTTAAACTACTAAGAAGTATTTCTCGAAGTTTTCCAAGAAAAAATAACTGGAAAATTTTGTAGTAAATTTTTACCTCCAACAAGTTAAAAAACAAAAACAAAATTATATTAAAATATATATTATATATTTATAAATATATATATAATAAAATTCAGAATCATGACAAATATTGATTGATTATACAAAATATGATTACCATCTCCAGACTAAACATTATAAAGAAAAAATTTCATAAAGCCATTAAAACATTATATTTTCTGATCTTTTATATGCTGATTAAATTGATTTAAAGAATATAAATCTGACTGTATAGATAGATAATAGAATAGAAAACGATGATCAAATATATAAGACAATAATAGGTGGCAAAAATTCTCAAGTTCATGAATAATTCAATACTATCTGATGTGTTTTTTATTTCTATTAGAGATATTGTCAGTTATAAATAGTTCACTTTAGATTCTCAATGAAAATTAACTTTTCCGAAAATAAACCATTTACATATTAAACTATAGTTCCAAATAGAAATTTCCTTCGCTTCTTAATATGAATATAAGCGATGTAAAATTATTGTTTCCATAATAATTTAAATAATACGTCATCACTGTAAAACTTCATATAATGACAAAATTATATCCGAATATATATTATTTTCTTTTTTCCTTAATTATATGGAAATCCCACACACAAAGTCTTCCATATAGCATACAAAGACTCTATGTTTATATTATAAGATTAAAATTTTGTTCAAATATTTATCCTCTCACTCTGTTATCAAAAACAATTACATCATATTATTATGATGTTCCCATTTATCATTTTGTTGAACCAATAATAACATTATTTTACCTGTTGTGCATCAGCACAAAATTTATTTATAATTTCAGTGCAACATTAATTTTAAGTTTTTCTTTGGTTAAACAAAATCATTTCGAAACCAAAAACAAAAAAAAAAAAAAAAACAACGAAAAAACAAAACAACTGAAGTTTAATCCTCAATTTGTGGATTTAACACAAGTTAATGGAGAACAAAAAAAAATAAGATATTGATGGGGCACACCTTACCAATTATAAGATAATATCTTAACTTACATATCTTTTTATTTTAATATGTGTATTGTATCTTAATAAAAATATCAACAGTATTTTTGTTTAAAAATTCGGTTTTCTAGATAAATATTGTGTAATTTTTCTTATATTAACAAAGTTTTAATTAATATTGAAAAAATAATTAAACATGTAACTACTAAGCATATCTTAGACTATCTAGTCCACAATTTTCACTTTTTTATGAATTATGTGAATTTTATAGTAAAACTTTTCAATCAAAAGCTTAAATAATATATACCTACTGCTGTATGAGAACTTATTAATGAAAACTGCTTTTGATATAAAAATATTTAAGATTTATTTTAATACTATTTTGTGCGCGAAATTATCAAACGTAAAGTTATTTAAAAATTATTTCCATATGTTCTATCCATCACTTTTAAACATCCTTTTTTTGTATTATAATCTACTGTTCATCAAATAATATTTTAAATATTTTCAGTGTTATAATATAATCAAAGTAGTTTCACATTATACGTATGCATGTATAAAAATTCTATATAAAATTGAAAAAAAAAAAAAAAAATCAAGTTTTGATATAAAATTTAAATTTCAAAGATTTTTATCTCATAATAATCGTTTATTAAACTGAATAAATTTTTCAACATTTTATTTTAATTGTTTTTTATCTTTTAGAGATGCATCACATTATCTAATAATTCATTTTCTGTGTGTCAGTAAGTCCCTTTAATAATAATAAAAAAATAGAGCAGCCAATGTCATTAATAGAATAGTTTTCATAAACTTTTTTTTTAGTTTTTGTATTATCACAAAAAATTATAATTCATTTATTTTTGTATCAATTAATATTAAAACCGCCGCGCCATTCGAGCCTTAAACACTTCTATGCATGCCAAGTCATTTTAAAAGAATCATTACAGCTGCAAGATGATGGATTATTATAGAACTCGACGAATTAAGACAAAAGACGAATAAAATTTTTCGATATCTCGGTTAATTTTCAAGATCAAAACATCAATAAAATTTTTTTTACCATAAAATGAAAGTTAGTAGGATTAAATCATTGTTGAATCGGCAAGGGAGTACAGTTTAATTTATACTAAAATACACTTAAATATACTAAATACAAGATTAAGTTTTTGAAATTTAATTAAAAATAAAAATTTCAAATTTATGAAAGTATATAACTTACCAATTCACTTATAGAAATACCGTATCTTAAAATTATAAAATTTTCTTGTGAAATAGGAAACTAACAAAAAATAAAATATTTTTCCCAAAAGAATATGGTCAATTATACCTGTCTATTATATTAAATTTACAAAATTTTACCACATTAAAAAAGTCCCTTTTCATTTGTTACAACGAAGCGAAAATACACATCATAATAAAATAAATATGAGATTTTTTCTTTTTTTTTTTACCCAGTTTATTAATAAAATAACTCTACGACTGACTTGGTGGTCAATCATAATAAACATTTTACTACTACAATTTAATTCATTCTTCCTTCGAAAATAACCTTCCGGATCAAAATCTGGAAAAATTGAGATACAATACGGAACATATTTTTGATGATTCATTGAATAAATTTGTTATCTTTCAACCACCAATTGTAACGTTTTCAAAAATTTAAAAGCTACGATAGAAAAATATTATTTGAATGTTATACTCTTGTTTATTTCTACAAAATGTTAAAATACTGAATCAAATGAATATTGGGCTTTCAAAACTGTCTCCAAAAAATCACACAAAAAATAATTTTGTTTAAATTCTATAAATTTCGATATTGACATCAAAAACCTATTAAGTAGTGTGCAAGTTAATAGCAATTGATATTTTTTGTTCAATTTTCTACAATTTCATATGTCTAAAAAGAGTTGTTTTAGTCAAGATCAAGAGTACCCGAATCTATTCAGTAATGTCAATTGAATGTAATATTTTCATAAATTGTTTCAAAATTTAACTTAAAAAAACACTTGCATCATCAAAAATCATTATAAAAATTTCGTCAGAAATTAAGAAAAATTATAAACCTTGAGAAAACTGTGAAAATTGACAGCTGTTTTTTATTTTATATAAATCACATTTTAATGTTACTTAAAACATCTCGATTTTGTCACACCTGAGTCTACCTTCATTATTGAAAATTCTTTACGTGAACACATCCAGTCCTAGTATAAATAAAAGGTTGTTTTTTAACAATAGGTTTGCCCAAAAAAAAATAATAACCGAGGATGTTATTATTTTTTTTTTCTTTTTATCGAAGGGATAAAATAATATTTTCAACAGAAAAAAAAATAAAAAAATAATAATAATAAAATAAAATAAAATTATATTCAGAGACTGTACAGTATAATTTTATATATTATACTACTATATTATATATATGTACATATATATTCACCTACATTCATATTATATGTACAACATAATATTTTTCTTATTAAATCGTATCTGAAAATTTATCATCTATTTTGATTTAAAGCGGGGGCTCATTTTCAATAATAAATTCATTATAATTAACTTTAGTAAGAAAAAAAAATATAAAAAAAAAAAATTTGGGTAAAATTAAAAATCTTTTGTCTTTTTGATGATTTTATTAAGTAAATATTGATAAAATCTTCTCAATGAAATTGTTAGGAACAAATATCAAATTCGGTGTATTAAATTGGAGAAAAAGAAACTCACATTATATAGAAACTTGAATGATATGAATCGGCTTGTAAGTCAAAATGTAGTGTAAGATATTTTTGGTATATTTAGACATGACACAATAATCAATCATTTTTAAATTGATTAAATATAGTTTTTAAATATAATATTATGTCGAAATCAATTTATGTATTATAAATATCAAAACCTTATACGATTTATAATCTATCCAAAAAGACCAATGAAAACTAAAAGAAGAAAATAACATTGTGATCATGAAATAAAGAAAAATGTTCAAAATGTCATATTTTGAAATTTTATATCATATAGCATTTAATTTAGAACTCAATATTTTGGCAATAATGTATTTTTTACGCACATTACCTAAATAAATAAAATTTCTTAATATTGAAATCAAAACTTAAACTATAAGGTTATATAAGTATATCAAAAAGCGAATAAAAAGAAGAATTCAAATTTCATGATTTCAAAAATTAAACAAACAACTTTTTTGTTTGATACTATTTTTCGTAGTAGTATGAAAGGTTTACTACAAACTTAAAAAAAAAACAAAGCTTTCGGCCTCTTTCTTCAAAATTTATTAAATAAATAAATAAACTTTATATTGTATAAGTACTATAACTAGAATCTTCATGTTATCATTCAAAACTTATATTTCTGTAAATTTAAACATGGAAATAAATTCAAGAATTCCACATTATGTTTTGCAACATCTCAAAAAAAATAAAATTATTACAACATCAGGATTAAAAAAAAAATAATAATTTTAATTATAATATGTAGGTATACATATTAAATTAATTGAGCTTCGGGGTAATAATTCAATAATTAGTTTTAATAGAGTCATTAAATAGGAATTTGTATGCAAAATAAAGAATAAAAATAAAGATGAAATTGCATTCACAATATTTTATTGATTAATTTATATCAATAACGTGTATACTATATTTCTTTTCATTTTAATTATATTACTTTCAAATGTATAAAATATCCAGTAGATGTCAGTCCATTGGTGACGACATGATTGGAATGGGTCACGAATATAAAAAAAACTTGTGATAAAGATTTCAAACTTTTCGGTTCGCATAATTTTTTTTTTAATTTGTAAGCTTACTTAGATTTGTCTATAGCTGAAAATTTATATTGAATACAGTAGTTTAAAACAATATTTTTCCTAGCAAAGACAATGCATTCGGCACATAGAATAAACGTTTAAATGAAAATTTCAGCCCTTTCATTTTTTCTACATAGAGATCTGCAAAACAATAAATTTTGGCTTAAGGAACAAACATAAATGTTCACATTTGTTTTCCTGTGCATTTTATCACAACTTCTTCATTTTTGAATTATTGAAATTTAAAGTACTTGAATAGGTCTTCTACATTTCGTAGTTTAAGCATTTGTTTAAGAATTTAAAATATCAGTACTTGATGAATTAAGTCCCCAAATTGTGGAAAAACTTTGTGCATACTCATACTTCTTCCAATTCCATCCTGCTTAAATAATCTTAATTTTTGTTTTCTAATTTTTTTTTCTAATTTTCAAATTTATGATGAATTAAAGTCTATTTCACTCAACACTAATTTAATAAGACTATATAAAACTTAAGTCTTTTTTTAAATTCGAATTCAGACTATAAATCCTAATATTTTTTAAAAAATTATTTTTAAAGCATAAAGTTTATGCGAAAATATTATTTATTAAAAAAAAATTTTTTTTATATATTTTCATGAAAACCTTGTAAGAAAAAGAAATAAATTCTTATTTATTGCATTTAAAATTTTCTACAATGCAAATTTATTTTAGTTTTTCTATATTAGAAGAAAAAGTTGAAAAGTTAATAGAAATTGTAATATTTATTTGATTATTAGCAAAAGAAAAAAAAAAAAATGAAAATATATAATGTTTTTATACATAAAAATGTCAAATTTGTTTTTAGCTTAAATTAAAGTAACCTCGGTATATTTATATTGTGTATACCTACATAGTATGTTTTCCCTTTTTATTTTATGTTGATTACATAAATTTATAATAGTTACATGTGTGTGGTAAGGGTAATACAATAATTTATAATTTAATCATTTTATATTGAAAATTACCAAGAAGTTTTTGTAACCTTGACAATATTTTATACCTTATTGAATTGAAAGTCTTAAAACCAATATTATCAATTTAATAAATAATAATTATTAATAAATAGCGCAATTAATGATATTTCGATGTTTATATAAGGCATTATTTGCAGTTAAACATTGATCCCTTTTATTTATTGACTACATATTAGAGTTTAATGGTCGCAGTAAGTACCTACGGAGTACGGATCTTACCAAAAGTATGGAGTCTTTGTTTTATATCAATAAAGCAAAAACTTCACGCCATTAATTAACAAATTTTTGAGGTAAAAATCGTAACCTTTTGAAAATTTATATTATTTAAAATATCATCAACCAGATATAATTTTAAAACTATCTTCTAATTTAGTTTCATATTCTGATTTATCTACATATATACATTAATATTAATTTTGTGTTTCTCTGGACTCTGGACTTAGTCTAAGATGACTAATTATTAATTAAAATCATAGTGCAAGCAAGCAATAAACAAAAATATGATTGAGTGAACCACACATAAAGCATAAAAATCGAAATTAACTAAATAGAAATTAAGATATTATAAAGATGGATAATAAAAAAGAAAAAACTTATGTACATAATATTGCATTTAAATTACATATATATTAATTTATTTATGATTTGTAATAAATTTAAATATTTTTTTAATAGCTTTAATTTGTGCTGACTCCACAGAAACTTCATAAAAATTAAATAAATCAAAATCCAAAATACGCAAAACATTATTGCAGCTTCAATTATTTTATCATTTGTCTTCAAATTTATTGTTATGTTATTATATTTTCTCGTAAATCTCTTCTTTTTTTTTTTTCAAGAAGTGTAAGAATATAATAATATAATGATTAAAAAAAAAAAAATTTATATCCATGGTATGAACAAAAATGCGTTAATAAAAAGATAATTGTATTAAATTGAATTGTTACATGCGAAAATGTGATCAAAAGTGGAAATTGAAATATCCGTCGACGATGCACAAAATTTTTTTTTAGTATTGACTTGTAAACGGCTTTTTGTCAACTTTTATGCAACTTAGTATAATTTTCCAATTTAAAATTATGATTAATTTCAAAATATGCAACGCGGGGAAATAATCAACGAGAATGTGATTACTAATTTTTCGCCCAATTTTAAAGCACTGGAAAAATGTACCTTAAAGAAATAGTTTTTAATTTTTATGTTTCAAAAAATAAATGTTTCCCTTCACATTCGAAAAACTAGAAATTTCATATATAATATAAATATAACCGAGAGAATTGGTTATAAATAATCCGGACTTCAGCGTCGTTGTATGGTCTCCATTTTTTCTGTTGTATTTGTTACGCTGTTCCATTATATCAAAACTGCGCAACCTCATGGAGCTAAAAATTCCACAGTTCTCCGTCCAGACTTCTTCAGGAATCTACGTTTAGGTCCAATAATGTTAGTCGTGAACCCATAAATAGATATTTAAGTTATTATAAATAGCAGTATCTCTATAAGTAAAAAGAATTATAAGCGAACGAGAAACCGTTTAAAGTTTTTAATTCTAGTATTAAATTCGAATGATATTTTTTGTATTACATATATTTAACTTTTTAATGCCATTGATTACACCATAAAACAAAAACATTTTTGTGATCATTTTATTATTTAATGATAAAGTTGTGACATTGCATTTTTAATTTTTATTAATAAACATCATAAGTACCATATGCAATAATTATTTTTCAAAATGCAAACCTTTTTTGTTTTTTTCTTAAACTATTTAGTTGGAAAGCGGGTATTGTTCGTACACCATATAAAATCTATCTAATTTTAAGCTTTTTTTATTTCCGCTTTTATTCGTTTTTTTTTTCAAATAAAAAATCAATTAACATAAAACTTTTTAAAAGCCATCTGGTTTAAGAAGAGTTTAAACATTAAAAAAAATTAAATGACAGTGAACTACAACAATAAAAAGTTGTATATTAAAACTTTAAAATGTATAGAAAACTACTAGCTTTAGTGTGTAAATATTAAACAGATTACTGATCATCACTCTAGATCAGGCCTGCCCATCCTTTTTGTACTAAAGTTGGACTTTTTTTAATCCAACTACATCGAGATCTACCCATATACAAAAAAATTTGATCGGTATAACTTGAGTTTATTTCATTTCAATTTAAAATACGAAAAAATTGACACAAAACAAGTCAAAACAAATGTAAATTATCAATTCAAAAATTTATCAATTAAAAAATATAACTTTATTTATAATTAAATAAAAAATATAACTTAATTCATCATGATAATGGTAGATTTTAGTTTTCTTTGCAACGCTCACGATTAGGGCTGGGAAAAGTTAAAAAAAACTTTGTACAGAAACAATAAAACAAGTAATTCAAAATTTAAATTATATAATTACCAAAATAATAATAAGTAGTTGGTCACGTGAATTCTAAATCGAAACTAAAATATTCAAACAAATTTGAGTCAAATTCAAATAAATCGCTAGAATTCAGTAATTTTGAAGTTTTCTCATACTTAAAATAGGCAAGTAAAATAAAATTTAAAATAGGTTACCTAAGAGTCGTCTGTTCACCTATTAGCAATTATTTAAAAAATTTTGGGTTCACAAAAATTTTTTTTTTTTACCATTTTTAGTCTGTAGTATAAGATCGACCCAAATTCGTGTCGAGATCGACTGGTAGATCGCGATCGCCTGGTTGGGCAGCCCTGCTCTAGATTATAATTTTCATCATATCCAGTCATTCCATTGATTATAATAAAATCAAGGCAAAAAATAAAAATGTTGATTATTATTAAAAAAAAAAAATGATTAATTCAAATGGATAATTTTAGAATTAAAACCGAAACCATTAGTGAAAATGAATTAATATAAAAATAATTGCTACGACACATTATTAAATTTGAAACTTCCTTTCTTCGTTAATATTTTTAAGTCAAGAACTATTAAACAGTACTATAAAGATTCGAACAGTACTCGAAAGATTTCCTTTATATTAAATAGTTGAGATGAGCCAGTTTCACTCTCTTAATTTTGCACATCTTAATTTTTCCTCATATATATATAAAATGATGCCAAAAGGAAAAAACCTTAAAACTATTTATGAACTTTTGTACCATTTTTTGATTGAACATTAGCAATAAATTCATTTAGACCTATAATTCGTCCAAAGTACTATAGAGGAGCAAATGTTTAAACAAATGAATATTATAATCTATTCGATAGAATTATATTTACCAAAATGTCGAGAAAAAAAAAACCCAATTCTAAATATATTTTTTTTATTGCATTAAAAAAAGATTTATTAAGTATAATTTTTGTGATCGCAAAATAAATATTTATATATGTATATATGAGAAATTCTGTGAAATCATAACTTATTGTATTAATTTCATAAAAAAAAATAATAAAATCCATAAAATAAAAAAAAATAAAAATAAAAATTCTTAAAAATAATGGGATAAAATACCTTATGACCTTTAAGAAAAAAAAAAAAAACTTCTTCATATTATTATTATTTTATTCGTCTGTGTAAACAAAACTATACTATACTCTTCTATGTCCTTTATTATTTATTCATTTGTTTATTTATTTTTTTGCTTTTTTTTTATCATAGAAATTTTTTGAGATATACATACATATATATAGGAATTTTATTTACTTTATACATATATTATTATTTTTTATTTCTTTATACGTCGCACATTATAGGCAAATTTAATATTACTTTACTTAATTTTTATTTTATTTATTTTTTTTTTTGCAGTATCACAGTAACAATTTATTTTATTTTTTTATAACAAAGAAAGAAAAAAATCTTTGAAATATATTTTTATTTTATTTCATTTTTTTCAAGTAAAAAAATTATACAAAAAATTTTACTTATTGTAGACCTGACATTTTTAAGAAGAAAAAAAAAATACGCATAATCCCCATAGTAAAAATGAATAATATGTTATTTTTCTTCAACTGTTTAGGAGGCATTTCATTTTATAATTACCTATGACCGTTTATTATAATGTTAAACTTAAATTTCAAATATATATCCTGCGGCTTGAATGTGATGCATTTCTTATTCAAGCATAGATAAGCAAGCATATACATAAAGAAAAGATAAAAGGATCTTATTTCCTATATATGCTTTTGGATGATGTTAAAAAAGTTGGAAAAGTTTTTATATTATTCGTATTTTAAGAGAATTTGAAAAAATAATTTTGTTATTTTAATGGTTTTGTTCAAAAATAAAGCGAGAAAATAAAGAAAAGCTTTGCGCTATATAATCTAGATTTTTCAAGACAACGACGATCCGTATAAAACTTTTCAACTTTATAATATCTTTTTATTTTGTATATACACATATATACATTACCATTAGCATTTTTCTCGATATTAATTTTAATGTTAACTTCATTTAAAATTTCACTTAATCACCTCTCTTGTTTAACTAATAATATAATATATAAAATATTTATATATAAATTGTAAAATTTTTACACAAGAAATTATATATATATATATACTTATAGTAAAATAAAATTATTTCGGCATTGAATTTAATGCGGTATTAATAAATAATCCTCTATCTAATGGCACCACTGACACAATATGAATTTTTTTTTGACCAGAGAAATTCATTTATTTTCATATTATCTTGCTTTTATTTAAAATCAATTTCCCGATTTCAATTTGCTATTTTTGTATTATTGTGAAATGAAGAAAACTAACTTTCTTTTTGAATTTAATATTAACAATTAATAATTTATGTTTAGAAATTTCAAAGTAATAGAATTTTTATATAGGTATATAATAATGTTATGATTTCATAGAGAAATATCAAATATCATAAAATAATAAAAATTTATAAAAAAAAATTTGATCTTTACTCGCATTAATTGTCACTTTTAAAATACTTTTTGATCCTGATTCAGTCTTCGGTTAGACATGTGATTAAAATAAAATTTCTAAAAGTTATGATTTTATATGGCAACAAATAAAATTTACATAGAAGGATATAAACTATAAACTGCAGCGTCATTAAATGTCTAAAAAAATAATAGCACACAACTTCTACTTCCCCTATTAGTACTTATACTGCACTACTAGAACTAGATTGAATATTTAAGAAATTGTATGGTTATGAACAATACAAACTATAAGAACATTTAAAGATGTCAAGTATATTAAATTTTATTTGTTTGGACATGAACATTGGACACATATTTACTTTAAAAAATAATATTTTTGCATATCCAACTACCTACTTACGAGTTAAGTTGTTTGAAAAATATCTATAGTCATTTTTTTTAATAAATCATCCTTTATTTCTGGCAAAAAAGTATTTCTAAAATATTCAAATTAATATTTTTTAAAACGAAAATGAACATTTTAGGACATTTTGTAAAAATATTTTAAATGTTGTATAAGTCAAAAATCATGACAGTGTTCAAAATTCATTAAATATAACTTTTTCTTCATATGAAAGGTTGCAAAAAAGGTGTATATGTAGGTATATGGCCAACAGTTCTCAACTTTTCTTTTCCAAAATCAAGTTCTTCCATTCGCATAATATTAATTTAAAAATAAGAACTGAATATCTTTGACAATAGATAGAAATAGATGTTTTTGTTCAAAAAAAATATCCATGTTCCAATAATAGTACACACAAGTTATATTAAAAAATTTCCCTTCCATTAAGTAATTTTATGCAAATTTATCTAAAAATCCAAAATTAAAAAAAAAAAAACAAAAAAGAACAATAAATAATAAGTAAACGATTTCAAGTACATGATCTCGTTTTTTAATTTTTTTTTTTTTTAATAATTTCTAAATCGTTGAAAGTTTAATAAATATATTATTTTTATTGATTTTTGATATAAAAATAAAATACACAGTCAAAGTTAAATTTGCAAAGAAAAAATAATTTGCTTTTTTTTTTTAAAATGAATAAAAATTATTTTTGCTAGAATTCAATGGAACAATAAAAACATGTTTTTTTTTTATTATTTGTATTTTATATATATATTTTTTTTATTTTTTTATTAATATTTTAAAAATATACAAATTGAACATGTAATCTTTGCTTCTGGTTAAAGAATCTCTATTTATTGCATCTTCATTGTGAACGCAACCAAATCAATATTAGTTTTCTGAAATAAAAAAAATAAAATTATATAAATAAAAATAAAATAAACACAGGAATTAGCGATATATTCTTTTTTACTTTTTTCAATCTTGTATTTTTTTTTAGCTACATAGATACTTGTTATTCTCAATAAAATTTTACCAGATTTCCTGCTTTAACATTAGACTTAGAAATTTAATATTGCTCAGAAATTGTCATTGGAATAGCTTTAAAATTAAGTCAAAGTTTAGATTTATAAATTTTATAACTTATTATGCTATGGCTAGCCTTTTGGATTACTTATGGTAAAGCCTTTACACTAGCTAAAGTTTAGGTATATTATGACAAAAAATGAAATACATAAATGCTTAACTATAATTGTTAATTTAAGAGACAGTTTTAGCTCAAGAAAATAATCATTCGATGACCGTTCAAAATACATTACACAGTCTTCAGCTAATGCCAGAGAAATTTATTCTAGTTAGATATCGTTATTATATCATAGAATTCTATTAAAAAAAGTTTTTTGAATCTATGATTGAATAATTATTAACTTCGAATAAAGGGAAATATTCAGGAAAAAAATAACTAAAAATAGATTTTAATTACTAAAATATTTTAATGTAATATTAAATCTATTAAATTTTCTAAAAATCTGTAATAAATATTTTAAACAACATTTATTCCTTCAATTTTCATTGTAACACCAACATCAAAAAAACAAAAATATATACCCAAAAGTTTCATCATAAATTTTTATGACTCCAAAACAATCTCAAAACCATTGAAAAAAAAAAAAAAAAAATTTCTAAAAGTTCATTGTCAGCTGTTATCTTAATGTCTCAATTTCTTTCAAAAAATTTCAAATTTGTCAAAAATACATACAAAAATATTTAGATTTTTTTTTTTTTCTTAAATATACAAAATACAAACGTTTTATTATCAATTTAAAAAATTTGCATTTTAAATACCATTAACAACAATATTTATAAACAAATTTATGGTATATAACAAACACAAGACAACATAACAAAACACTATACAAAATATTTTAAATTGATAAATTTGGGTATATGAAAGAGGCATCTCCTTATGTATATATTTTAAAAAGATAAATTTCAATTCACAAAATATGTTGAATGAAGATTAAATAGCGATTAAACTGATAATTATTATGTTTTATGTAAATAACGCAATATATTTAAAATTTAAAATATAGCTTTTAAGATAAAAATATGTAGATAGATAGATATATGTAGTTATAACTTATAAAATTTAAATACAGTTTTGAAATGAATTAAATACCATAGATATGTAACTATTTTTATAAAGAGCATAATTATATGTGAACTTAAAGTATCTGAGTAAAATTTGGATATTTTATTATTGTTTAAGTTCACTACAAAATTATGGATGTTTCGATGAAAGATTATGATTTTAGATTGTTTGCAGGATTATGTTGTTTTTTATTTGTAATTCTCTTGCAATTGAGAATGTTAAATAAATTTCTACATACGGATATTTTAAACAAATTTTACAATATTATAAAATTTTTTAATGATTGTGTGCGAAATTCTCCATCTCTTTATCCAAAATTTTCCATTACTACGGGCAATATTGTATAAAATTTGATAAAATTTAGTATGGTAAAAATTCTTTAAAAAAAAATTATTTAAATATTCGAAATTGTTTTTTGACAATTCAAGGATATTTTTTATTTTTTCAGCTTTCCTTAGTCCTTAGTAAAATTATGAACAAACAGCAAATATTTTTTTTTGCAACTATATGTTTAAAATCAAAAAAGTTTATTCTTTATATTATTTGTTAAGAAATAAATCACTTTTTATTTTCAAGTACATTATAGTAAGCATAATATATTTTACTTCCTCAGAATAATTTCTATACATATTCTTTTCAAGTACACGCCTTATATATATTTATAGTCTTTTTTATTTATGAATGATTTGTTTTTCTTCCCAGAATTGAATACAATTTATAATTTTTAATATTATGCAATTTAATAAATTAATAAAAACAATCTGTGGCGCAATATAGAAATTCCTGAAATCAGATTGCGCTTAAAAATTTTTTTTTAATTTTATTGTTTTTCGAAATAAAAATTGTAATAAAAGTTTCATGCATAAAATCCGGCAAAAACAATTAGGTACATTTTCTTTTTTCATATTTTCAGAGAAAAAAAAAATCTCCACACATTAAATTATATTTATTTATTTTTTCTTTTTTCAAATAAATATATATATTTCTTCTAAAATATTATAAATAAATATATCTAATGTGTATTGTATTTTATTTTTGTTTTTTTTTTTTTGTTTTGTTGCTGCTGCTAATTGCATACATATTTAATATTTTTTTTTTCCTTTTGGCCAAGCATATGAAAAGAAATTTTTGCTTTTACTTTACACCAAACTGACGTCAACTCTGTAATTTAGAAAACATAATAAAAATTTAAAAAAAAAGAAAAATGTATATTAAAACCAAAAAAAAAAAAAATTATTAAAAACTATAAGTTAGAATATATACAAAAAAGAAATAGCCACAATTTACAAAAATATATTTTTAATAATTTGTATCTTTAATTATGTTTATTTTTTTTTCTTTCTATTATTTATTTTTTATATTTTTTATTTATTTATTTTATTTATATTTTTAGTTTATTTTGTAAAAATAAATTTTCTGTAAAATTTATATATAATGTACATATAAATTTATTCCCTTATAATAGAAAATAAAAAATATAACAGAAGAATTGAGTTTTTTAATATTACAGAATAATCTTTTAATTTAATTGCATTTGGCGCTTTCAAGCATTTTTATAGCCAACAATTATTATTTTATAGCCAAACAGAACATTAGGGTTTCCAATTCTTTTTGATTATTTATTTATTTCTATTTTTTTTTTTACACTTTTCAATTTTAACCCATATTTAAATCTGTAATGCAATATTAAAGTTAAAAATAGAGAATAATATATATATTTCCATTAACTTTTTCCATTAACTGTTATAAATGTTTTCCATTAACTGTCATAAATGTTTGTTCATAAATCGAAAGGGAATAAAAAATTATAATTTTTAAGTGAGTTTTATTCTGAGTTCCGTAATGACTGCCATTACATGTTTTTAATATGTCATCTTTTTTTCCAAAAATATCAAACCCTTAATTGTCAATAGTAATTAAAATATTTGAAATGGATATTTCAAGTTCAAGCTAAATTCCAAATTATGTCTTGGTTCCATTTAGTATTTCAAAAATTAATGAAAAAAAAAAATTAATGTAATCACACACAATTCATCTAAAATCTCAAATTAAAAAGGAAATTTCTTTGGCACACACAAGTAATTAAAATCAGTAAAATAAATTCGCATAATTTTCTTCGCGTACAAATTTAAAAGTAAAATTTTAATGCAAGATTGTTGAAAGGTTGAAACAGGTTAGAAAAGTTCTTTTCTCGACATAAAAGATAATATTGTTTAAACTTTTCTCACCAATATTAATTAATCAAACTCAAGGTAAAATATCTTGTTTTAACACTACATAAACGCCCCCCTCGTCGTTTGACGCCGTTATTGTGTCTTCTATTCGACATATCAATAATTCTTTTCTCCATATTCAAATATATTAAAAATTAAAAAATATTTTTTCAATGGCAAAATTTTAAAACTAAAACCTCATTCAATAATATCATTATGTATATTTATTATTATTCAATTTATTTACCTTTAATAGTCAATTTGAAAATCATATCCACACGATATAAATTTATTAAGTCTTTTCTTCTTCTTTTTTTTTTATGTTTCATAATATCGAATTTCGGAATTTTGTTTTGATAACCCTAATCAAAACGCTTTAATATGTTTATATATAAATAATGAAATTTATTATTTTTTATTATCTTTTTAAAATATGCATACAACCATTATGTTTGATTAATTGTAAACATACACTAAACATTTTTGTGTTTTAAAGCTGAAGGTGGATTTTTATATAAATATATATATATATATATATATATATATATATATATATATATATATGTATAATATAATTTTACAAAAATGCTTAGACATTGAAATTAAAGTGAAATTCGATATTTTATTTTATTATATAATTGGCCCAATTGAATAATGCGTATATATATAGTCTTTTGATGTTGTCTACTGGTGGTGTTTCACGCAAAAGCATTAATTCTATGAAAGTCTTAGAATAAAAAATAAATAAATTAAATTAAATATAATTTACCATTTGAACTTTTTCTTTTGACTTTGATGAAATTGTGTGTATAAGAAGAATAAAATTTTTGCAAACCATGTATGATCGGCCGAACTCGAAAAACATTATATTAAAACTTTTTGTTCATTTACCGGAAATCAGTTAGAGGTTTTGAAATTGTAGAAAATAATTTTTTTTCTTATATAAGTTTCTTGTAGAAACTACTAAATTTATGCTAGTTTTGTTCTTCCTGCTGTATTCAAGAGAAACTTTCAAATTAAATTGAATAAAAGCTCATCACTTCCTTATGTTTGGTCAAATTTTCTTCAAGTAATCTTGGTTATAAATTTTAGTTTGAAACGTTTTTGTTATAATTAGATGTAGATTTAAGATAAAAGGAAATAGAGTATATGAGATATTAAGCCTAAAATCTCATTTTTAAGCCTTAAAAATCATTACCTTTTTTATAGTTATTATATTTATGTTATGTTATGTTTTGGAACAGTGCCAAATATTGTAAAAATTTTTGATGATTCAAATGAAATAAAATAAAAATAATGTATATATGTAATATACCTTAAGGGTCACCACATTTGTTCAATTTTATTTTCACTATGTACATATTGGATGAATTAGATGATATTACTTGAGGCTAAAAATTTTTGAACAGACATTTTCTTGGTTTTCTTCTTTTTTTTTTTTTTTTTGTATCCAATTTTCATTTATAATTTTCAACTAATATATCAAATGTCCAGAAACTAAGTATGTATCTATGTATACTTTTATATTTCACAGTATTAGCATTGTGTATAATTGGATCAAACTTTCCATTTAAGAAAACTTTTTTCCAGTTGATTTTTTTTTTGATTATTAATGAGAAAAATTAAGTTTTTTCCTATTTCTCATTTATATTTTTGTAGAATTTTTTCATAGCTTCGAATTTTTATTTTATTTTTTTCCCTTCCTCATTGCTTGAAAGCATAGACATTATAAGTATGTATCTAGTACATCGTAACCATCATCAGCAAACCATTGTCTTAATTTTTAAATATTTTTGTACATTTACCAGACATTTTGAAAGCAGACATAATAATTATTAAATTAATGAAGTTTTTATTAGAAGAACATTAAAACATTTCAATATTAGAAGATTATTCTTTTTGGTTTTGTAGCAATTGAACAAAAGTTTAGTAAAAGTGTCCTAGCAAAAAAAAAAATTCTGAGAATGGATGAAGAACGGCCATGGGTTCAAAACAAAGAAAAAACCAATTTTAAAAATAAAAATTAAAACTATTTTTTTGGTTCTGAAAACTATTTTTTTATGCTTGTCGAATGTTCAAAAACTCCTTATTTAATTATCAATCTAAAATGAGTTCAAGGATTTCGTCCATGAAACGATGATGCAGAAATTATACATGGTAATTATATAATTATGTTTTCGACTGTACACATGTTTTTTGATTATGTTGGGTATATCATCTATAATTCAGACTAAAAAAATATACATATTGAAATAAGCTCTCAATATATATATCAATGGTTCAAGTATGTAGCCTTCTGTTATATTTCTCAAATTTTATTTGTATACTGCAGTTATCAGCATTTTCCTAACATACATAATTAACTAATAAACTATCTTATTATTTAATTTACAACATGTATACAAACTATTTAGAATTCTTAGATATTTACATACATAATATTTATACATGTTTTTATCAAACTAGCCGTAAAATATTTTAACAACCCAAAAACTTTTACTGCTTCCGTTTTCGATATTTTATAAAGAAAATAATATACCTAAGGGTTTTTACAATATTTCATAAACTCGACCATATTTATGTAAGCAAAATTCTTATAAAAATATATATATGTATGTATATTCAAAGATATAAACACATATTCACTGTTAAAAAATTATTTAAGTGGAAAATAAAGTTCTAAGATAAAGGATATATATTTTTATTAGGGGGTCTTCATAAAAGTTGTACAAAATTAATATAAACATGACGAGTATAATGTTTCTTTCTTTAAATGGCTGAATATTTATTTATCTGATACCTGCTGCATGTTATAAATAAAAATAAATAAAATTAAATAATAAAATAAAAACCTTTCATGAAAAAAAAAAAACACTGAACATTTTTAATTATATGTTCATCCATCTGGCTATTTCAGCCCAAAATACTCAATATTTACAAATATATATTCAAAACAGTGAAAAATACCAACTACGATTTTGTAACCTGAATACCAAAATTTATTCAAATTCCTCACATCTCGAAAAATAATACAATTTTTATTCAAATTTTTTTACAGTGCGGACTTATTTAGTATTATTATAAATATGTAAGTAATCAGTTTTAGAAGAAAGAAAAAAAAATATATAAATATGGTTAGACATTAAATTTTATAATAATTTTTATTATGTGTTTATAACAAAAGATATTTCAATATAGTACCAAAAATCAAGAACATAAGCATATAACAAAAAAAATTAATCTTACAAAGATTTACATATATATTTTTCAATTCTTCCAAAGATATTCATCTCATGAGTAATTAGAACGTGTCGGGAATTTTATTTATTTTCTTTGTGGAAACATCAATCAAAATATTGTTTTCAGAATATTATTATTCTCAAAATATGAGTGTGTAAACTGTAGGCGCACTATAATACATTTGGGCTAATAAAATATTTTGATTTAATTCCATAAGATATTATTTTATGTTGTATATGTATATTAAAATAATAATAAAAAAAATAAACAACAAACAATATACATATACTAAAAAAAGGTAAACATTCCGCTAATTTGAAATTAATGATTATGCATAAAATTTAAAAATATTAAAAAAAAAAAAAAAAAATGAAATGAACGAAAATGCTCATTTGATTAATACATTATTATGTTTTGAATACATAAATCAACATATATATAATGTGCCGATGGCAGGATAACTTTCTAAACTAAAAAAACCAACTACTTATATACTTAATCATTTTTATCATAATTACTATATAAGTAATTAATAAATAAGACACCACTTAATAAGTTTTTAATGAAAATTAAAAACGACAATGACGGACAGTGCAACAGCATGATAGGCTTTGCACTATACATGTATTTCATATAATGAAGAAAAAGTTTATTTGTTAAGCTTAAAAATTGTTCCTAATTTATTTTCTTTCATAATAATTTGACATTTGGATTAACTAGAATTTACATGAATCTAATAAATTTAATATAAAAGTACTTACCCATATTTTAGTAGCAATAATTTTTTTTTTTCTTGTTCTGAAAGACCAACATTGGGCATGTTAAATGTTGAACCAACTGAAAGAGGTAGCTGCAGCAGCTTTAACTGCTGTATACCCCTTTATTATAGGGAACTATAGTGTATTACTTTAGTAAATTACCTATTACCAAGTACTTTACACTTTTTAATATATCTGTTCATGTATAATTATATAGTGATGGTATTGCACTATCTAGTTCCAATTCAAAATCATTATTCAGGCAAATAAAACCAAAAATTGATAAATTAAAAAAATTGTTCATATAATAATAATATTCCCTTACTTTTAATGACGATTAAAATTAATTGCCCAGGATTTTTAATTCCGATTGCAAAAATATAAAAAATAAAATAATATTATTTTTTTAAATTAGTAAAACTTTTCAAGAGTAAAAAATAGGTATACTACACATTGAATATATTTATCTATACTTTATGAGGGGAAAACTATAGTACTTCAAATGAAAATGGCAAATTTTTTTGGCGATGTTGATGTTTTTGTTGAAGTCTAATTAGAAATTATTTTTTTTCTCTTGTATTTTACTTTGATTTCAATTACAGTTCTTGTATAAATTATAATACTTCTTATTTTTATTATAGACAGAAGAAGAAAAAAAAAACTTTAATTTTAAAAACAATAAATAAAAAAAAAGAGAAAAAACCAAAATTACAATAATTATTTTCTTTTTGATCTAAAAATATATAGAATTTTTTTTTTTGTTAAAATTTAAATTTAATGAAAATAATTTAATTTTCTTTGTGTTTTTTTTCAGTTTGTAATTGCAATGGACATGCCCGCCAATGTCGTTTCAATATGGAATTATTTAAATTATCAGGCAGAGTATCAGGTGGTGTTTGTATTAATTGTCGTCATGCAACTACTGGACGTCATTGTCATTATTGCAAAGAGGGATTTTATAGAGATCCAACAAGACCATTAAATCATAGAAAAGCTTGCAAACGTATGTCCAATTTTGATTTATTTTTAAATACATATTATTCAAAAAAAAAAATTGTGATTTATTTTTTTTTTTTCGGAAAATTATTTTATCATTTTCCAACGCAGGAAAAACAAGAATTAAATTGAGGATTTGTTTATTATTTTTCGTTGCTTGTTACATTTTTCATAGAACATGAAAATATTATTTATTTATTTAACAATTTTCTTTTTAGATTTTATAATAAAGAATAATATTATTGAAATATTTTTAAATTGAAATTTTTTTTTTTTTTTTAATTTATTTTAAATTTTTGGAATGCAAGGCGCATATAATTGTTCTGCAGCATATTGCTAATTTTTACTGGAATTGTGAATCTAATTATAGCTCCAGAATAAAAGATATTTGAATTTCCCCACCCACATAAGTTAAACACAAAATATCCGAAAATCGTCATATAACTCACAAAATTGTAATTTGCACAGGTTATATTTATTTTATCACATAAGAAAGTTAGTTATTCGAAAATTACCGCACACTACAGACTTATGATCAGTCGACATGATAATATGGGTTTTTAATTAGTATATGAAGAACACCTAGCAGAAGATTCTGTAGTCACCTGCAATAAAAAATAGTTGAAAGTGAATCTCAGTTCTCTTTCAATTGTAAAATTATTGTAACATTTCAATACTAAAGGCAAGTGGTTTTTGGAGTGCGAGTCCGAATCACGAAAAAACTAAACTCATAGAACGCATCTTGAATACCGTGTTCCCTGGAAGTAATGGCTAAACTCATAGAACCTGTAATATCTCGCCTGAGATCTTCAATAAAACGCTGCTTTTTTTTTAATAGTTAATCTTAATATATTAGTTGTTTATTGCTTGAAATATGGTTACAGAATGACAGTACAAAAAATAATGACAGGTAAGTATAACCTGTGTCATAGCTTACTTTAATTAGCCTATTATTACCTTGCTAAGTAATACGTTACAACACCTCCTTCCCTATTACAAAATTACATTTTTTAATTTTATTTTTTATTTAACTATTTTATAGTTAATTTGATTCTATTTCGTCTAATACATAATCATTGCGGAACTTAAAAGGTAGCTTTCTATCCCGCTGAGGTCGAACGTTTTGCGAGCTCGATTTTAAAACATTCTCGTCTGTCACTGAACCTTTATGTTCAAAAAGAGGATCAACATCCTCACCAACTCGGGTATTTCCACTTTGACCTTCATCGGAACTAATAACTCGATCAATGCTATCGTCGGTATTTGCGTTATCGGCAATATCTAATTCAAAACCTAAATTTCCTATTACCCTTTCTCTTAATTGATCGATATGACGTTTTCTTATTCCCCCATTATTTAGTGTTATAATGTAACTCGTTTTACCCTTTCGTTCAACTATTTTCCCGTCTGCCCAATATTTCTTCTCCCCATGAAATTCCCGCGACCAAACTAAATCTCCTCTTTCAAAAGGTTTACGCTTAATTCCGCCATAATATTTGCTCTGATTTTCTTGAGCCTTTTTAGCCTTTTCCATAACCTTTTCATTCAAAACAGGTTCACCATCCTTTGAGCTAAGCATTTCTAATCTGGTTCGAACCGATCTTCCATACATCAACTTAGCAGGTGTTTCACCTGTACTTGCATGCGGAGTCGTTCTGTAGGTAAATAGATAGTAACGAAGTGATTGCTTAACATTTTTCTTTTCCATAAGATGTTTTGACATTGCTTGTTTGAATAACTTTACCCCGTTTTCTGCAAACCCATTACTCTGTGGATTTTTAGAAGGAATTAATACATGCAACACGCCATTTCTTTTGCAAAAATCTCTAAATTCCTGTGAAATAAAAGCGCCCCCATTATCTGACACCATTACCTTAGGCAACCCAAACCTGGTAAACATCTCTTTCAATAATTCAATTGTGGTACTTGATGTTAATTTTGGAGCTTCGTACACTTCTGGCCACTTAGTGTAACTATCCATACACACAAAAAAATCTTTTCCATTTATTGGCCCACAAAAATCCACATGAATCCTTTCCCACGGCTCCTTGGCCAAACTCCATGAATGCAATACCGTCTTCTGAGGATTTGTGTGATTCATATTACAAGCATGACAACTTTTAATCATTTGCTCAATTTCGTAATCAATCCCTGGCCAATATACATACCCTCTTGCTAACGACTTAGTTTTCACTATTCCGAAATGCCCTTTATGCAACTCTTCTAGCACTTGCTTTCGTAATGTGTCAGGAATTATCATTCTGAATCCTCTCATAATGCAATCTTTTTCAATCAGCAACTCCCCTTTAATTGTTGCGAATTTTTTTAATCCATCTGGTATCTCCTTCGGCCAACTCGTTAATATAAATACCTTTAATTGTTTCAAATCAACATCTTTCGCAGTTTCTCGCGCTATATCCTTCGGGGTAATTGGTAGCTTCGACTCTTCAAAATAGTTAACATGGCATTCGTCATTTTCATCTGCCCCCTCAAGATCCTTCCCCTCTAACGGCATTCTCGACAAAAAATCGGCTGGATTCTTTTCAGACTTGATATATTTAATATCGAAATCATAACCCGACAAAAACAAAGCGTACCTCTGTAGCCTATTTGCCGTCATTTGTGGGATGCCATTTTTACTACCAAAAATAGATATCAACGGTTTTGCGTCAGTAAAAATTGTGAACTTTCTTGCATACAAAAATTGATGGAAATGTTTTACACCCCAATAAACCCCTAACGCTTCTTTTTGGATTTGACTATAGTTTTTCTCAGCATTCTTTAAGCATCGTGAAGCAAAAGCTATTGGCTTCACCACGTTGTTCTCAAACACATGTGCAATGCTTGAACCTATACCATAATCACTAGCATCTACCGTCAATTGCACTGGCAATTCTTCATTGTAATGTACTAATGTTTCTGATGACAACAACATTCTCTTAACTTTATCATAAATTTTTGAAAACGTTTCGTTCCAAACCCATTTTTGGTTTTTCTGCAATAATACGTACAAAGGAGAAACTACTTCCGATAACCCCGGTAAACATCTTCGATAATATTCTACCATACCTAAGAATGATTTAAGTTGTGTTACGTTTTCAGGATCTCCAACCTTAGAAATTGCTTCTACTTTATCTTTGGATACTTTCAATCCCTCTTTTGAAATAACATATCCTAAATATGATACTTCGTTTTTAAAAAAAACACATTTTCCTTTATTAACTGTAAGTCCCGCTTCCCTTAACTGTTCTAATACCATCTTCAGTTTAATTATGTGTTCGCTTTCGCTTGCAGTTGCCACACAAATGTCGTCGAGAAACACAGCCACCCCTTTCATTGGCTTCACAACCGACTCAATCGCTCTTTGAAAAATAGCTGGCAACGTTTTAATACCATATGGGCATCTAGTGTACTTGTACAGTCCCTTATGTGTGGAAATCGTAGTCATTTCCTGACTTTCTTCTTCCAATAATATTTGTTGGTACGCACTAGTCAAATCTATTTTTGAATAAAACACTCCTCCAGACAATTTCTCAAATAAATCATCTATTCTTGGTAAGACATAACGTTCCATTTGCAATTTGGTGTTTAGCGTTACTTTATAGTCACCACACAATCGAACCGAACCATCTTTCTTTAGTACGGGCACTACTGGCGTGCCCCATTGACTAAATCTTACTGGTTCGAGAATTTTCAACTCCACCAATTTCTCTATTTCTTTTTCTACTTTGTTTTTAATTGCAAATGGCAACGGTCGCGGTGTACAATACATGGGCTTAGCCCCCTCATTCAGGTACAGTTTGCCTTTTCCAAACTGGAAAGTACCCATTTTGTCTGAAAATACTTCTGGAAATTCTTTAACTAATTTTTCAATTTTACTATCAGCCTTTAATTGATTAACATTCAGCTCAATATTAAAATTTTGTAGAAAATCTCGACCCAACAAGGGTAAGCCTCCCCCCTCAATTACAAAAAAATGTACGGGACCTTTTCTTCCTTTATATTCTACTTGCAGTGTACAATTTCCCTTATGTTTAATTTCCGCGTTATTATAAGACATTAATTTAGTAGTATTTTCCCTAAGCTCATAAGTCTTAAAATATTTATTATAAAAACCCCAATTAATACAACTGATTGCCGCCCCCGTATCTAATTCAGCTTGACTATTCACTTTTTCTACAACGATCGATAGCATTATCGGGTTATTTTTATTACCTGAGATGGTGAACAGATCTTCTGATTCCCTTTTTGATTCTTGTGACTCTCTTTGTTGTTCTATAAACCTGTTACTTGCTCGATTCTCACTACCGACTTTGTTTGTTGACTCTCTTTTGCATACCTTTTTAAGATGACCTTTAGTGCCGCAATTATTACATATATACTCCTTAAACCTACAATTTTTAGAAATATGATTATTTAAGCCACAACAAAAACATTTCAATTTTTTATCTTTATTACTACTACTACTACTAAAATTTTTACGACTACCAGCTTCTTTTTCCTTATTACTTGCCGCTGCTTGTTTCACTTTATTTACTTGACTTTGCTTGGAATTCAACGCTGCCTCAGCTTCCAAAGCCAGTTTGACCGCATCCGCAAATCTTAAAGTTGCAACATTTTGCGTATACAATTTATCTTTAACTGGTCCTTTCACCATGTCGATTACAAACTTATCCCTCAAACAATTTTCAAGACCTCCACCAAACTCACAAGTTACCGCCCATACCCTTACTTTTCTTTCCCAATCTTGTATTGAATCACCATTTGTCATTTTAGACGTATAAAATGTTTCTCTTTGGCAAAAGACTGAAACCGCTGTGCTAAAATGGCTGTCCATTGATCCAATCAAATCGGCATATGAAGCTTCTTCTGGTTTTTCTGGATAACACAAAGTCACCAATAATTTATACGTTGATTCTGTTAGCATAGTTAGCAATATTGCTCTCTTTTGGTCATCATTGTCAATAGCATTTGCCAAAAAAAATTGACTGATTCTATTGGAGTAAATTTTCCAATTCATATCCGCATGGTCAAATTCCCGCAATGTGCCAATGGAATAAGATCTGCCTTTATCTTTATCATCCGTCATTATTTTCTTGCTGCTTTACCAAAAAATTAATGGCCACTTATTTACGCTCGTCGCCAATGTAATATCTCGCCTGAGATCTTCAATAAAACGCTGCTTTTTTTTTAATAGTTAATCTTAATATATTAGTTGTTTATTGCTTGAAATATGGTTACAGAATGACAGTACAAAAAATAATGACAGGTAAGTATAACCTGTGTCATAGCTTACTTTAATTAGCCTATTATTACCTTGCTAAGTAATACGTTACAGAACCCATCTTGAATACCGTGTTCCCTGGAAGTAAAGGCCCTACTTCCTCCCCTTCAAGTATTTTCACGCCAAACACGTACCGCTTCAACGTCACACCCATATTTCGTTAAAATTCCCAGATGTGATAGAACGAGCTTCGGAGATTCGTTTTCAATTCGCACCTCGAGAATGTGGAATGCTCTCCCATCAAAATTGTTCCCCACAGCTGGCGGACGTTTGATTTACGACTTGCGCCGTTTTAAGAAAAGTGTAAATGATTTTCTACTAACTGTCCCACTTTTTAATCCCGTCTAAACTTCCTGCCCCCATTACCAAATCCATACTTCTTTAAGTATAAAAGGTATCCCACCTAGTGATTTGATAACTTAAATAAAAAAAAAAAAAAAAAAACATCGATCGACAGAAACTTTAGTCTAAAATAAAAAATTGAAATTTTCTTATATCAATATTATATCTTTTTAAGCATATTTTTTTATTTTCTAACATTTTATATTCATTTAATTTCAAGTATTTTTTTATTTAAATACTTTTTTTCTGCATGAAATTTTTAACACAAAATAAATAAATAACTATAAAAAAAAAACTGTGATATGTGTTTACGTACGTATACCCTATTATCAATAAGAAAACTATAAATCACATCATATAAAATTTGTTTTAAAAACATATAATATAATATACCGAATATCAATATAATTTACCTTGAAATCATTTCAAATGAAAATTTACGCAAATTTTTCTTTTCAACTTTCAAAAGGTTGAATTTTTATTTACAAAAAAAAAATAAAAATAAAAACTTTAATATCAGAAAAACATAAGAAATTAATTGAAAACAGTATTAATGATTTACCGCATAATATACATGTGTACATATAAATTTTTTATAATTATTTATGAATAATTAAAATTCAAGTGTAATTAAAAACTTAAAAAAGATAAAAAAAAAAGAAATTGAATTTAATTTCTTTGTAAGTACAATTTTAAAAGAAAAATATTTTACTTTATACTTCACAAATTTTCTAAAATTCTACATACTATATATGTGTATATCAGAGCAAGCAAAATTATTATTGGAAAACAAAAATTTATTAATGTAGCCAGTGCGGCTAAGCATATAATAATTTTTTTAAAGTAATTAAATTTTTCTTCTTTTTTTTTTTCTTTAAAAATAAATCGAAATATATGTGTAATGTGTAATAAAATTTCAATATAAAATATATTTTTAATTATTTTAATTCCTAGCAAGTATATTATTTTTAGAAATCATAGAAAATTTTAATTATTATAAAATAAAAATAAATGACAATTAGTTAGTTTCCAGTTGACATAATTGGATCATGGGCCATATTGGCATATTATCTTAAATCGTAAAAATTTAATTTTTATTTTTTTCGGGCTTTAAAATTATTGCCAAGCCCATGATTATAATGACATTTCCTATTGTATGAAAAAATTAACTCTCGTAGTCACAACAGAACTGTCTCTCTATCTTACTTATAAAAAACAGAAAAATCATGTCTGAGGATATTTAATCCCGTCCAAGTGCGGGAGGTTGGACCTTTAATTTACAGAAAAAAAACAACCTTCACAGTTCAAGAGTCTGATGAATACTGAATGCAAGTGACGAATATGCGCTCATTTTTTTTTTTTGCTATAAATGCGCGCACATTAGACACTTGCATTCAGTCTTTATCAGACTCTTGAACTGTGAAGACGTAGGACTTTCATTTCTTTTTAGTTTTCTAAATTTCAGTGGTAAACGGCAAGTACAAAAATGTTAGTCAACTGGAATGGGACAATAATAAAATGTACAAAAATAGTTCATAAGAGAAAGAGTTATACAGATCAAATGCCGATTAATTACTTTGTTCACAATGAACTTACATTATTTAGGTTACTTACATATTCTTATTGTTTGCTTCTAAATTTCTACCTTATCCTCGCTTTTCTAACTTAAATAAAAAATAAATTCATAATGTTAGGTGAAAAATATTAACACATTAAATACATAAAGTACACTATACATTATATTTATAACATTTTGTTATTAATAAATTTTTCATAAAAATATATTATATAATATACATTTTCTACTAAAAGAAAATTAAATATTTATTATTTTTAAAATAAGAACAAAATATAATATACTCTATTTCTATATAAATATAATAATGAATTAATATTATGACCATGAATTCCTTAAAATTTTAATGGACCTAATTGGTGAATTACTTTATGTTTCCTGTAATTTACAAATTTATGGTCTATATATATTGGTCGCGCAAAAATAAAATGAATTTATAAAATTTTCTTACAAATTGTGGAGAAAATATTAATGATAGAGAATTTTCATCTTATATTTCTATATTTCTAATCTAACGAGCAGAAAAATTAACATTAAATAATTGAATGTTTCTGCACTAGAATTTAAAATAATTAAACTAAAATACTAAATTAAGATATTTCATCAGAAGATCTTGGAAAATTTTACTCATTTTTCAATGATCATAATGATAAATTTAATGGAAATAATACATACATTTATCGTTGTTATGTCAGAGTGGTACTAATAGAGAGAACTAAAAAATCGAATATAATTCGTCCCATCAATGCTTATTTGTCGCAACTAACATAAACCTAGTTTTGAGATAATCGAGTTTAAAGTTCAAAAGCTGATTATAGCCGATCTGTTAGTTTTATCAACAATTTCAAAACAACATTCGTTTCTACGACGGGATAACTTTTTTCTCGTGAAAGCACTTTCTTTCAACGTTAATAGTTTTTGAGTTATTAAGCTTCGAATTTTTGTAAATTGTCGTATCTGCACTAAAACGTTTCGATCGTTGTCGTATCTGACAAAAAAGTGCAGATACGACATTTAAGAAATAAAGAGGTTTTTATCTAATTTCTATACAAAGTCTAATAAATACGACACCTAAAATCAAGTTTTTGTTGAGAGAGAGTTGTCTTGAGAGAGAATTTCTTACAGCAGATATTTGTTGAAGTCCGATAACGCAAACGCGTCAAGAAAAGAACAAATAGATTCACCTGAAGGATTTACGGGAATCAGAAAGAATTCACCGTCATTGTGTTTCCAATCAATACTAGTAAGATTATAATTACCCGCAATTATAAATTCATCTAAGGGTTCAAGGATGTTGGAAATGAAATCTATTGCCTTAAGGACATTGTCATAAATACCACTATTTGTGTTAGGTGGAATGTAGCAGAACATTGTATAGATATTTTTATCTAATAACTCAACCTTTACACAAATAGTTTCCAAGTGCTCTGTGTTAGGGATAGAAATTTGGGATACATTAAAAGTGTTTCTTATAACGATTAATACACCTTTTGGAATTGTATTGGGTGGTAAAGAGTCATCGTTATATCTATTCCCTTTAAAAACGATAAATTCTTGATTAAATAACTCAAGGTTGTTGATACTATAGGACAGGCCTGCCTATCCTTTTTGTACTAAAGTTCGACTTTTTTTAATCCAACTACATCGAGATCTACCCATATACAAAAAAATTTGATCGGTATAACTTGAGTTTATTTCATTTCAATTTAAAATACGAAAAAATTGACACAAAACAAGTCAAAACAAATGTAAATTATCAATTAAAAAACTTATGAATTAAAAAATATAACTTTATTTAAAATTAAATAAAAATCGTGATAATGGTAGATTTTAGTTTTCTTTGCAACGCTCACGATTAGGGCTGGGAAAAGTTAAAAAAAACTTTGTACAGAAATAATAAAACAAGTAATTCAAAATTTAAATAATATAATTACCAAAATAATAAGTAGTTGGTCACGTGAATTCTAAATCGAAACTAAAACATTCAAACAATGACTCAAATTTGTTTGAATATTTTAGTTATAATAAATCGCTAGAATTCAGTAATTTTGAAGTTTTCTCATACTTAAAATAGGCAAGTAAAATAAAATTTAAAATAAGTTACCTAAGAGTCTGTTCACTTATTAGCAATTATTTAAAAAATTTTGGGTTCACAAAATTTTTTTTTTTAACATTTTTAGTCTGTAGTATAAGATCGACCCAAATTCGTGTCGAGATCGACTGGTAGATCGCGATCGCCTGGTTGGGCAGCCCTGCTATAGGACAACCAAGTCTCTGTCAAAAGGTAAATATCAAAATTTAGAATGGCTGAGTTAAGAAAGATTTTAGAAGTTTTTGTTCGAAGTCCTCTTACATTTTGATAGTAAATTTTAAATTGTAAGTTATATTTACTACCGTAGAATTTAGGTCAATAAATGGTATATTACATGCGTCAATACACATGTAATTATTTACTTAAGTCAATTTTATTTACACACTTCCGTGTTAAGTAAATTTTATTTACTTACTTCATTTTGAAGTTTTGTTTATTTTTTGCATTGCAAATGTATAGATTGCAACTACGTCTCCTTTAGAAATCAAGACCTACAAGTTGTCTAAGTTATTAAAAATCTGTATAGAGTACGACAAATCAGAAATCAAATAAGACTTAACAAACTTGCCTTATATGAAACACTACAGTATTGTGAACGACAAATAAGCAGCCAATTGTTAATGACAAAATACGTCTAATTTTATATTTTTTTTAAACATACGACAAATAAGAAATTAGTTTTCAAATAGAAGAAAAAAATAAAATCAAGTATTTAATACGACAAACAGGAATTAAAAGTGTCTGAAGTGTAATTTAATAAAAAACTAAAATTTCTCATATAAAAAAATATTAGTTTATCAGGTAAGACAAATAAGCACGATTTTTTTTCCCAAATTTTGCGTTTACGATAAAGTCGATACTGAATATCTCGGGATTGGAGGTAGGTATCGTCATCTGGATACGCGCAAAAAAAAGATTTAAAATTTTTAGTATATATGAGCCAATAATATCAAAATCTCAAAAAAGTCAGTTACGACAAATAAGCATTGATGGGACGAATTGTATAAGTATATTGTGTATTATATTCAATTTCTGAGATTTTAGATTGAATGATGTGAGGAAAATTTTTTTAACATAAATTGAATCTAACCAAATCAAAAACGGTCCAAGACTAAAATCTACAAGATTGTAAATAAAAAGTTTCTGGAAATCCTGAAAACCTATTTTGTTGATCTTAAAATGAACGACAAAGTACTTGTTCGTCTATTTTTAAAAATTTTTTTCAACAGGAATTAAGAGTAAACTTATTTATTCTAAAAACGTTGGAAATGGAAAATAGATTAAAAAGCGAGTTAAAAAATACTTAATAACAAATATTGTAGAATATAGAATAGTTTATGATTAGTAGTGATAAATATTTTTTTTTTTAATAAATCATTTTTCCCCAAACATTATTTTGAAAATATACTTAATGTGAACATGCAGTACAATTAATAGAGCAACATGTACTTTCAGTACATACATATTGCCATTAAAATTACATAAATATATTATTTTTTAAAAGTTTTTATTTTATCTCCGAAAATTTATTTATACATATTTTTTTTTTTTTTTTTTAATATTAAAAATGCTTAGCTTAAATATTTAAACAAAAAATTTTATATCTAAACATTTTCCACTTTGATAAAAGATATGTTGTCCCGCCAAAATTAAACATTAAATGCACTTGGGAAGAACTTTTCTGAATATGTAAAAAAAAACATATCATATATGTATATACTATTTTTTTTTATAAATTTTAATCTCTTCAGATTTTATAATAAAAATATACACAACACAAGAGTTTATAATATTTTTTGGACTTCTTTTTCAGGTTAAAATAACAAAATAAATTTTATAAAATTATAAAATGTTTATTTTAACAAAATATTGATATACAATAAAAATATATATATATATAACTTATACTTTAAAAATTCTATTTTTATGTTATAAAATAGAATTTATATAAATTTTGAGTATGTGAATGATGTAAGTGTAACAAATACAGTCAGTTTTTGTAAAATTTTACTATATGTATCTATTTTGATAATTTCATAAAAGCTTAACAAAAAATTTTCTCTACTTAAAGTACAAGCAAAATTCATTAAAAAACTAAATAAAAAGTCGTTAAAGACATATTTTTGTGATTTTCTAAATTATCGAGACTCTTAAAAAAATCTCATTCCTTTTGCTTTAAGAATAAAGCTTTAATTCGATAATACTGACCAAAGTCAGTCTACCACTTAAATTTTTTCTCAAATTTGATTTATATTTCCTAAGTAGTGATGATTATATGAGTCAGAAAAATTTCAGAATATAATCATTAGATTTTTCCGTATAGTTCTATCAAATGTGTATCTTTAAGTTTGTATTTGCAACAATTTTACTTTGAAAATGATAATTTGAGAAGTTCATATTTTCTGCTCCCTTCTTGTCAAACTTTCTTTTAAGACATTTTAAAGAATTCAAATATTTTAATTATTATTGGCATTAAATGTGGTTTTTTCTTCATTTAATTTTTATTTTTTTAAATATTCTTTTAAAAGTTTATATTTTGTATATTTTTTTCCCCAATATTTTTAAATAAGGAATTTTTGAAAGAATTTTTCCAAATATTTACAATATTATTGCGGCCGGTTTTTCTTTTATAAATAAATGGAAAATCTAAATAAAAAATGTATATTATTATTTATAGAATGAAATCATTACTATCTAAAATTTATGAGGCAAATAATTAAAATTAAATGTTTTGTTTTAAAAATTATATAAAAATGTTTTTTTTAATTATATCCTTGACTTTGATTTTCATTTAAGATTTCCAAAAAAAAAAAAAAACTAACATAAATGTTCATAAAATCGACCTGCATAACTACCATAAACTAAAATTTTTGCCTGAAACATACCTCTAAATAAATAACATTTTCCAGATTTTTCAATTTTGCATCGTTTTCATGAATTTAATTAATTTTATTTCATTTTCATTACTACGTCAAATATACATGAAAATTCTTAGCAGAAATAACTTACATATAAATTTAATTAAATTATTAAAATTATATATTAAATAAACTTTAGACTTATATTCCTTAACTCGCAAAAAATTTAAGTCTTCAAAAATCGAACGCATTTGTCAACTGGATTAACGTTAAACCAAATTGGAATAAAGTATATATCACAGACCTCTAGGGTGACATTATTGAATATAAAAACGTTGCGGCTAATTGAAAAATCAGCTTAGAAAAAACTAAACGAAATTGTTATCAAAAGAATTTTAAGATGTTTCTTTTCCATTTTATTTAAACTAGCACACAATTCTATTTTTATATAAGAATAATTTTTAATCGGTGGCGGCATGTTTTATACCTATTTTTCAATAGTCTTTCAATATTCCAAAAAAAAAAACGAAAGAATCAAAATCTAAAGGCTCTAATTTTCTTGTACATTGCGCAATAAAAATATAACATAAAAAAAAAAAATTTGTACACAAAATATGCAAAGACAAAATAATTTTTATTTTTTAACTTTTTGATATTTTCATTTTCTTGCATAAATACTGAGGATTAGTTTGAATAATCTTCCGTGACTAAATAGGAAGTTATTTTGCAACACAATATAATGGTAATAAAATTTTATGTCAAACAAAACATATCAGAACATTTTAAAATAATAATAATAATAATAATAATGCTGGATAGAATCCATATTATATAATACAGCACAGATGGAGAACAGCAAGAGGCAAAATAAATTTTTGGAACCTTATTAAATATCCATAATGGCTTCATTGGGGCGAATAACAAAACAAAAACAAATTATACTATATTTTGTACAAATAAAAATATAAATCATCGTTTAAAGTATTAAACTCAATATAGGTTTTTCCATAATTTTATTTCAATAAGTCCGGCAATTATTATTACCGTTAAAGTTTTGTCAGAAATGATGTTTTAAAAGCTAGGGACTTTTATTCGTTTTTGATTCTTAAAAATACAATTTAATTGTCTTCAAAAAATAATATGATCTACTTAAAAATGAAGATAAAACAATTAAATTGAAGATTAACACAGCAAGAAGTAGACAAATAATTCATAAAATTTTAAACCAAAAAAATCGACAAAAAAGGACATTGGTTTTGATACAAAGGGTCCAAGTCCCTGCAGCCACGTGGGCTTAAAGTAACCTTAGTTGTATTATAGAACGGAGGTTGTAGCTCTGCAGAGGCATTTCTCCCTTGCTAATAAACATTGGTGCTGTGTGATGTGTTATTCTACTTTAATAACGAAAATAAATTTTTTTTATGGAATTTCTATCAAAAAACATAATAGAAAAATTTTCCAAGTGATTGAATAATCTGGTGAAACAAAAGTAAAGCGGATTTATAAATATGCCATTTAGAAATCAACAAAAAAAAAATGTAAAATTCTGATCTTACGTAAATAAGCAGAACAAAAATAATTTAATCACAAATATTATATAACAAAAATATACCATTTATCTTCTTTAAAGGATCATCATAAGCCAATTTGTTCTCCTTAATCAGGATATTATATGTATAGTACGTAAGAAAATAATTTAGAAAAAGAAAACTCATCATATACAAAACTGGTATATATAAAAGAAAATGCGTAAAGAACCCCCCCAAATTAAATAAAATATGCTTCATAGCAGCATTCAAAATTATATAAATAAATAATTTGTCAACGATTGATTCTAGAGCTTCTTATTAAGTTTAGCTTCTTATACTAATTTGTAGGAAAAAGTTAAGTAATGTTAATATTACATTTTATAGACTGCATTCGATGTTTTCAACTAAGCACCCACATTAATAAATATAAATGTATGTATATAACTAGCCTACACTTTCCTAATGGTTTTCTAAAGTCTAAAAGCGTTATAAAACTGGTTTGAAAATTCATATTTGTTCAAAATTTTACAAATTTTTTTTAATTTTCGATATCAATTGAATATGTATTCCTTAAGGCGAAACGTCTGGCCTTCAAATCTCATAGATAAAGTTAATTTATTGAAGAACTTAACTTTAGTTTTTCTTTCGTAGTTTTAATATTAATTAAATTTTTTTAAAAAAAATTGAGTATATTAAGACAAACAAACAATTTAAGAAAATTATATAATTATATAATTATATAATTTTCAAAAATCTTTTCATATAAATTATTTATGTTCCAAAGAAGTCCTTAATTTTCAATCAAAAATTTTCTGATTAATCGACATATTTTTTTAATGATGCGTGACTTATGCTTTTAATGTTAAAATTTTGAACACATGTTAAACACATATATTTATGTGGTATTTATTGGTCATATAAACATGTATAGTATGTATATTTATATAGCACACATATTTTATATTTAAATGATTTACTTCTCAATTTAGATAATTAATTAGGTTGTATTAAAATTATAACAAAATCATAAGTCTAATCAATTTCCTTAATGCATTTTCTATATTACTCACATGATTTGTAAATAATGTATATAAAAAATATATAAATATTATAATATATGTTTGTACATGTATTATTTATTTATGTTTATTTCATCCTTTAATAATAATTATATAACAATTCAGATATAATTTCGAATTTATTAATAATTCAAATGTTAATTGAAACTTAGTTATTGTATTTATTTTTTATATTAAATACATTTAAGTATTTAACAGGACTATATTTAGTTAAAGAATCTACTAAAAAGTCATCAGCACATTTTATGAAACAGATAAAGCCTAATATACCGAAAATATGAAGAAAGTTTTTCCACAAAGAGCACAAGACTTAGAAATATAAAAAGATTCAAAATTATAATTCTCGTATTTGCAGGTCATTCGTCATTTAAAATTCATTTTGCAAAACGTTTAGTCACCGCAGTAATTTTATTAATTGTAAGAATGTACATCGAAAGCTTGTCAAAAAATGTTGTCGAATATGTTTTTGAAAAAAATACCTACTAAATTTTGTAAGTTGGTAAAAAAAATTTACCTTTCGAGTAAGTTAATATAAAATCTTTGCATTATTGCAAAAACAAAAAAACTCACAGCGCTCAACGAACTATAAACGAAATGCTAGAGATTCCAATAAAATAAATTTTTATATCAAAAATCAAAACTAATAAATATTTACAGTTCCTTCTTACTTAATAAAAAATACTACAGGTTTTATTTTAATAACTAACAAAAAAATGCAATATTTTTTTTTATGACCTCTTAGCTTATGTTTTAAATTAAGGCATTATCACCTTTTTCTGATAAAAATCTTTATATTATTTATAAAACTTAAAAAAAAAAAAATTATTATTCTTTCATTTTAATAAGATCAAATTTCTTTGGTCATTATTGAAATAAAAAATTTAAAACCTTGTCCGTAATTTTTCATTCAAAATTTTCACAAAACATTAAATATAAATTTTTTCGTCATATTCTTATCTTTGTGCACAGAATATGAATTCAATAATTCACAAAATATGTACAGGGGGCATTTAAATGTTTGTTTCTTTGAAAAAAAAAATACCAATAGAAATTTGATTATCTTTCATTAATTTTTTTTAATATAAAAGTCCTAATTAATTTTTATATTAACTACATTATGATTTATGAATGACAGTCGAACGTAAAATTCATTATTATTCTCAATATCATATTGATACAGTTATTATTCCATCCATCGATTTCGATCATGAAGAGATTTAATAAAATATACATATAATTAAGTAGGCATATTTATGATTCAATCAATCATCGAAACTAAAATAAAACTGATTTTGGGAATCAATATATAAAGTGATATCAGAACATGAAATAGTAGATTATTGTATATGTACTAAATTTGTTATTAATTAAGAGTTCTGTATACACAAAAATACATTGACACGAGTCAATACTATAAATTGACAAGTTTCAATGTATTTTTGTGTAAATACAGAACGAGTTCTATAACAAATTTTGTTTACATATCCAATTAATGCGTAGGGGAGAGGTAGTTGCAAAGAGAGAATATTTTTTCTTCTCATTTTTTCTCATTTTTTTTTTTTGTATTTGGCTGTATTGAAATATTGTGAGAGATATTATGTTTGTTTAGGTCAGTGGTACGCAAACTATGTGCCGCGGCATATTAGTGTGCCGTAAAAGAATTTAAATTGTGCCGCTAATGCGAAAATATTTAGTACGAAAATTATAAAACGAAAATTATAGTTATATAATAAAAAAAAGAAGTTAAAATATTTTTTTTGTAGTTATTTGAAAAACTGCAACTTTGGATCAGACAGACAAAGAAAATAACATTGAATTTTTGCCAGGTGTCCATGCTTCTCAAAATCAGAGCAAAATAATGAACCAAATCTATGAAACATTGCAAAATCTTTTTTCATCTTTCTCCAAATATTTTCCGTCGCTTGATACTTTACAATATGGTTGGGTGATAAATCCATTCATATGCCACAATGATGTGTCTCTGTCTTTGGCAGAAGAAGAAAAACTCATTGAATTGAAAAATGATGTAGTTATGAAAGCTGCGCTTGCTGAGAAGGACTTGCCAGAATTTTGGAGTTTCGTAAAAAATCAATATCCTGATTTAAGTTTAAAAGCCATCAAATCTTTGCTGCCATTTGGATCCTCATATCTGTGCGAATTCGGATTCTCTGCACTCACAGAGATTAAATCTAAAAAGAGAGAGCGATTGCTAATGTTGGATGATGAGCTGCGAGTTTGTTTAACAAAAATCGAACCACGTATAAAATTTATTTGCGCCAAAAAACAAGCGCACTCATCCCATTAAATAAAATATATACATGTAATTTCATTTTATTAAAAAAATTCTATATAAAAGATAAATTATTTCTATTTGTGCCTTGACTTTTTTTTTTTCTATTTTGTGCCGGGAGGTAAAAAGTTTGCGTACCACTGGTTTAGGTATTACGTAATATTCAATACGAAACATCTAAATGATTTCATTATTTACGCTGATGCATCTAAATTTTTTCATTATATACGCTGATGCATCTAAATTTTTTCATTATTTACGCAGATGCATCTAAATGATTGCATGTGTATTGACGCATATAATACTCCATTTAGTGATCTAAATTCTATAGCACTAAATACAACATAACGATCTCCAACGCATTAAAAAATATTATGTGATCTTTTAGTCAAACTATTAACTTGCAATCTCTAAAATCTGAGAGCTTTATGAACTTAATCTAACGTAGCCTGAAATCACCTTTACATCCTTTCAAATCCAGTTAATATAAATTGAGCAAATATAAAATAATAAAAATAATGAAAAAAAATTTTGCAAAACTGCAAAATGTAAATAAATACTTTTTCAAATTAATGTAACTGCGCATTATGTTTTATTGATTTCAGTTTGTATATTTTTAATATTATTTCTTTAGTGAACTGAGAAACTGACGTAATTATATTTTCAATAAAAAAAAATTTTTTAGCTCATTAAAAATTATTATATGGGTAAATTTATTTTCCAGGGCCTAAAAATTATTTTTAAAATATTTGAAATTTTTTTTTGGGATGGTACGATATATTATTATATCATATTATTGCATATAAAATTAATTATTAAATATTTTTGAAATATAAATATTATAATCAAAGTATGAAACTATGTGCTTGTTGGATATTATATTTCTTCTAACAAAATTATAGATCATAAAAAATGTTAATGACATTTCAGCAAATAGGTTTTATAGAAGCTAAATAGTATCTAAAATTTTCGATAACTCAAAACTGAGGAGGAATTTTTCTAAAGTTATAGATAAGAGAAAGCACGTAGAAAAAAAAAATTAAAAGATATCTATCTATATATTAAAAAAAATTGTTGAATAGATTTAAATAATCTGAAAAATTAAGTATTTTATTAGGCTTAAATCATTGTACTTGTTAATTTATAAAAATATTATAATTCATACTTTATAAAAATTGAAATTAAAAACCTTCTATAGATAAATTACGTACACATTACATATAAATTTATATTGACATTAATATATTTAAAAAGTTTTAAAATCATTTAATTATGGTTTGTGTAAACAACAACATAAAAAATAAGCCATGTATAAAGGGAATGCAATGTCAAACATTGTCACGCAATCAATTTATCTGCAAAGATAAAAATCTTGTCAGTATCTAAAATATATAAAAGTGAAATTATTATTTTTTTTTTTTTGTACTTTTTATTTTGTATTTTAATTCAAATTCAACTTGAATTCCAATAAATAAGAGAATAAAATTTTTAATTAAAAATTGAAACTGTAGAAAAATTAAAAAATTTAAGCTTGATTTAATAAAAAAATTTAATTTACCATAAAATTATTGAGATTAACAAAAAAGGAAGAAAAGTTATATGAGATAATCAATTTTTTTCTTTATTAAACTTTTCAACTATACTTAATATTAAGATTAATATTATAAATTGTTAATTTTTTGAAACAAATGTATAATTTTTATCAGCTCACGGTATGTTCAACAATTAATTTCTTAAAATACGGGCGACTGGTCTCTACATATTACATTTAACACAAGTTAAATGATTCGTTTGTAAAAAATACTACAATAATACGACGCAACTACAGTGAGAAATATCTTTTAAGCTTAAATATAAAGGGGCATCAAAATATGCTCAGATTTTTTTTAGTTCATTTAAGTTCAAGAATAAAATATAATAAGGAAAATGTACAGAAAACTTTGTGCTAACCAAAATCACAACACTGAAAAAAGGATATTTTTGATTTGATTGAAGAATAGAAAAAGATTAATTTTTTTAATAAAAACTTTTATTATCTGAATTTAACTGCAAATATGAAAAGTCTAAAGTTTTTTTGTCTTGTATCAAATCATTCAAACAATATTAAACCAATTTCTTTTTTATTTAATAGTTATATTTTATTTTATTTTATTTTTTCTCAGTTTTAATAGTCCGCCCTTTTAAATAATTCACAAACAAAATCTTGCACATAAAAAAAGTTAATAAATATAAACAAACTCTGTAGGACAGGTTGCACTTTATATTAAGAAAACACACAATTTGTTTAAGTATTTTATTACAATTCTTTTTATATTTTATTTATATTATTAAGTCAATAAAAATTTAACTCTTCTTTTCTTCAGGTCGAAAATTAAAAAAAAATAAATAAATAAATAAATTTTTATTTCATAAATTTTTTATTTAAATTTTACATATAATTTTGTTGCAATGTGCATTTATGCATTTATGTAAATATTATAAACTAAATCGGTATGGGAACATGATTTATTTAGTTTCGACATTAAAAATCTTTCTTCACCAGACTGGGCAAGCTTTTCCATCAACCGCATCATGAATAACAAAAATTATCACTATTATACTCTGTCAAAAACTAAGTTATTCCGCGTTGCACTTATAAAGTAGTACCATATTATTGAGGATTTGAAATTAACTCAAAGTTATGCTTTTGAACCTCTCTTAACTTTTATTTTAGAAACAAAATAATTTGATATTTGTAAATAAATATTATATGCTCAAACAAGAATTAATATCTTTGCGTGTTTATACATTATTTAATTATAATTCGAAAAATGAATTTAGCTGCATCAAAATGTCAACAGGCTTTTGAAGAACTGCGAAATTTAAAATTTTTATCCTTTTATACTTCAAATATTTTAAAAATAATTTTTAGGCCCTGGAAAATAAATTTACTCATATAATAATTTTTAATGAGCTAAAAAAAATTTTTTTATTGAAAATATAATTATAAAATATCCAAAAAGGAGAATTTCAAATGCATAAAGTATCTGAATTTCATTTAAAATTTAACTAGATACAATGTTATATTAAAACTTTTTATTCATGTTGATAAAACCACTGAACAAAATTAGCACCTTAAATATATAATTTTAAAATGTTAACATCTTGATAAAAGTCAATATGATTTTGACAAAAAAAAAACCAAAAAAAAAAAGAAATAATCATAAATTAAAGTTAATAATGATCTCATTTAAAAAATCATAAAACATTTCAAAAATAATACTGAATTATATTTTAAAATCAAATAAACCTTTTTTTTGGGAAACTTTATTTTTATTATCGTATACATTTTTTTGTTGTTTCGCTTAAGTTTTCAGTTAATAAAATTTATACTAAATTATTTTTTAAAAAGTTTTATTATTAATAAATAAAAATATAATAAAATATTAAGTTTAAAAACTTTAATTTTGATTTGACTTAAGTAGCATTTTCAACAAGTATAGTTTTTTTAATTATTAAATTTACGCTATCTATAATTCATTTCAGGTGACGATAAAATTACAAATTTTAGTCTGAAAAACTAATTAAATTACTAAATACATTAAGTAACGTACATAGCACTAATATTATGTATGTTATATAAAAATATATCTGTAACGAAAGATTCCTTAAAATGTACATGATAATTAAATACAAAAAAATAGCATAAGATAGATTAAAAAATATATATATATATTTATTATTGGCGAACCAAAATAAATAAAAATTTAACTTCATTTCAGGTTGCGATTGTCATCCTATTGGATCGTCTGGAAAAACTTGTAATCATACATCAGGACAATGCCCTTGTAAGGACGGTGTAACAGGGCTTCAATGTAATAGATGTGCTCGTGGTTATCAACAAAGTCGATCACATATTGCGCCCTGTATAAGTAAGATTTTTTATTATGATTCAAAAACATTATTATTATTGTCCTTATTTAAAAATAATAATTTTACTCATTTTAATACTATATATATGTGTTGATGCAATATTATAATTTGAGATAAAAATTATAATATAGTAGATTTTTATAAATTATTATAATTATTAACGCAGAATTCATTTATTCTCATTCAATTTTTATGTCTTTAATAAAATATTGTCTCCTCATTATGTATATATTTCAGAAATTCCCAGAATATTAAGTCCTATTCAAACGCAAAATACTGCACCAGAACCGAACCAGAGTGATGAAACTAATTCAGCTTATAATCCAGATGGAGGGAGGGGTAAGTAAGTGTTATTTTTTGTTTTGTTTATGATTTCCTTTTCTTTTTTTTGATAATTTTTTTAAAATTTAAAATAGGAAAATTAAAAGTTATTTATTTACTAGCGTCTTCAAATATATGTCTAGTTGTTGTATGTAAGGCGACAATTTTAACTCTTACGTGCGGAAGCTATGCAGAGTGTATAGAATCTCTAGAATTAAGGACAAAAGTCCATAAACATTTTTTTTTCTTACTTTCATATTAAAATAAATAAATTAAAAAAAAACATTTCGTATTTTTTCTAATAATTTTCTTTTAGTGCTCTTTATATGCTATAATGTATTATGTGCAGCTATTGATACTGACTTCAAAAACTTTTTTAAAGTATTAACATAAAAATGTTTCCTTTCAAATTCGCCTTGATCTTTTGTTCTCATAACTAATGCTTTTGTATCATAAGTTTTTATCAAATTATTAATCGTTATATTATAATCACAATTAAATTAAAATCGTGTCTAATCTAACTTTGTTTTAATATGCTTTCAAACAGAACATATCTTACAACGTAACAATTACATATTTTCAAAAAAAAAAAAAACCATTTATCTCATTTATGGGAAAATGAGGAAATCACCACTTAACCCAGTTGACTCTCAGCTCAATGTATATACAACAAAAATATTATGTTCTACTAGATACGAGTAGTTACTTATCTTAATTGTTAGATGAAGAAAAATATTATTTCATATTACTTTTTCAACCATATACAATAGAATTTCAAATTTCTGTATATTCTTCATTCTTTCTAACTTCTACAGAAACGTAAATGTGGGCAAGTACATTTTGAAAAATTTAAGTACACTGCCTTAACCTCACAAAAATATATACCTCGGTAGGAATGGTCCTGTTTATTGTTTATTTAAATACAAATTTTACTTTCAGATTGCGGAAAATGCAAGGCAGGAACAAAACGAGTAAATCTAAGCAAATTTTGCAAGAGAGATTACGGTTAGTATAGTTTTGAGTATTACAACTAGCTTTTACTAATTTAATTCGCCTAATAGCTTAATAATATATTTATATATATACACATGTCTTGCACTAATTTTAGCTATAATGGCCAAAATAGTGGGCAAAGAGTCCAGCACAGAAGTAAGCAGCGAACAATATTCGAAGGAAAATTCAGAGGAGGTGGTAAAATTCGAAATCAATATTCAAGCAATATTCAAAAAGAGTCCAATATCAGAAGGAACGACGAGTTCGTATATGAGAAGAGGTCCTATGACATGGACAATTCCTCTTAAAGATTTAGAATGTAGATGCCCTAGAATTAAAATTAACAAGTAAGTTTCAATTTATTTCAATTATATATATAAGTATTATTAAGTCTAGAAATACTCAAATCTAATTATTTATTTCATTCTTTAATATAGATCGTATTTGATTCTGGGCAAAGATTCTGAAGCACCTTCTAGCGGCGGAATTGGTATCGGACCACGATCAATTGTAATTGAATGGAAAAATGAATGGTCCGAAAGAATGAAAAGATTTCAAAGACGTGCTCGCACCTGCGGTTAGTTATTTTAATAATTTTAATTTATCAGATTGTAATTTTTTTAAATAAAAAAAAAATTATAAGAATAATTAATTATAAAATAATAATTTTAATTAATTAATGAACGAATTAACTTTTTATAATTTATAGAATAGAAATATTTATCATAAAAATAATGTAATTCATATAATAATTCATAATAATAAAAAAAAAAAAAAATGATAATATATTATGAAATCAATATATCAAATTTGTAAAACCATTATATAATTAAATTAATTGATAAAGAGCTAAACAACATAATGTAATTTTTTAATTTATATTATCATAGATGCAGCATTTATTTATTTGTAAACTATTAAGGTACTATATTTATAACATTAACTAACTAGTAGTAAAATGATAGTAATATCGTAAATGTTTGTGTTTCAAAATATAAAATTTACTATAACCTTTACCATATCAATTTGACAATATTATATATGTCATGTCATACAAAAAATATAAATTTGTGGTTTTCTACTTTGTTTTAATTTTTCATATGTACCGTCAATACAATAATGGAATTAATATTGGATTATTTATTTAATATGTGAGAACAGAACCTTCAAATTATTATTTTTTATTAATTTGTTTTATAATTTAATAAATTGGAAAAACAATCTAAAATATTTCAAACACATAAACAATAATTTAATAAATTATAATAAAAATTCTTTTAATAAAACAAAGTTGAAAACCCTAGATTGACTTTAAAAAAAAATATAATGCAAGGAACTGAGTAATAAGTATTATCTCCCTATCCAAATATATTTAAATTAAATTTTTAACTTCAAAATTGAGTTTTAATTTTCATATTAATTCGCAAAAAAAAAAATAAGGAATACAATAAAAATATATTGCTGCAAAGATTTTCTTCCTTTTTGCTATCTCTGAGTAGACATAGTACAAGAATTCTTTTATGTTAAATAATATGACGTTATGCGCATTTAAGTAAATTCCACCAAAAATTGAATTAGTGAATTTTCATACACAATGACTTTAATGTTATTATATACATTAACATTATTGTACACATTTTTATTCATGTCAATTTAATATAAAAATATTTGTTTTAAAAATTTTTGATCCGAAGGAAAATTCAATATCCATCCTACTATTATATATAACATAATATTATTATATATGTATCCATTTTCGAATTATAACAAATTTATAATATAATAATTATGTTTATGTAATAATTTTATTAAATTATATAAAATAAAATTATAATGTATTAATTTATATTTTCAAATATTATACAAATCAAATTATTTAACTTTTTAAACAACAATTATTATTATTTTAAGTTGATATAGTTTAGTAGAATATATAATAGATTTTTTTTTAAATAATTTCTCTATTTGTACATATCTATAACTTTTTACAAAAAAAATATAAAATCTTTATTTACCAAATTAATACATAATAATAAAAATTATAATTATTATAATAATAAAATTAAAATATTATAAAAATATATTATTAAAAAAAAAAAAAAATCCGTACACAATAATTGTATCTATATGAAATTTTAATAAAAATAAAAAAAAAAAATATTTAAAATTATAATATTATTGTATAGATGAAAATTAATAATAAAATAAGATTAATAAAGTGTACATTTTTTATTTTGGTAGTGTCGTTATAATGATGTATTTCAAATAATCTGGGGTGGAATTATGTAACTTTGTCGTTTTTGTGACAATCGACAATTTCAAACACGATCAATTTGTATGGACAATAAAAATTATTGCTTCGCGTATTTAATCATCATCATCTGTTGTATATTATATTTCTTTCTGGCAAAAAAAGAGTTTATTTCCTCTCTTTAAGAGAAAATATATACAAAGTAAAGCTTACTTCAAGAAAAGAAGAGTCCAAATTGTAAATGTGTGGGTTATAAAACTTAATAAAAACCTAAAATTTCAACTGATTTATAGAGTGAACTTTGATTTATAAAATTTTTAAAAAAATTGAGCGCGGAAAAAAAAAAATTATGTACCTACTTTTTTTGAATTTAATAGACAATTGTCGAAAAAAAGTTTGGCTTCACATAACTGAAATTATAGACAATTGTCTATCAAATAAAAACGACAGCTATTTTTTGGTCGTCAATTTTAAAACAATAAATTAATAAATCAAAATTTTTTTTTTAAAAAATGTCAATTTACTTTTATTCAACAAATGATTTTATTTCGTAACCATTGATAAGGATTACGTTTTTTTTGTTTTTTTTTTTATATGCATTGTATATCTAAATTTCGTCGAAAGTTCAAACTGCTGTTGAAACATCTATAAGCACCTTAAAAAAATAAAATGTTTTGTTTTTGAAGTACTGAAATTAAAAAAAAAAATTAAAAATAATAAAGTCTAGGTATTTGGCCATTAATTTCTAAATTATAAATAAACAAAAACTACAATGTATCATGTTAAAATTTTGATTTACGATTTTATGAATTGTAGGAGGTGAGAAGGGCTAATATTTAATCCTTGAATGGCAGTTTTCAAGATGCCTTATTGAATGTTATTTATTATAGAATTTTTTTATTTTTGGGCCATTTGATAGTTTAATATTTTTATCTGATTGACCATTATTGAAAGAAAATACTTGGCTTATTTATAAAAATAATTAAAATAAATTGTTTATTCTTAAACAATTGTTTTATAGTTATAATTTATTCTCTAATTAAAATTTAATTTTTTAAACACTAAAAATCATTTAAATTAATTATGGCTCCTAAAACCTAAATTTTTATAAAAATTTATTATTTCCTAGATAATGATCAGAAATTAAAATTATAAAATTTGAATTAGATACCAATGTAAATATGTACATAATTCAAGGAAGATTATTTGCTTTGACTCTGCTAAAAGATGCAAAACTAAAGAAGCACGTTTGATAAGTCATTCTATTGTTATGTTATTTATCTCTTAGATAATATTGTCAAGGAAGAAATATGAATCGGAACAAACGAAGTATGTTAAATATTAACACAAAATTTGACCCAAGCAGAAGTACTTAGTTCTGAATAAAATAAAATCGGTTAAGAAAATAATCATTTTTAAATTAAATAAATACATTTTAATGAAGTAAAATAATGGTTTTGATTTTCCAAAATTAATGAATTGATTGAAATATTTGTTTAAAATTTATCTTTAAAATAAGTAGGTACTTTTAATCAATATGAAAGCATAAGTTAAATAGATGAGTTCTAAACATTTTTATGATTTACGAATTATAAATAAAACACAATTATGAAAAAGTGTAAAATAAGTATGCGTAATTTTCAAAAATTTCATAAAACCTTAAATTCACAATTTATGCGAAATTGAAGTGAACACCACACCACATACGAAATAAAAAATTTTCTATATCAATTTTCACGTTGCCATTATAAAGAATACAACTAAAAACCTTTTGTTAGTGTATGTTTTAAAATCATAAATACAGTATAAAATTTTGAGTTTGTTTACTAAATTAAGAAATTATTGAGAGAGAAAAAATGTGGTTTAATATTTAAAAAAAATTCTCTACACTATATTTTTTGCTAAAACGATATTTAAAAATTCACGATATTTTTTCATGAAGCAAAAAAGTCGAATTGGTCGTGTTTGTGATCGAAGTCGACAATTAAAAAATTTTTTTTTCGTTAATTTCTGAATAATATTATGAGAAATGTGATTTCCACCTATTAAAATTACATGAAGCAAAAAGTCAACAATTGTTAAATTTTGTGACAATTGTCGATTGTCGACCGGTGACAATTGTTATATGATTCCACCCCTGTTTCATTATGCTGAACAATATTAATTAATTAATGCGTGAGTATGTAGTACAATCAATTTGAAATGATTTTAATTCCAATTTTAAATTTCATAGTCCAATATGTATTTAGGAAAAACAATCATTGAAGTTTAAATAAATAATAATTATTAAATATTTTATTCAACGATCTAATAATAGAAATAAGTTGCATTTTTTTAGAAAATTTGTATTGCATCATCGATCTACAATAGGTCCTTAGATTTTAAAGTTAAATAAACTATATTGTTCCAGATAAAAATTTCTTGCAGCTAAATGCTAAATGCATATTTCATCCAAGGTCTTTTACATAGTATTTTCAAAAACTAAAAATGAATATCGTAAATTCTTCATATATGCATAAAATTATACATGTACATATCAAAATAAACTTCCTAAGTGATTAAAATGCATCTAGTCTAGACTATTTTTTTAACTTATAACCATGAGTAAATGGTATTGAAAAATTATTATTCGAAATTAAAAAAAAAAATTGGAAATAGAATTTAAAATCGAAAGAACAGATTAGTGGAATTAAATCGATCGGTTGGTGATCAGAACATTTGTTGATATCATGTTACTACGATTTACTTCTTCCATTTATTATAAGTTTTTTTCTGTTTCTGTATTATTCCATTAAACTCTTACTAAATAGTTAGATTCCACGTTTGATACAAGAAAGAAAGATACTGTCCAAAAAGTCATAAATGCTTGAAGGCAAACTAAACGAAATAAAAAAAAAAACCTCATAGACCTAGACTTAGGAACCTAACAGCTTTTCTTTTGAGAAAAATATTTTTCTAAAGAAACTTTTTCCAGGAATTAACATTATTTTGTGGTAGCGCAAATTATAAAAATAATGAAAAGAAAAAGAAATTCTTAAAAACAAATTACAGAAATAAAAATTTCTTTATCAAATAAAAAGTTATATGCCTACATAGATGTACATGTATGTATTGTATTATAGAAAATTATTTTTAAATAGGGACAAGTACCTTATGTTACAAAACTCTGATGATATACATTCTTTTTTTCTTTTTCCTTTTTTTTATATATACATATATATATAATATATATATTTTATTTGTTAATTTATCTTGATTTATTTAAAGATATTTTAAGTACCAAAGGTACTTAAATTGTCAAGCATCATATTAATATGTGATGAATTTTTTATTAAAATTTTTAAGTAGAAGGTCGTTGACTTTGTACGTCATGATAAATATAAAAAAAATTATAATTTTTCTATTCCTTTATTTTTCAATTTATTAAATAATATCTACATAACTTTTATCCTTAAAACAAAAATATTTTCTTTATCTTTCTTGATTATCGTGGAGTAATTAGATTAACTACGTAAGTGAAGAAAATTCAATAATTTTATTTTCACATTGCTAGAAACAATAATTTTTGAGAAAAAACAAAATAAATATAATAGGAATTGAGTGTTAAAAGATTTGTTAATTTCTTGGTAGCCCCAGAGCTATATTATCGTTGATGCGATGACGGGATTAATTTCAATTCAGTGATTTTGTTTCTTAAAATGCACTTCCAGTCTGTAGTGCATTGTATTATGTATATTCTAGATGACTAATATTATTTCGATCTTTTGTAAGTAATTTGAATTGATTTTTTATCCATCATTCTGTTGTTAAAAAGTTTTTTAATTATTATTGAGAAATAACTTTAATTTCTCCAGGAAAAACAAAAAAAAGCTGAAAAAATAATTGAAAAAAAAGTTTCGATTATTGAATAAAAACTTATATATTTTTGATGCAGATAATGTGCGTGAAATTTATAAATATTGATAAATAATAATAATGTAGGTACTTTAAAATTTTTGAAAATTTTTATCTTAATAATTGTTCTAGTATTTTACTTAACTAATTTAATATATGGCAAGACTATGTAATTTTAATAAATTTATGATTTTTTCAAACAAATATTATAATAATAATCTTATAATATAATAACAAATCTTAGTAATACAAAAGTTAACTATTTTGTTAAATAGGTATTTTTTTTTTAATTAAAGAAAAAATTATATTTATATATTGGCATTTCATTTGACAATTATTTATTATAGATTATATAGATAAATTTAACTTTTATTTGTATATATATATATAATTAATTGTAAAATAATTTTATTTTAAAAATTATCATTTTTCATTTATATTTTTATTACTTTACTGTTGAATATTTTTTTTTCCAGAGCTTTGCTTAAATAGGTTGAATTTAAAAAGATTTAAAACAAATAACAAATAGATTAAAGATGTTTGAAATAGTTCGATGTGAAATTTGGTAAGTTTAATAAAAAAAAAAAAGAAAAGTTCATGATTGGTTCGCAAAAAAGTATCACGGTTGACCTCAAAGTTATGTACTTCCGATTTAGCATACAATTTTTTATCGTACTGTGGCCCACAGCTGGTACTTTTTTTTTTTTTAAATAGATAATGTTTTTTTTTTATCAAAAGAAATTTCCGTCAACGAATTTAAATTGACATTTTGATTAATAAAATTAATCAATCTGTCCAAAATAAAAATCAATAGGCTCTTATTTTTCAAATATTTTTCCAATAACTTCCTTATTTTCTTATTTTATACGCATAAACAATATCCCTGCTAATATCTTATCTAAATAATTTAATTAGTATTGTATATAAATTCAATCAAAACAATAACAGTACATTTGACTACCAGTAGTTTCTTACTAATTTTTTTAACGTTAATTCAATTCGTAGAAGCCTGATTAGGCCGTGTAATGTTTTTTTCCATTTAATTTTCTTTTAAAGAACTTTTAAGTTGTGTTATTTTTAGGCCTTAAAAATGTGCGGAAATTCATTTGCCGTTGCTCTCACTAACTGCTGATCACCAGCACTGCATTCAGTTTCTTCACAAAATATTCTTGTGAATATTTTCATTAAATCTTGCTTTCTATGTAAATGTTCTTGGTAATTAGTGTTTCTTAAAATCCTTCTACAAAGCTCCAAGTAATGTTTTCGTTTCTGAAAACATAATTTTAAATTTAGTTTTATGAGTAACTAATTTATTGTATAAGTTAAATCTTCACCTTATCTCCAGCACACAAATCAGATAATTGTCTTACTATAATATCAATTAAAACTTTAATGTCATTTGTATAAAATAAATTAGCTGTTTCTGGAGTACTAAATATATCTATAAAAATTTTAACTACTGAGTTAAAGCTATTGCTTGAATGTTTTAAAATTTTAACAGGATCGTCTGAAATAAAAAAATGTATTTGATATTTTAAATTCTGTTGTACTTTAAAAAAAGATTACGAAACAAAATAATTTTTTAATATTAATACAAAGACAAATTAATTCAAATTATTTATGGTAAGACGAGGAGTTTATAGTAAACAAAATTATGGAAAATACTAGTACTGACCTTCACGATTTAAATATAGTAGAATTTTTTCTGTGAAAACTTTGGCAGTTGAAAGTTTTTGCATTGCTTCGATAACGATATTATGTGAAGATTCATTAAATTGTAAATTAAATGCAAGTACTAATGCTAAAACTAAATCAATTAAAATATCCTGTTGATGGTCTGTATTGCCTTCAATTATTTCAAATAAGAAATTTATGAAATCAACACCCAAATGTTCTTGATGATTAACAGGCATTGGTTGCCCGAGGCAAAATATTACTGTCATCAATTTAATAATTTCTTTAAGTTTTTCTAAATCAGAAAAATTTGATTTAAAATCTTGTACCTTTAAATAAAAAATGTTATTAATATGTTGGGCATCGAATACTAATATAATTTATAATCTATAGAAGTAAGCAATTAACATTTTTATTCTAAATTGTAAATATTTACACGTTACATTAAAACTGTCAAAATAATTTGAAACAAAATCAGTAAAGTTTGTTGACAAAAAAATTGAATTTTTCAAATTAAAAATTTAGCAATTCTTAAAAGTGCAATATTTTTGAAACTTTCAAAAATTAAAAAAAAAAAAGTTGAATTTAATTAAAAAAAAAAAAAAAAAAAAAAAAACATCATACAATAATGGCGGGTAAGCAAATGATGTGGTAATTGTCTTGTAACATTTTATTTAACAAACCATAAATTTCTTTTTTAAATTCTTTTGAAAGAACATTTATTAATCTATAAATTTTCCCGGTGAGAATTAAAAATACATACCATTTTCTCATGTTAATTTAATTTTTTTCTCGCCTCCATATATTTAAAAAAATACAAAAATTAAGATTTTTACCACTTAAATAATTTTTTTTTAGCCAAATTTTTTGCACATCAAATATAATTATATTTTTCACATTTTAAAGTGAAACTCATTAAAAAATTAATATTTTTTAATTAAAAAAATAGCTTATAAAGTTTTCTCGACGAAAAAAAAAATTCATTCCGGCTGCAATAGAATTGCAGAAACGCGAGATATTAAAAAAATATTTTTTTCCACTAATAGCTTTTTTAATTATCTTTCAATTTTCCCGAAATGTGGTTCGAAAAGTTTTTTAAATAATATAAAAAAAATTAAAAAAGCCGCACAGAAATAAAAAAATTTAAAATTTATCGTTTATTTTGAATTTAAAAATGACATCAAAAACAGAGTCGAATGAGGAAAATATTTTTTAAGTAATTTCAATTCAATCCACGATTACATGTGTGAATTTAGATATTTGATTACTTGATTTTATAAAAAATTAATTATGTAACAAATATTTTACATGCTTATGGATTAAAGTCTTCGTTATCACAAAAGTATTGTATTGTAGTTTCATTTAATTAATTAAATGCATTTTTTTTTTATTTAAATAATTTTTCTAAATAAAATTATTTTAAATTCTCATCTGTGGTAAAAACAATGTTTTTAGAATAACTTTTATTCACCTTTGTCCATGTATATAAAATATAGTATATAAATTCCAGATAAGAAAATTCGAAAATGCTCTGTAATGAACTGTTTTTATGCATTATTGAAATTAATAATAAATAAATACATAACAATAAGATATTATTACATAGCCAAAAATACTAAAAAATCAATTTCATTAAGCTATAACCAAATCAGACAAGTCAATGAAACCATTCAATTAAATCAAGTCCATTTAATTCATCAAATCATCAAATAATTTACATCAAATGAAATAAATTCATCAAATCAAATAATAATTGTACTTAAAATAAATGTTTATATTTCTTTAAATAATATTTATGTGTAACAAATTAAACAAATTAAAACAAATTAAAAAATAATTTCTAAAAATTCAATTAACTAATTAAGGATGTATTGAACGTATCTATTTTATAAATAACTGAAATTAACCAAATCTAACAAGTTCATGAAACCATTCAATTAATCAAGTCCATTTAATTCATCAAATAATGAAATAATGAAATAAATTCATCAAATCAAATAATATTTGTACTTGAAATCAATGTTTAAATTTCATTAATTAACATTTATGTGTACCAAATTAAACAAATTGAAAAAAAAAAATCTAAAAATTCAATAAAATAATTAAGTATGTATTGAACGAACGTGATATTTTTATCTTTATTTTCATATTTAACAAATGTGATAATTAAATTCTCTTCTTAATGATCAGTATTTAAAATTTTTATTATTTAATTCTTGAAAATTTTCAGAAAAATTAATCTGCGAAAAAAAAATATTTAAAGAAAAAAAACTCTCGACATTAACATATCCTGTTAAATCGTCAATACAAGATCGTAATTTTAAAAATAAATAAAACGATAATTTTAATTGTATGTACTTGAAAAATATTTTTCTCCATGGCTTGAAGTTAAAATATAAAATGCGACTCTTATTAACAAGCAAATGTGTATGTTGTGTTTAAACAACAAAAAAAATTATATCATATGGTTTTTGACAGTTTTAATAGAACGGAAAAATTCAAAATTTATCCATCTGTACTAAGTATATAATTAATCTGAGGTTGGGCAAAAAAAAATCAGCATCAATTAATTTAAAATAACTTACTAATTCTAATGGAAGGACTGATGTTATTAAAATATCAACAATTATGTGATCTAAGCGACATGCTGCAACAAAAACATTAATTAATAACATTTTAATAGGCCATCTAGTTTCCATTTGGTAATATTGCACTAAATTTATTAAGCTTTGGTATTGATCACATGACATTTCATGACAACAAATTGTTTCATCAGCATTTTTCTTGAAAAGTGAAAAATAAAAGTATTTGAAATAAATATAAATATTGCTAAAACTTTTGTGGATTTTATCAGTTGTACATACATACTTCAATTTAAACTAATTTGGAATTAATTAAAACTTTTAATGTAATGAAATTGAATGAATAAATTTAAGTATAAAAAAAATATTTTCTCTTAATGGAGTTATCTAGTTTTTGTTAAACAGTTATTTATTTGGATTCAAAATTATATTGGCAGGATTAAATTAAAATAGTTATTCGATCTCACATATTTTCAGTTGTGCTCCCATAATTTTGATTAAATATTAACTTGTTATTTTTGAAATTCAATATGAAAAATATTGTTTTGAACTTACAAGAATGTCTAATAGTTCTTCCAAAAACTGTATAATATCTTCCTGATCTTCAAAAAGCATCCAAGTTCGTTGTTCTGAATCGTTTTTACATTCTGCTAGTTGCGAAAAAATATATTGCAAACGCTTTGAGTCATGTGTAACACCAAGTAAATCAGTTGAAATGTCCAATTTTTCAGAAACATGAATTGCAACTGCCTCCAAATATGATGTAATTTCGTTTGGAAATAATTCTTCCAAGCTTGATAGAACCACTCTTAAAGCTTCACACGACAATTCAAAGCTTAAATTTGTATTTCTTCTGATAATATCTACCACCTAAACAAATTATATTACAATTAAATTGCTCAAAAGAAAATTTATAAATAATTCACCTGGTAAACGTCTTGTGACTCAACATTAATTGCAGTAGAATAATTATTTGTTTCTCGTAAGCCATTTGAATTTGAATTTTGATGATTTTCTTCACTGTAATTTTTTTCAAAATTTTCATTTTTAAGCGACAAATTTCGTTCAGCGTTTTCTTTCAGTGTTTCTAAATCTTCAGAATTAACTGAATTATAGTTTCTTTCGATTTTATCTTTACAAATTGTAACAACATCTTCACTTGTAGTCGTAGGTGTGGTTGTAGTTTCAGATGGTTCCGACGAAGGTTCCGTAATACTATTATCTTGTGCAATATCAATCATTTTTGTGTTTATCATACCCAAAGAAGGGCTCTCTTGTATTAAAAGTGGAATGCTACTGCCAACTGAAGGACTAGATAATGATTTTTTATTGGTTTCTAATTTTTTCTGAGATTGATTTGCTAGACCTGAATAGAAATTTGGCTCTTCTTCATATTCATCTTCCTGAAAAAAAAAAATGGAAAGTAAATTATTTATTTTAAAATTTTATTTTATTAATATTATTTATTTACCTTAAATGGATCCTCAATAGAACTCTTTTTTTCTTTTAATTTTTCAATTAGTTCATCTCTATTCATAATTCCATTGATTTCGACATCATGATTTTGTTCAAGAGATTCAATACTCGATTCAAGAAAACTTATAATAAAATTTGGTTCAACCTAAAAATGCATACAATTTAGTTTATTGTTTTTTTTATTAGGTATTTGAAAATTAACTCTGGAAGCAAATGGTACAGAGTTCGTTTCAGTTCCTTTTAATACAATTGTAAATACAGTACCGACTCGATCGATGCAACACTCGATAGTTGCAACTAGTCAGTCGTTGCAACCAAAAAACCATTAAAATTTTCCTCTGAAAGATCTAGTCGTTGCAACTTTCAATATTTTTTACTTGATCATTGCAACAAATTATTTTTATACAAATAGTTTCAATAGTTTAAATAGAACACTCATCGCAGTAACGTTGCAATGCGACGATGACGGATCAAATCTATATAAGTGCAGAAAGTTTGCTATAAGAGGTTCCTTATAAACAATGATACTCGGTCGTTGCAACAAACGCGGTCGTTGCAATTCGCCTGGTTTTAATTAGTTGCAACGATCTAGTCGGTACTGTATTTCACTATGTGTACAGATAAAAAATTAATATGAAATGTCGCTGTACTACATTATTACACTATTATGACGCCCTAATTCTTATTATCTTATTTTTATTTTTCTTGAAAGAAACCAACAGATGATGTGATTATCTATCAATCACTTTTCTTGAAAGAAACTACTAAAAAAATTTATTAATAACATTTTTTTTTTTTATCTCCAATTAAGCTATTTTTGTCTTCAAGGTTAAAAATTATTATAATATTCTATCGACATTCCAACAAATATTTAAATAAAAAAAAAAAAAGATCTAAATAAAATTTTAATGGGCAATAATAAATAGTATTAAATGCTTATTACAGATTTTTTTATACTTTGGAACCTATAGGTAACTTAACGAAGGATATTATAAAACTTTTACATACCTTTAGTTTGACAACATAATTGGATGGAACAAAACCAATATTGCCTAAAATTAAAGAGATATTAAATAAAATTGTTTCATTAATAAATTATAATCAAAATTAAATAAAAATTATTTCATAAATAAATAGGCAGGTATACCCACACCCACCTGGCTACCTTACCTTAAAATAAATTTTTATTTATTTTGTTTATTTACCTTTATTGTTTACAACTTGCCACCAATTTCTGCATAATTCCAAAGTTTATCATATCAAAATACAAAAAAAAACAAGAACAAAAATTTAAAAAAATCAAATTCAAGAAAGACCCCAAAAAAAATTTTTATTTCGAAAATTTTGAAATTACCGTTGTCGAGCACTCGTCTGATACAAAATAAAATATTCACCTAAAAAAAAATAGAATTTTTTTTTTTGCATAAATTTATTCAAAATTTTTTTTAAAATAAAATAAAATTTAAAATTAGGTAAAAGAAAACAAACCTTCTTCAAATGATATTGTTTTTGGGTAAACAGCCTGAAAATCATATAAAGCTTTTAACATTTCAAAATTTTCTCCTAAAAATGAATTTTATAAGTTAAAATTTTATTTAATTTCTAATTTTTTTTGGAAAATTTATTTGGGACTCACCCATTTTTTCTTTTATTTTCTTTACCAGGATTTTTGAAATTGATGTGAAGGATTGAGGATATACTTTTTTTTTTTGTTGTATTTGTATATTTGCGGAGCTGTCATTTAAAGTTGAAGAAGGAGAAAAAATTGTTTATTTGCAAATTGTGGACTGTGGGTTGACGAAACAAAAAATATGATGGCGGACTGCACAAAGAAACTGAGAACAATTTTATTTAACCCTCTTAGCACTGAGAAAATTGTTGGAAATTTCCGGATAAAATTTTCAGATATTTCTATCTTTAAATCTATATCTAGGTATTAATTTGTTAGGCATTGGGATTGAATTTCAAATACTTATAAATTCGTAAATCGTTCCTTATGAAAGACGTCTTTCTTTCAGATCTTTCGTCTTTGGCCATATTAAAAAATTCGCAAGAGCAAAAGAAAGACTAAAAAGTTTATAATTTGTCGCTTTGCAGCTTGTAGATTGTTGTTTTTTGTTCTAATTATAATAAAAATTTAATTAAATAATTTGAAATATGATTTGCAGTATATTTATTCATAAGTTTATTTTTAACACAAAATTTTCATACAATTCAATCTAATTTTTTAATTAAATTATAGATATTTCGATCTAAGAAACTTCGCATTATTTATGATTCGTATGCAGAGAGTTATTTTCATATATAAAATTTATGTACATACACATTTTGATTTGAACTGGTCTAATTTATTTTTTATATTATGAATTGAATGAAATGAATTAAAACGAAAATAAATATGAATAAAAAACTCATAAGCAATATATTGCACCAATTTAAACAAAAATGTCTGTACAAATTTTATATATATAAATAAAATAACTTGCTGTACGATACATACGCTAAGTACCTACTATTTTTTTTTTTTGAAGTTTCTGATCATAATAAAAAAATTATTTTAAATTACACTGAATAAATAGTTAACATTTATTATAAAAATTCTCTAATATCATATGTTTACTTTTTTGATTTAATAACCTCCTCGCAGGCGGATAGAATAGTAGGATACTTAAACTCAAATCCAGATTCTAAGGTGCGTTGTGGTTTAATTTTTGCACCTGTTAAAAGTAATACAGATCTCTCAGTGCCAAATATTAATTTAACAACAAAATCTGGAAGTGGGAAGATTGCTGGTCTTCTCAATGATTTCGCAAACGCCTGTAATTAAAAAAAAAAAACTTGACTTACAGAGAATTTATTGGCGAATAATATTTGTTTCCCAAAAAAAGTGAATAAATTAAAAACAAACAAAATGTTTAATTATAATTATTAAATTTGTTTGGCAAAAAATTTTACTTTTGTAAATTCCTTATTTGTAATAATGTCAGGTGCAACACCATTCAAGATTCCATTAACATTATCATTTTCAATCGAATATTTTATAAGGCGACATAAGTCTTCTATGTGTATCCATGGTAAATATTGTTTTCCGTTACCGATTGGACCTCCTAAACCTACGAAAAATGGCAAGTATATTGATTGAATCATTCCACCACCACGACCAATTACTACTCCAGTTCGGATTTTAATCTAAAATTTTTTTATTAGTATACCATGAAATTAAAGGTATTCAATTGAAATTATACCCCTCTGCAATTTTTTACGTCTGAAGGAAGAGTTGCTGCCTTTTCCCAATCAATGCATAACTTTGACATAAAATCAAAATGTTCTCCAGCTTCTTCTTCTGTATGAAAATTATCATCAGATTTATATAAACTTACGCCAGAAATATTAATGAAAGATTTTACGTTTGAATTTTTTATTGATCGAACTAAAGTTGACGCTGAATTTATTCGAGAGTTATAAACATTCTGCTTTAATCTACAATATACAAAATTAATGTGTATTTTGATAAATAAAAAAGTTTTTTTTATTAAAGAAGGGGACTAATTATGTATTACGATCAAACTTATAATTTTCGAGTTAAACTAGTAACCATATTCGTCGAATTTTATCAAAACAGAATTTGAGAATTATTGTAAAATTTTTTTACGTTCGATCGTAATTCCATAGACAACCCTCTGGGTATACCTACCCCGGAGTCCATCTGCGAGTTGGATCTAAAACATTTTGCCCTAAAATATAGGAATAGACATTTTGGCTTTTTTTTAAACTTAGGTATAAAAGAAAATTATAACTCAAATAAATATAATAAAATAATATCCACCTGTTAAGTTAACAATTGAAGAAACACTTGAAGGAATTCCTTTTTCTACTTCGTGCCAAGTAATTCTGTTCAATCCTGGCATCCGAGAAATGACTAAAAAAGAAAAATTAAGGTAATCACTTCAGTTTCAGTTTTAAAAAAAAATTTATCATATTTTAATTAGAATTTAAACTAGTTATAGGTAATTGTTACCATCGTAGATATAACCAGTTTTAAGTTATTTATATAATAAAATCGTACTAAATAATATTAAAGTATAATATGTACCTGTCACTTTATATTGGTTTTGCAGTAAGAACTGACTCAATCTTTTCCCAATGAAGCCGGTTCCACCACCTTAAACAATAAAATTTTAATAAATAAAATTATATAATTATTTTTTTATTTTTTTTCAATCAAAAAATAAAATTTCTTTGATATTACCAATAAGAACATGTTTTCCACTCATTTTCTAAATAAATTTTTTTATTTATTTATTGTATTAATGAATTTTATATGTGCATTGATTTCATTGTTTTTATAATTTTTAATATTTCTTGATTTTTTTTTAATGTGATTCTGCTGTGATTATTCTTTGAAATTCGGATGATTTAAAAACTTGCATTTGAGTTTGTTATTTGTTTACATTTAATACTTACTGATTGGTGATTTTAGTGGTTTGATTGGTGAATATTGAAAAAAATCTGAGCATTAATAAACATAAACAAAAACATCTGTTTTTATTTCACATACATGACGTGACGTCACGCCAATCCCCAATAAAATTTTTAGTTTTTTTATTTGTGGAATTGATTTTTATTATATATTTCCCCTGGAATAAGTTGCATACTCTTTAAATCCTAATGATAGGAAAAATATAAAATTTACAAAAATTTGGTAGCGTTAAACAAGGTTCAAACTTTCAAATTTTAGGTTCATTTAATTTTCAAACGAAAAACAATTCTGACATTTACTTAAACTCTTCAAAACATATTACTTCTTAATGTTCCTTATGTATGTAAGTATATATAAATGTTTACTAACAAACACTCTCTTTTTTTAATATTTAATTCTATGGTTTTATATTAGATGTGTTTGGTATCATTGTTCGGGGGATTTATAAGGTCAGCTACTAATGTTTGACGTTTATTATTTTATTATTCGATTTTGTATAAATTGAATAATTGAATGTGAATTGATTGAAATTGAAAATAAAACTTAAAACAAAAATAAAAAATAATACAAAAAAAAATAGAATTTACTTATATTTCAATTCAAGAACAAAATAAATTATTGAATTTAAAAATTATTATTTCCATTCAGTTTTGCATTGAGTTATTGGTTTGTTGTAGATTGTCTGCTGCTTTGGTGGGAGCTGAAAAAAAAATTATACCGACCGACAATTCGTATACCTACAACTACTGGAAAGGAAACTAAATTTTGTCAACATGAGTAGTACTCCATTAGAGAATCTAGAAAATCAACTTGAAATGTTTATTGAAAATGTTCGACAAATTAGAATTATTGTGACTGATTTCCAGCCTCAGGGTCAAGGGAATTTAAATCAAAAAATGTAAGGTTTTATTTATATATTGCCTAAATAAAAATTGTTCAGCAAAAATTATGAAGTTATAATAAACAAAATTATTGATTAAGACAAAGGATGCAAAACGTTTCTGAAAATAAAATTGTGAAATAGGTTGCCTCCCTGGATATAACCTAGATACCTATCTGCCAACAATAAATAATTGTTTGCTACCTATATCTGTGCCTATACCTTAACCTTCAAAAGTTCTAACATATTTTGATATTTAACACCAAGGTTCCAAAAAATATTAATATCATTACAAATTGTCCATGAAATTTCAGAATTATTTAAAAAATAAAAATTGTTTTTTTTTTTTGTTTTGCATTTCAGTCAAAGTTTGGTATCAGGCCTTCAGGAAATTGATAAACTTAAAAATCAGGTTCAAGATGTTTTTGTCCCTTACGAAGCTTTTGATTATATCGATCAAGATAAAAATCCACAATTGTACACAAAAGATTGCATTGAAAAGGCACTAACGAAAAATGAAGAAGTTAAGGGTAAAATTGATGCATACCGTAAATTTAAAGCCTATATGCTGATGGAATTGCAGAAAACTTTTCCCAACGAAATAAGCATGTATCGTGCAATTCGAGAAGAATAACCACTGATAAATACATATATTTTATTCAATAATAATTAATATTATACTTAATAAAAAATTAAATTAAATTAAATAAATAACACTAACGATGTAATTATAATTTTTCTAATAAAAAAAAAATTCTTTCATTTCAAATTTTTTTACGTTTGGAGATTATGTTCGATTGAGATCAGTTAGGAATACGATTACACGCCTTTTTAATATATAAATTTCAGATTATTCAATTTCATACTGTTAGGTTCGGATCAGACTTCCATTTTTAATCAGAACCATATTTTATTTGCAACTTTCCTTTTGACACAGCGACTTTAATTCTCAAATGCAACTTTTATTTTTCGCTTAAATGTAACAAGATTTTCTCTGTTGAATTTTAATAATTTGATTGAAGTTTATGTACAAATACAAGATATTTAAGAACTTCACCAATTTTTCGTAACAAGAATTATTGTTAAAACATATTTTTGAATGATTATGTAGTATGCATTCATTCAACAGAAAATTTATTTTTGGGGGGGTAGTAAAGTAAAAATTTATTTATTATTGTTCCGTTTTCATATTGGTTCATTTTCAAACAATATTTTTTTTTGCGATACCTAGATGTCAATATGTCAGTACAAATGTTTGCATTTATAGAATATTTAGATGATTTGGATGGAATATTTCTAGCGTAGAAACAACAAAAATTAAATAAAAAGTTTAAAACAATTTTAATTAGAGAATACCTGGAAAATACCTTTAAATTTCAATATAAAAAAAAACTACCTAGGTAGGTATACCTTATTTATAATTTTTAAATAATTTTGTCAAAAAATAAACAATTAAACTTTTAATTAAGTTTAAGAAAGGTACCTATCTAGAAGAATGGATGATATTAAAATTGAGTATTTTGGCGATGATGATGAAGATGATTTCAAATCACAGCAGACAGGAAAAGATAGTTTTTCTTGGGATAGTGAAAAGAAGTCAACGTACAAGAATAAGGAGTTCCAGAAAAAACTTATTGTACAAGTGGGGTCATTTTCGATTCTATATGACAGAAGCCACAAAGATAACAGGAATTTGCAAAAAAGAAATGAGGCTTGGGAGAAAATAGGCATAATTTTAGACAAGCCGAGTAAGTTCAAATAAAATTCTAGTTGGTTTTAAACTAAATACCTACCTTTACATATTTATTAAATGTATAGCCATCGAATGCCAAAAAACGTGGGAGAAGTTGCGCAATTGCTACAGGCATTATTATTCTATGGAAAAAAAAAACCGTTCGAGTGGTGATTGGAGAGGTATCAAGTGGGAGTTTTATGAATTGATGTCATTTTTAAAACCGTGTATGGATTATTCTAAATCTAAACCGTACGTAATTATTATTCATTAATATTTTAATACTTTTATGAAAATTTTAACTTTTTAGAGCCATTGGATCTTGTGAACAATCAATATCTAAAAGCATTAGCGAAGATGAAGAAAGTGAGTTATCGTCATTTGCATTCAATCACGAAAAAGAACCCACCCCAGCAGTCAAAAAACAAAAGAAAGATAAAGTTGAACAATTAGTTGGAGCTATTTCACAATTGGTTGACTTCGAATTATCCAAACATGATGATAGTGGGTTTTACAAACACTTAGAACATCAAGCCAAAATTTTTCTTTCTCCAAAAAACCGTCTGGAATTCGAGGCAAAATGCTTAAATTTACTTTTGGAATATTCTAAAAAATAAAACTTCTTTTTTTTTTTAAATTAATTTAATTAATGAACAAAATGTATTCAATATTATTCTACTAAATACATTATATAAATTGTTAAGTCTTAATTTTGTATTTTAAATTGTACGTAATAACAATAAGTAGGTTAGGACCTTACCTAGGTACCTATATCAACTATCAATATTTAAATTACCTGTAATAAGTGAAGTCTAGAAGTGATTTGATTATAAAAAATTATATAAAATAAATAAATAAAAAACTGATGTTGACGACAATATATATAAAATAATGAAATCTTAGTTATTAAAAGTGGTATTATTAGTAAATAGTAGTTATTTCATTGGCAAATTTTCCATTCACTAGACTACGATGAAAATAAAATCTAGGCAAACCTACTACAAAAAAACCCACTATAAATGCTACAAAAGCATCTACTTAGATACCACAATTTGGGTTGCCATTTTACTATAAATATAGTAAATTACGATAATTCTTAGCTCTTATATTTTACTAAATTGTGATATTCGAATTTGTTAGAATTTAAATTTTGTTTGAAAGAAACAATTGACATTAGAAAATTTCTCTCGTGGAAATAAAGACATTATTATTGGTAAAATTATATTTTTGCTAAATTTGGCAAATTTTACCGATTTTCTGTAATTTTTTGATCAATCTACTGAATTTACGAAAAACCAAAGTGGCAACACTGCTAAAAGAGCATATTAGCAAAATCAAAACAAAAAGGCAAAAGCAATAAATAAATGTTTGAAAGTTGAATTATTGTATAGGTAGGTACCATACGTCGTATATATCATTTATACTATTCGTCGTGCAGCGTTACCAACTTAGGGGTTTTCCCCCTAGATTTAGGGGTTTTTTTTGTTGACAGAGGGATTTTTAGGGGGTAATTTGTTTCAGGGGTTTTTTTAGGGGTATGATGTATGATCTTAAAAACGAAGATTTAGATGACATTTGTAATATTTTTGATTGCATTTCATAAGATACCTTATTTGCTAATTTTATTATAAATAAATAATTTTATTATTTATATAATTTACGATGTGCGTTATATATTTTTCTTTAATCATCTATTTGAAATCCTCATAGGTATATAAGTATAGCTGTTATAATATCTATAAAAAAAAATTTAGGGGTTTTTTAGGGGGAAATTTTATTTTTTTGGGGGGAAACATTTGAAAAGGTTGGTAACCCTGTCGTCGTGCTGTGTGTGAAGTTGTGAATGTTTTTGATTTCTGCTTGTGCGAATTATTTATTTGTGAAATTATTTAGTTTGAAGAAATAATAATAAAAAATTTCAACATCAGTAGCAAAAATACCAATTTTGTTTCTGGATTAAAAAAAAAATATTTATTTAAAATAAAATAAAAGCAAAAAAATAAAATAAATTACAACAATGAATCAATTCAAAAATAAGAATGTAATTCAAGCCGTACTTATTGCTGACAACAACATTGAGAATTTCTTACCATTTTCTGACAAACAATCTACGGTAAGTTTTCGAACATAATTTTTAAATAAATTAAAAATTATTTTGGTAATTTTTATTTTCTTTTTAGTCTCTACTGCCATTGGTTAATGTTCCAATGCTGGATTATGCTCTCGAATCATTGAATAGATCCGGAATCGAGGAAGTTTTTGTTTTTTCAAGTTTATTCATTAACGATGTTCGAAATCATATTCGGTAATTTTAGTTTTATTGCAATTAGGTACCAGACCTACCTATCTGACATCGTATTAGTTACATCGTATTGTAGGTGTTTGTCAGTCCGACATTGTGGTGCCGTGCTGCGCTTTTTTGGATGAGCTATTTGTTCTTCGTTCACTTTTTGATAATCATATAAAAATATCCACTGTTCTCATAAATAAAAAGTTTTTGTACCTATCTACCCAAAACAAATTTCTATTAAATACAATCAGACTAATATCTTTTTTTTTATATAACCTTAATAAATTTTATTAATTAAAATTTTTTTTTTTCGCTCCAAAGTCTTGGCATTGAAAAATGTTTCTCATGGTCTATTAATATGAAAGTGAGTGTTATTGGAGCAGAAGATTGCAGATGTCTGGGAGATGCGATTAGAGATTTAGATGCCAAGGGCTTAATCAGAGGTCATTTTATTTTGATGTCGGCGAGTACAGTTACGAATGCTGATTTGAAACTATTACTGGATCAACATCAGTAAGAATTGAATTAGAAAATTTTCGGGAAGAGAATAAGAAATTCAAGGATCTTTATTTGTTTTGTCTTTTTAGAAAAACTACTGCTTTTGATAAAGGAGCCGCTTTGACAGTTGTTTACAAGACAGCTTGTACGAATTTTCGAACTGGTGACGAAGTTATGTTGGCTGTTGATGCGGAGAATCAACGCTTACATTTTCATCAAAGGATTAAAATCAATTCCAAAGAAAGTAAATTTAAAATACCATTAGAAGTGTTTTTGATAAATTCTCAAATACAATTACACCATAATTTAATTGATCCACAAATTGCTATTTGTTCACCATCATTGCTATCATTGTTTAGCGATAATTTTGATTTTTTAACACGAGATGATTTTATAAAAGGTCTTCTTATTAATGAGGAAATTTTAGATAGTCGTATATACACAATAATTTTACCAGCAGAACAATATGCTAGAAAAGTTAGTAATTGGATATCATATCAAATTGTCAGTAATGATATTATAAATAGATGGGCATATCCATTAGTTCCAGATATGGGTATTTGTTGTTTACATCAAAATTATTTATTCTTACGAAATAATATTTATAAAAGCCAAAAAGCCAATGCGTCCAAAAAGCAATTGAAAGAGAACGTAGTTATTCAAGAAAATAGTCACATTGATATCGGTTCAGTAATATCATCAAGTGTTATTGGAAAAAATTGTAAAATTGGCAGAAATTGTATTCTTAAAAATTGCTTCGTTTTCGACGGAGCTACAATTGAAGATGAGTGTGAATTAAATTTCTGTGTGATTGGAAAATCTGCTAGGATTGAAGAAAAAAGTAAAATTAATGATGGAGTGGTCATTGGTGATAATTGTAAGATTTCAAAAGAATCAAAATTGGAAAATTGTGTTATTCAAGATCATAAACCTGACTATGGTAACATTTTTCATCGATTAAGATTTTTCATCGATTAAGATTTTTGAATTATAAGTTTGCATTTTTTTAAATAATTTATTTTTGTCTTGATAACTAATTACAATCGTAGTAAACCTTATCATATTATCAATTATCATGTACTTATATCATATGCTTTTTAAATGCATATTATTTTTTAATTTATTTAGATGGTAACGCTGTTAAGTTAGGTAATGAGGCATATTTGGTAGATGACACCGAAGAAATTTATCAATCAGATGATGAAGACACGGAAATCAATCCACTTAAAGTAGGTGTACCGAAAATGAAAAAAATTCCTCTAGCTTATGTTGAAAGTGAATACAGTTCGTCAAGTGAAGAAGAAGAATCACGTCTAGGGTCGCCTCTACCAGATGATACAAATAGTAAGACGTATAAATAAAAAATACACAAGTTTATTAAAAATTATTTTTTTTATTTTATCTTTTAGTATTCTTATCGGAGGTTATTGATTCATTAACCAGAGGTTTCCTGGAAAAATCAAACCCAGATTTTTTAATTTTAGAAATAAATTCTTCTCGCTATGCTTATAATATGACTTTGAAGGTACGAAATCTGTATAAAATATTTTAAAATTACAAAATATTTTGAAACCCCTTGTTAAAATCAAATCACATGAATATTGCTCATAAACTAGTCTTGTGGAGGGTCTTAGTAAACCATTTTTCTAGAAATTTAGTCGACGATTAAAGAAAATAATGAATGATATATAAGCAAACTGAGATAAATTTTAATAATTATCTGAATTTGTAATTCTTATACTTAATGTTTAGCAATATTATCGAAAGATATTTTATTATAATTCTCTGTTATTTCTCGGTTTTCAGGAAGTAAATTTCAACGTTGTGAAAGCAGTTTTTAACTTACCACATATAAAAGCTGCAGTTTCAACATCAGTTTTAACTGATATACATCAAGTTTTCAGTCATTTGGGTCCAGTTGTTTCAAATTATATTAAAACAAATGATTCTATGTTTGACTGTTTGAAGGCAATAGAGGTAGGCAAATATTTGTTTTATATAAAGGTTGAGTTTTAAGAAAACTCTAACTTTAACAAAATTTTCAAACAAAAAAACAACAAATAAATTTTATTTTTTCTTAGGAGTGTTGCAATCAACATTCAGGCTTGAAATCGAAGGCTGTTAAAATTATCCATTATTTGTACGACAAGGAATATGTCAGTGAGGATGCAATAATGTCTTGGAGTAGTCAGTTGGATGAAGAATCTGAATGGTTAAAAAAAGGTCTAGATAAATTGATAGAATGGCTTAATCAATCAAGTGAAGAAGAATCTAGTGAAGAATAAATTACCATTATGTATTTAATTCATTATAAGTAAAGTAAATATTTAAATTGAATACTTAACAGAATACCTACTTAAAAAGGTGAAAATTTTATTGTTTTAATTCTTATTCTTCCGAGTTTTAATTTGACTCTGTATAAAATTATATTCCTATATAAAAAATCCAATTTCTATTAAATAATTAAATCAAGGAAACATTTTAAGATGAGCTGAGATCTTCATTTTAATCTCAAAAGTCTGACTTTTTTCCTTTTTGACACAAAACAATTATTGAGATATATTATTAAGTAATTACTAACCGTAGCTTTTTAACTCGACTTTTTATTGAAACATTATTAGAACATCTATTTATTTTCGTGCTTACTAAACATTGAGTCCTGAGGAAAGAACCGGAAATTGTAGTGAAATGCCTCTTATGATATAATGAATTAAATTAACCAAAATGAATTGTACCTACCGGCTTTTTGATGAATGAGAATGTTGTAAAAGAGCTTTTTTTTTCAAGGTTATATTTACGTAAAATAAAAACTTGTATTTGAAACAGATATGCATTTTACATATTTATTTTAATAAGTATTAAAATTATAAAAAAAAATTATGTTTATGCACAGTTCTGTAATTTTTCATGAAATTTAATACATCTAATATGTATAATAATAATAATTATTTAAATTAATTTATTTTTAAATTTAACTTTTTTTTTTAAATAGAAAGTTAAGATATTGAGCCTAACTAAAATCAAAATAAAGGGCTTTTACAACAATAACTACGGGAGATAATGAAAACTTAGTCTTTTACTGTGTACAAAAATCAGTATCGAAAGTAATATCGATTAATAAAATATTTATTAACTTAGAACTTAGCATGTCCCCGTAATAAATAGATAAAAATATTTCAATTAGATATAAAATTTCATACAAAGAATTGATAAAAAACTAATTTCTTACATTTAAATTATTATACCGACTCTGTTTAAGAGCTTTTTATTCCTCATAAACTTGTTCATTTCATTATAAATAAATATACAACATACTATTTAGTTGAATTTAATATTTCGGTTTGAATTGTTTTTTAATAAGAAAAATATCTTAAATACGTATAATATCGTTTTTTTTTTTTATTAATTGAAATAGTTAATATGTCTACAAATAATTCATTCTAACTTTATAACTAAATAAACATAAAAGCGATAAATTTGTAAATAGATACTTAAAATGAAAGTATAGGACTATATTAATTGTACTTTGTACAATTTCAATTTTTAAATAGTGTATACCTGCCTAGTCTGTATTTTGATGTTTATATTCTTAGATTATTAATTTAATTAGTATCGATCTGATTAAATAAGAGAAATTGGATAAAAAAAAATTTGAATTATATAATAGCAACAAACAAATTGTACCTTTAATCAAATTATGGTACCTAATAGAAAATTTAAATATTGCTCATAAGTATTAATAAAAAAACTCAAACATATGCCATCAAATGAAGAGAAATATTTAAAAAAATAATAATAAATAAAAACTGAGAAACATTATCAAGATACGATAGATAAATAAATAATAATACCTAATAACTGAAAAAAAAAATATATATTTTTTTTTGATGAATGTAAAATCAAAATAAAGGTCGGTTAAATAATAGAATCTTACATTGCAATTAGTCATTGGTCCATTATATCACCCTACTCCATAGGTGGTGAGCCTAGTTAGTCGTACTGACCGTTCGTTGATTCTTCTTATATAGCCCTGAAGTCCCGCATTGACCAACTCAAACAAGAACTGTCTCGATGTTACGTTACTTCACTTCATATGATGTCTTAGTTATAATTCGCAATTTTCTCATCACTTTCGCTGGTCTTGCCATCAACCGAGCGATCTTCTAATTTATTATGTACATTATAAAGCATTATAAATTTTTGAAATGTATTGCATTACAGTAAAGTAAACTTATATTTTATTAATGATGTTTATAAAATATTAAAATATTGTATGCACCAAGGTAGTTCATTGGTTTACAAGAATGCTTGTTTATCAGGTTTATATACAATTGTATATGATTGCAATGAATTGACCGTTCATTGTTTTGATTCTACACTCGTCTATGATTTTTGTTAACTATCTTTACACTTTTAGGATATTTTATTTATTTCTATAACAAAAATGTACTAAAAAGAAAATTTTATTTTGAAAGTCCAAAAGGTTAATTATATACAAAAATAAATAAAATCAAGAAAACATATTTGTATCGTTTTTTTTTTTTTTGTTGGTACACAAAAATATAAATATTGAAATTGAAGTGTATTAAAATAAAAAAAAAAATAATTTTTATTCAAAAATGAATATTTTTGTTGAAACTCAAGGTTATTATCATCGTCTCAATATAATAACAATTATTATGATTTTATTAATAAAAAATTTTCAATTAATAAATTCTGAAAATATTTTATTAATTTTTCCATCAGTATGGGAGTCACATTATTTATTTGGCAAAGAAATTTTCCAACAATTAATCAATAATGGTCATAATTTAACAATTATAAGACCAATAAATCCAATTCATGAAAATTTATTAAATATCAATAATAGTAATAGTATTTATATAAAAGAAAATTTACGCTATAATGAAATTAAAATTAAAGGTATTTATGAAAACTGGATTGATATGGGTTTAAGTTTTAAATTTGATGAAATCACTGATAAATCAGTTATGGAACGTTTTACAAGATTAGTTTATGCGAGCACTTCAAATGTCAATTTGATATTAAACGATAAACAAATTCAAAATTTATTAAAAAATAATGAAATAAATTTTGATTTATTGATTGGTGATTTTTATTTAAATGACGCATTGTTAGGGTAAGTAAATTTCGAAAAAATTTTTTTAACTTCAATCTAAAATACATGTAATATTAATTGAAATACAATTAATATAATGGTTAAAATTTTGCTGAATAACGTTGTTAAATGATACAAATCAAATTTGTGTAGATAAACTATAAAATATTCCATATTCCATATTTTAGTATAAAATTTTACATACTACGTTACATATAAAATAATTAATAATAATTACTTATTAACAATAATAATAGTAATATAATAATATTTATTTCTGGACTTCGTATTTTAGCTGCCAAAGTAAAATTTATTTATTAATTTATATAGGCTTTAAGCAATATTGACAACATAACAACAATAGGTACTTATGATTTATGAATGCTTTTAATCCTATATTATTATTCACATGGATTGAATGTTTTTTCAACTAGTCTTTTAACCAAACTAAAAATCTTGCCTCTTAAAGTCCAATGTGTGTTGTATATTCTTATAAGTGAAACAATCAGCACTATTTTTCAGTTGCACGGCTACTATAAAAAGAAAAAGAGCTAAATCAGCGAAATCAATTCATCATGTAAACTAAGAGTCTGTTCACTTATTAAACGATTGAAAAAAAAGAAATCTCCCTTTTCTGTAAAACAAATGTCACAATTTATAAATTGAGGACGTGATTTTCTGCATTCTGTATAATCTGCTAAAATCAAATACTTATAAAATAATATTTGGCCGACTGAAATCAAATACTTATAATAATACGCGACCGACCGAATTTTCTACCCCATTTTTGCCACTTTTTTCTTTTCTATACAATTTTAGTTTTTGAATTCACTTAAAAGTAGACCTACAAATTTAGTTTGTTATGGGAAATTTAAAACTTCCCTTTGCAGAATTTAAAAAAGTAAAATTGAATTTGTGAACGGCTTTAGGACAAAATTATTTAATTTTTTTAAATAACAGCAGTAAAATCGTGTCGTTCACAAATTAAAAAACCTGGAATATTAAATCCGATTGCAATTTTTTCAATAATCGCTAATAAGTGAACAGACTCTAAATTTACAACCCTTTTGATGAATTCGAAAAACTTGTTAATTATGTATTTTTTTTTTACTTTTAATATAATACTTTTATAATAAAAAAAATTTATTCCACAGATTTGCTAACCATTTCCAGTGTCCAACAATTTTATTTGGCCCAACTGGGAATAATAAATGGTTAAATGAAATTACTGGAAATCCGCACAGTAGCGCTTATAATCCAAGTAGAGTATTTTATATTTTTTGTATTTGCATTTCATCTCGAGTCATTTAAAAAATCGATTATTTCACTAAAGATACAATTTAAACTTAAATTTAATTAAAATGATTTTTTTTTTGAACAGGTATATTTTTACCATATTCAGAAGAAATGTCATTCTCTGAAAGAATTTTGAACACTTTGATGAGCAGTTTTGAAAAACTTACATACAAGTAAGTGTAATTTTAATTTAAAATTTTCTTTTTTAATTTTTATATTGAATTTAATTAGTTTTTTTTTTTGTTTTTTCAGCTTTTTCCACATAATGTATCAAGAAACTTTGTATCAGAAATATTTTAGCTTAGACAAACAGTTAACTTCGTTGAAAAATTTAGTCAAAAATTCAAGTTTTATATTTTTGAATTCAAATCCAATAATTCAATATCCACAGGCGTTATTACCAAATATGATTGACTTGTCTGGGATCCACATAAAACAGACTTTAAAATTACCCCAGGTAAATACATAGCTAAGCTATACCCAAAAACCTGAAATTTTACATATGATTTCGAAGTTTTTAGAGCTTTTATTGTGTAAACATTTTGTAAGAAATTTCCTCGCTTAGAATTTAAAGTCACATTAGGTACTAAGAAAAACATCATCAATTTTACAATTAAACAACTTTTTTAATACAATTATTATTAACTCTCTGTGCTTGCTTTCGAAGAATAAATTTTTGACTATATATTTTTGACTATATGTGCTCCTTTTTTTTATTTCTTTTAGGATTATTTGAAATTTATTGAAGAAGATGCTTCGGTTGATGTGATATTAATCAGTTTTGGAGCTAATTTACGAACTTGTGACTTACCAAAAGAAAAATTAAAACTTATAATAGAAACAGTCAAACTTTTGGAACCAACATATCGAGTTATTTTAAAATATGAAAAATACGAGCTAAAGAATAAACCAAAAAATTTAATGATTCGAAATTGGTTACCACAACAAGCATTATTAGGTACACAAATAAATCAATATGCAGTAATAATAAAAATGCATAAAAATAAAAAAATTAAAATTTAAAAATTTAATAATACAGATATCGTTATGATCGTCAAATCAATATATATTTTTAATTTTTTTTAGTACCCCCATTATCGAAACTATTGTGAAGTAATAAATCTTATTCTTCATTTCATTCGAGTAAAAATACGGAGTTTTATATTATTAAATTTGAAAGATATAAAATTTAATTTAATAGAAGTAAAATTTAATTTAATAGAAATAGATCCGTAAGTTAAAAAATACTTGTTGCCACTTCTTGCCTAAAATGTTCACAAATAATTTTCTTTTTAAATAAAAAACCTGTATTATGCAATAACTTATTGTCCAATATTTATCTAAATAATAAAAACTTTTGCACCACTCGAATTGAAATTAGGAGTTAATTTTCGTTTAAAACCATTAACGATATGAATTCTGTATTTCATGATTTCAGCGATTGATTTGTGATTCATAAGCCCCCCTAATTCGTACTTCTTAGAATTGCTTCTGATCTTCTTTAAAAATAAAAATTAGCTTTCAGTTTTCAACTTTGTTAATTTTATAAATTTATATAAATTTCAGATCATCCAAAAGTAAAATTATTTATAACATCTGGTGGAGTTTTAAGTTTATACGAGAGTTTACACACCAAGACGAAAATTTTGGGAGTACCAATTTATCCTGAACAAAAGACCAATTTAAAACGTATCGAAAAGAAAGGTTTAGGGCTTTATATAGATTATTTACAGCTCAATTCAGAAAATAAACTATTTCAAGTTATTAATGAATTATTTGTTAACAATACTTTTGATAAAAATATACAAAAATATTCAAATTTATTAGATTTAAGGTCTCAAAACACAAACAAATTAAAGTTAACTATAGATTTAATAGAGTTAGTGATAGCAAATAAAGGTTTTTTACATTTAAGTTCAAAACAGAGTGAAATGAATTTTTTACAAACTGAATTGATTGATGTACTTATTGTGTTAATTTCTATTACCGTACTTATAATTGCTGTGCCTTTTTTCCTAATCTCTTATATTCTAAGAAAGACAAATTCAATAATTGTGATAAATAATAACAATTATTCAGAATCACTAGAATTAACCAATAATGAAGATTATAATCACAATGATAAGACAGGGAGAAAATTATATCGAAATGATAATTCGGAATTAAGAAAAAGAAATAAGAAAAAGAAAGTTTAAAAAAATGAAACAATTGTTTTTATTGTAGGTAAATCGAGATAATTAAATAAGTATATGATGATCTGGGTCGAGCTAATCAGGCAGTTTTTGGAGAATTTAGTTAGTTTGCTGTGGCAGGTAAAAAACATTTATATTCTCTTATTTTGGGTTTTTTCTTCCCTCGAGTAGTATTTTTCTATTATATATGCATATCTAAAAAATTTTTGTAAAAACTTTAGAAACTAACTTGTAAAGTTTTGTAAATGTGCCTAAATTGTAGAAGCATATTATAGTCAATATAACAGTATTCTACAGTACGGAACACAGAGGCTTGTTGTAAAATTGAAAAGCATACAATTTGAAAGTAAAACAATTAGAGACAGTAAAAAATATTTATTTTTATATTTGTAGAATTTTTTATAGAATTAAGTATCAATAAAGTCATTGAGTAAGATACATTTTTATTCTACAATTCAAGAATTATAAAATTTAAGTTTCACATTAAAATTTTTTTTAAAATAAGAGTTTCACAGCAAATTTTGATCACAACAAAAATTCAAAAAAATACAGCACTTGAAATTCAACTAATGACAACTTTAAATTTTGGGTACAGCACTAAGATATTATGAATTTGACTATGAAATGATGTTTACTAAATTACTTTCATTATACTTATAAATTATACTTATAAAAACTTCAAGGCGATTTTCTGATATGTCTTCTTTTTAATAATCTATATTTCCAATTATCATTTTTAAAAATTGCAGTTTTAAACCCATTTATGTTAATAAAGTAATCAAGAAAACTAAAATCAATTAACAATTGTATGAAAAATTTTTATAAAAAATTTAATTAATAAATGGGATTATCGTTAGTTTTTTTAAAAATGTGCTCCTTAAATTTAAAGTTGCCATATCTTTCTTATTTAATAAAATTTAAATATCTGAGAAAAAAAATAAAGTTTTTTCAATTTTAAAAATAAAAATTATAACTTATTTTATGTACAATATAGAATATACTACTTACTAATTATTTGTATCTATTGATATTAAAAGAACAAAATAAAAAAAAAATTATTTATAAACAATATTTGAAGATTAATTAGTAATTACACCAAGATAATTTTTTATTATATGGAATAGTGAAAATTTTGATGAATTTATTATTTACAATTTTTTAACATCTCAATGATGAGAAACTCAATTAAACAAAATCTAATACCGTAATTATAAAATCCATACTTTGAATTTGTATTTTGTAATCATTTAAATCCAAGTGAATTTTTCTAAATTGTTCATTAGTAATTAATTTTTACTTAAATTTAAAAAAAATATTCACTAGTAAATGGTTACATTAATTTTCTTTGAATTAAAATAAAGAAACATTATAGTTTCTTCTACGTTTAATTTGATAAACACTATAAAAAATACCTATAAATATTAATAGCAAACATAAAATAGTTATTATACTTATGTCTAATACACTTAAGCCTTTTTTAAGTTTATAATTCGAGACACCAACAATTCTTTCAAATTTTCCATCACGTTCGATTAATGCATCAATATTTAATAATTTAACAAATAAACTAAATAAATCAACCGATTCAAACGCTTCCACCTTTTCATTTTCTCTAAAAGATGGTCCTTTAGCCATAAAATAAGCATGCATTAATGAGTAATCATTGTCATAACCGTGAGTTCCATATGTTGAATTTTCATTAAATGTTATATTGAAATTTTTTTCATAATATTGCGCTGCTCCATACATATCTTGAAAAGCGTATCCATAATTCGCTACAACTATAATTGGCCCAAATCGACGCTCATTTGTTGCATGCCACCGCTTCAAAATGTTGTCATTCGTATAAACTTTAAAATTACCATTTTTTTGAGCACCTGTTGCTAGTTTTTCATAAATTTCTTTTGTATCAGTATAATTTGATGGCACTATTTGTAGAACTGGTGATGTTCCAAATATGTTATATGTCCCAGTTTCTATATATTCAGTTAAATTAATAAATTTTGATCTGCTGACTGATTCCATTCCATGGTCACTTAAATGAATAACATTCGTTCTATTCAATAAATTAGTTTCATTTAATTTATCTTGAATGTATTTCGTCAATAAATCTAAATTTTTAATCATATCAGTTACATTTTTAGAATCTGGACCCACCATATGAGCTAATTTGTCTGGTTGCTCTGAATAAAACATAACTAAATTAGGAGGATTTTTTTCTGTTAACCAGTTTATCATTAAATCGACTCGTTCTTTCAATGGAATTGAATTGTTATAAACTTTTAAGTAATGACACGTCTGATTTGCATATTCAAAATTTGATCCAGGCCACATTATGCAACCAGATAAACCACCATATTGTTGATTTAGAATCCATATTGGCACAATTTCTGGATTATAATGAAATAATTCATAAAAATTATTTTTAGCACTTAAAGAACCTTTCTCATTGTCATACAACGAGTTCGCTAAAATACCATGAGTATCTGCATAATATCCTGTTGAAATTGAATAGTGATTTGTGAAAGTTTTCGTTGGAAAAACGTTCATCCTAAAAACAATGAAAAGAAAGTTGAAAAAAATTAATTCTATTATTGTTTTTTCCTTATACAAAAGATAATTGTACAACCATTAAACAAGACACTGATACTAAACCTTTATATGATTGACTTATGTTAATTAGTTGAATATATTTACATAATACTAAATTTCAGTTATAAATGATATGTATTGGTTAATTGTATTGAAATAAAGTTAGCTTGCATTAAACTTGTACCTAAACTAAACTGAAACTAATACTAATGGCCCTAATATTGTCCATGTGGCGCTCCAGAAATAATTTTCTGTTGATTGCTTATTTCTTGTTGAAGAGGTTGTTTTATACATTTTTAGTAAATATAGGAATAATACCTACCATATTAAAAAGATTCGACGCATGTAAGTAAATAATTTCTAATTTAGAAATCTACCTAGGTGCTATTCTTTTTGTGAAACTTTTTTACCTGTTCATTTTTAAAACATTATACATGCACCATTGATTTAAGATATTTGTTAATCATTATTCTGTTTTGAAAAATATAATTTTTATATTTCTGTGTACATTGTACATTATGTATGTACGTATACATGTTTATATACCGCCTACATAATATAATATATAACTAAGCACAATTTGTAAGTACCTAATAAAAATAATATCATTACATAATTATGTATAAAATCAATTTATAAACAAATTGAAGGTTGCAATCTGTAATAATAATGTACACCTAACAGCAAAATTATTTTTTTCTTACTTCTTATCTACAGAGTGATTCGGAGAATAGGATTTTTGTAAGATTTTTACGTTCGATCGTAACTCATAATAATCCTTCTGTCCAGTGGACGATGGCGTGGGTGCAGTTATTAAAAAAATATATTGATTTATTTACCACAGTTAACAAAAGACGGTAAAACAGTGTACATTTTTTTTGAATAATAGGTAAAAAAAATGTATAAAATGAATGCAAAAATTTTCGTTGCAGGGTCATAAAACATAATGGACCCTACTTAGTTTCAGAAATTTTTCATACGAAAAACCTAACCTAGTTTATGTTTGTCCTTTATGTAAGTAAATAATGTATTTTTTTTAGGTAGGTACTATACCTATAAAGCCCTTGATAATAAATCATGTACATAATTCCTATGATTTGTTCAGGGGGTTGGTCCGCGGGACATTAGTCCGCGATTTGTTTTTGTATCGCGGACATAAAAATGACATTTGTCCGCGATTCGAAATGTCTTTTGTCCGCCGCGAACAAATGACATTTTCCAAAAAGTCATTTGTCCGCGATAAAAATTAATCGCGGACAAATGACATTTTGCAAAATGACATTTGTCCGCTAAAAATTTAAAAAATCAATCGCAGACAAATGACATTTTGCAAAATGACATTTGTCCGCTAAAAATTTGAGGCTAAAGTGCAGATGACGTGAACCAATCAGAATCGGCATAACGAGAGAGAGGTGGGGGGCGGCGGGTGGACTGGTCCACCCGCCCGCCCGCCGCGCCCACCACCCTCTCTTTAAGGGGCAAATCGGGCAAAAAAAAAAAATTTCACATTTTGTATGAAGAATTTGGGGGGCCTCTACCCCTCTATCCTTTTCCAAGCTTCAGGCGATTCTGAGTGGTTCACGTAATCTGCAGTATCTCCAAAATTCCATACAAATTTCATCGCGGACAAATGTCCCGCGGACAAATATCACGGCGCCATTTGTTCAATTAGGTAGGTACCTACCTACTTACAATATATTTTTTAAAAAAGTTAATTGATTCTAAGTAAAAATTCATAAAATTATCAATAGATATCTCCAAAACTAACGATATATTAATTATTATTACTAATTTAGGTCATACATATATTTTGGTATTCTGATTAGTAATGACCTGATGAGATATTAATTACCCCCTGAGTATTAACATTTATTTTTAAGGGACACCCTGTTCTGTCTACAAGAAAGATAAAAAAAAAAAATAATAAACATAGTAGTAAAGAAAAAAAATTAAAAACGTAATTATAAAAGATAGGTACTCATACTCACATATAATCTGCGTAAACACCATTTTTTCTAAATTCCAGCATATTGGGTGTTACATTCCTTTGTAAATATTCATTCCGAAATCCATCATAAGAAATAATGATTAAGATATTATCATTTTTCATCCCAACATCTTCATCATTTTTATTTTTGATTAAACTTGAATTTCTGTTGCTTTCATTATTGTTGCAATTAATAAAATTTCCATAAATAAAAAATATAAAATAAAAAAATATTCTCATCACTTAGGTATTTTATTTTTGTTTACTTTAAAAGTTTAAATAAATAAAACTAAACTACACTTTTACTTTTACTAAAAATTAAAAAAAAAAATTAAGTTAGCAGGGTTTGGTTGGATTTCCAAAATTATAATAAATTTCTATTTTATTATTTTGGCTGTCATATTTTTTTCATTAGTACGCCTGACCAAGCTGCATTTATGTAGGCTTTCACTTGTTCCTAATAGCTTGTCCTAATAGCGCCCTCTATTTGTATTGACAAAAGCAGAAGATATTTTTGTATGAAAAATGGAAAAAAGTTGTTTTATAATTCGTAAACGGATTAACTTTATAAGCGAGTCACACTCCCTAAAAAGCCACTACTCATGAAGGCTTTTTTAAATAATAAGCGAGTCACACTGCAACTAAAAAGCCACTACTCATGACGGCTTATTTAAATGCGTTCACACTTGCACTTTTGGGTTTTTTTCTTTTTTTTGCTCTTTTTGTCATATCTTTTTCCTTTTTTTTCAGGAATTTTTTTGTTTTTTTACAAAAAATTGCCGCCAACTTCCTGAAAGTATGCAATTGTTAGTTTATTTTTTTCTCACAGAGCTCATTTGTTATTTGATCCCTGATTTTCTAGTGACTTTTCGAAAAGCCACTAGCTTTTTTTTCTTTTTTTTTGTATGGGAAAAGCCACGAAATAGCCACAACGATGATAGCTTTTTCAAAAAGCCATTTAAAAGCCGAAGTGTGACAGCCTTATAAGCGAGTCACACTACAACTAAAAAGCCACTACTCATGACGGCTTTTTTAAATGCGTTCACACTTGCACTTTTTGTTTTTTTTTCTTTTTTTTCTCGTTTTGTCATATCTTTTTCCTTTTTTTTTGGGAATTCTTTTTGTTTTTTTATTCGTTTTTTTTAAAAAATTGCCGCCAACTTCCTGAAAGTATGCAATTGTTAGTTTATTTTTTTCTCACAGAGCTCATTTGTTATTTGATCCCTGATTTTCTAGTGGCTTTTTGAAAAGCCACTAGCTTTTTTTTCTTTTTTTTGTATGGAAAAAGCCACGAAATAGCCACAACGATGATAGCTTTTTCAAAAAGCCATTAAAAAGCCGAAGTGTGACAGCCTTATTATAAGACTTGCACTTTTTGGTATTTTCTTTTTTTTTATCTTTTTGTCATATCTTTTTCCTTTTTTTTCTGTTTTTTTTTTTGTTTTTTTATTCGTTTTTTGACAAAAAATTGCCGCCAACTTCCTGAAAGTATGCAATTGTTAGTTTATTTTTTTCTCACAGAGCTCATTTGTTATTTGATCCCTGATTTTCTAGTGGCTTTTTGAAAAGCCACTAGCTTTTTTTCTTTTTTTTTGTATGGAAAAAGCCTCGAAATAGCCACAACGATGATAGCCTTTTCAAAAAGCCATTAAAAAACCGAAGTGTGACAGCCTTATTAAGAACAATGAATCTAAAAAAAAAATTTGTTGCTTATTGTATCAGAAACAACAAAAACAAATAGGTATCCACTTATCCAGATTAAAAAATTATTAAAATTTTTACATTTTTGTTTTAGATAGTTATTATTTACAATTTTTGTATTTTTTTTTTTGTTTCTTTTAGTTTTTTTTTATAATTTTTAATTATTTTTTATGTGTAGGTACCTATTTAAAATTATTTCGTTAAAATTATATGTGAAAATAAAACCAATTCAGCTCCCAGTATTCCGGACGATAGATAGATACACTAATCCAATGTTTATCACCTTAAAATCGAAACATTTAAATTTAGAAGACAGAAGTTTTGAGCTGACAATAGATCTTTGTTGCATCAAAAAATCAAAATATAACATCGTAGCTCTGTCTTCTTTTTTTATACATATGAATAATATATAATATTCCCACTAGGACGAAAAAAATGCAAGCGAAAGAAATCAAAGAAATTGCTGTACAAAAAAAAAAAAAAATTGAATAAATAGAATAAATGATCGTTCTATTTTTTACCCAAAGCAGCGTTTCCTCTTGGCAATTGAAATATTGAGGCATTAATAACTCTTGACAATTTTCCATCACGTTCAATTACCTGGTCAATATTTAATAATTTTACAAACAGACTAAACAAATCAACGGACTCAAATGATTCTACTTTTGCGTTGACTTTAAATAATGGCCCTTTAGCCATAAAATATGAATGCATTAAATCATAATTATTATCATAACCATGTTGCCCATAAACAGAATCCTCATTAACTAGAATTAGACATTTAAATAAGTTTAAAGTATATTTACCTATTTATTATTCCTAATATTTATTTGTTATTTATAACTTACATGGTACATTGTAAGAGTTCTCATACCACTTCACAGTAGCTATCATATCTTCATAAAAAAGAAATCCGGGATTAGCCACAAGTATTATTGGGCCTAATCGTTGTTCATTTTTTGAGTGCCACCGTTCTAATATATTGTCAGTTGTGAAAGCTTTAAAATTTCCATTTTTTGTTGAAGCAATTTGTATTTTTTTGAAGAGTTCTTCAAAGTCAGTCTTAATGGTAGGGACTATTTGGAGCACTGGAGATTGTCCATATAAGTTATATAAATCAGGCTGTATATAATCTGTTAAATTTATAAATTTTCTTGCAGGCGCTGCTTGCATACCATGGTCACTAAGGTGTATAACATTGGTGCGTTCATCTAACTTATTTTCAATTAATTTATCTTGAATATACTTTGTAAATAAGTCCAATTCTATTAGTTTATCGGTAACATTTTTAGATTCTGGGCCAAAAATATGTGCAAGAAAGTCCGGGTTCTAAAATTGTATTTTGATTTTCAATTAATTAACACAATAATAAAAATAGAAGAAAGGAAGTATGTTGTTCATGCATACATTTTTTTAGTTCTTTCAATTTTTTTTACCTCAGAATAAAACATAATTAAATTTGGCGGAATATCTCTTTTCATCCAAGACATAACAATATCAAATCTTTCCTTTAGTGACATTGATGAGTTGTACACTTGCAAATATTGACATTTTTGTTCAGCGTAAAGAAAATCTGATCCCGGCCACATCATGCAACCAGAAACTCCACCTTGTTGCTGATTAAAAATCTAATTTAAATAAAAAGTACGTACTTGAGTAATATTTAAATCATTAATAATGAAAAAAAAAATAATAAAAAATATGATACCCATATAGGAACAATATCAGTCTTGTAATGAAATAATTCATAACTATAATTTAATTGTTTTTGTAGCTTATTATCAAATAGCGAATTTGCCAAAACACCATGCGTTTCTGGATAATATCCAGTTGATATAGAAAAATGATTTGTGAATGTTTTTGTAGGAAATACATTTGACCTAATAAATGTAGATCTTATTAAAAATTGTTTAACATATTAATTAAATTTAAATATTTCTAACATTTTATCAAATATAGGATAAATAATTTGCTGGAAGTTTCTTTGCTAACATTTATTATTCTAGGAAACATTTAAATTAATGTCTATACCAGTTGGCAACGTTGTACTAACATACAATTGATTACACTACAGAAGTCAATTCAGTATTTTTTGATAGGTATTTATTTTTATTAAAATGCAAATTGCGTTATCATTTTTATATGACAAGATCACAAGTCACAAGACAACAATGAACTTTCTTTTGGTTTTAATCACGAACGAATATTAAAAATAATGAAGGAAATGAATCAAAAAATAAAAAATGTAACTAATTTTTTTCAAAACAACAACAAAAAACATCCATTTCAAATGCAGTATTAAAATTTGAAATAGTGAAACCCTAAGTTAATACGGAAGTTTCAAATTTTGTGTAGCCGATAGCTAGATTACCTCTTTAATAAAGTACTCACATATAATCTGCGTAAACACCATTTTTTCTAAATTCAAGCATATTGGGTGTTACGTTCCTTTGTAAATATTCATTCCGAAATCCATCATAAGAAATAATTAATAATATTTTATTATCTTTTTTTTCAGTGCTGCGGCTAAATGTCATAATTTTCCAATCATATATCAATATTATTACAAAAAAAATATTTTTCATTATTTAAAAAAGAATATTTTAATTTAATTTAAAAAAAAAAAAAAAAACGAAAAACGATTACACATTAAAAGTAAAAGTAGAATAATAAATATTAAATTTAAAATTTTTCTTTGCAATAATACAGAACAGACTCCGACGCCGACAAGAAAATACGCCGTGCGCTGCCCATCGCAACCGATTTTTTTGTCCGCCGTCGCAAAACGTTTTTGTCGACGTCTCAGGGCGTACGCACTTCGTCGCATTTTATATTTTTTATCGGCGTGCCAAAAAAATTTCTTATATTTTTTCGGTTTTTTAGTTATTTTTTTCAATTTTTTTTTTTTTTTTTTTGTTTTTTTTTTTTTTTTTTTTGTTTTTTTTTTTTTTTTTTTTGTTTTTTTTTTTTTTTTTTTTTGCTCTTTCCTTTTTTTTTTTTTTTTGTTTTTTTTTGCACGCCGATGGCGCTGCCCGTCGCTTACTTTTTTTTCTAAGCGCGTCGCCGCAGCCAAAAACTCGTCGGCGTCGTGGTCTGTACACAAGCAAATCGTTTCAAAAAATTTTTGTATCGTAATCGTAAAATGTAAACAAATAATAAATAGAAAGTAAAAATTGCGTCGACTGATGCTAGAGTCGATTACAGAAAAAATGATAAACCACAAAATAAAAGCGGTTACCAAGAGAGTGAAATCAGTTTGTTGTAAGAAATAACGGCACGGTATTTTATGAATATGAGGGCGGACGGATAATTAAACGATTAATGAAAAAACAATAAAAAATAATCAAAGAAATAAATAAAAAAGTCACATAAAATATTACAGAGCTCAAGGAGAAATGAAAATATTTTTTTAAACCAATAAAAAAAATATTCTTTTTGGTCATAAAATTCGCAAATGTTTTCGAAAATAAGCAGTGTCTCAAGAAAAGTAAGCTATGCCTGACATCGCTTGCTGCTTTCACTAGATGTCAATTTTTATAAAAGAGTGTGTGTAATTTTTTAAAGATTTTTTCTTCAGTCTTTAAAAAGAGTTTTTCATTTCATTGTATGTTTTCACGGTGTTATTTTTGTGAATTATTAAAATAAAGTTTAATAAAAATTTTTTTTTTTTATTACAAAGGAAAAAAAATAAATTCTTTAAAAAATATTAAAATTCTTACCAGTTTTTAAATTAAAAAAAAAAAGAAGTAAATTGAGATTTTTCAAGAACAAAAAAAAGTCAGTCGGTCGGTCGAACGACGAAAAAAGGTGAAATTTCTTTCTTTTTTTTTTCAATAAAAATAAGTTTCATAATTTTTATCTTCCTCAAAAAGAAACTACTTATTAGAATTTCGGAAATTAATGAATTTAATAAAGTAATTGCTTTTAAAAAAAATTTTAGTTAAATTTTTGACAATAAAAAAACTTAACAAAAAAAATTTTATAAAAAATCTGAAAATTTTCCCAAAAATTTTTTTATAGCTAAATAATTTAAATTTAAAATTTTTTTCTTTTGGTTTTCTTTTTTTTTTTTTGTGTTTGTTTATCGGTTTTTCAATTTTTAATAGTGTGTGAGTGCGATTAAAAAAATAAAAGAAAAAAATTAGTGACATTTTGACTTTTGAGGTTAGTTAGAATTCGGCGTTATAAAGATGCTATAAAATTAGGAAAAATATTTTTTTAAATTTTTATGGAAAAATATTAATACCTACCTAGGTATAATAAAAACATAGAAAAAGATAAGATAGGTAGATAATAAAATATAATTTTAATAACAAAAGAAAAATAAATTTTAATTTTCCCAATTCAATTCGCCTTTTTTATTAGTAATTATCTATTAAATCCTAATAATCTTCGAAAACAAAAAAAAAAAACTTAAGCCTGCATTTCAAAACTCACTGTCACTTAAGATTGAAAATAAAATAAAATGTATCAATTTGCCACCTACACACCATCCATTCCATACACCCATTCTGCATTTTACCTACTTAGTCTAGTAATACTGTAGAACAAATTTTTGTACCGACTTTAAAAAAGTTAAGCTCGCAAAGAGCTCAATTTTTTATTTTCTCAACTCAAAAATTTGTTCTACAGTATAAATCTTATTATACCTAGTTAATTTATGCTAGTACAAAAAGAAAATAAAAGAAATAAGCCATTTAAGCTCTTTTTGTTTATCATACCAACCAACCAGGTATTTGCTATTTCAATATCAAGTCAAAATCAAGATAAGTGCAAAGAAACAGAATTAATAACTATTGTAGTTAGGTAGGCAGTTAGATTACTTCCCTACGTGTTAGGTAGGTATACTTATACCTAGATATTATGAATTACAATACCTAAAGTTAATTTGAAAAAGAAAAATTCGTTATTGATTTCTTGATTTCTTGCTTTAAAAATTGAGATTTAGTCTTTTTTTTTTAATCATTATTAGGTACAAAATTACTCATGCTTAGCTAATTTAAAAAAAAAAAATTAAAAAATATTTTTTAAACTAGGAAAAAAATTTATAATAAAAACATTATATACAGTGACGTAATAATTAAAAAAAAGGTAATAATTAGTTGATCTGGATTTATCTAAAATAAAAATAATGCCATTATTTGGTAAATCACAAAAAAGTCCAGCTGAACTGGTTAAAGCACTCAAAGAAGCTGTCAATTCATTAGAACGAGGTGATAAGAAAGCTGAAAAAGCTCAAGAGGATGTTAGCAAAAATTTGGTAAATAAAATACATAGTTTATTATTATAAAATACTTATAAAATACATGAATTTATTATTATTAAAAAAAATATATAAAATTTAAACATTTGATTTTTAGGATGCCCTGAAATGAGAATTTTATTATTTTGATATATGTACATACTTCGGGTTTTTATTACATTATAAAAAATAGCAGAAATCGGGGCAGGAATATTTAATTAAAAATAACACACTGATATAAAACTTCCATGCTTTTTTGAATTTGGTTATGCCAAAATGTGGTCATTAAAGGTACCTACAACAAATTTTGTACGAGAAGTTCGAATAGCTCTCAGAAAGTCTTTCATTATTTTTAATGAAGAGAAATAAATGAATGAAATATTTAATTAATAGTAGGTACCTACATAATTATTTTTTTCTTTTATGTTTATGGTCTGTGTTAATGTGGCCTTTAAAAAATTTTTCTGAATAAAATATGTTCACAAACAAATAATAAATCAGCCTAGACTATCACTTAAGGAAAACGAAAAAAAAATAAAATATTGCTTACTTAAGTATATGTTCATTTCATTTTTCATAGTATTGTTTCATCAATAACCTGAAAAAAAAATCTTAAAAATAACATGTTAATTCAACATGTATATATGTATACCTACTTATTCATTAAAGAAATATTTTTATTGTTTTTTTTTTTTTACAATAACAAAAATTTATGAATCATTAATAAATTTAATACCTTTTAATATTGACTTTTTGTAGTTTCAATAAAAATATTCTATACAAAATAAAAATGTGCTACAAAATTACATAATAAAAAATATCTAAATACTTGTACGTACATATTTTTTGTTTTTGTTTTTTAAAAAATTATGGTTTTTCATATTTTAGTGAGCTAACTGAGAAAATTGATATATGTATATACTTAGGTAGGTAATAACATTTATACATAAGTACCTTCCTAGTAAGTAGTTTAGAAACAAATAAAAATTTAACTATTAAATTTGTTCCCTCAATTTTTATTATTGTATGATATTTGATAACGAAACATTTTATACTTTTTATTTTTTCTATTTTTGTTTCATCCCTGATTTCTATCCTTTTAACCATAAACTAGAAGATCACACATACATAGCACCATCAATGAATTTGCCTTTTGCCTGATGACGACAGTCTCCTTTCACATTTACTTTGATTTTGTCATGTTTTTAATTTAATTCTCAAAATTTAAGAGATTTATTATCTATCTAAATATTTATTTAAAAAAAAATATGAGTAAGTAAGTAATTAAGAAAAATATTTTTAATAAAGTAAGTAAGTAAGTAGGTACTTACTTACTTATTTCGTTTGTTATATTTTAATAAATACTCCTAAATAGTTATGCATAAAGTCAACAACTTCAACGACAAACCATCTTATAAAAGCTATGGAAATTTACACGGAAATTTAATTGATATTTCAATCTCGATTTTTTTTTTTATTGCTTTTAATTTATCTGTGTTCCAGAATAAATCGGTTTTGTTTACAAAATTTAATCTGTTTTTGGTTGCGATTTTTTTTTCTATTTAATAAGAATACAAAATCGAAATGGAAAAAAAATAAAATGAAATAAAAAATAATAATGCTGCGTCAAAGCTTTTTAATTCCAAAATACATGCACAATTGTTTATTTATGTTAAGTCTCGAGTTAAATATATTCAATAATTATTCCCCATTATTTTCAAAGCTTATTAGTTTTAAAAAAAAAAATGTAATCGTAGGTACAACAATCTTTAAACTGTATTCCCTAAATGCATAAAATAAACATAAATTCCACAATACGAACAAAAAATTAACAACTATCTTTAAAAGAATGTACCTACAGTTCGAAACTTACCCACAATAATAAGTCATCGAATATGTCTGTAATAATACTTTGATATATTAAACAAAAGAGAAAGAGATCAAATAAAAGAGAATCAATGTCTAAGTATTCCGAATTGTTATGTGAAAACTTCGTAAAAAGTTAAAAAAAAAAGATGTGAAGTTATTCATGGACACTTATTAATTTATTCACGATACTATAGAAATATGCATAAGTATATTACCCTCGCAAGGTCGCGCGAAAACATTTTATGAATTTTATTTTTATTAAGATTATTTTGTAGATTTTTTTTTTAAGATTATAAAGTTCAATTTAAAAATGAATCTCGGATGTAATATTTGACAAGTCCTGTGAACCAAACCGATTGAAGTAATCATTATACTTAAAATTAAAACTTAATAACTTACCTCGTTAATAATTTACTTGAGAAGTATAATTTTGATTTAACAAGGTACAACATTATGTTAACAAATTCTTTAAGTTAGTTATTGTTGAAAAATGAATTCACCGGTTTTTACTACTTACTACTAAATACTTCAAAATGCTGCATTAATTACTTACTTAATATGATAACAATTTTAAATTTCGCTTAGTAATAATAATAATTAAAATTTATGTTGCCAACAAAGCTATGGAGTTCATGGTTTTAATTAAATTTCCAATTTTTTTTTAATAAAAATAAATTTCGAAAAAAAAAAATCATAAATTGTACACGATATTCACGAAATCAGAATTAATAAATAATACATACATCATACTTATCTAAATATAAATACTTAGTTATAATTTATTTATGATTTTTATTCAGTTTGCGAATCTTTCTTTTAATTAGACAAAAAAATTTAGCGAAACAAATATTAACTAATCTGATTAAAATTGATCAATCGAAAATTATTCCACGAATCTAATAAAAAAATAATCATGAGGTGTTTTTTGTTGTAGAAAATGAAAACTTTAATAACAACTGTATGCTTTGATCGAGACTTAAATTCTGGGTTCAGAATGACATATTGTTATAAAATTGAACTATCTAATTAGATAAAGAAGGGAACTCTTCTTAAGTATATATATACCTTATTACTAAGAACAGAAATGCTCCGACAAATGGATTTATGAGTGTAATCAGAAATTAATTTTCAGCAACTTTTATTTTGGGAGTTTTTTTCAAGCCGGTTTTGTTTAGGGCCCGAAACAAAGGCAAAACTTAATTTTAGGTACTTAGGTCGCATTTTTTGTTCATCAGTCGTTACCAACATAATAATAACCCACATTTATTGTCCAACAAATAATGTACTTATGTCTCATAAAATAAAAACTAATCAGAAATCTAGCGAAATGTTTGCTTAACTACTTTCTTGCTTAGTTATATAAATTCATTGTAATTATGAAATTACGTAGGTAAGTCGTATAACGTTTATGAAGCGTATATTTTTTTTTTATTTTCTTCAATTTTTGTATTAAATATATGTATATACTGAAGTACAAATAAAAAAGGGATAATTATAATTGTGTTCTTGAACTCTAAACTAAATTTTATATGTAAGTATCTATATAATATATTCTTTTTCTAGTTTTCAAGAACAATTGTATCTACTCTACATATATTTATATGGTTTATGTAATTTATATTGAAAAAAAAAAAAATCTTCCGTTTAAGCTTTGCTAATTGAATGAAATTTGTGTACATTTTGTGTTTAGTTTTATGAGCTTTTCAACTTAATGTTCAATAATTGGTCACATGCAAAATACAGATTTTTTCAGAATAAGAATCACTTATTTAAATTTATTTGTTTATTTTTTTTTTTTTTGGTTTGATGGACTTAATGAAATGAATAATTTCTAGTTAAGTGTGGAATAATTATAAAAATAATTTTTGAGCCTTCCTTTTTTAAACAAACCTTCTCGTTTGATTCTATTTCCAAAGTATAAGCCACAAACGATTTTTTGCTTAACCCGAGAAATTTTGCACGACGGACATTAAGTTGTTATAAAAAATTTCTTTAACATTTACGAATTCAATGATTTTCTCCTTATCGACGAAAATTTTCTGCTTATTTTTTAGGAACTGGTAATTTTTTATAGGTAAAAGGTTAATTTTTCAAGAGTGGTTGCTTTAATCAATTAACATTTATTTAATGAAAATTGCATTATATTTTAACAGTGGAAACTAGGAATAAAAAGTTGAATATAAATTCTATTAAATTTGTATATAAGTAGTGTATCTGCCAGGATATAAATATAATAAGTATATACTTAATTATATGAATAAAACTTATATGTACCCACCTAGTTATATATTATTTAAAACTTATGCTTATGAAGAAATTACGTCAATCATGTGTTAATTTTTCTTTTTAATTTTTCTATTAATCCTAAATTCTATTTTGCACAGATTGTGAATAAAAAACACCATCTAACAACAAGAATGATATACTTATATAAATTTTTATTATTTTTTTTAAGTTATTCGTCATTCTAGCAATGAAAAAATGTACAGTAAAAAAAGTGTGTATACATTTTTTTTTTTTTTGCAAAAAGAAGTTTATTGGCCTCATTCGCAAATTTTATTTTATTTTTATTTTTGCAATTCTTTAAAACACACAAAAACCAAAAACTTGTTCATAATGGATCAACGACGACGACGACGACGTGCCCACAGAACAAAATTAAATTCTCATAACTTTGTTGCTAAATGCTTTTATTTTAGCATTTCATTTGTGATATGAAAAGATATTATAATTATTAGTTAATAAAAATATAGGTACTTAATGTAACATTTTCATATTTGCATTATAATGAATATCTTTAGATATCTCTAGAAGTCAAGAAAAATGTAATGCAACAGTAAGTATAACCCTTTTGTAACAATTCGATTTAAAATATTATCCTACTCAATATTTTTGTAAGCTTTCAGTAATCACCTAAGTCTCTGTATTTGGACACAATCGGCGCGGTGCGTTAACAATTTTGTTTTATGTAGGTATATACTATACCTATTCAGGATTCATATATTCATTTCCATCAAAATCCATTTTAATCCCCATTTTGATTCCTTGCACACAATCATGGGGGTAAACCGAAGGCTAAACATTTTTTTATCATCCTACTATCGATCCATACTTTTTACTAAATTTTCAATAAAATTCATTAAAATTTTTGAAAAAACTTTGAGAGGTTTTAATTTGAATTATTCTGCTAAAATTATTCTAAGTATGCAAAAGGTTTAAAAATTAAATATATAAAAACTAAGAATTTATTTACTTGATAATACTTAAGTAGGTAAAAAAATTTGGTTAAAGATTAAACATTGTACATATTAAGTATGTATAATGCTCTCGATAATAGTACGATGGAAAGTATGATAAATATTTTTTTGAAAGCATTTTATTCAAAGTTCTGCAAAGATAATGTTACCACTTGAGATAGCGATTATAACTCATAATATAACTTTTTTTTGTATTATGTTGAGTCAAAATTATATATTTTTTTTAAAATTTATATTTTTTGATATTGTAGAATTTTGAACTTATAATTTGTTGCCGAAAACAATCTTACACGCTTAAACTTTTAAAATAAGATTAAAAACAAACAAATAAGTAATACAAAATATATACTTATATTTGTTTTTTATTCTATTTTTAGTTTTCCACCAATCATGTTCCATTTAGAATGGAAATTAAAAACTATTTAAAATTAAAATTAAATTAAATAACTTAGATAAAAACAATTGCATTGTCATTTCCTTTAATATTTAAATATATATTTATGATAATTCGACCCAAAAGAGCTCAAACTTATATAAAAATTTAACCCTTTTATCAACGAAACACATAACTATCTCTTTTTAAATTGAAGAATTTTATTAACAAAATGATAATTCATAAGTACTTACTTGAAATTAATTTTAGTATAACATTCAAATGATATTCTTTATTAATTTATTTTTGTTCTACGTATTAATAAATTTTAAATATTTTGTTATCATAAAGATTTCTTGGAAATATAGAAATATCTTTTCAAAGTCATGATTCATACATGACATTATAAAATTAAGGAATTGAAATTATATTTGTGAATCGTTTTTGATTTCAGAATAAAAAGAAAAAGATTTTTATAAACATATTAATTCTGTAAGCTGCAGTAAGCTTTGTTGAAATTATTTCAGAACACTGGTGATAAGAATGTAAAAATGAATCAAAGTCACGCTCAGTAGACTATTATACATATTTTAAAAGTGTGAAACTTTAATTTCTAGCTAAGGTGAAAATTTGTTAGGTAAAGTTGTATCATATGGGCAAATTCAATTCCAATTTATAATTTGATTAACAATAAAATAACATTCAAGCAATCTTAAGTTCCTCGGTAAACATCGATAGATGAAATTCGTTACCACAATTTAAAAATTTTGAAAATATTTAAGTTTCAATTATTTATAGTGATATTGTTTTTATGCAGTTGTTAACATTTTTCGCCGTACTATGCTCAGAACATAGTTATCTAATTATTTCAAGTTATAAATTAAATGCTTTTCAACACGGAAATCCTAGGTATTTATTCAAAAATTATGTAAATTTTCGTTCAAATTGCTTTCAAATCAATTAGAATTGAGTATGGATATTTTTTTATGTAATCAGAATTTTGTGCTCAGTATTTCTTGATGTAATGGAATGTTGAAAATTTAATATAAATATAACTACCTACCTACTTTAGTAACATACATATATTTTAATTTCAAAAATTGCAGACTAAGTTCAATGTAAATAAATTTTAAACATAAATTACCTAAGAGTAACAACCATGACCTGATTAATAATTTTTATTTTAATACAGTGTAGTAATAAAGTGTAGTTTTTTGAAATTATCTGTTATTTTCGGAACTATATTTGTTTAAAATAAAAAATAAGTACAATAAAGAATTAAATATTGGAGTGAAGATATTTACCACTGCCATCCACGATTTTTCACCTTTATATGCATGTTTGACTATGCTAGCTAAAGCTTTAGCCCTTCTTCGTAGTACAACTACGGCTGTATCTACTCCTTTTATGATTTTCTCATAATACTTAAGTCAAAATTTGAATTTCTTGACCTACCGTCAATTTTAACATTGATATAAAAATTTTCAAAATAATTCAAAGACTAACTATAGCTAATAGACATAAGTTCATTTTAAGTTATTGTTGATTTTTTTTATATAAAAATAAGTGAAGTAGGATGTGTGATTGTATCGCTGTATCTAAATATATGCACAATATAATACATGTACAATATACAATGATTAATGTGATCAAGCACTTTAGTAAATATCTATATCAAAAATTTGATTAAAATAAAATAAAATTTTGTTAAAAGTGAAAATAAAACCAAAATAAAGTTAGGTAAATTCAATAAATTTTATTTCTCTGGCAAAAATTAAACAGATTATATATAATTTAGCTGAACATTTTAAATGAAAATAATTTCATTAATTTTTATGTGAAAAAAAAAAAATTGTCACTTATACGTACGTAAGTACGTATATAATTTATGTTTAAATTTTTGAACACTAAAATAAATTTTAAATAATTTTACATCAATTTGTTTTTATTTAAAAGTATGTAAGTATTTAAATTTTTAATTTGGTCTGCTTTCAATTTTAAAATATCGCTTAAAGTCCGCGGCAAAATTATAATCGCACAAACGGATTGCAAATAAATTTAGAGATTCATGTTAAGCTATACGACCGAAAACGTCTTAGCGTAACGGCAATACTACTACACCGGACGGCCACTACATCATGATCATCGGATTCTAGTATCTACAATGTAAAATCTTTTGTCTGTTGGTCGAGTTTTTTTTAATAAACGCCTAATTACTAAGAACTAAGTTAGTTCATATAATCAAAGGTTTCCCGATATTCAATTAAATGTAAGTAAGGATTATTTTATCAAAAATTTTTTGTGCGATTATAATTTTGTTGAACACTTTATGTAGCAAAAATAGAACTTGCACTATAATAAAAACAAATACAAAAAATAAAAGCAATTTCTTTGGTCACATGCACTTGCTATTGTCACTTTATTATTCAAGAATTACAAGAAGAATTACGGGAAGAATTTCATATGTTTCAAATTGATTAATTAAATAAATAGAATACAGAAAAGATAAGCTTAGGCATTCATGCCCAGATTTTGTATTCTAGTTACAGAACATTGTTTATTCTTTGAACGTACTAAGTTGAAATATAAGCTTCTTTTTTTTTTTTTTTTGTCAAAACTAACAAAACCGTATTTTATTTTTGTTGATAAGTTGTATATAATTGATATTTTTATCGAAAATTCACCTTATTAAACAAATTTACCTAAAAAAGAGAATTTAAAAATTTTAAATAAAAAATACAAATTATCTAAAATTAAATTTTTCCCCCATATATATGTAATTCGCTTTTTAAAATATTTTCTCATATATTTTATAATATAATGTAGGTACTAAATTACAAAGTATGTAAAACAAAAAAAAACTTTTAAAAGAAATATTAATTAAAGAACTTGTGAACAGACTGCTAGACTAATAAAATATATAGAAAGAAGAAAATAAAAACACATTATCGAATAATTTACCTCTGCACCTTTTAATTATGTTAATGTAAAAATATTACGTCGTCGCGTCGTCAAATATCATTTTGTCTACATGGTACATTTAATTTCGCCTTTGCTACATTTATAATAAAAAAATTAAAAAATAAATTATGCAAAAATTTGGTTGTGCAAAATCTCCCAACATTTTGATTATCCAAAAATTTTCAAAAACTTTTTTCGAAATTTTAATTTACTTTAATAGGATTCTTTTTATAGAAAGTTACATGTATAAAAAAAAATTATATATAGAATAATGTAATTGTATAATAGGCGAGTAATTACATTAAATTGTTTACATGTATAATCAATTCAAAATTTTTATTATCAGATTATTATTATAAAGAAATTACTTATAAAATAAAAATTAACTTATGAAAAAGATTTCTTGTTTTTATCAGAATCTCTAAAATTCGATCAAATATTCAAAATTTTGTCTACTTCCTTATTCCTTTACGTTTTTTTTTTTCATATTTAAAACATAGTATTTTATTTATTGATTGGGAGAAAACTCTCAGAAGTATGCCTCTATTTAATGCAAAATACCATCGAACATCTTATGGCATGAGTGAACCGTTGTTGAGGTTGATCAAAACGGCTAATGATAATGACGAAAATTTCAATTTTAACCTTAGTAAGGACGCGTTGAGGAAGAGTCTTTACAGGAGTTGATTGGAGGGTTGGTTTGTGCGGTGACTCTCTGTCCACTGTTGGACTGACTGAATTATGTTTCAGGTTTTGAATACATCGTTATCTTTTTGTAATGAATGTATAGTGCAATGTTATATTTTCATTTTGTTTTTATATTAATAGTTTCCTAATGTTGATATTGTCAAAATTTTAAATTTAATGTATTTAAAGTTTGTACATATGAGCTTGAGTTAAGCTACAGATAAAAATAAAATAAAATAAAATAAATTACTTTTAGATGCTGACTGATAGCTCACTTCCATTCAAATAATGTAATATTTATGAGTAACTAACGTTAAATAAACGTCAGAAGACAACAAAGATATAAGTATTCACAAATTGATTTTTAAATAATTTACATAAGCGAACTATAACTATTATAATAGATAAGTAAATATATTATGTTGTACATCACACAATGTAGTTGTAAGTGCTAACTTATGTTCTTAGATTTTAATAATTAACATTAGAATTTTTATTGAACACAAACGTATTTTTTTTTAATACATACATGAATGCATACTATAATAACGTTGTCGTATATAAGTAATTAGTAGTACCTATAAATATGTGGGCAAATTAATCAGTAAAATACTTATATTATTACATTTATTACACTATATATGAATTTTTTAATATTTCATAATTATATATTGGTTCAATGAAAAATAAATATCTATATGTATGGTATGTATTGTGTATTTAATATTTATACTTTAAATGAATGATAACAATAATTAAGTATTTTTTATTTTGTTTTAAAATTAAAATGAATTAAAATTGTAAAAGAAATTGCAAAAAGAAAAACAAAAATAATATAAATGTAATATAAATGTAAAAAACATAAGTGTACGTAAACAAACAATCATATGGCGCCTAAAATATATTCAAACTATTTTACTTTCATTAAAAATTGTAAATTTAGTTTCAGAATAATAATAAATTTATATGCAGATTGACTTAAAATATACATACATACACATTTATTAAGCATTTATATATTTATTAAGTTTTAATTTAATTAATTTTCTTGAATTGAGTATAAAGCTTTTTTGGCTTTTATAAGTATATTATTTTATTTATTAATACTGATTGAAACATTATATAGTTCTTTCTTTATAAAAAAAAAAACATTATTCATAATAGATTTTGTGATGTTTTATTGCTCTGTGATGCTTTTAAAAAAAATACCTATTACATATTATTATACTTATGTAATTTTTTTTTAATTATCTAAAAACATTTTTCCTGCATATATGTATTATAAACATATCTATGATAACAAAAGTATATAAAAAGGAATAAAAATTTCATTAAATATTAAATATCAGGTTTAGAACTTTCAAGTATTTTATATTTATAATCTTAATACAAAAAAAATCATACCCAAATTGTGAAGATAAGCGGAAACCTTAACAAAAACTATTCTCGTTGATTATAATTTATGGTTCCATGGCATTATTATTATTATTATTATTGTCATGATGGCTTCATTTATTTTAAGCCTATTTTAAATTAATTAATATATGTTTAAATACGTGTATACATACTTAAGTACTTAAATATATTTTAAACATAATATAATAGTGAAGTACTTAGTTTATAAAAATTATATAAAAATGCAGTTGCGCCCATTTTATTAGACGGTCTGAATAAAAGTGTAGACAAATCTAAATGAATGTAATATTTTTCAAATTGTTATCGTACTTTTATAATTTATTGAATGCAGGCATAACAAAATAAACAAAATTAATTTTTTTTTTTTGGCTTGCATCCAATTTAATGTCAAATCAATAATGTTTATCAAATAAAAATTTATTTATATTTTGATATTGCTGCAAGTTTATAATTTCGAAGGTGCAAATTATTCGAACAAAAAAAAAATGAATGAGTAGTATACAATGTTTTTTTATATTTAAATAAAAACAAAAATTTTAATATTTCGATATGTTCATTCAGGCTTTATTTTATTTTTGCAAAATAGTTTACTTTAATAAGTACCTTGTCTACTTGTAAATTTTAATATATAAAATCAATTGAATAACTACAGGGTTTCGTTCTCCACTTTAAGGATCGTAAAATATTAATAAAAAAATCTTAATTTATTTATTAAGTAAGTATGTTTTCTACTAAATAGTAACGTTTTCTAATCTTCCAAATGCCCAAATGATGTTTAGAAATTACTAAGTATATATTATCCTTTCAAATAAAATAGAGTTAAGTATAACTTTATAACTCACGCAGCAAAATAGAATTGAATTTTTATTAAAAGATAATTGTTCTCCAAGTCCACCAGCCTTAAATCTGTTAGATTATTATACCTGCACTGAAGAACCATTCATAACGATACTATGTAATCATAAAATTAACAATTTGAATTACGTACTTACATAATTAAACCAAATTAAGTCAAGCTTTGAATCAAAGTTCAATACTTATGACTACAATAAAAACAAATTGCGAATATCTTTTAATACGAATCTATTATTATCAGTAAAAGTTTATTAAAATCTCTAATCTAATCTAAAATTTTAATTTTTATAATTATGGCGCTGAGTTATAAAAAATTATCAAAATTGAAAGAAAAAGTAATTTCGATATCAGTCTAATAAACACTAAATATCAGTAGTTTGGTGAGAAAGATAATTATGAGAATAAATTTTTATCATCTGTGGACCATTTTTCTTCCTAACTTCAATTTATTTCTTTCGCGATAGAAGCCATAATAATAAGTTTTTAAACTTACTTCCTATTTACATTGATTAAAACGTATAAGTATTTCAGTATTGTTATGCGATTGATCATTTTAACAAGTATTTGCATACACAACACACAGTCTATTTTTTTTGACACATTTATGTATGTACTGTCTGTACATAAATATACTTATAATAACAAATAAGAGACTATAAAGTATAAACATTAAATTTTAAACTATAAATAATTATTGATGAAATAAATTTATCTAAGTACTTAATTCTAATTTTAGTTGAACATTAAAAATATTTTATAATAAAGTGTTTACACATAAAATTTATATATATCTTTTAAAAGTATTTATAAGCGTTTTTTTTTTTTTTTTTTTTTGTTATTTAAATGATAACAAAAACAAATAAAAGTCACGTGCGAAATGTGATATAAAAGCGCACATTTAAAAGTAATCACTCATAATAATAATAAGATGAATTATTAATAAATGATAAAAAAAAAATTAAATCTAGGACGCGAAATAGCTTACTTTAAATCTTTAAATTATTTAAATATTTTTTTTTTATACAAGTATATATGTTTTATGTGTATTTTATATAATGCTTTTGCGATGCTACGACGTTTATTTCTTATTTAAACAGAAACATAAATAACGAAGTAAAAGACGAGGAAAAAGATTAGAAGAACAGGTATCTGTTGTAGTCTCTATTTTTGGGATTTTAATTTAAATTATTTCATACAAATTGTTGACAATTTTATTCTGATTTTTTGCAGAAGTAAAGATTGAAATATGAATGTACTTAGTGGATAATAGTAGCATTTATGAGGCAAAATTCTATAACTATGGCTCTTGAAAATATCTTTTAATTTCTCATCTCAGCAACGAGCGTAATGGAAATTATTTTTTATATCGTATATATATATTATTTTTATTGTGTTATGTTATATGACAGAGGACTAAGATACATAAAAAATTCATATATTTATGTATTTTATCAATAAAAAATTGCTTACGTCAAAAAAAAAATTCCTAAGAAAATAAAAGCTATTAAAATTAATTCGTGTGAAGTATTAAATTATTTTTCTTTTTAATTTCGAATAAATTTGAATAAACGAACTTTTCTAGATGAATCTAAAAATGTTGATGGTAAAACTTGTGATTTATAGGCAACATTCATAAGTACCATCAGTACTTATATCTCTGCAATCTGTGCACTGGCCTTACCTAAACATAGGTTTTTTTTTTAATTATATAGGACAATTGTAAAATTCTAATAAGAGATAATATGAATTTTTGCAAAGTGGTTGCTTTTTCCACATTTTTGTAGATTCAAACCTGTGTCTACAAACAATCTTGTTTGATTTTAATAATTTATTTCAATATTTGTTTTTTTTTTTAATTTTTCGATTATCTGAAAAGTCGAATGACATACGGATATTGACCAAAAAAATTAATAATCGGTTCTGCGAAAAATAAAATCTTATAATTTTTTTTATTTCGCATTAACTACAATGACGTACTTTTGGGAATTTCTTTAACATTTTAAAAATTAAAAAGCTGAGAAAAAAATTATCTAAAAATTGAAAAACAAAAATAATTTATACACATTTTAAATAGCATTTTATAAATTCCATTAAAATTTTATATCATAATTTTATTAGCTAATTTATTACGCGCGGTTTAACGTAAATAGAAAATTTCAACCCAATTTTTTTATTTCTCTCAATTCGTTTGTTTGTTCATTATGAGGTATGATTTTTAATTCATATATACAATTTATTCCATGTAATATTAGATTTCATCCAACAAGAACAAATTTATTAAATTTGAATTACTTAAAAATAAAATTATTTTCTAATTTTAAGTGATCAATAATTTTCCATAAGTAGGTAAGCGTTTTTTTTAACGTGTTACTTTTGTGAAATCGGTATTCATGTCATATAAATGTAGCATGTGCGAAATGAAAACCTATCGAATGATATACCTATATAAATAATGTAGAAAATTTAATACAAAATTTAATACTATTATAAGTGTGCAACATTCCAACTCAAGTGTATAAGTATGTATTATATATCATGGCTGGCAAAAGCGTCGACCGCGTAGCTATCGAAAGTAGCCCGCGAGCACTATGAAAAATTGCATATAAAAGTCAGTTTTTTACTTATTGAATTTTCAACTTTATAAACATATTTAAAATAAGTTTCGATTCATATGACAAAAAAATTCCAATAAGAAACATAATATTCTTGACATGATAACAGCAGTAAAGACGTTTAAAGAAAAACTGTCCTTGTTTGTGCGTCAACTAGAACGGGGTGATTTGAAACATTTTAAAAACATGGAAGAAGAATCCAAAAATGCACCAGGAATTCTTTACGATAAATATACCAATTACTACCCTTTTAAATGAATTTAACACACGTTTCGCAGATTTATCTAAAATTGCAAATATTGCTACGTTCATGTCATTCCCGTTTAATGATTTTATTCATACAGAGGAAATCGCTACTCAGATTAATGAATTTCTGGATTCAGATTCAGCTTGCTTAAGATGAGATAATAGCGTTGAAAAGCGACATTTACTTAAAATCAAGAGCTACATCCGAAGATAATTTTTGGAATCTTATTTCAGAAGAAAAATATCCAATTTTGCGGAGAGTACTTAGTTGGATATATGTCCGCATTTTTTGGATCCACCTATCTTTGTGAATCAGCCTTTTCTTCAATGAATGGCATTAAAACAAAACATCGATCTTGTTTGACAGATGATCATTTGGCATCATGCTTGCGAATCGCCATAAGCTCCTATGACCCGAAATACGAAGAACTTGCTGATAAGCAGTGCCGCGTATCAGGTGCAAGTAGTAGCAGTAAATAAGATTATATTAAGATATGTTTACATTCTAGTATAGTTTTATAAGTTTTTTCTGGTAGACCGCCAGATTTAATTTAGTTAAAAGTCGCCCGCAAGACTTGAAAGTTTTGCCACCCCTGGTATATATGTATATCGAGGATATTATATGATGTTCCAAATTTTCTAAATTTTAAGAAATTTTTTTTGAGGAAAATGGTAAAATTATTAAAAATGGTAAAATAATATCGTAGAAAGAAAATGGTTAATACTTACTTATAATAAATTGAAAATTATATTACCAGAAATCAAAAATATTAAAATTTAATTTTTTACAAAAATTATGCTAATGCTATATACATAAAAAACTGAATTATTGATTCGGTGAATGACATTTCAAATTTAATTTTTGATCATTTTTGAGATATTGTTCAATTTATTCATAAGATAGATAGATATATGTATACTTATTTCCAAACCGAGCTTCCAACTGTATAAACAATTTAGTCTAAAAATAAATAATAATTTATAATATAAGTAAATTATAATACATAAGTAAGTAATTAATTTAATATCTCGCTTTTAATATATATTGACTGTTAAATGTCTTTTTTTTTAAATATACTTAAATTTGCAATTAATTTTTATATAGTTCATTTTATTATAATCTTAATATTTTTAATTAAATCATTTAATTATTGTGGGTGTTAGAATTATTATTATTCTTTTTTTTTTCAATAATATGAAATAATAAATGTTCCTGACGTAAGTAGGTGCCAATATAACGAATTATTTGATACCTTTTTATTATTTGATATTTCTTTGGATAATTTTTTATAAATATTTCCGAATAATTTATATAAAACTTTTAAATTAAAATGTTTTAATATCAATCAATTAGATTATTTAAATTTAGAGAAAGAACAATGTACTTTATACGTTTTTTTTTTGTGCCAGGTGGTCGACCGATGGATCATACTCTTTTGTAAATCTTTAAAAAATTGTTATTTAATCACTAGGGGTAAAGAAACATTTTGAACTTTCTTTTGAACTAAAAAATATTTTTTTAGCTAAGTATATATTTTTAAAATTAAATTTATGTATATATGTTCTACTATATGTATATAAATTATGTACACAGAACGTTCTACTATATGTATATAAATTACCTATATATACAATAATGGCATATTAAAATCAACTGAAATGAATATTGCATGTACCAGACATAGGTTATAGTTATACTACATATTATAAAATTATTGATATAAATTATATAGTTTTATAGATAAGTATATAAATTACAAGAAAACTATGAAGAATTATGAATCTTAGATTTCTGGGTAGGCTAATTTTGTTAAAATAAAAATAATATAATATTGAAAAATTTTTTTATCTACAACATCTATATTAAAGTAAAACTATATATGTATTTAATTTATATCAAAAAATTTAATTATTATGATTATTATGATTTTTATTATTTTTATTATTTTTTAAATATGTTTTTTAAATACAAAAAAAAAAAAACATTTTATTCCACATAAACAGTACAAAATCTATATTTAAAATGAAGAATATGAGGAGTGTTGTTAAATAGCCATTTCATAATCTAAATATAAAATTTTATATCCAATTTAATTTTTTTTTTAAATTTTCTAAATGAAATTTTTTCTAAAAATAAAAATAAACTTTAAAATTTTAATTCATTATTCTTATTTTTTTTTTATTGTTAATATTGTGCTTCAAGGTAAAATTTAAATTATCAATTTCTTTCTTCTTGCGACTTCGTACTATGAATATGGGAAAATCTTCTTTTTAAAATTACTTTTAAATTGCAGTTATAGTGTCTTCAAGGGATTCGATCTCTGCTTAAATGTATACATAAGTATATGTATAAATTTAAATATAAACTGTTTTAGTAGCGCTCCTTTCATATTCCTGAGTAATTAATTTTTTAAATAACATTTAGTATGCTATTAAAACTCCAATGATTTCAGCATTCAAATCTCTCTCAATAAACTTTTAATATCATAAAAAGATACAGGTCCGATTCTTGGAGCATTTTCGTTCATATTCTTGTGAAAAATTTGTTTATAATAGTCGTGCTTTTTTTAAATAATGACATAAGTATTTGGTATAAATATTTGAATGACAATCATAAAAAATTCAATATTTATGGGTAGATAGGAAGTACAAATTTTTTCTCTTTTTTTTCATATAAAATACTGTAAAATGTTTTATATTAATTTTCATAAAAGAAAATACTGTTTTAGCGCTTAGTTCTTGAAAGAGAAAAACTTAAATCAAGCTAAAACGGCAATAAAAAAAATTAATTCTACAATTTGCATGTCATGTTTGTTCTCTATATAGCGAGTATATATAGGTAATATATACAAAATATTATCACAATCTGGGATACACATATAATAATTTTATAGAAGACATGTGATCATTACGGTTGACCCACTATTATATAGGTATATATATATTTTTTTAATAGTTATATATTCAAAATAAGATGTTCTAGTTTTGTATAGTTTTTTTTCATTGTCATTATTTTATTATTGTTGATTTTTTTTTTGTTTATAAATATAAATTTAACCGATGTTGTTTTTTTTATACATTTTATTACAATCTCTCTATAATGTTAGAAAATTGAGTAAAATTTATTATTCAAAACGTAATGACGAGAAATTAACATAACTTATTCAAGTTCAAGAAATTATATCTATATAAGTAGGTACTACTATTCAGATTATAATTTATTAAAAAATTTTCATAATACTTAGATATAATAATTATAATTTTAGAAAACGCTTTTTTCTCTACATTAATGTCACTGGCTGTCGTTGGCAAAATTCTAGGAAAACCAATAAATTATACATTAAAAATTTGGAAAATTACTTAGTTAGTTAGAACATAAGTGGCATATCGAAATTCAATATCGTATATCGTTATTCCGAACTTATCAGAAACTCAATGCGGAAATTCCATATATATTATTCTATAACTGACGTTTCCAGCAATAGGATTTCGGAAGTAATATACTTAAGTAGTATATATTCTATTACCCAATTGTACAGAAATTGAATATATGAAGTGCATTTTGTTCACTTTTTTCGTACTTAACTATATTCTATCTCTTGATAATATAATGCCGGACACCTTGTATTATACCATGAAATTCGGAATATTTGTCAAAACCAGAGTAACTAAATACATAATTAAGTTAGTACTTACCTATGTGCTAAAAAATTAATATATCTTGTATATTTTAAAAACATTTATTGCTTTTAAGGAACCAATAAGTGTAAAAATTAAATTTTGTTTTGATTACAGTTTTTACGATCTGATTGTAATTATATATGTAGCTAAATTGTAATGTATAATAAAAAATTATTTAGTACGAAAATAATCCAATATTGAGAACACTATAGTTTGTAGTCGTCTAAAAAGAGAAAACAAAATTTATTGAAAATGATAATGAACCTAAGTACTTAAGTACTTAAATTTTAAAAAATGAATACGAATGTACACGTACAATATATATATTATATACATAATGTCAGATAATTTAATTTACCTTGTGGTATAAGTACAAAAAAAAATGTATACCCGGAAAACCTAAAATATTTAAGTATGTATATATAAGTATTTGTGCATTGAAAAATATTTACGTGATACTGCAGAATTTTTTGTTAAATGTTCTTCATTTTCTATTTTAATACATCTTTTTAAAAGGATCCTTTAATATGATAAATTTATACATTCCAAAGATGATATTTTTTTTTTATGGGAAATATCTACTTTGTGTAAAAAAAAAACACTTAAAGTATAATTCATGAAGACAATTTTATATTGGTTATTTGTGTTTATTAATAACATTTATAAAATGCAATTTTGATATATTTTTGTTTATGAATATGAAAGATTATTCAAGGATAATACCTCGGATAATATTTATAACAAATATTTGTGTAATTAATTTAATGAAGGTCTGCGACGTTTTTTAAATATTTTAAATTTTTTTGTATTAATAAGAATTTAATTTTACTTCAATATTAGGGTGATAGACAAATTTCACTTATTAACTGAACCGGAATAGATTGTGATGAAGAAATAAGTACTTACTATAAATATGTTGACGAAAAATTTTTGTTTTCGAATTTCGTACCTGCTTACTTAATTTTTCATAACTATTTAGTCCGTTGACTGAGTCCCTACGATCATTGTTAATTTTATTGATATCGGTGAAGCTGATTCTTGCAGATAATGAACATATTTTCGAAAGTTGCAAAAATTAGCATTTATCATACATTACTTAATATTGCAAAATTTTATTTAGTATTCATTGAACATTTTTTTACCTTTTAAGATATTTTGGAATTTATTTTGAAATAAAAAATATAATTTTATTTTACATTAAGAAAAATCAATTTTCGATGCAGAGACTTTTTAGAAATTATCCTAAACACGAAAAATGAAAAAGAAATAAATGGAATACGTGATGTAAGAACTTTTGTTTCTAGCAAACGAAACAATAATTGAAAAATGCATAGAGCTGACTATGGTAAAAATTAAATTGCAACATTAGAAGATTTATTAAATTAATTTAATGAAGTTGACTAAAACTTAAAGGAATAAAATATGCAGTTTTTAACGTCTCCAGAAACAACCAAAATCTGTTTGCTCTATTTGGTAAAATTAGTTGACCTGAAGCTTTGGGATACCAAACTCAGTGTTTTACATTCCAATTTCTAGTAAATTATTTTTTAATTCATTGGTTAATTTCTGGTATTTTTAAATAATTTCATAATTAAAGGAAGGTAGACAAATTTTATTTGTACCATAGCTAATTCTCATAGAATGTGATGAAAAATCAAACAAAAATATCTATTTTAAATTTTTAATACAATAATTTATTTACTTGAATATTTTTATTTTTCTTACATATTAATTATTTTCATGTAATTTAATGGTAGTTTTTTTTTTTTTCAGGTGTTAATTAAAAATATGTTATATGGAACTTCAGATGCAGAACCTCAAACCGAGTTTGTTGTTGCGCAATTGTCACAAGAACTTTACAATAGTAATTTGCTGTTATTATTAATACAGGTCAGTTAATAAAAAAAAAATTAAAAAATAAATAAGTTATCATAAAATGGTAAAATATTTTCGGACTATTAAGAAAATATCTGATTTCACTTCAAGTAATTCTTCAAATTATGTTACAACTTTGAGTAAATTTAAAAATGGTACAAGATTGGAACATTTGATTTATGTATACAATAATACCTACATATATATTTTATTAAGAAGTAACTATTATGTATGTATAAAATTTCGTATAAGATGACAACTTGGAAATGAAATTTTCAGCTTTAATGTATTCTTACTACCTATTATATACTGTACATTATTATATATATTTTTTAATTTATCTATTTGTTCGAAAAAAATTATTTAGTGGAAACAGAATTTATAATAAACTGCACATGAATTTTTATATTTATTTTTTTTTAATATGCCACTGAATAACCTTAGACTTTGTTTGCATTTATTTGAAATTTAAATAAATTTTGCACAAGCTTTTAAAAAGTATCAAAAAAAAAAATTCTCAATAGCAAAGATATTAATTTAAATTATTTGGTATCGATAAGGTTTTGGTATTTTTTAATAATAAAAATAAGATATTGGTAATAAATATTTATTACAATGCAATAGGTTCATAATCTGATCATATATATTTTTTACATTACACATTTACAGCATAGGTACGTTTCGGAACTATATGAGATTAGAAGATTATTCTTGTACAATTTATTCACAATCATTTAAAATTTTTATTTAATTTGTTTACATAACGTAAATAAAAAATTTCTCTATTTTCCTTTTTGGAATTTTGAATTTTTATTTTATTTGTCCATTCATTGTCCGTAAGATTTATGTGATATCTAAACCTTTTTTTTATCCATTTGAAATATTTTATAAAAACCATAAAAACTTCAAAAAAAAATGTTTTAATAATAAACAAATTTTTATTTGCTTTAATTTTAGAACTTAAGTCGGATTGATTTTGAAGGCAAAAAAGATGTTGCTCAAGTGTTTAATAATGTTTTACGTCGGCAAATTGGCACAAGATCTCCAACCGTGGAATACATATGTACCAAACCTGAGATATTATTTACATTAATGGCGGGATATGAACACCAAGAAATTGCATTGAATTGCGGTACAATGTTACGAGAATGTGCTAGATATGAGGCATTGGCTAAAATAATGTTACATTCTGAAGAGTTTTTCAATTTCTTTCGATATGTTGAAGTATCAACCTTTGATATTGCATCAGATGCGTTTTCAACGTTTAAGGTATAATTGTTATTTTGAAATTTATGTTTTTCTCATTCATATTATTTGTAATACTCATACCCAGACCTTAAACAGACTAACTAATTCAAATCTTAATAATTTTTTTGTTTAATTTCGTTTTTAATTATTTAATTTTTTTTTAATTATTATATGTTTAGCTTTAAATTATTACTTCAAATTTCTCTAGGTTTAAAAAAAAAGTACTTGAAGCTTACAGCGTTCCGAACAAATATAGTGCACAAAAATAGAGATCACCCATTACTTTTTTATATTTATTACATAATATTATCGAAATTTGAAAAAATGTTGTGCACAGACAAAAAATTTGCTATGCTGTTTGTTTTGTATAAGCAGAATTTTCCATTTGCTTAATTACAATTTAGAACATAGGCATTTCACAAATTTTGTATTTATTATAGTGCACAGAATAGAATTAACACAGAATAGAATTAACACAGAATAGAATTGACACAGAATAGAATTAGAAAAAACTAATTGGACGATCCAAATTCACTAACTGTTTGAAAAAATATTAATTCGTTGCACAGAATTTGGAATGATGAATATGGGAAGTTGGAAATTAAATCTTTATATCATATTTGTCTGTGATAATTTTCAGTTCTTGGGATATTCTTTATTAAAAAATAACAAATTTTGATTTGGGAATGTTTTCTTCAATTTGTGCCATAATCACAAATTTGAGAAAATTATCCAATTTAAGTATCTTAAAACAATAATTATACTTTGTCTCTTAACTTACCTACTTATTATGGTATTAGAAAATTATATTTATATCATATTTTACATGTATTTTTTATATTATTTTAGGAGCTTTTAACACGTCACAAAATTTTATGTGCTGAGTTTTTGGAAGCTAATTACGACAAAGTTTTTACACATTATCAACGCTTATTAAATTCAGAAAATTACGTAACAAGAAGACAAAGCTTAAAATTATTGGGAGAATTATTATTAGATCGGCATAATTTTACTGTAAGTACATAAATATATATATATATATATATATATATATATATTGAATTGTAACCATATTTTTTTTTCTTTTTAGGTAATGACAAAATATATATCAAATCCAGATAACTTAAAACTAATGATGAATATGCTTAAAGAAAAATCACGAAATATACAATTTGAAGCCTTCCATGTATTTAAAGTAATTTTTTTGCTTATATTACCTATAGAAATATTTTTGTATTAGGTATATGAACTATGTAAAGTCTGATCAAATAAATAAACATCAAAGTAATTCAAACACCATTATAGACTTTACTAAAGTCTATAATGGTGTTTGAATTACTTTGATGTTTATTTATTATATTACCTACCAAAAAAATGTTTTAGAAAAAGTTATCAAAAATTTTGTTTTGTAGCTGAGACCTAAAAGATGAGAATAACTGCAAGTTATATTTGCTCTCAATGTTCGTTCATTCACATTTAAATAGTACAATACAAACTTTTAATTTAGCTAAGCTTAAACTAGTAATAAAAGAAAATAACAAAAATTACAAAAAAAAAAATTCCCTTCCAGATTAAATAAATAAATAAAATACTTGTAGTCTAAATAATTTATAGAAACATAATATTTTTTTTTTTAGGTTTTCGTTGCTAATCCCAATAAACCCAAACCCATATTGGATATTTTATTACGAAATCAAGCAAAATTAGTTGATTTCTTAACTAAATTTCACACAGATCGATCTGAGGATGAACAATTTAATGATGAAAAAGCATATTTAATAAAGCAAATAAAAGAGCTTAAACCACTTCCTGAGCCACAGTGATATATTTATTTTTATTACTATAACTATTATGTATAATTATAATTATTATTCTTATATTATTGATTAATTATAAAATATATATAAAAAATTTAAAACAAGTAATGATTAAATTATAAAATAAAGTGTATAAAAATTTAGAATTTAAAATTAAATGAAAAATTGCTTAAAAAAATTTTTAAGAGTGTAGATACGCAAAAAAAGGACGTGAAAGGTATTCTGTCTACAGAATTTAAGTTTCAGTGATTGGAAAATTATTTTTCTTAAGTTTTTCTGCAGTAACGAAAATTATGTATTATACACATTGGTGTTTTGTTATTTTGACTACACTTTTTAAACAGAATATTTTTTTTTTAATAGTTAATCTCTTAAGTTAAAACTCAAATCTAAGAATACCACATTTTCAATATTTATTTAAACAATATTGTATTTTTAATTTTAGTAACTTAATAATAATTTTCCAATTTTCTGTAATTTAAATTTTGAGTAGATTGTATTTTGTATAATTGTTAAAGCTCTTGAGTTAGTAACTGGAATTATTATTGACCTCCAGATACATTCGATAGGCTCACAAAAATTTAATAGATTGATTATTGTGAGACAGGATTTTTGGAGAAATTTAATATACATATCTCCAATTTAATTTATATAAAATATACAAAATTTCGATCACAAAGTTTTTTGCTTCAGATAATTCAAATTTTTATAAATGCTAATTAAATTATAAAATTTTAGAAATTAAAAATTTTTTTTAAATCTAGAGAAAAAAAACTATTTTTGAATGACATAAAAACAGAAAAAAATATTAGAAATAACTTATAAAAGACTTTTTATTGTTTATGATATTTTATTCACGTTATCTTTATTTTTTACAACAGACTATTTTTATTGTTTTTCTTATTTTGTAAATTATAAAGATTATAAAAGTGTAAAATAAAATGTAAAGCACTAGACTTCAATAATATTTTGATTTTATTTTCCCCTTTTCTCTTAAAACTTCTAAGTACGTATATGAAAAAAAAATTTTTAATTTTCTGTTCCAAACAATTATTCTTTTTATTTGAAGTACTGAGAAGCGTAGAAGTTTTAGGACTATGCTTTTTTTAGAACCAAGAATTTAAATTTTAAAACTGACACCCACAAGATAAAAATTAACTTAAAATTGGATTTTTACTAAACTTAAATAGTTTTAAGTGGTTGGAAAGAATTACATATTTTTCTGTTTGCTAAATTAATAAAAAATCCGCTTTTTGTGATATGAATTTGGATTAGCACAATTTTTTTGTTTTTGTAAGATAAAACTGTAACTGATCACTTTAAAGATGAATAAAAATTACAAATACATGTATATATTGATATGAAGAAAATTGTTTGTATTACATTATATCCCCCGGTTCAAAAGTAAAACTAATTAAGTAACAAAAAAAATTGATTTTATCCCTGAATATCCGACGATTATTTTGGTATGCTTTACACGATTTTGAAAAAACTTATTATTGAGTTTTACCTTCAAGCCGACGGTAGTATATGTATTATTATGTATTATTTTGAGTTTAATATTTTGTTATAAATTTTCGAGACTTGGTCTTAATTAATAACATTATCGTAAAACAAAGCTGTAATCAAGATCATTTTATTCATCAGGCTTTCTCTGAAACAATTCATTTTCACACTTTCGTTTTTGATAAATTTACTATATTGCTGGGAGTAACCAATAACAAGGGTCTAGTTAAGTTTTGGAAATGGTACTAAATTATTGTTTGTTTAACTGCCATTTTAAAGTTTCATATGCTTAATATCATTTTAATTATAAATTTTACAAAAACCATTAATAAAATTATCTTTATCATAGAATTATATTGAAAAGTTATTCCATTATAAAATGTATTCTGAAATTCTGATAAGAATCTTAAAAGGACATTAATTATAGAATGCTTTCTATATAATATAGGTATTTAAATTAAAACTAAAATACAAATTATAATATTTTACAGAAAATAAAACATTGTATAAGATATTCAAATATAAAAAAATAATCAAAAAATTTTTATTTCATTTGATTTTTATTAATTTAAAAAAAAAAAGTAATTTGTAAATTTCCCTTATTTAATAATTTTTTAAGTTTAAATTAATTTCTTTTTTTTTTTAATTATCTGGAATTAAACTATAAAATTAAAAGAGTAATTGTTAAATTAATAAAAAAAAAAAAACAGACAATAGAAAGTAATTGCATTTTTAATTAAAATTCAAAAGTTATTATGAAGTAACAAAATTTCAAAACAGGCTATAAAGACAATAAAATGTTGGAAATTTTTAATTAATCCCATTTGCTATAAATGAACTTCCAGGACTATTTTATTCACAAAATAGTTAAAAAAAAGTTTAATAAAATAAAATATTACGGAAGGTATTTTATAAATATTCGATAATTTTTTAAAATACAAAAATAAGCCTATGACAATTTTCGACAATATTACAAAACCTGAAAGGTTCCATTTTATGTATAATATGGATCATGAACTCTCTTTTAAACTATCATATTCATAATATTATATTTGACGAAAAAAAATAAATAACTAAGGATATTTAGGTTAACCTTTGTCTTATAGGGGGCTATTTTTTATATCTTCAAAGTGGGGTAACTGGTCTAACTTGAAAAATCACTGTTTTCGAATATCTTGGTATACGATAGTGTAGTATAGATCTAGATCTAAATATTAAATTTTCAAAATTTTGATGTGAGGCAACTTAGTACAAACTATTCAAACTGCCATCATGGAAATCAAAATTTTTGAATGATTTTAAAATCTTAATACCGTAGGCCACTGTGATTATACATACATACATATTATATTAAATTTATGTATTACGCCCCATTTACACAGGCTGTTTTCGAAGTTAAAATGAAGATTTTTTTTGAATGAGTGTGTAAAATTTGTATAAAATTTTTTCATTTTATACCAAAGAAAAAATTTTACACACACATTCAAAAAAAATCTTCATTTTAATCTTCGAAAACAGCCTGTGTAAATGGGGGGTAAATTCGAACTATTTTTATGAAATTTATTGAATACCACTAAATTGAAACTAAGTTACAAATCGGTGAAGAAGCTCAATAGGATGCGGTTTTCTAAGGTATGCTATGATTTTGACAAATTAATAATGTTATAATTATAATTTATAATCTGGCAGATGGCGCATATGTGAAATTTTTTAAAATCAAAAAAAGAAAAACGTTCAGAATCTCGAATAAACAAAACAACAAAAAATAAAAAGGAAGGACGACTTTAATTAATTATATTTTTTTTTTCTTTTTTGCTTTATTAAATAAAAACTTTCAGCCATTACTACTTCTATAAATATTTTAATTTTGAATTATAATTTTTAAATAATTAAAAATAATTAGTATTAAATTAAGTGACAAATTAGTGTTCGACTTCAACAAAAGCATAAGAAGAAAGAAGAAAAACAACTTAACTAAACTAACTACACACTACACTGCTGGCGGCTGCAATATTGCATTTGCATGCAAACAAATTTTTTTTTAATTTTTTTTTTCCAAAGTTCTAAAGTGTGAGTGAAAATAAAATTTAATTAAAAAATTTATTTATATTATTTAATAAAATTTTAAGATTATAATTAAGTATATTCGTCTAGCACTCGAGCGGTGGATTTTTAGCTTAGCCTTATTTTTTGTTTGAAAACTAAAATCATCATGAACTCGATCGTCGCGTCGATAGTCTGGTCTATTGTACTATTTATTATAGTGTAGTAAGTATCCGTCCATTTCGACTGAATATTTATTTTTCATTTATATTAAAACTATTTTAGTTATTCTTTCAAAATTAAAACAGCAGAATTCTGAATGAAAAGGACTACCTACTAATTTTCAATTGTTGACTAATTGATTTTTCGTCGACTTTTATTTTTAGGTTTTAAGGCAAGCTAAATAGGCACCTATCTCATTAAAAATAATTAACTTAGACTTAAAACCTATTTCTGTGCCAAAATATTGTCCCAAGTTTAATATGGACATTAAAATTCAAAATGGCTAAGTGGCCGGATACCTACTAGTGCATTTATCTTTTATGCACCTAAAAAGGCATCGCCTATATAGGTATAGATTATTTCAGTTTTTAGCAAGCAGGGGGAGTATTATTATTTTTTACGAATTCATTTAAATTGGCGGGAAACTCCTAGGTTCCTATACCTATATTGTAGTCGCAATCGTTTAGAGAGATTGGAATTGATTAATCAAAAAATGTTTTTCTGTTTTTATAATTAAAGTGAGGTATATGATGTACATATGACATACATGGACAGATTGTAGGTAAGTTCCTTCGTCTGAATGTCATTAACAAATATAAATAATTAACCTAATTATTATGTGGTATATAATATGTCTATTTTATATTAGGTTTTAAAATCATTGTCTAGGAGAAAAAAAAAATGGTCGTCTTTCGTACTCTGACATTACCCTTCCATACTCACACCAAAGAGAGAGATCAGAGTCTCGAACTTAAAATAAATAAGAAATACATACCTATCTAGATGTACTGTGTGGCGTAGGAAAATATCACGATTGTGATAGTTGTTTTGGGAAACTTGCTCCGGCTCTATTTAACTTAACTTAACAAAATCTTTGGTGAAGATGCAGGATTCTTTAAAAAAAAAAAATGCATTGCCTTTGTTAAATTTTGAGCAAAAAGTATAAACACACTAATACACTTACATATGTACATTCAATTATTAAATTCGTTTGGTTAAGTTCATTTTCATTATCCTAATTTTGAATTTCTTTCGAATACGTTCCTAATTAATTACTTCTACTTCGACTACTTTACATTTATAGTTAGGTATAAAGGGAAAAAAATTTGTTTAGGTAGTTTCCAAAGCTTTTTTGAAAACATTTTATTTTTCAAATATCTAATTTTTATGGTTGTTTCAAAAAAATCTATGAATAATTTTAAATTATTCAAATCCGGATTGACGGATTGCAAAAATAAAATTTACAAAGCTTTAAAAAAATTAATACTAACAAAAATCCAAACTTTTAAGTCAAACCAATTTGTTACTTAATCTTTTTTTTTATTGTTTTTTTTATTGTAGTGTAAATAAAAATATACAATAAATCATTATTTTTTTTTTAAATTTGCAGAACAAGAATTAAGGGCTCATCATTTTCATTACAAAAGATATATAAATTTTAATATGAACAACTATTTAAAACGAGTAGTACCTAATACGTATAAACATATTTTTAAATTTAAATAATATAATAAAAAAGAAAAAGAAAACTACACATTAAAAAAAATGTAATGAACAGCTGCTGCTAAGGTCGTGAATTCTTATTTATTTCACTTCTACCTCAATTTTCTTAGTTGCTTCCTTTATACGTAAATGATTTATACAATAAAACTAGTTAGAAATTATCAATTTTCCTTTTTTCCTTTAATTTTTTTCGGGAGCATTTAATTCTTTTTTAAATAAATAATGCCCATATGAATACTGCTGTCAGTTAGAGTTTCAATTAAGGTGTTCATATGCATAAACTAGTTACGCAGTAGTAACCGAATTAATCTCATGGTTACTTACATTCTACTATTAGCGATGGCACGATTGATTTGACAGTGATTTAGATTATTTTTCAAAACATTGCTCTTTGAGATCTTCTCTAAACATTTTCAATAATCGTCTTTGGAATTTGTTTTTATTGATTGTTTTTATTTTTGGCTCTTAATTTATTTTGAGGGAAAAACCGAACCTAGTGAAAATTACGTTTAATTATTATCAATATAATTTTAATATATTGTTAACGTTAAGTTTATTTACACTCTTCCACTATCTTAATTATAAAAAAAAAAACTTTAGGAACATGTCAAAGAATAAGCCAGTTGCACCATTCGTTGTATAAACAAAATTTCTTGTTTTATTTATTATTTTTTTAAATATGTACCTATATATCTGTATAATGTACCTACCATACATTATTATTATATCGTTTTTTTTTTTTTTGTTTCATTTGATTGAAAATTTTTGAGTAATTTTTTTTAAAGAAGACTCAATTTTGACATCTGATGATTAGCAGTTTGTAGTTGTATGTTATTCTTTTCATTCAAAAAATAAAGCAACGAGATTAATATTGAAAGGTTTGTACTTTAAATAGTTTCTACCACCTTCAAGAGGAAAAACTCGAGCATCATTTTTATATAACTTTATCATCATTAATTTGTATAACATTAGACAGACAATCTTACTTAAGAATATACCTACAATATTAATTCTGTAATAATAGTTAGTAATCGATATTTATATGGATTTTCTAGATTTATATAGATTCATAATCATAATAAAACTGCATATAGATAATTAAACAAATATTAGATGTGGAAAATTTAAAGGGGCACAGTTTATGCAAAAGTTAAATCTTGATTAAAATAATAATAATGATAACATTTACTACACATTACAAATACTGCGAAAATTAAAAACAAATTTTTTATTTAATTTACGAATCTTAGTAGTTGTCTTCACATTGGATGAAATTTTCAATAATAATTTTGAAAAGAGTTGAATTTGTTGAAACATTTTTAACTTCCGTATTAACGGTTTAATTTTGTGAACAATATTCAAATTAATTATATCTATTATTATTATAATATTTGTTTGTAGTTACATGCCTACATTGAGTAGTTCTTCTTTTGGTAATATCGATCTGAGAGTACATTTATTAAGAGGTGAAAATTCATATTAAAAAAAAAAATTGAATAATTTAAAGTAATCAAAAATTAGCCTCGGTGACATTTAAGAAAGAAATAAAATTTAAAAAATAAAAATTTATAGTTATTGAATATATTATATCAAAAAAAATAATTAACGGTACGATTCTCTGATATATTTTAATTTTTATCATTAAAATCTAATGAATGTAGAAAAAGAAATTTTGTTTTTAAAAATTAATAAAAAAAAATTCCAATTCATCAACCAACAAACTTTTCTTTTTTTTTCAAATTAGAATAAAGTAGTAATAATACCTATTTTTAAACTCAATTCGTGTTTTGTTAGTTTTAAAATATTTTTATTTTTTTTTAGGAGAAAATTTCATTTCAATTCATCGAACAATTAAAAAAATATTAACTATTTTGTATTAGTTAAAACACTCAATTTATAGATGGTTTGTTTGAAGATGTTTCGTAAATTTAAATCGATCGAATTTGAAGAAGATAAAAGTCATAGTGGCATTATAAAAAATAATAGAATATACCTATCATTTTGATTTTACTTAAGTAGTTGAATTTTAACACAAAATATAGTGTATGTACTATATTTCTCTGTGATTTTACTAAGTGTACACAAGTATATGTAACTATCTATGTTCAATTCTTTCATGTCATGCTTTCCATTTAATTTTCTACCTGAATTTATACACATTATGTAGGTACCTAATATTTTTCATTTCCCAGCCATACATTCTTATTTTATACTAAGACAAAGTTCAATAACTCAAATTTTTGGACCCTTTTTTTTTTTTTTTTAATATTTCTTTTTGCCTTTTCTTCTTCCCCAAAAAAAAAAAAGAGAGAAAAAATTCTCATCTTCCTGGGTTGACAAAAAAATATAAAAATGTTTTTCAATTAAACAAAATCAGGATCATAAATAAAATACAATCGTAAATTTATGAGTTCTTTTTCTTTTTTTGTATTCTTTTAATGTTTTTTTTTTTTTTTAAGACACACTGGTGTATCCTTCTATTTATAAAAAAAAATTTTTTTGCGAATTTTATTTTACAAAGTGTTTTACTAAATAAGATGCGACGTCCGTCGTCATTTTGCAGTAAGTTGACAATTTTAAATTGAAGTTTTTGATTTTATCTCCTTACTACCTATCTACCTATCTATCTATGTATCTATATTTTTAGTTTTAATATATTATAAGTTTACTGAAGATGTTTCGGAATCACATCAATCCCATCTTCAGGAATCTACATAAGAAAAAATAATTATGTAAAGCAAACGTTCATTTGAAGTTCTCTTTAGAAGTAAACAACTACCGGTATGATATACTTATGTTATCGAAAAAGGTTTCCAAGTTTCTAAGTTTGGTATCGACATTGGAATTTTAATGATTTTTTGAAAACACAAACAATAATTTTCTAAAAAAAATTAAAATGTTACGGTATTAAAAAAAATAAATGATACGATTTATTTTCTTAAACTAAACAATTGAGAGCATACCTTACACATTGAGGTTCGTTTAATGTTTTAAAAACATACGTCCAGCTTTCATATCAATTTTGCCAATTACATATTTAAATTTTTTTTTTTAATATTACTTACAGGCACTCTGTATTTTATAACACCGCCATGGCAAAGTTATATGAAAATAAAGGAAGAAGTTTCTTAGTATTTGTGTACACATTTTTTTAGTACTGAATCATCTGTCGATCAAGATTTTGGCGGTGATCAACAGTACATACAACTTGGATTTCTTGAAGTCAGTTTTTTTTTTTTTTCCTTAACAGAAAGTATACTCAAACAATAATTTTTTATTCCATCATAATTTTAGAATTTAATTTAAAGTACCTCAGTCTGAAATAACTTTTCGTAACTTTTATTTCTGAAAATTAGAATAATAAAAAAACCAATAATGTAAGGTTTATTAAAATTGGCAACGAAATTAGGAAGGTAAAGAGCAACAAAAAAAGTTAATTATCTACTATTCTTTTTTTTTTTTTAATGTTCTTAGATATTTCCATTTCTATGCGAAAATAAAATAAGTACTAAATGCTTCTTTCGTCGACTTTCACCATAATATGTTGCCCGTAGAATATACTTTATATGTAGGTACATATTTAAAGTTAGTTGACTTAAGTAAAAAATAAAAAGAATGTCTGTAAAAATAAAAATACAAAACAAATAATCAATATTATTTTTCCCACCTTCATCTACAGTTTTATTTAAAATTTGATTTGAAGGCTTTAAATTTTCAGTAGATTTCATTTTCTCTATGTAATTAAATATATAGGATAGTGTAGATAAAACAAGTTAATACTACTTTTCTAATTAAAGAAAAACCAGAGTTTCTGTGATGTTAAAGTTTTGCTTTAATATTACAATTGCCGAGACAATAGCAGATTATTTCATCGAATCATGTGCTTCTTAAAATTCAATTATTAAACATCTTTATTTTAATACGTAAGGGGAAGCGGTAATATATTTGACAGTAAATCCATTTTACAGCAAATCCGTTTGACTATATTTATTGACGTATCATCCTTTCAACAGTTCATTAGATACGCAGTCACACCAACAAAATTCCTAAAGATTATTTCTCGAACTCAATTTTGGTTGTCCATATTAAACACTGCTCGTATTCCGAACTTATTAAACAACTTTGAAACTCTTTCATTGATTTAATTTTTTCAGCTGTCAAATAAATTCTACTTCTATAAGACCATAAAAAAAGAGAAACTTAACTTTTTTTTTTAAATTCGAAGTTGAAGTCATTTCGATGAAGAACTTATCCTTAAATAAGGAATCTTGTTTACATTTGTATTGTGAATTTGAAGTTTAATTTCAAATTAAGTTATTTTAATTTATTTTAATTAATTTTTTTTTTTTTTTCAGTTTTTATTAATAAGGACTATAAGAATTATATTTTAGAATTAACTTTTTGAAATTCGTTTGCCGAATTGTACTATCAATAAAGATAAGTAAATAATCAGTTAGGAAATTTAATCTAACAGAAAATGCCATCAACTCGTTCAAACATGGCACAATCATCGTTGGCCAGAAAAGCCATATCAACAAGGTAAGTTTTTATAGTTTGCGCCAAAGCCCATATTGTTCACTTGAGCAATCATTTTTTTTTTGTTTTCTCTCTTTAGGTCTCAGTGTATACAAGAAAATATTGTTACATCAAAATCTGAATCAAATTCATCAGGCCGCAATAAACGCAAAGCCGATGTTAGCCCTCTTAAAAATGAAAAAGTAAAACGCTCGGCTTTAGGAAATTTAACTAACAGTGTGTTCAACATTCCGTTTGATGAAGAACAACAACAACAACAGCATACAAATGGTACTAGAAAAAACACAAATTTTAATGATAGCAGTAAAAGTAATAAAAAATCATTGAAAATGAGAAATGAAAATACCCACAGTCAGACATATGGTCAGGGTAAATTAACTCAAAATAATATTGTATTGCGTAATAAAATTGTAACGCGTGCTGCTGCTAATAAAATTTCGTCAAGTAGTGCTGGAAATCTTCCTTGCATACCATTAGCAGCCATTCAAAATCAATTATTTGCTTCAGCTCAAGCTGCCGCTAAATTACAACAAAAACAAAAACAACAACAATCGGATTTTGAGCCACCAAAAAAGAAAATTACTCAGCCCAAAAATAAAAAAAATGATACAGTGACAATTATGAAAGCTAAAGAATGTTTAGAAGTACAAATCAAACCTGCAACTCGTAGGATCTCAAATGAATTTGAAAAGACTGAGGACAGCTTATATATGTCAGCTCTAGAAGATGTGTAAGGATGAAAAAAATCGTAATTTTATAAATTATTTGTTATATTGTAGGTAGCATAGATAATGGATTCTCGAACCCATTATAGTTTTAATATCGGATCATTTTATTCTTTATTTTTATATTAATATTTAGTGCATTGTTGTTTGGGCTATTTTTTTATATCGGTTTAATTATATTTTATTATGAATTCAAAATGAAGTCTTAGCTTATAACAGAATACTGTGAAAAGAAAGGTAGCATCTACGAAAAAAAAATACTATGTGAGCTTTTCGTTGCATAACCTTATTTAAATAAATTTTTGGTTTTGATATTAGAAAATTAGTGTAATCGAATTAAGAGGTCAATTTCATATTGGCAATTATAGCTTTATTATATAGATTATATAGTCCCAGAACAATAATTCGAAAACTGTAAGTAATAAAAAGAAATAATTTGAATACATTTTTTCATTGTAGAACATCATCTCAAGAATCAATACGTTTTTCGGGTAATTTCGAACTTGGCAAACGTAAATCATTAGGCTCAAACAATTCAGAGTTTAGTTCAAAAAGTGAACAACTGGACTCAATTGCTGAGCATTCAAACAGCGGGATGCTATCAATAAATAATGATGAATCCATTCAATCACCTGTTCCTTCAGGAGTAATTGATTTTGATAAAGAAAATTGGGATGACCCATTTCAAGTATCTCATTATGCTTACGATATTTTTAAATATATGAAACAGCGTGAAAGTAAATTTAAAATCGATGATTACATTCTTCGTCAAACTCATCTCAATGTGTGGATGCGTTCACTTTTAGTGGACTGGATGGTTGAGGTCCAAGAAACATTTGAATTGAATCACGAGACCTTATATTTAGCAGTAAAATTAGTAGATTTATACTTATGCCAAGTTGTTGTGGAGAAAGATAAATTACAATTACTGGGAGCTGCATCTCTGTTTATTGCCTGTAAATTTGATGTAAGTTACATTGATTTTATGTTGTCTTTTCTATACTATACTTTATATACAACTAAAATTTTTGGAACGAATTTTGGGAAAATTCAGAATAATATTAAAAAAAAAATTTGTCTTTCGCACAAATATAATGGACTCATTCTAATTTGTTTTACAGGAGAGAACTCCACCTTTGGTTGATGATTTTTTATACATTTGTGATGGTGCATATAAACACAAAGAACTAACTAAAATGGAAATGGACGTTTTAAAGAGAGTTGATTATGATTTGGGAATACCATTGTCATATAGATTTTTAAGAAGATATGCTAGAGTAAGTTTAAAAAATCTAGAAATTTTAAAATTATCGATTTTATTTTGAACATTTTTATCCAGTGTGCCAAAGTTCCAATGCCAACATTAACATTAGCTCGATATATTTTGGAGTTTTCATTAATGGATTACGCAACTGTAACATTAAGCGATTCTCAATTAGCATGTGCCGCTTTATTCATAGCATTAAAAATGGCTAACAAATCAAATCGAAACTCACCTTGGAATAAGACTTTAGAATATTACACAGGTAATTAATTAAAGTTTTTTTTTGTTAAACTGTAAGAACTTGAAATATTGCTTTAAATTGAATTTTTGTAAATACATTTTTCAAAGAAAATCAGCGCCACTGCTGGGTATATATCGAAATTTGAACTGATTGAAATTTGAACTGACTTGATCTGTAAAAATAGTGAATTATAGATATTATTGATTAAAAAAAAAACAGCGCTTTAATTCTAACATTTTTTATTATTTGATTAATTTGGTGTTTAATAAGTATTTGAAACTGTTTTTTAATTTCTTTTAGGTTACACATTAGAAGAATTTGGCGGAATCATACTAATCCTTAATTCTGGTCTACATCGTAAGCCCAGGGAATCAACAAAAACTATTCGACAAAAATATTCCCATCAAATATTTTTTGAAGTTGCTTGTATACCACTGTTATCAACGTCTATTTTATTTGAGAATACAAAAGTTATTGGAAGGTATATTGAAGAATGATTAGAAAATTTAAAAAAAAATTTATTTAATGTATATTGGTGGTATATCAAATTTTCTGTTACGGATTTAACTTAGATTATTTTCAAAAAGTCTGAAATAAGAAAATCCAAATTTTTTTTTATTATAAAATAAAAATTTAATTAAACTAAATATATATATATTATAATATTATATCATTATATTATTATGATATATTTATTTAAATTATGCTTTATGCAACATATATTTCAAATTAACAATTTCTTTTCATTATTATATTTAGAATATGATTTGGAAAAAACTGTGAAAAGATGGCAAAGAATTGTGTAAACTCAAAATTCAACAATAAAGTCGGAACAAATTTAATGACTATTACAATTTTTTTTTTTAACTTTATGAGAATATATTTTTTTATTTTTTTGTTTGTTTAACGTTTTATGCATTTAATTTTATATTTTGTTTTGATTTCAATTAAGGCCATTTTTTTCTCCATTAGAAAGGGGTCAAATCATAATCAATAATATTGTTAATTTGTCATCAAACAGATGTCAATAATCAAAAAAAAAATGTAATTCACTTATCATGTTCAAAAATGTTCTTTTCTTTTATTAATGCTTACTAAATTTATGTGAAAAAATGTAACCATTAATGAAAATATATCAATACCTAATGTTTGCACTGGACTAAAAATAGTTATAACTTTTTATTATTGTTTGTCTGTTTTATTTGTGCTTGTGACATGGTAATTTTTTACATAATTTTATTTTATGTTTTTAATTAATATATAGTTTAAAATATCTTAATCCAAATATATTTTTTATCAATTTAGCTTAAATTTTTCTTTGACTGATAATCACAAATTTTAGAAAAAAATTCAACTTTGATCGATCATTATAATAACTATTTTTCACATAATATATTTAAAAAAAGTTTTAACTATAATTTAAATAAAGTCCAGTGTAAATGCTAAGTGATAAAGATGATTTGATTCCAGGATGAAAAATAAGATTTAATATTAAAATAGGTACACATAATAATGTTAAGAATTAGTGTTTGGAAATCAGATAACTAATATAATAATATATGTATGCATATACGAAAAAGTTTAAAAACTTTTTTTTTTGTAATGGCTGACTTTTATTTTTATCGATTAAAGTCGAATTGCTAATATTAGTCAATTTTTGGTTGCCATGAAAATACGCTTATTGTGAAGTTTAGTTTTTAAAATATTGCGCACCGAAAATTATTTAGTTTTATAATTTTTTTTTCTAAACTGGCTGAAATTTTTTAAACTGTTGTTCATTTTCTTTATCTCTTGGAGTTTTTCTAAAATGTTCTTATCGAATAATTAATAAATTTATATTTTGGTGACGTCGTGAAAAATTTCAAATTAATGAATAAACGGCAATTTTTGGAAACAGAAAAGGAAATAAAGCGTTGTATCAAATAAGAATGAAAAAAATTAAAAAAAATCTAAAAATTTGGCTTCAAAGGCTTTTTGAACACCCAAAAATCTCATAGAAACAACTGTTTTGAAAATCTCACCCAATTCATAAACAAATGTTGTACAAGTTGGTGATTTCCTTGCCATCATTTATTATCTAAAACAGGAACATTTTTTTTTCCTATTTTTGAATTGTTTTATTCCAATAGGGTAAGGTACATTATACAAGTGTATTTCTATTAAATATTGTCGGATAACAGAACTACAAAAAATTAACCTGAGTTCATCAATTTTTTCAATGCCCAGTCAAAACATTTTTTGAAATTAGAATTATAATTTCTCTTTAACCTTCTAAAATGGCATTCGAAGTATTTCAGTTACATTTCGAAGTACAAATTTTAGTTCAGTTTCTAATGCTGCTTCTCTATTTTGACCGTTAGATTTTCATCATAACAAATGTATATTTTTTCTGATTCCGTTCTGATTCATTAAATGTGATCATTATAATCTTTTATATTCCAGCGATTTTAATTATTTTTTAATTGTTGGAAATAAATTGTATTTTTTTTTGTATTTCAGCAAATCATTCAAAAACCAAAATGTTAAAACGTTTAATTTCTATAAAATTCTCAATAAATTACGTGAAACACTTAAAAAATATTCAGAGCTTTAAAAAATATTCAGAGTTGTCGAGTTAGGGTATGTTTACACGATAAAAGCTGTGATAAAAGCGTAGAATAGCGCTTATCTTCTATAATGTTTATAATAATAAAAAAAAGTAAGCTCAATAATTTATCTCTGAACTAGCAAAGAAAATGAGCTCTTATCGTTTAACACAGGTTTTATCACAGCACTTATCGCTGCTCCAACATTATATGGTCTATTGAAAAGCATATAATTATTTTCGCTTCTATGTTAGTATCGAAGCTCTTATAGTTTATCACCAACATAATCATACATTTAATCGAAGGTTTATTTCCGTATTGTTGGTTAAGTATTTAAATTTGAATATTTGATTTAAACATTTATGCTTACATTGAAAAATAATAAAAATCTCGACGAATTATTTGTGAATTTAAAATAGATTAGAGAGAACAAATGATATAAAAAATTTAAAATTTCATCGAAAATTTCAGCCAAAAATAGTTTTAATTATTTAAATATAGATAAATAAATGATAAGATTAATATAACGAAAAATTTTCAATAAATTTTAATGACTAATTAAATTAATTTAATGGCAAAAACGTCTTGAAATAAAAAAAAATTTCTTCTATGAAAAAATCATAATTTAATTTATATCAAAATCATTAATTATTCTTAACTATATAAGCTGTAGCATTAAGTAAACGGATCACAACAATAGAAAAATCAATTTTTGTTCACATAAAATAAGGAAATTATAAAAATAAATTTGAAAAAAAATCGATACGAATTGATTTAGAAGTTTTTCTATTGTTATAATCCTTTATAATTATAAAAACAAAATAGAAAATTTGTATTTCATTTTATTTGATCTCAAAAACATTAAATCCAATCTATTATAATTTTGTAAAACTATAATTTTCGACTAATAAAATTTAAAACTCTATGCACTGTGCTATGTATGTTATACATACGTGATTTATGTGCTGTTTCAAAAATTAAACCACTTGAAATTTAGAGGCGAACTTGCTTACTCCTGTTACGAACTCATCTCATTGTGAAACAATACTTGTTCGTAAATTCTATTTTCCATGTTATTCGATTCAAAACAATAGTACATATTACTAAATATCACTGAAATGGAATTTAAATTGAGAATCAAATTTTCAAATACAGTTTTCTCCAACCAGTTCACAATAAAATCAGGATACTCTTACACTTCTATTTTTAATTGAATGAAAAGAAAAATCGATTTTGGAATATGTTCGCTTCATAGCGTATTCTACTAATACATTCTTGTTTTAAATGTCTATAATAATAAAATAATAATTTTTGTTCGTATGTTCATTGTTTTCTTAATTTACCGTAGAGATACATACAGACAACCGCCAAAGTTGATGTTCTCTTGGGCCATCTGTTAAATCTGCAGAAATGCTTTGATACAAGAATTTTTTGACCTTAAAAAAAATGCAGTTCAAATTTAATAAAAATTGGTCCAAAACAATAGTCCCGTTGTAAAATCGTGAAAATGAATAATTCTTTTTTTTTTTTCTGTTATAGGCTAATAACATTTAATTATAACAAACATGGACCATGGACCTCTAAATATTTTTGATAAATTTTTGTTTGCAAAACATGTAAGATAAATACTTAAATTCAAATTTCTTTTAGTTTTTTTAGCTGTAATATGATATATAAATTGTATTTTCATTTCATTTATTGCTGATAAATTTGTTTGTAAAAAATTTTTTTCTTATATTTTAAATTTAAAATAATTATAATGTATTCAAAAGCAATATTACGATCGTAAATTGCTGATGGTGTTCTTAACAATAAAAATTAAACTTAACAAAAATAAAATTCTAATTGTTTTATTTTATTAAAAGTAAATTTTAGCTAATGAATTAAATAAAATTGTTGATATATTACGTTTAACCTTTTGTTGAAAAATATTTTTTTAATTAATCATGAGTTACACTACATCACATGAAATATTTTCATTTATTTATATTTAATACATATAAAACAGCAATACAAAAAACCAAAAGAGTTACTGGAAAGAAATTAAGTAGTGAAATATTGAGAAAATCTAACCGAAGCGAGATATATGTAAAAAAAATAAAACAAAAATCAATGTAATTTTAAATAAGATTGTTTACCAAAAAATTACAATCTGAGAATAGAAGTTATTAGGATTAAAAGTTAAAACAATGATTTTATAGCAAATCCACATCGTGTTTAAAAAAATCCTTACACATTGTTGTTCGTTTAATGTTTTAAAAACCAGTAAGATTTTAAGCTTTCATATCAATTTTGCCAATTACATAATTTAAATTTTTTTTTTAATATTACTTACAGGCACTCTGTATTTTATACTAACCGCCTATATTTATGTTTGACGTATCCATCCTTTCAACAGTTCATTAGATACGCAGTCAAACCAACAAAATTCCTAAACATTATTTCTCGAACTCAATTTTGGTTGTCCATATTAAACACTGCTCGTATTCCTAACTTATTAAAAAACTTTGAAACTCTTTCATTGATTTAATTTTTTCAACTGTCAAATAAATTCTACTTCTCTTCAATTTAGAAATGCGAACTGTAAGGTGCTAGACGTATAAGACCATAAAAAAAAAGAGAAACTTAACTTTTTTTTTTTCAATTCGAAGTTGAAGTCATGTCGATGAAGAACTTATCCTTAAATAAGGAATCTTGTTTACATTTGTTTTATTCTTCTTTAATTTTTTTTTTTAATTTTATTTTCTTTCAAATAAAATGTGTCGGAAACTAGTTTATTCGCGCACAATTATTTATAATAATTAAAATATATTATTATTAAAATTTTTAACAGAAAAAAAAGGTCACATTTTAAAACAATGGAACAAAGAGCACAACTTTGTATTGTGATTTGTATTGTGAATTTGAAGTTTAATTTCAAATTAAGTTATTTTAATTTGTTTGTTTTTTTTTTCAGTTTTTATTAATAAGGACCATAAGGACTATAAGAATTATATTTTAGAATTAACTTTTTGAAATTCGTTTGCCGAATTGTACTATCAATAAAGATAAGTAAATAATCAGTTAGGAAATTCAATCTAACAGAAAATGCCATCAACTCGTTCAAACAAGGCACAATCATCGTTGGCCAGAAAAGCCATATCAACAAGGTAAGTTTTTATAGTTTGCGCCTAAGTCCATATTGATCACTTGAGCAATAATTTTTTTTTTTGTTTTCTCTCTTTAGGTCTCAAAGTATACAAGAAAACATTGTTACATCAAAATCTGAATCAAATTCATCAGGTCGCAATAAAGGCAAAGCCGATGTTAACCCTCTTAAAAATGAAAAAGTAAAACGCTCGGCTTTAGGAAATTTAACAAACAGTGTGTTCAACATTCCGTTTGAACAACAACAACAGCATAAAAATGCTACTAGGAAAAACACAAATATTACTGATAGCTGTAAAAGTAATAAAAAACCAAATTATCAAGCATTGAAAATGAGAAATGAAAATACCCACAGTCAGACACATGGTCAGGGTAAATTAGCTCAAAATAATATTGTATTACGTAATAGAATTGTAACGCGTTCTGCTGCTAATAAAATTTCGTCAAGTAGTGCTGGAAATCTTCCTTGCATACCATTGGCACCCATTCAAAATCAATTATTTGCTTCAGCTCAAGCTGCCGCTAAATTACAACAAAAACAAAAACAACAACAATCGGATTTTGAGCCACCAAAAAAGAAAATTACTCAGCCCAAAAATAAAAAAAATGATACAGTGACAATTATGAAAGCTAAAGAATGTTTAAAAGTACAAATCAAACCTGCAACTCGTAGGATCTCAAATGAATTTGAAAAGACTGAGGCTCTAGAAGATGTGTAAGCATGAAAAAAATCGTAATTTTATAAATTATTTTTGTTTGCAGGTAGCATAGATAATAATTCTCGAACCCATTATAGTGTTAATATCAGATCATTATTTTATTCTTTATATTTATATTAATATTTAGTGCATTTTTGTTTGGGCTATTTTTTTTATATCGATTTAATAATATTTTATTATGAATTCAAAATGAAGTCTAAGCTCATAACAGAATACTGTGAAAAGAAAGGTAGCATCTACAAAAAATAAAATACTATGTGAGCCTTTCGTTGTATAAATTTATTTAAATAAATTTATGGTTTTGATATTAGAAAATTAGTGTAATCGAATTAAGAGGACAATTTCATATTGGCAATTATAGCTTTATTATATAGATTATATAGTCCCAGAACAATAATTCGAAAACTGTAAGTAATAAAAAGAAATAATTTGAATACATTTTTTCATTGTAGAACATCATCTCAAGAATCAATACGTTTTTCGGGTAATTTCGAACTTGGCAAACGTAAATCATTAGGCTCAATCAATTCAGAGTTTAGTTCAAAAAATGAACAATTGGACTCAATTGCTGAGCATTCAAACAGCGGGATGCTATCAATAAATAATGATGAGTCCATTCAATCACCTGTTCCTTCAGGAGTAATTGATTTTGATAAAGAAAATTGGGATGACCCATTTCAAGTATCTCATTATGCTCACGATATTTTTGAATATATGAAAGAGCGTGAAAGTAAATTTAAAATCGATGATTACATTCTTCGTCAAACTCATCTCAATGTGCGGATGCGTTCACTTTTAGTGGACTGGATGGTTGAGGTTCAAGAAACATTTAAATTGACTCACGAGACCTTATATTTAGCAGTAAAATTAGTAGATTTATACTTATGCCAAGTTGTTGTAGAGAAAGATAAATTACAATTATTGGGAGCTGCATCTCTGTTTATTGCCTGTAAATTTGATGTAAGTTACATTGATTTTATGTTGTCTTTTCTATACTATACTTTATGTACAACTAAAATTTTTGAAACGAATTTTGGCAAAAATTCAGAATAATATTAAAAAAAAAAATCTTTCGCATAAATATAATACTCATTCTAATTTGTTTTACAGGAGAGAACTCCACCTTTGGTTGATGATTTTTTATACATTTGTGATGATGCATATAAACGCAAAGAACTAACTAAAATGGAAATGGAAGTTTTAAAGAGAGTTGATTATGATTTGGGAATACCATTGTCATATAGATTTCTAAGAAGATATGCTGGAGTAAGTTTAAAAAATCTAGAAATTTTAAAATTATCGATTTTATTTTGAACATTTTTATCCAGTGTGCCAAAGTTCCAATGCCAACATTAACATTAGCCCGATATATTTTGGAGTTTTCATTAATGGATTACGCAACTGTAACATTAAGCGATTCTCAATTAGCATGTGCCGCTTTATTCATAGCATTAAAAATGGCTAACAAATCAAATCGAAACTCACCTTGGAATAAGACTTTAGAATATTACACAGGTAATTAATTAAAGTTTTTTTTGATAAACTGTAAGAACTTGAAATAATGTTTTAAATTGAATTGTTGTAAATACATTTTTCGGCGAAAATCAGCGAAATTTGAACTGATTGATTTGAGCACTTCAGTTATACTTGATCTTTAAAAATAGTGAATTATAGATATTGATTAAAAAAAAAACAGCGCTTTAATTCTAACATTTTTTATTATTTGATTAATTTGGTGTTTAATAAGTATTTGACCCTGTTTTTTAATTTCTTTTAGGTTACACATTAGAAGAATTTGTCGGCATCATACCAATCCTTAATTCTGGTCTACATCGTAAGCCCAGGGAATTAACAAAAACTATTCGACAAAAATATTCCCATCAAAATTTTTTTGAAGTTGCTTGTATACCACTGTTATCAACGTCTATTTTATTTGAGAATACAGAAGTTATTGGAAGGTATATTGAAGAATAATTAGAAAATTTAAAAAAAAAATTATTTAATGTGTGGTGTATATTGGTGGTCTGTTACGGATTTAACTTAGATTATTTTCAAAAAGTCTGAAATAAGAAAATCTAAAGTTTTTTTTTTTATAAAATAAAAATTTGATTAAACTAAATATATATATATTATAATATTATATCATATTATTATGATATATTTATTTAAATTATGCTTTATGCAACATATATTTCAAATTAAAAATTTCTTTTCATTATTATATTTAGAATATGATTTGAAAAAAACTGTGAAAAGATGGTAAAGAATTGTGTAAACTCAAAATTCAACAATAAAGTCGGAACAAATTTAATGACTATTACCATTTTTTTTTAACTTTATGAGAATATATTTTTTATTTTTTTGTTTGTTTAACGTTTTATGCATTTAATTTTATATTTTGTTTTGATTTCAATTAAGGCCATTTTTTTCTCCATTAGAAAGGGGTCAAATCATAATCAATAATATTGTTAATTTGTCATCAAAGAGATATGTCAATAATCAAAAAAAATGTAATTCACTTACCATGTTGAAAAATGTTCTTTTCTTTTATTAATGCTTACTAAATTTATGTGAAAAAATGTAACCATTAATGAAAATATATCAATACCTAATGTTTGCACTGGACTAAAAATAGTTATAACTTTTTATTATTGTTTGTCTGTTTTATTTGTGCTTGTGACATGGTAATTTTTTACATAATTTTATTTTATGTTTTTAATTAATATATAGTTTAAAATATCTTAATCCAAATATATTTTTTATCAATTTAGCTTAAATTTTTCTTTGACTGATAATCACAAATTTTAGAAAAAAATTCAACTATAATAATGTTAAGAATTAGTGTTTGGAAATCAGATAACTAATATAATAATATATGTATGCATATACGAAAAAGTTTAAAAACTTTTTTTTTTGTAATGGCTGACTTTTATTTTTATCGATATCCTAATATTAGTCAATTTTTGGTTGCCATGAAAATACGCTTATTGTGAAGTTTAGTTTTTAAAATATTGCGCACCTAATTTTCTTTATCTCTTGGAGTTTTTCTAAAATGTTCTTATCGAATAATTAATAAATTTATATTTTGTTAAATGTCGTGAAGAATTTCAAATTAATGTTTAAACGGCAAGTTTTGGAAAACAAAAAAGAATATTAAGCGTTGTATCAAATAGAATGAAAAAAATTAAAAAAATTCTAAAAATTTGGCTTCAAAGGCTTTATGAACACCCAAAAATTTCATAGAATTTCATAGAATTTCACCCAATTCATAAACAAATGTTATACAAGTTGGTGATTTCCTTACCATCATTTATTATTGGAATATGTTCCTTTCATAGCGTATTCTACTAATAAATTTTTGTTTTAAATGTCTATAATAATAAAATAATAATTTTTGTTCGTATGTTCACTGTTTCCTTAATTTACCGTAGAGATATAGACAACCGCCAAAGTTGATGTACTTTTGGGCCATCTGTTAAATCTGCAGAAAAATGCTTTGATGCAACGATTTTTTGACCTTAAAAAAAACTGCAATTCAAAATTAATACAAATTGATCCAAAACAATAGGCCCGTTGTAAAATAGTGAAATAGGCACCGGGTTGTAATTTTTCATTTGAATAATTCTTCTTTTTTCTGTTATAGGCTAATAACATTTAATTATAACAAACATGGACCATGGACCTCTAGATATATTTTTGATTAATTTTTGTTTGCAAAACATGTTAGATAAATACTTAAATTCAAATTTCTTGTAGTTTTTTTAGCTGTAAATTTTTTTAGCTGTAATATGATATATAAATTGTATTTTCATTTCATTTATTGCTGGTAAATTTGTATGTGAAAATTTTTTTTCTTGTATTTTAAATTTTAAATAATTATAATGTATTCAAAAGCAATATTACGATCGGAAATTGCTGATGGTGTTCTTAACAATAAAAATTAAACTTAACAAAAATAAAATTCTAATTGTTTTATTTTATTAAAAGTAAATTTTAGCTAATGAATTAAATAAAATTGTTGATATATTACGTTTAACCTTTTGTTGAAAAATATTTTTTTAATTAATCATGAGTTACACTACATCACATGAAATATTTTCATTTATTTATATTTAATACATATAAAACAGCAATACAAAAAACCAAAAGAGTTACTGGAAAGAAATTAAGTAGTGAAATATTGAGAAAATCTAACCGAAGCGAGATATATGTAAAAAAAATAAAACAAAAATCAATGTAATTTTAAATAAGATTGTTTACCAAAAAATTACAATCTGAGAATAGAAGTTATTAGGATTAAAAGTTAAAACAATGATTTTATAGCAAATCCACATCGTGTTTAAAAAAATTTGTTCTGATCCTACCTTTTTTGAATGTTGTAGAAAGGATTATTGTCCTTGAATCTATATTATTTCAGATTGAATCTTTGTCGAATTAAAACTAAATCATTTTTTAAAGTTCTTAAATATTACAGTAATTTAATCCAAATTAAAATTTTTACAAAATATTGTCCAAAACAAATGTAATACATAAAAATCCCAAATATTTACATTACATTCACTTTTTTCTTTAATTTCTTTAATACATATAATTAAATTCTAATTGAGACGACTGTTTGTTTTGAAAGGAGGCCTAAGATTAATTTGTTTATAGTCTTCAATTTTATTCAGCAAAAATTTTAAGTTTTTAACTATTTTTTGTCAATAATATATTCTTTTTTTGTATCAAATTTTACTTAAAACTTTAACGGCTCAATTTTTATCATCCACAAAAAATTGTTAATTCAACTAATTATTTTTCAAATTTTTAAAAAGATAAAAACTTTGAAAAAAATTCGAAATCAGAAAAAAAAATTACGTATTTTACTTTTAGTTTTTTTCCCATACAGTGGTAAAGAAATTTTCAAAGCTTCTTCTAATAATTGTTGGTGAGATTTTTCCCCAAAATTATTCAATAACTCCAAATGAGGTGGTATAATTGCAAGTTTAGCAGCAAATTTTAAATTCTCTTTTTTTAATAGTATCCTTGCTAACAATAAAAATGGTTCCCCGATATTATAATTATCTTTCAATGAAATTTTACAATGTTGAGTATTTTCGATGTATTTTATGTTATCAATTTTTCTGTTAATTTTAATATCTAATTTATTGCCGCATATAATTATTGGTAAATTTTTATAAAAGTCATTTAAATTTTTCAACCATGAATTTATGCTGCTGACAGATCTATTAGAATTGACATCGTAAATTAAAATTGCACAATCAGCATGGGGGCATGCATTATATAAATTCATAAATTTTTTACAATTCGTTGTATCCCAGACATTAAAACGAATCGATCCATAGTTTGTGTAAAAATCAATTGCATAAATTTCAATATTAATTGAAGGTTTATAATTTTCCTGAAATTCTCCAGTTAGATGCTTTTTTATGAATGTTGTTTTGCCGCAACCACAATCACCAACTAGAATGCATTCAATAATCGACATATTCTCATTCATACAATAATTTACCATTACGTTAAAATTTAAATGAAACAGAATTAGTAATTTGAAATGTTAATAATAAATTTGATTTTTTTTTTTATAATGAAAACTTTAAAACCAAACTAAAATATAAAAACAAAGATTTTATGATTTATAATATTAATGATTAGTTACCTAAAAATTTTTCAAAAAAATTATTTTTTTGGTTGAAAGTATGTTATTATTTTTGGCTCCCTATTTTTGTTGATTGCGCAAAATTTTGGTTGTTATTTACAATTAATTCGTTATAGAGAGCCATTAAAAACAGATTGTAAATAATATTAATAATTATGTATTTTATTTTGAAATTTATTTAAAGAAATCATGGTACATACTATAATTGTTAAGAAATGTAATTGAATTTGAATGAATGAATGTTCCAAGACCACTAAACAATTCTAGAGTAAAGTTAATGTAAAACAATGTCTGGTGGGACTTAAGTCTTGATGTGCTCAACAGACGAATTGTATATCGGCGCTCATTCGAACGAAAGACAATCATTTCTATTTTCCCATATATATTTAGTTTATCATTTCTTGTTCGTAAAAGTAAATAATATTTTAAAGTAAAGATTAACAATTTTATGGTTTCAAGATTGAGTAAAAGATAAAAGCTGACAATATAATTTATTCTAACAAATATTATTTTTTATAAGTCATTTTACAATACTAAAAAAAAAAATTGGTATTTAAGTTCTTTTGATAATAGCGCATATAAATAAGAAAATGTCTTAATAAGTAAGAAAGAAGACCTAAGTCTTAAAAAATCCATTTTTTATTCCAAATTTGTTTTTAGTAGCTACGTAGCTGCACCAAGCTAATTCGTTATTTAAAACAGGTATTTAGTTTGGAAAACATAATAAGGAGTCAAGACTTATTTACTTAGTATTTTATTTTTTTAACTTCAAAAATCTGTTTATATTTTTTTTATTTATGAAGAAAGTCGTATAACTAGGTTTTTAACTACGAACGCTTATAGTTTTATTCTATCTAACTATCGGAATAAAGTTACGCTTTTCATCCTTAGTTAGGCAGCGCATGATGGATTTTATTATTTTTATTTATTAATAATCTTACAAAACTTAAAATTATATTTGTTATCTACTCAGATTATAAAGAACCTGAAATATGAATAAACATCGTAAACCTACCTACTATCATTATAAAAATGTAGGTAGGTATATTATTATACTTTTAAATGAGAAAAAATTAACTAACAGCTGTTATAATAGAAAACACAAAAACAAGAGTAATTAAAAAATAATTGGGCTTTTAAAAAATTTAGTCTAAAAGCTAAATTAAATCGAGAGTGATGTTTAACAGTATTACTATTTTTCAGGGAATCGTTTTAATGTAAGAACGTTGTATTATTATTATCTTATAATACCTATATCTTATTTTTATTTTTCAAAATATTGTTGTAATTGAATTTGATTAAAATTTTTCTAATAAAGGGATCATATTTATTGGTCTAAATTCATAAATTATCTTTGTGTTCTTAAATTTTAAAGTTATATCAAAACGAAGTTTATTAGGATCATCAGTATAGTGGTTCGAACCCCTTAAAAAACCAACCAACTTATCAAAACCTTTTTTGTATTCTTAAAGTCTTCATACAAGTCAATCGAAAGTACATAATTAATGCGGATATTGAACATGACGGGTGGAAAAGTATCAAAATCATTTTCATAACATTAATTTTTTTTGTTTTATCAACATTAGATGCTTAAATGGGATTTCGATAACAAATTGTGAAATAAATCAGGGTGACAATATAATTTCACTAACAAGTTTTCCATCTTATTTTAAATTTGGAACAGCAAGTGCTGCTTATCAAATTGAAGGTGCTTGGAATAAAGATGGCAAAGGTCGTAGCATTTGGGATGATTACACACACAAATATCCAGATATGATTGCTGACAGATCTAATGGAGATGTTGCTGCAGATTCATATCATAAATTTCTTGACGATTTAGAGGCTTTAAAAGAATTAGGGGTTGGTTAGAAATGATATTATAAATTATATTATTTTAGAGAACATATTATTTTTACAATTTTTTTCAAATCAATTATAATTTTTTGATTGATTTAAGGTCGATTTTTATCGGTTTTCAATATCATGGCCAAGAATATTGCCAAAGGGTGATTTGTCAGTCATTAATAAGCTAGGAATTGATTATTACAATATGATTATAAATAAATTGCTAGAAAATAAAATCGAACCAATGATAACAATGTTCCATTTTGATTATCCATACGAATTGGAAGTTCAAACTGGTGGATTTCTTAATTCATCATTTTCAAAACAGTTCCTCAATTATGCTGAAATATTATATGAAAATTATGCTGACAGGGTGGGTAAATAACAATAATTTCTATTTATTGATATACATATTAAATTTTACACAAAGCTAATTTTAGTATTTAACTATTCTTACTTCGAATGAAAAAATGATTATTAAAAAGTTTAGATCTTCTTTTGATCAATTTTTCGACGAATAAAAAGTAAATGTGAACAGTATAAATTTTTGAATTTTTTTTTATTTTTAATAATAGGTAAAATATTGGATAACTTTCAATGAACCACTTTATTACTGTGCTTTTGGCTATGGTGATGCTACTTTTCCACCTCAGATTGAATCGTCAGGAGTTTTAGAATACCAATGTTATATTAATGTTATCAAAGCACATGCTCTTGCTTATCGCAAATATAAACAAAAGTACTTTAAAAGATTTGGTGGAAAAATTGGTATTGCTCTTAATACTTATTATTATTATTCAGAGGAAAATGACACAGCTTTAGTGGACAAAGCGTTGGAATATTCGGTAAGAAGAACTATTGACTACACAGGCATCTGATTTCTCTTTGAGAAGTTAAAATATAGATTCATTCTTTCATAATCCATATGCTTCCTTAATATTGAATGTAGACAAACTATATAAACTATATTAAATGAATAAATAAAAATTTCATTTTCAAAACAGCTAGGGGTATTCGCAAATCCAATTTATAGCCAAACTGGCGGTTTTCCGGAAATTGTGGTTAAAGATATTGCTCGGAATAGTTTGTTAGAAAATTTACAGCAATCTCGTCTCCCACAATTAGAAGGCGACTGGAGAGAAATTATAAAAGGATCAGCTGATTATCTTGCATTTAATTATTATTCATCGAGAATGATTAAACATAATTCTACTATAGGAAAAATTCCATCCAAAGCAAGAGATATGGCAATAGAGGAGTTTATCAATCCTTCGTGGAAGCGTGCTTTGTCATCACATTTATATAGTGTTCCGCAAGGGCTTGAAGATTCATTAATGTAATGAAATCGAAATATGGTATTAGCTTTCAAAAATCTTACATTTTTGTAAATATTTTTATATTTTCAGATGGATTAAGAATAAATATGATAATATTGAAGTTATGATAACTGAAAATGGTTGGTCTGACAAAGGCGAATTAGAAGATTATGGAAGAATTAATTTTTATAGGGTATAATATACATTTTTTTTTCTGTAATAGTTTTAATAATTTTTAATTTCACATTTTATCAGGATCATCTTCAAGCTGTTTTAAATGCTATAAATCAAGGTTGCAATGTAACTGGATTCGCTGCTTGGAGTTTGATTGACAATTTTGAGTGGTACAAAGGTTATACGTAAGTGATGCTAAAGCAAATTTTTTTAAGTAAAAATGTGTTCTTTTTTTAATTATTATTTTTTAGGGAAAAATTTGGTTTATATCACGTTGATTTCAAAAGTTCAAATCGTACACGTATACCCAAAAAATCTGCAAAATATTTCAAACACATTATAAAACACAGAAATTTAGAATTCGCACCATCAGGGCATTCCAAAAATGCGATGAACAGAAATATGTTAAGTATTATTGTAATCATTATATTCGTGGAAAAAACACAAAATTTTTTTTCCTAAAATCTAATTTTGATTGATCTTATTGAAATAAAATTTCTAAAATTAATTTATTATATTTTCACTCTGTACACATCCAATATGCATTATTAAATTTAATGGGTTACATATATTGTATTGACTGCAATTATGTATATGGATATAATTAATACATAATAATGTATACACAATTATATTATATATTTATTATATATATTTCAAAAACTTTCTTGAAATAACATTACAATAATGTTTGTTCTAGTTCATTAAGTTCCTATTTGTGTTTTGATTGTATATTATATTTTGTTCTTATTTTCTATTTATAAACATTGTATTTCTTTACACATTATTTGTTATATAATATTATATATTGTGACATTAATAATAAAATTATATTATTCCGCAGTGATTGATTTTTGATTAATTTTATTTACAATGTCTGCTGATGAATTTTTTTTTTCGCTCTATTATGATGGGAAAGGATTTGAAACAATATAATTATATTCCTTTAGAAAGGTAGGCCTTACTGAAAATGAAAACTAAGTGCTGTTTAAAATTTTTGGAGGACTAATAATTTATCGATATAGATATTTTTGTGATAATTTTAAATTTATAAATGATATATTTGATACTAAACCAAGAGAAATGTAGGCCCCTTTTGGTAAAATTAATAATAAAATATTTTCAACAATTAGTGAATATGTGAAAGTAGAAAGATTTTTTGAGCTAAAAATCTATAAATTATATAATGTTTTCTTTAAACATGAAGTCATTATTTAAGATTGGCTTAAGCATTTGAATACAATTATATTACGCTATACTACACATGTATAGAATATATTTAAATTTCTTTGTTTAAAAATCAAAATTAATTTATATTGTTAAAATATTGTTAAAAAAATTAGCATAAAAAAAATAAAAACTAAATAATTGTATTTATAAATCTATATTCTTGCTTCTAAATTAAAATGTTGGGAATATTCAAATGATTGACTATAGACTATTTATGTTGATTGATTAATTATTAAATTATTTGAATAAAACTAAAAGTACAAGATATAAAAATATAAACAAAAAATCCAACGCTACGCTATGTAGTACATAGGCATGTACATAATAATAAATATATAAATTTATTGTTTTTCATAAATATTGAATAAACTATTTCTTACTTTTTTTTGTTTTATAATTTTCAAAAAAAGTAGTTATATTCAAAATTTCAGCTTAGGCTTTGGAGTTTTATAACATTTCAGTTGGAAAAGTAATTTCTATGCTTGTTTGGAAAAGATCATAATTTAAATAACATTTATTGGAAAATATATTTTTGAAGATTTTGACCCACCTTTGTATACATATTATATAAACTCATACATATTTCAGGTGTGAATTTTTATAAAATGCTATATCATAATTTTTATTAAAAGCTCGTGTCATATAAAAAATAATTTGATGTTAAATTAAAACTAAAAATTTGAATAATTCTTCTCAAAAATAAAATGTATAAAAAAAAAATTTGCCTAGAATAGTTTAACAAAAATATAAAAATTTTAGATAAATTTTTAAATAATGCTTACAACAACTTTAGATTAATTAAAAATCAACCTATATATGCTTCTAGCTAAGTTATTGAATATCTTGAAGAAAACAGTTTTTGCCCTGTAAATTTGAACAGAGAAAGTAAATATATTATTTTATTTTTGAAGTACAAATTTAGAAATTTCTACATAGATGAACCTTATTTATTGTTAATCGAAGCAAATTGTTTTTTCGTAAAATTGATTAATTGCAGATTATATACCTAATATTTATGTTACTATAATCTTCTATGTCTTGCATATACAATTGATACATGATTATCATTTAAAATTCAATTTCTTAGTAAATACAAAATAAAAATTTATTTTAAAATTGATTATTATCTAGCCTGGCAAACATATTATTCAGTCAAACCGAAGAAATCGAAAAGATAAAATGAAAGAAATTCAATTGATAACCATGATAATTATAGTATTAAGGTATAAAAATTTTCTTAAAATAAATATTATATTTACGTATTTCGACTTGTCGAGACAATTTTAAAATAAATAATGAAAAAAAATACTAATATGTATTTATGTGCAATGAGAAATCAATTTTTTTTTTGTGAGATGTTTCTGTACAGTGAAAAAATTTAGTTGTTGCAGCAGATATAATTTCTGTATATCTCTCACTCTCGCTTTATGCTATATAAATATTTTAAATCGAACTCAACTTATTTATTGTTGCATTTGAATTCGTCATATCAAAAATATTTAATATACTTAGAATCTATTTAATAAAAATAAAAACTAGTATTTTGGTTCATCAACTTTTTTTTAAAGATATTATTTGTAAGTTTCAAGAAAAGAACTGTTTTTTATATAAATGTAGTAGGTAATTCAAAAATCTAAGTCTAAACTTTCTTATTATGGTTTGTGATTACTTCTGGAAGTAATAGTTACTTTTTCATACATATCTGTAACATATGGCTAAGAACTTTTTCTAGATGAATTGGAAATTAAAAATATTGGCAGTGAAAAGAAAGAGGTGGGCGATCTATAATGACTTTATAAATTTTTTTTCTATATAGCTATCAGAGTTGTAAAATTTCTGCCAAGGTCAGAGAATTCCCTGCAAGTTTTAAATTTGGTGCAGCGTCAGCGGCTTATCAAGTCGAAGGTGCCTGGAATATTGATGGAAAAGGCGAAAATATTTGGGATAATTTATTTCACAACCATCCTGAATTAGTTGATGACAGATCAAATGCAGACATATCTTCAGATTCATACCATCATTTCGACGATGATTTAAAAGCTTTGAAGGAATTAGGAGTAAGAATTTTTTATTTATTTAATTTCTATTTTTTATTTTATCATTATCAATCTATTTTTTATTTTATCATTATCACAATTATATTATTTATTTTATCATTATCACAAGAAGCATAATTTTATTGAACTGAATTTTCTTTTTTTTATAATTTTAGGCTAATTTTTATCGATTTTCAATTTCTTGGTCCAGAATTTTACCTAATGGTGATTTATCAAATGTTAATCGTGCTGGAATAAAATATTACAATTCAATGATTAATAAGTTAATCAATGCTGGAATAGAACCAATTGTTACCATGTACCATTGGGATTTACCACAGGCGTTGGAAGCTAATGGTGGTGGATTTTTGCATCCGATATTTCAAACACACTTTAAAAATTATGCCAATGTTTTATTCCATTATTTTTCAGATAGAGTGAGATTTATGATTATAATTATGTTAAAAGTTTTAATCGTGCTTAAGAAGTTAATTAAACTTTTTTAGGTCAAATATTGGCTTACTTTTAATGAACCACTATTTCAATGTCGTTACGGTTACGGAACTGGATTATTCGCACCAGCAGTAGTGTCTGAAGGAATAGGGGAATATAAATGTGTGGAAAATACTATCAAAGCACATGCATTGGTGTATCATCTATATCGAGAAAAATATTTCAACAAGCATCCCGCCAAAATAAGCATATCGTTAAATGGCAGATTTTATTTTTCAGAATTTGAAGATAATGAAATTATTGATAGAGCTCTACAATTTTCGGTAATTTTTACAAATAAACTATAACTATCTAGTCTAGTTTATAAACAACTTTAACGGAAACATTTATTTTTTTTTATATATGTGCATAGTTTGGAATTTTCGCACATCCTATATTTTCCGAAAAAGGAGGCTACCCAGATGTGGTTGTGTCACGAATAAACGAAAAAAGCAAAATAGAAAATCGAAATCATTCGCGATTGGAACATCTTAGTGAGCATTGGAAGAATACAATCAGAGGTACCGCTGACTTTTTTGGCCTTAACTATTATACATCCAGAATGATAAGAAGGAATGAAAGTAAAGGTGTAACAATTTCTTGGCTTAATGATGCTGGTTATTCTGATTACCCCAATCCAAAATGGGAACGTGGTTTCCCATCTCATTTGTATATTGTGCCTGAAGGTTTAGAAGGATTGTTAAAATGGCTTCGTGATGAATATAATAATGTGGAAGTGATAGTTATTGAAAACGGTTATGGTGATGAAGGAGAATTAAATGACAATAAAAGGATCTCATATTATGAAAAACATTTAAATGCTATAATGAATGCAATCGATGATGGATGCAATGTGACTGGATATTCGGCATGGTCTTTAATTGACAATTTCGAATGGCATCGCGGTTATACGTAAGTAAATCGATTATTTTTACTTTAATATAATTAATTTTCGTAAAAAAGATTATACATCATTATTGTTCTTAAAATATTTAAAATAAGGTATTTTAAAATTGATTGAGATATCTCATTTCTGGTATATATTGTTGATAATTGCAAAATAAAATTTTCATTTTAGGCAAAAATTTGGATTATATCACGTAGATTTTAATAGTCCGAATCGAACAAGATCACCAAAAAAATCAGCTAAATTTTTTAGAGATATCATTTCAACAAAAATTATTCAAGCTTCAGGCTCAAATCATGGATCATATTATATTAGTTTTAAGTTAATTTTATTATTTAATATAATTCTTGTGTTTAATAGATAGATAGAATAAATAAATTAATTACTACTGTAAATACAAAGTTCAATTCTTCTTTTTTTGTCTAATTTTTAGGAATTTTTGAAGATATTAAATTAAATTTAACAATTTCTAAGTCTTTTTTTACAAAATTCCTAAATTCCTTAGTTTGATTTTCTGATTTAAGCAATTCAAATTCAGTCTCAATAATAGAAATAAATCATTAATTTCAGTTTACTAAAATAATTAAACATTAAGAAAAACTTCAAAGAGAGGCAAAATATTGCAATAAAATAATATTATTAAATACGTCATTGTTAAGATACAATTAAATAAATATTTATCTTCTAAACTGAACTCTAAAAAAATGTAATTAGTTTAGTAGTGTGTCTACTAACCGTTACTAATAATATAACCCAGACTAACTATATAATTCCTAAAAATAAATTGATATAATTAAACATTGAATGATAAAATTATTAATTTTATCATTTTTTAACTTTTATTAAATTAATTGTTACGTAACTGAAAAATATTATATATCGTATATTTTGTCATGAGAACTTTTAGTTCAGTTTTTTAATATTTCAGTTTCAAATCGTATTTAATTTGTGAAGTAACTATTATAATGAATTACGGATTTATTTGTTATTTTCTAATGTATTTATGGTAGTGTCACAATATTACTCAATTAAATTATAACTAATTTTTTTTAAATCTATATTTGAGATTTCAGGAAAAATGAGAATATGACATCATTAATGATTTCTTAAAAAAATTATTATTATAAAAGAATAAAAATAAAAATTAGTTCATATAATTTTTCGTAATTTTCAAACTTATTTCCAAGAAATAAAATAATCTCGAATATTTGAACTTTAAGTTCTTAAATGCTAAAAGTGTATGAAGTTGTAGAATTTAAAATTATACTAACTTCAAGTACGGATCCGTAAAATTTAAATTTATGGGATGTGAGGTTCTTTTTTTACTACTTTATAAACTAAATATATTGAATTTCTAATAAGTAAAATTAGATAGTTAAAAAATTAGAGAACACACTAAAATTGAGTTTTTTTATTAACAAATTTTTTTTTAAGCTCTCAAGGGTACGGTATCGAACGAACATTTCCAAAAGATTTTATATTTGGAGCTTCAACAGCCGCCTACCAAATAGAAGGAGGCTGGGACAGTGATAATAAATCATCAAATGTTTGGGATTATTTTATTCATAAAGATCCAGAAATTATTAAAGATAAATCTAATGGTGATATTGCAGCAAATTCTTATAATTTATTTGAAGAAGATTTAAAAGTCATTAAGGAATTGAAATTAAATTTTTATTCTTTTTCAATTTCGTGGAGTCGAATTTTACCCACAAATGATTTAAGTGAAATTAACGAAATTGGCATAAATTATTATAATTCTGTCATAGATAAATTGTTAGAAAATAATGTACAACCAATGATTGTAATGCATTATTTTGACTTGCCTATACATTTATATGAATTCGATGGATATAGTAATGAATCTTTTATTGAAATTTTCGAATCATATGCCGATATTTTATTTGAAAATTTTGGAGACCGTGTAAAATATTGGATAACTTTTAATGAACCATTTTTTAATTGTATGCTTGCCTTAGGATTTAAGATCTTTAAAACGCTTCCTAGGGAATTTGAATCTGATGTTTATTATTGTTTAGATTCAATTTTAAAAGCTCACGCAAAAGCTTACAGGCTGTATGAGGAAAAATATTTAAATAAATTTGGAGGCAAAATTGGAATATCTCTATCTTCTTATTATTTTTATTCCGATGATAAAGAATTAACAGATTTGGCGTTACATCATCAATTAGGAGTTTTAGCAAATCCTATCTATAGCAATCTCGGAGGATATCCTGAGATAATTTTATCTGATACTCCATTCCTTCAACAGCTTGATGATGAATGGATAAATATAATAAAAGGAAGTGCAGATTTTTTTGGTCTCTCTTATTTTACATCTGGAATATTGAATAAATCAAATAATGTTAATGATAAATTTGCTTCACCAATATCTTTGTTACGAAAAGTACAAATCTCTGCAGATCCTAAATGGAAAAAATCGTCTTCAGAATTTTTATACAATGTGCCAGATGGGTTGACCGAGCTTCTAAGGTTTGTATTATTATTATTATTTATTATTAAATATAGTCACATGAAAAATGTAAAACAGTTTTGGAGCATTTAAAATTAATAAATATTGCCTTAAACTGGCATGCCTGACAATACTAATTAGCTAATAGAGTACTTTGATAGGGTATACCATCGTATCATTGAGATAATTTGAAATTATATATAAAAATAGATGCAGATTTTTCTATGATATTATTGCCAGTAATGAAACTTTTAAAGTCAAAATATAATAATAATATAGTGGATCCTCACCAAAATATAATTATTCTTAAAAACATAGGAATCAACGAACGATTTTAAAGGAATTATTTCTGATGATCATATTCATTATTTAACATAGGACAGAAATTAATTATTCAGGATTTATTAATAGGCCCACCCTATTGTAGCTATAAATTTCGTAAGAATTAGAGATTTAAGCTGATGAAAGAAGTTTTATTTTTTGTTTATTATATATTAGTACACTAAATAGATTTATGTGCAGTACTATCATCTTCTTTAGGTGGATTCGAAACACTTATAACAATCCTGAAGTTATTGTTACTGCTAATGGTTGGTCAGATGTAGGAGATATTTATGATGATGGTCGTGTTACATACCTTGAAGTATGTAATATAAAATTTTCCATTAAATTTTACAGCATGTTTACTATATATACCATTCTCATTCATATTTCAGGATCATTTAGAAGCTATTTTGAAATCTATAGAAGATGGTTGTAATGTCACAGGATATTCTGTGTGGAGCCTGATTGATGGATTTCACTGGTTTGACGGCTACACGTTAGTAAACTATTACATTATTAACATTTAAACGATTATATTTTAATATAAATTTCAGGCAAAAATATGGATTATATTCTGTAAATTATACAAGTATTAAGCGAGAAAGAATTCCGAAAATTTCAGCAGAGTTTTATAAAAGATTATTAATTTCACGAAAATTGTTATTCTAATTTTAGTTTTGACTATGTATAAGTATTGTTTGTATAGTATACAAAACTACATTTGTGCTAATTTTGTTATATATTAAGTAGATGAAGTGAATGTTTATTGTTTATAGATTAAATTAAATAAATTATCATAAAATCAGATATAGGTACATAGGTTTTTAGAAGAATGAATAAACGATGCTGAATATAAAGTTATTTGATATTAGGTATGAAATTTTCATTAAAATTATTAATAATTTAACAATATTAAAAATAAATAAAGAGAAAAAGAACGTTATGGTATTATTGTAAAAAAAAAATAAAACAGTTACAAACATTAAATTAAAAACGCATTTAATTAAAAAAATAATTGCCGTTAATAAAGAAAACATTTAATTTTATGCTTACAAAAATTATCTAAATCAAAATAAAACATACATATTTTATTGCGCTTATTTTATTTTTGTGTTGTATCGTGTATGCGTGTAATTTTCATTCATTCATTACGTACATATAGCATTTTAATTCCATGACTTGGATAACATAGGCTACATGTTTTAAAAAAGCTACTGATAACTATAATGGTACTGTTATTCATCTATAAGTAATTTGACACGGCGGCGGCAATTTTGTGTCCAAACTTCAACTTATCATAAAAAAAAATTAAGAGTCACGTTTTTATATATTGGATGTTTATATTTGGTTGATTTAATATATGTTGATATGTTGATTTTGATCAATTCTATTCTACATATCTATTAAGGTAAAATCTAATTAAACTTAAAAAAAACTATAAGATTAGAAAAAAGGAACTTTCAATGAGTACTCGAATAACGAAGTATGAAACATAGGTGACATAGTCAAGTATACTGATAAAGATCTTATGTACTTCGCGTGATTGTGATTTAAGTGTGTGTGGATTTTTTTTGCAAATAAAAACTTAAGTTTTTTTCAATTATACCAGTTGTAGAATGATTTTGTTTTTTATCCAAAGTTCATCAAAGTTAATTTGATTTAGCATGAATAAAAAGGATATAAACTAAATAAATAGTAAGAAGATAATAACACATTTTTAATAAGTAAAAACATTTTTTCTTATTTTCTTAAACCATTTACCATAATATGCTTATAATATATACATACGCATACGTAAGTTATATAAATAAATAAAAAACGTCTTCATCGTCAGTTCAATAATCATAAATTAAAACAGATTTCCAGTTGGGGAAAATAACTAATTTCAATTTAAATAATTTATAACCAAAAGCTAAATAAGAGCTTCATTTGATTTTGTGGTATAAAATTTATGCAGACTTTTTACGTTTATTGGCAAAATTTTCAAAAATATTCTGCTAAATGTTTCTAATTTAAATTAAATATCAAAGTTTTGATATATTTGTTTTGTTTTTTCGTGGAAACAAGAAACAACCATAGATTTTATCTATCATCAAATTTATAATACTATTATCATTATATGAAACAATTTAAAATGAAATAAACTTAACCCAATATTCTTTAAATTTGATGCCGGGCTTAATTACGGCTGGCAAATGAAAGAATCCTTGCAATTGTTGTTTTCTTATTGATCGAATATTTTAAAAAAAACATAATGAAGAAATTATTATATTTATTCGAATTATACATTGCATATATATATTCCATTATATTCCATTCCAATTCGATTTGTTTATTTTTTCATGTCTGGTTGGATCTCTTACTTTCGTCTTTTAAATGAAATTTGAATAAAAAGAGATTTTGCGGGAAACCTTTTAGCATACCTCACTCTAAAAAAAAAATGTTTATTTATTTCCCAATCAAAAAATAATAAAAAAAAAAATAATATAATATAAAAAAAATTAACAATAAAACTAAATGATAGATTTTGATAGCACTTAATAGTAACTTTTTGTTCTTCAGGAGTTTAAATTGAAAGAGAATACTATAATTTTAAAATTAAAATTTATGTATATATATATTTTTTTTTAAATTGGTGGAAATAAGGAATGATAGTTTTTTTGTTTAATAAAAAAAAGTTAGTTAGAAGAAGGATAAATTAAAAATAAAAATTTGCGTTAATTGATATTCGATCTTCAATTGCATCCCTCAAGGCTTCTTAAAGAATATTTTATACATTCAATCAACTTTATCTACATTCTAAATTCATTGAGCCCTAAAGAAGCTCTAAAAAACCAAAACATTTTTTTTTACTTTACTTAAATAAAACGCAATCAATCATAATTGTGGTACATATGGTATAGTACAAATGGTAATATTATGTTTAGATTGAATTTTTATTGGATATTTCCATACTACAATTTTTAACTAATTTTAATATAAACATATTTTATTCATATATAGTTTTTATTAATTTGAGTTAAGTCTTTAAAATCTACGATAATCTCTTTTTTGTCTCTAAATAAAATTGAAAAAAAAAAAAATTGAAATTACACTTTGTTGTGCTAAGCGTCTGTCTGGGCGATGATTTTTTAAGTAGGTATTTAGTTTTTTTTTCCAAATATTAGCAAAACACGAGAAAATAATGTCAGAGATAACAAATTTCATTGGAACAGTATTATAATTTTGGTTCATATAATTTTTTATTTTTATTATTATTTATAATAAAAATTTTCTTTATGTTGAGCAGACATGAAAACTAATGCGGGCATACAAAAGATTTATCTTTATACCGTAATAATTTAAGTTTGTTTTTTTTTTTTTTTAATATATTTACAAAAAATTCAATTTAATTAAAGTAAATCTATTTTGCTTTCTAACCCAAAATGTAAATTATAGTTTTACAAAATAAATTCAATATTTAACAATGAAAATGTATCTTTTCGTTTGTTCAGTTCGCACAATTTAAGAATTTTTAACTGAATTTATATAGAATCTGACCACAAAAAAAAAAATTAAATATTTTAGAACTACATATTTTATTTTATTTCAATCCAATTATTAATAAAGCTCCTATAGCTATCAACTACTTGACAAGTACAGGTGATGAAAATATATGGAAATCCTTTCATTCAATTTTTCAAAAAACCAACTGCATTAGACTTGAACACATTCAATATCGTGTTCCCTGGAAGTAAAGGCCCTACTTCCTCAACTTCAAGTATTTTCACGCCAAACACGTACTACTTCAACGGCACACCCATTCTTCGTCAAAATTCCCAGATGTGATAGAACGAGCTTCGGAGATTCGTTTTCAATTCGCACCTCGAGAATGTGGAATGCTCTCCCATTAAAACTGTTCCCGACAACTGGCGGACGCTTGATTTACGACTTTCGCCGCTTTAAGAAGAGTGTAAATGATTATCTACTAACTGTCTCACTTTTTAATGCCGTCTAAACTTCCTGTCCTCATTACCAAATCATAAAAAATCCTATAAACTCTATTATACTTCTTATAGTATAAAAGTTATCCCACCTAGTGATTTGGTAACTTTAATAAAAAAAAAAATAAAAAAAAAATATCATAGTATCTCTATAACGCCCTGATTTCTCAAGTCTCTCCGTACTTTACACTTCATTGACTACTTCAACTTTATCGACTAATTCGATGATATTTAAAAAAATTAACAGAGTCGAAGTTATACTCAATGTGAAATTTGTATCGTACACGTTCAATACATTCTTTACATAAATATTTATTTACTTAGAAAATAATTTTCTGGATGGAGAAATTTTTAAAAATTCATGAAAACACAGATTTAAGAAATTTTTTGTTAAATACAATAAATTTCAAACATAGATTGTTAGTTTAAAATTTTTATATGCCATAAATTTACTTAATCACGACTTCTGCTTCAAATTTAACGTGTATGGATGGATATTTGATATTCAAATTCAAATTCGAATTTTTCAAGGAAAATCAATGTGAAGTGAAAATTTTCTTCAATTTTTTATTTTTTTTTTCATAATATTTTTATAAAAAAAAAAAATAATCAATTTGATTTAAATAAGTATATAGTCTGTATAATACAATGAATTAAGATCAAGTAAAATAAAAACAGATGAGATTTCAACAAAATAAAAATACTTCTGAGTCAAAGTTAAAAGTATAATTTAAAATAAATAAAGTTAAAAAACAAAAGAAATCAAATTGTATATTTGGAATCATAATTAAATTTGTTATCATCAAATCTGGTAATTAGTAAAGTGTTAAAAGAAATGTTTATTTATGAAATTCATGAATTTATATATATTTTTAAAATTTATAAGAAAATAACTTGAAATTGTGTTGAAAATTGTCTCATCCTGCGATGTTATCATAATGGGTAAATTTGTACCAATTATCGACTATTCTTCAGGTGAGAAAGGATTTATTAATCTAATTTTTTTGGGGTTTATTTAACAATTAGTAGGTGTTTTTATGTACAGGATTTAGATTATTAATTTGCTTTTCAAATATCGCTAGTTGAATTCAATTATATCTTAATTATAACATAAAGTCAATGTTGTTATGGTCTATATATGATTGCTGGCTCCAAAATGTGCACTTATAGTATAAAGTAAGTACTTGTAATTTAGAATTTCATACAATAAAAGACTCAATATTTTTGTGTTTTTTTATTTTGGTTTATTTTTTGGGGACATTCTAGTTCTAGTATATATTACGATTCATCAAAAATCCTATAAACACCCTATTATCACTCTATTATTTTATAAAAATATGAATTTTTAGCTTCACATGACAATGGATAAACGATAATTAAATTTAAGTCACAATTTTGTATTATCTATCTTAAGATATTAAACATAAAATGTATAATTTTTTTTTTGTTGAGATGAAATTTATTTAAATTTGTATAATACAAGAACTTACTCATTCCTAATAATACAATCATAGTTATGAAATTTCATCATAAAAGTCACAGGAACATGACAGTTAAAATTTAAATTTAATAAACTTTTATTGATTTCCTCATCAACAAGTTAATTGCGAATGCGTGGGGCTTATATTTTCTGAACTGGAAAATTGTTTTTCTTTTCCAACTACAATTTGCAGAATAAATACATAAAAAACTTTAATAAAAAGAAAATAATAATATATATAATTTAGATAAGTCTATAATAATTGTGTATTTTAAAACAATTTACATGAAGCCCAAAGGCATTCACGATCTCTTTAATCTAATTTAAATATTTAGCTTTTAAATTAAATCATGTCAACAGTTAACAGACTTCTATATCTCTCTATCTTTCTTAATATATAGGTTCTCGTGTGTATGCTTTGTATATTTATATATTTATAAAAGTATAGTATAGATTGCTACAAGTATATATTTGAAATATAAAAGCTATAAAGATAAAATTAAAATATTTAATCCGCACATTAATAAGCTTTATCCTTTGATAATAAATTATTCAATAGGACTGCGAAGTTAAGCCGAATTTAAAGTTTTTTTCAGTTCCATGCAAGTTTTGAAACATTATATAATTTTTTGAAAAAAAAAACCCAAGTTCTATGACTAGACTACTAAAAGCTAAGTTCAGGCGCTTTCTAATTCTTCCTGATATCTTAAAGTTTTGGAGTTTATCTTGTTGTAGGGAGTAATATTAATTTTATAATTGATACCATTAAAGCTTTTTTTCCGTAGACTTGTCAATTAAAAAATCTGACACCATTAAAGCTTTTTTCCGTAGACTTGTCATTCAAAGATCTAACCAAAAATGATCAATACACTATATATATAGCAAAAGACGAGCCGGATGACAGAATCAAATTATGTACCTATAATATTTTTAAAAAATTTTAATTAGTGTACCAATAAATTTATTCATATGAATCTACAAAGGTATGTTACGTGAGAACATTTTTTTGATTGCTACAATATGTATATATGTTTTCAATGAAATTTCTCACACTACATTGCTGCATTTGCTTCACTTTAATCATATGTATATAAATAAAAATATAAAATTCAATGTGATTTTGATGACATAGGAGTAATAGTTTTTTATGTCCTATGTGAGTTGTTGTTATCATATTTTGTAGGATTTATCTTAATTCTGATTTAAACAACCATAATAATGATGTTAAAAATCACTGGTTCATAGGCTAAGAATTATGTCAATCGTAAGAATCATATTGACTAGAATTACATCAAACTTATATTATTTTCGTTATGATAATTTTTTTTTCCTAAACAATAGTTGTATCGCAAATGAGATACACATGGTGACTGGTCTACGCTCGCTATAGTAAATATAGCTTTAATAATGTTTATTATTGTCCGTGGACTTGAACTTGTTGTAGCACATGAATGCAGTTCTTCCCTGATTCACTAAAAAAAACACCGTTATATTCATACTCTTGTTCTGTACATATATCTATATTATATACATACCTACGTACAATGTACATATAAAGTTGAGTTTTACGAAAAAAAAAAAATATATATGCGAATACATATGGGCATGTTGACTTCATTTTTTTTTTTCTCCAAGATTAGAAGAAGTTTTGCAAAAAAAATATGTATGATATGTACCGGTAAATCTGTTTTAAATTTGGTTTTAAAATATTTATTTATATATATACATATATTTATGTTTCTTGATTATTATTTTTTTTCTTGTGGAATGTTAATATATCATTAATAAATAAAAAAAAAATATATATACATATATATTATATTGACTTAAAATGATAATGAATAGAATATTTAGTTATAATAATTTTTCTACTGTGATTATTTTTCTATAAGCTTAACCTACACAGAGTTCTTGTCAAGAAAAAAAAAAAAAAACAAAATAAGAAATTTTGTTTTGACGGACAATAACAACTGCATTCTCAGTTCTTTTAAGTATAGAATATAATATTTATATAGTTTAAATTTATTTACTCTTTAAATACTTTGTATATTTTACGGGTTTTTCTATGTTTATATCGCAAGTTTACTTCAACAGCGACATAATTTAATTTGTAATTTTTTATTTTTGAAAACAATATAATGATGTGATGTAATACTATAATATATCATTTTTCAACTGATAGGAAAATAGAGTTAATAAAGTTAAAAATAAACATATATATGTATAAAGTGTACAAGTTACAAATAAATATGTAACGTGTTTATAACTAAGTTATCTTTAGCTTTAATTTTCTATGAAAAAAATTAAAATTATTTATTTCTTAATTAATTCATATATTTTACGAATATATACAATCAGGCCATTGTACATTTAACATTTTGCGACAGCTAATATATATTATTAGATATAGTTTTGAATCTATTATTTGCTTTAAATTAACACCTTTAAAAAAGTCATTTTATATTCGAAACGACACTTTTACCATTTTTCTATTAGTAGAAATTTCCACAAAATAATAATGGAATAAATTGGATCGTGACTAGTTCGTCAAAATTAAAACATATCGTTGGAAAATATAATGAAAACCAATATTCGATATTCACGATTATTTCGATATTATGTAAACGATATTTTCGATATTATATAAACCCAGAAATCTTTATCAACTTCTACTGACACCTTTTGTTACTTTTTTATATCTTTACTCGTCACTGTTCAATTTCGTAATCATAATTCTAAATAATTATTAAACTTTACTGTTCTTCAACTCATCATAGTGCATAAATCAATATGAACTTTATTCAGTTGGAGGTTTTTAACTCCCATTGAACTGAATTTCAAAATCAACCAAAATTTCGATGACAATATTTAACCCGACAATATTTATGTGAAATATATCTAATTTAATAAACCAAAATGACTTATACACACCTCTGTATATAGTTTTACAAATTATACATTGTATTTATTTCATTCTGATGATTTTATCTATATAGGAATAATACTTTTTATACAACATTTTTTGTTATTCTCTATGTAGGTATATTTTGTACATGTACATTTATACACATTATAATATATGTTTGATATAATTAAATTTAATAATTTTATAAATTTAGAATATTTTTTTTAGATTTCTCATAATTGTTTGAATATTTACTTCATTCTTTTTATTATACACAAATTTTTTGTAAGTCTGTTTTTTAATTTTTTTTTTTATTTTGTTTAATATAAAATATACATAAAATGTACGACGATATAATATTTTCACTGTGTATATTATAAAATATGTATATTATAAAATATAAGAAAAAAAAAAAAAAAATTGATATATTTGTTAAAGATTTTGAAATCTAGATAAGTTACTGTTGACTGTCCATTTTTACACGCATTCGCGCATTAAAATATCTGAACAACAAGTGGAAAATAATAAACATAATCAGGAAAATAAAATAAAAATACAGAAGATTGCGCAATTTAGAGAGCAGGGTTATATTTTGATAAAGTTTCTTGACACTTTAATTTTTTTTATTATTTTCCGCGTCTGAAAAACAAATGTTATTATTTCATTTTTATTTTTGCATTCAAATAGAAAAATCTAAATTTATTAGCATAGAAGTGTTTTGTTAAAATTTAAATTTTTTGTTAAGATATAATTGAAAGATATATAGACTCGAATTCTATATAGTTCTAAATTAAAGAGCATGAATTTTCTTTTATTTTTTTTTTTATGACCATTGTGGTTTTTTTTTTCAAAATTTACGTCTCCTGGAGTATCTTAATAAGGAGTATGTTATCTCTGATATAGTAAAATGGGTTAGTAAGATTTTAAACTTTGTACTAGTAATTTCAGCTCTAATAAAATATTGAAATTTTTTTTCAAAAAGTCACAGGAAATAAAAGTAAATATTATTTTTAAGCCCATTGTTTTGTATTAATTGACTAAAATAATTAATTATGAATCGAACAACCTATACAAGTAATTAGTGTATATAACAACTTTAATGTCATAACGCATAATATTTAAATGCTCATAAATTAAAGAAAAAGTGCAGAATTTGTTAGAACATTTTTCAGAGAAATTATTTATTTGCATATCAAAAAAAAAAAAAAAAATGTGCGAGTGCTTATGCAACTGCTCCCTAATGCAAAGATTTTCATAAAAAACTATACCGCAACGGATAATAATAATAAATATTTTACAATCTTCATTTTTATTTTTGCGATAAATGTATTTTATAGTGTGTAAGAAGAACTTCGTTTGGATCAAAAGCAAACTGTAGTTAAAGAATGTTTAATGACGATAAGTAAAAATATTAAAAGTGGTGTATGCGTCGACAAATATAAGCTATGCATACAATGTATAAATTTTGCCTCTTAAAATCTGTATCTATTTTACATTATTTTGAAATTACAGAGTTTTAAGGTACTGAATATGAACGCAACATACAGTATGTTGCATTCTGATCAATCGTCATTTCATTTCTATATCATACAAAAATTACTTGTTTGAATGTATCCAATATTATGTGTGCAAACATTTTTCAAGAAAAATTAATGCATTAGGTATATGCAAAAAACATTTTATAAACATATATAATATACACATATAGACATATATATTAGCATGAGCTTGAGAAATGAGAAGTTTCTTATTTTTTCAATTAAAATAAAAAATAATAAAAACTACTTCAGCTTATTTTAAAAATACTGGGTAATATTGACGTGATTTTCGTTATTTTTTTTTTTTTTTTTTTGAATTCCTTGAAGCAAAATTATAACCATCTGCAAGTAATTACCATAATAAATACTTCGTTTTTATTGTTATTAGAAAACGAAGACGAAAAAAACAAGAAAATAGTTCTTTTCTTTTACATTTATTTATGTACACATGTTTGTATGTGTATAGTTCTCGTCTGACATAATTTAAGTACATGTTTTAATTTCAAAGTTTGATTAACAGTGAACAATTTGTTTTGGAATTTTTACATATAAAAACTTAAATAATTTTGTGAGATTTTTTTATAGTAACATTTTTAAAATTTACTGGAAGGATTGCATCCAATTTTACTCCTCGTAAATAATTATATTTTTATCATAAGAAAACGAAACCGTAACTCCTCATCCAGTAAATTTGTACATACAATTTGTGATAATGCTGCTCTATCAACTATCTATTTAACTCATAAAATCACTAAGTCAACAATTAATAATACTATTTAAAGTTATTGACCAAATTTTTGCTAAAATTGACATTAGAAAACCAAATTTTTTATTTATTATTTTTTTTATTTTTTTTTATTTTTGTATATATGTATAATTGTATATATTCGTATAGTTACACATATTTGTGTTTTAATTAAAATACATTTTTAATTCAAACCATTCTACCATAATGTGGTTTATATGGATCAGGATTAAATGGTGGTGTTGTTGGAATTGGTCTAGCTGGACCTGATGGTGTTTTTCCTCTATCGACAAAACCATATGCCGAATGAAGTACTGCTGCAATCAAGACGAATAATAAATTAAAAAGCAAAATTAGTTTCATTTTTTTTACACAGCTATAGGTTTTTCAGTGTTTAATTTTGAAATATATTTTCCACGCTATGAATTATATTTTAAAACAGGTTAGGGTATTTATAGTAAAAAAAAAAAAAAATTGTTTATGATAATAATTTATGAAGTAAATATATATTATTTATTTATTTATTTATTTCATTTCTGCTTAACACAAACAGTTTACAAAAGCTTAAAATTAAAAAAAATTTACATTACGTTAGCAGTATTATGTTACAAATAAAATTTGATAAATATATTTACATTACATAATAAAAATTTAAAATACTATTCGTAAGAACTAAAATAAGAATTTAAAATTTATTTAATTATTGACTATATTATACAATATGGCTAAATAAAATTGATTTTTGAACATTCTTTGACAAAGAGAAATCGATTGAACTCTTATATTTATTGCCCAAAATCAACATTCGGTTAACTGGCTCAAACATTCCATAATTTGTTCTATGACAAAAAGTTACAAAAAGGTTATTGGAACGTAATCTGGATTCAGTAATAAATTGAATTTTGCCAGAAATTTGATTTGAGATTATATTGTCTTTGATTATTTCAATTAGGAAAGTAATATCAGCAACTTCACGCCTTTTTTCTAAAGAGGTCAAGTCAATCAATTTCAGCCTAAATTGATAGGAAGGGAGAATAAGGGGGTCGGACCATGGTAAATTACGAAGGGCAAATCTGAGAAATTTTTTTTGAATAGATTCAATTCTATCAATATGGACTTGATAGAATGGAGCCCATACTTGGGTTGCATATTCCAAAATTGGTCGAACTAGTGTCGTAAAGAGGGCTTTCAAAATGTAGGGATCAACAAAGTCTTTTGACCATCTTTTAATAAACCCAAGCAACGAGTTAGCTTTATTAGTGATATGAGTATAATGGATTTTAAAAGAAAGTTTTTCATCAAAATAAACACCCAGATCTTTAATTGATTGAACTTTTAATAACTTTTCATTATTGAAAGAGTAACTCGAAGGCACAGGATTTGTTCGGCGAGAATACGAGACCAAATGACATTTGCTAATGTTGAGCTTAAGATTGTTCTCATGACACCATTTATAAAAATTATCAAGGTCTTTCTGTAGTAAGGAACTATCATGGTTGGACGTGATTTTTTTAAAAAATTTCATGTCATCCGCATAAATTTGCACCTCACTATTATTAATGATTGACGTAACGTCATTTACAGAAATAATAAACAGTAAGGGACCCAGATGGCTACCTTGTGGGACGCCTGAGTTGGCCTCAATAGAAGAAGATACAACGCCTCTAAAAGCGACATTGTAGCTTCTACCTATTAAGTACGAGTGAATCCAATTGAGAAAAGGTTCTGGAAAGCCATAGGCTTTCAATTTGAGAAGGATTACACTATGCGGTAAAATGTCAAAAGCCTTACTTAGATCTGTATATACGACATCTGTTTGGAAGCCTTCCTCCATGTTAGCAATGAATTTTGAAGTACATTCAACAAGATTGGTTGAAGTTGACTTGTGTTTCATGAAGCCATGTTGGTTATCTACCAAAAAACTTGTGCAATGAGGGTACACAAAGTCGAAGATCATAAGCTCAAACAACTTTGGGATAGCTGAAAGCTTCGCAATTGGGCGGTAGTTTGCTACATCATTCCTAGCATTTGCCTTGTGAGTCGGTCTAATGAAAGCTACTTTCCAAAAAGAGGGGAAAATACCGGAAGAGATCGAAAGGTTGAAAAGGCGAGACAGGGGATAGGCAAGAACATCAGAACAATTTTTCAAAATGTTCTCCGGTATACCGTCGGGTCCAGGAGTAGTGTTATTTCCCTGGCGACTTAGGTAATTATTTACAAGACTTTGGGGAAAGAAAAGGTCAGAGAAGGTTGTTTTAGGGCAGTCATTTAAGTGGGAGAAGTTTGATTCAGAAACGGTAAATGCCACGTCAGAATAAGCTTCAGAAAAAAAATTTCTGAAGAATTCAGAAATTGTAGCCGGATCACCACTTGATGAGCTCAAAAATTTCATAAATGAGGGATATTGGTCTGATTTTCTCCTTGAATTAACAAATTTCCAAAAAGATCTTGGATCGGATTTTAATTTGACAGACATGTTTAAAATATAATTGTTATATGATTCATTTGAGAGGAGTCTAAAATTGTCAAAAAGAAGTTTAAAATTATTATAATCGTTGATATTTTTTGTTTTAAGGTACTTACGCCATACCTTATTTTTTTTGTTTCTTAATTTTTTTAGATCGCGAGTAAACCAAGGCGGACTGGAATTCCAATCTCTGTCTTTGTCTAAGGGAACGAAGAGTCTGAAACCTTCTAATAAGATTTTATAAAATTTAAAAACAATTTGCTCAATATTATTGTCATTGAATAATACAGAGAAGTCAATGGTATTTAAATATTGGTTAAGACCAATAAAGTCAGTTTTATAAAAATTAAAAACAAGGGAGCTAGGGGTTAGTGTCTTAGAAGGAGCGTTCATGCCTAAAGAAAAGCCGAGAGGGGGGTGATAAGAATCACTAGGTACCAACGGAGAAGAGGTCTCAATAGGGACAATGTTATCCCAATCAGTGCCGAAAACAAGATCGAGCTGTTTATCTTGATGATTTCTCAAAGAGGAAATTTGCTGAAGATAGCATTGATAAGGAATTCTTAAACAATTTTGTAAATCACTAAAATAGAATCCCCTTTGTTTTAATCATTATTATCATTAATTATCATTGTTTATTCCTTTAATAAAATTAAAATTCTATAAATATATATATATAAAACTTCTTAGTCTAGCATATATGGATATATATTATTATAGCAACTTTTCTGAATCTAAGAACCGTACTTTAAATATCTTAATTTGTGATAACTTTGTTGTAATAAAAATTTCATGTACATACTGTACATACATTTCACATAGATGATAAATAGAAATATAACGATTTGGACAGGCGAAAGTTTCTTTCGATCGCGAAAATATAATTAAAAAACTAACAATTTGTTTTAAAAAAATAAAATTAATTTGAAATCAGTTAGTTCAGAATATGTATTCTTTTAATTCATGATGTTTATTGGAGTAAAATGAATTTAAAAATTATTAATTAAATATAATTATTTGTTTCTGTCTTTTGTATACACTGAAAAAAAAACTTCATGGTCTGATGGTTAATTGGTTATAGAAATGTTTTATTAGTTTTATTTACAAATTTACAGCTTATTAATTCAACGATCAAAATAATTTCATATGTACAATTGTAAATAGTTGATTGATATGTAAACTTTACAACGATACTGAGAAGAAAAAAAAAGTCCACAGTTCTAATCCTATCGGTCGTAAGATTATTTTATTTTAAGTTTCTTCAAACGATATAACTAAAACGATAACAAGCTAACAATCTTTTCATTGATTTTATTTTTTTTCTTTAATAAAGTTCAATAAAAAATAAAGATATTAATTTTGGCAATAAAAATATAAATATGTAAGAATAATAATCTAATGGATTGCATAGATTTATTAAAAAAAAAAGTGAACATTTTTTTTTTTCCTAAAATTAAAACTATTGAGATATTTAATTTATAAACGTGACATAAAAATTTTATGCGACAAAATAAAAGTATGAAATAATCAAAAATAAAATAAAATAAAATAGAAAGCAAGTAAAGCAAATTGATATTCCAATCAAAATGTTTATAATAATTTTTGTTTGCCGCATAAAACAAGTTAAATAAGCTCATATACATGTTTTAGCTGAGCATGAAATAAATTGAAGATTATAAACAACAAAACAAATAGAAAATATTATTATTTTTAACATTTAACTGCTTAACCAGCTGAAAAAAAATTCGTGTTTAAAATTAATGTAAAAATGTAATATACATTTTGTTAAATTATTTCTAAAAGTAACGTAATCTAATTTGTATAGTATAATAATTCATCAATTTTTTGTTTTAATTAAAGAAATTCTAAATACAAAGATTTATAAAATCATCCTGAAATAAGAAGTAACATAAATAATGCTTGCAACCAATTTTTTTGAACTATTTTATTTTAGAATAAATAAATAGAGTAGGTATTTAAATTTATTTCTAATTATTAAATTTTTAATTTCAAATTGTTTTATTTCCGATGAGAAAATTATTATTTTTAATTAGATTTTTTTTAATGGGAAAATTTTTATTAATTTATATTTCTTTTTTCTATCTCTTAATTGTCTTAATAATTAATTTATTACAATTTCAAGAAAATTTATAATACATTGTAATATTATAGGTATTATACATTGATACTCGTACATAATAGATACATGGTCTTGTGATCTATGGATGCCAAACTTTAAAATACAATAGACTTAAAAAATAATTTAGATAGTGTCAAAACTATTTTCTTAGCAAGAATATTATCAACAATCACTGATGGTAAAAGATGATGTTACCATTGATTATGTTAAAATTTAAAATGTAAATAAATATTTATATATTTTTTTTTTGTTTGCGTGACTTAACTATTTAAAATGTAATACACTATATGCATTGTAAATTGCATACTGTGTCTATATTGCAGTTTAAAAAATGGGTTAACTGAATGAAATAAAGCAATTGGAACTGAACTACAAATTAAATTTATGACTTTAAATAATTGTATTAATAAAATAATTAAATTAAAATTTATAATTGATAATTGCACACTTTTCATCGTTCTTTCAATAAAATTTATTTTATTATTTAATTTTAATTTTTTACGTATTTTTTTTAATTATAACACTTATAGAAGAAGTATCCTAATTTTATTCACTTAGGCAACAGAGTTGGGAAATTAATACATATAAATTAATGTATATCAAAACTAAAACAACTGCAGTTAAGCTTTCAAATTTCCGGAAAATCGATCACAAAAGCATAAACGCCATGCAACATGTTATTGATGCACTAAATCACATGGACAATTCCTTGAAGACCATAATATTTCTTTTTAGCACGAAAAATTATAACAACGAAAATTTCTTTGATTTGATTTTGACCTCCGCTTTTGAAAATGAAAATATTGATTTTTTTTTTTAAATTTTCATTTTTAATTTTCTTTAATTATTTTCATTGTTTTTTCTTATTTTAAGACTTTCACTTGATATTATAAATTGAATTGAAAAATAAGTTATTACTGTGCGATAGTAAAAGTAGAAAATTAATAAAAATTATATGAATTTATTTTGTATAAAAACAAATTTTTATTTTTTTTATTATCATTATCTACTTTTGATTTGATGTGATAATTGATTGGCCTAATTTAATAAAAAAAAAAAACAGATTTCTTTAATTTTCTTTAAAATGTTAAAATTTTGCGACGGTCAACAGAAAGTAAATATTTTTTAATACTTATTTTTAGTCTTATGTAACTCATTAGTAGGTTGGTATACAGAAAATAATCAAGCAACTAACTGATATTTAAATTGAACTTTAATTTAAAAAAGAAATAAGTTAATTGTAGATTTTAAATTCAATTGGTGCAAATGGCTGAAAGTAGCTGCTTTATTCGGTGAACCAATTATTTCTTTAGTAAGTGTAAGAATAGAATTATTTAACTAAAATTTGGAAACATACCATTCTTTTTAATCAAAATAAATATAGTTAATTAACTTATTTGATATATGAACACACACATTGATGTAATATTCAACATTTCCAGAAGTTAATAAAGTCGGATAGTTTAATAGGTATTTTAAATTCTTTCTTATTATATTATGTGCTTTATTAATATCCTAAATCAAAAACAATTTTTTTTTTTTAAAAGAGTTATTTAAAATTTTTATCTCATTTTGTTTTATCGAAAAAGTATTACAATTAGTTTTTTTAAAGCAAAACTAAAACATTGTATGTATAATTATAAGGAAATAAAATGTTTGAAAAGCCACATGTGTTACACATGTCTTATTTTCTTATTTGATATTAAATTTGAAGAAGAAACAAAATGATTGCCTATGTTAATTATTTTTTTTTGGTACATTATACCATAAAGGAAGTATAAATAGAGAAACTAGTCCCATACAAAAAATTCAAATACAAAAAGTGAAACAAAAAATCCATATCACAACCCCATGAGCTTTTTTTTTGTATTTTTTAGACTTCCACTCTCACAAAAGCTTTTAAAACTTTAAAAATTGTATAGAACTGTTGTTATTTTGAAAGTTTTAAAAGCTTTTGTGAGAGTGGAATTCTCAAAAAATACAAAAAAAAAGCTCATGGGGTTGTGATATGGATTTTTTGTTTCACTATTTGTATTTGCATTTTTTGTATGGGACTAGTTTCTCTATTTATCCTTCCTTTATGATTATACACAGTGAATTTTGTAATATTATCATGACAGTTTTATCGAATTAAATTCACTGTAGATGAAGAACTTATTCCTAATAGAAGTATATGTTAAAAAAAATTGTAGTAAAAGTTTCCACAATTTGTTGTAAAAAATATCACAAAAAATTTAATTGGTTTAATTTCTTCTATATTAGTTGTAGTAAAATGTATTACTGTAATGTAATATATTTTATTGCAGTTGCAAAGCAAATATTATATTATTAGTAACTTTAAACCAGAGCGTTTATTCTTAAAACGAAGAATACGACGTGTCGTTGACGAATTAACGATCCACAGAGCATTTCAAAAAAATTTAGTTTTATTGAGAATTTTCTTTAATTAATACTACATTTTGTTATTTGTTACATATTTATAATATAATTAAATTAAATGATAAATATGCTAATATTTACCATCTTTGTTCATGGAATAATCTTCAACTAATACTTTTTTAGAAAACTAATATTTATTCTGCGATGGATAAAGTTTTTAATATTTATTTATTTTTTTTTAAAACAGAAATTTCTCTTGCATATTTGCTTTATTTTAAAATATGTTTATATAAAAAATAAAAGAAACTGAATCTAAATCAACAAAAAAATGTCACCATTAGTATTATTATGTCGCGCGCGTAATTGCATTTATACTTGAACTTGTTTTTGATTAAAAAAAAAAAACCGTATGTATTTTTTTTTTAGTCGCAAAAACTATAAACATTCTGAAAAAAAAAAAAAAACGACAAATCTATATCTTAAAAACTTATTGTGGCACTGAATTTAAATTTTTTGAAAGAATTAATGAGTTTTAAATTAAAGAGGTTAAAATCATTTAGTACTATGTACATAACATTGTAATAATTTGTTTTAGCTTCAAGTATAATATTGGAGAAGAAGTTTTCTGATATAATCAAATTACTGCGCTATTGACAAGTATCGCCGTCGTCGTCGTGCTTTTCGTTAGATGTTAAAGTTGAATGTAAGTACATCAAGTCCATCATATCGAGAAAGCATTTATTTTCTATATATTTAAAAACTATAGAAATTATGAATTATATTGAAAAAAAAAAGACTGGAAGAATTATGTATTTAACATATAATTTAGATTAAAATGATACTAGAATTCCGAGTTCTTCTGTATTTGTGCTGTAATTAATTAATCAATTTTATACAATATCAAATTAAACGATAATAAAAGAAACGGAAAAGTTTTTTTAGAACAGAAGATTCATAAAGTTCAAACCAATTAAATATATATTTTTGAAGGAAAGAGTTGCAATGCTATAAACTTGAGCCTTGCTCTTAAATTTAATTCGTTGAACTTTTTAATCTATACTTATTGTAGTTCAGTTTAGTAATGTTCTGTTTAAAAAAAAAATACTTAACTTCGCCAAGAAATTCTTTTATGTGAAATATTTTTAGGTAAAACTAGAATCAATCATGAAAAATGTGTGTAAAGAAGAACTTCATTATATTTCATTTCTTATACATACTTAACTATATTTGTACATTTTTTAAACTGTATATAGTGCAAATTATAGTAGTTTTTATATTTTTTTGCATATTTGATATTTTTGTAGACACAACACATTTTTATTTAGAAACATTATTTTTCTAGCTTTTTAATTTTTTTTTGTTAAGATGATGAAAATTAGTTATATGCTAAAATATATCATTTAAAAAATTACATCGTATTGATTTTAACGCATAATGTTGCAAACTTTGATTGGTAAAGCATTATTATTAGATTTTGCAAATTTCCAGATTCAATCAATATCCACAAGGATTAGTATTATAATTTAGGTAATGTAAGATAATATTTTTTCTTCGGAGACAAAAAGATAAAAACATCATAGTCTCCAGTCAGTGTACATAATCCAATTCCATAATTTTGTTGAGCTGCTGACATATTAAATTGGTCCATCCAAACATATTGTTTACTATATTTTATTAAGAATTTTCAACGAAACTTATGTAAATACATATTAAGAAAAACTGATTCTTAAAATTATATAAAAGCATAAGAATGTGCGTTAAACAAATATAACTTTAAAGAAAATTTTAAATGAAAATAATGTCATCTTAAACCACCAGCATTATTGCCGTCATTTAATATTTTGAATAAAAGTATGAATTTAGTATACAAAAAAAAAAATTAAATAAAACTTCCAAATAATCAATTTTATGTTCTATGTGTGTTTTTTATGTTTCCATTTGAAAATATTATATACATAGACTTAGATTTTAAATAAAAGATAAAAACTGAAGATACATGTTATATAAAATCTAGTTAGAATATTAGCTTTATTATATCTAAACATTCAAGTATTTTTCTTTTGATATCTTTTTTTCACAATATATTCTTTAACATAAAGTAACATTTTGTTAAGATAATTTTTTTTTTTTCACTAAATTGAAGTTTTAAGTTTTTTGAAAGAAAGCTAAAATAAATACAAGCCCGCAGTTTATTTTAAGTCTGTGTATATAGTCTTTATGAAAATTATTCTAAAGAAGCAAGTTTGTTCATATTTAATTTCTATTGTTTTATGAAATTTTAAAGATCAAATTCATGATAATATTATTATAATCTAGATTTCTATGAAAATCGAATAATTAATAATTTTGATAAATAAAATCAAATTCTTCAAATTTTATTTATATTTTTGAGAAATATACATTTCAAAATCAGTTTAAAAATTAAAATATATTTACTATTAATTAATGAAATTTATATAATATGAGTAGTACCTAGAATATTTTTATTCATAATAACATCAAATATATTTTTTTCGTTATAATGTCTTTTTAGTATAATTCAAAGTAATGTTATAATGTTTTTTTTTGCTATTTCTATTAAAAATTTAAACATTATTGATTACACATTCGATTTGATCATTATAAACGTGACAACCAGAAAATGTTTACAATAATCACTGTTTTAACATTCTGTGATACGTGTTAAAAACTTAGTCTATAGATTAAGGTTCATCAACCCAGATAACTAGGTGAGTTTTTGAAAAACAAATCCTATATAGCTGAAATATTTCGTCGTTAGATGGATTAAAATATTGTCTGAAGTATATTCTAAAGGTACTCTTACCATATTAAATTAACTTCAGCGATAAAAAAAATTGTCAAAAATATTTTTTAAAATATACATTGTATTGTCGTTAAATCGATCATGTACTGGTAAAGTGGTATATTTCTGTGACATGTCTTAGAAAAAGATCTACAGACCAATCATCAATGGAACATAATTTTGAGATAAACAAGAAACTTTCTTGCGCTTAATAGTAATATTGGAAAAGCACTATCGAATCATTTCTGCACATCACTATATCTTTTGAAAATAATGCAGCATTTGGCTACTGGGTGGTAAGTACCAAAATTTATTTTAAAAAAATATTAAATTTTTACGAACAGTATTGATTGAATTTAATACAAGATACATTTTAGGTTAATTCATAATATTATGCTGTCTAGTCAGAATTGATTTGTGAAGAAAATAAAATGTTATCTTATTCTCATCCAAAATTCATTATAAGAATTAACAGTAAATAATTTTTTACCATTTAAAGTAAAAACATAAAAAAAAAAATAATTTTGAAAAAAAAGAAAATACAATTCTGGTTTAACATATTTGTAATAAATAAAAAAAAAAATGGTTATTATTGAAAAATTTAGTAAAACTATTTGATAACTACAAAACCACACAATAAAAAATTAAATTGTATGCTACACAATTAAAAACATAAAATAAGTAACATAACATTATGTATATATATAGTAAATGAATGATTTCGATGTTAGTTTTACATTTACAAGTCTTTTGTCTGTATAATAAGCAGCTTTACAGATTATAAAAGCTTTTTTGACATTAAAGTTATTGAATATTAACATTACATATTTAGTGAACTATTAGGCTAGAGTATTGAGTTTAAAAATTTAGATATTATTAATTTGACCAAGGAATTATATCTGAAATTATTCTAATATGTTTATCACTTACCTAAACTCGTTTTAAATATTATAGTTATTAAGCAAAGTAATAAGAAATTAATAAAGCTTATACTTAGTTATTTGTATATCAATTTCGTTACCATCACGTAAAAAGATATTGACTCGGCGAAGTTGCTTAAATTTTTAAATAATATTTTAGTCATTGTAATTTAATGTAATTATCTATTAATTAAATTCATATAATTGGCATTCAGACGTACTATAAATAAAACGATTTGAGTTATTGCTTCTAATTTAGATTTATAAAACAAATTTTTAACTTTAACTTTTTCATCAAAAAGAAGATGACAAGAGAAACTTTGCTTAAGACAGCATCATTAATTCATTTCTACTTTCTTTTTTCTATCTTTTTTTTTGCCATTTCTTGCAGAAAATAATTTTTTTTTAACGAATAAACTATAATTTCTAAAACTGCATATTTGCACCTGTGTTTTCAAGTATTTTTCTTATAACAAGTTTATTTTTAATCTTCGTAATGTGGAGAGTCAGTTAAATTGTATTTTTTTTTTTTTTTAATTTTTTGTTCCCAGGTCTGGCGAAAGAGTTAATATATGTGATTTCTATGAAATTTAGCACGTGAGAGCTTGAAAATTTCTTGATCTGTTTTTCTTTTTTTTTCATTTTTTTTTTCATGTGCACAGATAGTTTGCTTACCTGATTTTGTGTAGTATCTCATCAGAAAAACTTTTTTTTATGCCTTAGTTTGAAAATAAAATAAGTTGAAATATCAATTTATTTAGAATATTTTGATGATTGACTGACTAACAAGAGATTCAAATATATTTTGGGGTTTTTTTTTTTCAATTCTTCGTATATAAAATCAGAAAGAATATACTACTGAGAAGTCGCCAAAATAGTCTTAATTCCTTAGATTTTTTGACTTAATTAACAGACCACTAATTTAACACGTTTAGACCTCTGACGAATAAATTGTAGTAAATAATTTTTACTTTTTACTTTTTAGAGCATTTCCACGAACGGTCTATTGTACTCTAGTAGTAATTATAAGTAATCGACGTTATAAAGTATAAATCCATATCAAAATTAATGTGTATCTTAGTCAAATCGTTTAGGCCTTCAAGAGATATTTTTATACACTGCGCAATTCTCTTTAACTCAAAGATTTTTAAAAACTTGAAAACTCATAAAAAAACATAAAAATAAAGTACCTATAGTTTTTCCAAGTTAACATCATAATGGTATTTAAAACTTAATCTATCTGTCATCTGTATATAAATTGAGAGAAAACACTGTTATTTTTTCCGCTTTGCGGTTTTTTTTTTTTTAACATTTCTAATTCTCCCAAGATGAAGAGGAACTTATTTTTCACCTAAATAACTTTTTTGCACCTTGCTTTTATTGGTATTTTCTTATTGTCGATCGTAGTATGAACACATGTTTCGGATCGGTTTGAATGAATTTTGTGTTTTGTTTTTATTTGTTTTTTGTGGATAATTCAATTTTTTTTTTTAATATTAAAAAATTAAAAAAAAAAATAATAAAAAATTAATTCCTCTTGCAGAGAAAATTTAGCACAAATCAAAGTTAAAAATTATTTTGGAATATTGACAAGAAAGTTAACGGATTGTTTTTGTTTTTTTTTTTTTAATAATTTTAAATCAATTTTAACAAGTTATATAGTTTTTTTTGTTCTAAAATTCAGTGCGGTTAAAAAACCATAACAAAAAAAGAAAAAAAAAAACAAAAATTGATAAAACGAAAAATAAAAACAAACAATCAAACGAATAAATTTTAAACGTCAAATTTGGACTAAATAAAGATTGGATTATTAAGAAAACAAAAAAACTTATTAAAAAAATTGTAAAAAAAATAAATCATGTTAAAAAACATAATTTAATACAAAAAAACATAATCACAGATTTTCTAATAATAATTTTGAATTCATTGTATATTGTCACACTATTTTTATATGTATTCATTTTCACATTATATCTGTCAGTTCCTTAAAGGTATATTTAAATCTCTCAATACTGTTACGAGTGTAATATCTTGTTCGCAACTTAAAATATTTCCACTTAAAAGTAATTCTTTTCGTACTTGAGAAGTGGAAAGAGTATTACAGAACAAAAAAATTATAATGCGAACAAGATACAATTTAAAATAATTTTGTTATTTTTTCTCCAAACTAAAAAAAAGATAAATTCGGTAAATTCGGTAATAAAATTCATATTTACGAATATTATGTCTTCAAGAATTTACAAACGTAAACAAAAATCATTACAAAATTGTTATAATGCTACATTAGGTGTGAAGAATAAAATAATTAAAATGAAAAAGCGAGAATTTTTCCAACAAATTTTCGAGATTTATGTGCTTTTTAAGGTGATTGCCTGAAAATATATGGTCAAATTAATCTTCGAAAAAACTACGCTGAAAGTCCTAAATTGTTTGACGCTTAAGAACAAAGAGATTCAGACTGGATATTTGAAACTATAAGTGTGGTTGAATTTCATTAAGTATTGACCATTTGTATATTACTCATCAGTGGTATATAGAAATTTTGACTCAACGGGAGCAAAGACATTTAATTTCAACTATTTTTCTCGTATTAATTACGATACTCTAGGAATTGTCAATGAAATGAATGTATGTAATTTCATTTTATGCTGTTCAGAACTGCATTGTTGCAATTCTTTCCGTGACAGTTTTCTATTCTATTTTCGTTTTAAAAATTTGTCAAAAATTGTTCAGAGAAAATATAAGGATAAAAAGTATCTTCTCTTATGCTTATCTTTTACAATTGATTGAAAAATTTGCAAGCAGCATATTCAAAAAGTATATGGCTGAAAAATGGTTTAATATTGTTATTTTGATAACCTAATAATGTTGTTTGTTTTCAACTATTCTACAATATATATGTACATATAATATTATTGACCATCTGTCGTCAATTGCTAACAAGATATTATAGTTTTTACTATATTACTATATATTACTATATTATATATTATATTACTATATATTAATATATTCATTCAATAACACAAGTCATTTACTATGTATGTATAACGCTTTTTTATTTATATATTCACAACAGCAATATATAAATAAGAAATTAAAATGACCCCACGCAGCTCTAATGATTTAATTCCCAAAGCTAAATCGATCATATCTTGAGGTTGAGATAGAGAATGAACTTATAACATTACTAAACCCTATTTGTCTATTAAAATTTAAGAAGTTACTCAATTTTCAAACATCAACGATCAATCGTAAATACAGCCAATATCGACGACCATTCAACCATTCTCCCGGATTATTTAATGTGAACCTATCATCCATAATAATTATTAATATAGAAGACAAGAATAAATAATAAAATTAATTTAAAGAAAATACAAAAAAAAAAAAAAACAATTTTTTCAACAAAACTTGTCACTTGATATACATTTCAAACCATTATTTGCCAAATGTTTTTTTTTTTTAAAGCTTGACATCGCACATTCAATATTTATGATTTTTATTCTTCTAAAGATACCTATTTTTATTTTTTATTTTTTTTCAAAATGTACATAATGTACGAAATAAACATTTTTAGAGACATAATGAGCCAGATAATGAATTTTTATCTTTACATATTATTCTTTATAGTATAGACTGCAGAGGTTGAGGACAGAAGGGGGTATATTATACATATATACATATATTACTTACATATATTAAAAATAGGATAAAACTGTTATTTTCTGCTATTCTTTAACTTGTTTCTTTTTTTTTTTTCTTCTTTAACATTATTCATTCGCTGAAGATGCATATGATCTACTAATCTATATTTTATTATTATTATTACTAATTTTTTTTTTTTTTTTATTCAAGTTTAACATTTTTTGCCTGTAATTCTTTATATAACAATACTTCAGTTAGATAGAGACAAAAAAAAAAAAATAAAAGAAGTAAATCATAATTTTTTATATTTTCCGCATATGATTGTTAAAAAATGCTCGGTTATAAGTATGTACATAAAAAAAAAGAAGAACTGTGTGATATGTACAAAAAAAAAAGTGAGAATTATCTTTGACACATAAGTCCATGGCAAAAAAGTCGGTAATATTTTAATTATGCATCGAATGTTAACTTTTTTTTTTTTTGCATGTACAGCACAATCGTAACAGTTAGTTTTATGGGTTAACAATTTTCATATAGTTAGTTAGATGTATGTTGTATATATTTTTTTAATTCGTACTAATTGTACGAAACTTTTATTGGTCAAAGTTGCGAGCACTGCTTCGATTATTGATTAATGTTTTCATTAATAATGTTGATCAATTATTCCGTTTTGTGAACTGGCGTGACGGTCAGAAGCTTCTTTTATTCTTCTTAATCACTTTATACATAATATGATACCGAGAAAATTTCTAATACTTGAAAACCGATGACTTTTTTATGCATATAACTTACATACCAAAAATGACTAGCAAGCTATTATGGTATTATGCATATAATTAGTGTTTATAATTACACAAAGAATAGCTTTTACCATATTTATAAAGTTGCCTGAATATATTTGCTTTATGGCCATCAATGAAATTCGTATAATTAAGGTATGCACCTTCGAGTAGTAATGGTTCATTTGATTAATTTAGCTAGCGTTACCAGTGAACCACGACCTTCAGGTGAATTGAAATTTGTTTTGTCTTGTACATCTTATTTTAAACTACATATATTCATAGTGTAATGATGGTGTGACATGATTCCGACTTTCATATACATACTCAATTCATATAGTTACAATTTTTTTTTATCAGACCGAAGACCTCAAGTTATGGATGAAATATTTTTTGAAAAGTTTATTAAAATGAAAATAGACAAATATTAGCATAACATAAGAATGTCTGAATGATATAAACTTAAAGTTTTAAAACATAACTTTTTTAATATCCAAAATAAAATATTATTTATTGCTAAAAAAAAAACTATAACTAAAACTATAATTTTTTTTTTTGTTAATATAATATTGAAAAATAATAAAATATGAATTGTAAAATTTTTGTAATTAAAAATTATGTTTGTAATAATTTTTTATAATTTTTCGCTCATAAATTTTTAAATGAAAGTGGATTTAGAAAATTACTATAGAAATTTTTTATATTAAACATCAGATTAATAATAACATTTAAAATAGTTTTGGTTGGAAAAAAAAAAAAAAAAAAATTAAATTAAATAAAAAAAATCAAAAAGATTTAAATTGAAAAAAAGAGATTTTTCATTCTGGTTTTTCTGGAAATTTGTGATAATTTTCTTCAATACGGTAAGTCTGGTTTAGTTTTTATGTTTTTTTTTTTTTTATCGAAAAAAAAAAATAAATAAAAAATAAAAATAAAGAAAAAAATTTCTCTTAATTTTTTCTTTTTTATCATAATAAAAAAAATTACTATAAATATAACAATTTAGATAATAAATTTCTTTTTTTTTATCATTATTGATTGTTTATGAAATGAAAAAGTGTACTGTATGTGTACACATTTATAGTATATAATATTTTTAAAATAAAACATGAATTTAAAACTAGTTTTGTGGTTTTAATATCAAGTGTTTACTAAACCGACATACAAGTGTTAATGAATTCCTGTTACCAATTTTTTATTTTATTTTTTTTTTTTGAAAAGTTATTTACTAGATGAATTTATTTATTTATTTATTTTATTTTGTTTTTCTAAATTTAAAAAATATTTTTCAATTATTTATATTGTTTTTTTTTTTGAAAAAATAATATAAATAATTGTGTAGTACTATCACTATATGGTGCTATTAATAGTACATTATATTTATTTAAAAAATTATATACAAATTAATTCAACTTTGTCACTTATCACACTTGGATCACTTGAGACGAACTTGGTATTGATAGTTATAATTCAGTTCAAACATTCAGATAGATTAATATTTTACTGTGTATAATAAGTGCTAAAGTTCAAAAAATTTTAATGTTTCCAAATATGTAATTAAAAGATTTTCCACACATAAATTCAATTAAGTGCTTAGTCTACTGCTCATGTTAAATTCCATTTATTAAATTTTTTTTTAATTTTTATCATAAAATAAGTCTGCAACGCTTTACTCAAAGAAAATCAAACATTTATGGAAATTCATAAAACACTAGCAAATTGTTGAGTAACAATATGAGTTTAGCAACATGGGTTGGATATGGGCTCTTTAAGATATACAAGTTCCGTATTTATGCTTCATCTAATAGTTTACTTTGAAAATTATTGTAGACATGTTTAAGATATAATTTGAAAAAAAAATTGTCACAGAAAAATACAAATTAAAATTATTTTAAAATAGAAGATAAATTATAAATTTTCTTTTTGCACAATTTTTTTTTTTCAATATTTTTAACTTTTAAATGGTAATTTAAAACTATATAATTAAAATAATTTAAAAAATTTGCAAGCTTCTCTAAATAATACAATTGAAAATATCTATTTTGCGTCTATAATATTATAATTTTATTTTATATATATTTTTTTTTAATGTTGTTAAGTTATCAAAAGCATATTGATATAAAATGCATAAAATATCTATAAATTTTTAATTGGAAACTGTTCTATCAATTTACTTGAAAGCTACTAATATATATATTTTATTAATAATAACTATTATAAAAAATGTGTTATCATAAGAAAAAGAGGAAAATTTTTATTCTTAGGTTTTTGCTTTAGAGAGTCTTAGAGACACACTACAGAAATTAAAGTATAGATATTATATTTAAAAAATTTCTCTGGAATTAATTGTTTTTTTTTTTTTTTAACTTTCTGAATCAATTAAAGTTTAAAATCTTATTCGTATTTGCATGTAAATTCCTATAAAAGGAAAATCAAATCAATAATTGAAATATTGTTCATACAAATATGTAAAATTTATATACTTACATGAAAACTAAAAAAAAGAATTGATTAAAAATAATTTTGTTAAATTATGTAACCAAGTCTATATAGTGTATAATTTTAATGCACATAAAAACGTAGAAAATACATAAGATTAAATTCACTAATTTTTCACAGATTTTAGTATTTACATATAAGAAATTCTTTAATTCTAATTAAAATATATCTACACTCATAAAAATACTTATACATTTGAAATTGAGAATAGAATAGTTAATGAATTTCGTATATATACAAACACTATATGCAGAACTGCTCAATAGAAATAATAATAACCAAATTTTTTTATGGAAAACTTTTATTTTTGACTGTGTTAAGTGAAAATTTTAACCTTTATTTTTTTTTATTTTTTTTTTGAGCAATATATACAGTAATATAGTTAGTTATTAAATTGAATGAAACTATCTTTGATCATTGAAGCATATTTCTTAAAAAAAAAAAAATTTATCAAATTAAAATTAATTATATTCAATTTTATTATATTTAATTCAATACAAATTAGTATGTATATATATTATTTTTTGTATTTTATTTTATTTCTTTTTATTTTAGTTTTTAATAGATTTCAACTGGTATTGTATGCCAATCAATAGATAATTCTTTCAAAAATTTCAAAAATTTTTATTTTTAATTTAAAAAAAAAATAAATAAAATAATCATTTCAAAACTATTTTATTATTTATATAATATTATAAAAATTTCTCTTTTAAATTGCTTGATTATATTATTATTTTATTGTTATTGACCATGGTAAAAAAAAGGACCGTGAGGACATATAACATATTAAGATCTACAGAAATATTTAGATAAGTTAAAGAAAATCAATATTTTTTTATAGTTTTATTGAAGAAATATATATATATATTTATTAATATTAAGACATTTTACTTCGGTTATTGTTGATGTTCTTTGAAAAATTTAAATCTATAAATTAACTATGGCTAAGTATTTTATTTTTATCAAAACGATACATAAAACCATGCATGAGGAAGGCAGAATTTCGTGGAATGTCTACACAAAAACTTTTGTAAACTGAAATTGTATAACTGTGACTTACATTGAAACTTACTAAACAATATTAACTAGACAATATTAATTGATATAATTAAATGTATATAAAAATAAGTACCACCTACACTGCTCTACATCGTCGTCGTCGTTTAAAATAAAAATGTGTTATTTTGAATGAAAATTTTGAAAAATCTTATGTTACGCAAACATAATTTTTGACATTTTTATTTTTTGGTTATGGTTATAAAAATCTTGTATAATTTTTTTTTTTTTTTTAACATGTTATATGGAATTTTTATTGACCAGGTATAACTTTGAAAGTCTTAAAGAATTTTTATTACAATCATTTTATTAAAAATATATTAATTTAATGGCCATTCAGCAGAAAAAATGTTGGAAAAAAAAAAAATTAAAAAAAATAAAATTCCATAGCACATTCATTTTGATATACCGAAAGACGAAAAAGACAGAAAGAATTTAAAATGATTTTGCAGGAAGTCAATTTCCAGTTTTTTTATGCCAATAATATCAATCTGTGAGAAAATTACGAAAAAAAAAAACAAAAAAAAAAAAGAATATATTTTTTCAGAAGAAAATTTATCTGAGAATTTGTTTATTTTTTTTTTTTTTCTCTTCATAAATAAATTTTAAGTTAATTTTTTTTTTCTTTTGCTTTTTTTAATTATCTTCTCCTTTGGCGATTTCCAAAGTTATGATAAATATACTTGTCGAATAATATCTTAGAATGTACATGCTAAGGATTTTTCAAAAAAAAAAAAAAAATTGCCATAGGCTTTTTTAATTTTAAGGAATATATAATATATTTATTGTTGAAGCCAGAACTTATAAGTTCATAAGGGAACGGAGTATCATTCTTAAATTTCCTTATCGACTTATCTCGATAATGTAAAAACATATTGTTCTGGATAATACACAGTTCTTAAATAGTTTGGAATCTTAATCGCGATTTTAATTTAGTAAGACACTTAACTGAGAATCTGTAGTTATATATGCTTCAAACAAAAATTACATTTCAATTATAGATACAATATAACCCAAATTTTATATTAAATGTCTAAATCTATTTCTGGTAAATTTTATTGCCGAATTCCTAAATCAAATAAACATGAATGAATCTGAGTAGGAATATATTATTAAAAGTTTTCTCTTATTAAAATAAATTCACAATTTTCTTAATTCAAAATAACCAAAAAAACAAAATAAATTTACACATTGTTTATTAAAGAAAATTTGTGTTAATTTTCTATCATTTAACACTAAATTATTGTAATAAATTTACCAATCAATCGATAAAAAATTTTTCATAAAATAATTTTTCATTCATATTATTATTGATGAATCAGATCATTAAGTATTCTAATATTTTATTAATAAAAAAAAAAAAAAAAAACTTTAAATGGGTTAACACCTTTTAACGGAGTTTGTTTTACTTTTATAAAAAAAACCAACAACGAAAAACAAGAAGAAATTTCGTGAATTCACATCATATACAAAAAAAAAAAAAAAAAAGCAGAGATCACATCATTATTATCAGTACAACATAATAATGAGTGTCAGATATCAATAAAGGTGGGGCTCCAGATTTTATTTTTTTTTTCACGAAAATTAATATAAATAATATTTATAATGAAAACAAATCAATTTTTTATGCGGTCCTTCTGTTATAAATGTTTTTTAAATGTAAAGTGATATGACTTTAGTGTTTCGAAATTTTTCGAAAAAATAATATCTATCTATATATTGTATAATATAATTTTACGAATCTGCCAGATTGAAAGATTGACTTTAAAAAATTTTTTTTAACATATTTTATTAAAAATTTCATATAAATTTCAAAATTTTAAAAAAGCTTAAATGGGTTCTAATGCTGGCCATACACGGTCCAACTTGATTGTACAACATGTTGACAACAAGTTGTACGTTTTGACACACACGATACAACTTAATATTAAAATTTTTATATTTTTTGCCAACCAACTTCCAACAAGTTGTCAACTTGCCCACACACGATACAACTTACTATGTTGTCAACTTGTTGTATAACCAAGTTGGACCGTGTATGGCCAGCATAAAGGAAACAAAATTAGTATGTGATTAGATAAATATCGATTAGGGGAACTTCAAAAATGGTTATAGCCCAAGAATTGGGAGTAGGGTCTGGATTTTGATTAAATTTGTTATGCTAAATGATATTGGTTAAATCTCAAAAATTGGACAGCTTAATAAATTTTCAAAATATTATAATTTCTAAGCTGAATGCTCTGACTTTTTGAAATATTTTATTTAAATCTATCATTATAATAATAATGATTTGTTTTTAAAGAATTATTAAAAAATTCTTTTTAACATTTTCCGAACAGATAACTTCGATACTTTAAATTCAAAGAAGTTAATTTAATTTCTTTTATTTTCTTCTTCAATTTACAAAAATAATAGAAAATTTATGCACTTTCTGAATATAACGATAAAACTTTTAAATGTCAACTTAAAAAAATGTATTTGTTGTCTATTTTAAATAAATATAAATGTGATTGCTAATTTATTTAAATTTTAAGGATTGGTTCTTTTGGGTTATTGATTTATTTATTACTTTTCTAACTAAACGATAAATATATATGTATGTTATACTATATTATTTTTGAAATTCACATAAAAATCATGTTTTTATGATTTTTTTTGTGCAATTTCATTTATGTTTTGTACACGTGTAAATAGTTTTCTAAAAAGCGTTAAATTCTATGTTATTTTTATTGCTATTATTATTTGCATGAACTTAAAAAAAATTTAACTAAGTTATTAGATTTGGTAAAATTGAAATAAAAAATAGTTTGCCATTAGTATATTTTCAATTAATTTTATTATTTAGAATGATTTCAAAAAATTATATATTTAAAAAAAAGAAAGAAGTTTCTGTCTTAAGTCTTTTGTTTTTGTTTAGAACGGTTACAGTCACAGTAAATTATTTTTTACTCGAATTTATTTCGAATTTCATTTCATATTTTCAAAAAATTAAACGTTTTTCAAATTTAATATTTTCTTACTAGAAATATGCAACTGTCTGATGTCAATGAATTATGCTCGTCAAAGAATGATAAGTTACAAATTTTGTACTGAGTTAATATATTTACTTCTCAAAGTGAATATTTCAGTATATACGGCAATTTTTAATAAACTGAGAAAAGAGCTACACTTTTGCTTTCAATTATGGTGTCCTTAAATTGAGTTAGACATCATAGTCTGTGAACAAGAGTCTATTTGTCGAAAACATAAAACCATTTTACTCTGTTTTTATCAGATTTTATTTGATTATTTTTAATTGTCATGACAGAAGTAGACATTTAATTTGTGAAATTTCTTTTGAAAATTCTTACATTGTTAGACCGAAAATCTTACTTATAAAATTTTTTACTGGCTTTTTTAAGCAAGATATTTAAACAGTTTTTCAATCTCTTTTCTCGAATCATACACACTTATAATTTGATTATAGCTCGCGAATGTAAGAACATCGTCTAAGATATAAAAAAAAAATTTATAAATGAGATAATTCGATTTTCTGTCATTGTCATATTCGTTCTTATTTTTTACTCACCATTGGATTTGTTTGTACATACTTTAAATATTTTATCTAATTACTTATTTTTTGTTAAATTTTATTTCAGGAAATAATGAAATAATTAATTTTTAAATTTATTTATGTTATGGCAAAAATTTTAATTTTAATTTAATTATGATTTTTCATACATAATTTTATTATACATACATAATATTTAATTAATTTTATTCCAGCAGCGGTTTTCCGTTAATTCAATGGCGGCGGTCTTAAATTAGATTTAATTCTACATTCCGGATATAAATTGTTTAATTAAAATGATAAAACGGAACAGTACATTTTATTTTTATTTATTTATTTTTTTTTTTTTTATATAAATTGGAAAATAAATTATATTTGAACAACCTATTTATTTATTTTTTTTTACAATATTATAAATAAATATTTATATGGTTTGCTTTTTCACATCACATGTTTAATTCTCACTATGTGTTAAAAATCAAACAAAAGCAATTTTGAATTGTATTTAATTGGAGAATTAACAAGAAAAAAAAAACAAAAAAGAATAACAAGAAGAAAAGTAAGCCAAACCAACATTATGGTGCACTTAATGACCATGAAAAATGAGGCAATAAGGCTGAATGCTCCAATGCTCCAATGCAATTCGGTTTTATATTGTTTTTTTTTTTTTTTGTTTTAATACTTTTTCTTTTTTCTTTAATTATTTAATTTTTTTTTTTTTTAAATAACTTAATATTTAACTTATAAATACTTATAAATATTATATATAACTTATAAATATAACTTAATATTGAACTTATAAATACCTAAAATTTAACTAATATTTTTATTAAATCATTTTAAGAAATTTGTTAAGATGAATTTGATAAGGGGACTAATGCAATTCAACTGTTAACATTTATTTAACTATAATAAAACTTTAGTACAATATGAATTCCTTTAATTTAACAGAAAGGTATATTTTACATTCGGACTATAATTCCGCTTTAACACTGCAGTCATGGAGGGAAGGACTGCGTTGTTAAAGGAAGTATTAAAGGATATAGTTTTAGTCTTGTAACATAAATTTATCAATTACATCCTGCTCAATCATTGAGAAATGACTAATTTAAATTTATAAATTTATAGAATAATAACATTTTTGAATTTATAAAATCTTTTAACCCAATCATATCATATTGTACAATTGCTTGTATAAAAATTAAAAGAATATGCACACTAGAAACACTAGAAAATATATAAATAACATTGTTTGTAAATCATTAGAAATTATGATTTAACGGTGAATATATATTTTTTTTTAATATATGAGAAATATAATATTGTATATTCAAAAACGTAAATTTTTGACGCAAAACTTTTCCCATTCAATTTTACACGTAAAATTTTCCCCATTAATTTAAAAAAATAAATTCTTGATTAGTTCGGGTTTTAATCAATAAAATCTTTAGGCATATTAAAATTTTACAAATATGTATATATAAAATTCTATTTAAAATGCTATAAAAATTTGTTTTCCTTTTTTTGTTTTTTTTTAAATAACCTTTTGTTTTATAAAACATAAAAATTTATTGTATCTTTATGGTCAATTGTGCACACATAAAATTTAATTTGATACATTTTTCTTGTTATTTATTATGTTAAAAAGTTTTTCAAAAGCATTTATTTTTGTTTTCATATTTTTTTTTTTTTTTTTTTTTTTTAATAAAAAATTATTAATTTTTATGTTCAAATTCAAGAGATGTGGCAATAAAGTAAAATAAAAATTATGATTAATATATACATATATGTAAATGTGAAAGCAAGTTTGTAAATTATTACAATATTAACCAGGTAAATTTTTTTTTTTTTTTAATAAATTGACATTTAACAACATAAACTTATTCAGCTTTCAGTGTAGTATATAATGCGCACTTTTTATAACACAATTGTACTTCTGCATACCATAATTTGCCGATGAAATAATAAAGAATGTTAAAAGCGATCGGAACATATAGAATTTAAGAAAACAGAAGATTCCAGATATCGAAAGTATTTTAATTTGTTTTTATTAAAATGTTGATGTAAGAACATAATAGGTATATTAATATTTGAAATCAAACATTTTTTAATTACTATTAAAATTGAAGAAAAATCCGCAGTGGCAAGCGAAAACAATCTATGTCTCATTATAGTTAAAGCATGTGTTAAGTTCTCTTACTACTGGATATTTAGTTTTTATTCGATTAACTTCATCAGTCGGGAATTTGAAATTGTTTGCTAAATAATGCGTAGGATTGGGAAAAACTTAATATCTTTTTTATCGATTCATGAAATTAAAAATAAGTAGGTAGATATTTGAATTAAGAAAAGTTTATAAATAAATAATTTTCATTCACAAATAAGACATAGTAAAACTTTAAGCTATGTTTGAAATAAAAAAAAAAAAATAAACAATAACTAAAACTTTCACGTTGTTTGTTTTTTTTTAAACGAAAACTTTTAGAATAATAACTATTAAAACTTAATAATAACGTACTAATAATGCTTGACTATTTACACAAATACTTTGAATAAAACAAAAATTAACACATTAGCCATCAATTTTTCCAATAAATTAACCTAAACAGTGTTGATCAACTAATTAGTGCACCGATATTTTGAATTATTTTCCCCATTATTTCTATAATTTTCAGATTCATATAAATAAAATAGAAAGTGTGCAAAAAAGATTTATCAAGTTTTGTCTAAGGTCGCTTAACTTTTATTCAAATGCTAACGTGTCACCCTACCCGTGTAAATGCAGATTAATCGGGTTAAAAACCTTATATAATAGAAGAATTGTAGCTAGTACAATCTTTGCTTATGACGTTATTACTTCTAAATTAAACTGTCCAAATTTAACCGGTCTATTTGATATAAGAATTCCTAGAAGTGGTTTGCGATCTGAATCATTTTTATCTGTTCCGTTTCGTAGAACAAATTATTCGTATTATGAGCCTTTAAGTAATTGTATATGTAATTTTAATGCTTATTATGAATTAATGGATTTCAGTTGTTCAAGAAAAGTATTCAAAGACTCTATCTTTAAGAATTTTTATTAATGAATTAAAACTTATTATCTTATTATTGTAAAATCGTTGGAATTATAGTTCTGTAAACTTCTTATCCTGATTAAATATTGAAATAGATTAATAGTTTAAGTGAAATTGAAATAGTTAGAAATATAAGTTCTGATAGAATAAATAAATAAATAAATAATAAGAATAACGAACTTTTTATTATTATGATAGTTAGTTCTTTGAATTATATTCTAATCCTAATAATTTAACAAAGTTTTAGGACCTTGCTAAACTCTAATTTCAAATTTCTCTTAATTTCTTGAATTTTCCTTATAACACAATTAATTTAAGTTAGAACAAAGGCAGAACAGCGGCTGATATTTTGTTAAAAAATAAAACAAAATCATTCCTCTGATAATAACATTATATGTTTCTTTTCGTTATATACATATATGTATCATTTTTGTCATTAAATGGCTCAGCAATCATTTCTTAATTTAAAAAATAAAATAAAATACAGAACACCTTCGATTATACCATGAAATACTTACTTTGTGAAATAAAATAAGAAAATATTTTTTTTTTTTTGCAAAAAAAATTATAAAAAAATATACATATATATAATTCTGTAATACAAAAGTGATAATGTGATCATGAAAATAAAAATGACATAATCATTTCCATCTATTTTCTTAAGAAATTTTTTTTTTTTATATATTGCGCTTGATGCAAATAAAATATATATGAATGCATTTTACGAACAGCTGAATGGAAAATTTCAAACTCAAATTATTCCTTGCATGCATTGAATTCTTCCTTATATTTTAATAAAACAAATTTATAATATATGTATAATATAACCAATTTTTCTGACAAATTGAACATTATTATTTCCTGCTAAGCAAGCATATTAAAAAAAAAATTAAATAATCTCAGAAATTATTTACTTTTGCTAACCATTATTTTTTTTTTCTCAATAAACTTGTACCTTTAATATTATTATTATTATTATTATTTTATTTTTTTTTTGCTCTTGTGAGTTGATAATATGTATGCGTATCTTTTCTTTTGATTTCGGCCTATATCCATGTAAATTGTAAAATTAAATTAGTTAGTTTTTTTTTTTTTTTTTTTTAATTTATTTTAAGATCAATGAATATTGAGATTATGTGATTCAAAAAAAAAAAAAAAAACAAAATTAAAAAATAAAAAAATATATGTAGGTACCTTATTATAAATATACTATACATACAGTTCTTGATATAAATATAAATTTTGTTGTTTGTCAACCGGATGGTTTTTATATTGATTTTAAGTATTAAATGATTTGCTGAAAGTTCAAATGTTTGTATGAAGAGTATATTTATTAATGACAATTTCATTCATTACAGATTTCAATGATTTAATTTCTGTATTCAGATTTATAATGTTTATTTTGGGTTGTGAAATTATATTTCGAATCAATAAATTTTGTTATCCAATAATAATAGTTCATATACAAATATACGAATAATTGGAATTTATTTTGGAATCAGATCTGGGTGAATAGAGAAAAGAGTTTTATATAATTCAAATATTTTGTAATGTTAATTTTATTAGGGCGGTTGCAGATCATGCTGCATTTTATTGAATTTTTGCTCATATAAATAGAATTTTAAACGATTTTATTGAATTTTTGTTAATGTAGATCGAATTTCAATCGATTTTATTGAATTTTAATCCATTTTATTTACTTAAAATTATGGATGTACTTCATTTTGAATACAAGCGCATTAACAAATCATTTGGTGAATAGATTATTGAATTTAAATATATTAATTAGCCTGTGTTAATATTCTTTAACTTTTTTGATGTGTTTCAAAATAAAATATTTTCCATTTCTAACTTTTTTTTTGTCTATTATGTTCAAGCACAGTAAAGTCGTGATAACAAACATTTCGATATTTGAAAAATCTTAAAAAGAAAAAAATTAAATAAATTAATATCTTGAGCACAGCTAATACCGCAAAGCAATTTTGAGCTACCGTAAAAACCGATTTTCTGCGTTATTTCTTATTTATTTTAAATAAAAATTATGAAAAACGAAAGATATTAATTTTATTGATTTTTTGTAAAAAGAATTTCTTAAAATTATTTCATAATTAATTAGAAAACTGAATTTATTTTTTTTTTTGCTCCAGAAAGCATTGACTACGTCACAAAATAATTTTTTTGTTTCTTTTTCACAGCGTTGTTTCTTTTGCATCGAAATTTGGTTTTGCTGCATTTTTCTGTCACAATCATATATTATAAAAAAAAGCAAAAGCAGTTGTTTGCAGTTGATTTTTTTGCTTTCAGGTAAAATTAGCTGTGAACAGGTTTCAGGAACATTCCTTCAAAAATTGCTTAGCGGTATTAGCTGTGCTCAAGGCATAATGTTTGCCACATAAATGTTGTTGTGACAATTTTTTGTAGGTGTATGAAAATTTTTAAGGTCAGACAGTGGTTAAATTATTTTATTAAATATAAAATACATTCTCCATCGAATTTAAATCAAAAATTTTTTCCTTTTTTATTTTGATTGACTTTTCTTTTTTATTCTTATATTTCTATCCGTCTGCATACTAAATTTTTTATTATTATTATTATATTTTTCGTATATGTATATAAAATGTCATCAGGAGGACTAAAAAATCAAGTATTTTAACAAGAAATTGATTAAAAAAAATAAAAAATTAAATAAAAGAAAACCTGATGAATTTTTCAACCATAAACCCAATTTTTTTTTTTTTTCATCAGATTTGTACACGCATATTTTAATTTTTAATGCATGTGGAGAAATTCCAGAGAAAAATTCTTTGAAAATTTTTTGCCGTTTTTTTTTTTTTTTTTATATTTAGCCTGAACAAATATTTTGTTTTTGTATAAAGTTAAATAAAATATAAAAAAAAAAAAAAATGAAAAGAATAAAATATTCAGGAATCAATATTTAAGATTGCAGGAAATCAGGTTTTTGATCGAATGTTTCAGTTTTAAAGGCTTTTATAGCAATATGAAAAATTTTAATTTTTTTTTATGCATATAATAGGTCTCCTACCCTAATGGTGTAAATTTATTATAAAAGCCGTGCGGATTTAATAGTTTAATAACAAATGCTTGCAAATCTTTCGATTAATACAACAACTACATACAAACACCAAATTTGGTAACAATTTGGGTATACTAAAAGTTATTAATTCAGAGTTTTATTTGACAAATCATTATAAAAATGAAATAATCTTTCAATTTAATAATTTAAAAATTTTCATTCTTTAATTATTTAATGATAGTATACCATTGATAAATATTTATACAAAAAATTGTGTTAAAAAGTAATTGAATTGCTAGTTAATCGAGATAAGATATTATTCAGAAAAGTTCAATTTTTATTTAATCACAATTAACTTTAATTAGACAAATCGGGCAATCGAAATTTTTAATCACTATTGAATATATTTGTTTTGAAATGCATATAAAATATCCACCGACAGAGTGTTACGATTTGAAATTCCACAGTTTGGGATATAAATCTTGAAATTTAAAATCTATTGAATTCAATATGAAAGGCAATATAATTTAATGAAATTATTGATTTCGAAAATATTTGGAGACGGAAAAAAAATAACAAGTTCTGTAATTTTAATAGAATTATAGAAATAATGGGTATACAGAAAGAATAAATTAAAGTCTTAAAAAATATATATGTTTATACTCTGTATTTTGAAAATTTATCTATTTTTCTATATACTCAAATTTAAATTATTTATATTATACTTCTTCTTTTTTATATTTATTTATTTTTTCTTTTTTTTTTTTTTTTGGTATTATAAATAATTATTGAAAAATGTCATTCCAGATTAATGTCCATCATTTTATCATATAAATTATATTCATAAATAGAAGGAAAATTTACAAGCGGCATAATAATGTCACTCTTTCTTTTAATAAAATCCGAACCACAGAAACATGTCTTATACCACCTAGATACATCTAACTACGTTATTTTGCATATAATTAATTTTTTTAATTTAATAAATAGAAAAAAAAAAAGAACTATGTAAAGAAGAATCAGAAAAAAAAAAAACCATAACGAAAGTTTAATTTTATTAAAAAAAAAAAAAAAAAAATTATCACCATAAAAAAATTTAATTTAATGGTGAAAACTCTTTTATACTTATTTTTATACTCTGTGACAGCATATTATATTTCATTGGTTTATATTCGTAATTATTTTACAAACCATTAAATTAGTTTAATCATGAAATGAAAACAAAACAAGTTCTTGAAAAAATATTTGTTGAAGATGTGTAAATAAATATGTAAATAAATCAAAGATCTTCTGTATGCATTGTATGGATATGCATCAGAAGCTATATATAACCCTTAATGATATCAGTATTTTCTATTTTTATTTTTATTTTTTTTTTTACTAATAAACTTAACTTTAATATTATTGGAAGACTAAAGAATATGTTGGATACAAGATGCCAATGAATATATTTAGTTCGTAGAAATATAAATTATAAATAAAATCACGGTTTTTTAAGTTAAACATTATAAAGAAAACAAAATATTTCTATTTTTTTTTTTTTTTTTTTTAAGATTTATAGACATTATAAAATTTATATATATTAATTTATATTTTTTTAGCATTATATTCATACATATAGAAGACATTAATTCTTTATTCATAAATTTTATTTTGTTTATTCTTTATTTATATTGCTTTATGTATATTTCTCTAAGCAAAATGTTTGATAATAATTTTATAACATCTTCATATAAAAAAATATAAATTTGAAATTTTCCTTATGAAATTTTATTCTATAGTTTGTTCTGAAGTTTAATATAATAATAACAGAAATAATAATAATTTAACGTTTTGACAGTTTTTCTATGTTTGCATTTTTATATATATATTTTTTTTGGATATAAAAACAATATAATGAGGAAGAATTTGTTAAATAAAGATTGCACTCTATTTCAAGAGCCATAGTAAAAAAAAGAAGACCTGAATAATATTTCATTATTTTCTAGCAAAATATAGTAATTTAAGTAAATTTTATTATCTTCGTAGAATAAGAATTTATTTAACTTCTATATGAAATATTTTCAATATAAATATAACGAAAACAAAATTTGATTATTAAATGTTTTGATTTTTTCTATTTTATTATCCTTAATGTAAGTATAAAATCGAAGAATCTAAATTCAACTTCACACCACCTAACCTGATAAAAATAAGAAAGTTCATTGATCATATGGGTAGATATATATATATATAAACCTGATTACTTTTTATATATATATTATATGCTATTTTATAATAGATGTCATTATATAGATTTTTAATAAAAAAAAATGAAAAAGTGAAACTAAACTATAAAATATAAATTGGATCAATATTTCAAATTCAATTATCTACTATATATGTGTTTAACTCAGGGGGTCTTTTAATCAAATTTAAATTTTTGTATTTGGTGATTTCTCATAAAATCAGATTAAATTCAAAAATTATGTAGATTCATACATGATTTCATGAATGTACAATTGAACAACATAATAGATAAATGATATTGAATGATACTTTTATGATTAACAAACAAACAACAAAATTAGAAAGCTATTATTCTTAATGGTAATAAATTTAACAATATATGTAGCGATCGTCAATGAGATAAGCAATAATTGATTTGTTTTTGTTTGTTAAGTATATATATTTAACTGATTAGTAAAATTGAAAGTTCAAATTAAAAAATTAAATTATAAATTAAGTTTTTCTTTCATATTTTGTTTTTCTGTTTTACGGTTTCCTAGATCTCTAAATCAAATACGACATATTTGGACTAAAAGTATTTAATAAATCGCATTAGAATTTGACTAAAGCGTCCTCAAATAAAAAATTAAGAGGTATTGTTAAAGAAGAAAATATGATAAAAAAAATGTTAGAGTTACATGTTTCTGTGAATGGTTTCTTAATGGATATAATTCATTGGTATATATATGTAAGCGATTCCTAAGCTTTTTATTCACGATCTAACGAATATTTTTATTTACAACCCTGCACTATTAAGGTATACATTATCTTACAAATCAAACAAAACTACATAATGTTATTTAAGTTGTTAAAAATCACTCTTTTTTCCTATTTTCTTTTATGTACAAAAAAAAAAAAATTTATTTAGTTGTTTCTCAATGCTAATAAAATATTTTTTTATATATTTCCCTTTACGGCAAGTTGTCCATCATTATTAAAACATAAAAATGCATTAAACAGTGGTAAATCATTTAACTTGAAATCGAAAACAACAAACCAATAAAGAATTTTCTTATAACGAACATTTATAAATATAATGTGCAATGCGCCGCACTTTATTTTATATCCATTTGTGTAAATTCTAAAGATTTATTGACATGAAAATGAAAATAAATAAAAAATAAATAAATATTTAATTCGAAGATTTTAGGAAAAAAAAAATCATTTATTCTTACCATAATAATTCTAAAAAAAAAAATAAATAAATATTTTAATATGTATAAACATATAATAGAGACTGATGATGTTGAAAATGCATTGTGGCTTTCAAATTTCTAACACTAATTGAAGAATTAGCAAAATCCAATTTTATTATTTCTATATATACTATTTTGCATGACGTGAGATTTTTCTAGAACCTGCCATTTATCACAGTAATAATGACAACCGAGATTTGTTATTATCATCATAAATGTTATACTGTATATCTATAATGTATTATACGTATACTGTATTATTGTATCATATTGCTTATTATAACTATTATTCCTAAGTTAAATAGCTTCTTTTTTATAATTATTTTGAAATCAAGAAAGCCTCACATCAACTTTAAAAGTTTTTTTTTTTCCTCCATACATTTCTTTTCTTAAAGTACAAAATCTTGATTCTACAAATAATATTGACAATCAAAATATAAAAATATTATATTTTATGGACATACAATCCATTAAGCTAAGTTCTTATAAAAAAATTATTTATTATTTAAAAAAAAAAAGAATTAAATAAAAAAAGTATTCTCGTAATAAAGTATTTATGTTTTTATGAAGTTGAAAAACTATTTTAGAATTTAGAATTTTTATTTCAAAATAAAAAATCAATTTCGAATATAAAAATGTGTACAACTGTACGCAGTTGTACATAGTGTTTTTCTGACACAAAAAGCTGAAAAAATATCTCTATGTAAAAATATCTCTAAATGCACAATATCTTTCTCCTTTGGTATCTTATAGGTTCTGAGTACCATCCAATTAGGCTTCCAAGTTCCACCCACTAAGATAGTGGTTGACTAGTACATCTATCCATTATGACATTGCTACAAGTTTTTTCTAAAAAGTTTTTTCTAAAAAGTTTTTTCTAAAAATATTTAATATTAATGCATATATTTTAATTTTTTTTTTTTTTTTTTCACAGATACATCAAAACAAATATAGCTCCAGAATGTGGAGCTCTCATAAAGGTCCTACACGACTGTGGGACCTTAGTTTAATGCGCTTAATATTATTACATTTTATGGTAAGTTTTATATTTAATTCAGCTTTCATTAAATTACAATTAAAATAAATTTATAACTTTTAATATTTGACTGACTATAAGTTAATACAAAATGTACGATTGAGTATATCTGTTGAACATTCTATTGATAAAAGTTTTATGCTCTTAACGAATTAAAATATTTGAAAGAAATAAAATTTTAAAATAGATTTTTTTTATTAATAAAAAGGTAATGAGTGTGATTAAAATATTGTGCATTAATTATTTGTATTTTATAAAGGCATTAATACGATTAAAGCAACCCACTATACTTTATTTCATTCAATTGAATACATAATTTAAGAGGATATTATCTAACATATTAGAATTAATAAATATTAGTAGAGCATAATTTCAATATACTTAAAAAAATAAAAAATAAAAACGAAAATAATTATTTGAAGAAAATTGTTTCTTTTTTGTATATATAAATACATAACGTGCCTTTTGTAAATTTTATGGTATACTTACTTTATTATGTTGAAAATCTATTATGGTAGAAACAGAAGTAGTTAATAGATTATATTTGCTGCAAAATAAAGATACACTAAAACGCACCTTCAAGCTATATATATATAGATATAATACATACAATATTATTTCTTATGAATAAAAAAAAAAAAAAAACTATAATTTATAACACCATCGCAATCTGAACATAAAAACTAATCAATGAAATGACCAGTTGTGCTCTAATAATAATAATAAAAATAAAAAAATAAAAAATATATGCGTATAATTTTTTAGTTTTAAAGATTTTCTTTTAAGTAATATTAATATTTCACCAAAGAGTAGGTTTACCGATAAATGATTCCGATAAAAAAATTGTAAAAATATTTATAGAAACGAAAAACAAAAATTAAAGTATATACCTATTTTCATTTACGTATCTTAAAATTATTCAATTTCAATTTGATGTAAAATACGTTAAACAAAATTATAGAATTGAACTTTAAATATAGTTTTGGAATTCTATAACAAAATCAATTTATGTAACTATAGGTTACTTATAACTTCGCTACACTTCAGGTTACAAACACAGAATTCCATGTTTTGCAGAAAAAAATGGGTTCGTTCTGTGTTTGTTACTTGGTTTGCCATATAAATTTTTTTTTTTTTTTTCATGGTTTGAATGTAGGTTCGACACAAACCTAGAAATTTTACTACATAGTTTTATTGCATTTCAAAAAAAAAAAGGTATAACCTGTCAATTTACAGAAAATTTACAGAAAAAAACATACTTTAAAATGCTTCGATATAAAAAAAATACTAATAAATTGTAGGTTGTCAAAAAAGAAAATAAATTAAAATATTTAAAAAAAAAAATTGAATATTATTTTTATTTTCTATTTTTTTCTTTAAATTAAAAAAATTCATTTTTTTTTTTTAAATCACGAAAAAATAAAATTTTATTTTACAAAGAATTTTTTTTTAATTTTACAAAGAATTTTTTTTTAATTTCAAACCAAACCATCTTTTATAAGTGTGTCACCCCATTCGCCAACCTACTTTCAAACCAAGAAATTCATGGTTGCTAACCTGAAGTGTAGCGAAGTTATTAGCATGATGTGAGATTAATAAATTTGAATTACATATTTAGTATAATTTTATTTTAATTAAAAAAAATTAATTGTTAAGTGCTGTCTCCACTTCAGTGTGAAACGTGTTTTACACAGGAAAGTAGTTTCGTTCTTCGTTTAAAGTAGTTTTGTCCATATAAAAAATTGAAGTTGTTTGTAATAAGTTTTGCCCAAAACTACTAAAATTTAGGGGTGCCAGCCATACAAATTAACAATTTTTTAAGAAATTTTCACTCAATATGGCACACTTTTTGTTGGATGAATCAAAAATTGGACAAAAAAAATACAAAAAATCAACCGGTTGTCAAAATCATGTAAATAAAAATATTTGAAAGCAAAATATAATTAAAATATTTGAAAGCAAAATATAATACTAAAAATTTTTTTTTTCGTCATGTCAAAGTAAACATAGAATTTTTAGTGTATACGCTTGTAGTTTTAAACAAGTTTAACACTACTTTGAACCTGAAGTGGAGACAAGATTTTAAGTATAAAATTTATTTCGTTCCAATTTCCGATTTAAATGAAATTGTCAGTATCCCTATTACTTTTTTTTTTAAACAAACCAATTCAGCCAAACACTGGAACTAGACATTTTTTGACTGAATTATTATTATGTTTGATATTTGTTTCAGTTTGATGTTTGATAGTAATATACATAAACAAAACTTATATTTTACAACTTATATCATTTCTTAAAAACTATTACTTATTCCAAAATGATTTCTACAAAGAAATTAAAATATAATATAATAAGTAATAAAAAAAAAAATCTTCATGTCCACCCATTTATTAATAAAATGGTTTAAAAATTTTATTTTTATACATTACAACTTTTTAGTAGTATTTTAATTAATAAAACATAATCAGATTTGAGGAGAAAAAAAATAATTAAATAAATTTAACATGAAAATGTTTAATTGAATAAATAACAGAAAATTTCATTATCGTGTTTTCTTTTCGTTTTTTTTTTTTTATTTCTTATTATTTTTAAAGATATTAGTTTGAATTATAGATTGCTTCAAGGGGCCTTTAATTTGTGAATTAAATTTAACGATAGTGTTTATTTTTTTTATTTTTTTTTTCCATTTTATTAACAGAATTATTATAAATTTTCGTATTTGGTCTGTATAAATTAACTAATTGTAATGTATGTTGGTATAGTATATAGTATAAATACGTTATATTTTGACTTCAAAAATTATATAGTATACATTTACCAATTTACACAAAAGTAGGTATACCTAATTGGTAGTAAGAAAAAATTGTGAATGAAATATTTTGAATTTTATAAGAATTCTTATTTTTTTTTAAATTTATTTTTACTATTTTAATGGCAAAAAAAAAAAAAAACCAGTTGTTGTCTTAAAGGTCAAATCACTGTGCCAAAAATTTAAAGACAGAATACAAAAATTTGTAAAAATAAACTATTGCTGATAATATTTTCGAGGAAATTTACAAATGAATGATTAAATCATTAAGAAAGGATTAACATATAATTTATAAGATATTTAAAAACTAAACCATAATCATAGGTTAGGTTAGGTTAGGTTAGGTTGTTGTGGGTTGGGAATTCCTATATTCCCTCGCACTTAGGCCTGTTGGCCCGTTGTAGTACCCTACCCGATTGACCTTTTATTCCCATCGAGCCACCCTACTCCTTTCAAAAACCTAATTAAAATCCCTGCTTTGTGTTTTTGCAGATCTTCAGGGCTCTGTAGGAAATAATCTCTTAATATTCTAGCCCTCTTAGTTCGTATTGTAGGACACTGACAGAATACGTGAGTAACCGTTTCCGGTTCCTCTCCGCATCCCCTGCAGGTTCCTATGTCGGCTCTTCCTATTCTAAACTCATTATTTTTAAAGATGTGTCCTGTACATATGCCCGTGAAAAGTCGCAGGTTGGTTCTATTAAGACCTAGTACCTGTTTTGACTTTTCCTTGTTTAGATCTCCCCAAATCTTTTTGGTGGTTTTATTTCCCTCGACTTGTTGCCCTATTGTCTTATGTTTTTCCTAACTCTCACAGTCAATCTTGCTCCTTATCTCCGAGAAACCTCGAAAAGACTCTACTGTCTCTGAGGTCTCTCCATTTCCGAATCTAGCAAGATTGTCTACTCTGTTGTTCCCTTCTACTTCCGAAAAACCATAATCATAACTTTAATCATAATTAGAGCTGATCGAAATTAACAACTTTTCCTGGAGAATAATTATAAAAATATTTATTTTATTCGTATTCCAGAAATTGTTTATTTGAGAAGGAAAAGTCAGAAGAATTGGTCATTTTTAATATCTAATAATGTTATAATTAACAAACTAACATACTTCTTCAATTTATTAGGCATCCAAAAAAGAATAAAACAAAAAAAAAAGACCACCACCACCACCACACATCAGTAACTTACTTTCTTGCAACTTTTCTTAAATCATCATTATTATCTCTAAATGAAAGAGAATTTTAGAAGAAATAATGACAAAAACAAAAATAGTTATAAATGTGAACCCACAAAAAGCTTAATGTGTTATAACTATTATTATATTTTTCTTACTTTTTTCACTGTTAAATGGAAAATCTTTTAAACGGTATTTCAAGAAAACAGACTTTGAATTGAAAAAAAAAAAGAAGAAAAAAGAAAACTAATTTAAAATAATTTTATTTAATTTTTCAAATAAAATTTATATCTGGTTCAAGTGCGACATGCTTTTTCTTTAAAAATAATCATTAAAATGATTAGAAAAATAAAGTAATTTAAATTACTTAAAAAGTGAAAGTAAATTTGTTTTTTTAAGTTTTTTTGATATTTATTTTATTGTAGAAATCAAAATCATATTTGTATATACTATATGTATATATTAAAGTTGTTTATTCCATTCAATAAGAAATTTCTTATATTTGTTAAGAATTTCACTCAAAGACGACAATAATGTTGAAATTTATAAAAAAAAAAATAATGAATCTTCGCTGTTACTTTCGCTGTTCTTGTTATTTAAATTAGTCTATAGTTAACAGTAACTCTTTTTTTTTTTTTTTTTGCTGTGGAAAACGCTTCGTCACAATTAAGGACGCAAATGGAAAACTTGGAGTATTCTATTTTATTTGTGGATTCATTTGAAATTATTGAATGGCTCATTTGGAAATTTAAGATAATTGATTGATCTGTTCTTACAATAATGTACATATGATCTTGTGTCTGGGTTAAATAAGATTAAACTTAAAATTAAATAAGATTAAACGAAATTTTTGTTTAACATTATTTAGAAAATTACATTACGCAAACAAAACAAGCTCACAGATTTTTTTCAAAGGATAGAAGGTGCACAAAATCTACAATAAAGCTCAGAAAGTGAAGATAATATTGTTCAACCAAACAAACGTTCTCGTTTAATTGTACTGAAGCAGCGATGACGAAGAAAATTTATAAATGAAGTTTATATTAAAATGAAATTAAATAATATGTACATTTTTGTTGTTTTTCCTAATAAATATAAAGTAGCTTATATGGAATTTTAAAATTAAGTTACTGTATGAAATTTAAAAAAACTAAAGATTTTGGAACGTAACCCTCCTTTTTGTACTGGCTCCTAGTCTCTTATAACACGGTTTCACACAACACGGTTTCACACAACACGGCATTTTCTAGGAACGTAACTACCGTGTTGTAGGACGGTTACCTGTAATTTAGTATTATTCTTATAAAACTTAGTTTCATCCATCGTGATAACAACACTATGTTCACAAGTGTTAATATTTGCAAAGTTTGTACGAATTTAATAAAATCTTTCAAAATTTACAGCCTTATTCGGTTTCTGAATTTTTTTGTTAGATTTAATTAAATAAATAAATCTACTCAACTTTTTCTTACAGCTTCTTTTAATTAATTATTCTAGTAAAATTATATATTTATTATCCTTTAAAGCCGAAATATATGTATTGTTGTTGATACTTTCAAATTTTAACAAAATAAAATTTATTGTTAGCTTAAAATTACAAAATGTGTAAATTTAAGAAAGACCACCTTTATATTAATTTTTAAGACACTTCTCAAATGAATACTATAGCTTTTTATGTTTATGTTGTGCTTTAAATCGATTTAGTTAAAATCTATAAAAATTTTCGTTTTCTAACACAAATGTTTTTACCATATATCTATATACATCTATTTTCTGTATAGCTAACTGCTTTATTATTATAGTAAATTGAATTTTAAGTAACTATGCTTAGAAAAAAAAAAACTTAATTTTCTACTCCTACTGACAATTTAAAAACATAAAGAAAAAAAAAATAACATAAATTTTTAACTGAATTTTTGTATATAATATAAAATATAAAAATAAATTATAGCATTCTTTTTTTTCCACATATACAGAAAATAAATCAAAATAAATTTAAAACCATATTTCACATAAGTAGAATTTTCTTTTTTTTTGTTCATTTTTACCTTTGAATTAATTCAATTTAACAATTATTTATGATATAGTGATTTTAATATATATTAAACTACTGAATTCGTTTTATTGTTTTGAGTTCAAGTTCGCTCATAAAATCGATTAATATCTTAACTAAAAATTGAAGAAAATAAAAACGAAAATCAGATGAAAGGATTGAAATTTTGACATTTCTTTTTATATACTATTTCCCCCAAACACAATGCATACATTGAATTTCATATATCAATTATATCATTGATATTTTTCATTTGATGATCATTTGATACAACTTTTTATATCATAATATATTTTGTCGCTTTGATGAAAGAAAGTATTAGAAAGTATTGCATTGAAAGTGCGACTGCGAAGTGACCATTCAAGTAATTCCTGCAAACTTATTCGCTATGAGCCATTATGATGTAGCAAATATAATAAATATCACTAATTTCCGAAAAATTTCTTTATTCCCGATAATTAATTTCAAGTTTTTGATTTTGGAAAACTATAATTACAGCCCAAGAAGTTAATATAAAATTAGTTTTGATAATAATCATTTTTAATTGAACATGTACATGTATCTTCTTTTGATAGAATTTAAACGAAATTGAAAATAAATCTTTCGCTATGGTCTTTCCATAGATTCAAATATTAGAGAATAACAATATATGTGTTTGAATTATTTAAATTATATTTGCAATAAAATATAAATAATAGAACTCTATAGTTGGCGATATCTTTAAAATAAAAAAAAAATGCACATTGTTCAAAGTGCATGAAAAAGACATAAAAAAAAATGTTATTAAGGCTATAAACAACGGCTTCACAATTTCTAAAACATAAATTATCAAAAGATAAAAAATAAAAAAAATAAAAAAAAAATAAAAAAAACAGAAGAAGTAAAAGAATGTGAAATTTCTGCTGAGGCTTATGAAAATACATAATAGCCACGCGATCAACTTCATCATAATAACGGATTTATAAATCTTTTTCTATCATCGAACCAATAATTCTTTCTTTTGTATGTATCTTACATTAAAAATTTATAATTTTTATGTTAAAAAAAAAAAAATGCATAGTTATAAATTTTGCTTAATTTCAGATAACATTAAATAAAATTGACTATTTAAATAATTTTTTTTTAGCGTTTTTCAAATATATTATTTACAAAATGAAATATCAGATTACTCTAGATTAAAATTTTAGTGTGAATTAATTAAGCACTAAAGTTGTTTTTTTTTTTTATTTTAATATTACCCATAAATAATTATTTAATAAAAATAGAAAAATTTAGGACACTAAATTCATTGATAAGTTTTCTTCATAAACATAATTAAGTTATATATTAAGTATTTCCAAAAAAATAAAATTTAATAAATTGGTCAAAAATAAATCAAATTAACCATCAAATTCTTTCGTTCAATTGAAAAATCGCATAGTTATATGTGAAAACATAAACACTCTTCAAAGGGCACGTTTAATTTATGCTAAATTTTTTTCTACTAGTATCATATTTGTATAATACATAAGTTTTGGGACCTGCACTAATACAAATTATACCAGAATCCACTTTATAAAATGAATAAATATTTTTAATCAAGCATCTGTATAAAATAAATATAATTAAGTAATATTTTTAGAATATAATTTATTGAATTAAATAAATATTGAAATAATAATAAATTTTCTTTAATATGTATGGTACCTGTAAGTAAATTCACAAATCTTTCTTGAACCTCATTAAGCTCTGAAATTTAATAAAAATTCCACAAGGAAAAAAAAAATAAATAGACACTAATTAAGACGTTCAATATTTTTTATTCATTTTCTGTATAATATTATATGTACTACAAACTACAATATTACCTACTTATGTTAATTTCAATGATTTTTTTCGATCTTTAAATTTTCAGTTAATTCTGACATAAATTTAATTTTTTTTTTTTTTTTTTTAACATAACATTTATAATTGACATTAAAGGTATTCGCCGTTGGCGTTGACAGTAAATTCTGAATTAACGTGAAATTATTTTCTATATATTTTATAACATTATTTTAAAGTTAACATAGTAAAATTTGAAATATTAACTTACAATTTATTTTTAACATTTTTTTTTTATAACTCATCAATCAATTTATTAAATTGTAAGTACTTAAAAGTATGGTGAGCATAAAAAAAAAATAAATTGAACTTTTCTTATAATGATTATGTTCATTTGATAGTTCAATATTTAATAATTTTCTTTCCAAAGACACAATATTCCCACAATACAGTCTTGCGGCTACAAAATAAGGTACAGATTTTGAATGATAATCCTTCAATTATGAATATGATGATCATTTTATATTTAAAATCTTCGTTTTTTTTTTATTAGAATATTGTTATTGCATACATTACAAGAAACATTTATCTATAAATACCTACAGTTAACATAAATATCTTCTTTCAAATTTTTGTTCATCTTATATTTATTCATGATATGCTTCTATATTAAATAAAATAAACATATATAAAATAAGGATCGAATAAACTAATCAAAAAAAAAAATTTGGTTTTAGTGGAAGTTATTGTAGAGTCGATAAATATTATTCTATGTATGAATATTATTATATCACACATTTTTTTGAATATTTATGCCTTGTTTATAGCTACCACAGTAAAGTAATTTTTGAAGAATGTTCCGGAAACCTATTCACAGCTAATTTTATCTGAAAGTAAAAAATCAACTGCAAAAAATATAAAAAAAATTTTGATAGGAAAAGGTATATGAAAAAAAATTCAGATAGGAAGGAAACGTAATGAATTAGAAACAAAAAAATTATTTTGTGAAATAATGAAATTTTTCAGATAGCAAAAAAAAAAAAAATTCAATTTTATTAATTATTTGAAAATATTTTTAAAAAATTCTTTTTACGAAAAATAGATAAAACTAATATCTTCATTTTCAGTAAATTTGCTTAAATATAAATAGAATAATGACATAGAAAATCGGTTTTTACGGTACCATTTTTTCAGATAGGTAAATTAGCTATAAACAAGGCATTAGTCATTGTTGATGTTATAATTTGTATTTCAAAATAGTTAACTAAAAAGTATAGTTATCTTATATTTATGTAGTTTTAAAAATTATTTTTTTATGTAAAATTTAAGTTCTGCAAAGTAATATTGGAAGAAAAATGTATTGTTTGATTACAATATTGTACCCTACATTTTGTATTTTTCTATTTAGTATTGTATAAGTCAGTCATCTGAAATTAGAAATAATGATAACCATGTAAAGAAATTATAATTCATACGATTCCCATCAGGATAAATTTGTATAAATAAATTCAAAAATATTACTACATTATATTATTTGAATTATATATTCTATTTGAAAATAATTTATAATAATTTTAAAACTCATCTTTAGGGCATTTTCAGTTTGATTTGTTAAAGAGCATGATAAACATGGAATAAATCATGAATTTGAATAAAGAAAAATTTTCAGAATATAATGTTGAATTTATTATTTAGAAATAAAATACTCCTACTTGGAAACACTGTGATGTATATAGAATAGAATTTACAAAATAAAAATTGTTTCTTATAAAAAACATTAACATTAAAACATACATTATAATTAATTCAACAATTTTAAATTTCACTTATTTTTATTAATTCCGATTTCTTTTTTTTTTTTCATTTCAGTTTAGTTTAGTTATAGCTGGTAATGAAATATGGCCATTGGAGAGGCCTGACGGTATGCCAAACATAGTATCTTTAGAAGTAATGTGTGGAAAAGATCATATGGATGTACATTTAACATTTTCTCATCCATTTGAAGGAATAGTCAGTTCAAAAGGTAAATAAAATTATGTTATTTATGTTTTTAATCTGGTAACACTACGACTTAAACTAAATGATTTATTTCGAAATTTCGAAAAGGTAGTAATAACAAATCAAATTTTTGTTGTTCCTTTTTTTTTTTCAAGGACAACATAGTGATCCAAGATGTGTTTATGTTCCACCATCAACTGGTAAAACATTTTTTTCATTTAGAATTTCGTATTCAAGATGTGGAACTAAGCCGGATTTACATGGACAATTTTATGAAAACACGGTAATAGAAAAATTAATAAAAAAATTGGTATATTTATTTATAAAGTTTTGTTCACCTGATAAAGTTTTTAGACTGTTATTTAGCAAATACGGAGAGTGAAGGTCTGTATTTTTTCACTTTTCATCTATTCGTCCTTGCATACTAAATTCGTAGACATGATACTAAAAATGAGATTTCAAAAATGATACGATTACAAAGTTCGGATAAAGGTTCAAATTATTTCTTACAAAAATTTTATATTTTAAATAATTAATTTAATTTAATAAAAATTTTAAATAAAATGCTGTCATAGGCAACTATATATTTATTTAAATTTCCTTAGGTCACGACACCGACGTTTGGGAGTCTAAAAATAGATTTCGATAAAAATGGAATTATGTCAAATACAATAAAAAAGTTTGACCTTCGAATGTGTTTAAGAATTCGGACTGGACTTTAGTATTTTGGAAAATTGGATTGTGTAGAAACATATAACAAATTTATAATCCGAATAAAATTTAAATCGAAACTTGAAAATCACGGAACATACTATTTTTATGAAATTCGATTCCACATTGTTATATTCATACGTTATTATTGACTAATTTTATTGTATCGTAAAATTTTCTAGAAAACAACTTTTATTAATTAAAATACAATGTTCTTTTCAATAATATATTTGTTATTTTATTTGGTGCAAAGTTTTTTTTTCATCAGAGTCTTAAATCTCACGTACTTATTATTATTACTTTTTTTTTTTTGTAAATTTATTTTGTAATTAATCATTTTAATGAAAAGTCAATAAAAATTAAATTAAATCTCTTTAGATAAAAAAAAAAATTGGATTTTTTTTCTTTATACAGTTTATAATACTCACTTATGAAAAAACATAAAATAATTGCCATTTATCATGAGAAGAAATCATTTGTCAAAAAATTGTAATAAAAGTTTTTATTAAAAAAAGAATTAAGTTTCTTGCTTAAGTCTTTTGTTTTTTTAATATTATGAATAAAAGATTGTAGGTACTGTTTAATTACTGACAAACAGTGTGCTAACAGGTATTCGACCAAAAATTGAAGTAAAAGATACTCTTAATGAATTTAGTTTTTTTTTTGTGATACATACAAAATTTTGTACAATAATGATTATTCATTATATTTTAAAGATTCAATTTTTTTGAATGTAAAGTAAATAATTTACGACGAATATAATATATTTATTTATTTAAAAATTCACATATAAACTCCAGAAACAAATTAATTAATTAAAAAACAAACAACATTCGACTTGGATAAAAAGACGAGTTTTCCAGTCATTGAATACTTCGTAACTGTTCGATTGTTCTTACGAAAAGTTGTATATAATTTAGATCAATTTTCACTTCAAAATCAAACTTTCTGTTCCTCTCTTTTCTTCGATCTCTTTCTGTACTGTTATTTTAGATTTGACTTATTATTTTGGTACAAAACCTATATACTAATGCGATAAAATCAACATAAACTAAAATTTTAAATTGCTTTCAAATAACTGATTTAATTGAGATAAAAACGATATTTTACATTTATTGTTATTCAAAAAAAAAAAAAAATAAAATACAGAAAGAAAAGAAATTTAAAAAGTCTCTACCAAAATAATCTCAAATTAAATATTCTTTATTGAATTTCAAAAGTCTGTAATTTAATAAATTATAATAATAAATTTATAAACATATTGCAATATCGATTTTTTTAGGTGGTCGTTCAATATGATAAAGATTTACTTGAAGTATGGGATGAAGCGAAACGCCTCCGTTGTGAATGGTTTAATGATTATGAAAAAACCGCATCAAAGCCACCAATGGTAATTGCCGACTTGGATGTAATTCAACTCGATTTCAGAGGTATTATTATCATCTTAAATAATTTATTATTAATATTTATTTTTTTTTGTTCTCTTTTTATTAAATAATAAGTAAAAAAAAAAAGAAGTCAAATCAATATCACAATAAATATCTGAATTACTTGCATCATTTATTTGTTATTTTGTGCACAAGTGGAAATTTTTTATGAAAATAAGATTACACTGTTAAAAATAAGATTTCAATAATTTTGAATAATAATTAAACTTCTAACAACTTATAACATTATATTTATTAAATTTTTAAGAATTTCTAAACATTTCTACGATTTTTATTTTTGTCCCATACATTTTGGAATCAATTTTGTAATTTTATGGAAATCAATATTCGGATAATTTAAATTTTTACATATCTGTCCGCAGTGTACTTTAGAAGAATGAAAAATGATGATCCGACTCTTTGAACTTAGTTTTTAACGTTTTAGGGCTCAACGAAATTTGGATTAAAAGTAAAATTTTAATATTACATTATTTTGAAAATAAAATTTTTAGTGTTAATATTTTTCATAACATGTTATTGTTACATTCTGAAGTAGTGCACAAGAAATATTGATATAAAATTATTTCCAACATAAATTATTTAGAATTAATGTATTTCTTAACCTGATATTGTCACAGATTTGAAGTAAAGCACGAGAAAAATAGTAATCTTTCTATAAAATTATTAAATTATAACGTTTTGAAAATTTAACCAGTATATACTTTATAAATATATTTCTTTTGTGCTATGAATTGTTGCTTAAATTAATGTCTGTATATAAGTTCGGGCTACTGGTTAATATTTAAAAAAAATAATAGTGTAAATAATGGTAATTCAGCTGAGTTCAGAAAAGAACACAAATCAAATTGAATGAGACTTGGCGCCAAAATTAGAAATTTTTTATATCATAAGAGATGGCTAAAAAATATTTGTATTTTTAGAGTACTTGATGTTTTTGATTGGTTGACTGGTTGAGTAGTAGTACCATAATCTTTATATAACCTTTGTTGTGAACCCGAAATTTTGTTATAATACACATTTATGTAAACAGTAAACGTAATTCATAAAAAAATAGAATATACATAAGTAATTATAAAAATAACTTAAAATATTTCCCACTTAAATTTAATAGGAACAAATTAAACAATAAAACATAAAAATCTAAAAATTAAAATGTATATTAATTTCAAAAAAAATTTTAGGTGATAATGTTGACTGCTGGATGGAAATTCAACATGGTAAAGGTCCATGGGCACCACCAGTTAGTGGTATTGTCCCACTGGGATCAACACTAACATTAGTGGTGGCTATAAACGATTACAAAGGTAGAAAATTAAACTTAATAGTTTTATATACAAATGTTAATATTATTTAAAACAAAATTATTTTATCTCTATTATAAATTCCCAGAATGTTGAACAATTTAAATACTGACTATAGCCATTCAAATTTGATTAATTTTGAAATTAAATACATATTTTCAAAATTATTTCATTTTTATACCTACATAAATAATTCTACAACTTCTAATTAAGCTCTAAATTTTACTTTTGAATAAATATTTTAATTTTCTTTTTAAATCAAGTTTTTTTAACTTGAAAAAATATTTGATTCCATTTTATTTTATTGTTACAATGGAATTTAATTTTTATTCCAGCTGTAATAATTATACTACTTACGTTTTAATTAGAATGGAGAATGAATGGGACGGATGGAAATAGGCTCGCCTTTCTTGTGTTATAACTAAATAAACTAATCTCTTTTTTGACATTTTGAATTTGTATTTTAAATTAGGTACCTCCATATATGAAAAATTATACGAAAAAATAGCAGTTTTGCTTCTTTTTAATTACTATTTTTTAGTTATAAATAAAGTAATAATTTAAATTTGAAATTATGGCAAACTCTTTATTGAATGCATAATAAGCACTATGAGAATTTATATGAAAATATCGTGTAAACTTATTTAATTGTGATGTTAAGATTCACAGAAATTTATTTATTTACATAAAATTTTTGTTTTTTTAGGTGAATTTGATATGCGTGTAAAATCTTGTGTGGCATCTGATGGTGCTGGTCATATTATCAAATTATCAGATGAGTTTGGTTGTGTTTTGAGACCAAAAATGATATCACGTTTTTTGAAGGCGCGAGCACCAGATGAACGTGCCACTGTTATAACATATGCATTTTTCCATGCGTTTAAGTTTCCAGATGCTCTGAGTGTGCATATCAAATGTAAAGTAGAAATATGTCGTCACGGTTGTTTAGATCACTGTCAATTAACTGGCAATGTACATGAACGTAAAGACAACATTTTAGGAGGCAACATTAATAATGATATTTATTCGCTGGGCAGTAATTCTGATCACGATGATCATGATTTAATGGATTATCCTGATATTATTCATAACAAACAACAATTATCATCAATTAATGGTGGAATTAAAGATATTTTGAGTAATTTCAAAGAGAAACATATGTCCCATAACAACAAACAATCCAACATTCAACCAAATAAAAATTTACCACCACGGCCAGTACATGAAAGTGAAGAAACTGATTTAGACTCTTTATTATATGAAGATGATTTTGATGCTGACAGTAGTTTACAAAAAGAGCAATATTTGGAATTGAAAAAGTATGAAGAAGATAAAGAAGATAAAAGTGATAAATTTCCACATGGTCCGAGATTATTTGAAGCACAGAACAGAATGGGAGTACCAATGGCTGGTCCGAGGTCTTTGAATCACGATGATGGTAATGGTAATGAAGTAAGACCTATCTATAGACCGGATAATGATGATAGCTTTAATAAAACTACAGAAATAAAAAAACAAGACGAAAAATTAGTTGAGGAAACACAAAAAGATGAGAAAAAGAATCGAAGAAAACGAAGATCTATTGTTGTTTCGGATCGAAAAGCCAGATCAGCAGATGTTGGTGTTAGTGGAATATTTGACGTCATATCAGAAGCTGATTTAGCTTTTAGTCCAGATACAAAACAGGAAGCTGTAACTGTCTTCCAAGGAAAAATTTCTGAAGAAGTTGTTTATGGAATTTGTATGCCAGTCCCAGGATTCAGTATATTATTTATTGTTGTGATTTCAGCAACAATAGTTTCAGCCCTAATAGCAGGATCTCTTCTATATCGATATCAATTACAGAAGGAAGCATTTGAAAAACAAACACCAATGCCAACTGCTACTTTTGCATCTTGGATGACGTTGAGATTATTTAGAATGAGACAACAAGAAGCTGTAGTGGCTCAACAGCACCAGCAACAACAACAGCAGCAGCAACAAAAACAAAATAGTCCTAGTTTAACACAAGAAACTACACAATAGTAAAAAATAAAATAGTTGTCCTACTGATAAAAGCTTTCTGTGCGTTTGTTATATGGTTGAAAGGCTTATAAAATATCGATCAATTCCTAATAAATTTAGTCTCATCTGTAAATTTGTCTAAATACAATTATATGATGGGAGCCAAACTTTTATTTAAGAGCTGATTTAGAAATTTAGTATGCCAAAAAAAAAAAAATATTTGCCTTTTACAGGCTTTTAAAATCGAGAAAATAAAAAATAAACTCTATCCACAGTTGAATACCAGTAAGAATCTATTTGACTAAATAAGCCAATTATAAAATTTATTAAACAATTATAATAATACTAAAGTAAAGTTTATAATATAATATTATGTTAGACAAATATGTTTTTTAAAATATATAGCATTTTCTATACTGAATTTCCTGGAAACACAATTAAATTATTTTTTAATCCAAAATAAAATTTTATGTTTTTCGTGAAATAATTTGATATTCAATCACAAAAAAAGAAGAATTTCTATTCTAAATCTGGTTATCGATAGTGGGCATTTTTATCTGATTTATGTGTAACTAATAATGAATTTACATTAATCTTGCGTAGTAAAAATTTAGAGGAATTATCGAAGTTATAATAATAATATTAATAATGTTAATTTTTTGGAATATCATTGCATCAAAAATTAACTCTAGCCGCACAGAAAATCATCAAATTTCTTTTTAATGACTGATTATCTAGAATTATTTTCGGGCGAAAATGCAATAAGAAATTTACCTAAAATTAATGCAAAATTTTATCTGAAACATAATTTACAAGTTAAATAATTGATTTTTTCATAATTTTAAGAAAATCTGATGTAAAATGAAGTAAAATGAATTTGACAATATTTTATAGTAATTATTTAATTTTTTTTATTAAATTTTTTATATTCAATACTTGAAATATCTATTCTTTGTAATTAATACGAATTTTATGTAATAATTGAGACTATTTTATTTTATATAATTTAATTTTTATATATTTTAATGGTGTGTTCTGTTGAATTTCAATTGTATCTCCATAAATCGGAACTAACTAGATTTTAAATAGTTGATTTATTAAAATGTTTCGAAATGTATCTCCCATATTTTGGACCAAAAAAGGTACAAGCATATGACTTAACTAGATGACATTAAACACATTACATATTCTTGTATTAAGAAAAAATTAATTTCAGGTTTTAGGTAAAATTTTCATCATAAATACTTTTGGGTTATTTTTTGGTAACTAGAAATAAGTTAAACTTTTGGGCAAAATGTTTATTGAGAAAAGAATTTCCTAGTAGTAAGTTCGTCTTAAAGTTTAAATAAAAATCTAAAAAGTTAATATTTCTAAATCTTTTTATTTTTAAAATTTCAGAAAAATTGCTTTTTCCGAAAAAATAATAATAATTATTTTTAGCCTTTACTCTTTGAAGTCCTATTATTATTTTTTTATGAAATAAAAATATATAAAACAATTAAATTAAAATAGTTTTATTCATAATATTTATTAATAATATCTAGATTTATATTAAATTTGTAATTTACGTAAAAAAACAAAAAAAATAAATTAAAGTTTAATTGGTGCTATATGGTTCTAAACTATTTTCTTCAAAACTACTGTTATAGTTTTCCATAAGTTTCACGAAAATTATATTTATAATAACTATTTATATATATTACATTTTATTTAATCGACTTTTTGTATAATTTCTTGTCTTGTTTAAAAATACTTAACTTGCTAAATTTAACGCATAAAGCGTAATTAAAGTAAATATTATTAAAGACAAACATTATTATTGAGTTCTTCAAAAATATATATGTAAAATTAAACAATATACAATAATTGTATGATTCATTACGAGATCTGTCTGATGAATAGAAGTCTGATGAATATTTTGTAAATAATATTCATTCCGATTTTATTTTCAAAATTTAAATGATATACTTTTAGAGACACAATCATAATAACAAATATTGTAAAAAATATAGCAAGCATTCCAAAGTAACAGAAACATAAAAAAAATTGCTTACATTTTGTATATACATATATTCAACAAGAACAATATTAGGTTCTAATAGTATACTGTTCATTTATTTTAGATATATTTAAAGGGAAATTTAATCGAAATAGTTAAAAGTTCAAAATACTTTGTATGTTTCAATAATATCTCGATATATTACTTACTTTGTCACTCAATAAATAATTAAGCATATTTTTTTTCTTGTTCGATTTGAAAGCTCAGATTAAAAGTTTTAGATCGTTGTTCTTTTTCACTTGATTTTAATGTTTGTTCGTTATTTCTTTGTCGACTTTAAAAAAAAAAAATTACTCTACAAAATTAACTTTAGAATTAATTCTATAGAAATTTAATAAAAATTAACTAAATATATATAATATACTGTATTCATCAAATACATTATAAAATGTATTTGATGTTCATAAAAAAGAATTTTTTAATTATATGACTATTATTTGAAATTAGTTTATAAGTTGTCATCGGTTAAATTTAGCAGAAAATGCAATTTAAATAAGTCAAAACAATTTCATCTTCATATTTTGTTTGATATTATTTAAGATTATTAAATTTATTGTATACAATTTGACATTGGAGTAAATAAATTATAAAATTAAAATACGTATTTTTATTTTTAATTATGTTTCTTCAATTTAACTATTATTGATTTAAGATATTACGTGCGAAATGATAATAACTGAAATATAAACTGTTGTCGACCTTTATATTTAATAGATCCAAAAACAAAAACGGTCAATAAATTGTTTATGTTATTTTATATAGTATCTATGCTTCACAGAATCATCTTAACAATTGAACCTAAAGAAAAGTCCTCTTGCATAGCATTGACGTGATCTATGTTCGAAGATTGATATCAAATATTTTGGTTGTTTTACAACTAAGCACATATTTTTAATATCATAGTAATTTTAGTTTGTAAAATTAATAAAAAGATAAAATCACCACTACGTTCTGTTTTACAACTTACTTCCGCAAATATCCAATAAATCTTCTTCATCCTGCATCAGTAAAATAAACAATATAAAAAACGTTGTATCTTTAAAAAAAAAAAAAACAAATTCTTATTTAAATTAGTTTAATAAAATCAATAATTTATATTTGCTTGTTAAGCATACTTTTTCAGACATTTATTTCATTATAATTTCTTAAATCTAATAAAAATAATAAGATTTAGAATAAAATAAATAAAAATAAATATATGAAAATAAATTATGAATTTATTTTAATAATTATTTTTCTATATTAATTCATTATTTATGACTAAATTGTTTTCATCTTTTATTTAAATATTTTCTCATTTTATCACTTATTACTAAAAATAAACAATAAATAATTATTTTTATTAAAACTATCGCTAAATTCTTTTAACTAAATTTAAGACTAAATAATCTTTTTAAGAATCATTAGGCATATAAAAGATGGCTGTGGCGGTTTTATTTATAATAGTAGTAAAAAAGAAACTTTTATTTGATTTAAATTTCTTTATGGGCAGTTTTTAAAATAAAATTTTCTAAAAAAAAAATATTTTTAGGCATTAATTTAGTCCGTGAAATATATATTTTTTTTTTCTTTTGATAAATTAGATAATCTCTGAGTTGTGAAAATCAAAAAGTTTATAAATATATTACAATTATGTACTATTGGGCTACAAATAACTTAAATAATTAATAATTTTTGTTTTTATTTAAGATGCTGCAAAATGTTAATGCGAAATTTGTTTTAAGCATAACTATGAAGTTGACCATCATAAATTACAGTTTAGAAAATTATGCATCTGAAATTATTTTTATTAAAGTAATAAATATTGAAATAAATCTTTACCTCTTATCTTTTTTCTTAATATAGATTACTACAAATTTCTGTCAAAATTAACAACAATTCTTATAAAACTATTTTTGCGTAACTAATAAAAGTGTTTTGAAGCTACTGAACGTGCGTTTTACCATCAAAATTAAGTTAGGTACCAATATGAAATAAAAATGTGGCACATAAAATATTTATCTTTTAAATTCATTAATTAATTTAAAATTTTTTGAACAAAATTATTGATTACAAATTTTTAGTTTATAACTGAAAAAACAGTTCGCATCATTGATTTAATGATCTTATAAAATCTTTATATTATAGTTAAAAATAATAGTTAAAAGTCCTTAAACTTTTGTAAACAAGTTATTAAACCAATAAGTAGGTGAATTATATTATTTTGAATTAAATTTATTTTGGGAAAGAAAACCAAATATATTTTATGGGTTTGAAAATAATTACTTTTATAGTAAAAATAAAAATATGAATTGTTTTGAGATTTGTTTAGAAAATCAAACATGTTTATTTATAGCTATATATTCAACAACAAGCTCTTTAAAACTTTTCAAATTACAAACAATTCATTTATTTATTAAATACTATTGTTGTGTTTAAGCGTTATTAGCAGAAAATAAGACTGTTATAGTACGTATTATTTGGCACATTGAAAGACTTTTAAATCAATGTATTTTTGCTTTTAAAGATATAGACGAAAATATTAAAATATTAAGCTTTTCTTATCTTATCGAGACAATAAATCAAAGCTTCCGAAATAGTAACAAATTAATATAATTTTTAAGACTTTTTTTGTAAATTTGGAATTTATTTATAATGGTACGTACATGTAATATGAATATGTAGTAATACTATTAGTAGGAAATTGATATTAGAAAAGCAAATGAAAAATTTATTAAAACTGTATTACTATGAAAATAATATATTTTATGTGTAAATAAGTTCAAAACTTGATTTGAATTGTATTTGGCACGACAGATGTTCGTAATGATAATTATGAATAATTTGATAACATTTTCCACATTCATTAGTTACACCTTCTTAATTATTATAAAATATTTTAATATAATTTTTTATAAAATTATTACTAATACGAATCGAACAAGGCTTTACTCATTTATATTCTATTAAATGTACAATGTTTTTTTTTGTTAACTATCTAAGTGGTTATAATTAAAAAAATATAAGTTTATAATATATTAAAAAATATTAATTAACATAATTTATAAAACAGTCTTAATTATATAAATGAACTTTGATTCTACATTTTAATCTAATTAATTTTATAGCGAAAGGTATAAGGGAAATAATTATTTGGCCAAAGAGTTCTTCCATTTTTTTTTTTTCATTCATAAATAATACATAATTTAATATAAAATAACAATTTCAAATTGATAAATATAAATAGTAGACTTCACGTACGTCTTGATTTTTTTTGTACTGTATGATGCCCAGAACTAATATAGGGCAGTGCTACTAATTGTGGATTAGTATAAGCAATAACTCTTTTTTTATTTGATGCTGACGAAAAAGGACGAAGTCTAATGCATAAAAATGCAGAAACTAAGCAGGAAATTATTAAAATAACCAATAATATGACTAAAGTGATAACAAAACTCGGTGTTGTCATACAAATTAAACCATCTTCGCGTGCCGGGAATATCATAGTTTCTGGCTGTTGGGTTATATTCGCTTTTTCGTCAATAGAGAACGTTAGATCCCCAGATGAAACGACTTTTATAACTCGATTTAAACCAACATCTTTCTCTATATCTAAAGCCCTAGTTCGACGAACGCGTCTCTCATCACGTCTTTTTCCGATAGAATGTAAATATGTTTCCATTTGGAGAGATTTAGGTGGCAAGGGTGGAGGGCCATACTGAGATTCTGGTCCTGCTTGTAAGTGGTGGACGTCTTGCAAATTCGTTGTGTCAGAACATTGGTCAGGGCACTGATAACGACATATTTGTATTGTACATTGAAAGTGTACTTCCATTGAATCGGGGAATTTAAATGCCTGGAAATGCGCATAAGACAATACAGATGCACTTGCTCCAAAGTTTTTAATTTTCGTGAATCTAGACATTAGTTTGGGTCTAGTTACACAACCTTTTTGGTCTACTAAGTGTATTGGGGCACGCTTACCATCATGAGCAACGCAATTACGTACCAACATGTCAAATTTGGAATCATCATCTTTGATAGCTAAGACCATTGTCATAGTTTGCCCAATTTTAACTAAACCAGATACTTCTGAAGCCCATGGTCCCTTACCAACTTGAATTTGCATCCAACAACCAACATTATCACCAGCAAAGTCTGCTCTAACGACATCCAACATATCAACAGGGAATGGGCGAAAAGTAACACTTTTTTCATATTGATCATGCCAAGTACAGCGTAATTTTCTTGCTTGATCCCAAACTTCTTGAACTTGTGGATCGTATTGTATTACAACAATATTTTCGAAATATGTACCTGATCCAGATTCTGATCCGTATCCGTACAGACCATTTTCTGTATTTCCAGATGTACCACAAGCGTGTAAGCCAATGTCAAATTGAGCTTGATTTCGACCCAATCCTGCTGGTAAATGAACGCAATTGGCATTACTGTAGTGACCCTTTGAGAAAACGATACCATAAAACGGTTTATCAAATTGAAGAAATACTTTCATGCCATTCTTCTCACATTTAACATCAAGAGAAACAATTTTTGGCATATCTTGTACAGGAGATGCCCACACCTCGTTGGTTGCTGAAGCTGATACCTTAAGATCATTGACACTTTGATGAATCGGTTGATGAATAGGTCCTAAATGACTTTGTGGTGGTTTTTGCGGTGGATTCGGATGATGATTTGGAGGGTTTGGATGATGACCTTGAGGAACGTTTGAATGATGATTTGAAGGAGGCCGATTCGGTGGAGAATTCTGTAAATGAGCTGGAAGTGGAGGTGGTGGTCCATGATAAGCTAAATGAGGTGGAGGTGGAGGACCAAACGGTTGACCTAACATTTGCACATTTTGTGGTAAATTTGCTGAAATTTAGAAAAGTGATCTTATTTAAATTTTGTTCATCCATTTATAATGTTAAGATTACCTCTTGCAGGACTTTGGCCTTTAGGTGGGTGCTGATACTGAGGTACTTGATGAGATTCCTGATCATTAGATTCCTGAGCAATCTGATCTGAGTCAGTGTCTTCAGAATGCTGTTCTTCAGCTGTTATAGCCTTGATCACTTCAACATCTTCTGAGGAAACAATCTGAAAATATTGAAAAAATAGTGTTTTAATAAACGAAATATTAAATTTAAAAATTGGATTTTCGAATTATCTATAGCTCTTTGTCTGTTACTATGCGATATTACATTCCAAAATAAAATAAAATTTAAGCTAAAATTAAATAAACATAGTTTTTTTGAATAATCATGTTTTCATATCGTATATGAATAATCATAAAATATGGTACCATAAAATAAATAATAATTAATTTCGAATTTTTTAATACGAATGGCTAGAGAAAGTTTTTTAATTCAACTACGAGTTTCATCTCCGTATTCTAAATTAGAAGAATTATTTTAAATCTTTTTCGCATAATTCAAATATCATCATAATAATTTCCAAAGATATCATATATTTTTTTCTTAGTGATTTTTTTTTTAAACAATAAAGTGACATTAGATAAAATATCATATAAATATAACTAAATTAGGCCAAATTGTGTTAGTTCACATTTCTGATGAACATATCTAAAAAAAAAAAAAGTGAATATTTTTATTAACAAAAAACCTCATTGATCCTCTTCAGCTGCTATGTACATATTATAAGAGTCTTCATTTGGATAAGAATTTTAAAAGGAAAATATAAAACTATGCCAACTTTGTGAGACACACCTTTTTCTCATTCGGCAGCTTATTGAATTAAAAGGAAGCGAGACATTTATGTAAAAAAAAATATAAAAAAAAACTAAGAAAAACAAGTTGGTAAAGCATAATAAATATTGCTTCAGTTTAATCGCTTAATGCATCAAAAAATTATAAACTTTTCTTCTCAATTTTAATTTATTTTTTTATAACATTAACTATATTATTTATTTCTTCATAAATATCACTGAATTCATTATAATTAAAATTTGTTTTAAATGCCAATAGAGAGTCTTCAGTTCAATAATAATAACATATAACTATTTAGAATCCTAAATATTTAATCAATCTCTTTTAATTATTTTTATTGTTTTCTTGAGTGATACGAAGTGGTAAAAAAATGTATTATCATTATTAGCTATTATAACAATAAATATTTTAATTAAGCACATTCCAATAATTCCATTCAACAAAAAACTCAGGTCTAATCATTTAATTTTAAAGTTTGTTTACGGAAAATATGGAAAATAAATTTAATAAAAAAAAATGGAAAATAAATTTAATCAAGAGTGCTCTTCAGTTCCCACCTCGTGAATGAGGATTGTTCTCCCAACAAAATTGTCTCCGAGCACTGGCAGACGTTTTATATATGAAGAAGAGTGTAAATGATTTCAGTCTAATTGCATTTTACTCGCTGCCTTTCCTTAATACCAAATCCATATATCTTATAAAAAAAAAGCTCTTATAAAAAAAATTAAGGCTTGTGCATTTATAGGTGAACAAAAGTACCAAATCAAACAATTCGAAGTACGAGCACAAAATTTCTTCACAGTTATTCGAAAACATTCTACAATAAAGATTAAAAAAGTGACATGTTAAAATTTAATATTGTTGTAAAAAATATTTATGAAAGAAAAAAATAAAATAAAAATACGCAATATAATTTCTTTTTAAGTTCAAGGCTGGAATCTAATGCACAAGTGACACCATTCATATTGTATTTAAAAAGTTGACAACAACATGATAAAAAGTATATTTTTGTTAATAATAAAAAAGGTAAAAAGAGGTGAAACGATTTTGAATTTCTTATAATGGTTTTAAAAATTGACATTGTTTTTTTTTTTTTTTAACAAATTCGTACATTTTAAAGATAATAATTTTTGTTTATCAGGTCTAATTAATTGTAATATTAAACCTATTGCAATGCAGAGTAAAAAATTACGCCTCAAATATTAGGTAGAATATTGTTAGTTATAGCAGAGGCTAGGGATTTTTCTGATCCTTTTTTTTTAATCGACAAGCATTCAATTCAAGCCCACAATGGGCTCAATTGAATACAGGAACTAAAATATAATAATTGTGCCTATTTATCTGACATCCTGGATGAAGCATATTATGAAATCATACGCCAATGTGTCAAGATTTTAGCATTAAGAAATTTAAAAAATCTTTCATTAGTGTCACATTTATTAAGAGCTTTATTACGGAAACAAAAAATAATGTGAATGAATTTTTGAGCAAAAAACTTAGAATTTAAAAATCCTACTATTAACACAGTATAATGTTTATGTTTGATTACAACCAATTAATCAATAAGATTTATGACTGCTTGTGATAAATGATTTAATTTTATTCATTTTATGGGCGAAAAATTTCTGTTTTTTCTAATTCCAAAATGCATTCTAAATTTTCTATAACACACTATCATTTGTACAACAATTTTGATAGTACACGTAGACACCGTTTTCTTGTAATGCATTCTGCAGGTAAACATAATTAAAATATTAATTTAACGATAAAAATAACGACAATGTCAATAGATTAATATGTATTTTTTTTTGCTAAATAAATTAAGAAATAATTTCACGTCTACGATTATCGTATATTCCATATACAATTAACATTAATTACATTTTTCAGTGTTAAATTGCAAAACAAAACAAAAAAATAAAATAAAATTTAGATAATTTAAAAAGTTTTCAAGATATTATTCTTATTTTCGTTTTTCCTTTCAATATATATATATAAGCATCTTTAAATCATTAATTAAACTTCAAAAATCGACAAAAACAATATTGAAGGCAACAAAAAAAAAAAGTTAAATAAATAAATAACAATTTTTTACTTTCTCTTCAACCAAAAAAAAAAAAATTAAATAAAATACTTGATTTTTAATAATAAACATGAAGATTCTTGATTCTTTTTATAAATATTGTATTTTTTTTTTTTTAACAATTTCTTCATAAAAGACATTTCAGACAAAATATAAGAAAAAAAAAAAAAAATTAATTTACTTTTAAATTCAAAACTTTTTTTTTCCTTTTTTTTACTATCACTTTTTTAGAAGTATAAATTCATTTATAATTATTTTCAATTTTGTACAAAATAAGTTTTTTACACTATTTTTTTTTTTGTTAATTTACGACAAAAATGTTTTTTGCGAAATTGTTAAATAATATAAAAAAAAAAAAATCATTTAAAATAAAATTCAAAAGAAATATTAAAACTAAATAAATATGTTTGACAATCCAATGGATAAATATTGCCTCTAAGGATAGTTTCGTCTAACAAATTCATTAAAAAGATAAAAAAGTAAAGTTTTAGTAAGTCTTGTGAAATGTGAAGAAATATAAAAGTTATTTAAAAAAGAAAATTTTGATATTTATGTGAAACTAAGGAGACTCAATATTCACATTTTTCTAAACTGCATTATTCAATAGAGAGTAAATTATATTTTACATAACTATTATTGTAACAATAATATTCGGTTTTTAATTTTAACTGAAAAAAAAAAGATGGAGATAATCATTAAAGATTTATACGCGATAATAATTAATCTAGTTTTGAATTAAAAAATTTCTAACCTATGTCAAGCTATAAAAAGAAAGCTTTTTATTCTTACCATGACCATTGTCACTGTGATAATTTAACATTATTCATAAAAACATTATTATTACATAGTATAATTTTTTATGCTTTTATTATTACAATATTTATAATCAGTGTATCTGATTTTCAAAAATTTCAATAATTTACGTTCATTTTTATTCAAAATTACTATACATCTGAAGTTCATTTCTTATAAAATGAATGATGAACCAAAACATTATTTTTGTTTGGTGGTAAAAAAAAAAGTGAAATGAAATTATTCTTCAGATAAACAAAAATAAAAAAAAAAAAAAAAAGTATTTTGAAGTCCATCCAACAATAACAACCAGCTTGTGTGGGAATTATGTTTGCAATCTTTAGAATAGTAATTATTTAATACAGAGTAAACTAATGTTTTTAAGTGAGAATTAATATTACTTTTTGTTTGGTAATACATTTAATTTATTTTATAACTAAACGATGTATACGAACGTTTGACATTTAGTGAAAGAATTAAGTGAACATAACGAATGTAAATTTAAATGTCCAATAGACTGGAGTTCGACGGGTAACGTACAAAACAGATGCGGTACTAACTATCTGCGAACTAACAAATTAACCATGTTAAATTTAACCAGAAAGAGTAAATTTCCTTAGCGTAAATGTACCCTAAAAATTTCTTACCGTTTACTAAAACATATTAGATACTTAATTAATATTATATCCTAAATAAAATTAGCAATTACAAAAAAGAACAATAAATAGAAAGGTAATGTAAACGTAAAGTATTCAAATTTCAATAAAACTGTCACATGACTTAAATGAATGTACATCTAAAAAATAAATTTCCGTTTTTAAGAACTCAACTGTTATGTTCAATCCGTAGGGCTTTGTAAACTTTTAATTTAGAAAAGGTCAATCACCAAATAGTTGGACCAGTGAAAATGTAATAATAATGAACATTATTAAGACTCATTAACAAACCAATTTGCTATAACAATAAAAAAAAATTATAATAACACTAAATTTTATAATTTTTTATTAAATATATTGTATATAGAAAATTATAAAAAAAGGTAAAAGTTTTATAGCCAAAATTTGTGTTTTATTTGAATTTTATTTTTTTAGGGAGTAACGATTTTCTGTGTAACTTAATGATAACAATATTTAAAACTAAATAATACCCTGAAACGAAGATAATTTTAGGAAAATTTTTCTCACTTCGCTAGTGTGATTCTTCTCAAAAAAAATGTTTATCTAAACAATTAAATATCCATACATAAAAAATATAAAGACTTCAACAAGATATCTGATAAATGTTTGACATCTCGGTAGACGTGAGAGATCTCATAGACTTTTTAATCGTTATAGGCAAATCACTTGAATGCGAATATTAATCGTTATATGCGAATATTAATCGTTATATGCGAATATTAATCGTTATATGCAAATCACTTGAATGCGAATATTATTTTCTAATAAAAAGTAATTTCCGAAAAATTATAATCGTTTCGGGTTATTATTGTGGGTAGAACATTTTTGTAATAAATAATTTCTTGAAAATATTCTTTTTTTTTTTTTAATATTCTCATGAAAAATTTTAGTAAATATTTATGCAATAAATAATTTCTTCAAAATAAGTTTTGAATAATGACTATGAATTGATTTTAAATTGAAATTTTTTTTTTTTTTTTTATAAATAAATCCTAACTTAAAAACTAAATAAAGAATTTTATTATTTTTCTCACTTTCTAATCATATTAATTTCAATCTTTACTTCAATATTAACCATATAACGACTTAAAAAATGAAATTAAATTTACTTTCGAAAAATACTATACACCATAACGCAACGCGAAGAAAAATCATTGAAAATAATCTTCCGGCTACAAAAAAAAAAAATTAAAAAAATAAAAGAGAAACGTTGAATGGAAAATGTACGAAAAACATGATGAAAAAAAAAATTAAATTATCAACTTAACATGGTGGTATTAAAAAATATTTCTTCTCGGTTTTCATAAAAAAAAAAACCGAGATATATTTATTTCCCTCTCATTTTCCAAGAAAACAATTTTATTTTTTTTTTCTTTTTCAGTTCGTTATCAATAAATCTATATAAACATACTTGCTTTTAGCGAATTTACTTTTCAATACCACCATGTGTCTCTGAATGGCTTTATGCACTTGTATCAAGCCGGCCGCATATTTACCTTATATTATTATTATTATTATTATTATTTTTAGTTTTTTTTCATTTTCCAAGTAAAATGAATGTTTTCTTGCATATTATTTTATGTTTTCTACCAACAATGAGGTCACATTTAACCTGTATTTCTTTATTTTGTTTTGTGTCTTCGATTATATTTATATATTTATATAGTATAAATATTAATATGTGGTATTATTTTATTTACATGAAGAAAATGGGTCAAGCGTGAACTACTACGTCACAAAAACTTATTTTTTTTTTTAATTGGAATTTCATAAAAAGGATTTTCTATAAATAAAATAAATCTATAAGATGCCAGTCTGTAATATATTTTAATAGAATTATTAATTATTATTATTATTATTATTATTATTATTATTATTATTATTATTATTATTATTATTATTATTATTATTATTATTATACATCACAAAGGTTTCCATCCAAATGTTACAGAATAATAATAATTTATTTATTTAAGATAGTCTGTAATTTATTTTAATTAATTAATTAAAATATTTAATTTGGAAATGAAAATATATAACTAGGTCTACGGCCTGTAAGTACGGGTACGATTTTTTTTATATTAGATATAACGAAATCTGCATGCATTTCATATAGCCGGCAAAAAAAAATATCCTCGATCCTTCTTTATGAAATAAATGTCTTTAAATAAATTTAACCTCTGCAATATTAACATATTATTTTGATTTGTTTTAAAACTTCTTCTTTAAATTCATTTGTCGGATTTATTTTCATTGTAATAGAAAAGTTTGTCCATATATGAGAAAAACTGATTTTTTTAATGGTAAATTACTTCAATCCTCTTTCTTATTTATGATGTGAGAAATAAGTTGTTTAATAATTTTATAATTTTCATGTTTGCAATATTATGTACTTATAAACTACATTATGTTTACGATTTATATTTTCATAATCGTAAAAAAAAAGTTTATTTGGAAAAAATAATTGAGGTTGACTGCTATTATAAAAATGAAACCGCCCGGACCCGTATTATATACTTTAGATAGAGTGTAAAAGTTTAAAAAAGGTTCTTCTATAAAATTAAAAAAAAAACTATAAAAGCAAATACTCTTATTTTTCCTTTAATTTTATTAATTTGTTTTTTTTTTTAATAAATTCATAATTTTTCTTGCATTGAACATCCTCTTAAATTTGTGGATACTTAAAAAAAATTCAACTAGATTTTAAAAACAGAATTTACCATTAAAAAAAAAAACAAAATATTTTAGATTTAAGTTTCTAAGGTATAATTTATTATTAAAATATACATATAATTAGAATTACAACAGTAAAGGGCTTAATTAAGCAATCTTAATTTATCTACTTCGTTGTACCTATATTATTAAAAAAAACTAAATAAATTTATTCGAATAATATTTGCTAAACATTTAAGACAACCCGTTTATGGTCTTACGGATAGAATATTAAATTATTATTATTTACTTGTGGATTTTTTATTACATTTTTTTTTTCTGTAACACAATAATACACATAGAAAGCAGAATAATAAAATTTATTTTTGGAATGCCACATGTTTTGGGTGATTTAAATTTAGAAAAAAACTATATCATTTAGCTCAATGTAAGTTTGGAAAAAAACTAAAATGTTGTCATTTGGATTGCTTTAATAAGATATCTTTCCTCATATTTCTAACTTAAAATTACATTTGAAAGTGATTTATCAATCTATTTTAAATCTGGCTAGAATATGCTTAAGGTAGTCTTCTCTATCAGGAGTAGTTTCATAGAATAATGACATTCTATTTGAAAATCATATTTAAAACTTTTATGAAATTATTCTCTTATTATATTATATTATAGTAACCAATATAGCATTCTCTTTTTGTATATAATTTAATTTAAAATTATTTTAATTAATTCAATTTCATATTAAATGAACCACTCTAATATTTAGATAAACTTAACATATATTTATCAATATTAAGCAGACATGCTGTCTAAACTTATAAGACATTACTTATGAGTCCATGAAGAGTGTATTTCTTAACCACATTTTAAGAATACACATAATAATGATTAAAAAAAAAAAAAAGTTATAGTATAAAGTAAATATAGTTTTTAACGCGAAAAAAGAAAGCATTTAAAGGAAAATGATTAGTTTTTTAGCCAAGAGGCATCTTGTCCAAATTCATTGCAATTACAATATAATTTTAATTTTTTCTCTTTCTTCTCAATGGTCACGGATATGATTTTGATGTACTTTTTTTTTTCTTATATTTTAGTTCTAATATCTATGTATACATCTACTAATATTATATAGAAATCATTGTTGATTGTAAATTATGAAATATGATAACTTTAGTTAATTTGAAAAAAAAAAAAAAAAATAATAATTAAAAATGTTTATTACATCAATGGAATTTTTTACTTCCCTACAAATACTGTATGTCGCTAGAAGGTACTTTTCACTTTTTTAATAAAATATCTATCAAAAAAAAAAGTTTGTTTTGTGTTCGAGAATCTATTTAATATTTAATTCAGTGTTGATTAAATTTGAATTAACTCTAAAATATATTAGAAACATAGACCTAAACTACTAGACTATAGTAGAGCATTTAAATATCGAGGATTATTTTTCATAAATCAAAAGTTTCCATCGATATTTTACAGAATCTTTAACAGCCATGACGAAATTTCAAGTATTATTTTGGGCATATCTATAGTATAAAATTTATGTAGCCTGCTGACGCTTATAATTATATACCTCTACATAATAAGTCAATTAATGTTCAGTTTTTTTCTCATTAGAAATTTAATAGCCTCAGTCGGTATTTTGACATTTATTTCCTAGTTTTAAATATTTCAAATTTTTTATTTATAAACATTTGAACATATGTGATAAAATAATAAAGAGAGAAATTATATGTATATATTTTATGCTCGAATTAAAATATTTTTATCTTTAAATTAAACATAATCATAGTATTAATAGGTTAACCTGTAATCTATTTTTCTTTCCATGTGTACATTGTACATTTTATTTTGCTTTAGGTCATTTAACAAATTAAAGTTTATTTAATAAAAAATAAACATTTTTATTTCATAAAGTCTACAAAATGTTTTTATTAATAATATTATAGTTAGAGGCATATTAGTTTTATGTAAAAAAAAAAAAAATTAATTAGAAAATATTTGACTGAATAATTGAAATGAAAATACTTACTTTTAATAGTATCAGAAAAAGAGGCAGCCAAGTTCCTTTATTTTGCATTTTGCTTTATCTAGAAAAAAACAACAAATTTTTTCGATTAAATAATAAATATTATTACAATGAAATATTAAAAGTTATTAATCGAAAAAGAATAACATAAAAATGGGTAAATTTTGATTAACTTAAAAATAAAACAATTATTTTTTGCTATATTGTATTATAAAGAAAGTTATTTTTAAATCAAATTTAACGCATATGCATTTTTATAATAATTATATTTTTTAATGTAGAATACTGAATCATTATTTGACAGCTAAATTGGAACGATTTAATATGATGTTTGATGCAAATTCCAAATAACAAATTCTTCTTAAATGATATTCATGTTTTAGAACTTGAATTTCATTGCACAAGTATGCTATAAACAACCCTAATTCTTATAAAGGGGATTTTCGTAAAGTTAAGATTTTCTTAATTTAAAACCAATATTGAATATTATCATGTAAAGGCTAAAGAATTAATTTCACAGAAGTTTTTCCTTATTCAATTATTTAATTTTAATTTTTAAATTAATTATTTTAGCCTAAATAATAATATTTATTTCTATGCCATTGAAGAAGTAAAATATTAGTCTCGAATATTAAATTGCATAAATTTTTCTCTAAACTCAAACACGAAATATTTGTAAAGTTAACCAGTTTTCTAATTGAAAAAAAAAATGTACTACAATTCTTTTAATAAAAATTGAATGAATTCTACTTTCAAAAAGTTATTAAACTTTTTAACCTGAATATATATTCTTTATATTATTTTCCTATTATTAATTACTCAAAAAAAATAGAAAAATATTTTGTAATTTTTTATGTTAAAATTTTATGAATGAGCTATGAGAAAAATTGTTTTTCTTATGAATTAGAATAAAAATTATCGCGGCTTAGTTAAAGACATTCAGTTTTTTGTTTTCTTGCAAATATTTTGTTTTTTATAGATCAAAACTATTTGTCTCTGTATGCAAAATAGTTTCAATAGTACGTGAGAAATTTTGATTCTAGATATATTTATGAATGTTGATAATTTATGCTCATATTTATCATTTTTACCTCAATAAAAAAGATGATATAAATTTTATCATGGTTTTTCAAAAATATCATTAATTATGAAAAGAGGTTTAATTACAAAAACTCTGTTTTTAAGGTAAAATAAATTGGACAGATTTTATATGATTTGAAAGAAAGCATAAACATTTGCAATGCATTATCAATTTTAACATAATCACAACATAACGATTCAATTTTTATAATATTTTTCGAAATTTGATTAATTTTCCGAAACGTAGAACAGAATATTTCCTACTTTCTCCACAAATGCAGTTTTGGGTTTAGTTTAACGTTTTGACGTTAGTTTAAATTTCGGCCGATAATATACATGCTGAATTTTATCTACGTCCTTCGTGTATTTTTGTGGAATAAATTATTAAATGTCATACGTCATGACGTCAGATTTGATAAATAAATTATCTATTTATTGAGGTAAAATTTTTATTTTTTTTATTTCTTTTTCTAAATTTTTTCATGCTTCAAAAATTTGTTGGTTCAAAGGATTTAGTATTGTTGGTGATATTACAACGTACCTTAAGCCGCTTTGTAAACATAAGTAACCTGAAGAGACAGTATCTTAAATATATATTAAAAAAGAAATTATTAAATATTATTATTTTCATTATCCAAGAAACAAAAGACTTAAAACACAAACTCGAAAAATCTTACAGAATAGAAGAAGTTTAGCAAACAATTAAAATTATTCAAAAAAAAAAAGAAAACGAACACAACACGTGAAATTACATAAATGAACTTTAGTTTTTATTCATATTTTTATGTTCTAGGAAAGTAGCGAGAGATATTAGTTGCAAATAATTACTTAACATAAAAGAATAATAAAAATTTTTTTAAATCTATGTCATTATTTGCAATGAAATAGTTCAACTCACTCACAATTTCCAATTGAAAACTGGATTTAGTATTGGAAATTTTTATTATCATTTAATCCGAAAATATCTAGCAAAGATAATTTCTATTCAAAATACTGAATTCAAAAGATTTATATATAAACATAAAGTTTCCAACATTTCAAATATGAGAAAATTTTTATAAATAAATAAAATGTTAAATACAAAGATTTGACATATCAATTTTTAATAGGGTTTTTATTATATTTTTTCATAAACAAATTTTTAAATTGCTTATTTAATTTTAATTGTTTCTTAATAAGATGAAAGAAATAAAGTATAATGTATAATATTGTATATCTATAAATAAATTTTTATATTTAGGGTATTATTAACATAAAAAAGTGAAAATATTTTGGATGAATTTCCATTTTTCTATCAACAAGATACTTAAATTAAATTTTTATAGTGAGAACTAAAAGAAAACGGTATGAAAACTTATTTTTAGGAGGTATACAGAAAAGTTACTTATATATTTTTTTTAATTATTTACAATTTACAGCTTTCGTATTCAAAATATAAAGTATTCGTAACAAATAGTACTGATAACAAGGCCTGTCTTTTCAAAATAATTTCGAAGTCGTTTAAACATCTGCACTACAGCAAAAATTGTGGTGCAGAAAATGCACAATTATTATAGTAATAAATATTTTCGTCGTGTTACAAAATCCAGTGGGAATAAGTGGCTTTCGTATTAAAATAAAAAGAAATTTTATAAGAACCAAAATTTCAAAATTTGAAAAAATATGCATACTGTTTTGTTATTTATATAAACATTGATATTAAATTTTATATCATTATTTATTGGCATCTTTTAATTTGATAGTTTGATCAAATAAAATTAAAGCCAATAAATGTTTTAATATAATTCTTAAATTATGATATTTTGCAGTTTGAAGGAACTGCATGTGATGCCTCCGGAAGAAGGTTCAATATTAGTGTTAATAATCCAAAAAAGGTATTTTACTTTTAAAGCCAATTTATTATTTATTATGAATTTTTGTTAGAAATAATAAAAACACAGTACAAGTTTTATAACCAGATTTCACTTTCTGATCATTAAAAATATTTCAAATAAAGAAATTTCTTTAACAACATTCTTTGAGGGCAAAAACAATACTTAATTTTGGTTTTCTTGTGGTAAAAATAAATAATAATTATAAATCAATGGAAATTTAATATATATATATATATTCTTTGCATTTCTAATGCAGTTTTCATGCAATAGTTTACATAAGCACTGTTTGAAAAATGAAAAACTCAATTTTAATATTATATTGATTGAATTGTACAATCATAATAAAGTATGCTCCCCTTCGATGCTTAAATTAAAATATTCGTTTATTTCAATCGATAAAAAAAATATAAATATCATTAAATAGATCCGAATTATCGAACAAATTTTAAATTAATTTGAATTCTGAAGACATAATTATTTATTGCGATATTTGCGATATAAGATTAATACCATTTATAATGTATTTACTTATTTATAAATAGTTTTAATAATTGGTTTATAGAAATTATATTTGCAATTTTATAAGCGAAAATTGTTCAAGTAAAAGAATGTACTATAAAATTTTTATATATTAATTTTCACTTAAAGTGAAATTTCTATTATATATAGCCGGCATTTAATTAACAATACGCAATACATAACTATAATGTTAAAAATCAATTTTTTTCAAGGGTACTTTGAAAAATTTAAAGAATAACTTGGCAATATATGAATAAAAGTGTTATTTAAAAAAAAAAAAACTCTTATTAGATATTTTTACCGAGAAAAGAAAAAAAATTATTAAATTTTTAACACTATCCAAAGAAACTTGCCAAAAATTTTTAGGTCATAAATACAATAAACATAAGCATTATTATGTTTTGTATATACAATATGAGATTTTATGTAACTTTTTTTTGTTAATGCGAAAATTTATTATTGAAAGTTAATTGCTCTCATAAAAATTAGCAATAACAAGAAATTAAAAAAAATAAAAAGAAAATAAAATTCACACAAAATAAAATTTGTAACACCCACCGAATTTCAATAAAATAACATGTATTAATAATAATAATAATAATAATAAATACATCAAAATGTTATCAAATAAATCATCGTTAAGAGTTTTTTATGGCCTTCTGACAGAAAATTTGATTATTTACAGTGAATAACTTATGATGATGTTTGGTTTTTTTTTAGCGCCACAATATAGTGACGAAGACAATAAAAAATTAAATCATATATTTTATACATATATTTTTTTTTTATTAATAATTTATTCGTAATATTAAAAAAATATGAATATAATATTTTGAATGAAATTATTATTATTATTAATTTAAATAAATTGAATTTAATAAAATGAATATGTGTGATAAAATTATGATAATTTCATGGAAGAAGATAAATCATCAAAAAAAAATTATGTAGCTAACGTAAATATAGTTAGAAAAGTCGAAGATGAGAATATGTAGTTTGCTATGGAAATCTTTGGATTTTGTTTTTACATCGGAAATGCCTAGTAAGAGCTTTAAACAATAATCAGGCAACTTTAATGTTTGAGAGTTCCACAAATTGATTCCGTTTGTTAAGATAAACATGTCCTTAGTTGAGCGGTTAAATGATTATACAAATTCCATAATTACTTTAGCCATTCTGATGTAAAGATAAAAATAAATAAATTATTAAGATAAAAATATTGAATTGTTATTAGAAATCATTTCCACAGCAGCATGAGCAGCATGAGCAGTAATGTATAAATGGTTTAAATAACTACTAAATGGTAAAAAATATATTTTTTTACCTGCCTGACCATGGGATAATAAAATTTTTTGAATAGAAATGCATTTATTTTGTTTTATTATTATTGCAAGCTAATTTTTTTATGAGGTTTAATTTCAGTGGTTTTTTAAGTATTTTTTTTTTTTTTATTAAATCACTTAAAAGCGTATATGTTTTTAATTAGAGCGCGTTTTGCATTAAATTAACTTCTTTTTTATACATATATATATATATTTTTTTTTTTTTCTTTAAACAACAAAAGTACTGATTTAGTCAATAATTTATTTTTTAAAAGTTGGCATCCAATGAAGAAAATAAGAGAAGTGTTAAAAACATATTATGAGTGACCCACTTTTTAAAGTATAAACATTTTATAAACATTACTTATAATACTTATTTTTCTCTGCATGCATGATAAGATTTTCATTTTCATTTTTATATGCATATGTATATAGAAATTTTTTCATAAATGGACATACACCGTGCGTACTATATGTTCAATATGTTTTCCAGCGAGCAAAAAAAAAAAAAAAAAAAAAAAGAAAAGAAAATTACTTAAATTGATTAAGTACTTGTTGCCATTTCAATGCATTTTAACAACTAATTTATGGATACAATAAATAATTTTATCTCATCACGTGCTTAACGACTCAAGGCTTTACAAAAATTAATAATTTTTTAAATAATTTTTTTTGCGATATTAAATTTAATGTAATTAAATTTAATTTTTTCAAGGTTGCAAAAATGGAATTTTATTTTTAAAAAAGAAAATATTATTTGAAAAGTATCATCAAAGTATAGTAGTAAAAATTATATAAGCTCGCTAGTAATAATTTTGTTTTTTTATTTTCTAAACAAACAACGTATACCTAACTGAAGAAATAAATAAATTTTACGATTTCATCTTAAAAATGCATCTTTTATAGATAACAAACTGTTTATTATGCACATACATGACTTAAATTGTATATATAATTTGATTTTTTTAATTTTTCAAATTTCTTTAGTTATAATGAAAACTTAAAGCAAACAATTAATATTTTCTGTTATAATAAAAATTTAAAGCAAGCAATGAATAAATACAATTCCTCGCAGTTATAGGGTCAAAATTGTCTTAAATTCGTTTATTGATTGTTTTATTATTTTTCATAATTACAACATTATTATTAAACCTAAAATAAAATAAAATATATACCTGCATACTAAAAATTCGAATATACGTGTAATATAGAAAAGAAAAGAAATTATGATTGTTTTGTATGAACAGCTTGAGTTTTCCCCACAAAATTTCCATAACCTATTAACATTAATATTTGGTTAAAAAAATAATAATAATAATAAAAATAATCTTAAAACACTTTTAAGAATCAATATAAGTAAAAAAAAAGTGAAAAATTTGCATTGCAAATGAGGATTATACTATACTAACTATATATATATATATATATATATACAGAAATAATTTTAGATTTTTATGTAATTTTTTTTTGTACAATATATTTATGCGCAAAACTTTCTTTCAGAAAAATACAAAAATTTAAATATTTTATGCTGGTATTTCTTTAATAAGTTTATATATTGTATATAATAACCATCCAACACATATAGTATATGATAAATTCATGTTAAACTATCTAATTACAGTCCGCCCAAAAGTTCCGCCATATAATAGTAATATTCAAATTAAGAAAATCAAGAAAATACAAATAGATATTATGTTGAAATGTGTGAAATACGAAAAAATATTGCATATATAGCGAAAACAAAAATAAAATAAAAACTAAAAGTGAAACGAATTGGAAATAATAAACGCGCGATACTCATATTTTATTCTAAATTTTAGAAAGTAATTAATTTATTATCCGTGCTTGTTATATATTTTTACAGAAATTAGGTAAATTTAAATAAATGAGAGTGTTAATTGAGATTTTTTATTTTTTACATAAATTAACAAAAAAAAAAAAATGTGTGAAAACTTAATTAAATTAATCCATAAACCCTTAGGCTAAAATATATTATAACAGAACACAGAGTTTTTTGATTCGAAGATTTGTTCTCCGAATTAATTAAGAAAATTTTTTTTTGTATTTTGGTTTGCTTTTTAGTTAATTTTTTTTTTTTTTTTAGTAATTTTGACACAACATTTTAAATTGAATATATTCTAAAAGAAAAAAGCAATATAATTTGGCTTCAAATTGAAATTGATCCTGTTATGAATAAAACTACCAGCAATTTCACTTCTAATTTGTTGTTTTTTAGAGAAATAAATTTAAAAATAATAAATTATCTGTAATAAAAAAAATAATAATAAAAATAAGAAAAATTTTATTTTTATTTTCAAAATTTTATACTTTATTTAGAATATAAAATCTATCTTTTTAACCTTCATTTTTTTTTTTTTTCCTTGTCACACTAATCAAATTTTTAAATTTATAAATCCCTTCTAATCTTGTTTATAAGAAATAAAAATAAATTTTTTTTTTATTATCTTGTTTAAATTTATTTTCTTTTTAATGAATGAAAGCTAAACGAAAAATTTCTTTTCTATTCATAAATATGAGGAATTTAAAAAAGATAGTAGTAGTATTTTATGAAATTTATTTGCTGCTGTCAAAAGACTTAAATGGTATAAGATAATTTAAGAAAAAAAATTTTCTGATCCATCTATTAAGCTCAAAACTTATTAATATTCTGATCCCTTATTCAACAAAATGGAGCTGTTTCAAATTAAAATTAATCCTTAACCAATCATAGTAGTAGTATACTTCAGATTACAATCAACTATCAACCAGCCCAAAGTAAGGTTTGCTCACCTTATCGTTTATTACTCCGGATCTAACAAATCGATTTTCATAAAAATTGCACAGAAAGAAGCGTAATTTTCAGACCTTTGGGCAGATTTTAGTAAGCCTTCAATTCTTAAGATTTATTTGTTAATTGATAGCAATGTAACCTGAAAGCAATTCACACAAGAAACGTATAAAATCCATTTTAGGAAAAAATAAAAATTGAATTGAAAAAGAAAATTTCTAATCTTAGCATGATAAAATTTTTTTTGTCTGCAATTAATATTGATTTTTTTTAGATCTAACATTATATCAAATTAAAGTCTTACCTTCTTGGTATTTCTAAAATTGATATAATTAATTATCCTCAAATTTAATCCTTTTAAGTTCTTGCTGTTCAAATGAAAGTTTTCGTCTTAAACAAAAATGATTTTGCTGTCCATTCAAAAAAAACTATTTGTTTCTTTTATTTTTTTTTTTCGAGGACTTTTAAAAAGAAAATATGTGTTTTTAACTTTTAATTTTCTTTTTTAATTATTATATTAGAATTTTTGATTTAACACAATTTTTACTTATTAACCACTTTATTTTGTTTTTATTTTCTTCTTTTTTTTAACTTCTTTTTCCGAAGAAAAGATGTTCTTAAACTTTTTTTTTTTAACAATTAATTTATTTCCTTTTTATATATTTAAGAAATTTTAAGTACGCAAATATCGGAATTAAACTTTAATTTTTTATTATTTTTTGGTTTTCTTTACTAATTTGATATTTAGTTTATATGTAGTTCTATTGATTGACAAATATTTTTCAGAAAAAAAAAAATTCGATTTCAATTAAATATTATTCAAAAAAAAAGAAATATTATTGTAATTTTTTTTTTAGTCATTTTTCAATGTTATTAAAAATATTTTCATCGTTATTAGAAAAATTAAAAAAAAATCGAAGGAATTTAAAATAAACAAAAAAAATGAATCCCCAGAGCCGCGTCTTTACAGTATCGTGGTTAACGCAAGAATGGTAAATACACCTGTTTAATTTTAACGATATACTTTACAAATAAAAATAATAAAAAAAAAGAAAATTAAAAATGTAGAAAAAAAAAACTTTAAAGTTTTTACGCGCGCACAACGAATGACTTTGAAATGAAATGGAAAAAAGTTCATAACAACAAAAAAAGCAGCATCGACAATATAAATAATAAAAAAAAAAAGTAAATAAAAAGAAATAATATCTCCCTTCCCGGCATTGAAATTCAAGAAGAAAACACACTTTTCTTGAAAAAAGCTCAGTAAAAATGCAAAATGCAAAAAACAAAAAAAACCAAATCTGATAAAAACTTAAAGTTAGAACATTTAATTTTGTAATAAGCGACACTTTGATAAACGGCGTAAATAAAACTAAATAAAGTTGATAACAATAATATTAATAAGTGAGTCTAAATTATTTCTAAAATACGTGCCTTTGAAAGAATGGCTTGAAATTGGTAACACCTTTATGTGAATATGACATTTGAATAACTTCATAAATAAAAAATAAATTTAAAAATGAATTAATATTATAATTTATTTATCTTTAATACTGAACATTTTGACATTTTGAATAAATATTCCCTGTTATTCATGATTTTACCAATATATAATAACTAACACTTATTTAACAAAATTCAATTCTTAATACTAGAAGATGTCTTATCCTCTGAAATGAGGACATATTGTTACAACCTTGCTTGAAACCTTGAAAGGTAACTTAATTACATGCTGGTTGTCCAAATAGTATAGCATAACTTTTATATATTGTCAAAAACTAAAATAAATCCCACGTGGCGTTTAAAATCAATTATTGTTGCAAAATTTAATATATATGAAATTGAAATGATTGTAGAATATCATACATTGAATACGGTACATTAGCCGCCGATATAATATATCTTACATTATCAGTTGGAAAAAAAAAGAAAAGAAAACAAGTTCACTTAATAGTAGTGGCAACAGTAACATGAAAGTAGAAACTGCAAGTCGTCTGCTGTTGCGCATAGAGAATATTCAATATTTATATTTTATGACAGTAGTGGAAAAAAGGAATGAAAAAAATTATGGAAAACTATTGTTTAAATATACATAAATGTTGAGAACTATATTTAAGTGTGGAAATGAAATGATATCTAATTTCAAGACCTTGTTATTAGCAGGTCTCGAACTAACATAACCTTCAAGTTTTGAAAATACTGAAAATAATTTTAATCTAAAAAGTTCAAATTTTGACTTAATATGAAAATCTCTAAATAAAATTAATTTGTTACATTTGAAATTGACCTAAAAGCTAAGTATTTAATTTTCAAAAATTTTTAGCTCCAGCATTCCGAAGAGTTTAAGATGTGAAATTTCTATCCCTAATTTTCTTTTTTTTGTTTTTTGTTTTAATTTACCGGACGTAAAGATGCACATGTATTCTATGTTCTTACAACTACATAAATACAAAAGCTATAATATCTTTATCCTTAGAACTTTGTAAGCAAAAACTTTCAATTAATTTTTCCTTTTTTTTTTATTTCTAAATATTCCAAATATTTTATTTATAAATGTATGTACATATAAATTTCCGGCATGAATATTTTCATTTTCAGAGAAAAATAAAAGTTAATACGAGTAAAATTTATAAATTTACATATTTGTATATTCAATCCAGACACTATGGTGATATTTTGACGGTAATAAAAACGAGTCATTGGATACTGTTGTCGTAAGATCAAATTAATGTCTACACTATAATTGTATTTATTTTCCGTAAATTTTCTTTTAACATTTTTCTTTTCTTTTTTTTTTATGAAAATATACAGCAACAAATCGTAAATCTTGTTAGTGTTGTATTTTTTTTTTTCAAGAAATTATTTATTTTCTTTTAAAAGTACTCTTTTAGTATTATAATCCATCTGTCAGTTTTTTCTATGTTGAAAATGGTTGTAATATTTGTTTATGGAAATTGAAGTTTTTTTGATAAATTTAAATTTTAAATTTTGTTTAAAGAAATTTTAATAAAATAATTTAATGTATAAATAGTTAATTTAAACTAAATAAATAAATAAATAAATAAAACATTTTTGGAAAAGTAGTTTTTCTATAGTTTTTGCATACTTTTTTGGAACTTTAAGTCACTCAGTTTATTGAAGCGATAGAATACCATAATCGACTAAATGTCTCTTTGAAAGTAAGTTTCATAAAGCCAATTGACTTTTTGCCACTTGACTTTAAGGCACCCCTCCAATGACAATACCACGACGATGACGGTTCAAATTTCTACTTTTTCAACTTTTTAAGTTATGTTGCACAGAATATTATAATATTATAATGCTACCATTTCAAAGACAATTGAAAGTAAATCATTTTTCCATTCCTTTTTTGTCACTGCGTTAAAAAATTTCAATGAAAATGCAAAATGAATGCATTTATTATTCAAATAATTAATAAAAAAACTAAAAAAACTGTTTACACTTAGATCAAAAAAAGATATTCGTTATTAAGTAAAAATTTGGCTGCTACACTGTCGTGTATTTTTAAAATTTATTAAAGTAAAATAAACTATTTTGTTCTGTTTAATTAAAATTAAAATTTGAAAAAAAAAAATCCAATTTTCCAATTGTCATAAATATTTTCCTATTTCCTTAAACTTCATTGAAAAATTTCTTTTTCACGATATCATTATTGTGAAAAATAATTTCCGACACGAAAAAAGGAAAACATTTAAAACTTTTCCTACTTGACAAAAAAAAAAAAAAATAAAGAAAGAAAACGAATTTTTCAGAAATTTTTTTTTTAATTTTATCTATCCATGTACTCTTTCTTTTACTCCCGAAATGATGTATTGATAATGTCATAATAATAAATCTTAGCAAAAATTATACGCATTTAATCGAATAGATGAAAAATTTATTGGGTATTAAAATCAATGGTGATTGTTCATAAAATTTTCTATCAATGACTATTTTTCCTAGATTATTTATGTAAGTAATGTATTGATTGAGATTTTGATATTATATAAATTCGGAATGTTTTGTGAAAATTCGACTTGAGAATAAGAGTATTAAAAGGCGCAGTGAAATAAGGCCGCGGGAAATAAGGCCGCGATAGGTTTTTTGTTGCGATCTTATTTCAGTTTGAAAAATGAAATAAGGCCGCGAAAAAATCCTCGCGCCACAAAAAAAATCTTCGCGGCCTTATTTCATTTTTCAAAATGAAATAAGACCGCAACAAAAAGACGTCGCGGCCTTATTTCCTGCGGCCTTATTTCCATCCCCCGTATTAAAATACTGAAATATAGACCACAATTTCGGGCACAAAAGAAACTTAAGGTTAAACTACATATGGTTTTATTTATTAGAAATTATTTGTTGATAATTAAAAATGTTTTATTTTTATAAAAAAAAAATAATGAATTTTTCTCCAACCATCTAAAAAAGTTTTCGAAATTTACACATTTTTATCATTTTATAACTAAAATAGTGGTTCTTATTTTTCATTCAAAAATAAGTGATAACACAAAAAATTCAAAAATAAAAAAAAAAAAACAAAGATTTATGTTGATATTTTAGGTGTAGTAAAATTTTATTCATGTTGTTGATGCAATGTCTGCAGCTTCAGAAAAACTATATCTTAGCTAAGCTAAATGGTACAAGTTTTGTATTCATTAAATTTTTTATATATTTATATATATTTTTTTTTCAATTTTCAATTCACTGTATTTTTTATTTTTTATTTTATTTTTATCTATACAAGAGACTTTAATGCATATCCGCGTGCCATTGAATGATATGGTCGTGAACTATATTACAATTTCATTCTGTTTCGATTATATATAAAGTAAAAAGACAACATACGGTATAACTACTTGAATTATGAGAAAATATAATGAATATATTAATTTTTTTTTTATAGTATCTATTTGCTTTATGTGTACATTATAGTAGAGTGATACATATAATCCACCAAATATACTATACATTTATATTATAAATTAAAATAAAAAAAATAAAAAATTATTTAATTGAGCAAAATAAATCAAAATATAATTTCCGGACATGTTCGAAAAAAAAAAAGATACAACAAATAGTTTTATAGTAAAACAATCATAGTTAACAAACGCAAGCAGAAACAATACAAACCTTCTTTTATATGAGGAAAACAATATAATTAATTATTTTAAAGTTAAGATCAGTGACTTTATATTTCAGAAGCTCCACCAAATCACGGAATTGAAGATTGTTACGATTTGTATCTAATTATTAAATTCTATGCCTTCTTTACTTATTTTGCATCCAATTATTGAATTCTATAACGTCTTTAGTTACTTTTCATTAAATTCAGATTTCGAAACTTTTAATTCAATTCTTCGAAATAAGCAGTAAAAATTATTAAAATTTTTTTTAGCTGCTTCTTTTTTTGGTTCATGAATGGTTGGATTATTTTACCAATGTATATAGTAGAGCAATAAATATTATTTTCATATAAAATCAAATGTGCAGGAATAAAAATTGTGCCTACTCTATTTTGAATTAAAAACTATATGGTCACCATAGTCGTAATATCAAATAATATTTCTTTGATATTTTTCAACCTTAAATAAATATCAAATACTTAATATATATTGATTTAGCCTACAGTTAATTATGTTTTATTCTACATAATATTTAAAACAATTTAAAAAAGTAATAATTTTGATGTTAAAAAAAAAACATATTTTTTTTTTTGTTAAACTTTCGTTAATTTTCTTCAAATTTCACTTGATTTTCTGAATTCCTATGCAAAGTCAAAAAAAAAAATAAAAATAATAATACAAACCGAAAAATTCAATTGACCCATATTTTCTTATTTTTGCTTCTGGAAAATAAGATCAAAAAATTTACGAATTCATAAAATTTAAACTCTAATTAAAATTGTCATATCCAATAAAAATAATATTAATAATTTAAAAAAAAATAATAATAATCTTAAATGAAAATAAAAATAAATAAACAAATTTCACATACCAATCATATTTTAAAAATTTCTGTTTTCCATTTATGATATTTTTCTGGTAAAAAGAAAAGACCACACCATCAGCAAGGCAACAAATTTAATTTTTTTTTTTTTTTTTACCTCTTTTTCAATAATACATAAAAAAAAGGCCATCGATGGCATTTGACACAAAAAGCATAAATTTTTAATTCCATGAATGAAAAAAAAAAAAAAAAAAAAAACAAAACCAAAAAAAAAACTTTTTAAATGGACATTTTTTTTTTTTTTGTAAATTACCCATATTTGTGTTTTATGATGCTGAGAAAACATTAAAGAAAAAACCTTTCCCTTAATTACAAAAAAAAAAAAATTATTATGATTTGTTATTATTATTATGTTTATTATTATTATTATTATTATTATATTGGTATATGTACAGGTATAAGTAAATTGTAAATTATATTATTAAAATTATTAACTAGATAATTCTTATATAAGAATTATCTCGACTTCCGATAAAAATGTTTCCTTACATGGGGTATATAATACTAATTGCTTGAATACCCGTATTTAAAAATTCCAAAAATAGTAATGGTCATTTCAGGTCTATTTTGCTTCCCAATTTTTCACGTAAGGTCGACCTTTGTCAAGAAAAGTCTGGCCGCATTTGTTGTATAGTGTCAAAAATACATCTAATAATATAATATTCTTATCTACATGTTTAGATACGCATTATAATGTTATAGTAAAAGCAAGAGTGCTTTTATTTTCAATAATTCAACAAGAAAACTATTAGAACGAGCTAGAAAATGTATATTTTAAAAAAAAATAATGGACTAAAAATATTTACATAAAAAAAACAATTTTGTTTAAGGGTGTTAAAATTAATTTAACATCAACTTCTTATTTTATTATAATAGTTAGTGAAAACAAATTCCTTATATTATTTCATCAACACATATGTCTCTATAAACAAGTATGTATATAGTATTATGAAAAAAATAAGCATTAAAATAGCACAAAATTACTTTTATTTTGCATTTATTTTCCTATTTTTCATTATTCATTAAAATTTATATATTAAATATTGGTTCCGTCTGCAAATCAAAAATTGCTGTGGGAAATATGTATGTAGTCAACCTAATTGCTTTTATATATTTTTAAGCCAAATTCAATAACTTGTTTCTTTTTTTTTTTATTATTTCTCGAGGAAATTAAAAAAATAAAAGTAACCATCAAAAAAAAAAAAACTGAGTACTAAGAATAAAAAATTTTTATTATTTATATTAAATTTATGTATTAAACGTGTTTTCTTTTTCATTTTATATCAAAAAAAAAAAAAAATAAAAATCCGATAGCACGTTCAGTTTATTCCATCAAACATGGTCACTTTTTTATTTTACCACCCTCCTTTGAATTCGATAAAAGAAAAAAAAACTTAATAAACCAAATCAATTCATTTCTCTTTTTATTTCGACCACACTGTAGAAAATATTTTGAATTATAATGTACATATGTATACTTATGGACATATGTATACTTATGGACATATTTAAGAATAATTAACTGAATCGGTTATGTTAGTTCCATCTTATAATATAACCTTTCCCTAGCTCAATCTTGTGCTTAATTGAACTTGACATAATTATGTAAGATTTTATTTTTAAAGGCGAAAAAAATTAAATTTCTTGCGATAATAATTTTGTAAAAATTAAAGTTCGAAAGAAATGTAAAAGAAATGTTAAAGGTTTAAGTGACATAATGCCACTTTTGTAAAAGTCAAGTTAAAATCAAGAACTACTTTAATTCTCTTATTCTAGACAAATTGATTGATAAAAATGAAGATCAAAGTTTTGCAGTACAGGACAATTGAAATGTCTACAAATAATTTGTTTATATTCAATCTGATATAGGGTCTTTATTGCAATTATTATTAAGAAGCTTAAGAATATTATTCAAAGAAAACATAGGTACATACAAATTCATAATTTTTAACTATTCACATGTGAACTTGAAATTTTAATTAAATTGTTCCACATTTTGAATTAAACTAAATAACCGCCTAGTAAATTAAATGATGTTATGTATTCAAGGTTTGTGCTCCATTCTATTTTTATATAATTAAATTTGAGTTGAGCGTAGTTTTTCATGCAACTTTTAATAAAAATTACACTTTCTTTTCCAACATCACATATGCATGTATATTCAACAAACATAACAAAAGTGAGTCAAAATTATGCATTACAAGTTTTCTTTACTTCAAAAATGTTATTTTTTTGATTATACAAAATAAAAATTATATATATTGCCCATTAAAAATACACCAGTTCATTTAACTACTAACATTATTGGATAAAAATAAAATAATAAATGATGAATTTTTGATATTTCATTTATATAAAACTTATAATTTTGAGTTTTACAACTCGAATTATAAATTTAAGTGTATTTTTAGTGTAAGAGTATAAATATTTTATGTTTTCTTCAGTATATGTTTAAATATTTTTGCCAGTATATTTTTTTTATGAACATTTTGGCAGGAGAGTAACTATAAAAGCTATCTAATGTTATAATAATACACCTAGCAAACTATAGATCTAATTGTTGAATGTGAATTTCAACTTTATATTCCGCAAAGTTTAATTGAAGATATGGCCTAAGGGAGTTTATGCGTTATAGTACCAGTTTTCAACATATGTACACCTAAACCTAAAAATTTGTATTCTTGGAAAAAAATCATTCAATATTCCTTATATTATATTAATTATACCATTTTACAGTCACTAAAAACAATAAAAATTCAAATATCTTATAACCAAAAAAATGATTGGGCTTATATAGGTATTCTATTCCACGACATTTGCAATCATTTATTTTTATTAAAACAATTTTCATGGAAAGAAATTCCTATTAACTGGAAGCAATATATTTAGAAAAATTAGCACTAGTTTTTTTAATTTTTTAAATACTTATTTTATTACTTTTTTTTTTAACTCCTAACCACTTTTTTTTTTGTTAATGAAAAATTATTTTTTACATGCTGAGTTATGAAGAGTACATTTATCTAATCGACTGACATGAGAATAATTTATTTTAATTGCGAAAATAAATTTTTAATCTTTCGTTTCCTTTAAGCTTAAATCATTTTTTAACAATTTAAAATAAAAAATTAGGCAAAAATAAGAAAACTATACTGTCATTATATTAAGATAATCTTAATTTTTGACAAATTATTTGACAAATCTATTTGGATTTCGAAATTCTTTGCGCATCGGAAAATTTCTACACATTTTTTATCGATCTTTAAATAAATAATAATAATAATAATAACAACAATAATAATACAAATAATAATATTAATAATAATATTATTAATAACAATATTTTAATAACTATATCATTTTCAAGACATTTAACAACGATTGAATTGATTTTACAAATAAAACTTATGCATGTATTTATATACTTATGGTATATCAAGATCAAGATCTGCATTTGGATAAAAGTCATTCAAAGGAATCGTCTTTTCATTTATTTAACTTAATCAACTAAATTAATTTTTAGCTCTTTCTCAATTTACAAACATGATATTTTATCAACATTCTATTAACTTGCATTCTACATTCATCATTATATTTTTGTTCTTTATATCCGATCTAATCAGCATTGTTATTCGATTTATTTAATTTTTTTTGTCCTCAATAGTTTTATCTTATTTCGTGCCCATCATTATAAAATACTTGAGTTCCATTGGACAAAAATTAATTAAAATTCAATTTCCTTGATTTTGTCAAGATTTAAGTGCGTTTTCAATGTACGCACAATTCATAAAAAATATGCAACTAAAAAAACGTATATCGAGCGTTTTGAAGTTAACTTTCACCGATTTGAATTATTGCGTTCTTGAAAGAAAAAGAGAGTATTTTGTTAAAAAAAAAAAATTAATATGTGATCAGCATAAATGTATTTTTTAGTTTTTTTTTATTAAATTAGAAATTATTCTCAATCTATGTTATCTTTCACAAAATTAAATTATGAATTGATTAGTTCAAGCAAACTCAGATAAAGAGTATTATTCGAAAGAAAATTTAAAAAAAAAGATAGAAATTTGTTTCTAATGGAAATTCGTAATTCCAACTATAATAAATAAGTTTTGTTACACTTATTGGGATTTTTGAAATGCATTAAAAGACTTAGTTTCATTGTTACAAGACATTGTTACAAGACTTTTATGTTTGGTGCTTATCCAGTTTTTAGAATAATTTATTTTATCTCCAATCTTAAAGAATTCTCGGCTTGAACTCGAAGAAACTAATTTTGGGATCTGGTGCGAATCAAATTTAATTATTGCTATACTGATTATTATTTATTATTAACTTTTTTTTAAACTAAAATTTTGAAGTCTTTTTGCAGCAATTAAATTACGAATGAAATATGTATATAATTTATCCACATTTTGGATGTGGAACAAAATGTTTCAATCAAAATACAAATGTTTATTATTGACATCTCAATTTTCAATATGAATATTTAAAAAAAATCGTTTAAGCTAAAAGAAGGTTAGACAAATAAATTTGAAATATAAATTGATAAATTACAATTAGGAATATTAATTACGTGAAACTCTTAATTTTACAATAAATTTTCGAAAATAGAATGTGAAACTTTTAAGTAAAGTTTTTCACATCGTTAATAATGCCAAAAATGATATATGTACATCAATATAATTTCACTAAAACAAATAAAATAATATTACTTTAATAATAAATTTCAGTTTCAGAATTTATAACTTTAATATTTACATATTATATATATAGTATATAATAATTTCATATAAAACAGAAATTAATTGAACAACATTTTTGCGTGGATTTTATTGAAACTCTCTAATAACCAGTAATTTCATAATATTTTATCCTACTTCTGAAGGATTGTTTAGTTAAATTAAAATCATTTTCCTTCAAAAGTCACAAATTGAGTGAGATCTACCATACAAATTATGTTCATTAACATTTTTATAAACTTCCAAATCTCAGTAAAATTATGATGATTCTCGAAATTTATTGTATACATATACGTATCTGACTCTCGACATCGCCACGAAATTCTATCATTTTAATCTTTTATTCAAATTCATATAATTTAACTTTTTAAAGTTTAAATTTGGCTATGATGCAGTAGAAAACTTAAATTTAATAGGAAAAGTTGAGAGGAAAATAAAAACGAATGCGGATCTTTATAAAAACAAGTATTACATCAGTTATCACAATCAGTGATGATTGCCATAAATTTTAACACTTTGGCATATGAAATTATAACAAAATTTATAATCGCATTATCTCTGAGAGAACAAAAACGTTAAAGACAATTTACATTGCCTGTTATGAAAAAATGGGTTGATCTACCATAATCAGATAGTTATAATTTTTTTTTTTTCATGTAACTTCTTTATGATTATATGTTACTCTTAACCAAAAGCAATTTTAAAGACTTCCTTTTCCCATTTATATCGATATTATTAATAAATATGATTTAACACTAAAAATTTGTTTCAACTGACAAAAAAAAATAAATATTTACACATGTATGCTCAGTGACTTTTTTATTTAGAAACTTTCAATCTTTTTTTTATGTTAATTTAGATTTAAACTCAAAATTTCTAGGTTATTGTGAAAAGAAGAGCAGAAATTTAAATGGCAAATTAATTGAAAAATTAATCAGCATCAAGTGCACCTTTCTTTACATTTCTTGTCTTTCAACCTGACTACATAAGTCTAATTTTGAAAATCTCTAATTTTTCAATTCTCAGCTAAATAACCACCTGTACTGTACTCTAATTCTGAAAATATGAAATTTTTCAATTCTCAATTAATGTACCAAATCAAATTACACTAAGCAAATTATCAAAACAATATCGTGGCAGTGTATCTTGATCGAAAATGCATGGTCGTTGATGGTACAGCAAGAGATGAAATAAAAATTGATATGCGTGTGATTCAAAAATTAGAAAATATTATTAAATTTTAAGGAATAATTTTTATATAAAAGATTAATATATAAGACAATATCAAAGAATATATAAGACAATATCAAAGAAGATATCCTCTTTTTTGTAGAAGGAAAGGAAACACATATGTACTTAATTTGATAGTATATAATAAAATGAACTAGTATATATTATGAACTTATAAAATATACCGACACAAAATCCTTAAATATTTATCAGAATTTTATATAAAACGAAGGTATCATCAAAATTTGTACATTCACGTTCAATACCATTTTATGATTTTAAGTTTATATCTATCAGATATACCATTTCTTTATATAAAAAAAAGAAGGTATATAACTAATATAACTTTATCATTTTATTGAAATAGGAGAAACAAAATGAGGATAAGAAATGAGACAAGGAAAATTTGATATCACTTTATGAAAAAGAGCCGCTTTTATAATTAATGACCACATAATAATTTTTTTTATTGAAATTTATAACCCAAACATAACCAACTTAACAGGTTGATTCTTATTTTGAATATTTTACTTAAACACAAAAAAAAAAAGTTTTTTTTTTGCATAAATTTTCTGTTTTAACGAAATGAAAATAAAAGCGTAAGTGTATAAAATAAAAACCTTTTATCAAAAATCTTGTTATCTTGTTCGTTTTGAAAATAAAAAAGTCAATTTTGCACTTATAGTTAAAAAAAATTATGAACTCAGGCTTTTTGAATTTAACTTAAAGCTAAGCCCTAAAATTATGTTTTATGTTAAACGTATAACGAACCATTACGATTTAAAACATCAAAATTACCATTCACGTTTCAAATATTTCAAATAACTATTATAAACCTACTTCTTCAGGATTGAATTCTTCTAAATTAGTTCTTTTTATATTAAGTTAGTTGTGCAAAAGTTGAATATTGTTCTTTATTATAGACACGAATATATGCTATTAGGATAAAATAAGGTTTGGTCATATATGAATATATACATAACCATATCATAAATATCAAAATATGCTAAAAGGGAAAACAAAATAGAATTTTTCTTATAATACAAAATATAATCCTATCATATTTCATTTTCAACAACATTGGTAATTATTTTGCGCGTATATATAAATTCATAAGCTTCTTTTTCCTTTTAATTTGAAAAAAAAAAAAAAAAAACAAGTGCTTAGCATAAATACTCAATAACATTTACATTATAAACTCATACGTAAATATCACTTCCATAAACTGTCTTTTTATTGATGATGCAGACCTCTTAACCTATATTCAATGCGTTTATTTTTTTTTTTTTTTATATTATTTTTCTTTTTCTAAATGCTGCTATACAAAGTGCATAATGACCATTATCGTCTTGGTCAGTTTTTGTGTAAAAAAAAAAAAAAAAAAAAAAAATTAAAAGAAAATAAAATTGAAAGAAATTAAAAAATCTGCATTTTTTCTGCTTCATTCTGATATATGGTCATCGAAATTAACCAAACAATTAGTATAACTTTAATACATACTCCTGTTGTATAATTTAGTAGTTTTCATTCAATTAAATTATATATTGAATTACTTTTTATTTATAATTACGATGAATTCGAATCGGTCACAAATCTTGTTAGTCTCAAAACTTATATGTACAAACTTTAAATATATTATGTGAGCTTATGTGAATAAAACAGGTGTACAAGTTTATGAAATTCTACTTCTGTGTTTAAGTATAGTTAGAATTCTAATATTCAAATATATTTGAAAATTAAAAAGATGATATTGTGTATAAGCATTGGAAAGGCTCAAGGGACCATTTTCTAAGTTTGTATTCAAATACTTTTATGAGCATATGTCAAAAATATGAAATATGAATGATAATGAAAACTAGGGAAGGAAAATAATAATAATTGAAAATAAATTGTGTACCAAATGTGTCCGAACTGGGCACTGAATTTTTTTCATTGATACATACATTATGCATATCTGGAAGGAACAATGAGCCCCACATCAAGATTCTTCAATTTTTATTTTACTGAACATATTACATTTTTTTATTAAGCCTATATAACTAAAGTAGATATTTTTTAACCATAAAGGTGCATTGCACGAGACTAATTTTCCAATAAAAAAAATTGTTTTTTTTCTTTTTTTTAAATGATATAAACAAGTTGGTGATAGAGACACAGTTTTTTGTTGTTAAATTAAATGTATATTAATATTACTTTTATAGGATGTAATCATAAATTTTGCTACAATTTCATTTTAATGAATGAAATTCATTTAGATTGAAAAAAAAATGTTTGAAAATTCATAATTATTAAGTAAAATATATAGATAATTGTACATGCATATGTGTTATATATAGTTAAATTTATAATTTCAAGTAGATAAACTGATTAAGCGACCGTACTAAGGTTACGAGTGGACGTGAACGTGGAATCAATTAATGAGAGTTTTTCGTAATTATTATATCTAAGTAATTTAAATATTTCGTATAAAGAAATACTTTATATGTATATCGGGTCATGCTAATGCAGCTAGATATATATTCTTATATATCAATTACAAATAAATTCTACTTTTAACTATAATTTTTTTTATTTGCTAATATTCATATAAAACGTTAATTGCGCAATTACTTGCACTGATAATGTTAATTTTGATATGATACTTTTTTAATTCATATTTTATGTGGTCGCAGAAATAAGAACAATATTTAATTTCCTTTTTTCGTAGCAACAGAAGCGGCTCTCTCTAAGTTTTTAATTACTTTTGAATATACACGGTAATAATGAAATTTATATTTTTGCATATTTGCATTAATATTATTTTATTTTTCAATTTTTGTAAAATATAATATCAAATAAGTATTGCGTGTTTATACTTTATAGATAAATTTCAATATCATTATGGCATTTAATTAGCATGAAAGCTACTTGTGACCGAGTTGCTAAAATTTTTCGAATGATTACTGAAATGAGGAATTTGTTATTTTTATTTAAGTTATGTAATATTTTGTTTGAATTTCTTCAAAATTAGTATTATAATGTCGGAGTTCAAAAACATTTTAAGGTCAAGTATTTCTTTTTGTCAAAATTAAAACAATATTATTCTTAAAGTTAAAAATCGAAAGCTATCCACCACCACAACACAGATAACGAACACCATCCTTAAGAATAATTTATAAAAAAAAGACAAGGGTTTTTTTTTACATATCTACAGTCACAATGCTGTTTAAAAGTAAAAGCCTTATTTTCGCAATACATTTCCTAAAACTTTCAAATCAAAATCAGTTAAATATTATAAGTATATACAAATTCCTTACATTGTTTCGCTTTCAATTGAAAGTTATTGAAATATTTTGCTAGAGAAGATAAAAAAAAAAAAATTGCACTACCTACATATAAATAAATAAATAATAATAATATTAATAATATACATTATTATATTGTACAAACAAAATTTATATAAATATTTTTGTTTCACAACGTCAAGTTGAGAGATATTAAGCAATAAAATTCACAAGAATTTTATGTCTCTTTTTCCAATATGGACCAAAAAAAAAAAAATAAATAAATATATGTATATTTTTATTTTTCCTTATTTCTTTTTCTTTTTTTGTAAAGTCCAGTAAGATGAAAACTAGAAAGGTTTATATTTGGCACACACTTGTGCAATTTTGTAGGTTAATCGTAAAAGTGTTCAATCAAGTTATATATGAAAGAAGTTTGAGCAAAAGAAAAAATAAAAAATCATAACTTTTTTTTTTTATTTTTTCTTTTTTCTTTTCGCTTTATAAACTTTTCTTCTTCCATGTCCGCTTTTAGTTCAATGGCACTTTTCTTAAAAAAAAAAAAAAAAAAAATAATGCTTTAACAATATTATGCTTTTGGTGACTAGAAAGAATTTTCGTATATTATGTATTTCTTTTATTATTTTTGAAATTATTTACGTTTTTCATTTTTTGTTTGTGAATATTTACTTTTTTTTTAATTTTATTTTTTTTTACTAAATAAGATATTTTTCCTTAATTGTGCAAAAAAAAAAAAAAAATACTTTTGATTTTATTTTCATATTTCATTTTTGTGGTTTTTTTTTTTTAGTGGTTTGGGTTGTGGATTTAATTTTTATTATTTTTATTTTTTCATAATTTTTTTTATTAAATAAATTGCTTTTAAAAGAAATAATGTGAATTTGAAAGCTCTTTTAATACGTAGATTTCGTGTATTACAGAAATACTCTCAAATAGAAAGAATTTGAAAACAAAAAAGAGGTCAACCTATTAATTGATATTACACCTCCGGAGGTTACTTCAATACTATATACCATTTATAGTCAAAATATAACAATTTTCATCGAATCTAATCTAATCGATATTCATCTATCCAATACATTAATTTTGTTAAAAAAAAAATAATTAAACTTACTAAAATTTAATATTAAAATTATTTAGACCCTTGGCTAGTTGACAGCCTCTGACTTCCAAACACGAAATCATAAGAAGTCATCCTTTATATAGTTGACGTAAAAAGTGAACGAGAATATTTTGTCATTCAAATAATTCAACTCGAATAGGTAGTTTGGGTAATTATATAAACATTTTATTGGAAAACGGACTAAAATGTTTTTTGTACTGCAAATTTAATTTATGAACTATTTGAAAATTTGTTAGCTATTACACAAATATAACTTCTTATCTTTATACAGACTGTATTATTATAAAAGGTACATGTAAGTAGTAAGTATAAACACATTTAAAATGTATTATGAATTCAAATTTAAGTTCAATAAAATAATGATGAATTACTGTTAAAAACATAAACCTAACATTACTTTCATAATTAAGAAAAACTTATTTATACATTGTACAAATATGGTATTGTATATACGCGGCTGCCCGCTATGATTTTAAAGAAAAAGAAAACATAATGGTGTTTACTTAGAAGCTTTAAGAAATGTTATTGATTTTAGAAAAATAGTAAAAAATAATATTTACCTTAGACTTATGTAAGCACTTCAAAGAAAAAAAAAAAAAAGTGTAATATATACATTTTTTTCTCAGTTTATAATTTCTCTATTAGTTAATGGTAATTTAATATTAATTAATTTAATAAAATCAAATGTAAATTAATCATAAAAGAATTTAATCATTAAATTCAATTTAAATAATCAATAAAATTTTGAATAAGCAACTGTCTGAAAGTCATAGTCAGACTATGAAAAAATGTTTTTTTTAATTTAACATTATTAAACTTTCCTTTAAACATTTAAGTTTGATAATTGTTTGAATTGTTCGATATATCTGGCACAGAGCTACATTTCAAAGGCGAACCTGGCTAATGGTTGCAATTTCAGTCACTAACACTACCATATTTCACAATAGTAATAGAACATTAGTTCCAAATAACTATACCGACGTTAACTTAAGCCCAAACCAACAATTAGCTTGTAGATTATTTATTAATACAAATACAGGAACTTCATAACTTCTATTTAAATATAAACTATGAACTCTTGTAATACTTCACACTGCCAAATTATTTTGAAGGGTGGGTCGTGTTAACAGCTCTTGATTGTGCTGTAAAAAAATAAAATGACAAAATAACTTTTTATCAATAAATTATTTTGTTATTATTCAATTCTTAGTGCCTATGACATAAGATTGTTGCAACATATATAAGGTAATTGAATAAAGTAGTATCAAAATCTATCTCTTTGATAATGATACTTTCTAAGCAATTAAATCGTTATAAAGATCTAAGCAATTTAGACAAAAAAAAAAGAAATTGAATTGATTCCACTTAGATTGAATTATGAGATGAGTCAACCATGAAAATAGATTTCATCATATATTTCAAATATAATATGTATATTACTCGGAATGTAACATTAACTTATTTAACAAAAAATAATTATATAATAAAGACCAAAAATTAAAATTAAAATTCGCACAAAACTAATATTTCCTTTCAAATTAATTTAAGACAGTAAAAGGAAGAAATGCTGGAAAGAATATCGAAATTCTCGGCTTATAATACCAAAGTACATATTCAATTAAGTTTTCTTGTAAGTTGTAAAATAGTAAGAATGTAATTATATGTAGATGTGCATTGCTTCGGTGGCCCAAATATTAAAATCTATCTGTTCTAATAAAATTATCAATTTATATAGTTTTCTCATAACAATTCGTGAATTTTATTAATGCCTGTATTAGAAAGAATGATTTGATAAATATTCAATATTTTTCATTCTTAAATATACATATATAAGATTTAATGAAATCATTATTTATTTGCAAAATTATTAGAGTGCGCAATATTCCGTTTTATAAAATTTATTATAATCATAATTGATGAATGTTTTTATTTTGTTTTTTATTTTAGATTGCACGTACTGTTAAAAATCAATAACAATTTCAAGAAGAGAAAACAATTATTTTATTTTATTTGTTAATTCAGAATTTCTCATCCAAGTAGAAAACTTAGATTAGTATGGTATTGAAAACTTAATAGTTGATCTTTATAGAACTTAAAATTATAAAAAATTCACTTAATCAATTAACAAGAGACAAATAATATAATTGTTCTATAATATTGATTAGCATTACTTTAATTCATTAATATCATATTTAAAATAGAGTCATTGAATACTTTTTGCGAATACAATTACTTATAGGCTCATAATACGAATAATTTGTTCTGTGAATTGGAAAAATGATTCAGATCGAAAACCATTTCTTATATCAAGAACACTGATTAAATTTCGACATTTAATCTTATAAGTCGGATTCAAAAATTGCCCTTGCAATTCTTCTATTATTTAATTTAAAGATTCCTACCTGAAATATTAATCGAAACAAGTGAGAAAACTAAAGAAAAAAAAACACACATTTTAGTGATGTATTATTAAATTTGTTCATTAAAATTGAACATTGATATTTAAGTTGACAGTGAAGAAATAATATTAAAAAAATACTATACGATAAGACTAAACTAAAATTATGGGAGAAGACACAAACTTGCAGCACCATACATAATGCTTATTTAAATCCAATTTTTAAATTACTGATATTGACTTAATTAACGAAATAGAAAAAAAATGTTTTTACTTCTTCTTTTTCTTTTAATTTAAGTAATTACAGATTTTTATTAAGCATAACTTATAATTTAATTACAAAACTTGGCATTATCAAGCCAATTATTTTCTTCTTTTTATTTTTTTTACTTTAATTTTCATTGTAAATACAAATTTGTTTTAGTGGAACAATTTTTTTTTTATATAAATGTATTACATATTCCAAAAATGAAAGTAATCATTTTCTAAAGTTTGTATTTTGATATAAATTTAATGAAAAATCTTCTGTTCAACATGAATATGAATTAAGTGCCAAGAATTTGTCAAATATCCTTATTTGGAATTAAAGTAAGAATAAATTAATAAATCGAATTGGCAATAATGAAATAATTTAAACAAATCTTTACTATTTTCATGTGTTTTAATGTTAAAGTCAACAATAAAAAAATCTTTTATCTAAGCACTATTATACGATATATGTAGTACTTTTACGTAATATAGTATCTGTTATATCTATTTTTTGTGTTTTTTCGATTACGGTGTTTCTTCACCTTCAAAGCATCAATTTATTTTCTAAATATTTGTAGATTGCAACAAATATGTATGTATGGTTCGAGTGCAAGCTAATAATTACTAATAGTTATAAAAAAAAAATCAAATAGAAAAATTATACATAAACCTAAATTAAATTGAAAAAAAATTGTATAAAGAAAAATTGTTTGTTGTTGAGTCATACACGTATTTTTATTCTCTAACAAAGTTGTACTTAATTGACCATATGTACACATTCATCATATATTTGCATAATTCTAAATCGAGCATAATTTGATTGAATTTTGCACAATAAAAGAGGGATATAAATTATAAATATAAATAAATATCTCAATACATATAATTTATTTTCATTCGTACTTTAATTATAAAAAAGAAAAATTTTTAAGTTTTTTGAGTATAAAAATTCATATCTATTAAATTTTATCTCATTTTTTTTCACAACTCAATTAAAATTAATGAATGAAAAATAAATTGGTTTCATGTGAATTAAGAAATAAACTAAAATAAGTACTTACCTACTGAAAAAGAGTTATTATTAAAATATGTGTTATGCAATATTTATTATAAGAACTTCAGAAACGAGTACATATACCTTGTACTTGGAATTTTAACACAAACGAAAACGATACAATCTGATAAAGATATACTAAACTCTTTTCAAATCAATTTGCATCATGAAAGGAACAAACTTTGAATTGAAAGCAAAACATTTTATGAAATGAACGATTTGTTCTTCATTAAACCAAATTGAAAGTGACGTTTGTGTCTCGGATCAAAATATCGTTTGTGTTTCGGATCAACATATCGTGAATATCAAGCTTTTCAAATTATTGATTTTAATTGATATATTTCCTTTATTTTGCCAAAAATTAAATTATATTATTATGTAAGTATGATATATATATAAATTAATATTTTGTCCTACACAAACGTAAAGTTTTCAAAATAAATTATAAACAAAACATTTTTCAGAATTTGAGTATATAATAATTGTTCACATTCATTACTTATAGATACGATTAAGAAAATTGTACACGCATTTCCCTTTGGACCATGTCCAATCTACTGTACCATGTAGATTCTTAGTAGCAAAATATATAAAATATAAAAAAAAAATTGTAATTAATGTTAATGAATTGAGTTTTAAATGAAAACTAATTCAATTTTTGTACAAGTTGATTTACTTAAGTTAAATGAGTGAATTTAATAAGATCGTGTAGTTATAAGAAAAAAATGTAGATACTTTACTGGAAGAGGTTTTTTTGAACTGTGAACTATTAAATATTTCAAGTTCAGGAGACATTATTAATATTTAAGTAGAAATTAATGAAATGTAACTACGAATATATGCTCATTTCCCCTGATTAAACCATCACTCAAATATTTATAAGATTTAATTATCATTATATTATAACACATTTCCAGAGCTCAACTGTCCAACAGAACAAATAATTGTCATACAAAATTTTCATATTTCAAATTGAATTAAAAAAAAATGTATTGGTAATTAGGTACATTTATTGCTTTTTGTATATAGTTTCACTATACATATATAGTTTCACTATAAGCACTATGTATTAAAAACGATAAAAATAGCAGGAAAAAAATTAATTTGTGATAAGACCAATTCAAAAACAACTCTTTTATTTTGAGCCAACAACCCAGTCAAGAGCATAATTTGAAATAAGATAAAATTTATTTTAAAACATTTTATTCATTTTAGTTTTTATAATAATTAAATTCATTACAAATGTGTTTTTATTTTTTAATTTTTAATTAATTCGCATATTTAAAATATAACACTAATTATAATAAAAATGATTATTAAATTAATATTAATAATTTTATCAATTGAAATGTGCTCAACATGGGTATCTTTATATCGTCGAAATGAAAGGCCTCGTTGTCCAGTGGTAAAGCTAAGTTTTTTTTTATTTGATTTCTTGATCATTTCTTTGGTGTTTTTTTTTTTTCAAACAAAGCATATTTAATTTAAATTTGATTAGTTTTCGGTTATTATAACAATTAATTTATAGTGATTGTCAATTGAAGTATGAAAATAATCATTATGTTGAAATTCTGATAACGTAAAGCTAATGTTGAAGTTTGAATTTAAAAATCTAATAAAGCTGAAGAAGGGATCAAGAAACTCATACTTATAATATTCTTTTAATATAATAATGTATAAAATGTACGTACCTATAATAGATATAATTATTAAATAAAATTTATAATACATAAATGATGTTGAAATTAATTAATGTTATATATGCTATTAATATTTGTAACTGCAGGTGAAGGCATTTAAAAATTTAAATTTGCGAGATATGATGGGATTTTGGTATGTAGGTAAATGATAATTTTTATTTTAAAATTATTGAATTTTAATAATTATTAATTTAATAATTTCAATTTTAAGTTCAGTATTATGCATCATCAGAAGAATTACCAGAATATGGTTGCATGCAGAGTAATTTTATATTTGATGAAAATGACAAACATGTAAGTTAAATGAAGTCATGCTAATAGTCCATATATTTTCTTGCTAATATAGTGTCATTATTCCTACAAGACATTATTTCCATCTTAAATTAGTGTTTCCATCTAACTTATTTACTAGTAGGTATTCGTAATTTTTTTTTTTAATTTGTTGTTAGCATTAAGAAAAAAATTCTTTAAAATTATTATCCATCAGGAGGGTAAAGTATTTAGCATTAAATATGAAATTCGAAAGCATTTAATTAAATATATTTAAAAAACAATATGAATACTTCAACTTCTTTAATTTTTGTTTTAAAATGCCTTTCCATTTTTCACTTTTAAATGACCTAATTATAATTTTTTTTTTCTCTTTTTTTGGGAAATTTAATCGAACTTTTTGAATTACAATTCAAATAAGAAAAAAATCGCTACAAGTAGAGAACATGAGAAAGTTCTTGAAAAAATTTTTCCTTTCAATATTAACTTTCCTTGAATCTTTTATTTTAATTTTTTTTTTTTTTTTTTTGGATTATTGAGTTACATTCACGCCGACGACAACGAACGACAACAAAATTAAAATTACAAAGAATCCAAAAATAATTTGAATCCTTTCTTGTTATAACATACCTTAAAAAAAAATTTTAAAACAAGAACATAATTGATAAATTTACGATCAGATGAGCAATGGGAATGGGATAGATTCTAGTTACCGGTTATGGTACGTACTTCTACATGCCCACTGACTGTAGTATTTTTCAATAATTTTTTATTTGTAAGTTAAGAAATTTTTATTTTTGCTTGCATCAAAATCAATAATACTTACATGCAAGGTTAACGATTTAGGGTTCTAGCAAAACAAGTCGATCTAGACGTAATAACTACAGCATCATATAACAAAACTAAAACATCATATATAAAAATTTCAATAAAGGCCAGAATTTGAAAATACAGAATTTTAACACACAGAATTTTTATGTAAACCATTTTTGACATTGTATGTAAACACAATTTTATGATTCTATAATTTTTTATAGTTTTATAATTTTTTTTCAATGATCATTTTAATGATCATTTTTATTTTAAATGTATTTTAATGATAGTTTTTAATGATTTTATGTTTTTTTTTTTATTATTTTATATTTTTTATTTTATTTTTATGTTGAATTTTTTATGGTTTTATGATTTTTTGACGAGTAAATTTATATGAGAGAAATTTTGTTTTTTATCATTGAAATTTTGATTGCTAAAATACTGTATTTTCAAAACTCGTGAATAATTTTTGACAACCAGTAAGTAATGAAGTCAGTTTTATGTCTTATTTCTGATATTTTCATCGATATTTTATTTCATATTTTAACATCAATGTCGTTTACTTTAAAACAAAATTTAAATATTCTTCCAAAAAATTGTGTATATGTAGATATTTAGCAACAACTTTTAATATTATAATGCCAATGCGATTGGTTTTTTAATGATGGATGTTTAAAACAAAAATACATAACGAAGAAAGAAATTAAAAAATTCCACAAATTCATCATGATAAATTATGTACACATATATTTGGCGCAGGTTGTAATACTGCATACCTACACAAAAAAAAAGTCTCACAAAAAGCCGCACAAATTCCGATTAATTTGATATAAAAAAAAAATAGGCTACATATAGAATTTTTTTCTTTTTAGTTTTAATATTTTTTTGTGATTTTCATTTGATTCCTTCTTTGCATCAAAAATTTTCCATTTTTAATTCATATTTGTCCGGGACACAGAGTTTATTATATGGGGGCGCTTTTGATTCCAATATTTATTATTTGTGGAAAACCTTTTTATTTTTACTATTTGTAGGTAACAATGAATTTCACTTATATTTATGCTGAAGATCCATTTCGGGAGTTACTTCAAGGTAATATTACATGGAAAATTCCTAATTTCGATGCACCAGCACATTGGATTCACGCGGAGGATACTTGTAAGTTCATATTATTTTTTTTTTATCATTAATCATTATTAATCAACTGAGGAGTCTTCTTTTAATCGATTATGGCCACATTAATACCTCTTTATCTCTATCGAATGGCAACCATTGATTGAAAAAAAAGATGATATCAGCTCTGTCTTAAAATGCTTTATAAAATCAATTCTGGGATTAAAGTTTTATTGGCAACGCATCTTGATTCTAAATATATAGAAACTAAATAAATTATTAAAAATCGAAAACACAAAATTATTTTTATATTAAACAGGACATTTTAGTATATAAGCTTCTATAAATTATTAAACCAATATAAAGCAACCATACTATATGAAAAACTTTTTCTATAACTTTTCGTTCAAAAGCAGAAAACACGAAAAAATTAAAGCGAAATTCTCTGATGATGCATCTCTAATTTTTATCAAGAAATTTCTTTTCAGTTTCAATTATTTGACATCAATACATAAATTTGTTTTTTAAAAGAAAATTACATTATATAAAAAAAAAAAATGTTTTTATTTATTTTTTTTTTCTAAAAACAAATTTTTAACTTTATTTAACATTCTTGAGAAGTTTATTTTGTTTGTGCAGCCAGCTTCTTGTTTGGTCAATGAATTAAAACTCTTGAAAGAAAGTTTATAAATATTACGTTCGCGCCGTATGATGTGCGCGGAATTTGAAAAATGTTATAATTTTTATTTTTTTTTAATTAATTAGAGGGTTTGTACAAAAATTATTTATTTGTAGTGTAAGTACTTAATATATTACTATACTTGAGAATATCTTATTTATTCTGATATAAGAAATCCAATTTTAGAACTAGAATAAGTTATTATTCCAGTTTACTTACGACAAACATTTGGCCATTCATACTGGATTTATTACTTTTTAATTTTTTAACTATACATAGTATTTAATCATATTAAAATTAGTTTCTGAACCTTTTAGTTACTGATTACAAAGGGCAATATCATCAGATAGATCAGTGGGTTATTTAAAAATATAGGCTAAAAAATAGTTTTAGACATAAATAAATGTATATATATACCGATAAAGGCTTCGAAATATCAGCAACAAAACTTTGTAATTTGCTTTATTAATATATTATAATATTAGGTTATACTAAGCTTCTTATATTATACGATATGTATTCATTAAATCATACTAACTCATAGAAAACGTAGATTTCCCAAAGAATATCTAAATTATTGGGAACATGCAATAAAAAATGTCACCATAGATAAGAAGACGATAGACAAATTATTTTTTCATTTTTGCATAAGAAATATTTTAACGGCGCTTTGTACAAGCTTTGCATCATTAAAACAAGAAGAATTTGTATTAAAGATAAATTAAATTTGTTTTGAATATTAATAGTCATCTTTTTTTCCGCATATTTAAAAAAAAAACTCTCCATTTAATAAAGTTTAATTGGATTTAAAAGAAATTTAAATGGTTTATTTACATTCAATTCAAAATAAAATTACAAATTATCTATCCTAATATAATTCGATAAAAATTTCTAATAATAAAATTTGAAAAAAAAATGGATCCGTAGATGTCTTACAAAAAATGTACCCAAGCGTAGAATCAAGATAAGTATGTAGATTTATTATTCACAATATGTTCATCTGTTGTATTTTATGTATTATAATTTGCGGTATTTTATGTAATGAATATAAAATCATCCTTAGAAGGATATATATTACTCTTTCAAAATAATTCATTATCTTTTTTCTCGCAATAGACACTTTTTATATATTGAAACTTTAAAAATTTTATTTTTTACCATAATTATAATAGTTTCCCCATTTTAAATAGGAAATAATCGAAAAATTGTATAGCCTCAAGTTAAATTTATACATTATTATGCTGCATCAGATTAATTAGCTTTTATAAAGAACAATGAATTATTGAATAGTTTTGATATAGTCTTTCAAACTGCTATATCTCATGTTTTTGTATGTATGTCAAAATTGTAATTACATACATAGTTACGTTTTTTTTTTTGCAGCAATATTGGGCTCCAAAACAATTCCAATGTAATTAATCAAAGATATTTTTACTTTCAGACGAAGGCATCTATAATACCTACATCATTGACACAGGTAAGAAAAATTTTAAAATTCATAACATAAGAATTAATTTCAAAATTTTAAAAATATTAAGTTTTTTCACTATATAATTTTATAATTTGAACATTCTTTTCCATCAACTTTTCGAATTAAAAAATTTACATCTTTTTCAAATAATTATATTATCCCGATCAATCAATATGATGAACTTTCCGGATATGCTCTTTCCCAACAAGTTTACTTGCTTTTTTTTTTATATAAACGAACTATTAATAAGCTCTTTCAAAATCCATACCTAAATTAAGCTTATTTGATTAATAAAAATAAATTTACCTAATAGATTACAAATCATGGGCATTACTTATGCATTGTGCTGAAAAGTCTATAACAAATTATGGATTAGAATTAGAGGATCAACAAAGATCTGATATTTATTTATCAGCATTCATTTTGGCACGTGAACCATCATTGGGACTCAATGTCATAAACTTTCTAAGGTGAGGCATAATAATTATGTTGATATTCATATTTTGTTTTTAACTATTAAGAACTATTATGCGCATAGAAATTTTAAAGAATAAAATACAATTTTTGTTTATTTGCTTATGCGACGACGACGACGCGTGATGCATCAATGAAACCTTTTTTTTTTTTTTATTTTAAAAATATTAATGAAAACATTCCTCTGTGTTTGCAACTAAAGAATAAATTATAAATCTTAACATATATAATCTTCTGTGTTTATTTTAGATTTTCGATGCTAATAATTTTTGTTTGTATTTTATTTATTTTTTTTTTTTTTTCACAACCAAAATTTCATTTTATGACGTGACTTTAATAAAATATTTCAATTTTTCATACTTTCATCTTATGTTTACAAAATTTCATTCATCAGTAGTACAAAAGCTGCATGAATTAAATATAAAAAAAAAAAAACAAAAAAAAATATATATGTGTATATAGAACAGTGTACCTCATAAATGCTTGGTATATTGAAAACTCATTAAAAAGTTAAAAATAAAAATGTTAAAACATAAAATTTTTGCACCCTTAGCATCTTCTAATTTCGGACATAAAATTTGCCTTATCAGTTTATTTGAAAGCACTGACAAACAAAAAATGAAAATGAAAATACGTAATAGAAAAGTGATGGCTAAAAAAACTAATAAGTCCAAGCATTTATAAAAGGTTTTTGACAATATAGTTTCATCTAATTTATGCAAACCGTATCGTATCCGAAGTTATAATTTAAAGAGAAAAGTTTATACAATTCCAGTTCTTATTATTCATCTAATTCTATTAATTCGTTTCTTAGTTTCTGTTGAGGTACTACAAATAAATTTACTCCGTACAAATAAATTTGAATTATTTTAGTTTGAAACTAAGTCACCTGAACTGATAGAATACAAAATATCGAAATGTAATATGGTATGCTTTAATTATCAGTTAAATAAAACAAATCCATTTCACAAAAAACTCGAAGAATTCGTATGTGATTGTTAATGTCTTTAATTGTTATGTAGTACTTCAATACTGGCTGGATCTAGGGAAACATAATATCAATTTTAAAGATTAGAAACATATTTTTGTACTTATAGAATTATGTAAAAACGTATGTTTATTTGTAAAAGCAGTTTTACTGAATTCATTCAGATTAATGAAGTTGATTGTTAAATCCTTTGATAGAATTTTATATGTACATATATTTCATAATATTTTATTCAGCATTAGCCTTTGGAAAACTATATAGCTAATGTAGGTACAATTATATTATTATGTTAGAAATTATTTCAGAAATTTAATAAAATGACACATAGTTTTGTTTGCTTTATATTTGTAATGGATGTACTTGTACATTATGTATATTTAACACAACTTGAATACAATTTATTATTATTTATTATTACAAAGTTAATATGTATATTAAAAAAAAAAATTCGATTTATAAATATGAACTAAAGAGTAATATCACTTTCTGTTTAACTTTTTATCAAATTTGCTTTTTTTATTTATTTTTTTTAATTTATTAGGCGTTAATTGGGTTATTTTTTCCCTCATGAAAACCTTTATTATTATTATTGATGTGATGTGAAAAAAAAATATTTGAAAAATTAACACATATTTTTTTGCTAAGAAATCTTAAAAATGTTGTTTTAAAGGTGCTACAATATTAATATTTAATGTACCGACTGTAACAAAAAAAAAAAAAAATAATAATAATTTTTTTGTCCCTAATTTCAATATAATACTTGTTTAAGCTTCCACATCTCTTGGATGAAACTAAAAAGTAAAAATAGGTTTTTTTTTTCATATCTAAAAATTTATTATTAGTTTTATACAAGTTAATTTTAGTGTATCGAATTAGTCACCTTCTAGCCCACAAACTAATACGATTTTCAGAGTTTAGCAAGAATATTTGAATTTTAAACCTCTTACAGATTCAAAAAAAATGCTACAGATATTTAAGATTGATTAACCTGAGCTTGGATAAAGAAAAAAAAAAAACCAAAAATTATGTGATAAAATGTTAGCCTAAATTTATGAGAAATTTCGAATATTACTAAGCAGCATAATAAAAAAATATTAAATATTATGTTGAGGAGAGTTATCTAAATATAGTAGGTTTAGGTACATTGAATGGGTTTTTAATTTTTGTGCACCCATTCTTATTTTATAAGAGTGAAAAGTTAAGTATACACAAAATAATTTATTTAGAAAGAAAAATCAAAAGAAAGTGATAAAAGTCGAGTATCTCTAGAGACCTGATGCCAATGCCACTCAATAAACTAAACTAAATAAATAAAGAAAAATTTTTTTTTTTAAATTAGTACATATAAAAATTAAATTAAATTTTTAAATTAGATTAGCGCGGAATTCAAAATAAAGACAAACTGTATCTTGCAGCAAGTCCTTTTATCCACTATTTCAACTATATATTAATAACACTTTAATTCTCAAATTTTGAAATTATTAGAATGATGACTAATCCACACACTATACATATATTATTGTAAAATTAAATTATTTACTAATTTTATTTAACTTCTAAGAGATATACCTTTACTTACAATATATACGTAGAGTATCGATATTGTGGTGGGTTATCGCTATACCAACTTAATGGTCTTAGTGTTGGTAATGGTTAGCGTTAATTTTTTCACATTAACTTTATATCCAATTCAACTAAATTATTTTAAAACTACGAAAAAAATTATGAAGATTGGAAAATTGCAAAATGCTAGTATTAATAAATTTTAGATTAAGGAAACTAAATTGTGCATATAAATATTAAATAAATGACATTATTTTTTGTTTAATTATTTAAACTTTATTTATTTATTAATATCAATTTAATATTTTTTTTTTATTAATTTAGTAGAGCAATTTTAAAAATGTATGTGAAGCAAAATTAAAGTGTTATTTATCCAATTAGCAGCACGCTTGCTGTTTTTTTTAATCGTTCATGTTGATATTGGAAACCTAAAATTACAAATACATATCTTTCAACATAATCAATAAACAATCAAAAATGAAAGAAATTGTAAAAAATAATGTAAAATAAACCAAATTAGCAATCTTAGTTAGATTAGCTTCACAGAAGAAACAAGAAACTATTTTTTTATATATACATATTTATAAAAACATCAAATTAATAAAAATAATTAAAAACTTTCTATATAATGAAAAGAGCTTTATAAAAATAGTTTCCCGCTGTTTAAAATCATAAACAAAAATTAATTATTAGTAGAAAATATTTATTTTTTTTTGCAATGAAAATAATTTTTTTAATTTTATTAACTATTTTTTATTTAATTGATTTGTTTAATTAAAAATATTTTTTATTTTGAATTAATTACAATGTGATTTACGGTGATAATTTGATCATTTCCAATGATTTAATTATTTTATTATTTTATGAGCGGATTAATTTCAATCATGTTTTTTTTTTAAATTTTAAAAACTAGATAAAAAAATTTTCCTAAGAAATTGGTAATTAAATTTTAAATTAAATTATAAAAATTAAGAAATTTTAATTTGGAAAATATTTGTTTTTGTATTTTCTGATTTTACAATTAAAATTATTGCCAATTATTCGAAAGTAAATATCCCATAACAGCAAATTCAAAAATTAAAACAAATGTATGAATAGTGGTCTATAGGTATTTAAGTTTAATAGTCTAGTACGTAAATCACATTATGTTACATTTTAATAGATACAATCGGAATTATTTCGAAGTAGGTAGTCTAATTCTAATATATACTATACATGATGTATATTATAACAAAATTCTCAAATTAGTATATCTAATATATATTCTATTTACTTTAAAAATCATAAGCGGTCGGCATTATCACGAACGATAATTATGAATACATTTGTGTATATTATATTCAACTTAGGGAAAAACTAAAATATTGATTTTAGAGTTGCAGTCTAAAATTACGGTCTCATCAAAATTGCCATATTGAATTTGTAAATAAATAAGTTTCAGTAAAAATATTGCAAAAAAATTTTAAAATTTGAAAAATATATATAAATAATTATTTGCATCATTACTGTAATAGATTATAATAAAATAAAATTCCTTTTCAGAGAAAAATTGCCACAATACGATATTGATACATCATTTATGTTCCCTATTGATCAACAGACTTGTAGTAATGATGGAGATGATATAATTAATAATAAAAAGGATCCACTTGCTTACACAATTCAAGGAAGAAAAAATCAAAAAAAATCTTTAGTTATAATACCGTCAAAGGATTAAAGTTTGATATTAATATAAAATATTAATATAAAAGTCGTTATGATAATTTTTCTTATAATTGTCTTAGGTACAATCTAATTATTAAAAAAATTCAATAGACAAAATATATATAGTATATTATATAGTATTTTTTTATTACTTATATAAAATATTTATTCCAAAAAATACAAATTCATTGTAGGAATTTTCCATTTTTATATTTTATTTTATAATAAAATGTATTTAAAATCTAAAAACAAAATTTTTATTGAAAATTCTAAGCTTATATTTATTTTATTTCATTAATAAATTATTAAATTCTTTTCAAAATTCAGTTAGCCTTTCACAATTCATATTTTTTATTTTCTTTAACTCAAGAGCGCATCGGCCCAAATTTCTAACTGTTATAAAAATACATACTGATTGAATAATAATTAATTTTTAACAAGAGTATTTTATTTAATAATTAATCAATTCTGGAAGTCTTCATCATTAAACCTGATGTGAGAAGAAACCATTTTAGCAATTTTTTCTCTTCCACGTTTTCGTCGTGGTCTTTTTTCATCAGTAGTCTTCGGAATTCTTTTATTTAATTTTTCTATCCGATCTTTTTTAATTTTTTCCCAATACATTTTTTCATCATTGCCAGATAAAATTGAACATTGCATTTCGGCTGATTGTAATTTTTTTATTAATTCGTTTGCATTTTCTGGACTATCACATCGTATGAAGGCCTGGTTTAAACCCTCTTTTATGTCTATGTATTTGACAGTCTCATATTGCTTCAAATCAGCCTTAAAACCTCTTACATTGGTACACGTTTCAATTAAATCAATTTTCATAATTATTCCAGATTGAAATTGAAATGTTGGTAAGTTTTCAGTAGCTGCGTTAATTGTTTTTGATTCTGATTTTCGATTGCTATTTAAACGTCTACGTTTCCCCACATTCTCAACTTCTTCATCATTTACCGCACAATAAAAATTCAGGGGTTCTGATGCATTTATTGGTGATTTATTTTTAAAATCTAATGGTACTGATGTTTTCTTTTTCACGTCTTTTTCAATTGGCGATGCATTCTTTATACTTTTCTTAAAAGGTTTATCATCATTGTTTTGTTGTTGCTTCGTTTCCCATGCTTTTCGCTTCAATTCTGAGATTTTATTACGCTGCAGATCCAAGTACTTATTACGCAATCGTTTCCAATCTTTTTTCGATAAAACTTTCAATTCACGAACATCTGAATCCATGTTTAACGCCTTCGTAGATGCACCTCCGCTGCTACTTGATTGTTCAATGTGATTCAGTTGAAGCTTCTTTGATTTAGTTTTTTGGTTTTTACTCCGTTTACGAATTTTTTTCTTTTTTTTCTCAATTTGTGAGATTTTATCAGTATCATCATTTTCAGTAAATTGACTTTTTGCAGTTAAATATTCTTCATCAGTGTTACTTGTGACTATTTCTAGTTTTTGCCGTTTTTCTGGTGGACTTTCATCGCGTCCTGATGAATCGGTTTCGCTATCAGATTCTTCAATATTTGATTCCAAAGAACAATTTGCCTGTTGATTAGTTTCATTTAAATCTTCCTTAGCAGCAGACTCTAAAAAAATGTACACTTATGTAACTAATTAAGGTGGGAATAGTCAGTATGAAGTAATTACCTCCCGTAGCATCATTCTTTTCTTTTTCTTGTTCTTTCAAATAAGAAACAACGCTTGTCAATTTGCTTGGATCGCTTGATTCACCCAAAACACCGCCAAAATTTTGAAACTTTTTCAAACATTTTTGTACATTCTCTTCCGAATCGAATTCAATGAATGCAAATTCTTTAATTTTTCTGGTTCGTTTATATCTTGGCATTGAAATATATTGAACAACTCCGCCACCACTCATATGAGTGAAAACTTTTTTCAACCATTCCAGTCCAGCATTTTGAGGGATTCCTTCGACATACAGAGTGCATTTTTCCATTTTTTCTTGTACAGCTGGGTCTGATTGGTTGGGAATTTCTAAAATTCGCTTCACTTTTGTTTGATCCTCATTCAATTGCAAAACTTTTGAAGTTGATAATGATTTAGCAATTTCCTTAGTAGTTTTAGCAATATTTTTGATTTTATTGAACGCAAGAAAGGTGTCTAATGAAACATCTGTAAAAAATAATTTTAGTCGAAATCGGTAAATATATTCAGTTGGTAGGTGTTACCTACAAGCAATAAACGCAAAGTAGCTCATTGAAAGAAGTTTTGAAATTTTGAAATAGATCTGGTGAGTTCTTATAACAGTTTAATCGCTACAAATCATTCATGAATAACTTTTAAGAGTTATCTAACACAAAATTACCAATGAACTTTGAATTCGAAGTGAGGTACCTAGCTCCCTAACTATGTAGGGTCCAGGTGAGTTATTCTGAATTAGTTAGTACCTAATTAAATAAGAAATGCACTTACATGAATTTTCTTTGATTAATTTCATTAAGAATCTATCTTTCAATAAGTTTGCATCAGAAAAATAAAATTCCATTTGCTCTCGAATAGCATTAAGTTGACCTCTTCTTCGTTTTCGACTTTTGTGCAGTTGTTCATCATTCCGGTTTTCCTTGTCACCCAATTTATCATTTTTCTGATCATCCAAATCACCATTGCGAACTGTAGTCTCCTCTTCCGACGATTCTTCTAATAATATTTGAGCTTCACTCATTTTTCCAAAAGTAGATAGGTATTCTTTTTTTTAACCCAGTTTCCAATTTCTAATATCCAATTCAATTTCAATGAATCAATCAAGAAACAATTCAAAGTAGATTAAAAAAAATTGGTAAACGTTTCTTCTTTGCCGCTTCTTCTATGTTCTATCTCTCTAGTGTAAGATTCAACTCTAGTTTGCATTACAAACAATTAATGAAATGACAATGACAAATTTATAATGTTAAATGGAAGTCGTGGATTCTTACCAGCTTTCAGCATGCTTAGCTTAATAGAATCAATGATGCAAGTAAATTTGTATACGCCGAAGTTTAAAATAAGCGTCAGTAAAAGGCATGTGTAAAAGCTTAGTTATAGCTTGTTCACACCTAGCTAATTTAACATGTTCGGACGACGAACATGTTCCGTTGGTGTTTTTGATGTTGTTTTTTCATAGTAAAAAAATTAAAACAGAAACACGTTCTTTAATAGCTTGTTTACACTTAGCTAATTTAACATGTTCGGACAACGAACATGTTCCGTTGGTGTTTTTTATGCTGTTTTTTCATAGTAAAAAAATTAAAACAGAAACACGTTCTTCAACATGTTTCTACAAAAACATGTTAATTTTCAGGGATGAATGAGTAATTTTTGAATAATATTTTGCTAGGCAATATTCAGTATGCATTAATTTTTACTTGGAATGTCATTTTTGACTTTGAAATATTATAAAGGTGGAGATACACTCAAGATAAATGACGCGCGAGTTCTTAACCTTGACACAACTTCATATATTTTAACTTTTTTGGGCGCGTCAGTTCCTTTGAGCTTGTCTCCGGTATTATTTGAAATTGTTTATCTGACAGAGCTAAACATGGTAACATATGAAAAACATCGTTTGAACGGTCGATTTTCCAAAGATGTTTAACTCCTTTCGAACATGTTAAATTAGCGAAGTGTGAACAAGGCATTACATGTTTCTACAAAAACATGTTAATTTTCAGGGATGAATGAGTAATTTTTGAATAATATTTTGTTAGGCAATATTCAGTATGCATTAATTTTTATTTGGTATGTCATTTTTGACTATGAAATTTTATAAAGGTGGAGATACACTCAAGATAAATGACGCGCGAGTTCTTAACCTTGACACAACTTCATATATTTTAACTTTTTTGGGCGCGTCAGTTCCTTTGAGCTTATCTCCGGTATTATTTGAAATTCTTTATCTGACAGAGCTAAACATGAAAACATATGAAAAGCATCGTTTGAACGGTCGATTTTCCAAAGATGTTTAACTCCTTTCGAACATGTTAAATTAGCGAAGTGTGAACAAGGCATTAAACTAACCTTTCTTTACTACACTAATGCCTTGGACAAACTGAACTCGAAAAACATGTTCTTGAGCACAAAAACATGTTATTAAAATCGACCGAACAGACTACCTTAATGTGTTTCACAAAACAGATAAACATCTGTTTTTTTTTTCTCAAGTTTAAAAACAAAAGTAAACAACACAATATACCTACAAATTCAATTCAAATTCAAAATAAAAAACAATAACAAACTTTTTTTTCATTTGTTTACAAATAAATACAACATAAAATTGTCAAAGTCAACGTCAAAAATGGCACCCCAGTGAGCATTAATGGCTTCCACATATTGCCTCACGAAATATTTGTAAAAATTACTCAACCCATCCTTTAATAACAACATGTTTTGGCAAGAACATGTTCTTGTTCTTGTTTTTATTACTATGGGAAAACTACTTCAAAAACATAAAATTAATGCCTTGGACAAACTGAACTCGAAAAACATGTTCTTGACCACAAAAACATGTTATTAAAATCGACCGAACAGACTACCTTAATGTGTTTTACAAAACAGATAAACATCTGTTTTTTTTTCTCAAGTTTAAAAACAAAAGTAAACAACACAATATACCTACAAATTAAATTCAAATCAAGAACATGTTAATCGTGTCAGTTTGTCCAAGGCATAACCCAAACTCAAACGGATTTTGAAAGGCATACTTCGAAGTAACATTTAAATTAAATGCAACCTATTAAATAAACATAACCGACTGCACTTCAAGTTTTAAAATGCGAGCTCCATTCTTTTATAAAGAATTAACAGCGTCGCATTAACGTGGCGCGACGCGATCGAATTTCAATTTACAAAAAAAAAGATAAAAAAATCTGTTGTTTGTTGTTTGTTATTGCTATTGTGCAGCCGACGCGATCATAGATTTTGAGCGACCGCAAGGTACGCAGCGACGTTTTTTGACCTATCAGACGACAAATTTTTAGGTGAAAGCGATCGCTAGCAGTCATAGAAGTTAAAAAAAAAAAAAAAAAAAACCAAGCAGCGGCGAAAATTTTTGTGTTTTTTTTGTTTTTTTTTTTTTCCATTTTTTTTTTAACGGTTTTTTTTTAGCGATTATCAGCGACGCAGTAGCGAGCAATGATTTTTTTTTTTAGCAGCAGTTCCAAAAAATTGAAAATATCGCTGCTAAGCCGCAGCGACCAAAAATATGATCGCGTCGGCTGCTATTGTGTTGTGTTATTGACGTTTATTGTTATTTTGTTAATAAATGAAAAAAAGTTAAAGAAAAAAATAGTAAATAAACAAAGACAATTTTTTGGACTTGGACTCTTGTCTCTTGGTTGAATCTGAATGGGAATATAGGTGAAACGTGAAAAACGGTCTATAAACTTGAAAAATTTTGCTTTAATTTTGGGTTTTGGTTTTGTTCAGTTAAAATAAAGAAAATACAAAAAAATAATTTAACAGACAACATTCAATTTATTGCATTGTTTAACGATCTAAGCAAAAAATCATAAATTTTGTCAAAACAAAACAAAAGAAAATAATAAATTAAAAATGGGAAGAATTTTTTTAGAATTTCTTAATGGGAAGAAAATTTATTCATGTCATCAGTGTGATGCCAACTTGACATGTAAAGAGGAATTAATTTCAACTAGATTTACTGGAGCCACTGGTATGTTATCTATCTCTTAATAAACAAGCTAAACCAGTTTTTTTTTTAAGGTGTAAGTATAGCCCAGTAGGTAATCTAAGTTGTATATGCATATATGATTCTATTTTACACTTTGAATTTAAAATTATTTTTCTATTAATTTATTTTTTTTATAATATTTCAATTAATTTTAGGCCGAGCTTACCTTTTCAAAAAAGTTGTTAACTTAACATACAGCAATGTCCAAGATCGTGTTATGTTAACAGGCCGTCATATGGTTAGGGATGTAATGTGTAAAAATTGTTCATCAAAAATTGGTTGGATGTACGAATATGCAACCGACGATTCACAAAAGTAAGTGTACTACAGAGACTACTCATTATAAAATTATATAATTAAATACATGAAACATACATAACAATTGTATTTATATGTAGTTATTATCTCAGTTATATTCGGCCTGATTTTTCTGAATCACTCTAGTTTTATATATTGGACAATGAAACTTTTACTATTAAATAATCTTATTTGACATAAGAAATTAAGATTAACTTTATTTGATGACTAATTGCACATAAAAAAGAATTCGGCTCGTACGTATCTATTACAACAATTATTTTATTTTTATTTTTTTTATTTTTAGATACAAAGAGGGTCGAGTTATTTTAGAACATGCTTTGATATCAGAATCAGAAGGTTTTGAAGATCCATACAAAAACGAATAAATAACATCAGTTGCAATTAAATTAGGTTTTACTAAGCGTTTTATGTATGTACGAATTTAGTTTTTTAGTTACCTATTAATTATACAATGTAATCAATTTTAGACTACTGATTATTTTTGGTTTTTAGTTTTATAAGCATTTAAATGGAGAAAATGTGATTCTAATTTTGTATCCTTATATTTTCGCTCATTTAACTAAGAATTTTCATTAAAACGAATTTAAATTTATTTCATCTGAAATATTTATTATATTTTTCTGTTCAGAAAACTAAACTAAAATTACGCGAAATTGAATAACTGGTATCTGTTTACTTTTATTACTTACAGCTAAAATTGTCAATAATTTTATTGAAAGCAGACTTGAATAAAAAAATTAGATCGTAAGAATTTTTTTTTCATTTGTAAGAAATTTGATTCGTTTTTGTTTTTAAGGTATTTTTACAATAAGAGCCTGTTATTTGAGTTTTATGAAATAAAAAATTTCCATTCAAAAAAATAGTTTTTATGTTTTAGGCAATTCCATACGAATGCAAAATTGTAGTAAATTTTTATTCTACAAATTTTGATTCTGCTATATTTAGAAAGGTTGTCAATCACGATCCCATTTTTTATTTGAAATTACGAGTTAAGAGTTGATTTTCCTAAACAAAGTAGCAAACTTTTTGTGGATATTTTAATTATATTATTCTTGCTCGAAGATAAATATGTTCTTAAAATTTGTTCTTATTTTTCATAAACAACTGCATTATCTATCAACAGTGTACTAATGAATGAATTTCGAGATTTATTTTATCTCTTTTTCTTAAATGACAAAATAAATTTATCTTTTTACGACCTTTCGGGTCATTATCTACACACAATATTTATTGAAAAAATCTCAAGTTTCACAAATTCTAATTTTTTTTAAACTTGTATTGGGAAAATTTTTTTTTTATTGATTCTTAGTTACTAAACCAGCCGGACCAGTGCTGTATATCAAATTTGATTTTGCCTTTAATGGTTCAAAGCCTAATTCTTCCCTTGGTATACCAAACTTTATTAACTTAGCCTCATATGTCGACACCAAATCATCATGAGCCTTACAAACTCTTGCCAACTCGAATTTCAATTCATCAATTGTTTCATTTTTAGATTGTATCAAATTATCTAATCGTATACTAATTTTCGGTGGCTCCATACCAGAAGCTACAATCGCTTCATTTAATAAAGCTTCTCGAGCTTCAGCTTTGGTTTCCAAAGCGGATAATTTTCTTTCAAGTAAAACACTTTTTAAACCCGTTTTTTGTTGTACTTCCATAACTGCCTCTTCAAATTTATTTTTTAAAATATCACGTTCTTCAGAAATAGCTTCATTTCGCAATAACAAGCAGTCTGTTTCCCATTTTATTTCGTCTATTTCTTTTTGAAGTTTTGTTTTGTTTCTTTTAAGTCTCAGTAACTGCACTTTATCACGATCGTAGTTTTCCAACTTACGTTTAACTTCACTTAATTCACTTCGAGTTTGTTCCAAAGGTTCAACCAATTTCTTATTCTGGGCAATCGTTTCATTGGCCAAACGTTCGTGACGTTCCGAATATTTACGCAACTCTTCCATTTCTTCTTTTAAACTGCTAATAAGCGATAAATTATTCATTGTAATATCATTGTAAAAGTTTTTCATATCATTGAATGCACTGTCATGAAGGTCAAGTAATTTTTGAATTTGAGTATTTTTTCGTTCTTCAACTTCAAACATTTCCATTCGATTTTTTGTATCAGTTTCTTTTTCTTGGACACTCAGTTTTTTTTCATGAAGGGCTATCATGTCTTTAGCTTCTTTTTCGAATTTTTCATGCTTTTCCCTGCAATACAAAAAAGAATTATTAAATATTTCGTTATTTTTAAACTAATAAAACGCTATACCTATTACGCATTTTATTTCATTTTATTATACGATTTTATATGGATTTTATGCAGTTCCAAAATTCTGTGTTTTTTTTATTTGATTCTGAACTGATATTTCTCCCATTTCCCCGAAATGATTTTAGTGAAATTTCTGCTGTTTGAATGACAATACAATATTCCATTAACTCCAACCTATCGGTAATGCAATTTCCTCGTTAACTCAAAATTTATTATTCAACCTACATTACTGACAGATTGAAATTAGTAGAAGTTTAATTTTATAATGTCATTCAAAATATAAGTGTATGCAATATTTCAAAATAGACGCTTTCGGGCAAACCGATTCGAAAACAAACAAGATTCAGGTCTTTTAAAATGTATTTCGATAGAAATTAAATTACCTAATCATTTCACTATGTTTCATTTTCAATTGTTGGATTTGTAATTGCATGGTTTCGTCTTTTTCTCTTAATAAACGCCGAAGTTGAACTTTATCGCGTAACAACTCTTCTTCTTGTATCGCATGTTCTTCTTGTGACAGTTTTAATTGGGTCATTCCTTCAACTCTTAATTCACCAATTCTTGTCTGATTTTCAAACTGTAAATGCTTCATTTGTTGAATAACATGCTTGATATCGACTTCGGCCATTTCCTGTGCAACTTCAACTTCTCGATCTTTATTTCGAGTATTGGCATTGGATTCCTCTAATTGATTAAAAAAAAAAATAATAGAAAATATTATGCATTTATAGGTATTAGGTATACATTTTTTATAGGTATCTAAATTATAAAATGTTATAATTAAACTATACCCTACCCAATTCCTGTCTGGTTATTTCCCAGAAAGTTCGCAATTTATCACGTTCCATTTGAAAATAATTACGTTCTTCACGTTCACGCTCCATTTCATTCTTAAGACGATGAGCAAATGCTTCTAGTTGCTCCCGGCTCATGGCGGTCGTGTCGACCCCATCGATAAGGGCTATTGAAATAAAGAATTTTTGAAAAATTTTGTGTTTCATAATTTCTTTTTAAAAATAAAGTTGTGGCTAAGATTAGCGAAAATTAAAAGAAAAAAACACTATTTAGCACATATTTGATTTTGGAATTTACTAAAAATACATCCAATACTATTCTTTATCTAAATAATATATTTTTTGATAACATTCCTAAATTAATTAAAGACATATATTAAATAAGTTCAAAAATCCGATTGCTGTTTCTACTTACATTGACCTTTGCTTTTTTTCCCTTTTTTTGGAGGCTAAAAAAAATTGAAAAATTAAATATCTACATAATGTTTAAAAAATATTTTATAATTGTAGATTATCCTCTAGTTGAAGTTGTAACTCTTCCAGAGAATATACTATAAAAAAAATAACTTGCATTCTTTTTAATAATTTAAATGTGTAGGTATAATATGCCTATATCTGTCAACTTTAGATAATTATAACATAAATTACTTACCATTTTTATTTATATGACCAAAAAATTAATTGTATAAAAGTATAAAAAAAAGTATGTTTAATAAAATAAATATTAAAACATTTATGTTGAAATTTCGTTCATTGATTAAACTTTTTAATTTCTCATGGCTTACCTAATGGAAATTACATTGGCAATTAACAAAATTTGCTAGATTTATGTTACCATGGCTAAATAAAAAGATAGTGTAGTGGTTCATTTCATTTTCATATAAAATCAATACATCAAGTTTTCATTATTAAAAATGTAAATTTTGGATTTTGATTATATATTTAGATTTAAACTTTCTCATAGAGAAAGTTGATATTTAAAAAAAAAAATATAATTTTTCATTTTTATTAATAAAATTTAATTTTAATAATTCAAATAATAGAAATAAATGTAATTCAATTTTTCTTTAAAATAATGGTTTTAATTATAAAAGAAACTAAATAATATTAACCGTTATAATTGGTGACCCCGACAAGAACAAAATATACAAAACAAAAAATTCAACAATTTTCAAGAACATTTATTCAACCTGAAAATCAATCAGAATCAAATTATTATCAACAAATTATCAAATTATTATCAACAAATTCTTATCAAATCATTTTTCCACAATTATTCAACAATTATTTATCAAATATTTATCAATTCAACAATTTGATAATTTTCAACAATTACTCAACAATTATTTATCAATTATTTATCAATTCAACAATTTCATAATTTTCAACAATCACTCAACAATTATTTATCAATTATTTATCAATTATCAACATTTTTCAACAATATTATCATACAATTTCAACAATATTATCAAACAATTTGAATTCGTATTCAGCTATGGTCAACAATTGTTAACCATTATCATTAAACAAATTTTCAACAAAACCAGATAAATTTTTAATTATATTATTTTATATTTTAATTTTTATATATTATTATTATATATTTTAATTTTTATATATTATTATTATATATTATTATTATCCAATTTACAATTATTACAATTATTACATATAAATTAAATTTAACATCAAATTCTTCTTCCGATTCCACACTTTCAAATACCCTTTCCAATACTTCTTCTGACATTAACGCCGCAACAGTTAAGCTTCCACAATTTTGGACTTCTTGTCCAGAAGCTGGGTTCCTTTTAATTGAGGCTCAATTTCAATCTAAACATATTACAATTGACGATACAAAATATACTCACGTACTATCGATTTTACCTCAAGAAGTAATTCAAACCATTTTGAGTTTTCTTCGTAATCCTCCAAATGTTAATAAATATAATTCATTAAAAGAAATTCTTCTCAAACGTTACACTATAAGTGAAGAAAAACGTTTAGAAGAATTACTTTCTACTTCAGAAATTGGGGATCGAAAGCCATCAGATTTTTATCGTTCTATGGAATGTTTAGTTGGAACTACTTCTACAGTAGGTACACAATTATTAAGATCTTTATGGATGAGAAAACTTCCCACAAATTTAAATATAGCTTTAGTTAGCTCCAATATTGACAACATAGATAATCTTCTAAATTTAGCAGACAAAATTTATGAAATTTCCCATTTTAATACAATTTCTTCTTTAAATTCTTCAAATTCTTTTTCAAATTCAAATACTTTACCACTTTCTCAAATTTCACCTATTCAAAATTCCAATTTTGAAACAAATTTACGTTTTACTAATTTAGAAAAACGATTAAATGATCTTACTAAAATTGTATCAGATTTAACATTTTCTAATCGTACTTCTCGATCACGATCTTCTAGTCGCGATTCTCGTTCAAAATCTTCTTCTCGTAATCATACTCACACAGATTTTTGTTGGTATCATTATAATTTTGGTAATAATGCAACAAAATGTAAAACACCTTGTAAATTTAATAATTCTACAAATTTAGATAACTCAAAAAACTAAGTGAGTCCCCATTATCAGTTAAATCACATCGTTTATTTTTATACGATAAAGAGAATAATCTTAATTTTTTAATTGATACTGGGGCAGACATTTCCGTTATTCCCAACACTGTTTTTGGTCTTTTTAAAAAAAATCCTACTTTTGAATTATCTGCAGCAAATGGAACGATTATAAATACTTTTGGTACAAAACTTTTAAAAATTAATTTTAATCTTCGTCGTCCATTTAACTTTGTTTTTACTTTAGCAGACGTTAAAAAACCAATTATTGGCGCTGATTTTTTATCTAAATTTGGTTTATCTGTTGATCAATAGCAATATTACAATATTGTTTTTCTAATAAACCAATATAAACCACACCCTAAAGCGGTTAAATAAAAACACCATTATTTTTTAGTACCAACAAATATCTACGTTTTATTTAAAATCGAACACAATTTTAATTTTATTGTACAAATAATAAAAAAAAATTTCAGAATTCTTTGGGAATCTATATTTTGTTAAAACAAAAATTAATTTATCAAATTTTTCCAGTCTTCTGTGCCATTGCCATTGCATTTTCATTTGCAATTAATTGAAATTCTTGAAATCTTTGTGATATTCGTTGATTCATTTTCAAATATTTTTCCATACAATTCAGTGCACATCGATCCTAAACAAAAAATATAAATAAATGAATTTTGACTTGGCTAATCAATTGAAAACTCAATATAATTTCATGCGAAACTAATATTAAGATTGTAAAAAAAAATTCAGGAAGTTTTAATACTAACAACTTCAGGAAAGTAGTGACATTGCCAAAAATATTCAAGATAATCACACTAAATAAGTTTTCGTCGAAAAATAATATGTATTGCATCCAAAAAATTTAAGCTATCAAAAACCTACCTCTTCTGGCTTAACATTCCTTGAAGTAAAATCTTTCACACAATCCGAAAAGCACAGTTCTGATAATTTGTTATATGAAAGTAAAAAATCTTGGAACTAAAAATAAGAAAAAAATGTATTTATTTAAGTAGGTAAGTATTTATTTCCAGTAGAGTAAAATTAAATAGGATATTGAAAGAAATTGTAAGACAAGGTAGGTACTCACAAGAACTTCAGTTTGAACCAAAAAGTGGAAACACGTCTCAATTGTATGATACGATTACGATAGGGCAACAGCAAAACAGTTTATCAGGTAAGTAGGTAGATACCTATCTAACTAACTATCTAAATACCTACTTATGTATATTTTTTTTATAAATCTGTGTTACAACAGTGTTGAATGAATTAACAGACTAATACTAGATATTCCTACAATACAAGCATTTGTAATACTAATCGTAAGATTATTTATTATCTGATAACATTTATTATGACGGACAGAAGTCCAAATCTCACCGTTTTCATTTGATCCTTGTCCAAGGATTCAAGCGAAATTGTCGCTCCGCTCATTGCTTTATATTTGTTTTTTTAATTGGTTAAAAAGAATTTGATTTAAAAAATTCAATATCCGACTGAGTTATCTAAGCCAATTAAAAAAATATATTTAATTTATTTTTTATAATAATTATCAATTATCCTAAATCTCCATACTTCTATTTCTATATTAGGAGGTTAGGCTTGTGTAGTAATGCAGGATTATTTTTATTATTTTATTTTATGAGAAAAAATAACACACACTTGGTTTCTGTCAACTGTCATATGGCATCTGGATCTCTGTTGTTTTGTGAACTGTAATGGAACTGCTAATGGAGTAGAAAGAAGATAATCAATACTGTTCAACTTTTCATACAGCGCTTACGCGCGACATATACATTGATGAGTTTATCCCCTGCATTAGAGTTGTAAGTAGCAATAATTTAATTGATTCGTGCAAAGCAATTGTAAACAGTAAACTCCTGTTCCTAGCAATGAATGTTCTTATCAAAAAACAAATCTCAAAATAAGACACCTATCAAAAATATTAATTATTTTTGTAGAAGGTCCATATGAAAGTATAAAGCTTGATTTACACAATGGCTAAAAATGGCAAAAAAAAAAAAAGATCCCAAAACAAAACAGGACAGAAGATACAAAAACTAATGTGTTAAAGCAGTACAAACAGCGTAATCTTTTTTTTTTTTGGTGTCTTTTTTTTTGTAATCTTTTTTTATAGCAAAAAAAAAAAAGATGAACTAGTTCATCTTTTTTTATAGTTTACGTGTTTTTTTTACTAGGCGCGTAAAAAAATGTATGTTATAATTTGAATTTTATAGTTTCTGAAAAAGTTATTATTGTATTTCTAATCTGGGGGTTACACTTGCTGAAAAAAAATCATGATTTTTTTTGAATGTATGTGCGAAATTTTGTGTGAAAAAAAAACAAGAAATAATCATGATGAAAAATCATCTTTAAAAAAAATCAGTGTTGATTTTTTTCTGTCAAAAGAAAATTTTTGGCTGCCAAAGAAAAAAGTAAGCTCTTGAAAGCGCAAACAACAATAATAGAAGCGGTTTGTTATGGGGGTTGGACAATTGTCCGCGGGACATTTGTCCGCGATTTGTTTTTGTATCGCGGACATCAAAATGACATTTGTCCGCTAAAAAACTGAAAAATCAATCGCGGACAAATGACATTTGTCCGCTAAAGTTTGAAAATTCAATCGCGGACAAATGTCATTTTGCAAAATGTCATTTGTCCGCGCATTTTGAGACATTTGTCCGCGGCGAACAAATGTCATTTTACAATCGCGGACAAATGTCATTTTGTAAAATGACATTTGTCCGCGAAGTTTTCCATACAAATTTCATCGCGGACAAATGTCACGGTGCCGTTTGTTATTACGGGATTTGAATTTGAATGTTGAAATTGAAAAAAATCTATGTGAATTATTTATTAAATAAATAAAATAACTTACTTTAAAAAACAAGATATTTTATTGAAAAAGGTGAAGTTTATAAAAACTAAGAACTTAGTAAAAAGAGAGAAAATAGAAAAAACATCTTTAAAAATATTTTATAAGGAAGAAATATTAAAATTTATAAATTTATACAGGGAGCACGAATGCCTCTGGAACATGAAGTCCAAGCCAGTATGATTTTTGACTCATAAAAATTTCACACTACATTAAAAAAAATCATAATCATGATTTTTTTTTCAGCAAGTGTAACCCGCACGTAAATTTGCTATAAAATTTGTTTATGTTTTGTGCTATAAAAGGAAAAAAATTATTAAATTTCTGTCTACTTCTTTCACATGTTTGTTGTTGTTGTTTATTTATCGCTTTCTCGTTCTAGTTTAGTTTGACTAGAAAAAGTTAAAAGATTACAAATTTAGCCATTGTGTAAATTACGCATAATTTAATTATTAGAACGACTATATAAAACTCCAATATGTGTATCTACTAACCATTCTCATTTTGACACATTGCTAGGAGTTTACATTATACCGTATCTGCATTTGTCTGCAAAGGTAAATTCCTAAGGTCACCTTAATGAAACCCGTACACTATTTTTTGACAGTTTTGACTATTTGTCGTATGCGAGTAAAAAAAAAATATTTGTGAGGTAGACACACGGGAAGGGGGGGCAGCAGGGCGGCGGGCGGGCGGTTGGTCAGTGGGATTTGCGGCCCGCCCGCCTCCCTGCTGCCCCCCCTTCCGGTGTGTACATCACAATATCTCCGATAAAATCTTGTGTGGTAAGCAAAAGGGGAAGGGGGGGGCAGCAGGGCGGCGGACGGGCGGGCGGACCAACCGCCCGCCCGCCGACCTGCTGCCCCCCCCTTCCCCTTTTGCTTAGAACACAATATTCGCGGTTATGTCAGTTCACCTACATTTTGTACGGCCAACATTCGTTTTTACTCACATACGATAAATAGTGTCGTTTTACAAATGACATTAGTCATACGAAAAAAAAACGACTTTATTCATATGATAAATAATGTCGTTTTAAAAGCGACATTATTTACACGAAAAAAAACGACTTTATTCATATATAAATTATGACGTGCCTGAAAGCGACATAATTCATTTGTATGGTATGAATAATGTCGTTTTTTCGTATAAATTATGTCCGTATAAATTATTTCGGGACCCCCTTTTTTTGACTGCAAACTGGCCTTTTACACATATGTTAGTTATTTTTTTCCTCTTTTTTTGTATGATAAAGGTGTTTTAAAGGTCAGTTCGGCACAAAGGTCAGTTTTAAGGTCCAAGTTCAGGCAAGGTATTACTTGGCAAATGGTTTTTATATTATGTTTTACTTGTTCGCAAAATATTTCCAGATAAAAGAGCAAATTTCCACTTCTAAAGTAGTTTTCATACTTGAGAAATGGAAAGAATTTGACAGTTATATAATTATTATTATATATATTATATAAATAAGTATAAACCACTGTATGGAAATTATAGCATATAATGTAACAATAAAAAACATTAAAAAAATAATAGATAAATTAAGGGTGAAAAGATATAGGTACCTAATATTAAATATTTTTGAGAACAAACGTATAACTTTAAAGTTTGGAAAGCTTATTATTTTTATTAATTGTGTTGACCTGTTTTCTTACAAAAATTAATAGTGCTTCTCCCAGGATTTTTGTTTTTCTTGAATAAAAATATTTTAACATAAAAATATTTTGATAGTGTCAAAAAAATACAAATTCTCCGGAGAATAATTTTTTTACTTTTTTTTATTATTTCTTTCAAGAGAAAAAATGTTTTAAAAATTCAAATCAAAACAACTTTGATTTGACAGTAATGTTCAAACATCAAAATTCAAACTATAAAATTTTATAGTTTAAGCAAACCGTTCAGACATAAAATAAAATTAAACTATACCTTTTCAACTTCAAATTGGAAATAATCATTTTCAAATTGGAAATAATCATTTTCAAAATGGAAATAATCATTTTCAAAATGGAATTAATCATTTTCAAAATGGAAATAATCATTTTCAAAATGGAATTAATCATTTTCAAAATGGAAATAATCATTTTCAAAATGGAAATAATCATTTTCAAAATGGAATTAATCATTTTCAAAATGGAAATAATCATTTTCAAAATGAAAATTAATCTTAAAATAGTAAGGTAGCAAGCCAGATACGATCAAACAGTGTTTGAAGTTTTTTATTAGTTGCATCTTTGCCAAAAAGTGCAATATACAAAAAAAAAATGTTTGTTTAAAAAAATGTCGTATATTAAGAAATGGGAACCTGATAATGTTAAAAATCAAATTTGTGCTTTATAAAACAACTTTCCATCCATTAACCCACCTATATAATGTCGTTTTCACTCCTAAAGTTTTTGAGAGCGCTCTCCAATCCCCACCACATTGTTGTGTAAAACATAAATTTTCTTTTTAACATTATCAGGTTCCCACTTCTCAATGAACGACATTTTTTTAAACAAAATTTTTTTTTTTGTATATTGCACTTTTTGGCAAAGATGCAACTAATAAAAAACTTGAAACACTTTTTGAGCGTATCTGGCTTGCTACCTTACTATTTTAAAATTAATTTCCAATTTGAAAATGATTATTTCCATTTAGAAAATGATTATTTCCATTTAGAAAATGATTATTTCCAATTTGAAAATGATTATTTCCATTTAGAAAATGATTATTTCCATTTAGAAAATGATTATTTCCATTTTGAAAATGATTATTTCCATTTTGAAAATGATTATTTCCAATTTGAAGTTGAAAAGGTATAGAATTTTGAAACTAGTGATTTTGTCAACTAAAAATTTTTTTGTTATTGTTTATATTTTTTATTATGATTTTTTTGTATGAATAGAAATTTTTTTTAGTTTTTCACCACATATTTTATTTTGCCCGACTTTATCTACATAGATTATGCTATGATTTATTACAAATAATTGATTTCACTTTTGCTTACTGCTTTCATTTTCTAGTTTTAATAAGTAGTTTTATTAGCTTAAACTGGTGCAACTAACTACAGAAATTTTGTATGGCAGAAACCAAAACTACACTAGTTTAAGCATAAACTTTCTAATTTTGGTCCTGTTTGAACGCCGTATTTGATGTAATATAATAATATAAATATGGTATACATGATGTTTTTTGTACAGAATATTTTAATACATGCCTTGGGGCATGATTAAAAAATTCAACTTGAAATATTTTTGACATTAAATTACCCTAACAAAATACATTAGGAATATTTTTATTCAGAAAAATCCTGGGAGAAGCACTATGGCCTATGGCCTCAACATAAAGAGATCTATGATTGATGTTAAAAACAAATATTTTAGTAAAGTAATATTTTGTTTTTTCGATTGATTCATAAAATTTTATAATTCAAATAACATTACATATATATTTTTCATTATTATTATTGGATTGATGTTATTTGGTGCTTTTTACTTCCGATGGATGTATTAATTCTAAAACAAAATTAAAATTAGCAATAAACTAAAATAATACAAAAGCATCAATCTCACCATTTTATTATTATTTTTCCTGGTTCCGCATATTCTATCCGCGATTCTTTCGATTGCTAATGTTCGCCTTTCCGCCAACTCCATAAGTCTGTTGTCTACTTTGGTACAATTTTCCAAGAATGCTCTGATTCCATTAGCATCGTCATCTTTAATTGTTTCTACATTTTGTAAACTTAAATTGCCTTTGTTTATTTTGGAGTAAGAAAATGATGAAGTTCTGGTTCCATTAGCTTCATCTTTATTTTTTTCCAAATTTTGGGAACTTAAATTGTCTTTTTTTATTTTAGGGAAAGAAAATGATGTTGTTGATAATGATGAAGATGGTCTTCGTAACGGTGGTGACTCTGATTGTAGTTCCTCTAATAATTCTTCAGCTGCTTTAGATTGAGCAGATTCAGGGTCCCAAGAGGCATTAGAATCATAGTCATAACCTTTTTGATTAAAGAAATTATTAACATCGGTAATAAATATGAGTAATAGGACGTTTGATAAAAGAAATTATGTACACATTAATATCATAAATCATCTGATTTAAATTTTATACCATAGCAAGGGCAATTAAAAATATATTATATTAAAGCATTCAATTATGTTTGATAAAGTTTGAAAATTTACGTTCATTAGAAAGAATTTTTTTTTTTAGTTTCAAATGAGATATCTCTTATTTCCATGTTCGGGTTGAAAGAGGATTGAGTTTTCGTTGAGTTGATTTTTTTAATATGATCAACTTAACAAGAACTTAACTCTGTTTCAACTCAATCATGGAAACATAGTAAGAGTAATAATTCAATATATCTGGTATTATCAGGACGGTTATGATGAATTACGATCGATCGTAAAAACCTAACGAAAATCATATTCTCCTTTCCATTCGAATGAAATTAAGATTGTACATTCATTAAGTTTAGGATTTTCGATAGACTTTTACGTTCGATCATAGGTAGTTCACAATAACCCCCTGAGATAAAAAAAAAGTAGATACCTGTATCCTACCTCTCTAAATTTTGAGTTTTTTCAAAAAAAAAAAAATTATTTAATATATTTTAGGTAGATACCTATGCATGTACGTCCAATTTACAAACAGTTTACTTGTTAGGTCAACCAAATTGTAGGTATGATGAGATGAGAAAATAAAACAAATTTAATTAAATGAGGTACTTGCCAGAATAATTTGAAGACAAACTTTCTTCCATCATTTCTGATTCGGATTTACTGATTTTGACATCATACTTATTCTCCAAAATTTCCTTAACATCATCAAAATGTTGCCAGTCTGAAAGGGATTCACCTGAAGGGCCCTTAATTGACTTTTCTTTTCTAAAAAAAAAAATATATAGGTAGGTAGGTAAGTAGGCAACAAACTCATAATTTATAGAAAACAAGGTACAAATTATTTATTTAGGTAGGTAGGTACCTATATCGTACCTATATTTTCCTTTCAACGTATGTATTTTATTCTTAATAGTGAATAAGGAAACATTAATTCCTTCCTTCTTTAACAACTTTTGGATTTGAACAACTACATGTATATTTCGCTTCACTGTCGTCAATTCTTGTTGCTTGCGCTTCCAAATTTTGATAAATATTTTGGTATCATCAAAGGTCCAATTATATTTTTTTTTATAAGAGGTATCATCCATTTCCATTTCGGTTTATTTTTTTTATTTTCTTTAATTATTATTTCAATTATAATTTCAACTTCCAATCCTCCAAGCTCGTTTTCGTTCAGCCTGATTCTGAATATTTTGTTTTTTTTTTTTATTTTGTTTGTAAATTTTTTTTGACTTTCCCAAAACAGAAGCTAGGTCGACAAGTTTACGGTGCGCCGGCGGGAAGCTTTGCGGCTTGATTTGACAAAAAAATGTTAAAGCATGGAACAGACGAGTAGAATGAGGCGCCGCGAAATAAGAGCAGCACTTAAGATCTGAACGGCAATACGAATCATTTAAAATGAAGTTTTTTTTGAAAAAAAAAAAGCAGCAACAAAATACATGGCGGATTTTAACAGCCGCGATCTTATTTCGCAAACCCGTTGCAAATCAGTAGCAAATTGTACCTCACGTATTGTTTTATGTTTTAGACACGCTTGAAAAAAAATCCCGCTATTATAAGAGGTTCAAGCTCTCACTCACGGGCTTATGCAAGATTCTAATGGTTTTATTTAAATTTACGGTAAGTCTTAACATCTTTCTCTTCTTTCAATTACATTCTTTCTTTCTTTAAATACTTATTATGTTTCCATTATTAATTTTTGAAATAGGTACATAGGTACCTATCTTGAATATGTAGGTATCTACCTATGTATTAATAAATAAAAAATAAAACATTTTTGTTATTTTTTCAATTGGTTTATAAAAACACATAATTCATAATCATAACTTCATAAAAAATCTTAATTCAACTCGTGCTTTTTCATTTAGAGCAATTATTATTTTGTTTGGCTGTATTGTACTAATTCTAAAATAAAATTAATATAATCAATTAACTGAGATACATATTTAAAAAAGAACATCAAGCTCACCACATTATTATTATTATTGCTGACTCCACATATTTTATCCGCTATTCTTTCCATTGCTATTGTTCGTCTTTCTGCAAGGTTCATTAGTTTGATATCTATTTTAGTACAATTTTCCAAAAATGTTATGATTGCATTAGTAGCATCCTTACTTTTATCCAGTGTTCGTAAATTTAATATATCTTCTTTTGTTTTCGTGATGATTGACGGAGGTGAGTCTGATTTTAGTTCCTTTAAGAATAGTTTTACTGCTTGGGATTGATCTAGTTCAGGATCACGAGATGCATTAGAATCATTATCATAATCTGTTTGATTAAAAAAATTACCTAAATACATTAACATATAAATTATTATATTTTTATAAGTAATATGGTTTGATTGGAATTTTTTAATTATATTTTAGAGCTGTATGGATTCCATTTTGAATAGGTATTTCAATTTAACATACATTCCGATTATTTTTTTCGTGAAAACTTCTACGATCGCTTTCTACCAACAATTTTCATTAAAACCCTGTTTCAACCCCCGTTCGCATCCTTGGCATAATCAGAGGCTAATGATTTTTTTAGTACCTTCTATCGACAGCTACCTACTCATATTTCAGTTTTCATAGAAATCCATTTGCAGCCCTCAGTCCGAGTTCTGGGAACATTTTTTTTTTTAGGTAGGTACCTACCTCTTATTAATATCAAATGAATATACTAATTTTGATCAGAATCTATTAAAAATTTCATTCACAATTAGGTTTAGTCAGTTATTTTGTACTTTAATCTAGTCGGATGAAAAAAAAAAAAATTTAAACTAAAATTTTTACCATAACTCGGAAATAAAGTTTCTTCCTCAATTATTTCTGATGAATTGTTAAAGTTCTTACTCCCCTTCATAATTTCCTTAATATCCTCAAAATGTGGCCATTCCGAAAGAGACTCTCCTGAAGGCCCTTTAACTTTTGTTTCGGCTCTGAAAAAGTTAAGTAGGTACCGTAGAAATATTATTTAACACTTATCAATAGTGCCATGAATTAAGTCCTCGGGAATTAATTTTGCCAATGAAATTTTCGCGAACTTAATTCGCTCTAGGTATAAAGAATTTATTTCACCAGCTCACAATTTTATGCTAACGCACTTATATTTATTTAAATATTTTTCAAACCCCCAAACCCCTAAGGCAATTTTTTTGGCTTTGCGCGATAGGTAGGTACCTATATTTTTTGCAGCTTTACCTATAGCTGCGAGTGAAGGCCTTTTCACGAGGACTTAATTGGTGCCCCTGTCTCTCTGGGCATCTACCTACCTATATTTATCTTTCAGGTTTTTTAATTTACTCTTAATATTAAACAAGGAAACATCAATCCCTTCTTCCTGCAGCATATCTTTCATTTCTAAAATTACACATAGATTTCTCTTCATATTCCTCAAATCGTCTTGCTTCTCCTTCCAAATTTTGATAAATTTTTTGGTTTCGCGGAAGGTCCAACAAACTTTCTTTTTGTATAAATTCTTCTCAGAATAGTCAGAATTATTCATTTTGATTTTTCGTTTATTTTAATGAATTTAATTTGTTTTGATTATTTATTAAGTTATTTATTTTGTTTTATTAGTTTTTGTTTTTATTTTACCAATTGATTGTTTATGTTTTGAAATTCTTTTAAAATATATATATTTGTTTTCCAAAATCCCTTTGCCCTGCTCTGACTAGTTCAACGAAAAATTCAATGTCAAATCCACGGACTAACGAATACCAAGACAGGAAAGTAAAATGAAATGAAAATGAAACTCTATAAATATAATAAATTAGCTGTATGCTCAAATAATTATATGGCATCTTTTGCTATAGCTTTATTACGCTTTCTTCAGGAATTTTTTATGAAAATCCACACAGGTCTATAATATTATCTTCTCTGAAAAGTAAAGTTAAATACACATACTATAATAGGCCTAAAAAAATGTTTTTTTTGCTGTATTCATCGTCGATCGTCCGTACATTGATTTTACTACTAATGTTAATTACATTTGATGAATTTCGTAAATTTCATATAAATATTTACAATGTTTACAAAAAAAGTTTAAAAATTTCTTTCTCTTAATTAAATTCCATTTTTACTTTTAATATTTATTATTTTCATTTTCGATAACGAAACATTCAAAAACTTATTATTTTAATATTGCATAATTTTTTGAATGAAAATTAAAAAATTAAATGAATATTAATTTTTCGATTGGGTCATAAAAATTCATAACTTATTAAATAATCATAACAACAGTAAAAATTATAATGTACATATTCATTTTATTACTAGGTTCGTATTATTGAATCCGTGACTTTTTAATTGGGTTAATTTTTTTCTTTGTTTGGCTGTACTGTACTAATTCTAAAATAAAATTAAAATAATCAATTACATAAAATATTTAAAAAAAAAAACATCAATTGCTGACTCCACATATTTTATCCGCAATTCTTTCCATTGCTATTGTTCGTCTTTCTGCAAGCTCCATTAGTTTGGTGTCTACGTTAGTACAATTTTCCAAAAATGTTATGATTGCATTAGTAGCATCCTTATTTTTATCCAGTGTTCGTAAATTTAAATTATCTTCTTTTATTTTAGTGATAATTGACGATGTTGATAATAATGGTCTTTTTAGCGGAGGTGAAACTGATTCTAATTCCTTTAATAATATTTTTGCTGCTTGTGATGGCGCTAATTCAAGATGCTGAGATGCATTAGAATCATTATCATAAGCTGTTGGATTAAACAAATTACCTATACCTACATTAATATAGTATGCAAAATATCATATAAATTTTCGTTTTAAATTTATTTATTTATTAACTTTATTCGCCATTATTTTTGATATTTTTACTTGGAGTTAAGTTTATGCATTTATGTTAAACATCCTCAAATTATGGGACTCGTCTAAACCGATCAATCTTATCTTAATTTTACCAGTTAAAAATATTCAAAATTTGGCTGACACTCTTGTTTTGTAAGATTTGTGAAACGAAACATTCATAAAACATTCACCATTCAGTCTTTATATAATTTCTTACTAGTAAAATGATTTTCGGCTTTGAGTAATTCTTATGAATAATTCAGAAACAAAATTTCATTCACAATTAAGTAGGTAAGTAGGTAGGTACCCAAGTTATTTAAAATAAATATTTACCGGAATAACTTGAAGAAAAGCTATCTTCCATTATTTCTGATGAATTTATATTGTTAGTATTCGTCATAATTTCCTTCATGTCCTCAAAATGTGGCCAGTCTGAAAGAGACTCACGTGAAGAGCCTATAACTTTCTTTTCGGACCTAAAAAAAAATTATAAATTAATTATTAAAGTTACCTAAACGTCCTAAAAAATCTCAACAAATCACAAAAATTATTATTTAGTTATTTATTATAGGTATGTAGGTAGGTTAGGTAGGTACGCACCTGTATTTTTCTTTCATAGTTTTTATTTTATTCCTAACATGTTCCACGGAAACTTCAATGTTTTCTTCCTCCTGCAGCATCTCTTGCATTTCTGCAATTATGTGTTGATTTCTTTTCATCTTCCTCAAATCTTCTTTCCTTTCCTTCCAAATTCTGAGAAATTTTTTAGTTTCACCGAACGTCCAACAAAGTTTCTTTCTTTTATAATTTCTTTCCGTTTTCATCTTTACTTTTTAAATTTAATTTAATAATAAAAATAAAATTTGATGTCTGCCTGTTTTGGTTTCTGGTTGCTTTTCCTCCTGCCTTGTGCCTGGTTTTGAATTTGATTGTTTTGTTATTTGTTATTGTTGATTTTATTAATTGATTTGTTTAATAAGCTTTGACGGAACGGAACAGATATTTATATTTAATGCCTTGTTCACACTTCGCTAATTTAACATGTTCGAAAGGAGATAAACATCTTTGGAAAATTGACCGTTCAGACGATGTTTTTCGTATGTTAACATGTTTAGCTCTGTCAGATAAACAATTTCAAATAATACCGGAGATAAGCTCAAATAAACTGACGCGCCCAAAAAAGTTAAAATATATGAAGTTGTGTCAAGGTTAAGAACTCGCGCGTCATTTATCATGAGTGTATCTCCACCTTTATAAAATTTTAAAGTCAAAAATGGCATACCAAGTAAAAATTAATGCATACTGAATATTGCCTAACAAAATATTATTCAAAAATTACTCATTCATCCCTGAAAATTAACATGTTTTTGTAGAAACATGTTGAAGAACGTGTTTCTGTTTTAATTTTTTTACTATGAAAAAACAACATCAAAAACACCAACGGAACATGTTCGTTGTCCGAACATGTTAAATTAGCTAAGTGTGAACAAGCTATAAGCTCCACTTCGCTGTCAAATTTAAAAGCTAAGTACTTGTTGCCTCACATCATAAAGGAAGTATGTAAATAGAATTGAATCGTAAAACACACAATTTGTGTATTGTACGTTTCCAAAGATGAAAATAGAAAACTTATTCGAATTTCAATGAAATTATTTTTGGATTTGGTATTCGGTCAAAACATGGTATAAATCATGTAAGCCCGCGGTTAAGCTACTTAGCACGTTGATTTTTTATAGGGCTGCGGCTAATGATGGCTACGCCTTTTTGCGATCATAAAATTGGAAGCCATAGTGTCAGCTCCTACTAATAAATACTAAAGGAAGAGTAAATCCAGCTCTTGAAGGAAGTATCTCTCTTACATAAGTTAGTGAGACCAATCCATTAACAGTACAGGGTGTTTTATATAATATCAACATTTTTTTTCACTATTTTAGATTTTTTTTGTTTTAAATTATTTTTTTTCATTAATCCATTTTAAATTATACTGTAAAATTCAAAATAGACAAAAAATAGTCCAGACTCTACAAAGCTTGGCATATCCATTTATTTACCTCATCAATGTGCTGAGCACATAATAGTTAGCCTTTCGAGACGTGGGAGCAAGCAATTTAGTTATGACTTAAAATATCTATATTGATTAATGATTTAAAAAGTGGACTATGATTAGTGAAGGAAAATAATTTTTTTTTTTTTTTTAAGAAAATTCGGTGAAAATATTATCAAATTAAAAACAATTAAATAAAATATTAAATTTAAATGTTTTAGAAAATATAAAATTTAAATAAAATATTAGTGAAATGTAATAATTTGAAGTGATTTTCATGCAAGGAAAAGTGAGAAAAAAAATGCTAAATCCGCCATCAACTTTTTTGCTTGAGAGAAAAATCAAAATTAAAAAAAAAGAAATCTGGTGTGTGGAGGTGAAAAAGTGAAGCAAAATTAAATGAAAATAAAGAAAAACATAAATAAAAAAAAAAAAATTTAAAGAAATGATAAACGATTTATTGAAAATTTGAAATTAAAAAAAAAATTAATAAAAATAAAAAGGTAAAATTTGACACTTTAATTTCCAATGAGAATTTCTTTTTCAATTCAATCAAAAAAAAAATCTTCTCTTAAAAAAATAAAATAATCAGGGTTGCCAAATAAAATTGTTGAAATTATTCAAAGAAGATGCTAAAAAAAAAGCCTTTTTCAAAATTTAGAAATTCGTTATTTTACGTATTTTTTTCTTGTAAAACCATATATATCGACGGGTCCAAAGAGTACTATCGTATCTCAAAAACACTAGTTTTCACAGGAAGCAAAAAACTGTTTGTTTTAAAATTTTTCTTCAAGAGTCCTCATTTTTTTTACATGGTTTTATGAAAAAAATTATATTATATTTTTAACAATTAAAATTTATTGGAAAATTTGAAAATTTCCATCAAATTTTCACATTTTTAAGTTTTTACGATGATCGCTTAATTTACTAACATTGCCTAAATGGATATACGATAATTGCAATTTTTTTTCTGCCGTTTAATATCGTAAGTTGACGATATTAAGTACGGTTGACATCGTATCTTTATTTAGATCTAACAAAACACAATAAAATCGCATTTTCACATACGACAGCGCTGAATTTCGCAAGTTGGTGGTTAACGGAAGTTTAAGATTGTAAAAACGACAAGTTCTAGCATTCATTAATTGTAACTCATGATAAAATAATTTTTTTTTTATTTTTTACTGATCGTATTTTCATTTACAATTTTTGACTGATGGAAAGTGGGCTTGTATATGAATAGCAATTCAGCTCGTACGTCGATTTTACTTACAATAAAAATATTTTTATTATTTTGAATGTGTTTTTTTCAGTTAGGAACGTCGGTATGACCCAAAATCGTAGATATTATGAGTGCGGAGAATCATTTTTAATATAAATCGGTTTCTATCGTATCTCGATTTACCATAGTACTCTTCGGACCCGTCGATATATTTAATTTAAGTAAGGTATTGCAATATTTTTTTTATGTACCTATAGGTAGTCAGCGATATTAAAAATTTAGTTAGAAAACAAACCGCCTAGTGCTACCCACTTAGGTAGGTAGCTAATTAGCTGTTTTACCTAAAAACTTTTAAGAAGATCTGTAATTTGCAAAAACTAGATACTATACCTACCTAGGATTTGCAGTTTCTTAAATTGAAAATTGTTTCAATAGAAATATTCAAAACTGCATGGTAAAGGTAAATTATATATTGGGACTAACAAGAAAATTTGTTTCCTTTTCATTTGCTATCAATTATTAAATTTATTTGTATTGTTAGTTTTAATTTGAATTCAAATTTCTCGATATGTTAAATAAACTTACCCTATCTAAACTGTGACAATTCCATTGGGTTTGGCAACCCTGAATATAATTTGGAGCCTGAGATAAGTTTAGAAGTAGTTTTTCATCACGTAGGTTCTGAAACGGGTGAACAAAAAGCTACTAGGATAACTTCTCTTGCATTAAGTGTTTTGTATAGCAGTTACTCGGAAGGGAGTCGCTTTTTTTCAATCGCCTGCCAATGCAAAAACCTAGGTTTTGCGTATGAATGAAGAAATTTTAGTTCTTCTCACTTTAAGATATTTAATACCGACTGCATAATATTCTCATATCTACTATCATCTACCTATATTTTAAAATTTAATTCTATTCACATAATGATCATTATCATCTATCGACCATATTTTTATTAAATTTTTTTGTTTCTTCATTCAATTAAGTAGGTACTACCTACCTAGGCTAAATTTTTTGACTTTAACGTTTGGAAACATAACTTTTTATTAATTTTTGAACAACATACCTACCTATACATTTTTAGCTCACATAATTTTCTTTTTTTTTTTAATTCGAATTTGGATTTTTTTTTGCTTTAAGCAATAATATCTATCGTAAACTCAAAAACGTATGTAGCCCTGCCATATTCATTAATATTTTTTCTTAAACTTTGTTTCTCTACCATTAGAAATTAAAAATTTCTTTTTAATAAAAGAATATTTAAAAAAAAATATTTTTTTATATTTGATTTGACTAACAGCTCAGAATTAAAAGCTTAATTCATTATTGCTTGCTATATTTAGTGTATCAAAATCATTTAATTATTAAAATTTAAAAATTTAGTACAAAATATACAAAAATAAAGTATTTACCTACCTGCTTCTTAAAATAATGTGTATCGTGTATATAATATTATTTTAAACATATAGGTAGGTACCTAGTATAGAAATATGAAATTCTTATAAAGAAGAAGATGAAGAACAACAACTTTTTTTATTTTTTATTTACAAAACTGCGTGGTTTCCTTTTTCATTTGAATACAAAAAAAAAACAAAAAGAAAGAAAGAAAGAAAAGGTTAATGAAAAAAAATTGAAAAATTTTACTATTTTCATTCTATTACGAAAAAGAAAATGTAAACAAAAACGATAAAAAGTATTGTTTTGCGTAGTAAATCGTATTTTTATTTTTATTTTTTTCAAATGCTGATTATGAACATATTATGTACCTACATTGTTATTATACATATTATTATATGGATTGATTTAAGCATGAAAGTAAAATTTTTATTTTTGAAAGGAAAATAGAAAAGAGTTGTCCTTTTAAGAATTTTCTAATATAATAATTACTTATTATATTTATAAGTAAATAAGTAGGTACCTACTTCATATAAGTATAATCCTCGGTATAATCTATCTGTTTTATAATTTAATCAATTAGTTGAAATACATTTACATTAATCAAGTGGCCGTTTTTATTTGAATTTAAATATTACAATTAGAGCTTTAAAAATGAATTGAAAATTAATATGTACTTAATATGTAGAGTTCATAGTTAGCAGTTTGCAGCTATAATCGTATTATAATTACGTAGTCAGGTACGTAATGTACTTTGTAGTTTGTTTACTAAGCATTTTTTTAATATTAAATTTTTAATATTTTTTTTTTTAGATACTATGGCTTAATGAACCGACCGGATTATGATTACAAATACAATTTTCTCATTGTTAATAAAGAAAATTATATTATATTATACAAATATTACACGTTATATAATTTTCAATGTAGGTTCATCATCGATAAAATATACCTAATTACTCACAAAATATTAAAGCGCAGACACCTACTTACTTACGTAAAATATTTATTCGAAATTTTAATATGTATTTGATAATGTAATTGATCTACTTTGCCATTTAACCCATTTAAGCATCGAAATTTAAGAATTTGAGAATAAACTTTAAAAAATAAGTTATTTGACATTTAAGGGGAATAAAGGCGTAAGACTATAGGAACTAAAAACAAATTATTAAAAACTAAATTCATTTAAATAATTATTTGACATATCCATTAAATATAATTACAATTTTTTTTTTTTTTTATTTTAGATATAAAGATACACCAATCAATGATGGCCCGTTGGAACAAAAATTTAGTAGTTCCTTTGGATCCATTTTTAACATCGGAAAGTAAGGATACTTCACGTCCAATTGCCGCCAGATCATTTGGCACTGTCGGACGATGGGGTAAAATGGGATTTACATCAACTCGAACATACGCTTTAAAAGCTCTTCCATCATTAAGTCCGGCTGGTCAATCGCCTGAGATAGCTAATGCAATCAGTGGAAATGCATCACCAACATCTGTTGATCCACCTAAGCCAAAGAAATTCTTTAAAAGTCGAAATGCTGCTGTTTCACTGGATTTAATCCGATCAACATTTATGCAACAGCATATGGCACATATTCAACCAACTTCACCCGGTTATACTAACACAAACACTACAAACAGCCAATTAGATTCATCATCAGATCAAATTAAATCTCCAGACGGTGTTAAATTGAAAATAGTCAATAAAAAACGAACTGAAAGAAAAAAATCAAATACTTCATTAGCTGAAAAATCAGAGAAAATAGAGAAAACACCTAAAAAAGAAAAGAAACCTAAAAAAGAGAAGGATATTAAGCCTGAAGCACCCCCGACAAGAGTATTATCCAGAAGTCGTAAGCCTGTCAATTACAATGAAGACGATGATACAATACCTTACAGAGTTGACGCACCTAAGAAGCCTCTGTCCGAAAGAGAAGATTCTACAGAAAAAATAGACAGTTCACCTATAATTCCAACTTTTTCAACTGTCGGATCACCGCCAACTCACACCGGGCAGCAAAATAAAATAGCAACTAATAACCCCTCTACAAGTGGCCTAGTTGATCATCCTCCAATTGTTTTAAGGATCTCGAAGGTAAATCAAGATTTTATATTTTACTAAACAATTTAAAGTAGAATCTTGACTCATGAGATATGGGCACTTATTTTGTCATCTTCACTTTCAAAACTTTGATTTTTTGAAACAAATGTATTATCTTATCTCTTATTGATTTTATATACAGTCAAAACTCGTTTAACCGGCGTTCTATTATCCGGATACTCTTATATCCGGCAAAATTTTATTTCAATTTTATATTTGACCGAAAAGAAAAAAGAATAAATTTTTGATGTTATAAATAATTATATATTATTAATAGTTATAGAATTTGGCCCCAAGTCAAATTATTTTTAAATTCACTATTCATGCATAACACAAGACAATAATTTTCTTCCCCTCTTAATATAATAAAAAAAATATTATATTAATGTTACCTACATTTTCGGCTTAAGCATGCTATTATAATATTATAAAGTATACCTAACTGAAAATAGTAAATAAAATTATTACCTAAACTTAAAAAAAAAAATTAGAAGAGTATTCAATTTCTTCAGTTTTAAAGAAAATTGCGCTTAAAATCAATGTTTTATATCTAAAATTTATTTATATGTTTTTAAAAAAAAATATTACCTGTTTATTTATATTCTTTATTTCGTAATTTGAAAATTTTGAAAATAAGTGCTAAACACAAATATCAAGAGAATTAAATTTATACAAGAAATTCCAAATAAATGTCATTATTAATAAAATTCAAGAAAATTCTTCATTTCTAACTCCTAAGAATTTGAGACTTATTGATTATAAAAATTAAATATTTTTATTACAAACTGTTTTAGTTAAAGACTAAACTTTTTTTTTCTGATGTTTTAGGGTATATCTCGTTTGATCAGCACCGATAGTGAAGACCTTCAGCAACAGCAAATTCAACATAAAGAACAAATATCTCCGTCAGAAGAATCACAACAAGTGGTATCTAAAGAAAATGAATTACCTTCACAGCCTGATCCGATAGCATCTTCATCGCCAATTAAAACAACCGAAGAACTTCTTTCGGTATTATCTGGAGAGAATATTAACAGTGCTGAAGTAAAATCTCCACCGAAGCTAAACTTTGAAGAAATAAATTACGAAGCAAAAATATCACCAGATAAGCCCCCAAAAGAGCGTTTAAAACTTATCATTAAAACAGATGTTCTTAAACGAGCTTTAGCCGCGGAAGCCGAAAAAGCAGAAAGAAGGAATAAATCAAAAAAGCACCACCACCACCATCATCATCATCATCATAAAAATACGAGTCTTAAAGTTGCAACATCAACTGAACAGCAATTCAAGATTCCATCACCTAACACTGAGGAATTGTATAGCAAACCTTTGATTTCACCTTCTGATCGTGATTTCGACTCTCAAAGTTCAATATTGGGAAGTGTATCATCAAAAGCAAACCACATAACCGGCCTTCCAGCAAGTCAAGTGCCTGAGGATCAATGCGTTATTCGAAGCCGTGGCTCTTCAGTCGTCACTAGTGATTTAGAAACAAGTCAGCATAGCTCTTTAGTGGCACCACCATCTGATATAGAACTAAGATTGGAATCTATGATGGATCCAGATGACGATTTAACATCACATCGAAAGAGGAACAAAATTCCGCATGAAGAACCTCTCAAAGAAGATATATTAGAAGTTTTAACAGGAGGTAATGAAAAAGAAAATAAGCATATTAATTTGAAAAAAGAACAAGCGGGCAGAAAATCTGAAAGAACTCGTCAAAAAATAGTGGAAGAATCAATTAAACCGGTGGAACCAGAACCAATTTTACCAATTAAAATAGGACTTAAAGTAGCTGCTGCTAATAAAAAAATTCCTCTTAGTGAATCGAAATCTTCGACTGATACCCAATCTCGACCAAGAAGAGCGGCAGCTGTTGTTGCAGAACATGCTTCAGCTGCGATTGCAGAAGCTGCAGAATTATCTGATACTAGGGGAAAACGACAAAGAAAAGCAAAGACAATTGGGGTTACTGAAAAAGAACCAAATTTTATAAGAGATGGAGATATTCAAGTTGTACAAAAAAAAGAAGAAAAAATAGAAACATTAAATTCTGCGAACGTAGGACTTGAAGTTAAAACAAATCACATCGAAGAAATCAATTCACCTGAGGTACTGAAAGTCAAAAGTAAACGAGGAGCAGCCGCCAAATTAATTGCGACTGATTCAGAGTCTGTAGTTGTTTCATTGAAAACTCGTAGTAAACGTTCTATTACGTCGACTTCTAATGAATCAGAATTATTAGAATCACCGAAAGAACGAGGTAAACGTGGTATACAAGTAGTGAAAAAAACTGAATCAGATGTAAAATCTAAAGAAACAAATTCACTTTCAGTTAATACAAGCGGAGATTCCTCAAGCAATGTAATATCTCAATCGCCCAATAAATTTGATGTGAAACAAACGAATCAAGAAAAAATTGGTGCCGAATCAGAAGTATCTGACAATGAACCACTATCGTCTTTTGGGAAAAGAACACAACCTGAACCGTCTAAAGGAAGGGGTAGAAAGGCGAAACAAAAACTTTCTGCTAGCGCAATTACAGAAACTGTTCAATCTAAAACAAGGTCCAAAAAAACAAAAACTGTTAATAAAATTGGTGCAGAAAATGTTCTTGAAACATCACTCACGGAAGAGAGCCCTTTAATTAACAATGAAATAAAAATATCAAATACAGATATTGAAATTTTAAGTCAACCCAGTAAAAATTTAATCGAAGACAACAAATCTGGTATGTCTAAGGCAGAAGACTTCAACGAAACATTAGAATTGAATTCAATTTCACAAAAAACTAATATTGCTATTAAATCTGCTTCCGTTGAGGAAGAATCAAGTAATACACTTCAAATAGAACCAATTAAAGTAAAAGGGAAACTTGATGATATTGTAGAAACTCAACCAGATAAATTATCTGATATTAGAGAAGGTATTGTTGAGAAACCAGTTGGCCGAAGGAAGCGTGCAATTCCTAATAAAATTGTTCCAAAATCTGCGGAATCCAATGATTCATTTCGAATTACGGAAGAAGAAAATAGAAGTACGGAGCCAAGTGAGGAACTTTCAAAATTAGTGGAAAGCTCTAGCCTTGAAACATCTCCTTCAAAACCTGGCAGAGCGCGTAAACCTCCAATAGAGATTCAAAAATCTGATGCAAATCAAGTTGATATAAATAAAACTGTTGGGCGAAACACTAGAAGAAAAATTATTGATAGTAAAACTTCAGAGGACACAATGCAAATAGAAACTATTGAATCGAGTGATCCATCTCTTCCTAATGTAAACGATGATAAGCAACCTCCGATTAAACGGGGACGTGTTATTAAAAATAATAATAACATTGATCTAAATTCATCGAATCAAACTCGCGAAAAAACAATCTCAACTTCACGCAAGCGTAGAAATCAGCAAACAATTCAAAAGAAGGAAGACAAATCTGAAACCTCGCAAACAAATGATTCGATTAAATCAACATTATCGACATCAAAGAAGGAATACAAAGTTAATAAATTCAAGAGAACATTATTGGAACGAGACTCACATGAAACTAAAGACATTGATGAATCAAAAGAATTGATTGAAAATCACCGAAGTCCTCCTTGTGAATCTGAAAACGATGACCAGTTACCAGTTAAACTTGTTATTTCGAAGAAAAAAGGAAGCATATTCAAGTCAAGAGCTCTGACTGCAGCTGAATCTAATAATGGTCCTATACCAGAACTTAAGAAGAGACATATTTACTACAAACACAAATGGGACATTGATGATGAAGTGCCTTTAACTTCAAAATGCCCGACACAAAAAGTTTTGCCTTTAAAACGATTGGAAAAAGATTTTAAAGAGTTTGACGATCAATTTGATGAAGATGATAACGAACCAGTTTCAAAGTTCAGTCGAAAACAGAATCACGAAAGTAACAGTGATACAGCAACAATACGCTCCGAAAACTCTTCGAAAAACTTTTACACAGTTGTTAGGAATGTTAAAACCGCTCATCAAATTCAAGAAATCGGTGAATATCAAGAAATGGATGACGATATAGAATATATTCTGGATGCTCTACAATTACAAAATCCCATTCCAACTCGATGTTTATCAGCTTTACAGCTGGCTACAAAATGTATGACCCCAGCTTTTCGAATGCATGTTCGAGCTCACGGTTCGGTTACAAAATTTTTTAAAGCTTTAGAAGATTCCCATAAAGATAAAAGTTTAGGACTTTGTACATCAGCTATTATGTTTGTTCTTTCGCAAGACACTTTAAACATGGATTTGGACAGAGATTCATTGGAATTAATGATTAATTTATTGGAAACCGATGTCGTAGAACCTCAGGACGCAGCAAATCACGAAAGGAGCAGACAAAAAGTACGAGAATTATGTGATGAAATCAAGGGGCAAGGAAAAGCATCACATTTAAATTTGGATACAATTTCAGCTGGAACGTTGGCAATGGAAACGCTTTTATCAATGACCTCTAAAAGAGCTGGTGAATGGTTCAAAGAAGAATTGCGAGAATTAGGAGGATTAGAGCATATAATTAAAACTGTATGCGATTGTTGTAATCAAATTTCAGATTATGTTGTTCTGTGGAATGAAATTTTACTTGATAAACTTCGAACAATTGAAAGGTGTTTAAGGGTGCTGGAAAATGTCACTCAATTAAATGATACCAATCAAAAATATATTTTAAATTATGAAAATGCATTGCAAACACTATTTAAATTGTACAAATTGTGTGATAGCGAAATTGCCTTATACCCAACTTCAGATTCAACTCCAAAAGATAATCCTGGGGTTGTCTTAAGAGAAGCACTTGTTCCAACATTAAAAGTACTAATAAATTTAACACACCCATTTGATGAAATAGCTATAGGTAGTTCAATGTTAGGCCAACGTGATGGAATTTTTGATACAAGTTTTCATATTTTATTACAAGCACCAAATTATATTCCAGAAAGATGTATATTTGAATTAAGTATATTGGTAAGCATGTATTCATCAACATAATTAATCAATTACTTTATATTTTTCATAAGAGATTCGAATTGAATACAAAAGATTTCAAATGTAAATGTTTTTAAGATCAAAAAAATCTCGTTTTGATTTTATTGTAAGTTAGATTCCTGTTATCGGGGCTTAAGTTAACTACAAGAACTTAAATTTGGGATTTCTGTGCAACCAATTTTGTCCAATATTGTAGGATCAAAAAATCAATTAAAATATTAATATTATTATCAAAAAAAAGTAAAATATTAAAAAAAATTCCATTTTTCAGGTACTGTTGCTATTAATTAATTTAACAATGCACACGGTTCCAAACAGAACCAGAATTCTCAATTCTCACGCACCATCTGATTTTGGAAATCAATTTGATAAAGTACCAGCTATAAAGGCACTAATTGAATATTTTTATCGTTGTGAAGAACAAGCAAGGTAAATTAAATTTTCTTGATCAAATTACCAAAAAAAAAAAAGAATAAATCTTCGTAAAATTAAGAGTTTTGCTTTTGGCTTTTGGAATTGATTGTGAATAAAATTAGAATAATTTAATTAAAAAAATATTAAACGTTTTCCATACTTATTTATACCCTCGTTTATACCTATTTTATGTCTTGCTGTAATGCCTGAATTTAATATTTTAATTTTTCTTCTCGCTTCTAGATTAGCTGAAAAAAAAACTGATGCAATTTTGGAAAATCCAGAAAAAAATAAAACACAATCTCAGGAAGAAATGGACGAAACTGTTACTAAATGTAAGTTTGATAATAACAATAAATATGTTTATTATAAATTTAGTGAAACAAGCTATGGTGAATTTGAAAAGCAAAATGTCAATAATTGTGAACTTTGAACTTTATTAATTATCCATAAATACATTAAAAATATAATTTACATTTTACATTATATTTTAGTATTACAAAAAGCTGGCCATCATATGGAACATACTCTTAAAGCCAGTTATGCTGGTATCTTAATTGGTCATTTAATATCAGGCAGCGAAGATAATGAGAAAACTATTCGATCATATTTGAAAGAAAGTAGTTTTAGTGATATTGTTGGTATTTTAGAAAAATATTATAATTTTATGAATCTAACAGCAAGTGTAAGTAATTTTTCTTAATTTTTATTATTTTTTGTAAATTACAACGATAGGAGAAATTTATTTTTATTTATCATAATTTTTAAAAAAATGTTTCCTCATTCTTGTTAAACAAAATTGCGGATATTTATAACTTAAATTACATATTGTACATAATTTTCTCTTTGAGTCCTTTTAATAAATAGAAGAGAATTTCTATAGTATCATTCAAATGAAAAAAAATATCTTCATCGATTAATTTGTTCGACTCTAGTGTAATATGTTTAATGTTATCCAATCCTATACGGGATGTCTTACAATGAAGAAATCACAAATTTAAAAACTCATCAATATTTAAAAATGACTTATAAAGTGTTAATATTTTATTTTAGAATGAAGCACATTTTGTGTCGCATATAGTTTCAACAAAAAAATTAATTGATTATTTTAAAAAATGCGACTCATCACATTCCAATAATCCTCAGTCTGACGAACAAAAAACAGAAAATCAACAGCAGCAGGAGCCATCAACATCAACTCAAAGTAGTAGTAACAGTAGTTCATTATCATCAAATAATAGAAATTTTAAGACATATAGTCAAAGATAATTTTAAATTTTAAAAATATTGTTATTATTTTTTTTGTATATTATTATTATTATTATCTTTTTTATTTCAAAATTATTTTCTTTTTTAAATGTATGTATTTTTTGTCACATTTTTTCGATTCAAACAATTTTTGTTTAGAATTAAGAAAAAGATTAATAATTTTTTTTTATTATTACTTTCTTTAAAAAATAAATAAATATCTTACCTAATTAATTTATTCTAAAAAAAATGTTTGTGAAAGAATAATTAACATTAATGTTTGTGTAATTTTTAAATTTATTTTTTTTTTAATTCGGAAACTGTCTTGAAAGAAAATATATTATTCTAAGTTTTGTTTTTACTTTTGTAATTTAGTGTTGGGGGGAAAAAATTGGCAATAATGTTACAAGGTGTTCTCAGTTTCTCTAGATCGATATAAAACCGACAACTTTTTATTGAGAAAATATTAATTTCTTTTATTAGAGCTAAATTAAGATTATAATAAAACCGAAGTAAATATAGGACCAACAATTCAATGAAACAAACCAAAAATATTAAAAGAAAAATGCAAATACAGTTTAATATAAAATCTTGATTTTAATCCTAACTTTCTATACATTGTCAAGATAATTCTGAAATATCTTTATTGATTTCATTTCATAAGTTCATTATTAACATTTTCATTTGCTTTCGATAAAGATTTAGTTGGTCGATAACAATGATATTTAAAAAAAAAAACTACTTTATATTCCAGAATCAAAACTTATACCGAAAATATATTTGTTGTTGTATTCTAATATATAGTTGTATATGCAGAAAAAGATTGCAATACATATATTAATTAATTACTTGTTTAAGTTTTAAGTGAGCACAAAGTGTTTTTATTTGCAGAATAAAAATATTTTTAGAATCATAATTAAAATTCCATTGAGATATGTCATTTTATTTAATTCAAAATTTTCAAAAAAGTTGATTGTATGAATGTTTGTATATCTTTAGAAATTTTTTTATTATTTAATTTAGTTTCTCCACACCAAGAAAATTTTTAAGTCTTAAGCACGAAACGAATTTGTTATAAGAACACCCTGTATGCCTGTATTCTATATTACGAAAAATTTTGTTCTACTTTTTTTTTAATGCTAATTGCAGCATTCAGACCGTAGCATTATTTGTAATCGCTTCGGTTTTGGTATGAAAGCTAGTAAATTAAATGTCACTAATCGTAATATCATTGAAGAAACAAAATTTAAATTTCGAATGACCAAAAATTTGTGAAGGTTAAATAGAAGAAAAATTTCGAACAAAAACAAAACATATTTTTGCAAGAAAATTTTATTTAGTTGATAATGTATAAATAATTTTTCTTCACAAAAAATATAATAAAACTGTACATAACAAATTTGTTGTTCAAGAAAAAATAAAATTTAGTATTAAGATAAATGTATTTTAAGTTAAATAAAATAATGTTTAGAGTTCTTAATTTGGTTTTTTTTTTTCAATAACAGGAATAAATTTGCTATTGTCCGCAAAAATTTTAAACTTAAATATATCCAAACATTTTTAATACCTAACTTCAATTAGTTTCGTAAATAATTTTTGAGCTGTGGTTTATAAAATATGTGTAGGGTCTATTTTGCTACATTATTTTGTGTGCACATTTATTTCTACACATTTTTCTGCTCATGTTATATTGATTTCACAAAAAAGTAAACATAATTTTAAATGTTAAAACATATTATTTATTCACTCAAAATAAAGTTCAGCCTTTTATTAATTATACAATTTTTATATTATGTTAGTTAAAAAAATTTCACAGAAAACTATTTCTATAAATAATTTACAATATTTTACAAAATTCATAAAATAATTAAAAATAGTATTCTAAGAATAATATTCATTAAATTTTTAGGATTACCTACATATTAATTTTTTGACTGGTTTCAGTCTGAGGTGTTATTTATAATTCTTTTCTCTAAAGTTTTAATTAGATTCTTATTTCTATTTTAAAAATTTAACAAAGAAAGTTTAGAGTATTTTTAATACGATAATCCTGGATTTTATTTATTTTTCAACATCGTGGGACAACTGCAACAACGCATCAAAAATTTAATCAAGATACTTAACGAACCTAGAAGTTATTGCATCATACTTTGTTTTTAGTTTTTTCTTGCAAATTAACTTGAAGTTATTGTGCAATACTTTGTAACAAATACTTTTGGCTTTTTCTTGCACGTTAAACTATTTTGTTGCTGTTGTAACAAAATCCAATTTTTTTACAATTACAGCGAGATAAACAATGATTTATGCATAATTATAATATATGTATATATTTTATATACAAATGCAATAGTTTCAGAAAAAAAATAATCAATTATTATTAAATATATATGATAAATCTAATATTTGATTTTGATTAATTTTAATAGGCATTGCTTCGACAGCATTATCACATTGATCATAATGTAAATGTTTTTCGTCCAGCTTATCGATATTAGTTTGTACTAAATCATTAACAAAATCACTATTCCTTAATAAACTTTCTTCTGAAGGTGCGTTGCCATGATCTGAAAGATTTAATTTCGCTGTTATTGTATCATCAAGTGACATACTAAAATCTAATCTTTGTGGCGGTGGTGGAGCAAGAATTTTATTTGTTGCTGGCTCTTCAAGTACAGGATCTGGCGCAGCTTCGATTGAATTAACATCGATTGAATAATGACCTTCTGGTATTCCTAAAATTTTGCAGCTTTTTGAATTGACTAAGTGAATTCCAGATGTACTGCGTACTAATTTTGAACTCCTTAACTGAAGTTGTTCAACCAAATCAGAAATTTCATTTAAAAAAACTTCAGTTCGATTGTCTTCATTATCTGAAGAATTTTTCACCTTTTCAACCAAAAACTTGTACAGACTCATTGTTAAGAAATTTTTAGATTCTTTTAAATTTGGATTATGGTCTGGGAATAGGCCGTAATGCTTTTGTAAGCGTTTTCCCATAAAAAGTTTATTACATGCTGGGCATTTATATTTTGCTATCGCTGGACTAAGCTTTTCCTCTGGTTTATCAAATTGTTTTTCTTGTTGCTGTTGCAGATGTAAATTATTTCCTTGTTGATTCCATGAAAAATTTACTACTGAAATATGCTGATTGCCATAAAAATTTTGATTTTGATCTAAGTTTATATCATTCAACTCTCTTTGATATTTGTCGTTTCGATCCAATTCATTATTTTTATCAATTTCTAGAATTTTTGACAAATTTTCGGTTGCCACTTTAGGTTTTTTTAAATTTGCAGTGAATCTAGGCTTAAAATCCTTATCCTTTAAATCTTGTATTATGTCAATAAATCTATCATTTTTATCATGTTTCTTACTATATACATTGTTTATCGGTAATGTAGGTTTCAAAATTCTGCCGAAGCGGGTTCGAATAATTGGTTTAATTTTTTCTACTTCTAAAATTGATGCTGCAGATTTTTTTTTACTTTTTAACTTTTCCCTTTTCTTTTTCGTTGATTTAGCCTTCGTTAAGTTCGATAACTGATTTGAATGCATACCAAGACTTTCAGCTTCAAATAACCTGTAGGTAATATGTTTCCGAGCTATTTTGTCCTTAAGTTCAATTGTCATTTCATCTCTAAAACGAACAATATACTTTATTTTATTTTTACAATAAATCTAATATAATTGTAAATGTAGTTTAAGTGATTAAGTATGTATTTCATATTGTTCAAAAAAAATTAATTAAGTAAGGGAAAAATTAGTGTCAGGATTATGATTCCATTTACATATTTATATTCAAATTATTTCTTAAAAAGCTATTACTTTCAAAATTTTAATGAACCTATTCTTAAACTTATTGCAATAAAAATATTTCGACCACATACAAAGAATTACTTAAAAAATGACTAATTATTTACGCCAGTTAATTAATTCTTACCTTTTGATTGTAAAATTTTGATCATTCAGTTTTAAAATATCGTTTGCCAAAACTAGCAGTTTATCTTTTTTTTTGCATCTTAGCTTTTTGAAAATTTTATTTCCTTTTTGCTGATCATTTCGTACCTTTTCTTCAGTTGATCCAGTACTCCTAAGTCCGTTCAATTCCTCTTCATAATTTTTTTTGTCTCTTGAATTACTTTCAGCAATTTGAGCGAGAGGAGTTTCAACATTTTCAACAATAATTTCCCAGGGTTTATCTTTATTCGTTTTTATTGAAAAATTCTTTAAATTCTCTTGGGTTTTCAACGTCGACATATTTATTGAATTCGATAGATTAATTTTAGAGGAAAATTTCTCCTCCAAAACTGTATTTAAATTGGTTTTAGAAATAATTTTTACATTATCGGGATAATCTTTAATAGTATTATTAGGGAACTTATTCTGATTTATTCTCATAATGGCACCCACAGATTCTGAAATTATAACATTGTCTTCCCAACTCTCTGGGCTTAAATCTGATTCTGCATTTATAGAAATTTTCCTATAAATTCCAGATGGCTTTTCATTCTCCTCAGATTTTTCTTTAAAGGATTTCAGTGAAGAAGTTTTTGATTCTAAAATATTACTTTGAATTTTTTTAGGAAAAATATCATTGGAAATTGTTTCTGGTATTTCTCGATTTTTGTTTTTTTTCAATTTAGTCATGGGACTTTTTTTTTGATCTTCTGGGAATGTAAATTTGAAATTATTTTTATCATCATTTAGAATTGTTTTAAATGCTGGAATAGAATCAACTCTGTTTATATTTTCGAATTGCCTATTTAACTCTGAAAAATTTAATGAATCTACCAACTGTGTTACATTAGAATTTGATTCTGAGAGCTTATCAGGCAGTGAACTTAATGCAGTCTCTTGATGAATTAATGGAGGTGATTTCGTTCTTTTATTTTTAATATTTTTTCGATTGCGCGATGTTTTTAAAGAATTTTCAACATTTGATTTAATTTTTGTAGAATCAGATTTTTTTGAATTTTTAATCTTCCTGGTTTTTAGGGGGGGTACGTAGTTAATATTTTTTTCTTGCCCACTTCCGCCAGTTAATATGTTCAAAAGTTCAGACGTATCAGAAATTTCCTGCATCTGTTGCTGAACTATGGGATGCGTTTGTTGTTGTTTTGTAAGTTGTTGTTGAATTAAAGGTTCATCTCGTTGTTGTATTAAAGGTGGACATAAAATTGAATTATTTAATACATCTAATGGTGCTTTATCCATTATTTTCTCATTATAGGATTTAGATTTTTTAGTCAGACTATTGGGAGGATGGGTAAATGTATCATTTGAAAAATCAAATTTATTATTTTTCACACTTGTTGGTTTTGGCACTTTATGAGTTTCGAAAATTTTAAAAGTAGCAACATCATTTTCTTTTACTTTATTACAACTTAACGAATCATTCATTAAATTTTGATCTTCTTTGGCTATGTTAGACGATTCGGCTGTTAATTTTTTTGCTTCAATTTTTTTAGATTTTGTAATTTTATTTTTATCAACGATCTTTTTAGTTGTTTTTTTAGATTTTTTTGTTATTTTGTCTTGCTCATTATATTCATTTTTTTGCTTTTCAATGTCGTCTATTAGTTTAGATTCAGCAATTAGTGCTACTAGAGATGACTTTGTTTCCGGTGCTGGTTCTGGGATAAGGGGTACGAAAGTGCTAATAAACTTTGGCCTCTGTTTCTTATCCTCTCTCTGTGATTGTTGCATATCCGAAATAGTATTATTTTTAAATAATTTTGGAAATAAATTGGCTTGTTGTTTTTGCGAAATTTTTGATACTGTGCCATTAGTTTGAAAATTTGATTGTTGGAAATTAGAAAAACTTATCTGTGTTGCAGGAACATTGTTAATAAAATCCGGATTTAAATTTGGAATTTCAGAATACCGGGCCGGTTGCTCAGAATCAGAGATCTCAAAATTTGACACTTTTGTTAAAGAAACATTTGTTGTATTTTCAAAATTTGTTCTTATGAATGAATTTTTTTCTAAATTAGTTAAAAAATTTTCTGTTTTCGATATATTGTTATGTAGATTGAGGTCAATTGTTGATGGAAGAACACTCGATTGTTGTACGTTCATTAGTTCATTATTAGTTGTAGGTAGTACTGACCCGTCAAACCTAGATAAATTCGTTTTCTCTGCTAACATTGAATTTATTTGACAGCCAATTTTACTATCATCCTGATGATTCAAAAATAAATCTAAATTTTCAGAAAGATTTGAAGCATTTTCTGGTGGTAAAATTTCTTTTGATGAAACCATAGTATCCAGCGTTAGCTCCGGAAATGACACACTATCATAATGTGGTGCTTCTGCTGCTGCAGTTGTAGTCGTATTAATAGCTCCATTTGAATTAGAATTTAAATTCAAAAATTCAGTTGATGGATCTGGCAGTAAATTTAAATCAGAATTTCCAAATAATTCATCGGATCCAGAATTATTCAAAAATGACTAAAATTAAAAAAAAATTAAAGAAAACATTAAAATGATGTGGAAATGGATGGGCTAAACATGGGCAGTGATGATAAGGCTTAAAACTATGAATAAGTATGTAATTGCCTATATACCTATAAAACTAGGGTTACTAGTTGTGACGATCTAGTTAACTATTAGGTAGGCACACCCTATGCCATATGCCTACAAATACACCTTCTTAGGAAACTTCGTTTTTAAACCTCTTTTATATAACAATTATTAAATAATTTGAATCAAGGATTCGATTCGAAAACATAACTGCCCCCTAAACTGGCTGCTGGATATGTTTAAAAGTGTATCTAGAATAATGCAAAGGAGAATTTTTTTTTTACATTTTGGTCTTTTGTTTTTTCATAATTGATACTAGGTACCTATATTGTTGCTGCCTTGATTGATGAATTTTAGAAAATTATTCAGATCACGTCAGACTAGTCTTTAATTTTTCTTTTTGAGTTAAGAGTTTAGGCCATTTTTATTAGTGAATCGAGTAATTTTGTAATATGTATTAAACAAACCTTATTTTCTAATAATTTATCGATATCAGTTAAAAAATTGTTTATGTCTAGTGAAATAGACATGTTTTTTTATTTAATTTTTATAATTCCAACAAAACATTAATTTTTTATATATTCTATAATTTAAAAGTCTAGGTAAATTTTAGTGAAAAAAACTTTTCTTTTTTTTTTGTTTTGTTATCAATGAACAAAAATTCAAAAATCATCAAAATTCAAAATAAATAAAAAAATGAAAACCAAAGTTAGGTATTTTTGTTTACTTTTTTTTTTTTTTTTCATTTGATGCAGAGGCCGACGCGATCATCGATTTCGAGCTAGCGCGAGCGACGCAGCGACGTTTTTTGGCCTAGCAGCAGCGACCAAATTTTTAGGTGAAAGCGATCGCTAGCCATATAAATTAAAAAAAAAAAAAAAAAAAACCAAGTAGCGACGAAAATTTTTGTCTTTTTTTTTGTTTTTTTTTTTTTTTTGTTTTTTTTTTTTTTTTTTTTTTAACGGTTTTTTTTTGTTAGCGATTATCAGCGGCGCAGCAGCGATCAAGAATTTTTTTTTAGCCGCAGCCCCGTTGGCGTCTGATTTGATGGATTTGTTATTGTTCTGGTGGAATTCTTTTGTTGTGTTGTTCCCAACTATTATTTCTATGGTTGTTACACAATAGTCATGCAGTTGTTTTGCTGGTTTTAATTCACAGCATGCTTTATTTTTATTTATTTTTATTTAGTCACACGTTTCATGTCGTTATCTGTTCTCGTAACCCATTCACTACCAATTGTACAAGTTGTGCAGAACTATACCAGTTGTGCAGAGACAAAATACCAGTCCTGCAGAACTATACCAGTTGGCAGAGACAAAATACCAGTTGTGCAGAACTATACCAGTTGTGCAGAGACAAAATACCAGTTGTACAGAGCTATACCAGTTGTGCAGAGACAAAATACCAGTTGTGCAGAACTATACCAGTTGTGAAGAGCCAAAACACCAGTTGTGCAGAACTATATATGTAGACGTATATATTGTACACCTATTTTATAAAGTAAAGTATCTGCCATAGAAATTTATGTTTTTTTTTACTCAAAATTTATCATTGTGTTGAATAAAAATCATCAGGGATGGGATGGTCAGCTTTTTTTAAAGTTACGAAATAAAACAAGAGTGTTGATTTTATAAACTCATCACAGACAACATTTTATTTCTATTTTTTCTAATTTTTACATTTTTATTAAAAATTTTTTAAATGAAGTATATGCGCACACGTATGAAAAAATGAATCAAATAAATTGTATTGAACTTTTCACAACATTTGAAATTACATTCAACGTTTGTAAGAAGAGAAGCTAATTTACTTACTAAACTATTTTCTGTTACATGTAAATCGAAATTTTCAGAAAAGTTATCCTGCAATATTTCAATATAATTAAGAAAGCTTTGAGGAGGAACTGTTAATTTACATTTTTCAAACGGTTTAAAAATGATGAAAATAGCATTTATTTTTTTCCCATTTTTCATTTTTTAATTTTTTAAATTTTTTTTTCACGTTTTTTTGCACAAAAAATTGGTTAAAGTTAATATAAATTATTATTTTAATTTCAAATTAGCTTTAGGCTTTAAAAAAAATTCTTACATCCTTAAAATCGAAAAATTAAAGCAAAACAAAAATCATATGATTTTTATTTATTAGTATTGAGTATTTAAGGGAAACTATACGCGCTTAAGGCCAAATAAATGTAAACAATGCATTTATTTTATAAAAGAACCAGGTGACTATGATAATTTTTTGTCTTTACAAAAAATTAAAAAAATTGTAAAATATAAGTAATTTTACAGTTTTCGAAATTTTTAAAAATAAGAGAACAGTTTTAAGTCTAAATCATAGATAAGATATAGTAATAGATGGCCCACTCAAAAGATCTACTACAGCGCCTGGTGGATTTGTGGAGGGAAGGTGAACTAAAAAAATAAAATTTTTGTAGGTGGCAATTTATTTCTAATATTTCAAATAAAATTATTAAAATTCAAATTTGCAGGAAAAAAAGGAGATTATGAATAAAAGATAAATTTATTTTTATAGCAAATTTTTTATTTTCTTAATTTTTTTAGTTTATATCACATTGTGTTCTAACATTTTCACTTAAAATTCTATTTATTTTATTGCAATAATTATTAATTAATAAATTAAATGTATAATCTTAAATTTATTATTATTATTATTTTTATTAATCTTAAATTAACTTAAATTCCTATAAATCCAACTTTGTTTTTTTTAAATAAAATCCACAATTAAAATTCAAATATATTCAACTTTTTTATTTATTTATTTTTTTATTTATTTCTACCAGATATTTATAATTTTTTTTCAAAATAAATCACCTCAACGTCCAAACGCTTTTATTTCAAAAAAAATAATAAATAAGAAAAAAAGCTCAGCCGGCTGGGTTGACAATAAAACAAAACGTAAACAAACAAGAGCGCCGCATGTGGTTGAAAGGTGAAACACATTATGAAAACTGAAATTAATTTTGTTCTAAGTGAACCTACCATGGTCTAAATTAAACGAAATGAACTCACTTTGTTCTAAAAAAAGTGCTTAATTTTGGATTTAAAAAAAACCTGCGAAAAAAACGTAAGTAAAAGAAATCAGAAAGGCACCTTGTAAGAGGGAGGTGAATTTTTTTTTTTTTTGCATAAAAATTTTCGTTGTTCCTTGTTACTCTACTATAGAAATATGTTTACTCTGACGTATATAGATTTTATAGTATGGTTGCGACGTCATGCTATGAAGGACACGAAACCATAGATAAGATATAGTAATAGATGGCCCACTCAAAAGATCTACTACAGCGCCTGGTGGATTTGTGGAGGGAAGGTGAACTAAAAAAATAAAATTTTTGTAGGTGGCAATTTATTTCTAATATTTCAAATAAAATTATTAAAATTCAAATTTGCAGGAAAAAAAGGAGATTATCAATAAAAGATAAATTTATTTTTATAGCAAATTTTTTATTTTCTTAATTTTTTTAGTTTATATCACATTGTGTTCTAACATTTTCACTTAAAATTCTATTTATTTTATTGCAATAATTATTAATTAATAAATTAAATGTATAATCTTAAATTTATTATTATTATTATTTTTATTAATCTTAAATTAACTTAAATTCCAATAAATCCAACTTTGTTTTTGTTTTTTTTTTAAATAAAATCCACAATTAAAATTCAAATATATTCAACTTTTTTATTTATTTATTTATTTATTTATTTCTACCAGATATTTATAATTTTTTCTCAAAATAAATCACCTACACGTCCAAACGCTTTTATTTCAAAAAAAATAATAAATAAGAAAAAAAGCTCAGCCGGCTGGGTTGACAATAAAACAAAACGTAAACAAACAAGAGCGCCGCATGTGGTTGAAAGGTGAAACACATTATGAAAACTGAAATTAATTTTGTTCTAAGTGAACCTACCATGCACGAAACCAACAGAAAATATAACTAACAAATATTTTCAATATGAAAACGAATTTTTTTTAAAAATATTTTAATAAATATAAAAAACCTTTAATTGAGATATCGGTATTACAATAGAAAGCATTAAAAACTTTACATTAATTAATAATTAATGTGTTATTAATTCTATTCTATTCTTCAACTCATTTTTTAAAAGCAACTCAGTTAGTAATTTAGTTAGTTCATAACTAACCAGAAATTAAGCTTTAGGTTACTACTAAAACTGCGTACTATTACTATTACCACAAGTACATTAATTACCGATTAAAAGAAAAAGAAATGGATTTGTATTCTAACTAGAGACAATTAGCCTTATTTCAGCTTGGAAAACACGAATATTTATTTAAGAATGTGTGTGGAATATGATGCCAAAAATCTTCTTTATCCAATCTTAAAATCTTTAAAATCTATTTTATTTCTTTAATGAAATTAATATTACAGAAATTGTTATAAATTCAGTTGTTTTATTTAAGATTAATTGGCCATTATTAATGTGCGTACACCTTTATATAAAAATTTATTTATTCATATTTATTGATCCATTATAATTGACCGTGATCCAAATATTCATAGTAGGTAGGTACATAGCTATGTAAATTATCTGAAAAAACATATTGAAATATTTTTTTTTAAAACAAATATTTTTGCGTACCATTATCATTTTAAGTGAAAATAATTTTCCTATACATAACTATGTACATTTGTATAAATTAATATCGATTTTAATGATATCCAATTTAATTTAAGAGAAATTGTTCACGCTGACTAGGCTTTAAATTTCGCTTTAAGTCATATGTTGATATATTTCATTAATTTTATTATTACCGTATATTTATTTAAGAACTACACCACAGGGCTAAAAGTAAAAGTTGCTTAAGTATGCTATGCGTTATATTAATTTGTATACATGTACCTACATATAATTAATGGTATAATGTGTATTAATAAATTACCTACAATAATGTGTGCATATTATATAGTTATTTTTTTTTAAATATTTTAAATTTAAGATAAAGCTTTTAATTAAATTTTTAATTCAATCAAGATTTATAATAACGTAAAAATTATATCTTATTAGAAGTGGGTCACAATTTAATTCAGTGAAAGAAATAATTGCCCAAGTTTTGAGCTCAGGGACGTATAAAGTTATTTTTCCATTCTAAGTAAAACTCATATTAATTATGCTTATGTTTATTTAATGAAATATTTGTTTATTTAATAAATTATTTGAAAATAATGTTTTATAATATTTTACAAAAGTTTCATAAATATGTAATAGTTAAATGTATTTGTGGAACATTTCTAAGAAAATTTGACGAACCTAAATCCCAGTACATCATATACAAATTATTCGAAGATATTTTGATATAGTATTCATATATTGTTCGAAAACAGAATAGAATTTAAGAATCTGATACTAACAAATATTTTTTAAGAAATTCAAAGTAAATTATAATAAAAAACAAAAAGAAAATTTTCAATTTTCAAAAACAAATCCTTTTACATGTTATTTTTTTATTTTTATTTTTTTTTCGTCCGATTTAAAGGAAATTTATTAAACAATTTTGTGTGTATATGTATTTTCACTAGCTTAAGCTCTCTTTTTTTTTTGTAAAAACAAACGCATTCCATGATTTGATAATATTATTTTGTTACAATACACATTGAATTGTTACTTTGTACACAATAAAACAATTTTGAGTTAGGCGAAACTATTGAAATTTTCCAAAAAGTTAGTTCAGACATAAACATATAGCTATTGCTAATTCTTATTTGAAAGAGATAAATTAATTATCATAACTGTTGAAAAATCAAAGCATTCAACACGCATTTTATAACATTTACAATTATGTAGAATTAAGTAGAATCATTGATTAAGAATACACTGTGTATACTTAATCAATGGTAGAATTAAAGTTCAAGTATATAGTTAGATGTAAAGTAAACTTTGACATATTAAGTATAATAATAAAGATTAAAGTTATTTACAGCATTAAAAAACAGATTTCAAATTTGAAAATTTTATAAAGTTATGTTTCTTTTTTTTAAAGATTGTTAATGTTAAGGATCTGTTTTTTCAAATCGATCAATAAAACCAAAAATTGATAAGAAAAAGATTAATGTCGTTTGAAATAAATTAATTAAGAAATTGGGTTTTTTTAGAAAAAAAAAAATTGAAAAATATTTAACATTCAAATAAATTTTCCTTTCTAAGACCTTAAGGATATTTTTTTACGATACCAATTTTGTGTTCATAAATTAGTCTCAGATTTTATTTTATGTAAATTTATTTTCTTTTAAACAAAAATTTATATATATTTTTTTTCTTTTCTTATTATAAGTATCCTAGCAGATGATAGTCAGTATTTTATAGAAAAATCTAATAGCCCCATTATGTATTTAACTGATAAAAATGTAAGTATAGCGGACGGTTGAATAACAGAAAATATTTCTATAAATCTATATTTATATTTAACTGAAATTACATGGACTTGAGTATGTTTTCAGATATATGTAGGTATATAGAAAATTAAATCTCACTCTCAAGCCTTATACACAATTCCTTCTGTACTACCTAAGTTTTCATTATATAAGTTAAAATTCCAAGTTTGACAATGCAGTTGACATAAAAAAAAAGAAGTTTGAACATCATATATCTTATTCTAACTATGTATGATTTATTCTAAAATTAATTTTAATGACATTCTAATATTTAGATTCAAATTATCATAATTTTCCGTCTGTTTTCAAATGAAAATTTGCTAACAAACAATATCAGTGAATTATGTTTTATTATTTTATTTCGAAAAAAACAATTTTCAAAAAATATTCTGCACATGGTTATGTTTTTCGCATAAATTTTTATGTTTTTTAAAGAATTTTCTTTTCTTTTTTATGTCGTGGGGAAAGGGCGAATGTGTTTTTATTTCTTGGAAATAAAAAAAAAAGAAGATATTGGCAACAGATGAAAACAATGACTTGTAATTGAGCTAAATGATTATGTTAGACTTGGAAGAAAAAAAAAAATTATGTAATAAAATGTGAGCAAAAAAAAAAAAAAAAGAAACACAAAATAGATGCAATTATTGTATTAAATATCAGCATAAAAAAGAAATTGAACAATCATCATAACATTAACATTAAGGTTTTCTTATATATAATTTTTTGGAATTTTCTTTTTTAATGATTAAAAAACAACTTGATTGATCGAAATAAAAATTTTCTCCAGTTTTATAAATTTTTATTTTTTCTTTTGGCATAATTATATCAATCGTGGTGGTGTGTTGGACAATTTATATAATAATTTTATACCACTGTTGGAAAAGATATTTATTTACAACAGTATCAAGACCAGAAAAATCTAAAAATTAAGTGGCAATGTTAAATGTTAAAAATTAAAATAAAAATTCGGTCTTTAAGAAATAAAATAATTTTGAGAATCGGTAAAAAATTTGAATTCATAATGTTGAAATTTAACTATCTAGAACTCGAGGAGTAAATAAAATACCAGACAATGATAAAATGTTATAGAATTCGCATTTGATACTAAACTACTATGGAAATGCTTCACTGATTTTTTTTTTGAATCAGGAAGTTAATCACTATTTTAAATTAAATTGAATCATTATTACTTGAATGTGGTGGATTTATATAGAAGGCGGTTAGTGCCTCAGAGTGCGAATGTTTTCATTGAAACTGTTCATGAAACAAAATAAATTTTCTTTCCATTTTTGATTCAGAGAAAAATTTTTTAACATCTAATAATTCTAAATATTTTCTCTTTTCATATAATTCTTAATATATCTATGCTGTAGTAGATGAAAAATGAAATGAATTTATATAATACGATATAAAAACAGATAATAATATGAATAATTCAAAAAATCTTTTTCTAACTTTCATAACAATTACAAGTTGGATATGAAAAAAAAAAAAAAAAAAATGTTTTCCTTTTTTCGTGTTTTTATTTTTGAGGGAGAAAAAGTTAAATGATATAATGTAGAAAAATTTATTCATGACAAATTTGTGAAATGAAATAAGATTGATTGGACTTTTATGTGTATTATAATATAGTACAACATTCATGAGGAGAGATGATAAAGTGACGAAGGTCAGGCTATATATACACATCAACACATCACATAATTTTTTTTTTTTCTTTCTTTTTTATTTTTAATAATAATGCTGAAAATTAGTTTTGTAAAATAAAAATAATAAACTGTAAGAACAAATTTTTTTATACTTGTAAAACTTTTTTTTTTTTGTGAAGGACATTCATTACTTTTTAATTGTTTTACCCTTGTCATTATTTTATGTTCTATTTTTTTTTCTTCTATTATTAGCATAAGATATCAGTTTATGAATTCACTGACAACATCTTTATAAAGTGAACAATAAAATTATGGTTATGGGTCAAATATAATAAAGAAAAAGATTTCTTCTTCATATTTAACCCATATTGAAATCATATGCACAAGGGCAATAACAATATATGTACAATATGTACAAGAGCAATAACTCTTCTGAAGACTTATTTTTCTGTTTAAAATTTTTTTACGTAAATATACAAAAATACAATATATTAGAAAGTATCTCAGTCCATCCTGATAGCAAATACAGAAATTTAATTCACATTTTTTAATTAATATTTATGTAATTTAATTTCTCTTCCCCTCTACTCCTGAATTGCTTTCACAGTAAATAGTAAACAGTCAATAAGTACATATAGACTTACATAATTATATTATTCATAATCTTCAAAACTATATTCTAACTTCACTTTATTTTTTTCTTCTTATTTATCGAATATCTATATTCGATATGCAACTTATCTATATCTATATTCGATATGCAACTAGGTATGCAACTTATTTTTTTCTATTATTTATTTTTTTTTTTAAATATCACACTAAATTGAAAAAATATGTAAACATTTTGCAGAGTCATAAATAAAAAATTATCTTTTAAATATTTCTGTTTTTATGGAAATAAAAAAAAAAAAGCATTTAAAGTTCATAAATGAATTTTTTTTTTCTTCCTTTCTAACTATTAATAAACTTAAAAAAAAATTTCCTTTTGGCACTGATTCAAAAAGAAAAAAAAAGAAGAGAAATAGTTCCAAATAACGATGGTACACTATGGAAAAATGAAGTTAAAAGAATTGCAGATGACATTTTTTTTGGTTGAATTAAAAAAATGTTTTTTTTTTTTTTGGTTTTAAAATCAATTGTTAAATTATTTGGCATTCTGAATTTAATGCATAACATGAATTTTTTTATTGATTTGGTCACCAAATGTTTTAAAAAAGGGCGCGAAATCCTATGCCGGAAAAAGAATTTATTAAGAAACTGTTTGAGAAATCTGTAAATATTTGGTATTTATTTTCTATTACTTAAAGATATATATAAACTTAATTAGTTTGATCCTTAAGAAGCCCTTAAGATTTCAGACAATTTCTAGAGACCTAATACCTAGTTCTGAAAATACAGAAAATTGCACAGAACATATAAAATTTAAAATAAATTAAAAACACATTGTCCACATCAAGCATAATTTTGCATTGTTAAAGAAATTTATTATTTTGAAATAAAATTTATACACATAAGAATGTTCTTAAAAAAAAAAAATGTAATTAAAACATGCTAAATAACTTTAATGTACTTAATAAAACAAGACATATGGCTTTCACCACTTAACTTTAACAAAAAAAAAAAATTTGCAAAAAAAAAGAAGCATATTTGGTTGGTCTAAGAAGAAAAAATATCTCCCATTAATATGGAAAAAAGTTTTTAAAAAATTGGTAAAACCACATATGATGGGGAATCACGCTTTTATCATCCTTTTGGTTTTGTTTTTAAATGAAGAATATATAAAACTTCGTTTAATTTATATAAAACAATACACATATGACTTAGATTTTCATCGTGAAAATAATGTCATCGAAAAAATTTATTGTAATTTTCCAGGCGATTCTAAATTTTAAAAATTGTTTTATTAATTTTTGCTGACAATTACTAAATGTTAAACAGAAAAGTTGACGTCTGAAAAAAACATTAATTCGTAATAATTTATCGGCTATATGTCATTTAATATCTTAATTAACTTTAAGTTTAACATCTTTTTATTTTAAGTAACATTCAAATACATCCTTGGTTTTGTAGCCGTTTGGTAACATATTTGTTCCTGGAATTTAAAATTAGAATATTCAGTAAAAAGTCTGCTTTAATAAATAATCTAAAGTTATGAGTTGTATCGAAGTCTTTGCCGAAATTAATTGAAGTTAGAAACACATAGGCTCGTTTGAGAAAAATTTAGGATAAAAGAACATTACACTTCTGAATAAAAATACATTTTTTTTTTTAACATTTTTGTTATTTGGATTGGCGAAACCATGGCAAAAGCATAATAATGAGCTGGTTGTAGTCAAATTAAGAAAAATAAAACAATATTTTATACTTTGTATGTAGCACGCGCGTTGAACAATAAATAAAATTTCATCCAAAAATGACCCTTAGACATTTTAAGTAAACCACACTCCATTAAAAAGTTTATTTTATGAACTCAAAAAAAAAAAAAAAGTAAAAAAATAATAATAAAATGAATGAATGATAATGGAAAAATAGAAACAAAAAAAATAAAAATACTAGAACAAAAAAGGAAATGTTTGAAGACTTTTTTCATTAAACTCATATTTTTCCAATTTACATAATAAAACATTAATTTGACTTTTTTCTACATATTTCGAATAGAATATCTATATTTTATTTTGATTCCTTGCATGACATAGTAAATTGAAATGAATCATGTTGATCGATAATCTCACAACTAAATCTAAGCATATCCTTATTGTTTTGCGTTATCACATAAAGTCGAATGATGCCAGAACTTATTCTAATTAAGAACAGTTGATATCACTTTATCTCAAAATGTTATATACGAAAGAAAAAAAAAATTATAGAATTTTATAGGAAAAGTTTAACTCTGTTCAATGTTATCACTTAAAATTTGATGCGGTATCTTTTGACCATTATCGCTCACTTTTCAGATAAATATTAAATTTCCGTAAATTTTGACTTTAGTCTTACAAAAAAAAAAAAAAAATTTTAATAACAAAATAAATTTCCGGCCATTAAAGCAATTAAGTTTTTATATATTTAGTAAATTACAAATAAGCTTTTTTATGAACTTAATAATAAAATGCCATCAAACCCATTCTTTTTACAGTTGTGACGTGACCGATAAGTTTAATATGGAAATTCGAATAAAAATAAAATAAATAAATAAAAAAAAAAAAAAAATTAATTTGATAGAAAATATTAAACGACAAAAAATATTCTATTTCGATTTTGTATTTGTGATACATTTTTTGAATAAATGAAATTGTTAAGTAAATTTTAATATTAATAAAATATTGGAAAATTCTATGTTTCGTTAGGCCACCATTCATCAAACAAAGAAAATTCGCCTTTTTTTTTAATATAAGTTTTTCTTTTTTTATATTCGATAGATGATAAATAGTCAAAACCATATTGAATATTAAATATGAGAATCAGAGCCGAATTTCATATATCCTTGAAGTTTAGATCCTTGATAACTTAGTTGCAAAATTTAATTAGAATTACATTTTAAATGACGACAAAAACTAATCGGTTCACTTTCGGTTCATATATAGTGTTATATATAGTGTTTTTGTAATTGCTGCTAATTTGATGGTACACACAATATTATTTATTTTGTATAAAATGTTTATAGATTATTTTAACAATTTTTTTTTCCTGCTAATAATGTACTAATAGAGTAGTTAACCGGTAAATGATGATTTTCTGAAAAATTGCTTCAGTTTATTATAACAAAAAAAAATTTTGTTCGACTATACAAAACCACATAATAGCTTTTATGATTTCAATTTATTTTAGTTATTCTGACAACGTTTTATCACTTTATTTTGATAAATGATTCATCACGAAAAGTGAATGAGTAAAATCCTTCTTTTTAGTTTTTTTTTTTTTTTTTTATTTATTCCAAAAAGATTTGTTTTTCTGAGATGTCAACTATTGCGTCAATTCAATTTGTTTAGTTTAAAAATGATAAAAAATTTTCTGCAGGTGATATGTTATGTAAGTTTATACCATATGTAGTGTTTAGCAGGAAAAAAAATTCATGCGTTATTGAAAAATCAATCACATTAATAATATTCAATCAAGAACATTCTTCAAATTTAAGTAATTTCTTTCTTTTCATTGCTTTTCTTGATATACTTCTATATAAAAATATGTATATACAGTGAATAAATCATTGTTTAAGCTTCTGCTGGTGACATTAGCTGGAAGTTATTATATGCATATTATGAGTGTGAAATTCATAATCACGAGAAAAACTATTTTGAGTTTTTGCTTTGAATTATTTTTAAAATAATTTTAATACTTTGTACAAACACAATCTTTCCTTTATTTCCTTTTTATAATTTTAGACAAATCTTCTCACTTAAAAAGCAGCGAATTTCTTCTTCAAATCTACCAACAATCGTTCAAACGTTAGAATTTATATTATTTTTAATAACACTGCAGCGAGTCATAAGTTACACTTTCCAGTGAAAGCGATATATAATTGGTGATCTATTTTACACAAGCTGAAACCCCCATATTAATAAACAATAAATTTACTCTTTTTTTTATACAATAATTTTTTCTTATACTTTCAGATGTACTCCGTAGTTTATTTATTTTTATAATTCAAGCAGCAGAAAAGTACGTTTTATTAATTTGATCAAGTTTTTGAAAAAAAAAAAAACAAAGATTGCAAAATATGCTTTTGGATGTAAATAAACAAATTAAATTAAAATGGATTTTATAAAATTTAAATAATCTATGACCTAATTTCTCCCCAAACTATTAAATTTTCAAAATAATTTCAAATGCTTTTCAAACCCTTTAAAAAATATACAATAATTTTTGAAATAACATTAAATTTATTTATTTTTTAGTTTTTACGATATTTAAATTTTGGGAAAAAAAATTAAATGAATGTTTTATTTATTTCTTTTTTTTTTGTGATATTATTTTATGACATACGAATTTTCAGGGTTAGTTGTGTTTTAATCTATTTATGTATTTAAAAAAAATATAATTCTTAAATTCAGTAAATTTATTTAAAAATTACTTTAATGCTAGTATATTTCACCTTCTTCTCAGTGTTAAGCTGTGGGAATTTCCAAAATATGTAAAAGATACATGCAAAAATCTACAAGAACTACATAGCTTCAGAAAAGCTAATCAAAAGATTAGTGTCAACTCTAATTAATTTTATATAAAGTTATCCACGTACAATTGTGTGTTTTCAATCGTTTTTATGTATTCTAGTCTCAAATATATATATTTTTTTAAATTATATTAAATGTTATTATACCTAAAGAATCTTAACTTTTATACAAATTACCTTATTTATTATTATTGTTGTTATTATTATGAAAATGATAAATTTTCACTTAATTTCATTTTTTATTCATAGCTTAGGGGACAATATTTTTTTCTACGCATACATATTTGATATATTTTTTGTAAGACACAAAAGAAGCATTGTGAAAAAGTTTTGATGTAGCGCCACTTTTAGGAATTATTAACTTCTCAAGAGACCACTTAAATTGAAGTGCCAGAATTTTGACCACATTTTTTATAGGTTTGTTTTTCGTTTGAATAATATATTTTTTTTTTCTGTTAAGGATATATGTATGTATTTTTTTTTTTTTTTTTATATATATTTTTATCGTCATAGTTATGAATCCCTGAAGCAAATTGAAATCATTTTTAAGAAAAATTATGAATAATGATAATTTATTGTTAAAAAATGTGATAATACGAAAAATTTGTTGGGTAAAAAAAAAATAAAAAAAAAATATTCAAGTTGTTAATCGAGTCAAATATATAAATTTAAAAGGATTTTTGAAATAACATAAATAATAGCACTTGTCCAGTTTTGACACTTAATTAGAAAAATGTTTAAACTTTATCATTATCATAATTCTGTTTAAATTTCAAAAAACAAATTTTTTTTGTGTGTTCAGAAAAGTTGATAATAAGTTGTTGTTTGTTGCGAGGATATTTTTAGAGTCCTTTCTTATTTTCTATCTAATTTTTGGTATTGAAAGATAATTTTATAATCGTTTTAAATTTTGTTCAGAATATTTATTTAAGTTTTTTCTGCCCATTTATTATCAAATGTGAGTGGTTTTAGATAATTAAAATCTCTAAAAATCACTTGTTTTTTGAGATAGCGAGCCTGAAAGATTTCCAAAAAATTTGGAAAAAATGTGTATCATTTATCTTGTTTCAATTCTTTGATTCCATTCACAAAGCATTGATTAAGCTTCTAAGTGAAAAATAAAATCAAATAATTACAGAATTTAGTTCATGTTTAGTTTATAGAACAGAATTTAAGAAACTACATCGACTAACCAGTATCTGAATGCAGTGTTTGAAAGATTTGGTGAACATTTTTTACAATAATGTTTATAGTTTGCTTTTCGGCAACGATTTTGGAAAATTTTTCCATTAATATTTTCATTTTGAAGAGAGTATAAAATATAATTTTCCTCAATTCTAAAAAAATAATTAAAAACACATGTTACGTAATGAAAACTTAATATACATATAAAATTTATTATGTTTCTTTTATTATATGAAATAAAAGAAGATGACATTCTAAAATGTTATTTCAAATATGGAATATATAGTTGTAATTAAGAAGACATTAATCAACATACTTAATTGTACTATATAGTATGTATAATCATATACGTATGACAAACATTATTATGTACAATACATATGAACATTGAATGGGAAATTCATAAGTTTATTAGTCCTTTTAAAGTTTTTTTATACAATTGAAAAGAATGAATCCTTTATGTAATTTGAGTTGCTTACTAACATATTTTTAAAAGTAACATTATCTAGATATCAATATTGTATAAAAATAAACAAACATAATATAAGTATAAACGTACATTATTACATATGTATTATAATAACAATAAAGATATGATAATCAAAACATAATGCATTTTTAAAGTCTACTAAATTATAAACATATTCTGTCAAAGATTATTTGATTTTAGTTAGAGCCCTGTATATAGTTATATACTTATAAACCTTGAGTAATTATAGGAATTATCTGTTTGGTGATAATTTGACTTTTCTTAAAGTTTTTTTTTTTTCATTTTGTGTACTGTCAATAACCTTTACCTTATTAAAATTATATTTTCGTTACCAGCTATGTATTTTTGAAGTTTATACTTCTTTTAACGCGGTGTATGATATAAATGAGTAATTCTGTAGGGGGTAAAAATTTTTTTACTCATTCGAATTTGAGTTAAAAAAAAAAACGACATGCTGTACCGTTTGAATACTCAAAAAAAATGAGTCAACTCAATAATCATTTGTTATTTATAAAAACAAAATAATTTGGCGCGAAAAATTTAAATTCAAATTATTTTTAAAAATCTTTCGTTTACAAATTTTTTAAAATTTAAATTTTTTTTCAAATTAGGTAGTTCAATAATCATTTGTCATTTATAAAAACAAAATAATTTAGCACGGAAAATTTAAATTCAAATTATTTTTTAAAAATCTTTCGTTTACAAATTATCTAACAACTAAAATTTATTTTTCAAAATAGGTAGGTCCGGTGAAATAAAGATTACCTGCCGAAAATTTTTTGGGCAGTGACCTACGGTTAGGTCGTGCCGGCTCAAAATATGTTAAAAAAAATTTTTTCCTCCGATCAAATAATTAGATTACCTGACCAAAAATTTTGGATACGGAGCTACAGTTAGAGTCTTCCCGCCTCAAAATATACCAAAATAATTTTTTTTTTTTAAATAGGTAGCTCGGGTGAGAAATAAAGATTACCTGCCCAAAAAAAAGGAAGGAAGTGAGGGCGGCAGTAAGGGCTGAAGAGAGGGCGGCAGTAAGGGCTGAAGAGAGGTCGGAAGGGAGGGCGGAAGGGAGGGCGGAACGGAGTACAGAAGTTAGGGCGGAAGTTAGGGCGGAAGTTAGGGCGGAAGTGAGGGCGGAAGTTAGGGCGGAAGTGAGGGCGGAAGTGAGGGAGGAAGTGAGGGTGGAAGTGAGGGCGGACGTGAGGGCGGAAGTGAGGGCGGAAGTGAGGGCGGAAGTGAGGGCGGAAGTGAGGGCAGAAGTGAGGGCGGAAGTGAGGGCGGAAGTGAGGGCGGAAGTGAGGGCGGAAGTGAGGGCGGAAGTGAGGGCGGAAGTGAGGGCGTAAGTGAGGGCAGAAATGAGGGCAGAAGTGAGGGCGGAAGTGAGGGCGGAAGTGAGGGCGGAAGTGAGGGCGGAAGTGAGGGCGGAAGTGAGGGCGGAAGTGAGGGCGGAAGTGAGGGCGGAAGTGAGGGCGGAAGTGAGGTCGGAAGTGAGGGCGGAAGTGAGGGCGGAAGTGAGGGCGGAAGTGAGGGCGGAAGTGAGGGCGGAAGTGAGGGCGGAAGTGAGGGCGGAAGTGAGGGCAGAAGTGAGGGCAGAAGTGAGGGCAGAAGTGAGGGCGGAAGTGAGGGCGGAAATGAGGGCAGAAGTGAGGGCGGAAGTGAGGGCGGAAGTGAGGGCGGAAGTGAGGGCGGAAGTGAGGGCGGAAGTGAGGGCGGAAGTGAGGGCGGAAGTGAGGACGGAAGTGAGGACGGAAGTGAGGACGGAAGTGAGGGCGGAAGTGAGGTTGGAAGTGAGGACGGAAGGGCGGGCGGAAGGGAGGGCGGAACGGAGGACAGAAGTTAGGGCGGAAGTAAGGGCGGAAGTAAGGGCGGAAGTTAGGGCGGAAGTGAGGGCGGAAGTGAGGGAGGAAGTGAGGGTGGAAGTGCGGGCGGAAGTGAGGGCGGAAGTGAGGGCGGAAGTGAGGGTGGAAGTGAGGGCGGAAGTGAGGGCGGAAGTGAGGGCGGAAGTGAGGGCGGAAGTGAGGGCGGAAGTGAGGCGGAAGTGAGGGCGGAAGTGAGGGCGGAAGTGAGAGAGGAAGTGAGGGCGGAAGCGAGGGTGGTAGTGAGGGCGGAAATCAGGGTGGAAATCAGGACGGAAGTGAGGGCGGAAGAGAGGTTGGTAGTTAGGGCAGAAGTGAGGACGGAAGTGAGGGCGGAAGTGAGGTTGGAAGTGAGGGCGGAAGTGAGGGCGGAAGTGAGGGCGGAAGTGAGGGCGGAAGTGAGGTCGGAAGTGAGGGCGGAAGTCAGGGCGGAAGTGAGTGCGGAAGTGAGGGCGGAAGTGAGAGTGGAAGTGAGGGCGGAAGTGCGGGCAGAAGTGAGTGCGGAAGTGAGGGCGGAAGTGAGGGCGGAATTAAGGCGGAAGTGAGGGTGGAAGTGAGGGCGGAAGTGAGGGCGGAAGTGAGGGCGGAAGTGAGGTCGGAAGTGAGGGCGGAAGTGAGGGCGGAAGTGAGGGCGGAAGTGAGGGTGGAAGTGAGGGCGGAAGTGAGGGCGGAGGTGAAGGCGGAAGTGAGGGCGGAAGTGAGGGCGGAAGTGAGGGCGGAAGTAAGGGCGGAAGTGAGGGCGGAAGTGAGGGCGGAAGTGAGAGCGGAAGTGATGGCGGAAGTGAGGGCGGAAGTGAGGGCGGAAGTGAGGGCGGAAGTGTGGGCGGAAGTGAGGGCGGAAGTGAGGGCGGAAGTGAGGGCGGAAGTTTGGGCGGAAGTGAGGGCGGAAGTGAGGGCGGAAGTGAGGGCGGAAGTGAGGGCGGAAGTGAGTGCGGAAGTGAGGGCGGAAGCGAGGGTGGTAGTGAGGGCGGAAATCAGGTTGGTAGGGCGGAATCAGGTTGGTAGTTAGGGCAGAAGTGAGGGCGGAAGTGAGGGCGGAAGTGAGGGTGGAATTACCTGACCAAAAATTTTGGAGAGGGAGCTATGGTTAGGGTCTTCCCTGCTTAAAATATGCAAAAAAAAATGTTTTTTAAATAGGTAGCGCCGGTGAAATAAAGATTACCTGCCCAAAAGTTTTGGGTAGTTAGCTACTTTTAGAGTCGTCCTGGCTCAAAATATAAAAAAAAACACACGAAGCAGTCATAGGAACTGCCGAAAGAAGTTTATACTTAAAGCTTTAAACTATGAAATAACAGTGGCTATAAATGATGGGCTGCTCAGTACAAAATGTAAATTAAAATAAAAATCAGTCCAGCAGTCCAAAAGCAGTCCATTATTTGTAGTCATTGTTATTTCATAGTTTAAAGCTTTAAGTATAAACTTCTTTCGGCAGTTCCTATGACTGCTTTTTTTTTTTTTTTTATTGATTTTAAAATGAAATTTTGACAATTTTATGAGATCTGAAACTTTCTTAACAGAATTTTTTCTTCTCTAAAAACTTCATTGCATTACAATGTGCACTAATATTGAAAACAGATTGCATTTTCGAAATAAAACAAAAAAAAAAATTTTTTTTTTGCAATGATAGCAGCATGCTATATTTTAACTTGGATATTCTTTGAAACCAAGCGTTAATGTGGTGATAAATTTTCTTCAGCTTTATAAAAATGCATTTATGTTCAAGAAAAAAAAAAAAATAAACGAATCTCTTTTTTTTTCTCCAAATAAGGCTAAAAGGTGTCATTTGCAAATGAAAAAATCTTTTTATTAGATTACAAAATTTATTCAAAACGGAAAAATTTGTTTTTTTCTTTCGTTGTGTCTTCTTTATTCTCTATTATTATCTTTGCAAAAAAACATTATTTTTTTTTTCCTTTTTTTTTTTCTTCATCCTAAATAAATTCACTTTGCATTTGGTACATAGATTTTAAGAAAAAAAAAGTTCTGCAATATTTTTTTCGTATATAGGTAACATAATAATAATATTGAACATAAAAAAATTATATACCATGGAGATAATTTGATACAAATGTAATGATAAAAAACTTAAAAAAAAAAAACAATTAAATATTCAAAAAAATTTATTTTGTTGAATCTGGTTGAATCGAATGTAAAATTCAGAAAATAATTCACTCCAATGTACTAATAATATACCTAAAATAATATTGATTTTTCGAAATCCTACTCAGTAAGTCCGCAAAGTTAATAAATAATTGGGTTATAAGTTGCAACTAATATTTCTATGAATTGGGCATATATTCTGTCTATCTATGTTAAGAATTAAAGCTTTAATGTGTGTTTTCTTTGCAAACCATAACTTGAAGTTTTTAAAATGTTTTGTAGTGATAAATATTTGTCTTAAACTTAGTTGTTAAAATAATTTTTATCCCAAAATAAGTAGTTAAAAATATGGTTTTCCGTGATTTTTTATGAAATAGGTACCACAATAGAAAATCAAATTCAATATTGTACATTCCTTAAGTTTTGGTCATAAATTTTGTGATTAAGGCCCTTTATGAACTCATCGAATTAATAGGATGATCTGATAAATAGATAGAGAAAAATTGTTATTTTTGATAAAATTAAATGAATTTTTTATTGCTATTTTACATGCGTAGAATATAACTATACAAAAATTATAAATTTAACAATACCTTTATGTAACTAGAAAACCAAAAATGTGACATTTATGTTTAATTTTTATGAAAATAAAATTTTTTTTTCTACTTTAACACCTGTATTAATTTTTATCTATAAGTTGACCTGAAAAAATTTTAATAATTAAATTTTAATTTAAAATTTTTTTTTTGATCATCAAAAATGTATTTAAAAAATTTCAAATGGATTTTGTAATGCATTTAAAATTATAATTTTGTTGATTTTTGCCAAAAAGAATATATATGTATATACCTACATCCTTTTTGGTTTTCTTTAACTTTCTTTATTGTTGAAAGCAGATACTTTCGTTAAGAATTTAATGTTTATCTAATTTTTAAGTTGGATAAAGAAACCTTCAAAATCTGAATTAACTTCTTCTTCTTCTTCTTATTCTTTTGAAAATACATACCGATACTTATATTTTGTTTATGTCTATTTAAGATATTTATTTTTCCGGCTTTATTTATTGTACTATCAAAATTAAGAAAATATTAACAAAATATTCTAGCAATGATTATAGACTTTTACTACTTTTTTACAAAAAATTTCCAATATCTACTAAGAAGATGCATAATATTGTATTACGTACTTAGGAGTAGGTAAAATGTAAAATTTCAATAAAAAATTAAACATTTACAAAACATTTAGAAAAAACAAGGTATTCTTAATAACCAAGGTATTATTAATATATCCAAGGTTAACTAACTATATGAATAACCAAACCATAATAAATAATATTCATTTAATTAACCAATTACTTAATTTTGAACGAGTTGCAGTACTATTACTTGAATCTGGATTTTTGATCAATTATATCTTTTTTTTTAAAGCTATAAAATTTTAGCTGATACATTCTTCAGAAAGGAAACATTATTTAATGTCTTTTTTTTTTTTGAAAAGGGGAAGGGAATGTTGATTTTATTTTAAGAAATTATATTAGGTCAATGATAATAGACCAAAATAATAATGATGGCTTACCATTAAAAGAATTCTTTTTTTTTTAATAAAACATTGAGAGTTTTTCTTTATTATTATTTTTTTAAGGAAATAAAAAAAAAATCAAATAGAACAAACTTTTTAATGTTCCAAAACTTGATGGTGTACAGTTTGATACCCAAAAAAAAAAAAATTCAAATAACACAACACAGATGGTTTTTATATTTAAAATCGTAATTGAAACTCAATTAATTAGTTTTCAACATTGAAATTTTATTATTATTACTTTGTTTTGTATATACACTAAGAAATTCAAGTTAAATTTTAAGTTCAATTGTGGCTTAATAGTAGTACGTTAATGATCATGGTTAAAATAATATCTACTATGTGTAGTTTGGAAATAAATTTCGTTAAAACGATAATATTGATAACGAAGGGAGCCAGACAGTGAAACTCTGAAAGTTTTTTTAATATAATAGTATTTTTCCTTTGATAGTGAAAACTGAAATTAAAATAATTAAAGTCTCATTATCTTATATTGCAATGTAATGAGCAACAGTTTCTCTCTCTCTTAACAATAGTATTATTTATAAGATTCGCTAACAAAAGCGCCTTGAAAATATGGTTAGTTTTCCTGAAAAAAAAAGAAAATACTCTCATTTAAATTTTTTCATTTATTACATCATGTTTTTACAGTCCTTGAAATAATTCATTCCATTTTTATAATTCTTTCTTAGAATAATTTTTAACTCCGGATAATAGTAATTTTAAACTTCTTTTTTAAGTAATGTACAGTTTAGAATTTTCTTTTTATAACTTGATTTTAATTAGTGGGAATTTAGCGGTAGTGAAATAGAATAGCAATTCTAAAACACATAAGCTTTTAATGTTTTTACATAATATTCGTTCAATATACCCATTTAAAAGTTAATTAGTTTTGGTTTTCAATTATATTTATAAAAGGTGTGATCATATCATTTTGAATGGTACATACAACAATAATAATAATAATAATGGTTTAATAATTAAAGTATGTTACATAAAAAAATTCTTCACCAAATTGTTGGGCTTTTTTTTTATTGTATATGTGTACCTTTTGAATGTATATAATTTGTTGACTTGACCGACTGAAAGTTTCTAACGACGGATTTATAGAGTCTAATAATTTAGTATTTCGATGAAAGTGAACAAGATTACGTATATTTTTCATTTATAGTTCAAAGTAAATATTATTTGCAGCATTTTTTAAAATTATTTAATATTAAATAAATGTTTTTCTATATTTCTTCGGACTCAATATACTTTATGATATATTCAAATCGAACGCTATTTTGCGGCGTTTTGAAATATGATCTTACTTACATCACAGAACTAACTAGGTAATTGAAATTCAACATAGCGGTTAATCAATTATAATCTCCAGAGATAATAAAAGAGACAATAAATAAAATCCATTAATTATAATAATAAATAAATTGTATAGTACCAATAATACGCTGTCGTACAAACTGTTCTCTTTCAAAGATATGGGAATAATGAAAAAGAATAACACATAATATTTGCTTCCATGGATAATATCCAAATATACTTAAGATTGGATGAATATATGTTTGCTTCATCGAATTGGGTGTTTTATTACGAATTTTAATATATTTCTCACAGCAGATAATGTAATAATAATGCACATTGAGCATGAAAAAAGCAATAAATTTTTTATGCCAATTCAAATAATAATATGAAAAGGATATTCTATTATCCTTTGAGTAAATATTTATTTAACCCCGAGAAATACTTTTGGCAAGGAAAAGTAAATATTATTTCTTTTCATATAGTCAAACATAAGATAAACGTCTTACATATCTTTTATTTTTTTTTTGGTTTTAGTTATTGGTATATGCATAGAAAAATCTATATATAGAAAAATGTTTATAGCCAGAAAAATTTTATTTTGTAAAAATAAAAAATGCGAGAGTTTTCAAATAGAAAAAGATACTAAAAGAAATTATTTAGCATAGAACTACTAAGGCAATTATATCTATACGGTATGCATATTTATTAGTTTTATTTGGGGCTTATTTCGAACATATTTATTCTAAACAGCTCAGAAACTTGTCAAAAAAAGTTTAAATAAAAATTCTTTTAAAATATCCAGCAACATATTTTGTCTGAGTTGAGAATACAATTTAGAATTATGTGTCACGTATGTAATGTATTTATAGAATAAGTCCAAGCTCGTGTTCGAATACGTACACAAAAATTATGCTGACGAAAGATATACAAAAGATATGTATAGTCCCTTCATTTCAGTATCAAAGAAGAACAAATAACACTATATGTATTTTCAGCGTTTTTAAATTTGAATTGATAAATAAAAACTTGTCATTTAAGAACAGAAAAATTTCAATAACAAAATATTTTTTTTTATGATTAAATTAATTTAGAATACCAAATTTTATTTATCAAAAATCTTAAGCGCTCTTCTACAAAACAATGTGGAAAAATGTTGTTTAATTAAAAATATTACCATAAGTTTTTTATTTTGTTCATTTTGGCTACAGGTTTTGGTAAATTTTTGGACTATAATCCGAGCTCTAATATATGAGCAATTTCTCTGACAAATACATATAATGTAAAACCATAATTTGGGGCAATATTCATCATCCTTGTATATTCAAATCATAGAAATAACCACAGTTTTAGGACGGGAGATGTTACAATTAGAAAATTTATAGCCAAAGCCTAAAGGCTGCTTTTGACTTTCATCGTTTAGGTTTCAATTAATATAAAACTCTTTATTTTTTCTTTTATTCAGATTTTGGAAGTATCTATAATGTCATTTTACTTGTGTTTTAAATAAACATAGTTTAGTTCAGTACAAATGAATCGAAAATGCGTTATAAAGGCAGCTTGTCAATAATCAAATCTTAGCGCCAGTCCTCATGAAATTTTTTTGTTGAAATTTTTGGGAGAAGAATTGATTACATTTATCTATTTTTTTTGTAAAAATAACTTAATTTTTTTTTTGACATTTTCATTAAATAGGTACCTATATATCATAAAAATGGTAAATCAAGATATTGAAAATAAAAAAAAAAAAAGATTTTTTTTTGACATTATCAAGAAAAACATTCCCAAGTTTGTCATGTTATTTTTTATTTTCTTTAATTTTTATTTTTCTGCATCAACAAAAAATTTTCTTAAAATAATGTCCTTGTATAGTATTATTTTTAAGTATTATGGATTTTCTTGTACGAAAAAGTCTCGCTAATCCTGATGTTAAATGAAATTTTATAAAAGATTTTTGAATTTCCTTTTGCAAAAGTTATTTATTCAATGTCTAGGATGAAATTGAGCGTTATTAAATTGTTTATAAAATAAAAATATATATTTATTTATTTCGTTATCATTATTCTTAATAATAATTCACTATATATGTACCTAGTTGAAATGTGTGATTATACGAATATATATAAATTTTGAATGAATGGTGACATAGAGTAAAAATATTGTCTTTCCAATATGATGATATGTGCTATGATGATATATGATATGTGAGCAATAAAAAAATTGAAAAAAAAAATTACGCTTGAAGTAATTGACCTTAAATCAGATTTGAACCTTCATTATTATAAACTTACCATTATACAACACCATTGACCTTCGATGATGAAAATTAAAATATATTTTTGAAATTTTGATTGAAAATTTTATTTATTATATGTAACAAAGCGCCTCGTTAAGGCTCCATAAAATCTGCTAGGACTGAAACTAAAATTTTATTTTTAAAATCATACTCTTATTTTATGTAGTTTTTTTTATTTTTTATTAAATTTATTTTTATTCTAACCAATATAAAATTTCACCCAATTTTTTTTTCCAAAAAAAATTAATATAACATAATATACCTCTATGATATATAAAAATGAAACGACCCATTATTAACAAGAGAAGAATTCATTTTTCTATTAACCAAAAAATTAAATGTTTCCGTACATAACTCAAATGTATGGCAGTGGGGATAAAAGAGGTTTCTGTTCTTTTTTTTTTGGTAAAATGAAAATTCAACCAAAAAGCCATTAACCCCAACAGTTGTTATTTTTGATGTAAAACAATTTTTAGTGGAAAATTTAAGATAATTTTTATGTTTAAAATTTTATTTAAAAATAAATAAATATACATACATATTTTTGCCTTGAAGTGGGTGTAGGCGAAACAAGAGTTTGCCTCATTTTTGCAATGTAATGGATGGTCATAAAAAAATTTAATACATGAGGAAATATTTAACCAATAAATTTAATTAAAAAAAAAACTTTAAGCAAATTATATTTAGAAATTAAATTTAAATTATGAGGTATTTTTCATTCCAATTTATTAAAATAAAAAACTTATCCAACCTTTCTATTTCTTTGGATCATCATTATGCAACTTTATTACAATATTATACAATCATAATAAAGTCTTCATTTAGCCAAGCTTAAATCGCGCTGCATTGTTGAAGTAATTTTTCATATGACAGACCGATTGACGGATACTATTTCAGTGTTAAGTTGAAAAGCTTATTATTATTTTTTATTAACTTTATAATATGCCGATAAATTTATTATAAATTAATTTTAAAGCAATAACAATTATTATTTTTTTTTTTAAGTTGATGGTTATTTAAAGTTAAATGATTGTAATTTAATTTCTCTTCTTATTATTTATTGGAGAAATTTTTTTTTTATGGAATGACTTGGTGAAAAATTTTGATCCCACAAGGAAGTTATTATTACAGAACCAAGGATTTAAATGAAAACATTAAAAGCAAATTTTTTAAAGGAAAAACTTTGAATATTGTTTATTATTATTATTATTATTAGTATTTCTTTGGTACTTTGGATATACATATAATTATTCGTATACTTATGTAAAAAGAAAAATTGCGCGATAAAAAAAATTAAATAGTTATGTGTGTAGATAGAAATTCTTAAAATGCATGAGAATGTTATTTTTAGAAGGATTAATAAAGTTTTCATGAAATTTGCTTATAAGTACATAGTTCTGGTTGATAAAAAGTTTCACAAATAGTTCAGAAGACAAATTAAAGGGAAACCATTATTAGAGAAATTTGTTATTTATAAAATTACTGCTTAACTCATATAATATGTTTATGAACATTTTTTAAGTTATTAATCAAAATAAATTTATAAATTCTTCATAATTGATTTCAATATGATTTTTTTTTTATATTTTAAGTTACATTAAAAAAATTAAAATTTTGAAATGAATAAAAAATTAAAAAAAAATTAGTTAAATTTGGTTCGGCTCATTAAGATTGAAATATAACACAACAATTTTGTATTTGAATTATACATTAGTATATACTCAACTGACGTTTGACATAAAAATTGCTGTTTAGCAAGGATCACACCAAAATATAGCAAGGATCACACCAAAATATAGAATATCAAAGAAAACTTCTAATGACTTGCTCAGATTCCATTAAAATAATGAGTTAAATTAAATTTTGACATTATAATTTACATTATAATGCCAGTTCTGTGCTGATATTCCATTTCTGAATTTGATAATTTTATGTTTAGATGTTATTTTTTTATCTTAATTTAAACATATGATAATAATGTAATGAATTAAATCTTTCAAACGAACTAAAACTGTGAAATTTTATATTTCTTGAACCTTAGTTCTGCATTTGTGTTTTTCATTTAAGAAAACCTTTTAGCATTAAATTAATACATACAGCCAAGAAAATTAAAAAAAAAAATATATAGGATTTTTGATTCTATATACGTTTCTAACAAAAAATTTTCACAAGAAAACTTTAAGCGCATTAATTTTTCCCTAAATTAATTTTTTTTGGCAATTCAACTTTGTCCTTCAGGATATTGTAATAAAATAATTTAATGGACTTTTATTTGATGCATGGATATTTTATGTTTCAACGTAAAAAAAAAAAAACGAAAGAATCCTGATGGTAATAAAAAGGAATTTATTAAATTAGTCACAAAAAGTGTCAGGAGCATCATAAACTAAAATTAAAACATATAAAAAAGAATAAAATAACAGTTTATTTGTTTTTATTATTATCATTTTTTTTTCTTCCTTTGCAGTTTTATCTTTAGGCAAAAAGTTGACAGTTTATTTATTTTCTCTCGAAACATCTTTATTTCTTGCTCCAAGCTATAAAGACTATATAATTATGTACATGGGTTTCTGACAGATAAAAAAATAACTTACATATTGTGGTCGATGATCGATTTGAAATACTGTACTTAAGGCTCTTAATTTACTGGTAAGATTTTTGGGGTTTTGAAATATTGAAACTTGAACTTGAATGAAGATGGTTAAAATAACGATTTTTAGAAAAGAAAACATATGAAGTATACTGACGTAAGCCCATCAGTTAAGTTTTTTACATTCATAATATCGTTTGATAGCATGATCCTTTCTGGTAGTTGAGTAATAATTTCGTAGGATACGTGGAGAAATTTTAATGGCCAAAACAAAAAAAATATATGTCCAAAATATCCTTAAGGACAATATTGTTTCTTGTATTGTTTATATTTCTTCCCTCTACTATTACCTTATTTTCATCCTTCTAGTATGTTATTTTTCTTGCAGATATAAAAAATTTTTTTGTTGGCAAGCAAGGTTAAAAATGTCTTTTTTTTAACATATTTTCTTTTTGTTCTTTATTTTAATATGAAATAATAATAAAAAAAAATATTATTTTTCAAGTAATTTTAGTTTAGTGAAATTTTATAACTTAATATATATATAGCAAAAATTCATAATAATTTCTTCAAACAAAAATTTTTATATTATGTATGTAATACGAAAGGAAAGGAAATATAAAATGATAAAAAATTTCAGGAACGTAAAAAAAAAAATATTTAAACAAAAAAAAGATTCAAAGAATATGATTAACTATGCGGTTCGAAAGATTTCAAGGTTGTCAAAACATTTATTTTTTTAATTAAAAACATTTATATCTGATATTTTTCATTTAGGAGTAAATTATTCCATTTCTAAGTATTTATGTTATACATTTTAACTTCTAAAAGCTCATGTTATTATATGGCTTTCGAAGTGACATAATGTCAATTGAAAGTGATATAAAGTCATTAGATTGTAAACTACACACTCGTTTTAGGGAGCTCTGATTATATATTGTAAAATTGGATAGTAATTAAATGTTCTGATATAATAGTTAAAATTTTCTTAGTTGGAATAAAATTGGAAATCAATACGTTAATTTAAACTTATTTTAATATAGAAGTTGCATGCTTTGAAAAATTAATCATTCATTTCACAAAACCGAAATTAGATTAATCTCATTTCATTAAGTCTTCACTTTAACTATTTTTATGTACTATAGTCAAAGTACATAGTAATAATGAACATTTTTTTATTCTTTCGCTCTACTATAATCATTACTTTACATATAAATACCATTTTCAATAATAAATAAAATGATTGCACATAGCTTGTAATATTTTATAATCATAACATGTAAACCTTTTTTTGATTACATATCAAATATAATACATATAACATTTTTGTATAAGGAAAAATAAGTCTATACAATTTTCTTTTCAAAAATGACCAAAAACTGAATACAAAAAAAAATTTCTAATTTTCCTATTCAATTCATTTTTGGAACTTGATAAAAATACCTACATGAATTTTCGCTATATGCGAGAGAAAGTATTGAGGCGATATAAAGTGATTTGACATAATTAGATATTAAAATAAAATAATAATTCGAAAATAATGAATAAATAGATGGAAAATAAAAAAGGTAAACTAAATTCCACTACAATTTCATAAAAATAATCATATTTATAATAAAATATACAGATTTTCTTGCATAAGTGTTTCTTATAAAATTCATACTTTAAAGATTTCTATAACGTTATATTTAAAAACGTCTTTGTTAGCATTCTATTTTTTTTTTGTGATAAAGTCACTAAAGTTGTTCAAACATAAATTTTTTGAAATTAGTATTCTAGACCATTTTTCTAATTTCTTTTGTAAAATAAAGGAAAACACCCATAGATTGGACATTTTAGTTTTGCTCTCTCAAAATATCTTATATATGAAAGGAATTAACACTTGGGCAGGTAATTATGAAAAGTATTATAAAATATTAAGTGGGCTTAAAAAGCATGAAAAATGCTTACATTAACTTAAATAATATATGACTTTTTGGTATACTTAAACATTATTTTCTTTTAATATAAAGTAACTATACTATTAGTCTATTATTATTTTGACCTGAATTTATAAATTTTAATTTTATTGTTTTATTGATGAGAAATTAGATACACTTTTCAGATATTTTTTTTAAGAATAGTAGCTCTGAATTCAAACAAAATTAAACAAAAAATCACCACGCATATTTTCTCGTATATAGACAAATGTCATGGGGTTGCATCTTGAAACAATTGAAATGTTTTACGAATCATTTTTTCTAGATAAACTATCAATTTTCCACAAATACTAGCTTCGGTATGAATAATAACAAGACAAAGACAAAGTTTCTAAAAAAAATTAAAGGAAAGAAGTATTTTTTTTAATGGAAATATCTTTAAATATTTAGTGAAAAAAAATTCATCTTGAAAGTAAAGTAATATTAAATAAATGTTAACCAAATTAAGTTAGCCACAATAAGTTAAATTTATAATCTTTTATAATGTGTGGTAATCTGTGAACAATGACTAAATAAATTTTCCTTGCCTTAAATTTCTTGGATAATACCCAAATAAACTACTGCTGTGTTATAAAATGGACATGAAACTGAGAAAAATAAGATGAGATTGAAAAATTAAATTTATTCAATTTGTTTTATTTGTTAACTGCTGGAACAATTTCAAGAAATTTACAAATTTTTCCTTAGATTTTGAAAATTATAGTATATATTTAAGTATTTTTTTTTTCACGACTATACGAGAGATTTAACCTTGTGGCTTTGTAATTTATTAAAGTTTTTCTTTCCAGTTGAAATATAATAAAATGTGCGATAAGCTACTACAGAGATGAGAAGAACAGAAAAATTTAAGCTTATAAATTTTGTTGCCAAGGTTAATTTAATTTATTTGGCTACAGAATGTTGATATTATCGTTGTTCATTTCAAAAAATTTAAAGGATCATAAGAAATAAAACACTTAAAACGTTAATATGATTATATTTAATTACAGAAATGAGAATAAGAAACTTTGAAAATTTGTTTTTAAATCGTTAGAAAATGTTTTTAATTTTAAATTAATATGGATTAAGTTTTTTTTGCATAGCAAGACCTAAATAGTAGTCGTATTTATAAATTAATAACAAAAATTTTTGTTTATATTGTACACATCTTTTTTGTAAAGAATATATATAATACATGTAAGTATTTTTGATGTTTAATGTATCACGTATCAGTGAAATTTTTTATTAATATTTTCATTTTAAACTTTTGGTACAATGTGTAAAGAATTGAAAAGTTGTTATTTTATTTTTGTTTACATAATGCTTAATTTTATTTGCAATACTGAAATATATTTATAAATATACAAAAAATATCTTATAAAGCGGAGAACACTCTGACTTATTTTAGTGTGATTAATTTGAAACTGTTTATTTATTTAAACAAAATAATCGAGTAAATTATTGAAATTTTTTTTGTGTCTGTATTCTCTTATCAAGTTGATATCAATTAATATGTGAAAATTCTGAAAATAATATAAACTCTTGTCAATTACAATAAGTTAAGACAGTGTCCCTTGCAATGTTCTCTCTAAGCTGCGCGCATGCGCGCTAGCGCACCCTTTTTTTACTTGCGCGCAGATCATTTATTTTGCGCGCAGACAAAATTTAACGCAATAATAAAGTTATTTTGTTAAAAAATTTGAAACTTCACAAATAAAATTTTAAATTTTCATTAATTAGTCTTAAATTTTTTGCTGGAAAATCGTTTCGATTCCTTTATAGGTATGATTTTCTTTTTCAATTTTATTCAGGCGAATTAAATCAAATATTTTAGATGGAACTAATATCGTTTTAAATGAAATTTATTTATATTGGAAAAACCAGATAAATCGACGTGAATATTTAAATTTAATTTAAGATATTGCTTTTGTTTTTATTATTTTATACTTAATATTATTATTTATAACTATAAAGTAACATTTGAATTTTTTATTTGTTTTTATAATATAAATTTTGGTACATTTTCGTACCAAAATTGTTTCTATTATTTTTATTATAATAAAAAAATTAAATTTTAGTGACTAATTTTTTTAACATTTTGGGCGCAATAAGAATAAATTACAAATAATGCGCGCAATCAAGTTAATTTTTGCTCAGCTTTTAAAAAAATTAGAGGGAACATTGGTCCCTTGTAATACATGTATTCATGGGCGCCGCCAGGATTTTTTATAAGGTGGTGCATGTGAAAATTATATTATTTTCATTTTACGAAATCTTTGACATATTGCGGGTTCATCACTTAGTTACAATTTCCAACAACCTTAATTTAAATTAAATTTTGATTTTAGGAAAAATCAGTTGCAAAACAATATTTTGAATTCACGACAAAATTCATCTCAGTATGCTGATGCAAGGCAATGAACTTTTTAAGATTATCTCTCACCAGGGCTGCCAGATGGAATAAATGAAATTTCCTCAAATTTTTAAGAAATTTCCCCAAAATAGACAATTCTTTAAAAAAATTTCTCAAATTATTTTTTTTATATTTTTGTGTAATAAATGTTTTTTTTGCCCTAAATTAGAAAAAAAATTGTTTTACTCACTGCAGTTTTTCCCCATCAGCTTATTTTTGCAAGATTTCCTCAAATTTTTAATGTGTTCAGATTTTATGCGTACTTATATGTTTTAAATCAAAAAGTTTAGTTTCAACAATGGATTTTGAGTTCAACGTACGTAGAAGAATATCGTAATGATATCGGTAAAAAAAATTTACGAGTCTGAAATTTTAAATATTGTTGACTGTCAACGTTAGCACAATATTTATGAATTTCTTCAAATTTTCTTCAGAAAAAAATATTTTCCTCAAATTTTTCCCCACGTTTTTTTTAATTTTTTTTTTTCTCCCGAAATTAAAAATTTCCTCAGGTGAAACGCTCATTTAGCACATTGAGAAGGGTGAAGACTTGGACAAGATCAGCTATGTGCGAACCCCGATTGTCGGGCTTATGTATGATGAGTCTCCATAAAAAAAGAAGATTTTTTAACCGAAGTTATTTAAAGTTCGCAGAGAAGCCACGTAGGTTACAATTATTATTTAATAAAAATTCTGAATAAAAAAAAATTATATTGTTTTAATTTTGAATCCTTTTGTTAAAATTAACAATTTTATCAAAATTTTAATAACATTTTTATCAAACAAAGGTGGTGCAGTTGCACCACCTTGCACCATACTGCCGGCGCCCATGCATGTATTGATTATTAGATCAGGCTATTATACTTGGATCGCTGTTAATTAACTACAAAAAGTATATTCAAATAAACATTTTTGTTAAGCATTTTTCAAATTAAATTTTATTTAACTTAAATTTTGTCTGGGTAATGTTAAAGCAAAAAAAAATTCTTTAAGTTTTATCTAAACCAAATTAAATAAAGAATTTTAAATTCTAAAACAATTTTAATTCTTTTATATGAAAAATAATAATTAAGAGTTGACTTTATTATTTATCTTTATGCAAAAAAAAAAAAAAAAACTAAAAATGAAAAATTTTCAAAATAAAGGAAACAACATTTGGTCGAACATAAAATGTTGCACAACTTAAAGAATTTTATTTTTATTTTTTTTATATTAAAAAGGAAAATATTATAAAGTTAAGATTTTGTTGAAGGAAGGATGTGGATTGATGAATTTAAAAATGTGTTGCATGAATATGTACTTTTATTATAAATTTTTTTTTTTTTTTTATAAGGGTGAAAAATTACAGTTTATTTTTAAAATTATGTATTTTATGTTTTAAAAGATCAACACTTTTTTTAAGTGTGAATGAATGTGAAAAATATTCCCATAGAATTAATATGAAATTAAATTTTTTTTTTTTGACAATTTTTATAGTTTACTAAAAAAAAAACTAAATTTATAAACTTAACTCCGAAATTGTATTCTGTTTGAGCAAATTTATATAAATTTTGTTTCTATCTATGTTTCGTCCTGGACCATATAATAAGCCTTGATTATTGAGGTACATTAAAAGGCTCCCAAAAAAAAGAAGTAGTTTTATGGCCTTAGCTTACAAGAGGATTTTATCGCTAAAGAATCAAGCAGAAATTATAAAGGGAATCGGTTGAGTATGAAGGTCCGCCAGGTAGAGTAATTGAATTGAAAAATAGGCAAAAAAGCTGAAATGGTAATAAGGGTCGTAAATCTACTGCCCAAGCGAGCTTACCTCTTCTTAGACAATGAGATGTGAATGAAAATATTGGAGAAATGTTAAACAAAAAATTTCAGTTCAAAATCATTTACCATTTAAAGTATAACCACTAGGGTTTCTAATCCGGATATCCGGATATCGAACTATCCGGATTATTCGACACATTTTAACTATTCGATTATCCGGATATTTATTTGCAATTATCCGAATACTATAATACCCTTTATTTTGTAAATAATCTTGCCATTTTAAATAAAAAAACATTCATTTTTTTAAAGAAAATTCAAATATGCTCACATAGTAACCTGTAAGGAAATAATTGAAGAAACTACTATTGAAAGTGAAGACGATGAAAGTCTAAATAGTGCATTTTGTAACAAATCGTCACTGCAGAAACAACTTGACCATGCGATTTTTTCAATTACCCATGTTGAGAAGTAAAATGAAGAAAAATTTCATCTCTTTAAATAATTATAAAAAAGGACAGACAATTTAAATATTATATATCGCGCATTATTAACATTAAAACCTACATCCACAGCAACGGAGCGCGTGTTTCTATTGTGGGTCTCACAAGGACAAAAAATTAGAGCTCGACTCAATTTCGAGACTTTTAATGCAATTGTTTTTTTAAAATAGGCATTTAAAAATATGAAACAATAATTTAATTTATTACTTTATTTCATTTAATCATTTCATTTATTCATTAATTAAATATATTAATAATTCTAGTTTTATTACTATTCTATTATTTGTTACTATTTTTGTTAATTTGAATTCAATACCGCAAATTAAAAATATTTCTTATTATTTATTTTAATTATCCGAATATCCGGATTATCCGGATAATTTTTTTTTTATGTATTCGATATCCGGATAATCAAATAGGTCGGATATTTAGAAACCCTAATAACCACACACACTTTAAATTTATATTTGTTTATCAATAAATCCTTTTTTGCCTGAATTCTTTTAATGTTTACCAAAATAATAATAAAAAAATAAAAAACTATAGTAATGTTTGGATTCATTGAAATTTTTAACACGTAAATAATTTTATTTTGAGATTTTCAATTGTGACACAATATTGAAAACAAATTTTGTTTTTTTTTATCAGTTCGAATTGGATTCTTTTTTTTTTTTTTTTTGAAGTTGTACAAAGGATTTGTGGAAAAATGTTTAGCTTAAAAAATAGTAAATATATAGTTAGTAATTCAGTGTGACAATTTAATTTTTTGCGAATTCCTAAAATATTTACACATTAAGTGGTTAGATATATGTATATTTAATTTGAAATTTTTAAGATAATATTAAATTCAAATAGAAATAGTTTTACAATAATTTTTAAATTTAATTTAAAATTTAATGTAATTTTTGTGATGAAATGAATAAAATTGCTGTATGTTTTCATTAAATTTCCGCTCGTCAGACCTTCCGTCACTGAAATGCTTCTAACTAATGAACTACTCAATCGATTTCAATTCCTTTTATACCAAAATAAGCGCAATCTCGTTCACTTTCACATCGACTAAAGGGTACAGTTCTATTTCTATATATATATCTTTTTTTTTTATAAAATTAAGCTTGAACTTTGAAGAGATGAATTAGATTTAATTTATTTTTTCTTTTGATAATTCGATTCGAATTTTGATTTAAAGAAGATTTAAAGTATATGTTTATTTTTATTAAAGGCCCTTGAAACGAATTTTTTTTTGCATTTAAGAAATTTGGGGGGAAAAAAAATCTGTTCCATATCTTTGCATAGGGTTTTTTTTTTCGGAAAAACAAAAATAAAAAAAAAAAAAAAACAGAAAATATTAATGTTTGACACCGCATAACAAAAGGAAAATTTTGTTTTTTCTTTTACTTTCCTCATGGGTATGTTTTGTAAAGTTTTTGTGTGAAATTTTTACCGTTATCTTTTGGTTTCTATTGTTGCACATTTTCACGTTATGTATATGATTTTCTTTTTTTTTTGTTATGACAAAAAGCAAAAAAAAGCAAAAAAAATTATCGTATTTTTCTCTCAATGGAATTTTTTTTTTGTTTAGATGCCATCAATAATTTTCAAATTTTTCTTCTTTTTTTTATGTGGTTTTTTTTTGAAGTAAAATAAATTATTGAAATACATTTCCTTAAAAAAAAGAAAAAAAACAAAAAAATTGGAAAAAATATGAAAAGGGACAAGAATATAAAGAAAAGAAAAACCAAATCTGTCAAAAGTTATAAATATATATATACACATATATATATAATTTTTTTTTTTAAATTTAAATTTTAATACTAGATTTTTTATTTTGAATAAAATTATTTTTTAAATATTTTGTTTTTTGTTAATTTTTTCAAATAAAATTTTTAGAACTTATAGCTTGTTCACACCTAGCTAATTTAACAAGTTAACATGTTGTATAGAACTGTTATTTTTAAAGTTTAAAAAGCTTTTGTGAGAGTGGAATTCTCAAAAAATTCAAAAAAAAAAGCTCATGGGGTTGTGATATGGATTTTTTGTTTCACTATTTTTATTCGTTTTTTTGTATGGGACTGATTCCTCTTTATATACATGCTTTTTGGTGTAAGTGTAAAGTAAACCATAAATGAACGATCGGAGCCATAGGTCTATAAATCAATATTGCTTTATTAACTCCGCAAAAATCAAATAAATTTGTAGTCCATCATTTTCTGTAAATTTTTAAATTTTTAAATCTCTTTATGACATTAAAATTGCTTAATTTATTGCTTAAGTACTGATTAGGTATACATTTGAACCGTATATTTATTATTGCCAAGAAATTTTTTCTGAATAAAAAGTTTTAGAAATTAGGAAGCAAAAAAAAAACCTTTTCTACAATCACTTTTAAAATAATAACAAGAAACTATTTAATATTGAAATATAAAACATACATCCATATATAAAAAAGAAAGTTCTCAGTAAAGAAGAAAACTTTGTTTTGACAATTTAAATCAAATCAAGACCACAAAAATAAATGTGTGCAAATTTGAATAAACTTTATTTTATTTATACATTATATTTAGAAACATTAATTTATTAATCAGTAAGAAAACCAAAAGAAATCATTTTGCTATAGCTTACTTGAATCCTTTTTTTTATCATTATTTCCTGAATGAATAGAAAACTTTTTTGCAAAATCTTCTTTTTTTCCCCATTATATGTCTAAAAAGTTTTTCCTTTTTCTTTTTCTTCAAAAAAAAAAAAAAAAAAATTAAAATAAAAAAAATACGAACAAAAATAGACATAAATATGCACATACATAACTTTCATATATATAACATTAAAAATAAACTAAATAAAGTTCAGTTTTATTTTTTCTCTCTCTCTGAATTGCATCTGATGCCCATTAGCAGCGAAGAAAAGTCAAATCAATTTGAAAACTACCAAAAAGTTTATATTTTTCTCAGGAAAAAAAAAAGTGACCCTTTTTTCCCATTGTGACAAATTTTACTCCAATCAAAAGTTTTTCTTTATAAATTCAAAAAAAAAAAGAAACAACACATATTCCTAAAATTAAGTCGTTTTGTAAAAGAAAAAAAAAATCGCAAAACCAGATTTGTCATTTTGACAATTAAATATAAAGTTGTTATTAATTTTCAAAATAGAATAATTTTTTCTTGAACCTTTCACAATTTTCTTCTTTAAACCTAAACGCGAGCAAATTAATGCATTCTGTAGATAGACTGTATAGAAGTAAAGATATTTACATAAGGGTTTTGTATTGAGACTCCGAACGAAGATTTAATGCATAGATTTTTGTTAATACATTTATCTTAAGTTGCTATTAAAATTGAAGATTTGTGTGCTGGCCTAGATGTCAGTCGGCCTTCATTGTTTTTGTCTAAATTTAAAGCTCAATTTATTTATAAAATAGAAACTTAAATAACAGTTTTCTTTTTTATAGTAAACAATTTATATTGATAAGTGAAATTTTTCCTTGATTTTTTTTTTTTATCTGGAAATAAATTAAGATATTTCATTCATAATTAATTTATTAATGGAAAAAAAAGGAAAGTAAATTGAAAATTTTTATAATTAGTCAACATTGAAAATAAACCATTTTTTTTTCATTGAAGATGAAAATTAGATGAAATCGATCGATAAATTTTATATCCATAGTATGTACATAGGTATAATTAAATTATTTTTGGATAAAAAATTTTTGTTCAAGGATAATTTTTTTTTTAATTCTTATTAAAGATTTACTATTAAGATCTCCATTAAAATTAATTAATTTATAATTTTCTTTTCAAAAGAAATATTATTGATTCATTAAATTCATAGTCTATTAAGTTATTTTCGTACATCAACAGATATTTTATTTTCAAGTTGTATATTCATCATTATAAGTAAATATGTAAATGTGTAAAAATATTTAGGTATTGTTATGATTTAAATTGACACTTAAATAAAATTATTAATATTATTAAATTAAATTGGCCTTTTTTTTTTATATAAATTTCTTTAAAATAATTATATCGTTCTTAGGCTGAATAAATATGCCCTATTTAAATATTTTCTTTCTACTCATTAGTTGAATAAAATCTATTGGAACTAATTTTATTTAACCCCCGTTTATTATATAATTTTTTAGTTTAATTTAAGTAACAACAAATTGTGGTCGTATTGAATTCTAAATATATTATTCGAGATAACCATAATAGAATAAAGTAAATCAATATTGTACTCAAGAGTTTTTTACCACAATAACTTTTAATTTCAATCCTCAATCCACAGGTTCTTATGATCAGGCAATTTTTTTTATTAGTTAGATATAATTGGAAATATCAATATACATAGGTTTATTCCACCCAAATATGTTTTATATAGATACATATATGTTAAAACATTAAATTCTTATTTCTGTCCATCAAATCATAGCATAGAGTACTTAATATGTATTTTGTAAGAAATTAAATTAACGACGAAGGAAACGACTTGACGGACATTTCCAATAATAGTAAAGGTGAGAAAAAAAAAAACCGCACATAATTCTGATTCCTGTAAATTAAAGATATTTAGAAATCATTTTTGTTGGTAAGTATAATAATTAAATAATTGAAAAAAAGGGAAGAAGACTATTCTGTATTTAATGTCCTTTTTAAAAAAAAATAAATAAAAAAGAAAAACGTATTACTAAATAATTTTTCCATTTCAATTGATCATAAAACAATAGGAAAATCAAAAGAAAATATTTAAAGGGGGACATATAAAGTCAATAATAAAATAACAATTGAATCAATGAATTTGGAAGAAGTAGCGCAAATTATTTTCTATTCAAATTTTTTTGATGTTAATCTTCGCATTAAGAATATTGTACAATTTTGTTTTATACCCAACATTTTTGTAAAAAAATTTATATATAGGGTAAGTGAGAGATAATATTTTATTAAAATTTTTCATGAAATTTTCTATCGTGAACTCAGAACTTAAATGTCGCATGTTTATTTTTTTTTTTTTTTCAATTATTTAATTATTATCTTCAAAAAATAATTTCTTTAGTTTCGAAATGACCAATAGCACATTTAATTTCTGTTACTATGATGTAATAAATATAATTTTATATTTCCCTCCTAAGTCTGCATTCGGATAAATAAAAACATCAAATTTTATTATTCTACTATTTTTTTAAGTAATCGTAAAAAAAGCCTTTATTTTCAAGAAAACTTTTTTTTAACTATAAGTATTTAAGGAAAATAAAGTCGAAACCCTAAATTTTATTTGTTGAAAGGTTTTTTTTTTTATTCGAATATTAAATGTATATGAGAAAAAAAGAAAAATTTTTATTTTCGTAACATATTAAAAGGTTTTCTTTGAAAATAATAAGAAAATTATAATAAAACTCGACCATATTTTATGTTTTTTAAGTAACAAATTTTCTTCAGCAATATATATCATTTTATTTACAAGAAAATAGTGTATGATAGAAATTACACAATTTTAACTGCGAATTTTCTACTCTTTAAATAAACATATATATATATCTATAATAGTATTTATATACAGAGTAATATTCTTATGTTAAAATTAATGTTGTAAAAATATTCAGAGAAAAACAGTTCTAAGATTACATATCTTTTTCATATCAAACATTAAAAATTGTTTTTTATGATTTCAAAAAATTCCAAAATTTACATTATTGTTAACATGAACTTTTTTACATATAGTGTGTGTAGTTAAATTTTTGTTTTTTTTTTTTTTGTTTTTTGAATATAAGTACCATAACTACATATTTTATACATCTGGTGATTTTCTTCAAGAAAAACTTTCTATTTTAATTTTTATTTTTTTTTTCGTAACATGTCTGTATGATATAGTTGGATATATAGTAAAAAAAAAAGTTAGTAGGTTAGTATTTTCATTGTGTATTCGTAAGAGAAAAAATTTTGAAATCATTATTGAGTATATTGTTTCAATAGTTAAGTGTTCGATTTTATTTTAGATTTTTGGCTTTATTCTTGATTCAGAAATATATTTGTTGGCTTATGCGCTTGGAGCTTAAATCTGCAAGGTATACTCTATAATTATATATTAGGCCTTTGTAACTTACACCAATTCCTATAAAGTAATTTTCCGCTTAAGTATGAGAAATATAATAATTTATAATGAATAAGTTGGAGCACAGAACATTTTGATAAAGTTATCTTTTCTAAGCATTATTGTTGTATTATGTAATTCTAATGAATATGATAAGAAATATAGAAGAATCTGTGTTTAGTTTGGTAGAGTATATAGTATAAAAATCTTTTAATTTTTCATATTCAGTTACTTATTTAAATAATAATACTTATTTGTTGAATGAAAGAAAAGTTTTACAACCGCATTTTAAAATTTATTTTTTACTAACTACACTTGTAAAACTTATGAAATCTGACATATGTTTTGAATAATTTGTCTTTTAAAATATATATATATCGTATACTTAATATTGTATGTAAAATTAAAGCATAAATTTGCTTTATAATTTCAATAAAAAGTTTTTTTTTTTTTGTTTTTCAAAAAAGAAAAAAAAAATTAATTTTTCTAATTCATAAAAATTTTAGTAAATTTTTATAAATTATTATTTTAAAACTTACAGAACTAGATCTTTGAACTCATAGTTTTTGAGTATAGTATATAAAGTTTATTACTTTTACAGTGATTATAGATGGTGGTGATTCAACTTAAAATATTCCAATTAAAAAAACTGCCTTAATATACAAGTTGGCGTCGAAGAGTTGGTTACGAAATAAAATTAAGAGCTTGTACCAATATCATACCATCGAAAAACAAAGTATACAGAACTGTTCTGATTACACTTATTCAAATTAAAAAATAGATTGTTCACATATACTTACTATTTTAAGTTCTGATGTAAGTTTCGAAACTTTTTAAACTCAGAACTGGGAGTATTTTTTGCCTGTAAGGAAGTAAAAGCTAAAAAAAAAACAAAAGAGCTGTCATGGGACACCAGTTTGGAACGTAGTTCCTTAGCGTACATATAAGTGATTTTCATTTTTTATCAATTCAAAATTTTATTAATTTAAAAAGAAACTTTTTTCTACTTTTCCCAGTTTTCTCTAATTTTGCATTTTTTTCATTTAAAAAAACCTTTTTTAAGGAGCAATTTTAGACTGTTTTTTCGAATTTCGAAGATCTTTTTTGACATCGAAAATTCAAAAAGCTAAAACTAAGAGTCTGTTCACTTATTAGTGATTATTGAAAAAATTGAAATCGGATTTAATATTCCAGATTTTTTAATTTGTAAACGACACGATTTTACAGCTGTTATTTAAAAAAATGAAATAATTTTGTCCTAAAGCCGTTCACAAATTCAATTTTACTTCTTAAAATTCTGCAAAGGGAAATTTTAAATTTCCCATAACAAACTAAATTTGTAGGTGAATTCAAAAACTAAAATTGTATAGAAAAGAAAAAAGCGGCAAAAATTGGTAAGAAAATTCGGTCGGTCACGTATTATTATAAGTTTTTGATTTCAGTCAGCCAAATATTATTTTATAAGTAGTTGATTTTAGCAGATTATACAGAATGCAGAAAATTACGTCCTCAATTTAAAATTGTGACTCTAACTTTATCAATTTTCATACAACGTTCAATAAAAAACTATTGCTATTTGCCGCGGGAGGGACTGTTTATTTGCCGCGAAAGGGACTGTTTACATTTTATCAAATCATATAAAATGCGACGGCGTCGACTCATTATTTAAACTTTAAAAAAATTAACAGGTATCGTTAATTTACTTATAAATTTTAATTTTTTGTTTTTGTTGTTTACAACACAAAAAAAAACAAATATCATAGCCAAAATGGCAAAGTATCGAAATATCTAACGCCGGCAGATGATTTGACTTGCCTTGGTACCGAATAGCGCCTTTATATTGGCAAAAAAAAATACTGACAAAATTATACAAGATTTTTATTAACATTGAAATTAGTATGAAAATCTAAATTTTATTTGAACTATAAAATATTAATTAGTTAATAATAAAAAATTAATATTTACTAAATATTTTATTTTATAAATATTTTATAAATTGAAATAAAATTTAAGTTTATCAATTTTCATACAAAGTTCAATAAAAATACAAGAGCCGGCGGGACGTTTGATAGATGTGAAACATCGGAATTATTTTGTACAGATAATATTGATAGATAACTTTGATAGAATTTTGGATTTTAATTTTATAAATTTCATTGGATGTTTACTATTCTTTTTGTTTTATTTCTATTAATTATTAATGCAAACCAAAGAACACAATATTTATTAAAATACCTAAAAAAATATAATAAAAATATAATAATTTTTTTTAAATTTTTTTTTTTGTTTATCATGTATCGACAGACGCCGACGCGATCATATTTTTGGTCGCTGCGGCTTAGCAGCGATATTTTCAAAATTTTTTGGAACTGCTGCTAAAAAAAAAAATCATTGCTCGCTCAAAATCTATGATCGCGTCGGAGTGTGTACCGACACTTTGTACTGACACTAAAGTGTTCAAATTTTTAATAAATTTTTCCATAAGAGCGTAGAATAAGGAACTACGTTCCAATAAATAATTAAAATATTTTCAGTACAAAATATTGGAAAATCAAGTAACTATAATCACTGAATTTAACAAAATATTTTAAAATATATAAAACAGTACTATCTATATATAAACAGTACTATCTATATTTAATTCCAATTTTGAATATGTTTACATTTTGTAAAATAGGTTTTTTTTTCGTCTTTAAGATTTTTCATAATTTGCTATTTGAAGCGCTCTAAGAAAATTTATTCAGTTAAAATTGTTAAAATATAAAAAGAATAAAAAAAAAAAAAAATTCAAGAAAACAATGAAAGTGATCAGACAAAAATCTTGAAAGTTTTGTTTTTCCCCTCTCATTTCAGTTTTACTTGTTAAATATATTTGTCTTGTAAAAACTCTGCAGGGAGTCTAGTCCTTTTTTTGTATACAAGTATATATAATTTAACTACCACTCACTATACACAATTGAGTTATTATAGTTAAAAAGAATTAATATAAAGTAAAGTCAATTTGACTGTCTTAACTAAAAATGAAAGAATCTTTTAAATAGATAGTATCATGAAAGAATAATTGTACTGCTGAGTTTATTTAAGGATGATTTTTTTCTTAAGCAAACAATAAACTTTAAAAGCATTGCATAATTCAAAATAATAAAAACAGATTGTCAGAAGCGTCAATTATTAATTATTTGGGGAAAAATTAATATTTCTTTTAGAAATTAAATAATTTCAAATTATTTGTAAAAGGAAATAATGATTTAGTTTATTTTACAGAAAGTTTTGATTGTACTGTATAATAGCATAAAGGAAGTATAAATAGAGCAATTAGTCCCTTACAAAAAATGCTAATAAAAATAGTGAAACAAAAAATCCATATCAGACTTCCACTCTCACAAAAGCTTTTAAGCTTTAAAAATTGTATAGAACTGTTGTTATTTTTGAAGTTCTAAGAGCATTTGTGAGAGTGGAATTCTCAAAAAATACATGGGGTTTTGATATGGATTTTTTGTTTCACTATTTTTATTTGCATTTTTTGTATGGGACTAATTCCTCTATTTATACTTCCTTTATGATAATAGTAAAATATATTTTCTTAAAATCAATGAAATTTTACCTTTTAAATGGAATTATATGGTAAAAGCTGAAAATGTAGGTTTTCAAAAATAATTTTTATTAAATGGCAAAAAAAAGGATCATCAAGGGTTATTCTGAGAAATATATAAAAGGAAAAATTCTAATAAAAATACAAAAATATATCGATCATATCACAATTTCCTTAACTATTAGTACAGTAGATATTATATTTCAGTATACAGTAAGTTTTTATATTAATTCACGAACTTAGCAACACTTAAAAATTCCCTATTTGCTGGTCTGAGAGAATGTATTAATAATCCAACAATTTATTTGAACTTAACGGCAGTGTCGCACCAAAGTTTATGTTCTGCGAAAATATCTAAAATGTTAATAGAAAATTTCAAAGGTTCTTGCAGTAAAATAATTTTAGATGGTCATAAACACTGAAAGAAAGTTTTTATTTTTATTTCTATTTTTTTTTTGTCGTAATGAAAAATGAGTCTTTTAGGAAAAAGTTTTCCAAAAAATAACTACATTTGAAAGCTTACATAAAAAAAAGAAAAAATAAACAAAAAGGCAAAGGCAGAGAAATTCACAAATAATAAAAATAACGATAATGAAATAAATGAAAATATTCAAACTTAAAGGGAATTTATAAAAATAAATTTGCATTGTGTATATTTTACTTTAACAAAAAAAAAAAAATTATGAAATTGAATCATGGGAAATTTTTTTAATCAATCAATGGGTTCTGATGATAATAATCACTGTAATGGAAATTAGTTTTTTTTTTAATGCTTTGGGTCATTTAGAAAAATATTAATATAGTAAATTTTTTTGGTAAATTCTTTATAATGTGGAATACAATTTTCATCAAATCCTTTTGAGTACTTAAAATTTAAAATTGTCGATAGCTTCAGTAGCAACTTCATTCAGACATGGAAGTCTTAATGTAGATAACTTAAGTTTATAAGGATTAATTAATGACTGCTATGGAATAAAAATCTTAGTTTCATTTACATTTTACAAGTGTTAGTTAGAAATTTATTTATTTAATTCATTTTGTTTTAACGCGGGTAACATCTAATCAGAAGATTTGTCATTATAAATGAAGCCTTAGTTTTATAATATTTTAGTTTAGGTATACAGTTTTGAAGAGGTTTGATTTAAGACTATATACTTTAAAGACGGTAATCAACTATAGCTATAATAAATAACACAAAGTATCGAAGAAATTAAAAAGACGAAAACTATCTACATTTAATATATATATTTTTCCTTTATTATATATATTTATACTTTTTTTTTTTTATATAATAATATATAATTTCATATATAATAAATTCAGCTATATAGATTTTTTTTAATATAATATAAATTTATCCATTTTTATACAATATTAAATGTTTTTTTTTTTTTTTTTTTTAATAATTATGTTATAAATATATATAATTATTATAATTATTATTATTTCTGTTTTAATTTTAATAACTTCTATATTTTATTTACATTTTACAACATTTATTAAAATGCAATAAAATTATAATTTCAATTTTTTTTAATTAAAACAAAAAGCGTATATCTTAAGAATTCTTTATTTACAACATTTCATTCAGCAAACTTCATTTTTGTAATCAACAATTATTTTCAAATTCTTTTAATACTTAACATTAATAAGTTGAAATTAAAATTCAAAAGCCTTAACACTTAAGGGAGCCATAAAAGGTTTTCGGAGTACGCCTGCGATTACCCGATTTTATAAAAACACGCGTCTTCAAATACGTGATTTAAATCCAGTTTATGTTATGGCTCCGAGCATTTTAATAGCAGCCCACCATGCAACCAATCATTAATGAAACCAATAATTGACTTCATCCACAAACTAATGAATTTGATTCAGATAGATTTATTATATATAATTTTCATAAATAATTTTTAAGCCTGAAGATTTCAACCAGCGTGACTAATTAAAACATCCTGTAAAATAATTATACATAAATCATAAATTAAAAAATGGTTTTGCGTATAACACCTAACTTTAGTTTTAGTAATTTATGTACAGCTGTCCTCACGACATTATATGTATAATTGTTTAATATTTCTTGTGTATCTTATAATTTTTATTTATTTATTTTTTTTTTTGCAAAGAACAAATCGTGTAAAATAATGAATTTTCGTCGGTAAAGCAAAAATATAACACACAAAAAATTTCACAAATTGGACATGAAGGCGACCAATAAATTTGTTATAATAATTTATAAGTAAACTTTAACAATTTTTTGTTTTTTTTTATACAATTTTAAAATGCAATATTATTTATAATAATTTTTTTTTTAAATATTTTTTTCAAACTATAAACTTTATTTTAGCGTACATTTTAAAGATGCAATTATAATTTATTTATTCACAATAAAATTAAAAAACATTTTTTTTTCATGAATTTACTAACGAAGAAGTTAAAAAAAAATAATTAAAGCTTTCAAGTTATTAAATAATTCAGAATCTTATTTATAAAATACAGGATATTCTAATAAACTATGTAGAATTTATATAAAAGTTGGATAGTATTTTGAAATAAGTAGGTTCTTCAACTACACACGATTTTGCTTCTGCTATTTGCGTCTGTAACGTAAGTCCTGGACTTGAGTTTAAAGAAAATAATAAAAATCGAAGATAAAATATATGAATTTATTAAAGAAACGTTTTTTCTTAGGTTTTATGAAAAGGAAATAGTTATAAAAGTTACTTGATTTTAAAAAATTAGCAATTTTGCCCTGTGTCTTATATTTTCAAATGCATTACATTTTGTAAAACTTACACAAACAATTTTCTCTTTTCCCCAAAAATGATTTTTATAATAAAATGAAAATAGTTTGACAATATTTTAATTTAAATGATAATATTGATCATTAAAGTTTAAAATAAATCCTATATACTTTGGCAAAATAATAATTACTCTTAGTTGTAGCATATTAATATAAATTTTTTTTTGTTAAAAATATTTATTATTTTGTTTTTACATTTTAATTATTAAAATTAATTTTATTAATTTTTTTTTTTTTACACTAAATTAATTTGATTTCTGGTTTTTATTAATACACAATTTATCTAATAATGGCACATTATTTTATTGCATATAATTATAATTGTATTTTTATTTTTGATAATGATATAAGATAGTTTTTTGTTGGTTGTTTGATTTATATACATCAGTCATATTGCTACTACCTACGTTGTACAATGAAGGATTATGAATTTGGCTAAATTTCTGCTTTCTATGAAAAGGTTTCAGTTATTATGATACAAAGTATATATACGTTTGTGAAACAAAAAAGAAAATTACGTAAATCCAAAAGTAACGCTTACTTTACTATCTAGCTTTAAGTAACTCTAGCTTTAAGAAATCATTATCTGTAAGAAGTAAAGTTGATCGGTATTATTACTAAAATTATGATTTAATTTTCACATAACGTGAATAACCATTGTAATTCTTGAATCTTTGTTGTCTTTTCGAGAGTTGAATTATCTGAAAATATGGCCTATAATTGATAAAACAATCTTTTTACACATTTCAATTAGTTCAGAAATTCTATAATTAGAATGGAAAATACCATATTGTATTATAAATATTTTGAAATAAATTAAAATTTAAATAACTTATACAATCATTAAAGGGGAACTAATTAATTGATATTCCGCACCTTTTCGAATAAATTCACTTTAATTATTTAATCCCAATGTTTGTTATTTTAAATAAAATTAAAATATCTTATGTGTGTGTATCAAATTGTTCATAAAATGCTATATAGAAAATTTTCAACTTAAATTGAGAAAATAGAAATTTAATTGTTTTTAATAACATAACCATTACCCTCTATTACTTCTATTTAAATTTCAATTAAATTCTATAAATGAAATTTATTGTTATTATTATTATTATTCATTCATTTAACATACTTATGCAATTAAAAATATTAAGCAATTTTCCTCATATGTATATGCGAAAATGATACACATCTTCATCTCTATAATATACAATATGAAAATTTTATATAGACCTGGAAGTAATTTTCCAAAGATTTTAAAGTATGTATCTCTCTTTATTTGTCAGTTTTGAGATAATAATAATGTTGTTCATAATTATATATGAAAGATAATCTGCTCAAAGGATTCAACATTTTTTAAAAATTTACGGATTGGAAGGATAAACATCTAGAATTTGTTAATCAACTACCGTAAGTCATGGTGCGCCATTTAGTTGTAGATGTACCTAATGTAAATTTGAAAAAAAAAAAATTAAATGAAATCGAAGCTGAATACTTCAATAATTCCATTAACAACTCATATTATATTATTTTTAAAAAAATATTTCTTTAGAGATAAAATTTAGCTACGGAGTCAGTACAGATGACTTTCGGGAAGGAAGTTTTGAAACTATACCCATTATATTGTATCTCAACGCTATCCATCAGAGTTCCATTAAAAATAAAAGAATCAAACAGGCTTGACATTATTTTTTATTTAGTAATACATAGCTTCTTCCGGTAAATTACACCTCATATTTGTGCCTAGACGGTGGTGTTATATATTAATATGATATTTTTTTGCGATAGAGATACAATCTAATTTTAAAATTTTACCCTCAAAACAAAAACCTCACTTCCATTTAATTCCTAAATTAGAAAATTTTATTATTAGACATACCTACATACATTTATGTTTTGTATGGCGCCAAATTTTTTTATTAACGTATTTTGCCACAAAGAAAACTACCCTATCTTTATAATCAGTGACATTTTTAATTTTCATTATGACAATTTTAGTATAAAATGAATGTATGTACTATATTATAGTGCTTAAGGCAATAAATTTTCAACAATTAATAAAGCTCAAAGCATTTAGTGGTTTGATATAGTTTTTGATGCCATTATTCCTCGACTTCTGACTGAAAAGCAATAATTATAAGATCGATATTACGTTTTCGTTGTTATCAATATGTGAACACGATTTCTTAAGTTTCGTAAAAAAAAAAAATTTTAGGCCTTTTTCTCTGGCAGACATTCCACAGAGGATTTAAGGGTAACTTCTTGAGTAATGCCAATACGATATTCCAACAAGGAATCAAATCCTTATCGAGATGGAATTTAATTGCGTAGAAAATACTTTATGTTTATAAATCCATGTCTTCATTCAAAAACTAACAAAACTTTCTTATCTGGTGGATACCACCGTGATGGGCTATGTTTGCTTTTGTTTGTTATAAATTTTTTAAGATTAGGACACAAATTTTGACTCTCAGCTTAAACTCAAAAATTGTTTATAACAATCTGTATTTCTTAAGTGTTTCTCGAATTTTTTCGGTTTTTTTTTTTTTAATATTTTTGTGTTCACTAGCTTAGGATGAATAATAGCTTTTTTGTTATTAAAGCATACAAATTAATAAACTTATAAAATATAATAAAAATTCAAAATATTTCTGCAATGACGGCATATAATTTTTGTTACGACATTATATAAATGTTGTTTGCCAGTATGTTTTTTGGGCTTAGAATTTTGCATTAAAGACAAAAAAAGGATAAAATTATTTTACATATATTAATAATATGATACATACTCTCTCATGGAACAACATAAAAATTATGCTTTATTTCATTTGCAGTTTAAATTAAAATAAAGAAAAATGGAAGAGTTTTAAAATTGGATCATATTATAAAGTCAATGTGCGCGCCAAGTGTTTTGAATTACACAAAAACATTCCACCAACAGAATAATAATTTTAAAACCAAAATACATAATTAAACATGTGTGTCGATATCTTAACAAAACATAATTTTAAAATTAAAAATGTTTTAATATGGAAAATGAAGGAAATTTAAGCATGTAATATACTACAAATATATACATTTTTATTTATCTTCCTTTTTTTTTTAAAGAAAATTTAAAATAAAGGCAAAGACACGCACATAATGTATGATCTGTATGACACATTTATTGAAAATCCTTGAATTCCTAATTTTTATAAAGTAGTTTTGATACAGGCAATATACCTAATGTAGTTTAGCCACAGTAGATGTCATGTGGGTAAGGTAATAAATATAAATAAGTAATCGATAAGACGTAAGTACAGATGAACGTTAGTGTAGGTAAGTAAATCAATGAAACGTTAGGTATACTAAGAGTTAGAAAATGTTGTTATTTAAGTAAGTTTAGTAAGTTTATTATGTGTGTCAACAAAGAAGTGGTCGAAAACAATTACCATTATAAAATTAGTTTTTTGAATATACAAAATCACAGAACAAAATAGAGTTGAATACAATTCAACGAAACAAGAGTTTTTGAGTTATCCTAAGAAGAAAATCTCCACTATACATCATTACTATCATCCTCAATCTCTTGAAGTCATACTGTGTCCCTCTTCTTCTATTAACTTAACTCGTGTCTACAAACAATAACAACTATATACTCCAGTGAAAAAAAAACAGCTTAAAGTTTCAGAAATTACTATATTTGTTTTTTTGTTTATTTATATAAAAAAAATTAATTAATTAATCAAAAAATTTCTTTGTAATTGAAAATATTTGAACTAAAATCGTTATTGTGTTACAAAATAAAAATAAAACTAGGATGACAGTTTTTTGTTTTTTTTTTCAATGTTAATATTATTCAAATTAAATATTCCTAATGAAATGATTAAGGTTCTCATCAAGAGGTTTGTTTAATTAATTTTTCATTAACCCTATTTCCCACATAAAATTCAATACTTCTCTCTTTAATTGAAAAACAGAATAATTTTTTTTTTCCCTAATTAATTGCAGATATAAAATTTATTATTAGAGATATAAAAATAAATCGGGTCTAGGTTATCAATCAAAATCAGAAAGAAAAAAAAATGTTTATTTTTAAAAAATTGGAATTATAGGGGTAAAAATTGTTATCTTTGAATTTTTTTTTATTTTTATACGACTTTACTTTCGCATATAAACAAAAATTCATATATTAATATACATTTATTTTCGAAAAAAATCTTATATCATCATCATTAATATAATTATTGTTTTTATTTTAAATTTAATTTTATCTAAATTTATATATAATTTTGAAACTTTAACCCCTTAAATTGTTTTTCTTTTTCATTCATTTTATATATATATAAAAAAAAAAAAAAAAAGAAGAAACCAAAATTTCTCTTTTCTTTATATAATATGAGAAATCCCATTATCTTCTTAACCATTTTTTGATAAAAAAAATATCTTAAATATAGTTTATTATGTCCTTATAACTAAATAAATTATGATTAATAGTAATATAAAACTATTTAATTGATTTCTTATTGAAAATAATAAGTTTTGATTTGATGATGAATTACCTAATGAACTTAATTCATTATTTAAGTTACCAAGAATTTCTGGATTATAATATGGTTTTCTTGTAATTGATGAAATTTCATTTGGATGATAATTTTTTCCTGTACCAATATTACCTAATTTGTAAATAAAAAAAAAAAAATAAAGAAAAATTTTATAGGAAAAATAAATAACTATCAAACTAGGAATATGTTTTATAATTTTATTTAGATCCGTCTGTAGGAAAAAGGAACAGAGTCGATTAAATAAAAAACGATATAATTCCTCGGATAAATGGGAATCAAATAATTAATGATCTAATTCAAATGATGCGTTAGAGAACGTTATACGTTAGCGAGTTTGGAACTTGACTCCTTGAAACTACAGTTCTAGTAATATATTACCTTAAAAAAAAGTTTGTGCTTTCACAAGTTTATTTCCCAACGGCCTATTAGTATTTGTCTGTCTTATTCTTTACAAACTGTAATAAAATATTAACAGTCAAACATATTCAAGCAAGTATGTTCTTAATTAATTTCATAGGCTTGAAAACTATAACAGCCAACGAAAAAGAGTCCGATTATACAAGTATTTGACTGACCCATAATGCATACGAATGACTATCTTTCAAATTGCCAGATTATATATTAAAATAAAATTTCAAAATCAAGAAAACTGTACCTGTTACAATGTTATTATCTTTTCCTAAAGAAATTGGTCTTCTTGTTGTTAGTTTTTGATTATATGAATTTTTATCAACATTAGATTGTAAATCACCATCATCCTCATCATTATCACTAAAATCTTCAGCTGATCCATATAAATCCTCATCATCCGGATATGGTATTCTTAAATCAGATTTTCCTTTTGTATTTTGTTGTTTCTTTAAAACATCATTTGTTTCTGTACCAAATTTATTTTTACGATTTGGCACATTTATTTCTATTCAAAAATAAAATAAAAAATCATAGTGATATAAAAAACTCCGGTATATACCAAATGAATTTATAAAATGTAAATTTTTAAGCAGTAAAATCTTAATATAAGAGTTTTGTTTTAGGGTTTGAAATATTTTTGTCTTGTCGCTCATTCAAGAATTTTGAAATTGTTTTTTAACGATAATATAACGATAATCCTTATTTATGACTGAGCACTAACCATTAACCAAAAGAAATTCAGCAGAGTTGCAATATGTGTGGTTTAAAATTTTCTTTCGGACTTTTAATGAAATGTTGTTTTGGAAGTAATTAATTTTTAACTCAATTTTTTTAATTTTTTTAATATTTCGAATCACAAATATATTAAAATTTACTTGATTTTTAAGAGTTTTCAATTATTTACATATATTTGTGATCGAGTTATAATATTTTTATGTTTGCATGCTAATAAATTAAGTCTTTATAATTTTTATCATTTTTAATATTTGGCGATTTAAAATCCGTTTTTTTGTTCTCCTTTCAACATACTTTACGGATGAACAAATAATATTTTTAAAACGTCAAACCAATATAGAATTGGAAACTCTAAAAATGAATATTGAATAAAAATTGGGGCTTTGCATAGTATTAATATTGTATTTTATTTGGGTTAATAAGCATAAGAATATGTGAATACCAGGATCAAATTTGGTTTATATTTTGTTTTTTATTTTTTAATTTATAAGAAATCGCATACATTGACTTTTATTTTTCTTATTTTTTTTTAAATTTATTTTGGTGGGCTGTCATAACGTCAACAGGACCAACCTGAAAATTGACTCTGAGGCAATTAACGCTTTCTGAAAAGGACATAAAGTCAAAATTTAAACAGTCTTGAAGCCAATTAAGTTGCTGTTCTTCAAACGCCCGAGTTATAATTCATGTTAAAGGATCATACAATCCACGGGATGGTACAAAAAGTCAATTGACGTTATGTCCTGCTGACGTTATAACACCCAACATTTATTTTATCAGACGGATCAAATAAATATAAGGAAACAATATGCATAATTTACCATAAATTCGTATACTGCTGTCAACTTCCCCTAAAGAATTTTTTGCTATACAACGATAAGAACCAACATCTTCTTTTTCAAATTTACGAACAATTACAGTCATTTTAGTTTCATATGGTGATTTTGAAATTTCCTGAACATCATATTTAGATGAAGACACAATCATTTCACCTGTTTAAAAAAGAGATTAGAAACTTTTTCATAATAAATCATTGATTTTATTTTAAATTATGTAAAATTCTATAAAAAAAATCGATATCTTAATAGAAATTATTTAAAATTAATATTCTATCCGTATATAATATCATTTAAAACTTAATATAAGTGTTGCCTTGAGCCAATAATATTGTACTTATGATATCAGATAGGCACGTAGCCGCTTTAGTCGAATTTACGTTATCGAATATATTGATGTTATCAAATAAATCTTGTTTCCGAGGTTAAATATTATTTGTTAGTCTACAGAAGGAAGAAAGGAATGATCCGAATAAAGATAAAAATGTGATTAAAGTTAAAAAAGAAAAATTAAATGAAAAACTTGAACTTTAAGCAAGATTATGAATTAACACGGTCATCATAATATCTATCTTATAAGTAAATTCATATAAACAAAATAAATAATTTTCCTGCATAGAAAATCTAAAAAAAATATATAAAAAATTATATAGTTCAAATTTATTGATGATGAAGATTATTCATCATCTCTATAAACTCTATTATATTGATGATGATGATGATGATAAAAATAATGTTCATAACAAATTTACTTACCTGTATCCTTAATCCAATAGTTAATTGATTTTGGTGAAGCTTCTACGTGACATTCAACCTGTACATCAGTTCCAAGTGGTGCTCCTACTAATTGATTTGGTACTTGGATAACAGGATGAACTGAAAATAATGCAACGAAAAAAAATAAAAGAGAAAAATAAAGAAAAAAAATACAAAATCATAAATTAAATACAACACTGGCCATTAATAATGGTTTTTTGGGTTGTAGCGTAAAAATTTTATATATAGCTATAATTTTTTTTTTTGAACAGCATTTGGTCTTTTATGTGACACATGATTTAATTCATTAAATTTCCAACGATACTATAATACTGAAAATTATTTGGTTTTTTTTTTTTTTTAATTTGATTGCAGACATGAACTATCGAATAAATATGATTGTTAAAAATATAGTTAGTTAGAATGATTTCTCTAGAATTATTGAAGGTGTAAAGCGAATAAAGTGGTCTTAATTTTTGAATTTTTTTTTTTTATATTTTTGTACAATTATTGAAGTGGATTTAACATCATGGGGAAGTCATATAAGCTGGCTGATATTTAAAATTATATGTTGTATATTTTAAATGTGTGTATAAAAATTTTCTTGTCCCACATTAGCTGAGAAGTGTTTGTCTATAAATTTGATAAACTTCAAAATTTAAGGTCTTTTTAAAATACATAAATTAATTTCAAAAAAATAAATCAAAATTTTTTTTTAATTTGTGTCAAAAAAAAAAATATATATTTGTAAGAAAAAGGTTAAATATATTTATCAGTTTTTCAAAATTACCAAAAGTCGAAACTTAGGTATGTTGTGTATATGCTTTATCAACTTTCGAGATTTAAATTAAGAAGAATTTTTTTGTATTTTGAAATATTTTTGTTGTATTATATTTTGGGCAAAAAAAAGGCAAGATCTTTTAATTTGAAATCCTATAAAAAAATATTATTGGCCACTATTTTTATCTCTTTTATTAAAATCGTTATAAATTTTTTTGAATTTGAAGACATATAGTTTACCTTAAATATAAATTTATAATTGAGACGACAAGTTGTATTGACAAATTGATTGATTATGGAAAATCTTCCAGTTATATTTTATTAAAAATTAAATATTTTTAACAAATTAGTCCTATTTCAATTTCTATGTCTAGACTAGACCGATGAGTTAAAAATTGTATAATCTATTAGAAAATTCTGCCAGAAATCAAGAAAAATTAAAGGTGGAAACAACCTAATTAAACAGACTAATAATTCTAAAATCTATATTATGAAAATTTTATGTCACAAGAATTTTATAATAATTTCTTCTTTTTTTTTTAACCCAGAGATTTCTTTTAAATGACCAACCATTACGTATATTTTGTTTTATGATAATCAGTTTTATTCATTTTCAGAAATATATTATCATTTCGTTCAAAAAATGAATAAAATTCAGTGCGTGCCAAATCGGAAATATTACGAGAAATAATATATATACATATATTATGTAGTTAGATAAATATAATTGGAATAGTGTAATTTAATTTCAATTTAAAATCATAGAGTTGATCAAGAAATAAAAAAAAAAACAAAAATATTTCGATGTACAAAAAATCTTCATAAATCATAAATTATAATTATTGGAGTCCTTTATCCATTTTTTGATTTAGGTTAGATTAGAGTTAAGATTTCAATAGTCGCCGTCCTATAGTCAATAGTCTACAAAAAAGTTTGCAGCAATCGAAATCCATTTTTCAGCCCCAGTTCGAGTTCTTAGATAAAATCTGGGACTAAATATTTTCGATGGTTATTACAAAAATCGACATCTAGCCATATACAAATTTGTTTCCAAATAAGTATGATGTTTTACATAACTATCGATTTCTAAAATATTAACTCAAAAGTAAAAAAAAAAGTTTTTCCATATTTTTATGCTCAAAAATAAATCTTTGTAAAAATTTCATTATCATAATTTTCTTCTTTTTTTTTTCAAGAATATACCGGAAAATAATTCTGATTTAAAATAATATGATAAAATCAGAGCGGAAAATTAATTTTTCCAGTTAAACTCAAATTATGCCGAATAAAAAATTATACTCATGTTTAATGTTGTATTTTAAAAAATGAAAAGAAATTTACATAATATGCGAAAATTGAATGCAAATTTTTATCTTGACATAATTATTTCCCTTTTTTTTTTGGGTTGAAAAGTGCATTTGTTTCTTTAGAAATTCTTTTTTTTTTTCTAAGGAAATTTAAAAATTAAAACAATTATTTAATTACATGTTATTGTATGTAATGTGAAAATATTATGATGTAAACATTCATTTTGATTTTTTTTTTATATTTAATGTTATAAAAGTATTTAAATTACATATTTATTACGCAATTTTAAATAACCCCTTTTTAAGAAATTTTTATCTATTATGTTACTCAGAATCGTATAATGAGTGGGAAAGAAGATTTTGCTCCAACAGAATTTTCGATTCAGATTTGAAATAATATGTACAAAAGACAAAATGGAAGTCCAAAAAATATTCAGATTTAAAAACCATTTAAATTTTAAAAATAAAGTATTAAAAATTTTACTCACAATGAATGCTTAATGATATCCTTTTGCTAACTGATGGAGGTACACCATTGGATGCAATACACAAATAAGATCCCATTTCACTGCGTGATATTTTCGACAATCTTAATTCTTCTCCACGATACGAAGTTACTGTAATAAAATAAAAATAAAATAAAATTCGTATAATATTATAACTTCACGAAAAATCCCATTCTTATAATTTTTGAAAATAATAATTTATACAAGCATTTGGATAATTTAACAAATGCTCCGCTTGTATAAATCAACTATTTTTTTAAATAATTGTCGAAGTTTTCATACAATCTTTATACATTGTTTTAGTAATTTATACAAGCATTTGGATAATTTAACAGTTGCTTCACTTGTAGAAATCATCTAATTTTTTTTGATGATTTATCGAAGTTTTCATTTTAAAACAATGTATAATATTACCAATAACTTGTATAAAAAAACTATGATTTTGGAATTTAGTACAATTTTTTTTACCCAAGTCAACTTGTATAATATTACTATGGTTTTTTTTCTCAGTTTAAATGAATAATAATTTTTTTTTTAATATACCTTACCCAGACTTTTTGTACCCATACTATCTTTGAGAATTATTTCACCACCATCTTCTCTTCTCCATGTTACAATGGGCTCTGGATAACCGCGTGCCCTAGAACAGTAAAATTAATTTATATTTTATGCCAGTTAAGCATTATTAAAATTATAGACTTTAGAAAATCAGAAACCCAATGAATTATTTCTGTATACATAACATAATAACAAAGTTATATGCATTTTTCTAAGAAAATAATTAAATTGTAATCTTTTATTTTTAATTTTGAAAACATATAAAATGAATTAACTTTAAAAAATATTGAAACATAAATTTCGATAATGTAATTTTTTTTTTTTTTTTTCAAGAACTATTTTTTATTTTTTTAATATCCTCTGAAGTCTTTATGAGTAAATTTCATGTATTAAATGAACCCTTCTATGTTAGCATCTTAAATTTATTGGTCTTTATTCCAAGTTGAACTATCCATTAAAAGAAATAGCCAACAATAGTATAACTTATTCTCTGACATAAAAAAGAAAATCATTATTCAAGTTTTAACTATTCTTAGTGAGTAGTTAACAATTCTTAAAGGATTTAAAATTGTATGTATAAATTCAACTGTGAAGTAAGCGTTAGAAACAAAATTGTTAATCACTACGGTTCAATATTTTATTAACCTCCACAGAACATATTACTGATTTAGAAAGAAAAAAAAATTCATTTAATAGCTCTTTTGTTTTCCAGTTGATAATTTTAGTTAAATTCAAAGCATTATACAAGGAATACCGACCGAATGCAATAATAGCAATTCAAAATTAGTTATTAAAAGCTTATGATGTGTAAATTTGATGAATTTGGGATCTTACACTATTGCAGATAAAATGTAAACAACTGGAAACAAAAATAAGTTCAAATAAAGAGAAATTCACATATAATTAAACATAAGTTCATATTTCCTTCATTTTCTTTGGAATCAAAATTCATCGTTAGAGATTAAGTGGGCTCCAAAATCAAATGGGAATATAACTAGTATGTAATTTGCTGTGATTGTGTGAATGAATGTTGAAAATTTTGTAAATATTCACAAACTTTTAAAATTTAATTTTTTTTTTTATAAAAATTCAAAGTGTCGTTTGAAAGGAATTTTTTTGGTTTAAGAAATTGACGCTTAAGATTTTCCACATACGTTGAATAAACATAAACATAAAATGGTATCATAAAAATTCTTTCACGTATCATTTGCTAAAGGGAATAAAATCTTTCAACATTATGTTTATTTTCCACAATTTAATATATTTTTTTTTCCAATCCTACATAAAAAAAAACAGACCATCCACGAATCCCAAGTAATATTAAATGAATGTGAAAAATATGTGGATTTGCCATGAGCCAAATGATCAACTTAGTTAATTTTTAACAATTTTAGTTCTAATTCCGATAACGTTTTTTGTTATCGCAGATTTTCTCTATAAATTAGTGAAAAAAGTTATTGATGATGAACAAGCGTTTTCCAAAGCAAGCAAAGAAGCAAAGCAAGTCAATTTCGTAAATTATTTGATTTTTGTTTTACTTACCGACATGTCAGTTTTACAGGACTTCCTTCCGGTACTATAACATCAGAGGATGTTTCTTCTACAATGAAATCGGGTGGAATAACAACATCTAAGTAACCAATCTAAGCAAATAAAATATTTTAATTAAAGTTAATAAATTTTTTAGACAGAGGATAAAATTTTTTGTTAGTGCGAAATCACCACAAACGGTATTCAAAAAACTATTTTAGCTATATAGGAAGTTGAGGGGACATTATTGTGAAGCCAAAGTTTAAGTTCTTTCTTAACGCAAACGCACATTAAAAGATGCACATTCATGACGTAATAAGTTAAAAATGAAATGAAACTTAAATTAATAGATCATATATATTCGGAAAATAAAAATGAAAGGGTCCTTATTATGTGTAGGGTCAAAAATTGTCGGTAATAAATTTTGTTGTCTGAATTTTTGAAGATTTTTTTTGTATTAATTTTTTTTTTTTTGTTAGGGTTAAACTATTATGAATTTTTCGAACCGGAAAAAGAACGTTTTTTTTTTTATTGTGTGAAATAAATCGCACATTAACACAATGGTTCGCAATTAAAACCTTACACAGGATTATTTAAGGATATATTTAATATCGATAACAATAAGGTTTTCTTTTTTGTTGATAATAAAATTGAAATTTTATGAATCACTTTATGATTTCGAAAGTAAAAAGGAAGAATTTTTTTGTTTTCTTTATATGCTTAGATATTATATATTCTAACATGTTTTTATTATCACCATCAGTTTTATTAATGAAACTAAATAAAAACGAAAGAAAAGCTTTATATATTTTAATGAAGAGAAATTGTTTTTTTTTTTTTTTATAGTTTCTTTTTAATATTATAAGAAAAGATCACACGTCCAGGTGAATAATAATTAAAATAAAATATATAGAAAAGAAAAAATCGTAAAAAGAAAATTTTTAATTAGCTGCACTGTGGTTTTGTTAAACACATCTCTTTCGGTGTAATTAATCAAGCAGCTTAAATTATATATTCGCACTATAAAATGATGGATTGCCTATAATATGTATGAAATTATGTGTTCCGTCTAAAAATATGTTAATTTTTAAATTAGGGAATCTAAACCAATTTTTTTATACTACATGGATATATAAGCATTTTGTGCCCTTCATACAATCATACATCTTAGAAATTAATTTATCCCTTTTACGTTAAATTTGCAAATTATATATTATGTATTAAATAATATTAATTTATTTTTATTTTTTAGATAATATTTAAAAAAAAAAAAAAGTAGAAAAAAAGAAAATATGATTGTTACAGTTAAAAACGAAAAACACTTTCTCACTTCACTCTTGCAATCACGTCAAAAATTGGTAGTTGCACTGTTTTACGATGGCAAAGATAAAAAATTAGATAACTTTTATTCAGATATTCATCAATTGATGAGAGTTTCTATTGGTAATAAAGTTACATTAATTCAAGTTGATGGAAAAGATAAGGAATTTGAAACGGTGATAGAAATTTTGAATATTAACAGATTTCCAACATTCATATTTTATAAAAATGTTAAACAAGTGCATCGTTATTATGGATGTGATGAAAAGCATTTACATATTTTGATATGTATGTATCGTGATTTACCCAATCAAACACTTGTGAAAAAAATGATTAAATGTAAAAAAATAAAAAAATTGTAATTATCTAAACTCTAGTTCATCAATTTATTTTAATATATGTTTACATAGGAAAATTAACATTAAAGTCGAATTATATAATAAAAATAAAAATTACCTGACTTTTCATAGGATCCGTATTCAATTGACACATATAACCACCACGATCATCTTCTGTTACTGATTTTATATGCAAATTCCATGTATTTGTGTCCAAATGAGTGACACTAACTCGGGGATTATGTGTTATTACGTGATCATGTATTGCTTGAATTGCTTTTGTGTCGGCTTTCAACCAACCTACCTAAAAAAATATTTCAAAAATGTTTAAAAAGAATTTAAAAAAAAGTATAAATTTTACAGTCGAAAGTCACACAAATTTTAAATGAATATTTCTTAAATGTGGTATTTAATTTTAAAACATAATTTTAAAATTCAAAAAGCGCTAGGGCGATTTTATTTAAATCCTATATGAAAATGATCTGTATAAAACTTACTCGATATCCACCTAAATGACGAACATGGCACGTAAATGTAGCATCACGTCCCACAGCTACCGAAATATTCACGATTGGTTCAGCAAATTCTGGTTGAAAGGCTGATAAAACTGAAAGTGGAACAGAAATAATTAAAAAAAAAAAAAAAAATTTATAGATATTGTTAGGATCAATTTCCGAAATCCAAAAAATATTGAAATCAAATTCTTTGAATTGAATTTTATTCCTCTTATAGATTTTTTTGAAAATAAATTTTAATTTTTTTTTAAATTTCAAATTACGTATTTTAAATGCATTACTTTAAGTTTGTCAAACATTGTAATTGTCTAAAAAGTATAAATTTTGTATCTTTAAATCTTTAAAAACATTAAAGTTAAAAATTGTTTTCTATCCTTAAATTTTCTGTTTTTTGTTTTGCCTATAATATCTTTTGATTTGATGAAGTTTTAGAGAAAAATGTCAACAAGGTCGTTAAAGTGTCACTGTATTTAAGATATCTACACAAAGTACTTCAATCTATTTCAATTCTAAAATATACAAAAGCTAACATACAAATATAGTGTATGTAAAATTGAAAAATTAGAATTTATTTTCGCTGATTGTTAAAGTTTATCACGTATTTTATATGTTGTAAGCTCCATTAGCCATATATTGCAATTTTCAATTAAATGATTGAATATTTAATGTTATGTTATCAACTTCAAATCTTTTACGTAATACTACTAAAAAAATCATTTTATATCGAATCAACAGCATAAGGATCTGTTATCTCTTCCGAAAATGAAAATCCTTAGAGAAAATATATTTGCCCTGAAGTGTAATTATTTTCCAAATGGTTTCGTAAGTCTATTTGAAAGTTTAATTTGGTTGTCTACAAATTGCTCTCCTAAATTTAAATGATCATAATTATATTTAGCTTACACAGGCTTATGTATAATTTGGGTAAAAAAAAATTGCTAGAATGTGACATTGAGTACAAGTTCTAAAAAAGTTTATTGCGAGCCATGGAGTTTTGAGATTATTCTCAGTTGTGTTAAAAATCGTGTTTTTATTAAAACTCATTATTTTGGTATTTATCTAAGTCATTAATTGAAATGTATTTTGTAATCATATATATTTATAGTACAAATGTATAACTTTTATTTATTATTTTTTATATTTTCATTTATCCTTTTTCATTTCAGGGTAATATTTCTCTTCCACACACTCCGTCAGACATATGTTGTGGCTAAAAAAAAACATTCTATCCCGTTCCATTTTATTTAATTTATTAGACTCGTCTCCCCAACGAAAATAAATTGTAAAAATAAATAGAACTGTATTCCTATATAATCCTTGTTAGAAATATAAATTTGTCATTGTGCGTGAACAAAAACAAAATAAAAATCTTTTAACAGAAATAAAAAGATTTTTCTTATTTTTTTTATTTTTTTTTCGATGTTGTTAAGTATTGTTCCAAGTGCACAACAGGCTTGATTAAACTTATAGTCAAATAATGTCTAAAAATGCTTTAAAGATAATATTTCCTTTCTAATTTCTTTGGAATTAGTTCGTTATTCATCAAAGACTATATATCTGAAAATGTCTTCCTCTTTGTTTTTGTGTGTATTTCGTTGCTCAATAAGTCTTATTCCAAACTATACTATTGCTTGATAATTTAGAATTCATATATTATTCATATTGATGTCAGGCAGTTTTTTCCTAATCAAACTAGAATAGACCCTTACTGAATGGTATTAAAATTAAAATTAATAAAAATTAAGCTTTTAATATTCGGGGCTAAAAAATTCAAAACAATTTGAAAATTTAATTTTTTCCACAACCTAACTTAGATATTCACATTTAAAATAAATTCAGGTTAAAAATCTAATATGAAAACGTCAGTCATACATATTTTATTTTATTTTTTTGAGTATGTAGACCTTATAATATATATGTATTTAAATTTAACAAAAACAAATCAATATTCCAAATATAAAACTCTTTTTTTACTCTCTATACAGAAATTGTTGAATTTTCTTCTTTTTTTTGTTTTTTTGTTTACAATTTATATCTAGACAACATAATGAAATTATAGAAAATATACATATATTTTTGTTTATTGCACTGTTTTCAATTAAATTATAAACTTTTTGTAATTTGGAAAATTGAAACGTGATTTGGTTTTTTTTTGTGCGAATATTTAGAAAAGTTTCGATAATTTCAATAAAGAATAAATATATTCCTGCTAAAATAAAATAATAATTCAAGTTGGGAATTTTAAAATAAATAAATAAATTTCGTTTGTTGGTTTCCTAACGTTATGATTTTGTCTATATTACATCATTACATTGCTACAACGGCAGCGCCAACGATTTCAGATCTTATTAAATTTCAATTGAATACTATAATTTTGTAGACTCCTTGGAGCCTAATATGGTGTTTGCATTAGGAGAATATTTGTGGAATATGCTGTTTTTCGGAATATTTCAGTAATATGAACTGGATTTTTCATATAAAAATATATTCCGGAATATGTATATTCCACTTTCATATTCTAGTTTGTCAGGGTTAGAATTCTACATTTATAGTTACTTTCATTCACTTTTTGAAATTTTGTTATAGTTGTCAACAATTTTTTTTGTCAAATTCGAGTCAAAATGAAAAAAAAACAAAATAAAATTGAAATAAGCGAGATAAAAAGTCAAAATTTTCAACGAAAAAATTTTTCTCTTTCTCAATTTTTTTTTATACATCATCAAATTCCAGTTCGCATCAAATTTTGTAATGCGAACGGCAATTTGTTTTCCGGAATATAATGCGATTTGTTTTCCGGAATAGAATGCGAACAAGGTATAAGGATCTTCCTTTCTAATTAAAAATTTCAGGTTCTTGTGGTAAAATATAGAAATTGAGATTCGATTTTGTCATTATGCAGTTCAAAAACATTAATTTATAATAATTCAAAAAGGGTTTATAAGACTGCAGTCGCAATGGACAACAGAAATATTAACAATTTACAGATCTCTCTCGTAACTTTTAACTCTCAAAATTTTTAATAAAACTACATACAATGCATCGATAAATTACTATATATATATATATACATAAATTTATTATTATGATACTTCCAAAACCATTTTTCACTTTATTTGCAACATGTACCAAGGATTTGTAATATCTACTATATACGTATACATTGTGAATAAAAGTCATTAATAATATTTTTTATTCTTTAAGAAAAAAGAATGAAGAAATTTTATGACAACTAAAAATTCCCAATAAATCACACCTTAAAGATTACAAAAAAAAAAATCTTGCACTTGAAATAAAAAAAAGGGACATTGGTTTCCAAAAATTCAATGAACCAAATCGAATATGTCTTCCATTGGTTTTTTTTATTTTAATATAAGGAATAAAATATTATTTTTGTTCTTTGTATAGGCATATATGCATCTCTATATTGTTAACTATATAGTAATATAGTAAAGGAGTTAAAATATTATGTTTTATTGAAAATTCGTGTTATTATAGAGAGCTTAAAAATAAATTTGTATTTTTAATAATAATAATAATAATAACTGATTCTTGGGATGCATCCATGCATCTTAATAATTTCCATTTTATTTCAAAATATTATTATTTTAATTAATATTCTTGGTAATCAAGAAATTTATTCTAATGTTGAAGAAACCCCAGTAAATTTCCGGTCTGTTGTTGGGGAAAAATAAAAATAATCTTTAACAACCTTAAGTGTACAATTTTTAAGTTTAATGAACGCAATATTTCAGATTCACGATCCCAAAGTAAATGTTAAAAAACCCAAAACTTAAGTCCGTGTCTTTCACTCGTCATATTTCAGTTTTTTGCTTTCCTGTAGTAATTTTCAAATTATTTGAAAAACGTTTTGGAATTGGCTAAAGATATCATCGATGCTTTGGTTTTTCGTGCAAAATCGATTAGCTCAGCTTGCAAGTTTAAGTAAATATCCCGGAAGATACAATGGAATCGTGATACCAAGATTATTCTGACTTCTTCAATTTTTTTTTTTTTATTAAAGTTACCAAATCACTAGGTGGGATACCTTTTATACTAAAGAAGTATGGATTTGGTAATTAGGACAGGAAGTTTAGACGGGATTAAAAAGTGGGACAGTTAGTAGGTAATCATTTACACTTTTCTTAAAACGGCGCAAGTCGTAAATTAAGCGTCCACCAGCTGTCGGGAACAACTTTAATGGGAGAGCATTCTACATTCTCGAGGTGCGAATTGAAAACGAATCTCCGAAGCTCGTTCTGGGAATTTTTACGAAATATGGATGCGAAGTTGAAGCAAATATGGATGTGAAGTTGAAGAAATTAAATTTTAAAAAGAAACATATATTATATTATGTACATATGTTTATCTTAAAGATTCAAATTCTCTGTTTAACATTGAGCAAAATTTATTTAAAAAATTTTTATGAATTATATTTTGCTCATAAATTTTCACCAGAAAAAGTCTACAATGTGTTTGCAGCGAAGCGCTCTTAAATTAAACATTAACATTAAGAATTTTATACTATTGTTCCAAAGTAAAGTTATATAAACACTTGTACACGCCAATTTTGACTAAATATGGAAATATTTAAAAATCTTTATTCGATTATAGTGCATTTTTCATAATATATATATTTTTTATTTTTTTTAAAGAAAAATAAGGATAAGAAAAGTTTGGAAAATTTGTAAATTTTTCACATTAAAGATAAAAATATTATAGCCAGGTGTTACACACAAAAAAAGTATTTTAATGAATTTCAATATATACATTTTTTTTTCTTTCAGTTGAGACAAGTTTTCCAATGAAAATATAGCAAATTTATAAGCAACAAATTTCAAAAAGAGATAAAAATATATTAAATATGTTTATAATGTATAAATTCTACATAAATAATTGAAAATTTTTGTTAAAGCACGTTTTTGTTATATTCCTATGTATCTATATGTACAATGTACTTAGTTTTCTATATATAATGTTAACTAAATGCAAAGGAAACTTAGAAATTTAATTTTAAAGTAAACATTATAAGAAGAATTATCTTGTTGGTCTCTTTTTGATTTAAAATTAAATCTTTTTTAGAGCATTAGATATTTTGTTAAATATTAAATAGAAGTAATGATAATCAGGTCACACTAGAAATGTAATAGTAAGAACTCAACCTATAAAAAGAATTCAAATTATAAATTGAATTGGTAGAATTAAGTATATTTACAAAAAATGTCTTAGAATTCTGTTTCTTCAATAATATTCAAGCTCTATTTTGTCAGTTTAGATTTGTAGAATATGGAAATTTTAGAACAAATAATCAAAATTTGTGACCTCTACTTGCTGGACGCTCTTAGTCAAACTGAAAACATTTTATTTATTTATTTATTCATCTTCTACCACTATTACAATTCATTTTTTTTTGTATCATATCTTAAAGCCAACTACTTGTTGTAACACCCATGTCTATGTCGCAATTATGTCGCAATTTTTTAGTATTCCCTATACTCAAGGTTTCCGTCAATTTCATTTTAATCATAGACATATATGGCCCTAGAAAACGGATAACAGAGGAAAAAATTCTGTACTTGATTTTTATTTATTTTTGCCCTATTTTCTAAAATTTTAAGTTTCCACATTCAAGATGTACTTGATGTACTTGATTTTTATTTATTTTTGCCCTATTTTCTAAAATTTTAAGTTTCCACATTCAAGATTCTAAAGTATATGTTATGTTTTGTTCAACAATCAAAACATAATCAGTTATTTTTCTAATTAAATTTAACAGGCCTACGATGAAAACTTATCTTGCAATATTAAAGTCTGAAACAGGGTTTCAATGAAATAGTTTGGATTTCTAAAAATCTATCAAATTTTTGCTCATTTTATTTTTTAGTCAGAGCTGTTAGTTCATTTTAAAATGAAAAACCAAAAACAATTTCTGCTCGTCTTGGTAATATCGTTATTGCGTGAATGCAATAATAATTTTTTATAATAAAAAAGTATTTTAGAAATAAAAAATGATTTACCTTGAATTGATGTGATGCAAATAATAAGAAAATACATTTTATCCTCATTCGAATTTTTTAACCACATTATGTGAAAACACATTTAATAAAAAATGTAAAAAACTTTTAATTATTTTTTTTTTTTTCAATTATATTTTTGATATTTAAATTTTATTCAGATTTTTTCTAATTTTTAATTATTTTTATTATCTTAACATTTTTACTTGATTATTGTAGTAAAAAAAAAAGTATATATTTTATTACAAATATTTTATTATAGATATTTAATTCAAATTACTAATTCATTTTCTTGATTGCAAAAATTTTCGTTTTCATTTCTACTTTTATGTTATTTATTCGATTTCACTGCTTTAAAACAATTCAAATTTTAAAACATTATTTTTTTTTTATTTTATTAAAAATAAATTTCATAATATTTTTTTGTTATACATATAAAGCCAATAAATAAGTTTAAAGGTACATAAACTGCATTGAAGAAAGGAAATTGAGAATTTAGAAGTTCAAATTAGTTTGAACTTTGTCTATGCAATTAATTGCACATTCGTTCAATCGACAGAAATTATGACAGATTGAAATATTCTAAATTGTTGAAATAAATTATAGATTCTGATGATCACTTAAATATTAAATAGTTCTGTGTTCTGTCAATAGTTTAATCGAAATTGATATATGATTTTTTTTTGAAAATTCTACCGCCATAATTCAAAGTAAAATGTTCGGGATTGAAATAAAAAAAAAAAAAATTCTGCAAATATCTAAGCAATGCGAATCTATCTTTAAATTCTACATTGTTGAAGTAGTTACAGATTTCTTTCTTATTTATAGTTAATTTAGTATTTCATATCAAAAATATTTTGATAAGTTAGAATAAGCACTAAATAAACAATTTTAATATTCATAGGGGTGTAACAAAATTTAACAATTACTGATTTTATTAAGTAAAAAAAATAGATCTTTGCTTTATAAGTTCATTCAGCCGAATATCGCGCAGATATTCATTTGAATTCTTATGGATATTGAGGATAGGTGTTGTTTTTTTTTTAAGTGGAGAACTTTAATTTGTTTTCACTTACGAGTTTCTACTCGTTCTCATCATTCGCTATAAAGTCTATTTAGTTTATCCGTTTGGTTTGAATATTATCTGTAGGTCGCACGAATTCGGCCCGTTAATATCCGGCTTTACTGTTCTAGTTATTTTCTTCTTATTTGTTATATTTTTTGTAGTTTTCGGTAAATGACTCTTTATAAGGATCATTAAAAAAGAGTTTTATATAGAATTGTATTGTAATTTAAATATCAAAAAATGTTTCAATTAACTGCTATACATATTAAAATTAGATGGTTAGAAATAATGCAATCGATTGCGATTATGTATAAAATAATGTAAAAGTGTTAATTATTTTTGTTTTTATTTATTTTTGTTAATTAGTTAAGTTGTTGTATTATATTTATCTAGGGTAATTGTTTGTCAAATAAAACTAGATATTTTGAAAAATTGCATTATAGTTAGTAGAAGCAAATAATTTTACCAGGATACGGTTGATAAATTTTGTGAAAAAACAAAAATTTCAACAAATCAAGAATAAAAAATTATTTTGCATTTTTAGCGAGTTTTCCATCCAAAATGAAAAAACGGACTATATGTCCGTCTGTATGTCACGCACTAAAATGCTTATAAGAACTATAAACTATACGTTTACTTTCACCCAAGCTGAAACAAGAAATTCTGTACGTAAAGATATAGAAAAAAATAGCTTTTGAAGCTTTTGAAAGGACAAGGAGCGCATAAAACTTACTATAATTTTAAATATTTTTAAAAGTTTTAATGATTGAAATAAATTGGTACGTGAGTAAAAGATGTTGATTCGAGGCCTAAAACAAATTTTAGCCCCGAATGGGTCCAAGAATATGTAGATTAAAAAACTTATATAAATGTTTTGCCCCATTTGATCAAAATTGGTACGTACATATATGAAAAGAGAACGATCGTAGAAATATTTAAAAAAAAAATCCGGATAATATTTTAAATTGAAATGTTGAATACGAGCTGCGTGTAATTCATTTATGAGGTGCTGGTCTAATTTTTTTTATTTTGATTAGTTTTATATAGCGATTTAAATTTTATAGTAACTAAATACAAAATCCTTAGTGATCATTGTCAGAATTACATATTACTACATTTTTATTCTAGAATAGTTTGTAGCTAGGTAAGTAGCTAGCAATAATGATCACGTTAAATTTTATATAAATTATGCTTTATATAAATTATATAAATTTTGACATGCATTTCCGGCACGACAAATAATAAATACATAATCTTTAAACAATTGATTAAAATTTTATAACCAATTTTTTTAATTTCGATTTCATCTTTTCATAATATAAATTGTAATATTGATCTACACACTAATTAAAGATCACAAAATACAATTTATAAATCAAGGTTTTAAATTTCTTAAATAAATATTTTTCATATGCTTAAATATTGTAAATTTCCAAAACTTGAATATGAAATTCAAGCATAAGTTCAATTCAAATTATTTTTACAATTTACACCATTATTAAAAATAAAAAGATCTAAGCATAAGAAATTTAATTGAGACATTAAAATGTATTTCACATTTAGGTATTCCTTTAAATGTAAAATAGTAAAAATAAATATTGTAATTAACTTTTTAATTTCTAAAGACTTTTTCTTTTTTTATTTTATTTTATTTTTTTTTTCAATTTTATTAATTTTACCAAAAATTTTCTTTACTAGTTAATTATTATCTTTTTTATATGTTTTTCCGTGACCGACAACCAATTAGAATTGATGATACTTCGAAACTGAAAATATCTTCATTTGAAATTCATCATGAATCCTTTTTTCCCAAAGAAAAAATAAGGAAAAACATCAAAAAATGTAAAGATGTGAAAATTGCATCTCTTTCAAGGACTTTTTTTTTGTGTGCTAAAATTTCCTTAAAAATTGTATATCCAGAAAGTTAATGATGCTGTTAGTATTATGAAAACTCTATTCCCATACTGGAAATTATAATACAAAAAAAAAAATTCATTTGGAATTTTATATGTTTAAAAAATATTGAATTCTTATGGAAAAATGTATATTTCTGATTTGCCCTAAACACAATTGGAAATTTCAAGCTTGCGCTGTTTCGAATTTTCAAATAAAAATTCTTATTCCAAATTTTGGATTTAACATTTGTTGAATGTAAACAAAAATAAAGAAGTCACGTGGCTTGAGGAAATTTATGATAAAATTATATATATTATAAAAAATTTCTCTTGTAAAGTTTTATTTTTATTATTTTTTTATCAGAATCAGACAAACATTATTTTCTCTATATAATGTGTGTTAAGATTTATTTTATTCTCTTCTAAAGTTTTCCCAAAACATATTTTGTTTTATTTTTTTTATAAAACTTTTAAATTATGTGTTAAATTAATTATTTTTGGAGTTCAGGTTCAAGTATTGAAAATTCTACTAGTTTTATATATTTTTAGTTTCGAATATGGTTTTAAATGTTATTGCCTTAAAAAAAGGTTGTCAACATTTAAATCCTTTATCAGAATTTCCAGACAAAATATTGCTTTAGATTTTTCGGATAATCAAAAATTAATATATACGTCTTTTATATGAATCAGATCAGATTTTGTTATCGTTTTTAAGCAATGAAATTAACTTTAGTCTTACAAAAGTTTTAATAGCTTGAACCCAAATCATTTTCGCCATGGTTGTAGTGGGTTAATTTATTTTATAAAATCTTTATTTAACTTGGCTAGTTTCAATTTAAACTAACTCGAGACATGTAAGAAGTTTGACAGCATAATATAATTTTAAAAAATTTCCTCTGTTAATTATATTTTGATTTGAAACTATATACAAGACAATACCAATTAAATATTAAATTTTGCTTTATTTTTCTCATTAATAAAAGTTTAGAATTTGCATTATTTTACAGAATTAATTATTGGTTAAAAAGTAGATGCATGCAGATTTGTAATCAAAAAATTCTCATTTATATAATTTCAAAGGATAATGAATTTCTGTGTGAATAATGATTATAATGTATGAAATAATTAAAAAGGATACACTTTTTTAAGTATATGTCTGCAAATTTATACCTCAATAAGGGTTGAATTTCTATATTTCAATCCCTAACTTTAATTACTGTTCTTTTCTGTACCTACAATATATTTTAATATTTATAAATAAAATTTCGAACATGAACAATGCATTAAAAAATTGCTTAAATTATAAATCATATTTGCGAAGGCTAAGCAAAGTTTACTATATGAATTTCTAGATGCCATATGTTAAATTGCACTTTTAATTACATATATACTACTGTAATTAGACACTAAACTATTTATTGTTAATAGTACCCAAATATAGGGTCCGAACCTATAATCCTAAGATGAAAAAAAAAATTGTATATTCATGATAAGCACATACTCTGTTGTAAAATATAATATTCAGAATTTTTGTATACATAAAAAAACAAAAAGATTTTGCGGTAAAACTTTTCAAGTTAATTAACTTTCTTTCTCATGTAACATAATTTAGTTTTTTTTTTTTATTTCATTCCAAAATACCTTATTTTTTTTGTCACTTATGTATTTACTTACCTGTATGAAGTAATCTTTTCATAATAGAGTAGATAAATAAGTGCTCTTGTTTTCTCTTTTGTTTATGATGAAATATTTAAAGAACAACATTGAATTTTTGTACAAATGTCCTTTTGAATTTTTTTTGCAAATATTTTTTTTATATTATTTTAAATTAATGGAGATTTGTTACAAGCTTCAAAACATTCCTAAACTGTATTATTAATTTCTTGAAGTATTTCTAGGATAGCCAGCGTATTGAATCTTACGATAATTATAAAGAGAGTAGGGTTTCCAATTACTCGGCAAAATCAATTAACCGAGTTTTCGAGTATCTGTTAGGAAAATTAACCGAGTACTCGATTAACCGAGTATTTAAAAAAAAACATAAATTACATTTAAATGATTATTAATACTTATTAAAAAAAAAAATTAATATTAGTACGGGGCACTGAATTATGACCGCATGAATTATGACCGCGGAAAAAGTTTGTATGGGCGGGCAAAATTCATTTTTAAAATGAATTTTGTCCGCGCAACAAAATGTCTTTTGACCGCGCGGTCAAAATTCATTTTATTTATAAATTGAGTCGCGGTCAAAATTCATTTTGAAAATGAATTTTGCCCGCACATTTTCTCGCGGTCAAAATTCATTTTTTTATAAATTGAGTCACGGCCAAAATTCATTTTGAAAATGAATTTTGTCCGCACATTTTGCCGCGGTCAAAATTCATTTTTTTTAAATTGAGTTGTTGCCGGGAACGCGAGTATTATGCACAAAAGTTATGGAGAAGATACAATTCATTTTAAATGACTTATTTTAAAAAATGAAATCAACCCTCCGATAAAATATTGTGTTCTAAGCAAAAGGGCAAGGGCGCCAGCCGCAAATCCCACTGACCAACCTCCCGCCCGCCGCCCTGCTGCCCCCATCATACAGACTTTCTCATACAAAATATTATGAGTCATTTATTATTAAAATCTGAAAACTCTTGGTTAGCTTAACGTGACTAACATTAAAGTTTAAAAATGTAATGTTTTACATTTTATTTTTAATCAAGGTATTATTCTGTTTAAAGTTGTACCTACATATAATAAAACTAGCTATAGTTATATATGGTTGTTTTTCCATAATATATTATACATACAATATTAATAGATAAATAATACAAAATTTTTGTTGCTTTTTATGACCTTGTTACAACACCAATTCAGTATTGTTATCATCAGCAATTGAGAGAACAATACCCTGATTTTCTTTGAAATTTTTCTATTTTCCTTTTTTTACCTTCGTTTGCTTTTCTATTTTTTTTTTTTTTTTTGCTTTTTGCTATAACACATCAGAAGGAAAATTTCTCTGCATTGTATTTTCATTTAAGGAATTTATCATGTTGTTTTTAAATTTAATATATCTATGGTTTAAAACAAAAATATCGATTCAAAACATTTTTTTCGTTTTGATGAAATAAGTTTAATAGATTTCAATGTAGTAAATTCAGTCTCTTTTGCTTTAATCCAGCGATATGAGTAAGAGAAAAAAAAAAATAAACATAAAAAAGACTAAACATTATGTCTCTTGTACTACATACATTATATTCCGATACAAAATTTTGTGGTTAAAAGTTCAACATACAATATTCTATTAATTTTGCTATCCAAGAATGCTTGTAAAATTATCCCACATCAATTTTAATACTCCTTCGAACAAGCAAAAGACAAAAAAAAAAAAAAAACAAAAATTATCAAAAATCCTTAAATACTAGGGATGTCTGATGGTTTTTCATTATGATATAAAATTTCACAAGGATACATTTGAATAAATTAATTGAATTATTTACTACCTATAACATAGTACATACTTAAAATAAAAAAAAAAAACCATAATATGTACAAATGTACATTGTAGATATACACATAAATATGTACGATAAAATCAATGAATAAAATCTGGAGTAAAAAAAATTTTTTTTTTTTTTTTAAAGAATATACACACGATTCAGTTTTATATATTTTGTCATTTGTGTGATTGTTGATTGACAAGATAATTAAAGAGCAAATACTGATAATATTTTTCATTTTAAGTTTGGGGTGACAAATTAAGCCTATTAAAAATATCACCAGGTTAAATTTATGCAGAATGAAGATGATAATTTTTTTTTATTTTAATGTTTCAAACAAAATGCTTGAAAATTATGTTGGGCATATTAAAATGATTGCTGGTGATGTATGTAAATATATACTATTACAAACTATCGTGTAGTAATAATGTTAAATAATATTAAATTTCATTTATGTGTTTAGATTTACACATGTGACATAAAGAGGTGGATATTATTAGATTATAGATTACTTTATTAGAATAAGTATTAAAGCTGTAAGAATTTTCTACTCCGTAAAAGAACATTCTTGTATAATTAACTGTGGTCTGTTTATGGTATGTGAAGTTTTTTATTTTAATAATATTAATATTAATAATCTTATTTTAATAATATTATACTAGTACTAGCTAGTACTATCCCGTAATCAAAATTTGACTAAAAATAGTTTTTATCATGTATGACGGGTTGTTTTGTCCTTACTCGGCTGTAGGAATATAATAATCGCACACTCATTTCAAATTCATTTTTATTTATGTTTTGTTTATATTTGTTTTAAATAAACAAAAAACAAAAGAGTTTGGACTCAAAATCAGTCAGTTTCAGATCACGAGTATTTCAACAGATATTGCATTTATATATAAAAGCTTTTTAATCTGGCCGAGCATTGACAAATCATAAATACACGAATACGACAATATTAAATATTTTTAAAAGGTATACTTAAATGTCTCTTCCGAGATGGAAAACAAATTCTTTAATTTTAAATCAAAAATATTTTTTATAATTTTATCTTTAAAATTTTCCATTTTTCAACTTTTTATATATATATTTTTCTTTTATGATAAATCTTTCATTTTTTTGTTTTTGAACTATAAAAATATAGGTATATATATATGTATATATTTTTTTGCAACAATTTTTTGAAAATGCATATGCGAAGCTTTGGTTCTTTATTCCTAAAAATGCAAAAATTAAGTTAAAGAAAAAATTCAATATTTAAACTTTTAATGGAATTCTGTTATGATGAAGAAGATTTATTGCCCTTAAGAATAATATTTCTTTTCTTGCATTTTGTTTTTCATCTTTTTTTTTTCTTCTTATTTTTGAAGATAAGAAAAAAAATATTAAGTTTGAAAAATGTTATTGATTGTGTTTTTTAGTACTAAGAATAAATTTTTATGAAATTTTTGATATAAAAAATATGTTAAAAATTAACATTTAAAGTGGTTAGAAAACATCAAGTTAATATTAAAATTTTTATTTAAACATCAAATCAAGTGTATTCGTTTAACCTGCAAGTGATAGGACCTTTAAAGTTAGAAGAGCCGTATGATTGTCATAGTATTTTAATAAGATTTTATTTAAATAACACATGTAATGTTCGAAATGTTAATTTATATAGTACACAGAAAAAAATTTGCTCGTACTCATTACGTCAAAAAAGTTCGTTAATGACATTCTCGTTAAGATAACGAAAAATAATGAATAAATACGTTTTTGTAACGTAAATTTCGTTTATTTTCTATTACGAACCTTTTTTTTCATTTTTAGTACTCGTTAAAAAAGTTCGTTATCGTTAAATACGGGAAACAAAAATTTCAATCCATACAGAACTTATATTTTCCATTTTACACATTGCCGTAAATTTAGTTCATAGCTCAGTGGCAGAGTTGATGGATTGCAATGTTTAGGACAGTGGTTCGAAGCCACAAGCGGGCATAAAAAAATTATTAAGAAAAAATTAAATAAAAAAATTTTAAAAATAAAGAAAAAAAATTAATAAATAAAAAAATAAATAAAATAAAAAAAAAAAATAAATAAAAAAAAAAAAATAATTAAAAAAAAAAAAAAAAAAATTAAAAAAAAAAAAAATAATAAATAAAAAAATAAATAAAAAAAAAGAAAAAAAAAATAAAAAAATAAAAAAGAAATAAATAAAAAATTAAATAAATAAAAAAAAAATTTAGTCTAGTAAATTTTTTCTTTCGTATTTGCGGTGTTTTTGCTGAAGAATTTGAAAGGTTTTTGGTTTTGGGGTATAACGAACTTTTTTAACGAACTACGAGCTTTTTTTAACGAAATGTTCGTTGTAGCCAAAATAACGAATTTTTCGTTGATTTTAACGAATTATTTAGTTATTAGTACGAGCAAATTTTTTTCTGTGTATGCATTCCACTATCTCATTGTTATACTTATATTTAGATATTATATAGTAATGAGAGCTAATATAGTCGGGAGGTTGAAGAATCACTTATATAATTTTGGAAAATTTTTTAATCAAAATGAAATAATATAAAGAAATTTCATAATATATTCTACAGCTTATTTTCCTATACCATATTGTAAAAATTAAACGCCAAATTTGTAACAGATTTCGATTATTTCTTTCTACTAAGTTTTTATCTTCATCAAAAAAAAAAAAAAAAAAAAAATAAATAAAAAAAGTTTTTTTTTTAACAGATTATAATTCTTTTTTAAATATCAAATTAAGCCATTAAAAAATATAAAAATATCTCCTCATTATTTTGACAAGACAACATCATTTGGTCCAATTGGTACAAAAGAAAAAGTTTTCGGACAAGCTTTTACTACGTGTGATTAATGGCAATTCAAAATCAAGGAAAATCTTTTTCAAATCATTTTTCAATTCAGATGACTGTTTTTTTTTTTTTTTTTTGCCAAAAATAAAAAGGGTTATAATTAATGGCTTTTATAATGTATTTTTTTAATACGTGATGATGACGGAAAATAAATAAACTTTACCTAGTTTTCCACTTTTTGGGAAAATTTCCTCATTTTTGAAATGAAAGGATTGTAATTAAGGCAAATTTTTCCGATAAACTGAAAAACTTATAAAAAAATTTATTAAAACACTATAACCAAATATGAAGGTAGATTACAGTCACCACGGAGTGTCATTGTAATATTTAGAAATATTCCACTTATATAAAATAACAATAACTACGTATTAAGTACTTAAAATTAGAAGGACATATACAAGGACCTGCAGAGCTTTGCTCAAAAGAATTAAAAATGTTAAATATTTTTCAATTCACTATTTTTAAGAAGATTTTATAAACATGAAACTTTTGACATTAGTTTGTTGAAACCATAATAACTGATTTGAAACTAACTTTTGTCACATCAGAAAAAGTCAAGGGCATCACATGTGTACGTAGTAAAAATAGATCTGTATATACAATATACTATAAACATAAACACATATATGTATATATTTTGTTTTAAAATTTATGATAAAATTTAAGTAAAAAATTTCTCTTATAAATTAAATTTTTAACTACATAATAATTATGGAGACCCCATATTTAAATTTGTTGAATAGATTGCAATTAAAAAATCATCAAAATTTTATTATATATTTTATATTAAAAACTAAAATAATATTATAATATTTATATATGTATATATAAATAAATTAATAATTTCCATTAAGAAACAATCATGTCATTTTGACATGACATTCAAAAAGTTTGTTAAAAGGTTTTTTTTTTGTTTTTTGAATAATGGTGATGGTTGACTAAATTTGAAATAATATTTTCATTAATTAATTTTATTTATTATTAGAATAAATATAAATATCTATGTAACAAAGATTACTTTCCTATACCCTGTTTCAAAGAGATGCTAATCAGTTCACCAAAGATATAGTAAAATTCTAATTGGCAAAATATGATTTTTGGCATAATTTCATGTTTTCCAAACTTCCTCAAAGACACTCTAAAAAATTTCGATGGCAATATAGTGTAGTGTTAATAAGTTTATTTTGTTCTTAAGTCACTTTTACAAAATAAAATATTGAATATCCGAATTATAAAATTTGTTTAATTATTTTGAATAGCCAATATCAAATCCATCTTAATATGAATCCGAAAGGACAAATAAATTCAAAACATCAATAAGAACGTTAACGAAAACTTTACCTGTCCTTTTATTATGAATACTGAAATTTTTGATATTGAGGAAACATTTTATTTTAACAAAAAAAAATCAAAAGCAGTACTATTAATTAACATAATTAACCTTGTTATATAGTATAAAATATAATTATTATAATAACTATATAAATGTACATAATATATAAAATAGTATAACTAACTACTATTATATTATATTCAAAAAATATTTTCATTTTACTAATTAAAAATTATAATTCATTTTACACATGTCACAAAAGAAGCTATTAATTTTTCATGCAGATTTTAATGAAATTATGTAAATCATTTCCATCAGTCTTCTCTACACCTTCAACACAAGTTTTCCTAAAAGAAAATAATTTCTAATAATTTTTTTTTAAAAAAAAATAATTTTTTTTATGTACATATAACTTTTTATTCTTGAGATGCTACTACTCATCTATCTGAAAAAGTAAAAACAATCGACCACCAAGATTTTATATCATTTTCGTTAAAAAATAAAATCTATATAGGTTTTCATATGCAAGAAAGATTTTTATTATTTTTAATTTGTTTCGGCAATAAGGACCATTTTTTATAGTTTTAGTTGGTTATGCGTTTACAAATTTCCCGTCAACATAAGAGAAAGCTATGAAATTGATTTTATGAAAGTGAAGTTTACCAAAGAAATTTTGAAATATTCTAGACGAAGAAAATGTTAAAATTTTTTAATTTCATCCTGTTCTTACCAACTTTAGTATCTTACACAACTTAAATTGGCTTATTTTAACTTTAGTTAAATCTTACACTGTACACAACTTCAAAATTCCATTAAAAAATTTACAAGATAAAATTTGTGGAAAGATTTTTATGCAATTTCTTGATTATTTTTAGTTTTTTTTTTTTTTTCAAAAAGTTTTTCTTTTGTGGAGCCACAAGTTTTAACGTTTTTATTTCTATTTTTTTTTTTTTTTTATCTTTGTTAAGATTTAATAGAGGTTTAATGCCATCTGGCGCGGTTATAAAAGCACAAACTTTTTTTTAATGTACGAAAAGTTTTCATTACATTGTAATTTATTAATGAACGAGAAAAATATATTCGTGCATGGTTTTTATGGTTAAATAATTTTATTTAAAGATAAGAAATTACTTCCAGAAAAATAAAAAAGATGATTTGATAGAAGCAAAAAATAAAAGAACACAAAAATTTGAATCGGCTTATTTTAGAAATTATGGTAAGTCAAAAATTGGTTATTAATTATAGGCCTTTTTGAAAATATTTCTCATGTTCATATGTGGAAAAATTATTGGAATTATATATAAAAGAATTAATGGATATACACTTGACACTATAGAACAAATTATATCAAATTACTATGTTGAAGAAAGACAAATTATTTAGTTGTTAGAAAATGAAAATTTCAAATCCAATTTGCGGTTTGTTAGTACAGAGTTTTTGTTTTATTGAAATTCCAAGAGGCACGAAATATATTTGCTTATAATTTTAATTATAAATTGAAAGTTGATATTGATATTCTAATCTTTACCAAATAACCACAGATCAATAATTGAATGTGATACAGAATGAGTTTAAAAGTAAACACGTCTGATTCATTATTAAAACACGTCTGATTTATTATTAAAAATTCAACTTATATCTGCTTACATGTTTCATTAATTAATGCTTCTACATCACTAAATATAAGTAATATTTAACATCTAAATATAATAACTCATATATATTTTTTTAAAATTCGAACAAGAACTCGAAACAAAGTTCCAACACCAAATCAAATTCAAAATATGTGAAATTTATACCACTATAAGACAGTAAATATAATATTGTTCTTTTTTCAATTTTGTTTACTCACTTGTAAAACAAGTAAGCGAAATGAAACTTTTTTTTTTCACCCCAAGGTGAAATTCACACATCATTGTCTTGTATTATATTATAAATATTTTTCTGTGTAGACACCTAACAAAGTGAAAAGAGTTTTACATTTTAATTTTTAAATTAGGTGTTTACAATTTTTTTAGCTGTTTTAAATGTTGCCAAAAAATGAACATGAAACTATTAACTAAAAATTTCTATAGTTCATGAATATAGTTCATGAACTCTATGTGCTTTAGGTATGTATTAAATTAAATAAATTTCTTAGAAAAATATTATTTCAACTTTTTTAGAATCGATTCAATGAGAAAATTCGTTCAATTAAATTTTCTTTAAAATCAATAAAATATTCTTTTCCATCCAAATTCGTTGCTGACGGGAATATGTAAATAAATATTGATGTGACATAGTCTTGCATCTTTTTTGAATGAATTTTCGGTTTTTGAATGAATTTTCGGTTTTTGAATGAAAAGTTACACTTGGATAAATCCAATCCAAAACTTTGTTCTAAAAATATTCTATTTTCAAAGAATGCATTGATCGTACTTTGTAGAAGTCCAGTAAAGGATTCTGACCTGTGACATTATTTAGGTATTACTACTAAAACTTAACTATCCAACCTCACCATCGAGTACTATATTGACTAGATATTTTAACATCTCGGAGTATTACATCGAGTATGACATTGACTCACTAGAAGTTTCGAATACCAGATTTTGCATTATAAATATTTATTTTTCAAAAATTAAACAATATAATTAAAAATTAGGAAACCAAGTGAAATGGCATTAAATTAATATATTCGGACAAAATAATATAAATGTTGTTGGTAAATTATACACATAATATTCCAATTATACTTCTCCTATAACTTTTTATTTTCAGATTTCTTGTTTAATTTATGCTTTTGAAAATAAACTTTTTTATTTCCTATACTTTCAGTCTTCCATTTAAAATATCATCATTGAAATCTCAGGTAGACAAAAATAAATTTTGTTAAACAAAATAGGTTACTTAAAGGAATGCAGACAAAAAAAAAAAATAGCTGAAAGATTCCTTAAATTCAAGCAAAAATAAAATTGTTTTTTTTTTTTTTTTTACTGCTTAAAGAAGCATATTTTATGGTGTGCAATCTAGAAAATGTAAAATTTCGTCAAAAATTAATAGAACAATACCCTTTTAAATTTACTTAGGTTTTTGAAATGTTTAACTAAACATGTGTGTCTTACAAATACTCTATGTACCATAGTTTACATACCAAAACATGAGATATCATCAGAAAAATAATTTTGTACAAAGTTCTTTAAAATAGTTTTAATTTACCAATAGTGTAAATAGAAAATTTCTTTAAGGAAAACAATCAATAACTGAACCTTTGATTCTAGTTCCGCCAAAATAAATTGAGTGTTTGTAAATTTTAACTATTGGAGAAGTTAATGTACAAATCTAAGTAAAATTATACAATTCGAATTTTGCATGCTGATATTTTTATCAGGGCTCAACATACGTCATTTAATGAACACTTTGATATAAATTGAATTCAAGAACTATACTCTAAGCAAAAAAGGACAATAATAATATAAGAAAATTTAAATGATAAAATTTAAGCTCTGGCACTATCAATTATCACTTTCAAACATTATAGTTTACTTTATAAATATACTTGAATGAATAATACCAAATTTTACAACGTACACTGAATGCAAAGGTTATAATTAAATATTCTCTTTTTTAAGGAATATTACCAAAAAAAAAACATGAACATGTGTTGGGAAAAAAAAAATTTCTATGTTCATTGTGCTCTAAATTATCCTGTTTTAATAAAGTTTGCACACAAAAAAGCTTTAAACAATGAAATTTGAATCCGTGTGTATAGTCCGGAGTATATACAAAATTCAAATGTATGTAATGTTGTATGTTGTGTACATATTCTACAAAAATGCATATGGGATAAAGTTGCTGGTTGGAAAATTATAATAGAACCAAATAGAAATCAGTAAAAGTAATTTGAAAAAAAAAAAAAAAAAAAAATCAAAATTTCAATTATAAGTATGGGATAGCTACAGTTAGTACTTAAATTTCAAAAGATTTGACAAAAAATTCTTTTTCTTTACCATAATTATTCTCATTAACAAGATCAGATGAAAGTTAATAAAAAAAAATGGAATACGCATATAATAATTAAAAATTATTTTTTCAAATACCATATCTCTTTAAATTTTAACTTTTATACTTAATGTTTGTGGGGAAACGAATCATATCGTAACGATGTATTGTTTATCAAAAAACTACAGATTGAGAATAAATAAGTTAACAGCGACAAAATTTACCTAGTTTACATGATCGGATATGAGTTTTCGTTGGGTTCATTTTTAATATGAAATTTTTCAACTCGACGAAAACTTAACTCTGTTTCAACCCTATCATGTAAACTAGGTAATTCCATTGAGTAATAATATTTACAAGAGGGTCAGAATTCATACAAGTAAATTTCAGAATTTTTTTTTTCAAATAACTCAAAAATGATGACAATATTTTCAATGTATTGAATAAAAATTTCATACTCAAATGTGTTTATTCATAATACAATAATAAAAATAATAAAATTAAGAATAAACACATTTGAGTTAAAACATTTTACTCAGTCATTCAAAATATTGTCATAATTTTTGAACAAAAATTTACTTGTATGAATTCTGTCCCTCTTGTAAATATTATTACTCAATGGTAATACAGCAGATAATGCGAAGACTTTTATCAGATTGGAAGCGTTGAACATTTCTTCTGCCATTCTCTTCTGCAAATTCTCGACGAAAATTGCTAGATAAACTTAAATATCTGCTAAAATCATATTTTGGGGAACAAAAATAAAGTTATCTGACCCGAATCTTAATGTTCTTAGTGTTCTGTTCCAATCGAATGTAAACTCATGTAATCGGAAGATAAGAACAAGACATAATTCTCTTTCTACAATTACATATTATAATTTTCTATATATATAAATTTTTCGTTGTTTTTGAAAAATATTGATGTGTATTATATAGTTTTTGTACTTCAACTTTAACTGTAAGAAGTAAGAACCCACTACTGCAATTTGCCAGATATTTTAAAAGATAATTATTTTTTATCATTGTAATTTCGAATCAGGATAATGTTTTAACGTTTACTTTTACAGAATGACATTATTTTTGTCAATTAAGTTATTTTCAAAAAAAAAACATATTATTTTATTATTGAAGTAAAAAATTGCTTATTAAATGCGTATTATCTGTACTTAAAAAAAAAATCAAAAACTATCATTAATATTAATCAACATTATTTCATTTCATTTTTTTTTTTAAATATACAATTTTTAAATAATAAATAACAATAATAATAAATCATCAATTTTTTCCCAATAAAAAAAAATTGAAAAATAAAACGAGAGATTACCCTACTTAGTGTTCCTTGTTTTCATCTAACTTTTTTTTTGTTTTTTCTTTATTACTTTTTCAATTGCTCATTTGCTCCACTTTTACCATCAACTAGTATTGCAGAGAGATACAGCAGCAGCTAAATTGATTTGAATATTGTTTCATTATTAAAAGTTTTATTGAAATTTTCACAAACTAGGGAAAAGATAAATATACACAATATACAATTATATATGCAACAGTACTGTGTTTATTTGAAAGTTTAAGCAAACTTCGATCACAGAATGATACATACTGAATAGCCTATTTTCATTAACTGATTCTGAGGCTGAGCATAAAAATTATAAATTAATTTCTTTTGATGATCTAAAAATATAGATAGAAGGAATTTTTCTGAATAAAACTTATAACAAAGTTTAAAAAACCATTTCCACAGTTCAATGAAATAAGCTTTATCAGCCAACGTGCGGTTAGATCAGTGGTTCTTAACCGGTGGTGCACGCACCCCTTAGGGGTGCGAGCTTGAATATTTGGGGGTGCGAAATTGTAATTTTCCAAATTCACGTGTAGCTAGCAAAATAAAAAACTAATCTTAAAAATTCATTTTGGTTAGTAAATTTTTTATTCACAAAACATTTTTTAAATATGTTTGTAAATTATAAACCATAGAAACAAATTAATTTTTGTATTTTTTCTACAATTACAAAAATTCAAATGCGTTTCTATAGTGATTTTTATATTTCCTCGAAATTTTAGTTGATTGTTGCGATTATTCTTAGAAATATAAATACTGATTCGAACATTACATTGAATAAAGATTTAAAAATAATTGAATTTTAGTGTTGATTATTACAAGTTTGAATTTTTGTGTTGAATATTAAAAGTTAAATATTAATAATAAAACAATTAATACAAGTTAATTTTACAAGTTTAGTTGAATATTTATATTCTAATTATTAGAATATAATTTGGTACATTAAAGTCAAATTCAAAAGGTAAGCTAAAATATAGCAATAATAGATAGAAGTTTAATATTTTTTTAGTGTTTTATTAAAAAATTTAATTTAGTATAAAAAATATGTTTTGCATAATGTTTGTTTTTTAATTTATATAAGTCAATAATTTCTGGTAAGGGGTGCGAGAATATTGTTTGAAAATTTTAGGGGTGCCGGTAGCTAAAAAGGTTAAGAACCACTGGGTTAGATTATCAATTAAAAAAAAACATAATTCACATAGATTACTCATTAATTCAATTAAGTTTGCTTTGAAGGTTTCATTTTTAATTTGTGAATGCCGAATGCTTAAGTGTTAATTAAGCTCAGTTAGTTTATTTACTACTTTACTTATTTAAGTTTTAATTCTTAGAATAATTTCTAACTTAATTCTATACTTAATGAATCATTTTTGAAGTATCTGATCCATGAAAAAGGTTTAGAAATAAATTGAAATTGAAATAAAAAAATATCGAAAAATGTTGATTGTGTTTTAAAATACATAATTATTTCCAATTATATGAAAACAGAAAGCTCTGTTCACATATATTCACATTATAACGACGTAATATAACCGCTAATTCAACAACTCCAAGGATTGACCAAACATTAAAAAAAGAAAATATGACTGATTAATACAGAAGAATATATTGTCAGAATTGTTTGGCACAAAAGAATTATTTATAGTTAACATTATGCCCAATACTCGTTTCCTATATAGAAGCCGAAACAAAACAATAGATAAAGAATTTCAAAAAAATTGTAAAACTCATTTCAAAGATGATGATTTTTTATTTGCAAAAATAAAATAATAACAAAGCAATAAAAAATATAATATCGGATCGAAAATTATTATTGTAGTTTTTTATTTTTTTTATTTTATATTTTTGAAGTATATGCACTTTTACCCATCATTTTATTGGCATATCTAAAAAAAAAAAAACGTTCTATTTATGAGTGTTGGTTACATTTTTATATTATATATAAGAGTCCTTCACTGTATATATTCAATTTTTTAATGTTAGATCGTCTGACATTTGAGAGCTCTCAGATATTGCTCATATTCTTTAAATCTGAAACTTTATTTTTGCTATAATTGAAAGAATTCATATTTTTAGTTAACAATTTTTTGAATGACAAAAAAGGATCATACAGTCATTATCAAATATTAGAAAGCATGATAATGAGTGATTATTCTGTATGATTTAATTTAATTTATTTCAGAATACTAACATTAAAGTTTCCATTAACAATTTTCGTCTAATATTTGAATATTATTAATGTTTTGTGCATTTTAATATAGGGATGCAATCCGTTTGTGAATTCATCAACAAACTCTAATGACTTTTCTTAATTTAACTTCAGTACGACGATTTTATATAGTTTTTTTTTTTTTTTTTAATAATTTGCATATTTCAAAATTATGCAATCATTTTTTTTTTTTTGTAATATTTCCTATATATATAAACTTTTTTAAATAATGAATGTGCTTCAAAATATATACAGAAGAATAAAAGGATATATTATTGAAATAAAACTTTATAACAAAAGGCACCAATCTTCGGAAAATATAATAGTTTTTCTTTTAGAAAGCAAATTTTAATTTTTTTTTTGTTCGGAAAAAACTTTAAAATAATTCCTTTTTTTTTTGTCTAATTTGATATTTAGTTTTAACGGACGAATGAAATTACGTATTTATCACTATTATAAACAATTCACATGTACATAACATCGCAGATAATAGGTCAATGAAGGGTATCCATGAGTATTTGTAGAATAAGATTTAAAATTAAATAAATTGATTATATAGAGATTAATAAAGTATTATATTATTACTATATTCGAAGGCTTACTGCAGCCGTAAAAATACATTCTCCTGCCTGGCTGAATGGAATTATGTATGTTTTATAGATGTTTATCTTTAAGTTTGAAAAACTATAATTATATAAATAAGAAAAATTTTCTGCATTTTATTTCGCATAAAAAAATTAGAAAAGTTTTTTATTACTTTATGGGTTTTTAGTATGAAGAAAAAATATAATTTCTATGTAATTAAATTCAGGTTTTAAAAAATATTTTCTTATAACAAAGAAACATATATACACATACTGTTAATTTTACAGTTTTGCTTCAAAAAATTATTTATTCATTGAATATTAAATTATATCCATTATTTGTAAATTGTTCAAAAGGTTCTTAAAAATAGTTCGTTATGAATATTTGTTTCTTTTGAATTATTATTTTATTAATATATAATAACTTATCTAAAAATTAACTTAAGGTCCGAAATAAACGATAGTCACTCGAGTTGGAGAGAAAGATCTAAGTTAAATCAATCATACTTATTTCGTTCACAAATTTAATAGATGCCTTTTAAATTTTAATTTTGGCGCATAACAATAAGAAATTTTTCATTTTATTTAACTGCTAAAAATATAAAGTTTATTTTAAGTTGTATGTAATTCATTATATTGGTAGATGATATTCTTTAATGAAAATTATAATAAGTCATAAAGTTTATTATTTTGATTTGACAAATAATTCTTCTTTCTATTCTAAACATTTTTACTATTTACTTATATAACTGTTAGTAAGAATTGAACTCAAAGATACGCTTTCAAAAGAATTTTCCACCATTAATAGTTTATCATAGAAAAATTTTTTTAAAAATTTGATTCAAATAAATTCGGACGAATTTTCTACTGATTAATTGAACTGAACAATATGCTCGTTCAAAAAATTTAATAATTTTTTCCACAATTAATTTGGCAATTAATTTTCTTGAAATCATTAAAACTTTATTAACACACATCAGAAAAATTATTCTAAAAAAAGAAAATGATATTAAAACTATTTCATAAAGAAATTAATTTTTTTTTAACTATATAAGAGGATTTTCATTGCATTTTAAGAAAATAAATTCAAACATCTCTTAATATAGTGCTAGTATAGTATATATATCTTATTTAAAATTCATTACACATTTTCTGTTTTCATTTTCAAAAACATAAAACTAATAACATTAATAAATTCGAGGCAACAAAACTGACGTACATAAAACTATTTATATAAGTGAAAAAAAAGCACAGACAGAGAAATTGTCCTCCTAAAAAAAAAAAATTATTACTCTTCTACAGTATACATATATTCAATTTCTGAAATTACTTTATCTGAATTTTTGTAGCGACATAAAAAGAAAAAATTAACTATCAGCAGCGCATTATAAAAGATCTAATCTGAGGAAAAAAAAAATTATTACAGATAATATTATTATTTCTTTTCTTTTTTTTTTTTTATGTTTTTGTGAACATAAAAACTATAGGGATAGAAAGTTCAACAGATACATTCTAAGTTTTAATAATATTATTATAGATATTATGATTTTAATATTTTTATATAAGATCATTAGACCCACAGAGTTTATTTTAAAGAACTTTTCAAATCGACCTTGTTTCATTATATAATCAAACTTAACCGGCCCAGCGTTGCAGAATAATGTATAATATTTTCCAAACTCATGAAGAAAACGAATTTGAAAAAGGACGTAATTTTTAAAAAATCCCTCTTTGACAATCTTAAATGAAAATAAACATAAAATCACTTTGTTGCGCTTTTTTTTTTATTAAAAAAAAAAAGAAGAAAAATAATAATATCTCTATAAAACAAAAAGGGAAAACTACTTTAGTCAACGTGAATGGAATAATATTTTTCATTTTAGTGGGGAAGGGAATGTTTACTTAAAAAAAAAACTCTAAATCACTTTCTTCCAAAATATTAATTGGCGACAAGTTTTTCTCAAAAATTATTTGAAAATATATTTTTGAAACAAAAAATTATCCATAGAAAACAAATTATCATTAGTATATACTTAAATAAATTATTATTGTACAAAAAATTAGCTTATTTTTACTCAAATATTAGCGCGACAATCTAGACTTGTAAATTGTAAAACTCATTCAAAAATGTTTGGGTATCTGTGTAGCTTATACACAATATTGTTGTATGTAGAATAGTATAAACATTTTATCGAAAAAAAAATAAATTAATATGCAATATACATTTTTTTGTTTTCTGTATGATTAATGATTTCCGTACTAAAGTGATATATACAAAAAACTTAAATCTCAAATTCCCATAAAAAGAATTTTATTTTTGTTCCTTTATTGTATGTAGTTCTACTACTAATAATATTAAAAAAAAAAAAAACATGAAACAAATTATGTTGTCCAACACTAGCAAGGACACATTTATTTTTAGCTGCAATGCGAAAATTGCTTTTAAATGCTTAAATAATGCTTCATTAAATAAATTTTTTCAATAATTTCAGATTTATTTCAGACTATAATTTTAAAAAATAAATTTATCAATCAATTAAAATTCGAAATTTTAATCTATACAAATTGAAACTAGAAAATTCAATTTGAAAAAAAAAAAATAACACAAAATTTGAATCATTATTTGGGTTGTAGGTACAATGTGTTTGTGTACTATGGTAATTTGTTGGCTACGATTATAATGAATACCCAGAGTAGTAGGAATTAAATTATATTTTTTGAAAACAATTATATAAAATTAAGTCACAAATCACACTAATGATAAGTATAAGAATTCATTTATGACATGATCTAGAAATTAATTTTATCATACTCAGAATTGATAGGAGATGTAAATTGAGATTCTTTATAACTTCAATGGTAAGAATTTTAATTCCTTTGTTCAGAATAATCTCCGATCCAAGAAGAATTCTTTTTTTTTTATATAATTTATAAGATATCTTTGTAATCATTTTTGTTTCTTTCTTCAATTATTATTTATTTATAATTCATTTTCGAAGATTCAAATATTAATATTATGTTTATATTTTAAAATTTATCAAACAAATTATTTCTTCTAAGAAAAAAATGTTTAGATTTTAGTTATATCAAACATCTGTTTCTTTTTCCAATTTTCTACATTTTTAAGTACCTACACGCAATTTTCGGTTTTATAAAGGGCTTAATGAACAACAACAACAAAAAAAAAAGTAATGTGTGTATGCTAGCTCACGTATTTATTTGATGTTAAAAATACAATATTTTGTTAATTGGAAATCATAATCAAGCCCACAGAAAACTGATTTGATTTTCATTTTTGTGCATTAGTTTTTGGTATTTTGTATTAATTAAAAATATAATTTTCTAACATAATCTTGCATACACACAAAATTAATTGGAAATCATTGAATGAATACTAATTATAATATGTAGTTATAAAAATTTATCATAGAATTGTAAATTCTTATCATTTATATAGAAAATAATTTCCATCAAATTATGCGCCTCAGTTTTTGGTTTTTATTTTTTTATTTTTAATTAGAATAAAATAGAAAATTAAAAGTTTGGAAAATATTTTTTTAAGCTTAATGTTAGATCCAATATATTGTTAGCCGATCGGTCAATGATAATTATACATTTGTTTTTTATTAATTTCGTGAGACCATAAAATACATTTAAATATTAAACCTAAATTATCGAACTATACAGACAAAATTACTGCGACGTCCTTATAACATATTTAATTTAATTAAAAAAATTTTAAATATTGATTTGAAATATTAATCTTCTTGTAAAAGTTCAAAAGAGTTCACTTATTGTTTTTAGTATTTATTCTTATAGTTATCGTCTTTTAATATTTTGTAAGAAAACACAAATTTTAAATTTTATTTATTTATTTTCAAGTTTAAATTATCTCGACTTTATAAATTACGACAACGTTCTGAAATGTTTATTTTTCTGTGTCCAACTAAAGAGTTTTATACTATATTATATTTCTTAAAGAAGGGGAAATTTTGAATTCATAAAACTTTCAGATAATTTATTTCGTTAAACATTTTAATTTTTTCATTCTCAGTTAAAGTCATGCTTGTCGCAACAAGATTTTGTTTTTGGGATTGTATTTCAATAATAACCTTAGAATGCATATCCACTCCATTGCTTCGAGGGTGCGCCATACAAGCTTATCGCCCCATGTTTTATTACAAAAATCTGTTGCTTCCATATATATCCATATCCGTATACTTCACGTCTACTTACAATTTCTGAATATTTCTAAAAATTGTTTAGTCCATTTCCCATAAGAAAAAGAGTAATTCTGCATTTGCAATATTCCAACTTCGTGTTCTATACGCTTAGACAGGGATGGAATGTTAGATAGTGAAAAAAGTTTTTTAGTTTATCAATAAAATGTTAATCTTATAATTATTACACCATTGTCCTAAGAAAGGCTTCAAACAAAACTTTTATTCATAAACTATTGTATCCAATCATTACTTATTTTTTGTTAATGATAAACTTATTGTTCTTGATAAATTTGCAAAAAAAAATAAAAATACGTAGTTTATTATCATAGGGCATAAAAATAACAAAGTATTTTTAGTATCAATAGATTATATAATTATGTATACTCCCTCTTAATTATTTCCAGTCATTATAATTCTGAAATATTTATGTTTTAAGTAGTATTTAAGATATTTTGTCACTTCTATGGCCACTTTTAGTTTTGGTCGACTCAATTGACCACCACAGTGTTCTATACAATTTCGTGCAATTTAATTTCTTATGTGATGTACATAGAGCTCTAACTCTAGCTCTATTTAGAAACTAAATACATGCCAAATTGCATGAGAATATAAAAAACACAGTCGGTTTTTTTGTAGAGCATTCTATGCAAAAAAAATTTCTGAACTTTTTGTTATTTTATTCATATGTATATAAAGAAAACTTTTTTTCCCCTACAAAGTATTGCTTCAACTGCTAATGTACGATAATCAGCATATTGTAAAAATTTATTCAAATCATGTTCCTTGTAGTTTGTAATTTTATTTATTGATAAAAATTTAATAAAAAGAAAACATACATATTATTTATAGAACTCAAGTAACAATAAATACTTTTCTGAACAAATTCTAACAAAGTCGACATCTAATATTTTTGGGAAGCGAATTTATGAATTTAAAAAAATAAATAAAATTTAAGATTTTGTATCTGATGATATATGAATAGACAGACTACTCTAAGATTACCATCTTGAAATGTAAGATTAATTTATAAATCATTACTACATAATACCTAATTAATAATTATAATATTTGTATAAATAGCGGAAATACTTAGAACCTTGTTCATTTTTCAATATTTCTTCGAGTGAATTTTTATATCTTACTTTAGCAAATATAAAAGCTTAAAAGCTTAACTCTTCGACTCTGTAATTTTTTTTTATAGTCAAAAATATTTGAAATTTTATATTTCAATAGAGATAAAATCAATATAAACATACATTTTTTGTATTAACAATTCCTATATGTAGTTAAAAAAAATAAATAAAACCTATCATGTATCACAGATTTTTTTTTTCAACATAATCGAGTTAATGAACAAACCATATTTAACACATTAACAAAGTGGTAAAAAAAAAATTATTAATGGTAAATCAATTTCCTGACTCTCATTAATTAGAACACAGTGGTCTAACCGCATAATAATATTTAACAAAATTGGCGGAAAAATATTTTTACTTTCTTTTTTGGTTTTAAGGGAGAATTCTATAAAATATTATAATGCTTTTATTTAATTCTACATATTTTAAAATAAATATTATAGAATTTTATCCAATATATGGGTATAATGTTTCAGTAAATTCTATAGAAAATATTTATAAACTTTAATTTTAAAATAAAAAAAAAATTATGGTATCGGATTTAGTGGGAGTCCTGTAATTTTATCTCAAAATTAAAAAAATTATATACTTTATAAGACTCTGTATTAAGATTGCATTAATTGGCTTAACGCACTTAAATTATATTCAATATCATGCGACCCGACTGAGTTAAAAAAAAAGCCTATAATAATGTTGCTCATTTATTCGATCCTTAAAATGCTCACTTATTCGATCCCTAACAAAAATTTCTTTTTAATAGTAAATGTTACTTATATATAAATATCACCGAATCTTAAGAAAAATTTAAAAAAAAAAATTTGTCTTAAAGCAAATAATTTGTTTTTATTTCATTTCATCAAAGAAAAAGAAAAAAGGAAATAAAATTAAATTAATCTGTGCCATTAAATCGTTTTTCTAGATTTCCTTTTAAATGAAAAACTTTTTCCTGAAATTGGAAAAAGGTGTTTTGATTTTAGGAAAAAAAAAATGTATTAAATTCTGCTTTTACCAGAATTAATTATAAAAGAAAAAAAATATTTAATTTACATAACTTTTTAAAATCTACACTATACTAATAAACAAATACTTTGACCAAAAACAGCTAGATATAAACTTAAAGAAAATATGTTGAAAATATGCTCTTGCTTTGATTTTTATTAAATTAATTAATTTTTTTTATTACATTTTTTATTGAATTTACACATTGGCATAAAAGTTTTTTTTACTGCAATTATATTTAACTTTGAACTATTCTCGTTATATAATTGACATGTTTTGTGAATAAGAAGAATGTCGATACCAGTACACTTAATTGTTATATAAATATAAAAATTTTATAAAATCATGCACTTTTGTTTCATTAAAAATTTGCTGAGATATGGAAAATTGAGAATTATTGAAAATATGTCAACAAGAAGGAATATTATAATTTTAATATAAAGTTTGGAAATATAGATCAAGTACCTAGCTTACATTTTTCAAATTTTACTAAAATTACAATAATTTACTTTCAATCATCAAATTATGTACAAAATGATTTTCTTCTAGAAAAAATATTAAATTTTCCATGTTAGAATTTTATTGCGGAAATTTATACATAAGTTTTTTTTTTTTAAAGTAATATTAAATTATGATTGTCTGTTTGTTCAGCATATTATATAGTGTGTCCATTAGGAAACCTTGAATCTGATGTAAGCAGTCGTATAGATACTATATTTTTCAGGATTTGAATATTAACTTTTTTAAATGTCTATAACTCCAGGCTTCAATTCATCTATTTCTTTAATAAATACGACAAAATAACTACTTTACTATTGATTTAAAAGAAATATTTTCGATTCCTTGATAGGTTCGAAATTTCCCTGTAACAGTTTCATTTCTTTATTTATATCCCAATTGTAACTTAACGCAGCAGTAATGTCATAAAAAAAAATTTTATTAAAAACTTATATATATAAAATTAAAAACTTTCTGAAATGTACAAAAAAAAAAAACCGCGTAATTATGGTGTCAATTTTGGAAAAAGTTTAAAACACTTTCATGTTCAAATTATAAATTCAATTAAATCATAAAACTTCAAGAACTTTAAATTTGCATATGAAATTATGAAATTTTCTATATTTTGATTATTTTACTTCAAAGTAAAAAGTTTTTCATTGTACAGAATAGAACTTTATGTATGTTGTATTGTATGTAAGTGTTAAAATTAAAATTATAATACATGAAATATTTTAAAAATTTCATAAATAATTTTATCACTAAAAGTTAGCAATGTAAAAAAATAAATTATAATAATAAAAAAATAAATTTTGAATTTTTTTTTTTTGTAAGCTATAAAAGAAAATTGTTCGTAAAACGTTTAAATAATGTTAATAAACATTTTTAATTGATTCCTCATTTTATTACAAGATAAAACTCAATTTGGCCTAAAAGGGAGACTGAGTTTTAGAGCAGCGACGTATGAAGTTTTTATTTTCTCATCACAGATTGCTATCTACCGAATCTTTGTATAAAGAAAATTATTTATTTTAACAAATTTATTTCACTTATTTTAATTTCGTAAAATAAATAATAATAATAATTATAGTTGTTAAATAAATAATTATTTCGTAATTACAAAATAAAGCTCTACTAATTATATATAAAATAACATTATTTTAATATAATAAAAAACCAACGACATTAAATAATTTTCTTCTTTTGTCGTGGAGAAAAGAAATCTCCAAAATTAAAATAATTGTAACTACTTAATTGTTTTTGTTTTGTAAAATAGAAAATTACCAATTTTATATTATTATGGGAGCAGGCAAATAGACAAAAAAAAAATTTAATAAACAACTATCTATAAATGTGATAAATGATTCACTCTATCGAAATAGTTTCTAATAATCAACTTTTTATGAAAATTTAAAAAATTAAAACCTTTAAAGTTTAACATTTTAAAGAAACATAGTACCTATACACACATAATTATATTTTATTCAAAATTTTCCAAAATATAATATTAAGTGCCAAAAATATTATTTCTTATTATCTTGATAGAAAAAAAAACTACATTATTTAATAAACTCTAAACTAAACTATTATCCTTTAGAAACATATATATATTGTTCATATAAAGCTCCATAATATATCCTTCTCTATTAATATCATGTGTATCATAATCATAGTAAAAATATGTTGACAAAAACATTGTACAATGTGTGTTATAATACTATACAATATATTGTTCTATATATAGTAAATAATATATGTAATGTAGTGAATTTTACATAATATTAACATAATGAAAAGAACAAAGAAGCATTTTTCTATAATATTGAATGAAGTAAAATTTTTATCAGAGATGCAAATATAATTTTCTCCCAAAAGAATTGAGAATTTATATATTTTTGCGCCTCATAACAATAGGATACATAATGTTATAATGTTTTATTTATTTATTTATTTTTTAAACATTACATATAGATATGTATAATGTTTTATATATACATATGTATATTAATACCATATGCAAAAGTTTTATAGTCGTATATTTGTCGTATATTTGTTAAATTCAAGGTTCAATGAAACATTAAAAGGTTATACCCATTCACATTAAAAATTTTCAAAATATTTAGATTTAAGTTAGTATTTTTTTCTATAAAAATAAACTTATAAACTTTGTTAAAAAAACATTAATTTATATACTTAATAATGTTATTAATTAATAATGAAATGTAATTTTCAAATTAAGTTTTCAACCTTTTTGTAACTCTAGATGAAGTTTATTTAAAAATAATTTGAACTATATTATCAGGGTCGAAAGGATTAACTTAAATGCAAAAATAATATTGAAAAATAAATTGTTTGTAATATTAACTTGGGGAAAAGTCTTGACCAGATTAACTGTCGCTCATTTGCAAGATTGCTATTCAAAATCTACATTTTTTTTTTGCATGAACTTTATTTTTACCATTTTTCACACAACTTGTTTATTAAGTGTAGGTAAAATAATATTTTTCCGATTCGACCATTCTGCAAACGCCACGACCGAATGAATATGAATTTAAGATGGAATAAATAAATAATTCAAAAAGAACTAAAGAAAAAATTTTAAATTTCAATTTTGGCACATATGTAATTAAATACACAATTTAAATTAAATTATTTTTAATTTGCCAAAATTTAATTTTGAATCATAAAATATATAAATATGTTATTTGTATACTACATGTATGTACAGTAACATTGACATAAAATATATGTTATTATTTATTTAAAAACAATATCTAAAATCGTTTTGCACCTGTTGACTAAAAATAAAATCCCTAAAATTTTCCTAGCGCACTTAATTAAATTGAAACTCTCTAAGTAGAGTATATCATTTTGTGAATTTAATCTACACGCACGATTTTTACTTAATTTACTAAAATAATAGAAATATTGCTGCAAAATCAATAAAAATCATCCACAAAACTGAATAATATTTTGTGCAAACAGAATAAACTTAAAAAAAAAAAATTATGTAAATAAAAACAAAACATAATCCTTGGCCATAGAAATACATTTTGTAAACAGGATACAAAACTGGATGTTATATCCTTCTAAATCGTCCCATCAATGCTTATTTGTCGTAACTGATTTTTTTGAGATTTTGATATTATTGGCTCATATATACTAAAAATTTTAAATCTTTTTTTTGCACGTATCCAGATGACGATACCTACCTCCAATCCCGAGATATTCAGTGTCGACTTTATCGTAAACGCAAAAGTTGGGAAAAAAAATCGTGCTTATTTGTCTTACCTGATAAACTAATATTTTTTTATATGAGAAATTTTAGTTTTTTATTAAATTACACTTCAGACACTTTTAATTCTTGTTTGTCGTATTAAATACTTGATTTTATTTTTTTCTTCTATTTGAAAACTAATTTCTTATTTGTCGTATGTTTAAAAAAAATATAAAATTAGGCGTATCTTGTCATTAACAATTGGCTGATTATTTGTCGTTTACAATACTGTAGTGTTTCATATAAGGCAAGTTTGCTAAGTCTTATTTTATTTCTTATTTGTCGTACTCTATACAGATTTTTAATAACTTAGACAACTTGTAGGAGTAGTTTTTATACCATTATTATATTTGCCTATTACTGAGGACTATGAATGCGAACGATTTTTTAACAATTCGATAGAAACATTCTTTTCAGTTCGGTTTCTAGTGTAGCCGAAGAAATATTCTTCAGGATTTACACGATCGAGAACAAAGTCGGCTTCTTTTATTTCAAGGAAATTAATTCAAACTAATGAATGGCGAACTTGATACTTGAACGTTATAAAGATTGAAGACGTTTTAATAAGAGACCGTTCCTGGGAAACATTTAACAATATCAATTACATCACAAAATTTATATTTATGAACTGAAAACATATTTTCTCAAAGTTTCTTTTCTTCTTGGAACTTTCTAGTTCTAGTTGTCTAGTTATCGTAAAAGAAGAAATGTCAGTTGAGAAATCAAAAGATTCCTTATTCAAAAATTAATATAACAACGCTACTAAGTTTTTAAAATTTCTTATTTTAACACAAAAAAAGAATTAAAAAATAAAAAAAAATAAAAAAAAATAAAAAAACCCAAAAAAAAAAATTTAAAAACAAATAAAACCAAAAAAAAATTTAAAAATGAAAAAAAAAAGAAAAAAATAAAAAACAAAAATAAAAAAACAAAAAAAAAACCAATAAAAAACAAAAACCTTTTTCTTTTTTGTATCTACTTTGTCGCAATGAGGAAGCTTCTTACTAAAAAGTGCAAGACTTTTTTTACTCAAAGCAGAGTTCGGTAATTAATTCATCATGGGAATTTCAAGTTGACTATTCTAGCTTTTCAAGTTGACTATTCTAACTTTTTCTAGCTTTGCCCTCCCCTGGAAAAAAGTCTGCGGACGCCCCTGAATGCGAATACTTTTTATATGCTTTTTTGTATGCTTTTTATTATTATTTAATTTTTGATATTATTTACAATGTACCTAATGTGCCTTATTTTTATTCAAATAAATATGGAATACTTTATAAATTACATTAAATTTTTACTAATATTTCAGATAATTTTCTTTTTTTCCAATATTTTAAAACAAAATTATGACTACTTTATGTTACTGATTGATTTTAGATGTCGTATTTATTACACTTTGTATAGAAATTTGATAAAAACCTTTTTGTTTCTTAAATACGACAATTTACAAAAATTCGAAGCTTAATAACTCAAAAACTATTAACGATGAAAGAAAGTGCTTTCACGAGAAAAAAGTTATCCCGTCGTAGAAACGAATGTTGTTTTGAAATTGTTGATAAAACTAACAGATCGGCTATAATCAGCTTTTGAACTTTAAACTCGATTATCTCAAAACTATATTTATGTTAGTTGCGACAAATAAGCATTGATGGGACGAAATGTAAATTAATTTTAACTTTGAAAGTGAAATTAATTTGAACTTTGAAAGTGGTATTATTTTTAAAACATTAAATACTAAAATGTTATGCCTAGCTTAGCTTGTATCCTTAGGGACCAATTTTCTGATAGCTTTAATTATGAATCCACTAAAATCTTTAGAAAAAGTAATCACAAGAAAATTCTTATTTTAGAAATATTTTTAACATTTGAATTTTATTTTATATTACATACCTGTATACACACTAGGATTGTGTAACTACAAATAATGGATTTTGTAACAAATTTATATTAATAAAATTGATTATATTTTTATTTCATCTACACCTAATAAAAATGTATCACTAAATATTTGTTCAATCTCTGGGGATTTTATCATTCACCTCAAAAATATAGATTTTTTTGAGTTTTTTCCTGTTGTCGGTTTATATACATAATGACAAGTGATTATGTTTACAGGTTCATCAAAAAGAATTACATTTTTATTTCCCAGATAAAAACAAATGTTGTTTCTTTTTTGTGGATTGATTTCACTGAACCGGAAGGAAGCATAATGAAACCTTACAGTTTTATTTTCATATAGAATTTTCACATTAAGAATTTCGACTGCATTACAAAATTTATGCAAGAAAAATTTTCAAAGTTTTGTGCTCAGTTTATTACTACCATAGTTGAGTTCTTAATGCCTTCTATAACCGATAAATCCGAAATTCATTTTAAATTGAGATTGAAAAGTGTTAATATGATCCCGCCAAAACAGACAACATTTATTATCTGTTTTAAATTAAGCCATATATGTTGGACTACCTTTTTTTTCCGAAGTTACAGAGGGATTGAAAAGATATGAAATAACATTTTCACGAATTTTTTTTAATCCACTCTACCTCATTTAGTAAATTCAATAAAATATTGTTGGCATAACAATTTCAACAATACTTCCGAAAGGTTTAATTTTCTAATTTTAATGTAAATTCAAGACGAAAAAGGTTAATGGGTTTCTACATTAGGTCAATGAATGATCAATATATAAACAATATTTCATTTATTTTAATTTCCTTATTATGTTTCATGTTTTATGCTTGTGTTAATGCCTTGAACCTTTAGTGCTCAAATTAAAAAAAAATACATATATTATTTTTAAAATTTCATTTATAAATTTCGTATTTTAATCGATAATAAAAATATATAAATGGAAATTAGTTTTTTATGTTATGCTCCTGTGTTAAAAATTTCTACATTCCATTTGCATAATAAAGTTGCTCATTGAAACCAAAAATACGTTTGGTGGAGTTTTGGTAATACATTGTCCCAGTATTGGAAAGAATTTAAGGTTTAAAGATTAAAAAAAAATTGAGACAATCTCTTATGCAAACATTTTAGTGAGTAATGGTCAATGTATAAACACTAACCATTGGTTTCTTATGCATGGTCTTATGATTTCTCATCATTTATTATTTTTTAATACTCCTGCCTGAACTATTTTTACTCATTAATGAGTTAACCGCAATATTACCACAGCAGTGCTTATAACAGCGCTCCAAATACATAACTTTGATAAAAATAAATGTATAGAAATGTTTTAGAAAATCCATGATCAGAAGTAAAAGTAAAAAGAATTTAAAGATGTTATATTTCCACTTACACGATTAACATCCACTTAACTTCCGTTTAAAAGAGATATATTTTTATGCTATTGCGTTATTTTTATTAAAATAATTTATATAAGGCATTTATTGAATAGTTTTCATAAAAAAAATAATATTTTTTTAGCTCATTATTGTACAAAAATACTATCAACAGAACACAAATGTAATATAATAAGCGTTGAATAAGTATGAATTCGCATACTTCTAAGATTTATTTTGACATTTTCATTATTTCTAGTTAAACAGTTCCCGCGAAGAAATCTCTTGTCAGTTTTGACTGCCTTGTGGTCGAAAAAAAACCTTAATTCTTATTAAATATTCACGGATTTTCGGAAAAACGATCATCACACTGTTTGTTCGCACTATAGATGGAATTGATTTCTAAAAATTCTTGAAATGTACAGAATTTAATTAAATTAAATCTAAATAAATGAAATAAACACAAACTTGAAACTTTACTTAATCAGCTTTCTATTTTTAATACGGACACCTTAAGAAAAAAATTCCAACATCCTGTGATAACAAATTGTTATGAAAATGAAAAATAAAAACAAAACGTTGATGGAATAATAAGGGGATAATAAATATTTTCCTTTCAAAATACAAAACAAAAATTGTGAATACTTTTCCGTAAATTTTATTTTTGTTTTTTTTTTCAACTTGTTAATTTTGTGAATGAGTTAACTCAACTTGTGATACGTGATTCTTATGCAGTGATTTCTATTTTAAAAATCTACACTTATAAAAGAAATATGATGTACGTATGTATACATCGTCCTTCCATAATTCAAACTAATGAAGAAAAGTATGGTTATTTAAAAAAAAAAAAATTACTTAATTGAAGCGTTTATTTTTTATACTTTCTAAACTACGATTTCTTACGAAAATTCGGAGTAGTCGAATCCCACACATTATATACATTTTCTATTCGCTGACATTTAAGTTCTTAATATTGTAACAATATTTTTAATTAAAAAGGATATACATACTACCTACGTATATATTGATTTTATTTGATGACTTAACAAATTTAAACAACATTTTCATTCTCGTCAAAATTTAATAATACAATTTCAATTCTCTTTCTGTTTTATATGTATATATTTTCAACAACTTAATAAAATAATTAATTTTAATCTTAAATTTATCGTATATATACATAAAACTTTGGTATAAGTATATTGTTTCTGAAATTTATTTTCGTCCTCTTTCCAAAAATAAAAAATAAAATTTTTAAGAAACTTGTTCTTCATTCAAATTTATCCTTTTTTATTATAAATTTTCTTTTCTCCATATCATTTTCTTTATAAAATATTTACTTTATCATCATGATAACTAATTGAATTCATATGTTTTTTTTTTTTGTTTTGTACATATATACTTTTTTTTTTCTCTCAACAGTCAGAAAATTTGCAAAAAAACTTTTTCGTCGTTCTTTTTCAACAACAGCAGTAAAATATGATTTAACTAAATTTATTATTTTATTATTTTCTCAGTAAAAAACAAAAATTTACTTTTTAAAATTAAATTATTTAAAAAAAAATGTCTGGATGTTCAAAACATAAGAATTCACAACCGTATGAGCTTAATTCAGGTGGAGTTCTACGCTTAACTTCAAATTTTTTTCAATGTAATTATAACTAATGGATAAACTTTTATTCAGTAATTAGTAGGCGAATATACTCTGAGAAGCGTCAAAAATGGTTTCTTATAATAACTGGCAGATTAATACTTACTGATGTAGTATGATTCAAAATTTAAGGATAAAAAATGTAATTTTCTCAAAACAACATTAATAGAGTTATCTATTTTTATATTCATATCATAATAAATATTTTGACAACTCCAATAGTACATATAATATATTCAACATATAATATGTTTTTAAAATGAAAAGGATCCTTATTATTTTGTTATTATATATATATATATATTTTTTGTCTATAATTGAAAATAGAAATCAAATAAAATAGGAAAGGTTTATAGATTTTGACATTAAGCCCAAATATCAATAACAATATTTCATTTATTTAATTTCCTTATTATGTTTTTGTTTTAGATCTTGCTGTTGATATTTGGACCTTCAAGGTTAAAATATGTGTTGTATATGTACCTAATAAAATATTTATTATATACGAAAAATTATCATATTGAAAATAAACATAATGTATGTAGAATGTCGGATAACTAAATCAATTTTCACATTATTATTATTATATTATTTTTGAGAATATTTACTATATAAAATATTATATTTTGTTTTGTTTTAAATAAATAAAAAAAAACATCTTGTTTTTAATAGAATTGTGTAAATCAATGTAGGTACAGATGTTTGTTTTACTATGGGGATCAAAAAGGTTAAAAAAAAAAAACAATTATCTTTCTCTATTTTTAGGTGGGAAAATAAATTAACTTTAGAAATTAAATTATATTTTTTCAAAATATTTCAGAAGCCTTATGTTTTGGAAATTTATAGTATAGATTTTGTAGCTTTGAGATAAACTCAAAGAGATTGAATCGATTGGAATTTGAAGTTATAAATTCAAATATTAAACACTATGAAGTTTAATAATCTCTAAGAACTTCACAAATTTTCATCGCAAAATTTATTTCAGATACTTGTTCAGTTCAAAATTTCAATTTCACTTCTGAAAAGGTAAAATGGTCTGATAGGAATTTTTTATTAAATGATTTCAATTAACTTTGATTCGGATGACATTAACATTTCACAAAATTGTAAAAGATGAGATTGTAAGAAATGGCAATATAGTATAGCTCAGTACTTTTTTTACTTAAATAATTCTAAGTATTGTATTTATGTTAAACTACATAATATTCTTAAATTTAAATAAACCAATTTCTGTCATAAAAATTTAATTTTTTTTTTTTATTAAATACATTAATTTTATTTTAATTTATGAATCTTGCTTTAATAAAAGTTAAATACAAAATGAAAATAAAGAAAAAAAATAAACTTAACACAACATTTTTTTCAATTTTCGAATGAATGTGATTTTTATGTGGTCTTTTGGTTCTTTTTATGATATTTTTATGAAATTTTCAATTTATGTGGTACAAAAAAAAAATTAAATAAATCGATAAGGTAATCGACGTAATAATAATATTTCGCAGTTATAAATAATTTAATGCGTAATTTGTATTTAATCAAAAAAAAAAACCTTAAATGTGGATAAAACATATGTTAAATAAAATAAAAAAATAATAAAACTCTTTAAAATAATGACTTTAAAATTTTTCAAGCTTTTGGACAATTTTTGCTAACTTTAATATTGACTAAAATGAATTATATAATTAAAGTGTAACTTTAACTGTCTCCAGGATTCTAGTTTAGAAATTTTTTTTTAGGTTCTTCTTCTTATTTACTTATTGAATTTTTTAATCCATTGTCTACATATAAATGATAATGTTCTCAATGTAATGTGTAATCTGTACTAAAATTAATATTCTTTGTCGGAAATTAAAACAAAAGAGATGGATGGCCATACATATTAAGTACATACTTTTTAGTTTTCAACACTTTTGAAAATCATATTCTCTTCAGCCAGCACTTAAAAAAAAAAAATTTAATTCTGAACATAATAAATCTTTTACTATCCTTATTTACACAACAGTTTGCTTAAGGCTTCTCGTCCAAACCGTCAACCATCAACAGTTAAATGTAATTCCTGAAGTCATGGAAATAACCTTGATTCACGAATCGCAATAGAATAATACAGGTATTCACAATGACATATAAAAATTGGTTTAATTTTGTGTTATCAAAATGCAATAAAAACAAAAAAATAACATTTAGTTATTATCTGAATTGAATATTAGTTAGTTCAGTTAAATTTGGGACATATTTTCTATAATAGTTTTCATATTTGTTTTAATCATTATATTAAAAATATTATCCACACTCATATATCTAGCAATGGAAATAAAGTAAAGCTCACATTTTATGAGGGCAAACTGGTAAAATGTAACAGGTTTAGGAGGAACTAGTTATGTAAGCCTAGTTATGTAAGCCCAAATAAAATTTGATTTATGAAAAATAATTTTAACATTGTAAAGCTAACTCAAAACTCTGTATGGATACGTATTTTATAATTTTGATCTATATTCATATTCAGGAAAAGAACAAGTCTATGTCAAAATTATATACATAATAAATATTATATCAAAAATTTCATACATCAATTTTTAATTTTCCATCAAATATGCATTTTATATAAAATTTAAATTTTCTGCATATTGAATTTTTCACACATTTCAATTTTTTTTTTTAACAATATTTTTACTTCCTGAAGCAGGTAAAAAAAAGGCTAAAATTTATTTATAAATTTCTTATTGTCATCACGTTCAAAAAAAAAATACATTTTAAAAGCCATTAATTATAATCCATTTTCCAACAACAACAACAAAAAAGGAAAAACAAGCAAATTGAAAAATGATATCAAAAGTTTCTTTATTTTTATTTTTCATTTTTAAATTGCCATTAATCATATACAGCAAAATATGTTCAAAATTTTTTGACTTTTTTTTCTTCTGCTTGAATTGAACCAAATAATGTTGTCTTGTCAAAATGAGAAGGACTTTCTTTTTCGTAAGTTAATGGCTTAATGTTGTTAAAAAAAAATTAAATAAACCAAATTGCAAAAATGTCAAATTGGGGTTTTTATTCTTATAATTTATTTATGCCCTCGTTTTCCTTATATAATATAATAGCAAATTAGCCTTTAAAATCTGTCATCATAACCTGCATTTACATTGTACGTACTTGGGCATACATATAAATATAAATATGTATATATAATATTTTAAATCATTTGATTCGGAAATTTTTTAACTTTTTTTTATCAAGTTTTGATTTCAATAACTTTATATGAAAATTCTTAATAATTATAAAGAAAATTTAAGAATGAATGATTTTTATAGATTAAGATATTTTATATTTCGCTGTTATATGATTAATTCATGGTAGACGAAGCAGTTGAGTTACGAAAACATGAACAAAAAACACTCTAAAAAATGTTGATGAAAATGTAAAATGTTATTAATAATTACAGGGATAAAAAAGTTGTCAAGAAATCATAATTTTATTACTTTATCAAATTGAAAATTTAAATCCCAACAGAATAACAGAATCTAAAATTTGAGCATCATGGAATCACATTTACAAAAGGAAACACATTCTGCTCTGACAATAAAAATACATTTATTTAAGTTAATTTTAGTTGAAAATAATAACGTTAATATTATTGTATACAAATTTATTTTCATAAGACAACCAAAGAGAAAAAATTCGACAATAAAACAATTTTCGAAATTTCTCTTATATTTCTATTAAATTTTTCTCAGCATTTCCAACTATCTCTTTATTACCACAATTATATTTTTATTTAAAGAGTTTTCTTTTTTGATAAATTTTGTGAAATTTCATTGTGTTTTTATTTTTAAAAATAAACATACATTGCATTGTCAATAATGCGCAAGGCCTAACTTCCACCTGATTTCTAGGCAAATCAAAAAAGGAATTTTTCCAAAACAATTTAAATTCCTATGATGGAAAATTATATGAAATCTTAAATTTTCCATTAAATTTCCACGAAAATATTCTACAGGGATATATTTGTAAAAATTCGAGATGAAGAGAAAAAAAAAATTTCGAAATATTTAAATGTAATTCTTATTAAAAGCAATTTTTAATTGTTGAGATAGCAATAAATATTATTTTTAATCAAAACAAGACACTTGTGATCATGTCATAAATTTAATGTTTGGCACATTTTTTACTTTTTGTCAAATTTTATTTAAATTGAAATTTCATACATTTTATTTCAATTTTTTTAATGTTAATAAAAAAAAATATTTAAGAATTTTCTACATAAGAAAACCAATATAAATAATCATCTCAAATACAAATTGATCATTATTTAACACAAATTAGATATGAAAAATATAATTTTTAGAATATACAAAAGTAAATTTAGACTGCAGTATTAGACCTCAAGGGTTATTGATTGCCAAACCGAGTAATATTTTATATAATCTGGATTATTGTTTGTGATTACTTAAAAGTTTTGTTTTTTGTAAAATTTTAATACAAAAAAACATCCCAAAGTTTCTAAAGAATTGTCTAAGAAAAGATAGCACCGTTAATTTAGATCTATTTAGGAAAATTATAATTCTATTTGAGGAACAGCTTTGGTGTAACTGAAAAAATATTTTAATAAGATTTGTTTAAAATTCAAAAAAAAATTATTCAAATACATTACACACACACCTTTTTTAAATAGAGAAAACTATTGTTCTATTTCATTAAAATCATTAGTGAAATTGAAAAATGCATTATTCTTTTTCAGGTTAATCTCAATTCTCAAAATATATTGAACAAATTTTATAACTAGCATGGGTGACATTGAATAAAATTTTAAGAAAATTAGATAAAATATTGGTGAAACTCCGAAAAAATATGATTCAATTAGTTGAAAAATTTTGGTGAAATTGAATAATTTTTTATTAAAATTCACCAAAATATTTGTTAAATTGAACGAAATATTATCTCTTTCAAAAATAGGATTGGTGAAACGGAATAAAATTGTATGCAGTATAATGAAAAGTTTTGACAAAATTGAAAAGAAATTTATTCAAATTTATTATCAACTTTGGTTAAATTGAAAAACATTTATTCAATTTTTAAAAATTATTTGTGAAATTTAAGCAAAAACTTAATTCAATTTTACCTAAATTTCAGTGAAATTTTAAAAAGTTTTAGACAATAAAGCATTGATGGAACTGAATTAAATATTTCTCAATTTTATTAATGCTGGAGGAAATTAACAAAAAAAAATTATTAAATTCCATAAAAACTAAAAAAAAAAAATCAATATTTTTTTTAAATAAATTTATTTATTTTTCCATTTAAATAAATTGTTTCTTTAAGCTAATACACCGTGGTCCTGAAGCCACGCTTCAATTTTTGGTCTGTAAAGAGCAATTTTCGCTTCAATTTCTTCCAATAACTCCTCTAAATCGTCATCGGCACCAATACACATCCCAAACAAAGTTGTTACAATGATAATATTTAAAACAAATAACCACTTCATGTTTTCTGAAACAATTATTTTTTCAAATTAACTTAAACATGGGATTTTTATTTCATTTTATATTCAAAAACTAGAGATTCTAAATATTTCAACGTTTTGTTTTTTTTAATTAAAAATAATTTAATTATAATTTTCTTTTTAACTTATTATTTTTATATAATTTTAGTATTAATATTCAGCTACTCGTATTTTTCAATTGTAACTTGATGATAAAATGTAAATTACATGAATTATATATAATTAAAAAAATAATCAGAAGATTTTAAATGTGCGTCAACATGAAATCGATTAAATTATTTTTTTTTAATTTGACTTAAAAAGAAAATATACAATTCCATATTAAACTATATAACAGTGCTTTGGTTGATAAAACTTGAACTTAAACTTAAAGTATATGTATTTTCTTTGTGGTAGAACGTCAATGATGCAATATTTTTAATTGTACTTTTTTTATTATTTGAAAATTAGTTTTTAATATAAATCCTTTATTTCGGATCTTTTAAACGTTTTTATTTTTTGTGTTTCAATACTACTAGTTTTAATCTCACGCCACCTTTTTCTCTCAAAAATTTAAATTTCTTAAAAACCCAATTTCGACCCTTTGAGCTGAAATTTTGATGTAATACATTGTCACCAAATCGATGAACAAAATTTCATCTCGATCGGATGACGGGAAGTGTATCACTCTTTAAATTCCAGGAAAATCATTCAATGAATCAACACAACCAAGTTAATATGAAGAATTTAAAAATACAAATACGTATGTAACACCTACATTTTCAATACAAATACAATATTCTATATATTTCAATCTGTCGGCAATAAAGTTTCGTCGAGAATTCGAAAAGCCGCATTTCCACAGATTAAAATTAGTAAAATTTAAAATTATCATTCAAAGTACATAAAAATATCAATTTCATAAATAAATACAATGAAATCAAAAGAAATCATTTTCATAAACCACTTTTATATAATTCCTCTCACTTTATAAAATCAAAAATTTAAATATTTTATCAATTTTTCAGGACACAATTCTTATTAACTCGTACACGAATTTGTCTGTTTATTTATTTATTGATATATTTCTTTACTATTTTCGACACTCTCGTAGACCCACTTTTCGTCATCACAGCGAGCTGAAGTTTGGCACATAGGTTCATGTCGTGTCAATTGAATCTATCAAAATTTGAACCGGAAATTTCCATGGAAAACCCGGAAAATCGGGAAAAATCGTTTGAAAATTTGATACAAATTGGATTAGTTAGTGATAAATCCGTTTCAGAAAAAATGCAAAGTTTTCCGAAAAAATTTTCGGGAATTTTCCGACTTTTCCGGAAAATTTTCCGTTAAAAAAGTTTTCTAAATTATGCAGGATTAAGTTCATTATCAACTGGCATCATTACTTTCTCTTCGACAATGTTTTTCCGACCAAGGAGGCTTATGAGCGTTTTGCAACCTGAGATAAAGTTGTAGAGCGAAATGAGTTGCATAAAGTTGCTTTTGTGGAAAATTCGATGGAAAACCCGGAAAAGCGGGAAAATCATCGTAAAAATTTTCATCGATATGATTACTGATAAATCTTCAACAATCATGAAAACTTGCATGAAAAATCGATGAAAATTTGTAATAACAATTTAATTAACGTGAAAAAGGCAGAAAATAAAAAATAAGTAAAAACGAGTTTTCAAAAAAACTGAGGACAAGCCGCATGAAAAAGTAGAAAATAAAAAATGAACTCCACAGGGATATATTTGTAAAAATTCGAGATGAACAGAAAAAAAAATTTCGAAATATTTAAATGTAATTCTTAGTAAATTTTTAATTGTTCAGATAGCAATAAATATTATTTTTAATCAATACAAGACACTTGTGATCATGTCATAAATTTAATGTTTGGCACTATAAATTACACAATCATCCTCATTTTTTACTTTTTGTCAAATTTTAAATTTAATTTTATTTAATTTTATTTAAATTGAGATTTCATACATTTTATTTCAATTTTTTGAATGTTAATAAAAAAAAAAATTTAAGAATACAAATTGATCATTATTTAACACAAATTAGATATAAGAAATATAATTTTTAGAACATACAAAAGTAAATTTAGACTGCAGTATTAGACCTCAAGGGTTACCGATTGCCAAACCGAGAAATATTTTGTATAATCTGGATGATTGTTTGTGATTCCTTAAAAGTTTTGTTTTTTGTAGAATTTTAATACAGTGTTAGAAATAAAACCACCGTTCTTGTTGCTGTTAAAATTAAAACTTATTTTCTTTATTTTTTACATTCAGAATATTGAGTTACATTTTTATTTTTATGATGTAATATCAAAAGAAAGAATTCAGTCAAATTATATTTCAAAATGCATATTAAGCATTTTGCAATATAACGTAATTCTTTCTTTTGTCGATATTTCATTAACCTAAATATTAAATGTAGAACAATAATTTTTATCCACAACATTCCTCCCGATTTAAAATAAGTCCTATCCTTAATATTGTTCAAGGTGAATAAAAATTATTTGAAGTACACTTTAAATAATAACATGCATTAATACTCAAAAGATAATTTATAAAGAATTTACAGATAGAATTAATTAATAATAATATATTTTTTTTTTTTGTTTATTTTCTTTTTTGTTTTTAAAAACATTGCTTTTCATATTTTAACTTATTTTATTAGTTATACCTACAATAAATTTTTATTATTAATTTTTATTTAATGAAAAAAATGCCCAAAAGTTCCTAAAGAATTGTCTAAGAAAAGATAGCACCGTTAATTTACACCGTTAATAATTAGCACCGTTAATAATAGATCTTATTTAGGCAAAATTATTATTCTATTTGAGGAACAACATTGGTGTAACTGAAAAAATATTTTAATAAGATTTGTGTAAAATTCAAAAAAAAATTATTCAAATACATTACACACACACTTTTTTTAAATAGATAAAACTATTGTTCTATTTTATTAAAATCATTAGTGAAATTGAAAAATGCATTATTCTTTTTCAGGTTAATCTCAAAACATATTGAACAAATTTTATAACTAGCATGGGTGACATTGAATAAAATTTTAAGTAAATTAGATAAAATATTGGTGAAACTCCGAAAAAATATGATTCATTAGTTGAAAAATTTTGGTGAAATTGAATAATTTTTTATTAAAATTCACCAAAATATTTGTTAAATTGAACGAAATATTATTCTCTTTCAAAAATAGGATTGGTGAAACGGAATGAAATTGTATGCAGTATAATGAAAAGTTTTGACAAAATTGAAAAGAAATTTATTAATAATACATTGTCACCAAATCGATGAACAAAATTTCATCTCGATCGGATGACGGGAAGTGTATCATTCTTTAAATTCCAGGAAAATCATTCAATCAATCAACACAACCAAGTTAATATGAAGAATTTAAAAATACAAATACGTATGTAACACCTACATTTTCAATACAAGTACAATATTCTATATATTTCAATCTGTCGGCAACAAAGTTTCGTCGAGAATTCGAAAAGCCACATTTCCACAGATTAAAATTAGTAAAATTTAAAATTATCATTCAAAGTACATAAATATCAATTTCATTAATAAATACAATGAAATCAAAAGAAATCATTTCCATAAACCACTTTTATATAATTCCTCTCACTTTGGAAAATCAAAAATTTAAATATTTTATCAATTTTTGAGGACACAATTCTTATTAAGCTTCAATGAAAAACATCAAATAATACTACCGTCATCAGAAGATATCACAAAGTTACTTTTCAAATATTATCATGAGAAAAATTTGCATGCTAGTGCTTTGTCGCTACTTTCGTTCATCAGACAGAAGTTTTGGCCATTGCGTGGTAGAACTCTAGCTTTAAGCACTGTAAGAAATTGTAAGCGATGTGCGAAAGCAAAACCAAAAAACATTTATCAATTGATGGGTGACTTACCACAAGAAAGAATTCAAACTTCAAGAGCATTTACGAATGTTGGAGTAGACTTCTGCGGACCGTTCCAAATTCACTACAAAATCAGAGGAAAACGACCATCAAAAGTGTATGTTGCTGTCTTTGTTTGTTTCGCGCTAAAAGCTGTACATTTGGAGCTTGTTTCAGACTTAACAACTGCCAGTTTTATTGGAGCTTTAAAACGTTTTATCGCAAGACGAGGTTGTCCTTCTAAAATTTTTTCTGACAATGCCACAAATTTTGTTGGGGCAAAATCGGTGCTAACCGAGCTATATGAATTATTTAAAACTCAAGAACATCAAAATTTGGTAAACCAGGAATGTTCTAGAAATGGAATTGATTGGATTCAAATTCCACCCAGATCTCCACATTTTGGTGGTCTGTGGGAAGCGGCTGTGAAGACTGCCAAATATCATTTAAAGCGTATAATAGGTTTTAACTCGGTAACATACGAAGAATTGCTAACCGTCATAGTCCAAATTGAAGGCATTTTGAATTCAAGACCAATAACAAGCTTATCTGTCGATCCAGATGATCTTCAACCATTAAGACCAGGCCACTTCTTAATTGGGGCTGCAATGAACTCAATTCCAGAACCGCTGACAATTGAACAAAAGGATAATCATTTAACAAGATGGAAATTAGTTCAAAACATATCTCATACCTTTTGGAAACGATGGTCATCTGAATATTTGCAGCAATTACAAACTAGAAGCAAATGGTTGGAACAGGGAAATGAAATAAATTTGGGTCAGCTGGTATTAATAAAGGACATCAATGCCCCACCTTTGGAATGGCGACTGGGAAGAATAGTAGAAGTTTTCCCAGGATCTGATGCAAAAACGAGAGTTGTAGAAATCAAGACTTCAACAGGACTACTTAAGCGATCCATACATCAAATCTGTCACTTACCAGATGACAACATTGAAGCTAAAGGACTCAATAAAAATGAAATAGATGAAACCACAAATGACACAATGTCCCTATCCAGGAAACGAAAAGGGAACCAACCAAAATATTGCAAGAAGGTAGCACTATTGTCATATTTAATGGTGTTTGCATTAATTTTACACCAGGCAATACAAGCTATTACAATTAAATCGTTTAACACATCAACAGGAATTTATTTTGATAATTTGGGTCCGGTTTCCACTATTACCGACGAATGGAAGTTCATAGTATATTTCAACATGGACAATTACTGGTTCGAGGTATTGTTGCGGTGAAGGTTTAAGAAATACTATAAAGTGTAAAAATAAATTTTTTTAAGAAAGTGCATATTGCACTTGTAAGAAAAATGAATTGATTCCATATGAACTTTTTTACAAAAAAAAAAACAAATAAACAAAAGTAGTTCATATAGAATCAATAACATATAAAAAATGCCTAATTAGCAAATTTTTACCTTTATGTGTCATAAACGTATCAACAATTTTTATATGAAATTGTTTTTGGAATTTAATTACCGAAAAAGTATATAAACTTGGTAAATTCTAAATTTAGTTTCATATTCAAATTGTTGATTGTCAACAAAAAAGGTAAGAAAACCTTACATGACCGGAGTTGTCTAGTCATGGCTCAGTGATATGCACTGACCAAGATTGGATAACTCCCAATCTTTTTTTTCCTCTTTGTCTTTAGGTGCTGGAGCTCATCATCCGAAACTATGTGAAATTTATTTCACTAGCTTGGGATGATAGCACCAGCCAGGTTGGTATCAGAAGGGAGTAGTTTGACCACTCCTTCTGGTACAAAACCGCAAGCCTGCTTCTAGTGGAGGATTCTTGGATCTATCCAAGAATCCAAGGCTAGAACTAACCGATCGCCACCTGGATCTCCTGCTTCTGTGGAGAGTCTGAGGCCAGCGAAATGTGTTGGTCTAGACTCACCATGGAGGACGGAAATCCAGACCCTGACCAATGTGGTGATGTGCTCGGGTCATCCAATTCGATGCCAGATCTCAAGTCAGCTTACGAGTGTGATTTTAGATTTGACATGGAATCGGATGCACCGACGCACATAAGTAAACGTCTATGGCATTCCTTGGTTCTAACCCTAACGTGCGCGCTCCGGTTAGACAAAGACAAGCGAAAATGACCATAGATCACTACTTTGATCGGTTGAATTTTATTACCATTTTCAAATGTATACTATTTCTTCTTTCTACCGATCTAGCTAAATATTTTTGTCATGAAAACCTACAAAAAAAAAATTATTAATAACAAAAAAAATAAATTTTATTTGCAAATTTATTAAGTTTTTTTTACAATATAATAACATTTTTTATATACAATTCAAAAACTAAAGCTATATATCTAACTACATTATACATTTACATAAATTTTTTTTATGAAAAATAATAAATCAAAAAAGACCAAATCACTTAAGTCAATTTTCAAAAAAGACCAAATCACTTAAGTCATAAAAATAAAAAAATAAAAAGTAAGCCCATATAAAGTTTTTAATGTATTGATTTTTTTTCTTATCGTAGGATTTAGCAGAAAAGAAAATTCCTTAGCTAAGAAAATCTGTACTTACTGAACGTACTATAAATATTATACGACTATAAAAATAATACTATATAAAATTTTAGAAAGGAAATTCTAAAATGCAAAAGAAATCTTATTGTAAAATTTAAATTCTCCAAAGTTCCAATACGGTTTCCATTTTGCCGTAAAAAAATTAAAATTTGAAAACTAAGTTTAACCATATTATATAATTATAAATATTATATAATCTTTCAAAAAAAGAAATTTAAATTTTAAAAAAACCACGGGTTTTGATTTATTTTGAATAAATCCTAAATAATTTTTTAAAAAAAAAAAAACTACATAATTTTTTAAATTTTGCTTACTCTAAATTCGAGATTCTAAGGAATTAAATTCAAAAATCTCGTAAGTTATCCCTTGTAGAATTCAACATATTTTTACAAAAAAAAAAATAATAACAATTTTTTTAAATAGAAGAAATGTAATTTTGAAATAAATTTTTTTTTAATTTGATAAAAACCAAAATGTTTTCATGACAAAAATAAAAAGATCGATCGGTCAAAATATAGAACTTAATACTAATTATTTTTATAAATTATTTTATTTTCATGATTTTTTGATATTCAAATTGTTGATTGTCAACAAAAAAGACCTATTCAAATGTTAATCGTCTAAGAGATATTCAAATTGTTCATTGTCAACAAATAAAGACATGTTCCTAATATTGATCGTCTAAGAACGATATTCAAATTATTGATTATCAACAAAAAAGACAAATTGCATATTACAACGTAGAAAACTCCTATCGAAATCAACACAATAAAACAAATTTTTTTTTATACATATATCTCATGCAGATTATGCAATAAACAAATTAATATTTGTTACAAAAATAATTAATATAAATGTCCAAGTATATATTTATATACATATATGCTATATCCTATTAAGGATCACCAAAAGAACAAAAATTTATATATATATGTTCAAAATTTTGTAAAAAAAGGATCTATTGTAATTAATAGACAAAAATAAATTTTTATGTATCGAAATATACAAAAATTAAAATTTGAATTATCAACAATAAAAGTAATTTTAATAACAAATCAACCATGTAGGACCAAATTGATTAATTATATAGAAATTTTTTTAAATAAAAAAAAAAATAATAAAAAATAAAATGTAGTTTAAGATTTAATAATTTTTTTTAAAGTAAATTAATTTTGTATTTTGTTTTTTTAATAAAATTTTAAGAAAAAAAAAAATAATGCCTTTGATTAGATAAGGAAGTTTATTTTTCAGGTCTTTTAAAATAATAGAAATGCTAGTGTGAAGATCCGGCTATAGGTGGCAGAAGCCATGTGCCGAAGAATGACGTCGTAGTCATTTAGTCTAAATTTATTTTTTTTTTGAATTGGTTGGGGTTTTCAAAATATCCCTCTCTGTAAGTTGTCAGGTGGGAAAGATAGTAAATAGACGGAATTTACTATCACTTCCACCTTCCCACTCTTGATAATTTTTTTTTCTCTTTTTTTTATCAAAGACATCCGAAACTTTGTTATGAACCCTCTGGTGTTCACTGCCAAGTACCCACCCATCGACGAGCTTAGACCAGGCCTATGAACCAGGATGTCAGGCAGTGGACTCGGCACCAGAATAAATTCGGCTGGTAGAGCTATTTCATTAGCCTCTACCTTCGCCATATTTTATTATAAAATTTTTATAATAAAACTCTGGAATTCTATCAGAACTCGCATATTTATTTATGCAACTTCAGATTTTTAAACCTTCCCCCGTAAATTTTAATTGTAACTTTTGTTATTTTAAAATTATTAGATTTTTATTTAATAAATTCATAACAAATGGCACCCAAAGTGGTGCTAGAAATTTGTTATCCTCCATTCAAACTAATCCTAATTTAATTCATAACAAATGGCGCCCAACGTGGTAAAGGCTCTTCGAGTCCTACCCAGCCCAACGTGGTAAAGGCTCTTCGAGTCCTACCCAACCAACGTGGTAAAGGCTCTTCGAGTCCTACCCAACCAACGTGGTAAGACTGTGAGTCCTACCCTACAAAAGTGGTAAGGGGCTTTAATAGTCCATACCCTTGTAAAATTGTAAGATAATCTTACACGACCATTAATTTTTTTTTATGAAAAACTTTAAGTTTTTTTTAACATAAAAAAAAAAAAAGTAGTATTTAGAGTTTTGTAATTAATTTCACCCTATATATTTTCAAAACCCCAATTCAAGAAAAAAAAAAGCTCTATTAAAATATTTCTTAATAATATTTGGAGAAAATTTTCACCTTACAGTGTGAGTGCAGTCTAAAATGTGGGCACAGTCCACACTGGTACATGCTGGGGTGAAAGTTTTCAGAAAAATATTCCAAAAACTTTCTTTCTAATCCTATACTTTCTTTCTTCTTCTAAAAACTTCACATTTTTTTTTTAACTTCTCCTTGCAGTGTGAGTGCAGTTTAAAAAGTGGGCACAGTCCACACTGGTACATGCTGGGGAAAAGTTTCAAGAGAACTGTAAAACTCTTTTTCTTCTTCAAAACGAAATTCAACATCGTACAGTGTGAGTGCAGTTTAAAATGTAGGCACAGTCTACACTGGTACATGCTGCGATTTTGAATTTCACATTGTATTTGCAATACTGCTAAAAGTGCAAGTACAAGTTCCATGTCGACTTTTCTCCTTGCAGTGTGAGTGCAGTTTAAAATGTGGGCACGGTCCACACTGGAACATGCTGGGGAGATCAGTCGAATTGGAACATTTCTATTTCCTAACTATCCCTCTTTTTCTAACCAAATAGAGCTTACTATCAAAACTTCTTTCCAATACTAAAACATTTCTTTCTATATAAACAACACTAAGCATTTCTATTATTTAAAGGACCTATTAAAAGTAAATATATAGAAAATCAAAAAATCATGTAAAGTCCAAATTTTCATTTTGTTATTTTGTTAAATCTTTTTATTTTTAATTTTCACAAAAAAAAAATAGACCTCTAAAGAAAAAGTACTAGTTACAAAAATCAAATATTTTTAAATTTGTATTTTTATTTCACAAAAAAAAAAATAAATAAAAATAAAAATCAAAAATTAAGAAAATAATATATATATATTATAAAATGTATACATAAATAATATAAAATATTATAAAACTAAACAATAAATTCAAAATATTGTTTAGCAAAAACCACTATTACAAATTTTTAAATATAAAAGAGAAAAATTTAAAAGTAATAATTGTAATAGAAGAGTTAAAATAAATAAATAAATTTTTCTAAAAAGGAATTATAAGAATCAAATATGATTTTATTTTCCTTGAAAAGACAAAAATCCTAATAGTTTTTTTTTGAAAAACCTATAAAAAAAAAAAAAGAAAAGAAAAATTCTTAAAATGTTGGAAATGTTTTTATAAATGAAAATGTCTCAAATCAACATGTGAACATAGTACAACCTAATTCTGAGTATGACAGACGACAGATTCTTTGACAAACAACGAATGCTATGAAGCATTTAATTGAATATATAAACAGTGAAACGGCCGACCCGATTTCACAATTTAAATTCACAATTCAACTCCCGAGATAATAATAATATTCTCCGGATGAAAACAATACTTAGTTAATTCCACTCTTTGCGAATCAAAGAAGTTATAGAACTAACTATTTAAGCAATCTTCAGCAGATGAAGAAAGGCACACTCAAAAAAAAAAGTCAATGCACCATAAAAATAAATTATGGGAAAATCTAAAAGTTCTCATACTAGATTCGGTTTAAACTAAATGACCATTTTAAAATTTCAGACATTCATTTATTATCAATGACATTCTCATTATAATTTTTTTGAGTAATTTGAACAAATGAAAAGTTAATTTAAAATTAACAATAATTTCAAATTTGATTTTACGAATTTTTTTTTATTTTGAAAATCTAAAAAAAAAATTATTAGGATATAAGAATCTTATATTTGAAAATAGTGATCTTATATATAAGGATATAATGATTAATACATGTAATAATTATACGTACCGTATAAAATAAAAACATAAGAAAATATATATGTAAATAAATAATAAAATATATTGATATTTGAAAAAAAAAAAAAAAATAAAATAAAAAATAAAATAAAAATAAAAATAAAAAAATAGAAAAATATATAAATATAAAAAAAAAAAAAAATACGAAAAAAAAAAATACAAAAAAAAAAAATACAAAAAAAAAATACACAAAAAAAAGAAAATCACAAAAAAAAAAAAAATAAGAAAAAAAAATAAAATAAATAAAATTTTTAGAAAAAAACAAAAAAAATATAAGAAAAAAAATAAATATACAACAAAGTAAATAGAAAACAAAAAAAAAATAAATAAAAATAAACAATATATATTTATAAGTACATATTTCTGTAAAAAAATATTTTTAAGTTTTTGTATAGTTTTAAGTTCAGAAAACTATAAAAAAAAAAAAAAAAAATATATAAACATATATAAAATATCATAAATACACATCCATAGTTACATATACACAACATATACACACATAACACAAAATAGGAAATTTTGTCCAAACATAAAAATTAAATGAATCTAAATGAAAATAAAAAAATAAAATAAAATAATAACATTTTGGCCCGGCTAGCTCAGTCGGTAGAGCATGAGACTCTTAATCTCAGGGTCGGCTTCGAGCCCCAATTTTCCTTTTATAAACCTTTTATTTGTTTACCTTCCCTTTTTTTAGCCTCAATCGACCACCTTCTTTGCGTTCGATTGAACCTATTTTGTTGCGGTGAAGGTTTAAGAAATACTATAAAGTGTAAAAATAAATTTTTTTAAGAAAGTGCATATTGCACTTGTAAGAAAAATGAATTGATTCCATATGAACTTTTTTACAAAAAAAAAAACAAATAAACAAAAGTAGTTCATATAGAATCAATAACATATAAAAAATGCCTAATTAGCAAATTTTTACCTTTATGTGTCATAAACGTATCAACAATTTTTATATGAAATTGTTTTTGGAATTTAATTACCGAAAAAGTATATAAACTTGGTAAATTCTAAATTTAGTTTCATATTCAAATTGTTGATTGTCAACAAAAAAGGTAAGAAAACCTTACATGACCGGAGTTGTCTAGTCATGGCTCAGTGATATGCACTGACCAAGATTGGATAACTCCCAATCTTTTTTTTCCTCTTTGTCTTTAGGTGCTGGAGCTCATCATCCGAAACTATGTGAAATTTATTTCACTAGCTTGGGATGATAGCACCAGCCAGGTTGGTATCAGAAGGGAGTAGTTTGACCACTCCTTCTGGTACAAAACCGCAAGCCTGCTTCTAGTGGAGGATTCTTGGATCTATCCAAGAATCCAAAGCTAGAACTAACCGATCGCCACCTGGATCTCCTGCTTCTGTGGAGAGTCTGAGGCCAGCGAAATGTGTTGGTCTAGACTCACCATGGAGGACGGAAATCCAGACCCTGACCAATGTGGTGATGTGCTCGGGTCATCCAATTCGATGCCATATCTCAAGTCAGCTTACGAGTGTGATTTTAGATTTGACATGGAATCGGATGCACCGACGCACATAAGTAAACGTCTATGGCATTCCTTGGTTCTAACCCTAACGTGCGCGCTCCGGTTAGACAAAGACAAGCGAAAATGACCATAGATCACTACTTTGATCGGTTGAATTTTATTACCATTTTCAAATGTATACTATTTCTTCTTTCTACCGATCTAGCTAAATATTTTTGTCATGAAAACCTACAAAAAAAAAATTATTAATAACAAAAAAAATAAATTTTATTTGCAAATTTATTAAGTTTTTTTTACAATATAATAACATTTTTTATATACAATTCAAAAACTAAAGCTATATATCTAACTACATTATACATTTACATAAATTTTTTTTATGAAAAATAATAAATCAAAAAAGACCAAATCACTTAAGTCAATTTTCAAAAAAGACCAAATCACTTAAGTCATAAAAATAAAAAAATAAAAAGTAAGCCCATATAAAGTTTTTAATGTATTGATTTTTTTTCTTATCGTAGGATTTAGCAGAAAAGAAAATTCCTTAGCTAAGAAAATCTGTACTTACTGAACGTACTATAAATATTATACGACTATAAAAATAATACTATATAAAATTTTAGAAAGGAAATTCTAAAATGCAAAAGAAATCTTATTGTAAAATTTAAATTCTCCAAAGTTCCAATACGGTTTCCATTTTGCCGTAAAAAAATTAAAATTTGAAAACTAAGTTTAACCATATTATATAATTATAAATATTATATAATCTTTCAAAAAAAGAAATTTAAATTTTAAAAAAACCACGGGTTTTGATTTATTTTGAATAAATCCTAAATAATTTTTAAAAAAAAAAAAAACTACATAATTTTTTAAATTTTGCTTACTCTAAATTCGAGATTCTAAGGAATTAAATTCAAAAATCTCGTAAGTTATCCCTTGTAGAATTCAACATATTTTTACAAAAAAAAAAATAATAACAATTTTTTTAAATAGAAGAAATGTAATTTTGAAATAAATTTTTTTTTAATTTGATAAAAAACCAAAATGTTTTCATGACAAAAATAAAAAGATCGATCGGTCAAAATATAGAACTTAATACTAATTATTTTTATAAATTATTTTATTTTCATGATTTTTTGATATTCAAATTGTTGATTGTCAACAAAAAAGACCTATTCAAATGTTAATCGTCTAAGAGATATTCAAATTGTTCATTGTCAACAAATAAAGACATGTTCCTAATATTGATCGTCTAAGAACGATATTCAAATTATTGATTATCAACAAAAAAGACAAATTGCATATTACAACGTAGAAAACTCCTATCGAAATCAACACAATAAAACAAATTTTTTTTTATACATATATCTCATGCAGATTATGCAATAAACAAATTAATATTTGTTACAAAAATAATTAATATAAATGTCCAAGTATATATTTATATACATATATGCTATATCCTATTAAGGATCACCAAAAGAACAAAAATTTATATATATATGTTCAAAATTTTGTAAAAAAAGGATCTATTGTAATTAATAGACAAAAATAAATTTTTATGTATCGAAATATACAAAAATTAAAATTTGAATTATCAACAATAAAAGTAATTTTAATAACAAATCAACCATGTAGGACCAAATTGATTAATTATATAGAAATTTTTTTAAATAAAAAAAAAAATAATAAAAAATAAAATGTAGTTTAAGATTTAATAATTTTTTTTAAAGTAAATTAATTTTGTATTTTGTTTTTTTAATAAAATTTAAGAAAAAAAAAATAATGCCTTTGATTAGATAAGGAAGTTTATTTTTCAGGTCTTTTAAAATAATAGAAATGCTAGTGTGAAGATCCGGCTATAGGTGGCAGAAGCCATGTGCCGAAGAATGACGTCGTAGTCATTTAGTCTAAATTTTTTTTTTTTTTGAATTGGTTGGGGTTTTCAAAATATCCCTCTCTGTAAGTTGTCAGGTGGGAAAGATAGTAAATAGACGGAATTTACTATCACTTCCACCTTCGCACTCTTGATAATTTTTATTCTCTTTTTTTTATCAAAGACATCCGAAACTTTGTTATGAACCCTCTGGTGTTCACTGCCAAGTACCCACCCATCGACGAGCTTAGACCAGGCCTATGAACCAGGATGTCAGGCAGTGGACTCGGCACCAGAATAAATTCGGCTGGTAGAGCTATTTCATTAGCCTCTACCTTCGCCATATTTTATTATAAAATTTTTATAATAAAACTCTGGAATTCTATCAGAACTCGCATATTTATTTATGCAACTTCAGATTTTTAAACCTTCCCCCGTAAATTTTAATTGTAACTTTTGTTATTTTAAAATTATTAGATTTTTTATTTAATAAATTCATAACAAATGGCACCCAAAGTGGTGCTAGAAATTTGTTATCCTCCATTCAAACTAATCCTAATTTAATTCATAACAGTATCCACATTACGAGAGTGTCTTGATGGTCTCAAAGACATTTGTGAGCAAATGACCACAACAAAGAGTTACTGTGTCGCAGTGCACTTAAATCTCAATTACAAATTAGAGAGGTTGACACAAAACAATATGCTTCTTCAAAATATGAAAATGGCAAGAAGTAAAACAGCTCTTTTCGACGGGGTAGGATATGTAGCAAATGAAATGTTTGGAGTACTTGATCAAAGATACGCTAGAAAACTCGACGAAGAAATTCTGGATGCTAAACGGAATCATAATGCCGTAATAAGGTCCCTCAAAAAACAGACATCGATCATAGATTCTACTATCAATATTTTCAAAAAAAAATGAGGAGTTCATAAACAATCAATTTGAGCACATAGCAACGTTATTAAATAATATAACAGCGAATAACCATTTTGAAATAACGGTGGCCTTTACCACATTTATTACGCAGGCTAATGCCATTATAGCCGATTACACAAACATAAAAGATGCAGTGTTCGATTTATTAATGGATATTCATCATGGAAAAATTAATCATCTTTTATTAACTCCTGAGCAATTGGACAAGGAACTTAATACCATTCGTGCTCACCTACCCAGTTACTCAAAACTCCCAGCATCAACTCTTCTCAATCTGTACAAATTTATGAAAATAAGTGGACGTTTAACTCAACAACATATAGTGATCGAAATCAGAATTCCTCTTATCACTACCGAGTATCAACAATTATACCATGTCATTCCAATACCAATTCTCAAAGAAACAGAAAGTCTGATTGTCAAGCACGAAACTGAATATCTAATTGTTAATTTGCATCAGGATCGTTCTATGTCCATGTCCAGAAATGATATCAAGGACTGTATTACACATAAACATACGCTAATTTGCCAACAAAATTACCCAATTTTTTCGAAGGAATCTGAGCAATTGCGATGCGAAATAAATTTATTTCTTCAAAAACCAAACTTCGAATTTTGCCAAATGACTATCATTCCATTTCGAAATTGCTGGTTTCAATTACATTATAAATTAAATTGGTTGTTTTCTCTAGCTACTGATATTAAGCTAAATATAATATGTTCAAATGAAACTGTTCAAAGCGTTCTCAATGGTCAAGGAATCTTAGAATTAAAACCAACATGTACCATCCATCATCCACAATTTAATGTCCGTACTTTGAATCGTTACAAATCATCTGCTCAGTTGAACTCCATAAGTGTACCCATAATTATAAACACAAAAACGAATCTCCCAAAGAGTCACGAACTTCACCCAGTTTTTTCAAAAACTAAGTTCCAACATAAGTAACATTGAAGAAAATATTAAGGAACTTCAACGAATGGAAAATGAACCGATGATATCCCATCATGACATTCATCAATATAGTATTAGTTACATCTCGATCATCATCGTTATTGCTATCATTGTTTCGTAAGGCATATTTTGGTGTAAGCATAAGCGTAGATCATCAGGGCAAGCGGACATTGAGGTTAAGGAAAGAAGGCAATTACATCAGCTACAAGATCATGTCATCAAGGCGGGCCGGGAGGATGTTGAGAAATGTTACAAATCAGAACCAACATGTTAATGATTTTATTTTATAAGTCTAAATTTAAGTTCAAATAACTTTGTAATTAATATAATTTTATGTCAGCAAAAATTCATATATATTTTTATCCACACGTTTTGTAATAATATATTTCGTGAAAATTAATTAGGTCAACTAATTTCTGCAACCTATGTAGTTTTTAAGTCAATTAATTTGTATAAATAGCTGGAATCAATAATTAATAAATCAATTATCAATTTTAATTCAAACAAATAAGTTTTTAAAGTTTTTACAGGTGCAGTGATTTGAGGACCTACCCAAGGTATCCTAATTTCTTACTTATTCAATTTACAGGTGCAGCGAATTGTGGACCTACCAAAGATATCCATAATTCACCCAACTAGGACCTAGGAATTAAAAGAAAATTCCTACAGACCTCAAAGGTTACCGATTGCCAAACCGAGAAATTTTTTGTATAATCTGGATGATTGTTTGTGATTCCTTAAAAGTTTTGTTTTTTGTAGAATTTTAATACAAAAAAATTCCCCAAAGTTCCTAAAGAATTGTCTAAGAAAAGATAGCACCGTTAATTTAGATTTATTAAGGCAAAATTATTATTCTATTTGAGGAACAACATTGGTGTAACTGAAAAAATATTTTAATAAGATTTGTGTAAAATTCTAAAAAAAATTATTCAAATACATTACACACACACCTTTTTTAAATAGATAAAACTATTGTTCTATTTCATTAAAATCATTAGTGAAATTGTAAAATGCATTATCTTTTTCAGGTTAATCTCAAAACATATTGAACAAATTTTATAACTAGCATGGGTGACATTGAATAAAATTTTAAGAAAATTAGATAAAATATTGGTGAAACTCCGAAAAATTATGATTTAATTAGTTGAAAAATTTTGGTGAAATTGAATAATTTTTTATGAAAATTCACCAAAATATTTGTTAAATTGAACGAAATATTATTCTCTTTCAAAAATAGGATTGGTGAAACGGAATAAAATTGTATGCAGTATAATGAAAAGTTTTGACAAAATTGAAAAGAAATTTATTCAAATTTATTATCAACTTTGGTTAAATTGAAAAACATTTATTCAATTTTTAAAAATTATTTGTGAAATTTAAGCAAAAACTTAATTCAATTTTACCTAAATTTCAGTAAAATTTTAAAAAGTTTTAGACAATAAAGCATTGATGGAACTGAATTAAATATTTCTCAATTTGATTAATGCTGGAGGAAATTAACAAAAAAAATTATTAAATTCCATAAAAACTAAAAAAAAAAAATCAATATTTTTTTTAAATAAATTTATTTATTTTTCCATTTAAATAAATTGTTTCTTTAACCTAACTGAATTAAATCCGAAGCAAATCCGTGGTGCAGAAACCACGCTTCAATTTGTGGTCTGTAAAGAGCAATTTTCGCTTCAATTTCTGGTCTGTAAAGAGCAATTTTCTCTTCAATTTCTTCCAATAGCTCCTCTAAATCGTCATCGGCACCAATACACATCCCAAACAAAGTTGTTACAATGATAATATTTAAAACAAATAACCACTTCATGTTTTCTCAAACAATTATTTTTTCAAATTAACTTAAACATGGGATTTTTATTTCATTTTATATTCAAAAACTAGAGATTCTAAATATTTCAACGTTTTGTTTTTTTTAATTAAAAATAATTTAATTATAATTTTCTTTTTAACTTATTATTTTTATAATAATTTTAGTATTAATATTCAGCTACTCGTATTTTTCAATTGTAACTTGATGATGAAATGTAAATTACATGAATTATATATAATTAAAAATATAATCAGAAAATTTTAAATGTGCGTCAACATGAAATCGATTAAATTATTAATTGTACTTTTTTTATTATTTGAAAATTAGTTTTTAATATAAATCCTTTATTTCGGATCTTTTAAAGGTTTTTATTTTTTGTGTTTCAATACTACTATTTTTAATCTCACGCCACCTTATTCTCTCAAAAATTGAAATTTCTTAAAACCCCAATTTCGACCCTTTGAGCTGAAATTTTGATGTAATACATTGTCACCAAGTCGATGTACAAAATTTCATCTCGATCGGTGACGGGAAGTGTATCACTCTTTAAATTCCAGGAAAATCATTCAATCAATCAACACAACCAAGTTAATATGAAGAATTTAAAAATAAAAATACGTATGTAACACCTTCATTTTCAATACAAATACAATATTCTATATATTTCAATCTGTCGGCAACAAAGTTTCGTCGAGAATTCGAAAAGCCGCATTTCCACAGATTAAAATTAGTAAAATTTAAAATTATCATTCAAAGTACATAAATATCAATTTCATTAATAAATACAATGAAATCAAAAGAAATCATTTTCATAAACCACTTTTATATAATTCCTCTCACTTAAAAAATCAAAAATTCTCTTTATAAAATCAAAAATTGTTACGGATTTATTAGGAGAAATAATTGAAATGCAGATATAAGGTCCAGCAATAGGTGGCCATAGCCACAAGCTGAAGAATGACGTCGTAGTCATTTAGGTGTAAATTTTTTTTTTAGACTTGGTCGGGGTTTCTTGAAATATCTTTCTTGTTCTAACTCAATTTTACCTTCTTCCAAACATGACATCCTAAAATTTTGTTATGGACACTCTGGTGTTCACTGTCGCGTACCCACCCAACGACGAGCTTAGACCCGGCCTGTGAACAGGATGTCTTAGACAGTGGACTCGGCACCAGATATATTTTAGCTGGTAAAGTTATTTTATTAATCTTTGCTATAGCAAATTTCACTTGGCATAAATTTCTATGTTAAGATCTCGGTGGTTCTTTTTTTGAACTAAATACTTTTACACAACCCTAATTTCGTTACCTAACAAATGGATGGTACCCAATACCAGAAGTTTGTTTTTAACTCTCCTAATAGTTCTGTAACAAATGGCACAACATGGTGTCACAAATTTGTTATATCTGCATTTCAATTATTTCTCCAAATAAATCCATAACAAATGGCGCCCAACGTGGTAAGACTATGAGTCCTACCCTAACAAAGAGTAGCAAGACTTTCGAGTCTCTGCTCTTTGAAAACTTGTAAGGTGAAGACCTTACACAATGATTTTTTTTTAAACTAAGTTTTAAAAAAAAAAAAAAGAGAAAAAATATAGCATTTTAGTAATTTTAGTAATTTTTACACTACATATTTTAGAAACCCCAAGTCAAAATATTAGCTCTATAAAAATATTTTCCTTATAATATTTGAAAAAACTTCTCACCTTACAGTGTGAGTGCAGTAGAAAAGTAGGCACAGTCTACACTGTACATGCTGAGGTGAAATTTTTCTGAAAATATTTATTATCTTTACTCTAAACTATCAAACTTTTTTTTTATTAATTCTAACATAATACAGTTCTCCTTTAACTTTTCTTGCAGTGTGAGTGCAGTATAAAATGTAGGCACGGGCTACACTGTACATGCTGGGAAATAGTTTTATGATAACTGTAACAATCTTTTTCTTCATAAAAGAAGATCAACATCGTACAGTGTGAGTGCAGTTTAAAATGTAGGCACAGTCTACACTGTACATGCTGCGATTTTGATTTTCAGTACTTGTTCCACAAGTACAGTGGCGTTTCGTCTTTTCACCTTGCAGTGTGAGTGCAGTAGAAAATGTAGTCATGGGCTACACTGTACATGCTGGGGTGAACAGGCGAAATAAAACAAAAATTTTCTGTTTATAAACTATCCACCTTTTACTAAAAATAGAGCTAACTAAGATTTTTTTTTTCTCCTTCTCTAAATTTTTTCTATCTATTCATTTTATATTTACTTTACATCAAGCATTTCTGTTGACCAAAAGGACCAAATTCAATGTAAAAAAAAAAAAACACAAATAACAAAACAAACTATGATTTGTTAACAGCATATTCTTAAAAAAATTTTTTTTTTATGAAACATATATATTCTATTTATATTTTATTTCATTTTATTTTTAATTTATTCAATTAACAACTTATTAAACTAATTATAAGTTATTTCGATTTTATTTTTTTAAAATGTATATAAACAAAATTTCTCGTTAGGAACAAGAAAATTAAGAAATAAAAAGCATGACAGATAAAAACTTATATATAGCGCAAGATCACTTAGAAATAAGTGAATACGAATACGAATACAACAGAAATAAGATTCCCTTTTCAGACCTAGAATCATATAAAGAACTAGAAGATTTAAGAAGATTTAGAGAAAAATGGGCACACAGAGATCAGGCACAGATAGAACAAGGAGTAACAGGATTCTCGAAAAGCAGTTTCCCTCCGAGAAGTCGAAAGAATACCTTAGAAATAGAAGGATTAGGAATACAGGGAATTAAAATGCACCACAAGGTCGGCCACATCAACAAAGGACCAAATCCACCCTCAAAAGCATGTAAAGAGAAAACCAGCGAAACCGAAAGAAATTTAAGATTCCCCGCACAGCAGAATCAACCAATGAATACGGCAAATGGAAAACCTGAAAAAGAAGATAAGAACGCAATGGCTAGCTTACTAGCCATGATAGATAAATTGGACAAAAAAATAGAGCCGCTCGTTACCGAACGTCAGTCAAGACAGAAAGAAGCAGTAAACTCTGATAGCGGAAGTTCTCGTTTTACAACCCCAGAGAGTTCCGTTGAAAGAGAACAGTCAAGACCAGTCCGCTCAAGCACTAGAGCACGAGACTCCACTCCACCAAACAGATATACCGAACGCAGACCGAATTTCCAACATAAACAAAGAGAAAGATGCGATTATGACCATGGACAACCAAGATACACTAGAGAACTCGATCTTAAGAAAAGATTTGGCCTTTTCTTTAACGGAAACGAAGTTGAGAATTTCGTCAAAGACGTGGATATTCAGCGAATTGACCATAACATATCTGACAAAATTCTAATCAACAATTTCCACCAACTTCTGGACCCAACAATAAAAAAATGGTATTTCTCGTATTTCAGGTCACAAGACAAACAAACTACGACCTGGAGAACATTTAGTACAGCTCTTATAAATGAGTACGCTGAAGCTCTTGAAGAAGATTTCAAAATAACTGAGCTCCTCAATAGGAAACAGAAATTGGGAGAAACTTGGCGGGAATATATACAAGCCATGACAGCGTTGAATCAAAAACTAGAAGAGCCATTGAATGAGATGCGTTTAACTAACAGGATTAAACAAAATGCCAAGAGAGAGTACAAAGAGCCACTCCGAGCAGTAGAGATAAGAGATCTTACCACATTAAGATCCAAGTTCAGGATGCTTGACAACAGCAAAGAATCTAAACCACCAAATCGGTCAGATTACGAAGACTTTAATTACTCAAGACCAGGCTACGACCGTAACAGGTATAAAGTACATAACAACGACCATGAGTATTACGACGATTATAATGGATATTATGAAACTGAAGATGTGCATAAAACTAGTAAACAGCCCTACTTTAAGTCTTGCAATGTCAAGAGGAGATACGAGGAACAATCAAGACCTGCAACACCAGAAAATAATTTACGCTGTTGGAACTGCGAAGAGCCCGGCCATGAATTCATAGACTGCCCAGCAGATTTCAGAAAAATTTTCTGTTATAAATGCGGGATGCGCAAAGAAGTGGCTCCCACATGCAAAAACTGCCATAAATCAATTCGTTTCCAGTCGGGAAACTAGATTCACAATCTGTGGTGAGGCCATCTGCAGATTGTGAAATAGGCTAAAAAATTGAAATAACAAAGAACAATACTGATAACAACCAGGATTTGACAAAGGAACCTAATCAAGAGAGAAACGAAAAATTAATAAAAGAACCTTATATAAAAGAAAGCGAAGAATTAAAAGTGGTTCAAATATTAAAAAGGACTAAAGAAGAGGAGACTCCAGTAAAAGAAAAAAAACATTGGCCCCCCTATCATATTAGAAAGCAAAGATATGATAGGAAGAGAGCTGAAATTGTTCCGTTTAAAAATGTCAGCGAGATGAGGCTAAACGTTAATAAAATAATACAATCAAAAAAACGTAAAGAGAAATCTATAAGAGAAAATCAATATTATAGAGGAGTGAAGGAAGATAAGAGAAAAATTCTGTCATCAGTTATAAAACTTCCTAACGACAATAGACCTTATGTGAAAATCAAAATTGGACAAAAATCATTAAAGGGATTATTGGATTCCGGTGCATCTATTTCGTGTTTAGGAAAAGATCAAAAATGGATAAGAGAAAATACTGATTTCAAAATACATAGAATAAAAGAATCAGTCATAACTGCTTCGGGTACTAAAACAGAAATAATAGGATATATTTTAGTACCCATACTCTTTAATAAGATTTCAAAAGTTTTGAAAATTCACGTGGTGCCTAAACTATCCCAAGAACTTTATCTTGGAGTAAATTTCTGGACAAACTTCAAACTAGCACCCCAAATTTTTAATCTAGTGTCCGAAATCTCAGAAATAGACCTGAACATTCACAAATTAGACTCTAATGAACAATTAGAACTTGAAGCAATTAAAAGAATGTTTCCTTCATACACCGTAGAAGGATTAGGGTGCACAAGTTTGGAACAACATATAATAGACACAGGAGACAGTGAGCCAGTAAAGCAAAAACATTATCCAATCTCCCCCGCCATTCAAAAGCTAATGTATGCTGAAGTAGACAGGATGTTAGAAATGGGCGTGATCGAAGAAAGCAACAGTGCATGGACATCACCAGTAGTACTTGTAAGGAAACCAGGGAAAAACCGTCTGTGTTTAGATTCAAGAAAAGTGAATGATCTGACAAAGAAAGATGCGTATCCTCTGCCGAATATACAAGGACTTTTAGCACGAATTGACAAAACGAAATATATCAGCAGCATAGATTTAAAAGATGCATTTTGGCAGATTCCGCTTGAAAAGGAGTCTCGAGAGAAAACTACTTTCGCTATCCCCGGTAGACCTCTATATCAATACACCCGCATGCCGTTCGGACTCTGTAATGCATCTCAGCGAATGTGCAGATTAATGGACAAGGTAATTCCGCAACACTTAAAGGAGGAAATAAAAGTCTACTTAGATGACTTAATGGTAGCAACTGAGACTAAAGAACGTCACTTCCAACTCTTAAAAGAAGTTGCAATTGCTCTGAGAAAAGCCAACCTGACCATAAATGTTGAAAAATCAAAATTTTTCATGAAAGAAATCAAATACTTGGGATATGTCATAGGCGCAAATGGTACGAAGCCAGATCCAGGAAAAATAACTGCAATTTCTGAATATCCTGAACCAAAATCTTTGAAACAAACCAGACGTTTCTTAGGAATGACAGGATGGTTTCAACGTTTAATACAAGGTTATTCCACAATAGTTTCACCTATTACAGATTGCTTACAAATTAAAAACAGCGGTAATAAATTCATTTTCACTGAACGGGCAAGAGAAGCTTTCACGAAAATTAAGGAAATCTTAATTTCGGAACCCGTGTTAGCTCCCCCTAATTACGACAAGCCTTTCTTTATACAAACCGATGCCAGCCAATCCGGCATTGGAGCAGTGATTTTCCAATTAGATTCAGAAAAAAACGAACACCCTGTAGCATACATGTCGAAAAAATTCAACGAAACGCAAGCTCGGTGGGCAGCTACAGAACAAGAATGTTTTGCAGTTGTCGAAGCGATAAGGAAGTTTCGAATGTATGTAGAAGGCGTCAAATTCACAGTATTAACTGATTGTGCAGCACTCAAGTGGCTAATGACTTGTAAAGATCACCACGGAAAGCTTTTTAGGTGGTCACTAAAGCTACAAGCGTTTGAATTCGACATTCAACACAGATCAGGGAAAAAGAATGTAGTAGCAGATTCACTTTCACGATCTTTTGGAATGGAAGAAATTGCTTTAAGGTGTCCAGACTTAGATTTAGAATCAGAAGCCTTTGAATCAGATAAATATAAAGAAATTCGTGAAGCAGTAATAGATAATAAAGACAGGCTTCCGGATCTTCAAATAGTTGAAAATAAAGTATTCAAAAGAGTGGAATTTAGAAAAGACCAAGAAGTATCAGAATGCAACCTATGGAGACTTTGGATTCCGGAAGAGCTAGTAAATGAGGTGATTAAAAATAATCATGACCCTCCACACTCAGCACATGGCGGACTTGGAAAAACCCTCTATAAAATTAGAACAAAATATTACTGGCCTCAAATGTTTTCAGATGTAAAGAGATACATTCAAAGCTGCAACATTTGTAAAGAAACAAAACCTAGTAACCAGATCCTTAGACCCCCCATGGGAAATAAACCAATACCATCACGCCCATTCCAAAATCTATACATAGACTTTTTAGGCCCATATCCAAGGTCTAGATCTGGAAATACTTGCATTTTTATAATACTCGATTCATTCTCTAAATACGTTATTATTCGCCCATTACGCAAAGCCACTACAGCGAACGCAATTAAAGTACTGGATGAAGCCATTAGCTTATTTGGATGTCCAGAAAGCATTTTGAGTGACAATGGGACACCGTTAGTTGCAAAAGATTTCGAAGCATATCTAAAAAATTACGGCATCGAACATAAATTAACTGCTTTCTACGCACCACAAGCAAATGCAAGTGAAAGGGTAAATGGGTCAATCTTAAACGCAATAAGAGCATATATAGATGATCAACAGTATAACTGGGATGGTGACTTAGATAGTATAAGCACTGCTCTTAGGGCTACAGTACACGAATCAACTGGAATGTCACCATACTACGTTCTATTCGGACAACAAATGATCACACATGGTAGCTCCTTTAAATTACTCAGGAAAATGCTAGATGGAGAAGATGTAGAAATACTACCCCCGCCCGGATCGTTCCAAATCATAAAAGAGATAGTGCGGAATAATTTAGAGAAAGCTAAAGAGAAAGGCAGAAAGTTATATAATAGAAAGTGCAAAAACGTGAAATATAAAATAGGTCAAACAGTCTACAGGAGAAATTTTGCTCAAAGCGATTTTAGCAAACACTTCAATGCTAAGTTGGGAAAGAAGTTCATTCCATGTATAGTATTAAAAATAATTGGAAATAGCATATATGAAGTAAAAGACTTAGCAGGTAAAAACTCTATAGGTAGATATCACGCCAAAGATCTGAAAGTTTGATTTTAGGAAAGAAAAGGAAATCTGATAGCTGAGAAAGAAAAATTTCAAAATAATAAAACAAAACAAAAAATTTATTTTTCTTGTTCTTAAAGAGAAAATATACATATATATATATATATATATGTTTTAATTAATATACAAATTATGTAATGAACAGAATTTTTTTTATACAAAATTGCTACTATATTTTATAAAAATATGCTTATGAAATATTACAATTTTATTATTAGAAAAATTAATAAATATATAAAAAAAAAAAAATATTATAAAAAAAAAAAAATTCAATATGTATATAGTTTTAAGATTTTATAAAAATTTTATATAAAAAAAAAAAAAAAAAAAAAAAAAAATATTTTTATAAAAAAAAAAAAAAAATAATAATAGTAATAATATTGGTGAATATGTTTAGTTTTAAAATTAAAAATTATAATTCACAATGATACAAAATTTTTGTAAGAAAATCAAAATTAGTAAATTGATAAGTTAATACATCCATTACATATACAGAAATATATACATAATAACACGAAATTTGATCTGTTAGCCCGGCTAACTCAGGTGAAATAGCATGAGACTCTTTACCTCAGGGTCGGCTTCAAGCCCCAACTGAAAATATTTCTAGCTTTCAGTTATTACTTCAGACCCCTTACTTCACTGGTTTTCTAGCTTCAATTCACCGCCTTCGACGGGTGTAATTGAACCTATTTTGTTACCGTGAAGTTTGAATAGCGTTTTATAACTGAACAAATTCTTTTCACATTTTTTTTAATATTTTTCAAAAAAAAAAAAGAAAAAAAAAAGAAAAAAAAATTACTTATGAATTTTTTTTTTATGACCTTAAATCCTTTAAAGACCCCTAATAAACTAAAATTAGTTTTTTCCCAAATGTTTAAAATTTCTTTACCTTAATTAAGTGCTTTATCTTTTATATTATGTTAAGTACAGTATCTTTTATATTATATTAAGTACAGTAACGTTTATATTATATTAAGTACAGTATCATTTTATGTTTTTGTAATAAATAAAAAGAAAAAAAAAAACATGCATAATATGACTAACATATTTTGGAAAAAAAAAGGAAAAAAAAAAGAAAGGATCAAATTTTAATTGTTTTTTGATAATATTGTTTTTTGATAATATTAAAACCATTAGAATTCATTACTAATTCCAATTCTGGGTTTTTCTTTGTTTTGTGTGAAGTTGTTGTTGGACTGGTTTTTTAAAAAAAACATATAAAAAGAAATGCATTTCCAATAGCAATTTCATACTGATTGAAAAACTGAAAGGTAAAAGAAATAGAGAAAACTCATTCTTTGCTTCGGTTGTTCAGTTTTGGCAGGATGTACAACATCAGCCAAGACAGAACAACTGAGGATAACTCTTCCTTGTTTTCTTTAGGTACTACAGTTGTGCGTCCGAGACCAAGTAAATTTATTTTACTGGCCAAGGACAACAACTGTAGTGGATTGTTATTAGAGCGGAGCAATTTAATGCTAGCTCTAATAACAACCAAAATCCCAATCTTAGTGGAGGATTCTTGGGCCTATCCAAGAATCCGAAGCTAAGATATACCGATTACCACATGGATGCTCCTACGGGAGGATCCATACTACGTTGTGGTTTTATGACTGGCTCACCTGCCACTGGCGTGGAGGCAAGATCACTGAGCAATCATGATTTTGTATCCATTGACAGTGACAGAGGAGCACAGTCATAAGTGGACGGACGTTATTGATCGTTCCTTATCTCAACCAAACCGTGCGGTACCCGGTTGAGATAAGCTTCGAGTAAAACTGATCAATAATGCTCCATCCGGTCGGTCAGGAGATGTCACTAGGCATCTGCTGCAATCCAAAAATTTATATGTCCATATAAATATAGCTTGGCTTACCTCAATAGCCATAGATAGAAATTAGTTTTTTTTTGTTGATAATAATGATTAGGCTTGCCAGATTAAAAAAAAAAAAAAAAAAAAAAAAAGTCAACAATCAGAAGCAAAATTGTGGATAATTAAAGTTTTAAATTTTTCAACAAAACAATTTTTTTTTTGAGTATTTTATATCGAATTTGAGCATTTTTAATTTTCTTTTGGAAATTTAACAAACTTCATTTGGCAACCCTGCGAATATTCCATATAACATACAATGAAATTTTTTATATTAATAGTGAATGTATAGAAATTTTAGCATCCGACATAACAAATTTTTATTCTTTTCTGGTTAAAACTTGAACAAAGCTAAGTAGGCGCAATAAAATACACTGAAGCTGTTCAATTTAAATTGGTGTGAAGCTAATGATGTGACACATGCAGAAATTGCGATTCTACAAACTTTGCGAGAAAAGCTAATATCTTAAGTTTAAAAACCAAAATTAAACGAACAAAGATTCATAATTTTTTTTTTAAATAAAAATAAATTTCATTTTATAACTAATATTACTTTAAAAAAATATGCAAAACAAACATTTATGAATAAAAACGTAGTACAGTGCTTCCCAAAGAAGTACATCTGGCAATCCTAGACTAGTAGAGGGAAATCAAGCTATATCTCTGAAACTAAAAAAAAAAATATTTTCACTTCTTCAAAACTTAAAGAATTGGTTTTAATAAATTTTTTTTTATATGTTTTTATTTTTCTTTAAAAAAATTTGATACTGATTGAAAAACTGAAAGAACTGAAAGATACTGATTGAAAAACTGAAAGATGTCATACTGATTGAAAAACTGAAAGATGTTTTACTGATTGAAAAACTGAAAGATGTATTATTGATTGAAAAACTGAAAGATTTGAAAACAAGAAGACACAGAAGACAGTTCAAAATTTGATCATCAAAGCATCTAGCAAAAAAAAAAAAATATGCAGACCTAACAGAAAAATTTTAAAATTTCTTTTTATATATATATATATATATATACTCATCTTTATCATATAAGACATTTATGTTTAAATATAAAGACAAATAATTATAATTGTAAGAAAAATTCTTTTTATGTCAAAAATAATTAGATTAGTTTTTATAAATTTTCACAATCGTAGGGTACTTTTAAATTTCTAAAAATTATTTTTTTATAAATAAATACTATGTAATTTTAAAGTAAAAAAAAAAGAAAAAATTATGTTTCATTAAATCTTTCTCATAGGTCCTAGCGGAAAAAAAGAAATGCTGATGTAAGGTCCAGCAATAGGTGGCCATAGCCACAAGCTGAAGAATGACGTCGTAGTCATTTAGGTGTAATTTTTTTTAGACTTGGTCGGGGTTTCTTGAAATATCTTTCTTGTTCTATCTCAATTTTACCTTCTTCCAAACATGACATCCTAAAATTTTGTTATGGACACTCTGGTGTTCACTGTCGCGTACCCACCCAACGACGAGCTTAGACCCGGCCTGTGAACAGGATGTCTTAGACAGTGGACTCGGCACCAGATATATTTTAGCTGGTAAAGTTATTTTATTAATCTTTGCTATAGCAAATTTCACTTGGCATAAACTTCTATGTTAAGATCTCGGTGGTTTTTTTTTATTGTAATTCAATTTACAACCCTAATTTCGTTACCTAACAAATGGATGGTACCCAATACCAGAAATTTGTTATCTGATCCAATTAACTCTCCTAATAGTTCTGTAACAAATGGCACAACATGGTGTCACAAATTTGTTATATCTACAATTCAAATAAATTCTCCAAATAAATCCATAACAAAATTTAAATATTTTATCAATTTTTGAGGACACAATTCTTATTAACTCGTACACGAATTTGTCTGTTTATTTATATTTATTTATATATTTCTTTACTATTTTCGACACTCTCGTCATCACAGCGAGCTGAAATTTGGCACACAGGTTCATGTCGTGTCAATTGAATCTATAAAAATTTGAACCGGAAATTTCCATGGAAAACCCGGAAAATCGGGAAAAATCGTTTGAAAATTTGGTACAAATTTGATTAGTGATAAATCCGTTTCAGGAAAAATGCAAAGTTTTCCGATTTCCCCGAAAAATTTTCGGGAATTTCCCGACTTTTCCGGAAAATTTTCCGTTAAAAAAGTTTTCTAAATTATGCAGGATTAAGTTCATTATCAACTGGCATCATTACTTTCTCTCCGACAATGGTGAAAACTTGCAGAAAAATCGAGGAAAATTCATGTAAAACGCTTTTTCGGAGTTTTTCCGACCAAGGAAGCTTATGAGCGTTTTGCAACCTGAGATAAAGTTGTAGAGCGAAATGAGTTGCATAAAGTTGCTTTTGTGCAAAATTCGATGGAAAACCCGGAAAAGCGTGAAATCATCGTAAAAATTTTCATCGATATGATTAGTGATAAATCCTCAACAATCATAAAAACTTGCATGAAAAATCGATGAAAATTTGTAATAACAATTTAATTAACGTGAAAAAGGCAGAAAATAAAAAATAAGTAATAACGAGTTTTCAAAAAAACTGAGGACAAGCCGCATGAAAAAGTAGAAAATAACTTTTTCTTCACATACAAAGGTGGACTCCACAGGGATATATTTGTAAAAATTCGAGATGAAGAGAAAAAAAAATTTCGAAATATTTAAATGTAATTCTTAGTAAATTTTTAATTGTTGAGATAGCAATAAATATTATTTTTAATCAATACAAGACACTTGTGATCATGTCATAAATTTAATGTTTGGCACTATAACAATTACACAATCATCCTCATTTTTTACTTTTTGTCAAATTTTAAATTTAATTTTATTTAATTTTATTTAAATTGAGATTTCATACATTTTATTTCAATTTTTTTAATGTTAATAAAAAAAAAAATTTAAGAATACAAATTGATCATTATTTAACACAAATTAGATATGAGAAATATAATTTTTAGAATATACAAAAGTAAATTTAGACTGCAGTATTAGACCTCAAGGGTTACCGATTGCCAAACCGAGTAATATTTTGTATAATCTGGATTATTGTTTGTGATTACTTAAAAGTTTTGATTTTTGTAGAATTTTGATACAGGGTTAGAAATAAAACGACCGTTCTTGTTGCTGTTAAAATTAAAACTTATTTTCTTTATTTTTTACATTCAGAATATTGAGTTACATTTTTATTTTTATGATGTAATATCAAAAGAAAGAATTCAGTCAAATTATATTTCAAAATGCATATTAAGCATTTTGCAATATAACGTAATTCTTTCTTTTGTCGATATTTCATTAACCTAAATATTAAATGTAGAACAATAATTTTTATCCACAACATTCCTCCCGATTTAAAATAAGTCCTATCCTTAATATTGTTCAAGGTGAATAAAAATTATTTGAAGTACACTTTAAATAATAACATGCATTAATACTCAAAAGATAATTTATAAAGAATTTACAAATAGAATTAATTAATAATAATATATATTTTTTTTTTTGTTTATTTTCTTTTTTGTTTTTAAAAACATTGCTTTTCATATTTTAACTTATTTTATTAGTTATACCTACAATAAATTTTTATTATTAATTTTTATTTAATGAAAAAAATGCCCAAAAGTTCCTAAAGAATTGTCTAAGAAAAGATAGCACCGTTAATTTAGATCTATTTAGGCAAAATTATTATTCTATTTGAGGAACAACATTGGTGTAACTGAAAAAATATTTTAATAAGATTTGTGTAAAATTCAAAAAAAAATTATTCAAATACATTACACACACACTTTTTTTAAATAGATAAAACTATTGTTCTATTTCATTAAAATCATTAGTGAAATTGAAAAATGCATTATTCTTTTTCAGGTTAATCTCAAAACATATTGAACAAATTTTATAACTAGCATGGGTGACATTGAATAAAATTTTAAGTAAATTAGATAAAATATTGGTGAAACTCCGAAAAAATATGATTCATTAGTTGAAAAATTTTGGTGAAATTGAATAATTTTTTATTAAAATTCACCAAAATATTTGTTAAATTGAACGAAATATTATTCTCTTTCAAAAATAGGATTGGTGAAACGGAATAAAATTGTATGCAGTATAATGAAAAGTTTTGACAAAATTGAAAAGAAATTTATTAATAATACATTGTCACCAAATCGATGAACAAAATTTCATCTCGATCGGATGACGGGAAGTGTATCATTCTTTAAATTCCAGGAAAATCATTCAATCAATCAACACAGCCAAGTTAATATGAAGAATTTAAAAATACAAATACGTATGTAACACCTACATTTTCAATACAAGTACAATATTCTATATATTTCAATCTGTCGGCAATAAAGTTTCGTCGAGAATTCGAAAAGCCACATTTCCACAGATTAAAATTAGTAAAATTTAAAATTATCATTCAAAGTACATAAATATCAATTTCATTAATAAATACAATGAAATCAAAAGAAATCATTTTCATAAACCACTTTTATATAATTCCTCTCACTTTATAAAATCAAAAATTTAAATATTTTATCAATTTTTGAGGACACAATTCTTATTAAGCTTCAATGAAAAACATCAAATAATACTACCGTCATCAGAAGATATCACAAAGTTACTTTTCAAATATTATCATGAGAAAAATTTGCATGCTAGTGCTTTGTCGCTACTTTCGTTCATCAGACAGAAGTTTTGGCCATTGCGTGGTAGAACTCTAGCTTTAAGCACTGTAAGAAATTGTAAGCGATGTGCGAAAGCAAAACCAAAAAACATTTATCAATTGATGGGTGACTTACCACAAGAAAAAATTCAAACTTCAAGAGCATTTACGAATGTTGGAGTAGACTTCTGCGGACCGTTCCAAATTCACTACAAAATCAGAGGAAAACGACCATCAAAAGTGTATGTTGCTGTCTTTGTTTGTTTCGCGCTAAAAGCTGTACATTTGGAGCTTGTTTCAGACTAAACAACTGCCAGTTTTATTGGAGCTTTAAAACGTTTTATCGCAAGACGAGGTTGTCCTTCTAAAATTTTTTCTGACAATTCCACAAATTTTGTTGGGGCAAAATCGGTGCTAACCGAGCTATATGAATTATTTAAAACTCAAGAACATCAAAATTTGGTAAACCAGGAATGTTCTAGAAATGGAATTGATTGGATTCAAATTCCACCCAGATCTCCACATTTTGGTGGTCTGTGGGAAGCGGCTGTGAAGACTGCCAAATATCATTTAAAGCGTATAATAGGTTTTAACTCGGTAACATACGAAGAATTGCTAACCGTCATAGTCCAAATTGAAGGCATTTTGAATTCAAGACCAATAACAAGCTTATCTGTCGATCCAGATGATCTTCAACCATTAACACCAGGCCACTTCTTAATTGGGGCTGCAATGAACTCAATTCCAGAACCGCTGACAATTGAACAAAAGGATAATCATTTAACAAGATGGAAATTAGTTCAAAACATATCTCATACCTTTTGGAAACGATGGTCATCTGAATATTTGCAGCAATTACAAACTAGAAGCAAATGGTTGGAACAGGGAAATGAAATAAATTTGGGTCAGCTGGTATTAATAAAGGACATCAATGCCCCTCCTTTGGAATGGCGACTGGGAAGAATAGTAGAAGTTTTCCCAGGATCTGATGCAAAAACGAGAGTTGTAGAAATCAAGACTTCAACAGGACTACATCAAATCTGTCACTTACCAGATGACAACATTGAAGCTAAAGGACTCAATAAAAATGAAATAGATGAAACCACAAATGACACAATGTCCCTATCCAGGAAACGAAAAGGGAACCAACCAAAATATTGCAAGAAGGTAGCACTATTGTCATATTTAATGGTGTTTGCATTAATTTTACCCCAGGCAATACAAGCTATTACAATTAAATCGTTTAACACATCAACAGGAATTTATTTTGATAATTTGGGTCCGGTTTCCACTATTACCGACGAATGGAAGTTCATAGTATATTTCAACATGGACAATTACTGGTTCGAGGTATCCACTTTACGAGAGTGTCTTGATGGTCTCAAAGACATTTGTGAGCAAATGACCACAACAAAGAGTTACTGTGTCGCAGTGCACTTAAATCTCAATTACAAATTAGAGAGGTTGACACAAAACAATATGCTTCTTCAAAATATGAAAATGGCAAGAAGTAAAAGAGCTCTTTTCGACGGGGTAGGATATGTAGCAAATGAAATGTTTAGAGTACTTGATCAAAGATACGCTAGAAAACTCGACGAAGAAATTCTGGATGCTAAACGGAATCATAATGCCGTAATAAGGTCCCTCAAAAAACAGACATCGATCATAGATTCTACTATCATTATTTTCAAAAAAAAATGAGGAGTTCATAAACAATCAATTTGAGCACATAGCAACGTTATTAAATAATATAATAGCGAATAACCATTTTGAAATAACGGTGGCCTTTACCACATTTATTACGCAGGCTAATGCCATTATAGCCGATTACACAAACATAAAATATGCAGTGTTCGATTTATTAATGGATATTCATCATGGAAAAATTAATCATCTTTTATTAACTCCTGAGCAATTGGACAAGGAACTTAATACCATTCGTGCTCACCTACCCAGTTACTCAAAACTCCCAGCATCAACTCTTCTCAATCTGTACAAATTTATGAAAATAAGTGGACGTTTAACTCAACAACATATAGTGATCGAAATCAGAATTCCTCTTATCACTACCGAGTATCAACAATTATACCATGTCATTCCAATACCAATTCTCAAAGAAACAGAAAGTCTGATTGTCAAGCACGAAACTGAATATCTAATTGTTAATTTGCATCAGGATCGTTCTATGTCCATGTCCAGAAATGATATCAAGGACTGTATTACACATAAACATACGCTAATTTGCCAACAAAATTACCCAATTTTTTCGAAGGAATCTGAGCAATTGCGATGCGAAATAAATTTATTTCTTCAAGAACCAAACTTCGAATTTTGCCAAATGACTATCATTCCATTTCGAAATTGCTGGTTTCAATTACATTATAAATTAAATTGGTTGTTTTCTCTAGCTACTGATATTAAGCTAAATATAATATGTTCAAATGAAACTGTTCAAAGCGTTTTCAATGGTCAAGGAATCTTAGAATTAAAACCAACATGTACCATCCATCATCCACAATTTAATGTCCGTACTTCGAATCGTTACAAATCATCTGCCCAGTTGAACTCCATAAGTGTACCCATAATTATAAACACAAAAACGAATCTCCCAAAGAGTCACGAACTTCACCCAGTTTTTTCAAAAACTAAGTTCCAACATAAGTAACATTGAAGAAAATATTAAGGAACTTCAACGAATGGAAAATGAACCGATGATATCCCATCATGACATTCATCAATATAGTATTAGTTACATCTCGATCATCATCGTTATTGCTATCATTGTTTCGTAAGGCATATTTTGGTGTAAGCATAAGCGTAGATCATCAGGGAAAGCGGACATTGAGGTTAAGGAAAGAAGGCAATTACATCAGCTACAAGATCATGTCATCAAGGCGGGCCGGGAGGATGTTGAGAAATGTTACAAATCAGAACCAACATGTTAATGATTTTATTTTATAAGTCTAAATTTAAGTTCAAATAACTTTGTAATTAATATAATTTTATGTCAGCAAAAATTCATATATATTTTTATCCACACGTTTTGTAATAATATATTTCGTGAAAATTAATTAGGTCAACTAATTTCTGCAACCTATGTAGTTTTTAAGTCAATTAATTTGTATAAATAGCTGGAATCAATAATTAATAAATCAATTATCAATTTTAATTCAAACAAATAAGTTTTTAAAGTTTTTACAGGTGCAGTGATTTGAGGACCTACCCAAGGTATCCTAATTTCTTACTTATTCAATTTACAGGTGCAGCGAATTGTGGACCTACCAAAGATATCCATAATTCACCCAACTAGGACCTAGGAATTAAAAGAAAATTCCTACAGACCTCAAAGGTTACCGATTGCCAAACCGAGAAATTTTTTGTATAATCTGGATGATTGTTTGTGATTCCTTAAAAGTTTTGTTTTTTGTAGAATTTTAATACAAAAAAATTCCCCAAAGTTCCTAAAGAATTGTCTAAGAAAAGATAGCACCGTTAATTTAGATTTATTAAGGCAAAATTATTATTCTATTTGAGGAACAACATTGGTGTAACTGAAAAAATATTTTAATAAGATTTGTGTAAAATTCTAAAAAAAATTATTCAAATACATTACACACACACCTTTTTTAAATAGATAAAACTATTGTTCTATTTCATTAAAATCATTAGTGAAATTGTAAAATGCATTATCTTTTTCAGGTTAATCTCAAAACATATTGAACAAATTTTATAACTAGCATGGGTGACATTGAATAAAATTTTAAGAAAATTAGATAAAATATTGGTGAAACTCCGAAAAATTATGATTTAATTAGTTGAAAAATTTTGGTGAAATTGAATAATTTTTTATGAAAATTCACCAAAATATTTGTTAAATTGAACGAAATATTATTCTCTTTCAAAAATAGGATTGGTGAAACGGAATAAAATTGTATGCAGTATAATGAAAAGTTTTGACAAAATTGAAAAGAAATTTATTCAAATTTATTATCAACTTTGGTTAAATTGAAAAACATTTATTCAATTTTTAAAAATTATTTGTGAAATTTAAGCAAAAACTTAATTCAATTTTACCTAAATTTCAGTAAAATTTTAAAAAGTTTTAGACAATAAAGCATTGATGGAACTGAATTAAATATTTCTCAATTTGATTAATGCTGGAGGAAATTAACAAAAAAAATTATTAAATTCCATAAAAACTAAAAAAAAAAAATCAATATTTTTTTTAAATAAATTTATTTATTTTTCCATTTAAATAAATTGTTTCTTTAACCTAACTGAATTAAATCCGAAGCAAATCCGTGGTGCAGAAACCACGCTTCAATTTGTGGTCTGTAAAGAGCAATTTTCGCTTCAATTTCTGGTCTGTAAAGAGCAATTTTCTCTTCAATTTCTTCCAATAGCTCCTCTAAATCGTCATCGGCACCAATACACATCCCAAACAAAGTTGTTACAATGATAATATTTAAAACAAATAACCACTTCATGTTTTCTCAAACAATTATTTTTTCAAATTAACTTAAACATGGGATTTTTATTTCATTTTATATTCAAAAACTAGAGATTCTAAATATTTCAACGTTTTGTTTTTTTTAATTAAAAATAATTTAATTATAATTTTCTTTTTAACTTATTATTTTTATAATAATTTTAGTATTAATATTCAGCTACTCGTATTTTTCAATTGTAACTTGATGATGAAATGTAAATTACATGAATTATATATAATTAAAAATATAATCAGAAAATTTTAAATGTGCGTCAACATGAAATCGATTAAATTATTAATTGTACTTTTTTTATTATTTGAAAATTAGTTTTTAATATAAATCCTTTATTTCGGATCTTTTAAAGGTTTTTATTTTTTGTGTTTCAATACTACTATTTTTAATCTCACGCCACCTTATTCTCTCAAAAATTGAAATTTCTTAAAACCCCAATTTCGACCCTTTGAGCTGAAATTTTGATGTAATACATTGTCACCAAGTCGATGTACAAAATTTCATCTCGATCGGTGACGGGAAGTGTATCACTCTTTAAATTCCAGGAAAATCATTCAATCAATCAACACAACCAAGTTAATATGAAGAATTTAAAAATAAAAATACGTATGTAACACCTTCATTTTCAATACAAATACAATATTCTATATATTTCAATCTGTCGGCAACAAAGTTTCGTCGAGAATTCGAAAAGCCGCATTTCCACAGATTAAAATTAGTAAAATTTAAAATTATCATTCAAAGTACATAAATATCAATTTCATTAATAAATACAATGAAATCAAAAGAAATCATTTTCATAAACCACTTTTATATAATTCCTCTCACTTAAAAAATCAAAAATTCTCTTTATAAAATCAAAAATTTAAATATTTTATCAATTTTTGAGGACACAATTCTTATTAACTCGTACACGAATTTGTCTGTTTATTTATATTTATTTATATATTTCTTTACTATTTTCGACACTCTCGTCATCACAGCGAGCTGAAATTTGGCACACAGGTTCATGTCGTGTCAATTGAATCTATAAAAATTTGAACCGGAAATTTCCATGGAAAACCCGGAAAATCGGGAAAAATCGTTTGAAAATTTGGTACAAATTTGATTAGTGATAAATCCGTTTCAGGAAAAATGCAAAGTTTTCCGATTTCCCCGAAAAATTTTCGGGAATTTCCCGACTTTTCCGGAAAATTTTCCGTTAAAAAAGTTTTCTAAATTATGCAGGATTAAGTTCATTATCAACTGGCATCATTACTTTCTCTCCGACAATGGTGAAAACTTGCAGAAAAATCGAGGAAAATTCATGTAAAACGCTTTTCCGGAGTTTTTCCGACCAAGGAAGCTTATGAGCGTTTTGCAACCTGAGATAAAGTTGTAGAGCGAAATGAGTTGCATAAAGTTGCTTTTGTGCAAAATTCGATGGAAAACCCGGAAAAGCGTGAAATCATCGTAAAAATTTTCATCGATATGATTAGTGATAAATCCTCAACAATCATAAAAACTTGCATGAAAAATCGATGAAAATTTGTAATAACAATTTAATTAACGTGAAAAAGGCAGAAAATAAAAAATAAGTAATAACGAGTTTTCAAAAAAACTGAGGACAAGCCGCATGAAAAAGTAGAAAATAACTTTTTCTTCACATACAAAGGTGGACTCCACAGGGATATATTTGTAAAAATTCGAGATGAAGAGAAAAAAAAATTTCGAAATATTTAAATGTAATTCTTAGTAAATTTTTAATTGTTGAGATAGCAATAAATATTATTTTTAATCAATACAAGACACTTGTGATCATGTCATAAATTTAATGTTTGGCACTATAACAATTACACAATCATCCTCATTTTTTACTTTTTGTCAAATTTTAAATTTAATTTTATTTAATTTTATTTAAATTGAGATTTCATACATTTTATTTCAATTTTTTTAATGTTAATAAAAAAAAAAATTTAAGAATACAAATTGATCATTATTTAACACAAATTAGATATGAGAAATATAATTTTTAGAATATACAAAAGTAAATTTAGACTGCAGTATTAGACCTCAAGGGTTACCGATTGCCAAACCGAGTAATATTTTGTATAATCTGGATTATTGTTTGTGATTACTTAAAAGTTTTGATTTTTGTAGAATTTTGATACAGGGTTAGAAATAAAACGACCGTTCTTGTTGCTGTTAAAATTAAAACTTATTTTCTTTATTTTTTACATTCAGAATATTGAGTTACATTTTTATTTTTATGATGTAATATCAAAAGAAAGAATTCAGTCAAATTATATTTCAAAATGCATATTAAGCATTTTGCAATATAACGTAATTCTTTCTTTTGTCGATATTTCATTAACCTAAATATTAAATGTAGAACAATAATTTTTATCCACAACATTCCTCCCGATTTAAAATAAGTCCTATCCTTAATATTGTTCAAGGTGAATAAAAATTATTTGAAGTACACTTTAAATAATAACATGCATTAATACTCAAAAGATAATTTATAAAGAATTTACAAATAGAATTAATTAATAATAATATATATTTTTTTTTTTGTTTATTTTCTTTTTTGTTTTTAAAAACATTGCTTTTCATATTTTAACTTATTTTATTAGTTATACCTACAATAAATTTTTATTATTAATTTTTATTTAATGAAAAAAATGCCCAAAAGTTCCTAAAGAATTGTCTAAGAAAAGATAGCACCGTTAATTTAGATCTATTTAGGCAAAATTATTATTCTATTTGAGGAACAACATTGGTGTAACTGAAAAAATATTTTAATAAGATTTGTGTAAAATTCAAAAAAAAATTATTCAAATACATTACACACACACTTTTTTTAAATAGATAAAACTATTGTTCTATTTCATTAAAATCATTAGTGAAATTGAAAAATGCATTATTCTTTTTCAGGTTAATCTCAAAACATATTGAACAAATTTTATAACTAGCATGGGTGACATTGAATAAAATTTTAAGTAAATTAGATAAAATATTGGTGAAACTCCGAAAAAATATGATTCATTAGTTGAAAAATTTTGGTGAAATTGAATAATTTTTTATTAAAATTCACCAAAATATTTGTTAAATTGAACGAAATATTATTCTCTTTCAAAAATAGGATTGGTGAAACGGAATAAAATTGTATGCAGTATAATGAAAAGTTTTGACAAAATTGAAAAGAAATTTATTAATAATACATTGTCACCAAATCGATGAACAAAATTTCATCTCGATCGGATGACGGGAAGTGTATCATTCTTTAAATTCCAGGAAAATCATTCAATCAATCAACACAGCCAAGTTAATATGAAGAATTTAAAAATACAAATACGTATGTAACACCTACATTTTCAATACAAGTACAATATTCTATATATTTCAATCTGTCGGCAATAAAGTTTCGTCGAGAATTCGAAAAGCCACATTTCCACAGATTAAAATTAGTAAAATTTAAAATTATCATTCAAAGTACATAAATATCAATTTCATTAATAAATACAATGAAATCAAAAGAAATCATTTTCATAAACCACTTTTATATAATTCCTCTCACTTTATAAAATCAAAAATTTAAATATTTTATCAATTTTTGAGGACACAATTCTTATTAAGCTTCAATGAAAAACATCAAATAATACTACCGTCATCAGAAGATATCACAAAGTTACTTTTCAAATATTATCATGAGAAAAATTTGCATGCTAGTGCTTTGTCGCTACTTTCGTTCATCAGACAGAAGTTTTGGCCATTGCGTGGTAGAACTCTAGCTTTAAGCACTGTAAGAAATTGTAAGCGATGTGCGAAAGCAAAACCAAAAAACATTTATCAATTGATGGGTGACTTACCACAAGAAAAAATTCAAACTTCAAGAGCATTTACGAATGTTGGAGTAGACTTCTGCGGACCGTTCCAAATTCACTACAAAATCAGAGGAAAACGACCATCAAAAGTGTATGTTGCTGTCTTTGTTTGTTTCGCGCTAAAAGCTGTACATTTGGAGCTTGTTTCAGACTAAACAACTGCCAGTTTTATTGGAGCTTTAAAACGTTTTATCGCAAGACGAGGTTGTCCTTCTAAAATTTTTTCTGACAATGCCACAAATTTTGTTGGGGCAAAATCGGTGCTAACCGAGCTATATGAATTATTTAAAACTCAAGAACATCAAAATTTGGTAAACCAGGAATGTTCTAGAAATGGAATTGATTGGATTCAAATTCCACCCAGATCTCCACATTTTGGTGGTCTGTGGGAAGCGGCTGTGAAGACTGCCAAATATCATTTAAAGCGTATAATAGGTTTTAACTCGGTAACATACGAAGAATTGCTAACCGTCATAGTCCAAATTGAAGGCATTTTGAATTCAAGACCAATAACAAGCTTATCTGTCGATCCAGATGATCTTCAACCATTAACACCAGGCCACTTCTTAATTGGGGCTGCAATGAACTCAATTCCAGAACCGCTGACAATTGAACAAAAGGATAATCATTTAACAAGATGGAAATTAGTTCAAAACATATCTCATACCTTTTGGAAACGATGGTCATCTGAATATTTGCAGCAATTACAAACTAGAAGCAAATGGTTGGAACAGGGAAATGAAATAAATTTGGGTCAGCTGGTATTAATAAAGGACATCAATGCCCCTCCTTTGGAATGGCGACTGGGAAGAATAGTAGAAGTTTTCCCAGGATCTGATGCAAAAACGAGAGTTGTAGAAATCAAGACTTCAACAGGACTACATCAAATCTGTCACTTACCAGATGACAACATTGAAGCTAAAGGACTCAATAAAAATGAAATAGATGAAACCACAAATGACACAATGTCCCTATCCAGGAAACGAAAAGGGAACCAACCAAAATATTGCAAGAAGGTAGCACTATTGTCATATTTAATGGTGTTTGCATTAATTTTACCCCAGGCAATACAAGCTATTACAATTAAATCGTTTAACACATCAACAGGAATTTATTTTGATAATTTGGGTCCGGTTTCCACTATTACCGACGAATGGAAGTTCATAGTATATTTCAACATGGACAATTACTGGTTCGAGGTATCCACTTTACGAGAGTGTCTTGATGGTCTCAAAGACATTTGTGAGCAAATGACCACAACAAAGAGTTACTGTGTCGCAGTGCACTTAAATCTCAATTACAAATTAGAGAGGTTGACACAAAACAATATGCTTCTTCAAAATATGAAAATGGCAAGAAGTAAAAGAGCTCTTTTCGACGGGGTAGGATATGTAGCAAATGAAATGTTTAGAGTACTTGATCAAAGATACGCTAGAAAACTCGACGAAGAAATTCTGGATGCTAAACGGAATCATAATGCCGTAATAAGGTCCCTCAAAAAACAGACATCGATCATAGATTCTACTATCAATATTTTCAAAAAAAAATGAGGAGTTCATAAACAATCAATTTGAGCACATAGCAACGTTATTAAATAATATAATAGCGAATAACCATTTTGAAATAACGGTGGCCTTTACCACATTTATTACGCAGGCTAATGCCATTATAGCCGATTACACAAACATAAAAGATGCAGTGTTCGATTTATTAATGGATATTCATCATGGAAAAATTAATCATCTTTTATTAACTCCTGAGCAATTGGACAAGGAACTTAATACCATTCGTGCTCACCTACCCAGTTACTCAAAACTCCCAGCATCAACTCTTCTCAATCTGTACAAATTTATGAAAATAAGTGGACGTTTAACTCAACAACATATAGTGATCGAAATCAGAATTCCTCTTATCACTACCGAGTATCAACAATTATACCATGTCATTCCAATACCAATTCTCAAAGAAACAGAAAGTCTGATTGTCAAGCACGAAACTGAATATCTAATTGTTAATTTGCATCAGGATCGTTCTATGTCCATGTCCAGAAATGATATCAAGGACTGTATTACACATAAACATACGCTAATTTGCCAACAAAATTACCCAATTTTTTCGAAGGAATCTGAGCAATTGCGATGCGAAATAAATTTATTTCTTCAAGAACCAAACTTCGAATTTTGCCAAATGACTATCATTCCATTTCGAAATTGCTGGTTTCAATTACATTATAAATTAAATTGGTTGTTTTCTCTAGCTACTGATATTAAGCTAAATATAATATGTTCAAATGAAACTGTTCAAAGCGTTTTCAATGGTCAAGGAATCTTAGAATTAAAACCAACATGTACCATCCATCATCCACAATTTAATGTCCGTACTTCGAATCGTTACAAATCATCTGCCCAGTTGAACTCCATAAGTGTACCCATAATTATAAACACAAAAACGAATCTCCCAAAGAGTCCCGAACTTCACCCAGTTTTTTCAAAAACTAAGTTCCAACATAAGTAACATTGAAGAAAATATTAAGGAACTTCAACGAATGGAAAATGAACCGATGATATCCCATCATGACATTCATCAATATAGTATTAGTTACATCTCGATCATCATCGTTATTGCTATCATTGTTTCGTAAGGCATATTTTGGTGTAAGCATAAGCGTAGATCATCAGGGCAAGCGGACATTGAGGTTAAGGAAAGAAGGCAATTACATCAGCTACAAGATCATGTCATCAAGGCGGGCCGGGAGGATGTTGAGAAATGTTACAAATCAGAACCAACATGTTAATGATTTTATTTTATAAGTCTAAATTTAAGTTCAAATAACTTTGTAATTAATATAATTTTATGTCAGCAAAAATTCATATATATTTTTATCCACACGTTTTGTAATAATATATTTCGTGAAAATTAATTAGGTCAACTAATTTCTGCAACCTATGTAGTTTTTAAGTCAATTAATTTGTATAAATAGCTGGAATCAATAATTAATAAATCAATTATCAATTTTAATTCAAACAAATAAGTTTTTAAAGTTTTTACAGGTGCAGTGATTTGAGGACCTACCCAAGGTATCCTAATTTCTTACTTATTCAATTTACAGGTGCAGCGAATTGTGGACCTACCAAAGATATCCATAATTCACCCAACTAGGACCTAGGAATTAAAAGAAAATTCCTACAGACCTCAAAGGTTACCGATTGCCAAACCGAGAAATTTTTTGTATAATCTGGATGATTGTTTGTGATTCCTTAAAAGTTTTGTTTTTTGTAGAATTTTAATACAAAAAAATTCCCCAAAGTTCCTAAAGAATTGTCTAAGAAAAGATAGCACCGTTAATTTAGATTTATTAAGGCAAAATTATTATTCTATTTGAGGAACAACATTGGTGTAACTGAAAAAATATTTTAATAAGATTTGTGTAAAATTCTAAAAAAAATTATTCAAATACATTACACACACACCTTTTTTAAATAGATAAAACTATTGTTCTATTTCATTAAAATCATTAGTGAAATTGTAAAATGCATTATCTTTTTCAGGTTAATCTCAAAACATATTGAACAAATTTTATAACTAGCATGGGTGACATTGAATAAAATTTTAAGAAAATTAGATAAAATATTGGTGAAACTCCGAAAAATTATGATTTAATTAGTTGAAAAATTTTGGTGAAATTGAATAATTTTTTATTAAAATTCACCAAAATATTTGTTAAATTGAACGAAATATTATTCTCTTTCAAAAATAGGATTGGTGAAACGGAATAAAATTGTATGCAGTATAATGAAAAGTTTTGACAAAATTGAAAAGAAATTTATTCAAATTTATTATCAACTTTGGTTAAATTGAAAAACATTTATTCAATTTTTAAAAATTATTTGTGAAATTTAAGCAAAAACTTAATTCAATTTTACCTAAATTTCAGTAAAATTTTAAAAAGTTTTAGACAATAAAGCATTGATGGAACTGAATTAAATATTTCTCAATTTGATTAATGCTGGAGGAAATTAACAAAAAAAATTATTAAATTCCATAAAAACTAAAAAAAAAAAATCAATATTTTTTTTAAATAAATTTATTTATTTTTCCATTTAAATAAATTGTTTCTTTAACCTAACTGAATTAAATCCGAAGCAAATCCGTGGTGCAGAAACCACGCTTCAATTTGTGGTCTGTAAAGAGCAATTTTCGCTTCAATTTCTGGTCTGTAAAGAGCAATTTTCTCTTCAATTTCTTCCAATAGCTCCTCTAAATCGTCATCGGCACCAATACACATCCCAAACAAAGTTGTTACAATGATAATATTTAAAACAAATAACCACTTCATGTTTTCTCAAACAATTATTTTTTCAAATTAACTTAAACATGGGATTTTTATTTCATTTTATATTCAAAAACTAGAGATTCTAAATATTTCAACGTTTTGTTTTTTTTAATTAAAAATAATTTAATTATAATTTTCTTTTTAACTTATTATTTTTATAATAATTTTAGTATTAATATTCAGCTACTCGTATTTTTCAATTGTAACTTGATGATGAAATGTAAATTACATGAATTATATATAATTAAAAATATAATCAGAAAATTTTAAATGTGCGTCAACATGAAATCGATTAAATTATTAATTGTACTTTTTTTATTATTTGAAAATTAGTTTTTAATATAAATCCTTTATTTCGGATCTTTTAAAGGTTTTTATTTTTTGTGTTTCAATACTACTATTTTTAATCTCACGCCACCTTATTCTCTCAAAAATTGAAATTTCTTAAAACCCCAATTTCGACCCTTTGAGCTGAAATTTTGATGTAATACATTGTCACCAAGTCGATGTACAAAATTTCATCTCGATCGGTGACGGGAAGTGTATCACTCTTTAAATTCCAGGAAAATCATTCAATCAATCAACACAACCAAGTTAATATGAAGAATTTAAAAATAAAAATACGTATGTAACACCTTCATTTTCAATACAAATACAATATTCTATATATTTCAATCTGTCGGCAACAAAGTTTCGTCGAGAATTCGAAAAGCCGCATTTCCACAGATTAAAATTAGTAAAATTTAAAATTATCATTCAAAGTACATAAATATCAATTTCATTAATAAATACAATGAAATCAAAAGAAATCATTTTCATAAACCACTTTTATATAATTCCTCTCACTTAAAAAATCAAAAATTCTCTTTATAAAATCAAAAATTTAAATATTTTATCAATTTTTGAGGACACAATTCTTATTAACTCGTACACGAATTTGTCTGTTTATTTATATTTATTTATATATTTCTTTACTATTTTCGACACTCTCGTCATCACAGCGAGCTGAAATTTGGCACACAGGTTCATGTCGTGTCAATTGAATCTATAAAAATTTTAACCGGAAATTTCCATGGAAAACCCGGAAAATCGGGAAAAATCGTTTGAAAATTTGGTACAAATTTGATTAGTGATAAATCCGTTTCAGGAAAAATGCAAAGTTTTCCGATTTCCCCGAAAAATTTTCGGGAATTTCCCGACTTTTACGGAAAATTTTCCGTTAAAAAAGTTTTCTAAATTATGCAGGATTAAGTTCATTATCAACTGGCATCATTACTTTCTCTCCGACAATGGTGAAAACTTGCAGAAAAATCGAGGAAAATTCATGTAAAACGCTTTTTCGGAGTTTTTCCGACCAAGGAAGCTTATGAGCGTTTTGCAACCTGAGATAAAGTTGTAGAGCGAAATGAGTTGCATAAAGTTGCTTTTGTGCAAAATTCGATGGAAAACCCGGAAAAGCGTGAAATCATCGTAAAAATTTTCATCGATATGATTAGTGATAAATCCTCAACAATCATAAAAACTTGCATGAAAAATCGATGAAAATTTGTAATAACAATTTAATTAACGTGAAAAAGGCAGAAAATAAAAAATAAGTAATAACGAGTTTTCAAAAAAACTGAGGACAAGCCGCATGAAAAAGTAGAAAATAACTTTTTCTTCACATACAAAGGTGGACTCCACAGGGATATATTTGTAAAAATTCGAGATGAAGAGAAAAAAAAATTTCGAAATATTTAAATGTAATTCTTAGTAAATTTTAATTGTTGAGATAGCAATAAATATTATTTTTAATCAATACAAGACACTTGTGATCATGTCATAAATTTAATGTTTGGCACTATAACAATTACACAATCATCCTCATTTTTTACTTTTTGTCAAATTTTAAATTTAATTTTATTTAATTTTATTTAAATTGAGATTTCATACATTTTATTTCAATTTTTTTAATGTTAATAAAAAAAAAATTTAAGAATACAAATTGATCATTATTTAACACAAATTAGATATGAGAAATATAATTTTTAGAATATACAAAAGTAAATTTAGACTGCAGTATTAGACCTCAAGGGTTACCGATTGCCAAACCGAGTAATATTTTGTATAATCTGGATTATTGTTTGTGATTACTTAAAAGTTTTGATTTTTGTAGAATTTTGATACAGGGTTAGAAATAAAACGACCGTTCTTGTTGCTGTTAAAATTAAAACTTATTTTCTTTATTTTTTACATTCAGAATATTGAGTTACATTTTTATTTTTATGATGTAATATCAAAAGAAAGAATTCAGTCAAATTATATTTCAAAATGCATATTAAGCATTTTGCAATATAACGTAATTCTTTCTTTTGTCGATATTTCATTAACCTAAATATTAAATGTAGAACAATAATTTTTATCCACAACATTCCTCCCGATTTAAAATAAGTCCTATCCTTAATATTGTTCAAGGTGAATAAAAATTATTTGAAGTACACTTTAAATAATAACATGCATTAATACTCAAAAGATAATTTATAAAGAATTTACAGATAGAATTAATTAATAATAATATATATTTTTTTTTTTGTTTATTTTCTTTTTTGTTTTTAAAAACATTGCTTTTCATATTTTAACTTATTTTATTAGTTATACCTACAATAAATTTTTATTATTAATTTTTATTTAATGAAAAAAATGCCCAAAAGTTCCTAAAGAATTGTCTAAGAAAAGATAGCACCGTTAATTTAGATCTATTTAGGCAAAATTATTATTCTATTTGAGGAACAACATTGGTGTAACTGAAAAAATATTTTAATAAGATTTGTGTAAAATTCAAAAAAAAATTATTCAAATACATTACACACACACTTTTTTTAAATAGATAAAACTATTGTTCTATTTCATTAAAATCATTAGTGAAATTGAAAAATGCATTATTCTTTTTCAGGTTAATCTCAAAACATATTGAACAAATTTTATAACTAGCATGGGTGACATTGAATAAAATTTTAAGTAAATTAGATAAAATATTGGTGAAACTCCGAAAAAATATGATTCATTAGTTGAAAAATTTTGGTGAAATTGAATAATTTTTTATTAAAATTCACCAAAATATTTGTTAAATTGAACGAAATATTATTCTCTTTCAAAAATAGGATTGGTGAAACGGAATAAAATTGTATGCAGTATAATGAAAAGTTTTGACAAAATTGAAAAGAAATTTATTAATAATACATTGTCACCAAATCGATGAACAAAATTTCATCTCGATCGGATGACGGGAAGTGTATCATTCTTTAAATTCCAGGAAAATCATTCAATCAATCAACACAGCCAAGTTAATATGAAGAATTTAAAAATACAAATACGTATGTAACACCTACATTTTCAATACAAGTACAATATTCTATATATTTCAATCTGTCGGCAATAAAGTTTCGTCGAGAATTCGAAAAGCCACATTTCCACAGATTAAAATTAGTAAAATTTAAAATTATCATTCAAAGTACATAAATATCAATTTCATTAATAAATACAATGAAATCAAAAGAAATCATTTTCATAAACCACTTTTATATAATTCCTCTCACTTTATAAAATCAAAAATTTAAATATTTTATCAATTTTTGAGGACACAATTCTTATTAAGCTTCAATGAAAAACATCAAATAATACTACCGTCATCAGAAGATATCACAAAGTTACTTTTCAAATATTATCATGAGAAAAATTTGCATGCTAGTGCTTTGTCGCTACTTTCGTTCATCAGACAGAAGTTTTGGCCATTGCGTGGTAGAACTCTAGCTTTAAGCACTGTAAGAAATTGTAAGCGATGTGCGAAAGCAAAACCAAAAAACATTTATCAATTGATGGGTGACTTACCACAAGAAAAAATTCAAACTTCAAGAGCATTTACGAATGTTGGAGTAGACTTCTGCGGACCGTTCCAAATTCACTACAAAATCAGAGGAAAACGACCATCAAAAGTGTATGTTGCTGTCTTTGTTTGTTTCGCGCTAAAAGCTGTACATTTGGAGCTTGTTTCAGACTAAACAACTGCCAGTTTTATTGGAGCTTTAAAACGTTTTATCGCAAGACGAGGTTGTCCTTCTAAAATTTTTTCTGACAATGCCACAAATTTTGTTGGGGCAAAATCGGTGCTAACCGAGCTATATGAATTATTTAAAACTCAAGAACATCAAAATTTGGTAAACCAGGAATGTTCTAGAAATGGAATTGATTGGATTCAAATTCCACCCAGATCTCCACATTTTGGTGGTCTGTGGGAAGCGGCTGTGAAGACTGCCAAATATCATTTAAAGCGTATAATAGGTTTTAACTCGGTAACATACGAAGAATTGCTAACCGTCATAGTCCAAATTGAAGGCATTTTGAATTCAAGACCAATAACAAGCTTATCTGTCGATCCAGATGATCTTCAACCATTAACACCAGGCCACTTCTTAATTGGGGCTGCAATGAACTCAATTCCAGAACCGCTGACAATTGAACAAAAGGATAATCATTTAACAAGATGGAAATTAGTTCAAAACATATCTCATACCTTTTGGAAACGATGGTCATCTGAATATTTGCAGCAATTACAAACTAGAAGCAAATGGTTGGAACAGGGAAATGAAATAAATTTGGGTCAGCTGGTATTAATAAAGGACATCAATGCCCCTCCTTTGGAATGGCGACTGGGAAGAATAGTAGAAGTTTTCCCAGGATCTGATGCAAAAACGAGAGTTGTAGAAATCAAGACTTCAACAGGACTACTTAAGCGATCCATACACAAATCTGTCACTTACCAGATGACAACATTGAAGCTAAAGGACTCAATAAAAATGAAATAGATGAAACCACAAATGACACAATGTCCCTATCCAGGAAACGAAAAGGGAACCAACCAAAATATTGCAAGAAGGTAGCACTATTGTCATATTTAATGGTGTTTGCATTAATTTTACCCCAGGCAATACAAGCTATTACAATTAAATCGTTTAACACATCAACAGGAATTTATTTTGATAATTTGGGTCCGGTTTCCACTATTACCGACGAATGGAAGTTCATAGTATATTTCAACATGGACAATTACTGGTTCGAGGTATCCACATTACGAGAGTGTCTTGATGGTCTCAAAGACATTTGTGAGCAAATGACCACAACAAAGAGTTACTGTGTCGCAGTGCACTTAAATCTCAATTACAAATTAGAGAGGTTGACACAAAACAATATGCTTCTTCAAAATATGAAAATGGCAAGAAGTAAAAGAGCTCTTTTCGACGGGGTAGGATATGTAGCAAATGAAATGTTTGGAGTACTTGATCAAAGATACGCTAGAAAACTCGACGAAGAAATTCTGGATGCTAAACGGAATCATAATGCCGTAATAAGGTCCCTCAAAAAACAGACATCGATCATAGATTCTACTATCAATATTTTCAAAAAAAAATGAGGAGTTCATAAACAATCAATTTGAGCACATAGCAACGTTATTAAATAATATAATAGCGAATAACCATTTTGAAATAACGGTGGCCTTTACCACATTTATTACGCAGGCTAATGCCATTATAGCCGATTACACAAACATAAAAGATGCAGTGTTCGATTTATTAATGGATATTCATCATGGAAAAATTAATCATCTTTTATTAACTCCTGAGCAATTGGACAAGGAACTTAATACCATTCGTGCTCACCTACCCAGTTACTCAAAACTCCCAGCATCAACTCTTCTCAATCTGTACAAATTTATGAAAATAAGTGGACGTTTAACTCAACAACATATAGTGATCGAAATCAGAATTCCTCTTATCACTACCGAGTATCAACAATTATACCATGTCATTCCAATACCAATTCTCAAAGAAACAGAAAGTCTGATTGTCAAGCACGAAACTGAATATCTAATTGTTAATTTGCATCAGGATCGTTCTATGTCCATGTCCAGAAATGATATCAAGGACTGTATTACACATAAACATACGCTAATTTGCCAACAAAATTACCCAATTTTTTCGAAGGAATCTGAGCAATTGCGATGCGAAATAAATTTATTTCTTCAAGAACCAAACTTCGAATTTTGCCAAATGACTATCATTCCATTTCGAAATTGCTGGTTTCAATTACATTATAAATTAAATTGGTTGTTTTCTCTAGCTACTGATATTAAGCTAAATATAATATGTTCAAATGAAACTGTTCAAAGCGTTCTCAATGGTCAAGGAATCTTAGAATTAAAACCAACATGTACCATCCATCATCCACAATTTAATGTCCGTACTTCGAATCGTTACAAATCATCTGCCCAGTTGAACTCCATAAGTGTACCCATAATTATAAACACAAAAACGAATCTCCCAAAGAGTCACGAACTTCACCCAGTTTTTTCAAAAACTAAGTTCCAACATAAGTAACATTGAAGAAAATATTAAGGAACTTCAACGAATGGAAAATGAACCGATGATATCCCAACATGACATTCATCAATATAGTATTAGTTACATCTCGATCATCATCGTTATTGCTATCATTGTTTCGTAAGGCATATTTTGGTGTAAGCATAAGCGTAGATCATCAGGGCAAGCGGACATTGAGGTTAAGGAAAGAAGGCAATTACATCAGCTACAAGATCATGTCATCAAGGCGGGCCGGGAGGATGTTGAGAAATGTTACAAATCAGAACCAACATGTTAATGATTTTATTTTATAAGTCTAAATTTAAGTTCAAATAACTTTGTAATTAATATAATTTTATGTCAGCAAAAATTCATATATATTTTTATCCACACGTTTTGTAATAATATATTTCGTGAAAATTAATTAGGTCAACTAATTTCTGCAACATATGTAGTTTTTAAGTCAATTAATTTGTATAAATAGCTGGAATCAATAATTAATAAATCAATTATCAATTTTAATTCAAACAAATAAGTTTTTAAAGTTTTTACAGGTGCAGTGATTTGAGGACCTACCCAAGGTATCCTAATTTCTTACTTATTCAATTTACAGGTGCAGCGAATTGTGGACCTACCAAAGATATCCATAATTCACCCAACTAGGACCTAGGAATTAAAAGAAAATTCCTACAGACCTCAAAGGTTACCGATTGCCAAACCGAGAAATTTTTTGTATAATCTGGATGATTGTTTGTGATTCCTTAAAAGTTTTGTTTTTTGTAGAATTTTAATACAAAAAAATACCCCAAAGTTCCTAAAGAATTGTCTAAGAAAAGATAGCACCGTTAATTTAGATTTATTAAGGCAAAATTATTATTCTATTTGAGGAACAACATTGGTGTAACTGAAAAAATATTTTAATAAGATTTGTGTAAAATTCTAAAAAAAATTATTCAAATACATTACACACACACCTTTTTTAAATAGATAAAACTATTGTTCTATTTCATTAAAATCATTAGTGAAATTGTAAAATGCATTATCTTTTTCAGGTTAATCTCAAAACATATTGAACAAATTTTATAACTAGCATGGGTGACATTGAATAAAATTTTAAGAAAATTAGATAAAATATTGGTGAAACTCCGAAAAATTATGATTTAATTAGTTGAAAAATTTTGGTGAAATTGAATAATTTTTTATTAAAATTCACCAAAATATTTGTTAAATTGAACGAAATATTATTCTCTTTCAAAAATAGGATTGGTGAAACGGAATAAAATTGTATGCAGTATAATGAAAAGTTTTGACAAAATTGAAAAGAAATTTATTCAAATTTATTATCAACTTTGGTTAAATTGAAAAACATTTATTCAATTTTTAAAAATTATTTGTGAAATTTAAGCAAAAACTTAATTCAATTTTACCTAAATTTCAGTAAAATTTTAAAAAGTTTTAGACAATAAAGCATTGATGGAACTGAATTAAATATTTCTCAATTTGATTAATGCTGGAGGAAATTAACAAAAAAAATTATTAAATTCCATAAAAACTAAAAAAAAAAAATCAATATTTTTTTTAAATAAATTTATTTATTTTTCCATTTAAATAAATTGTTTCTTTAACCTAACTGAATTAAATCCGAAGCAAATCCGTGGTCCAGAAACCACGCTTCAATTTGTGGTCTGTAAAGAGCAATTTTCGCTTCAATTTCTGGTCTGTAAAGAGCAATTTTCTCTTCAATTTCTTCCAATAGCTCCTCTAAATCGTCATCGGCACCAATACACATCCCAAACAAAGTTGTTACAATGATAATATTTAAAACAAATAACCACTTCATGTTTTCTCAAACAATTATTTTTTCAAATTAACTTAAACATGGGATTTTTATTTCATTTTATATTCAAAAACTAGAGATTCTAAATATTTCAACGTTTTGTTTTTTTTAATTAAAAATAATTTAATTATAATTTTCTTTTTAACTTATTATTTTTATAATAATTTTAGTATTAATATTCAGCTACTCGTATTTTTCAATTGTAACTTGATGATGAAATGTAAATTACATGAATTATATATAATTAAAAATATAATCAGAAAATTTTAAATGTGCGTCAACATGAAATCGATTAAATTATTAATTGTACTTTTTTTATTATTTGAAAATTAGTTTTTAATATAAATCCTTTATTTCGGATCTTTTAAAGGTTTTTATTTTTTGTGTTTCAATACTACTATTTTTAATCTCACGCCACCTTATTCTCTCAAAAATTGAAATTTCTTAAAACCCCAATTTCGACCCTTTGAGCTGAAATTTTGATGTAATACATTGTCACCAAGTCGATGTACAAAATTTCATCTCGATCGGTGACGGGAAGTGTATCACTCTTTAAATTCCAGGAAAATCATTCAATCAATCAACACAACCAAGTTAATATGAAGAATTTAAAAATAAAAATACGTATGTAACACCTTCATTTTCAATACAAATACAATATTCTATATATTTCAATCTGTCGGCAACAAAGTTTCGTCGAGAATTCGAAAAGCCGCATTTCCACAGATTAAAATTAGTAAAATTTAAAATTATCATTCAAAGTACATAAATATCAATTTCATTAATAAATACAATGAAATCAAAAGAAATCATTTTCATAAACCACTTTTATATAATTCCTCTCACTTAAAAAATCAAAAATTCTCTTTATAAAATCAAAAATTTAAATATTTTATCAATTTTTGAGGACACAATTCTTATTAACTCGTACACGAATTTGTCTGTTTATTTATATTTATTTATATATTTCTTTACTATTTTCGACACTCTCGTCATCACAGCGAGCTGAAATTTGGCACACAGGTTCATGTCGTGTCAATTGAATCTATAAAAATTTGAACCGGAAATTTCCATGGAAAACCCGGAAAATCGGGAAAAATCGTTTGAAAATTTGGTACAAATTTGATTAGTGATAAATCCGTTTCAGGAAAAATGCAAAGTTATCCGATTTCCCCGAAAAATTTTCGGGAATTTCCCGACTTTTCCGGAAAATTTTCCGTTAAAAAAGTTTTCTAAATTATGCAGGATTAAGTTCATTATCAACTGGCATCATTACTTTCTCTCCGACAATGGTGAAAACTTACAGAAAAATCGAGGAAAATTCATGTAAAACGCTTTTCCGGAGTTTTTCCGACCAAAGAAGCTTATGAGCGTTTTGCAACCTGAGATAAAGTTGTAGAGCGAAATGAGTTGCATAAAGTTGCTTTTGTGCAAAATTCGATGGAAAACCCGGAAAAGCGTGAAATCATCGTAAAAATTTTCATCGATATGATTAGTGATAAATCCTCAACAATCATAAAAACTTGCATGAAAAATCGATGAAAATTTGTAATAACAATTTAATTAACGTGAAAAAGGCAGAAAATAAAAAATAAGTAATAACGAGTTTTCAAAAAAAACTGAGGACAAGCCGCATGAAAAAGTAGAAAATAACTTTTTCTTCACATACAAAGGTGGACTCCACAGGGATATATTTGTAAAAATTCGAGATGAAGAGAAAAAAAAATTTCGAAATATTTAAATGTAATTCTTAGTAAATTTTTAATTGTTGAGATAGCAATAAATATTATTTTTAATCAATACAAGACACTTGTATTTAAATTTAATTTTATTTAATTTTATTTAAATTGAGATTTCATACATTTTATTTCAATTTTTTTAATGTTAATAAAAAAAAAAATTTAAGAATACAAATTGATCATTATTTAACACAAATTAGATATGAGAAATATAATTTTTAGAATATACAAAAGTAAATTTAGACTGCAGTATTAGACCTCAAGGGTTACCGATTGCCAAACCGAGTAATATTTTGTATAATCTGGATTATTGTTTGTGATTACTTAAAAGTTTTGATTTTTGTAGAATTTTGATACAGGGTTAGAAATAAAACGACCGTTCTTGTTGCTGTTAAAATTAAAACTTATTTTCTTTATTTTTTACATTCAGAATATTGAGTTACATTTTTATTTTTATGATGTAATATCAAAAGAAAGAATTCGGTCAAATCATATTTCAAAATGCATATTAAGCATTTTGCAATATAACGTAATTCTTTCTTTTGTCGATATTTCATTAACCTAAATATTAAATGTAGAACAATAATTTTTATCCACAACATTCCTCCCGATTTAAAATAAGTCCTATCCTTAATATTGTTCAAGGTGAATAAAAATTATTTGAAGTACACTTTAAATAATAACATGCATTAATACTCAAAAGATAATTTATAAAGAATTTACAGATAGAATTAATTAATAATAATATATATTTTTTTTTTGTTTATTTTCTTTTTTTGTTTTTAACAACATTGCTTTTCTTATTTTAACTTATTTTATTAGTTATACCTACAATAAATTTTTATTATTAATTTTTATTTAATGAAAAAGTGCCCTAAAGTTCCTAAAGAATTGTATAAGAAAAGATAGCACCGTTAATTTAGATCTATTTAGGCAAAATTATTATTCTATTTGAGGAACAACATTGGTGTAACTGAAAAAATATTTTAATAAGATTTGTGTAAAATTCTAAAAAAAATTATTCAAATACATTACTTATGCTGCACTTAATCCTTAAAAAAAATTTTATTCACAAATGTTTTCCGAAATTGAATCCGAAATCAACAGTGGAACAAATCCTTACAGATTGAAGAAAGGTTAGAAACTCCTCAGGGGTGGAATTATGTAACTTTGTCGTTTTTGTGACAATCGACAATTTCAAACACGATCAATTTGTATGGACAATAAAAATTATTGCTTCGCATATTTAATCATCATCATCTGTTGCATATTATATTTCTTTCTGGCAAAAAAAGAGTTTATTTCCTCTCTTTAAGAGAAAATATATACAAAGTAAAGCTTACTTCAAGAAAAGAAGAGTCCAAATTGTAAATGTGTGGGTTATAAAACTTAATAAAAACCTAAAATTTCAACTGATTTATAGAGTGAACTTTGATTTATAAAATATTTAAAAAAATTGAGCGCGGAGAAAAAAAAATTATGTACCTACTTTTTTTGAATTTAATAGACAATTGTCGAAAAAAAGTTTGGCTTCACATAACTGAAATTATAGACAATTGTCTATCAAATAAAAACGACAGCTATTTTTTGGTCGTCAATTTTAAAACAATAAATTAATAAATCAAAATTTTTTTTTTATAAAATGTCAATTTACTTTTATTCAACAAATGATTTTATTTCGTAACCATTGATAAGGATTACGTTTTTTTTTGTTTTTTTTTTTATATGCATTGTATATCTATTTCGTCGAAAGTTCAAACTGCTGTTGAAACATCTATAAGCACCTTAAAAAAATAAAATGTTTTGTTTTTGAAGTACTGAAATTAAAAAAAAAATTAAAAATAATAAAGTCTAGGTATTTGGCCATTAATTTCTAAATTATAAATAAACAAAAACTACAATGTATCATGTTAAAATTTTGATTTACGATTTTATGAATTGTAGGAGGTGAGAAGGGCTAATATTTAATCCTTGAATGGCAGTTTTCAACATGCCTTATTGAATGTTATTTATTATAGAATTTTTTTATTTTTGGGCCATTTGATAGTTTAATATTTTTATCTGATTGACCATTATTGAAAGAAAATACTTGGCTTATTTATAAAAATAATTAAAATAAATTGTTTATTCTTAAACAATTGTTTTATAGTTATAATTTATTCTCTAATTAAAATTTAATTTTTTAAACACTAAAAATCATTTAAATTAATTATGGCTCCTAAAACCTAAATTTTTATAAAAATTTATTATTTCCTAGATAATGATCAGAAATTAAAATTATAAAATTTGAATTAGATACCAATGTAAATATGTACATAATTCAAGGAAGATTATTTGCTTTGACTCTGCTAAAATACCTAGTTTACATGGAGAGTTGAAACCGGGTTCAACTACGGTTCAACTACATGTAAACGGTGGTAGAGTTAACCTGGGTTAACCTGACTCAACCTAAGAAATTCGCTCGGTTAAGTTAATTCTATCCATGTAAACGGTTAACCCGGTTAAAAAATAAGAAACAGCTGTTTGTTTTGTTTCTTTTTTGTTATTGTTTTCAAACTCAATTCAACCACAGTTCAACCACATGCTTTTCGACTACATCATGTAAACACTTAAACTCTTTTCAACCACATTTCGACTCAACCACGGTTGGACTATCATGTAAACTAGGTAAAAGATGCAAAACTAAAGAAGCACGTTTGATAAGTCATTCTATTGTTATGTTATTTATCTCTTAGATAATATTGTCAAGGAAGAAATATGAATCGGAACAAACGAAGTATGTTAAATATTAACACAAAATTTGACCCAAGCAGAAGTACTTAGTTCTGAATAAAATAAAATCGGTTAAGAAAATAATCATTTTTAAATTAAATAAATACATTTTAATGAAGTAAAATAATGGTTTTGATTTTCCAAAATTAATGAATTGATTGAAATATTTGTTTAAAATTTATCTTTAAAATAAGTAGGTACTTTTAATCAATATGAAAGCATAAGTTAAATAGATGAGTTCTAAACATTTTTATGATTTACGAATTATAAATAAAACACAATTATGAAAAAGTGTAAAATAAGTATGCGTAATTTTCAAAAATTTCATAAAACCTTAAATTCACAATTTATGCGAAATTGAAGTGAACACCACACCACATACGAAATAAAAAATTTTCTATATCAATTTTCACGTTGCCATTATAAAGAATACAACTAAAAACCTTTTGTTAGTGTATGTTTTAAAATCATAAATACAGTACAAAATTTTGAGTTTGTTTACTAAATTAAGAAATTATTGAGAGAGAAAAAATGTGGTTTAATATTTAAAAAAAATTCTCTACACTATATTTTTTGCTAAAACGATATTTAAAAATTCACGATATTTTTCCATGAAGCAAAAAAGTCGAATTGGTCGTGTTTGTGATCGAAGTCGACAATTAAAAAAATTTTTTTTCGTTAATTTCTGAATAATATTATGAGAAATGTGATTTCCACCTATTAAAATTACATGAAGCAAAAAGTCGACAATTGTTAAATTTTGTGACAATTGTCGATTGTCGACCGGTGACAATTGTTATATGATTCCACCCCAGATTCAAGCACGAGGTTGGAGGATTATTCTAGGATGTTGTTTCAGTTTCATTATTTAATCAAATAATGCTAACTTCTACAGATAGCTTTAATTGAGAAATTTGGTATAGATACAAACATTTTTTTAATTAAATGGCAAAATAAACTGAATTAAAATTGATTGAATTCAAAATCATAATTTCCAATGCGAATTCACAAATTATTTTTGGGAGTCAAGTATTATATGTAGAAAAATTAAAAATCTTTACTACAATTAAAATGGCAAGTTATAGTTAGTAAAAAAAAAATATGAAAGCTTAATATTGACAACTTTTTTTTGTAAATTAATGTGCGTCTGATTCACGTCTAAAAATAAATAAATATATTTAAAATTTTAAAGTAAGTTCTTTAATCAACCAAAAAATTAGAACAGTTTTAAATTTCACAAGTTTTAAATGAAATGTTATCTTAAAAGTTTTGTCAAAAATTCTAAGGACTATCATGGTGATATAAAATCAAACAGGAAAACTTAAGTGGTGAAAATGGAAAAACTTTTTCAAAATCACTTCATATATCTAAAGGAAACAATTAAAAAGTTTTTTTTGATTTCTTAAAAAATAAAATAAAATAAAATGAATTGGTAATGTTATCTCTTTGAAATATTTTAAGCATAAAATATTTTTTATATTAGAATTTATATAGAACGAAGGCATCATATTGAACAACAAAATAAGAATAAATCGATAAATAATGAAATCAACATGAGATATTTTCTGTACCGATTATATAAACAAAGTACATAGACTTTAACTGAGATTTTTCGAATATAAGTCATAAATAAATATATGAAAAGTTCTAAATTCTTTTTTTTATAAATTTTTTTAAGTAGAAATAATTTTCTGAAAACGAATATTCTATTCAAAAGAGGAATTCCTTATACAGTAGATGTATTGCTGAATTTTGTGGCCTGAAAATTTTTAATGACGTTTCCTAATATAATAAAAATTCAAAGAAAAATCGATTTTAATTTTTTTTAATTCTTATTTTCCAATAAATATAAGTATTATTAATTTATCATCTTATTTTTTGGGAACCATAAAACAAACGATCATTAGATATTTAAATGCATTTTTATTTGATGGAAAATTTTTCATACGCAAAAAATTGTCGCCAAAACTATACTCTTCAATCTACATAGAAAAACTCTTTCTTCCTAAAAGTTTTTAAATGAAAAACTTTGTAACATTTCCTTCCCCATCACTATTGAAAAAAAAAAATAAATAAAAAATAATATAATATTTTAACTCATTTTGTATTTTTAGCTCACACCAAATGAAGTAGTTGGGTTTTTTATGCAATAAAAGCTTATCTTTTTTTTTTTGTTATATATTTCAACAGATATAGTTTTAGGAAAAAAGCCTTGTAAAATTTATATTTTATTTTAGTGTTCGGTCGAAAATGTTATCAATTTTCAAACTTTGTAATGAGTTTCGTGATAGAACTAAACGCATATTATAATAGTTATAATTATTTTAGAAATAGAGTATTTTAAATTTTTTTAGTTTTAAATTTTGTGAAAGGTTATAAATATTTAATGATATCACGCTAAGTTTTAATATACATTAATCACAATATCAACTTGTTCTACAACATTCCTATAATTATTTAATTATTTAATTAAATTTTCTTATATTATTTTCAATTTCTATTCTTTTCTACAGAAATTACCAATATAATTCTTTCAATTTCAATTTCAGAAGTTAACTTCATTGGTCTATAAATTCTTATATTTTATTCATTAAGCTTAGGAACTTACTATCTAATTAATATGTATTTTACTAAAATTATATGAATATTAGATTAAGATAAGTTTTAAAATCTACAACAAAAGATAACATAATACTAATTTAACTAATTTAGATATTTTTTTATTATTACTTAGATGAAAAATCCACACAAAATAATTTTATACCTAACTTAAGACGATTCTGTAATTTTGGTGTATTCAAATAAAAAACTTATTTTTTACGAGGACAAAAATTTTATATTATCCCGTAATGTTTTTATCTTCATTTGTGTAATATTCGGTTGATAGTATCTTTTTATAGTGCAACCAAAAGACGAAAAAAAAAAAAATAGTAGAAAATAAAAATAAAATAATTTTTAAATTGAATTTCCACAGACCGTAATATTTTTAGGATAAAAATTTTTTGTCTGTACATTTTATTCAGCCTGAATAGTTTTAAAAATAAATTTCTTCCTTAGTTATTAATGTTTTTATTAGAATAATATGATTTTAGTATTTTACATTTTATAATACAAATTTTTTATTTCTGCTCCAATGGAAATGCGTAACAATAATGTCAAGTTTTACATTTTTTTTTTGTATTACCATCGTTAAAAAGTTTAAGCCCACAGACTTAAATTATTTTGAGTTTCTCTGTTTTATATAAAATTTGACTTAGTCGAGGCGTGAAACAATTGTAGAGTAATATATAAACACTGTAATGAAAGCTATTTGAATTAAAAATTTTTACATGCATTTAAAACACAAAAAATTATCACTGGTTCGGATTGTTTTAGAAATGCCCGAAATAAAGAAATATTTATATTTGAATGCACATACATAGAATATACATTGTACATACTCATGTATTACATTATTTAGTCTACTTAAAAAAAAAAAAATTTTTCAGCAATTTCAAAATTTTTAATCATGTCCAGATTAAAGATTTATGTTGTTGACATTATATTCTCAACAACTATTTAATTAAAGTTACAAAAGAAAATGCATTTTTTTTTTAACTTTCAAACATTTATTGGCCAATTTTTCGGTCAATAAATCATTTTTAGATAAAATTGAGTATATGTATAGCTGGAAAAGAAAAATAAAAATCTGCTAAATTATTTCTTCATTGCATCTGATGCCCATCACGTTAGAAGAAAAACTTATTCAATTTGTAAACATAAAGAAAATTTTTTCTTGAAACATTTTAAACGAGACATTTGTGACAAAATTTTTCTTAAAATTTAAAAGAATTGTTTTTTTTTTTTGGTTTTATAATTTGTCGATTGCAGATTTTTTTTTCCTGTAAGACCTTCTGATCTCGAATAAATGATTAAAGTTTTGATTGATTCTTTCATTTTAATTTCTATTTTTAATTTCACTAGGTCGCATAAATCCAAAATATCGACAAAGTAATAGCAATAGTTTTTTAGTTCAATTATATTATATTCGAATTTTTAGAAATCAACATTATATAGTGAAACTATTTTGAATTCCATCGAATAATAAAAATTCTGTAGTTCACATTATTTTATTAGAAATTCAGTTCGAATTCAATTGGGTGCGTTTGAGTCGATATTGAAATCGATTTGTTCAAATAGATTTTAATGAAAAACAAAAAACACTTTGATAAAATATTTTTGTTAAGAAAGTTTTTATTTTTAAGGGTTTTATTTCTAATTAACATAAAAATTTCTACGAAATATTTGAAAACTCATAAAACTCTTGTCTTTTATATAAAAATAATTTTCCTTTTGGGAAACATTTCAAGGTTGGCAAGGATGAAAGAATATCTATGGATTTTTTTTTCTCATTGAAAAAAAAACTGAAATAGATACGAAAATATTTAATTTCAAAGTGAAAAACTTTGTTTGAATTTTCTTTTTTGATTAGCAAAAAAAGAAAAAAAAAAAAAAATTGTACCTACAAAGCAAAAAATCAATAATTAAATTTAATGACATTTCTCGACCTTTTTATTTATTTATTTAATTTTTTTTTTGAAAAAGGTTCATATTATTGTAATTTTGGTTTAATTAAATTTTTATTACAATCCTTTTTTTTTTCCCCCAATTTTCATTAAGATTTTAGAATCTGTGCATTTTTTTTTGATTCTTGTTTTGATATTGATGAAAGATTTTTTTTTTTTATTATTTCTAATAATATTAATTATTATCAATTAAAATTTATTTTTAATTTGATTGATAAAAGCAATTTCAATAATATGGTTTTGAACAAAAATGATGTTAACTAATTGTGTATTGTAGAAATAGTATTGTTCACATGGTTCTCTTTTTGTATAATATATTAATAATGAAATATGGAAACAGAGAAAATTTTAATACATATTCGAACATGTAAAATAAATCGAAAATGCTTTTGATTACAAATTTACAACAGAGTCGATTTCAACAGTTTGAATGTGCTGAATGCTTTTGTTCTTTACCACAACTTCAAGTTCTGGAAGCGCTAAGCCAGTAATTGTTCAAGAAACGAAATATACAAAAAGTTTATATTTTCATAGTTTGATTGTAGGAATGAAAAACAATTATTACCCTTTTGATTGTACATAAGAATTCGAGTATGTCAATTAAAGGAGCTTCAAAAAAACTCATTAATTCCCAGTCCCAATATTGAACTCGTATTAACTCGTAGCTGACGGAGATTGGCACCTCATTAGGAGCATGTCGATTGAGACATTTAAAAATAAAAATTAAAGCATTTTAAATAAAAATGTTAAAAAAGTCGACGTTTTTTTATTTCATTGAATTTAATTTCGATCATTGATTTATGTTCCAAAATGTTTTGCGCGAACTTGTAACAATTTGATGGTATTGGTAATGGTTAATCTAAAACTAAAATAAAAATTAATATCATATTATTATATTTCACTTTGTTAGTTAAGTTCTAATAAAATTTCCCCAAAATTAAGTTTTCATTATGATTTGAATGAAATTTCTCGAAAATTCGAATAAAATTTTATTTTGTATTTTACAAAAATATTTTCCTTGTAATATAGATCATGCGCAAAATTTAAGAAATATTTCCATTTGGAGAGGAATTCAAGCATCTGTTGCTTGTAATGTAAATACGAATTGCAATATAGTTATTCGAAGAGACAAAATAAAAGTATAATTTTACAAAATTATTATTTTAAATTTTTATTCATAAATAAATGAAATCTGAAAGCACTTAATATTTTAAAATAGAAAATCGCTTAATTTCTAGGTAACCCTTGCTATGTCCTATTATCTTAGCACCTATTAATGGGAATATTTGAAACTAAGTATATCTTTTTTTTTTTCATTTTACCGACTTATCTAGAAAATATCATCTCTGATGTCATGAAGTACCTTAGCCTTATCGAAGTACCTTAGCCGATGTCGAAATTGTAATTATTTTATTCAATGATCATTTCGGTATTTTATGATATGGTTATTGAAAATGATAGTTACCATAAGAAAAATAATTTGTATTGGTTTAATAAAACAAAAAAAAAAAAAATTTTTTTCATTCTTCGAAATATAAAAAAAAAATAAATATTTCCAAAAATTTGTACGAAAACTTTTCTTAATTTAAAAATACTATATTTCCATTTTCCTTGAATAACAAAAAGAAAAATTTATAAATATTGAAACTGAATATAAAAATAAATTTGCGAATATAATATATCTTTTGATCGTAGTAGGAAAATCGTATAAATAAATTTTATAAAGAAAACTTTTATAATTGCATCCTTGAAAATCAGACAGATTATTTTGGGAAAAAAGTTTTTCGATGACAACATTTTCAATTTAAATAATTTATTATTATTTTCATTTCCAAAATATGTAAGCTTTTAACACAAAGTTTTTTTTTTTTGTTGAAAAAATCTCTTTTTATTTTTATTGAAAAAATTATATAGTTATTCAATAAATTGGAAATTATATTTGTAATACCAATCAGTAAATAAATAATATATGTAATTTGGGATTTGGAAATTGTCTATACTCGAGAAGTGGATTTTATTGTTTTATATTGATATTGGTAACGTAAGGCTCATTATATGTTAATTATAGGCCGTGGATTGGATTCCACATGTTGCGAACTAAGTTCAATTTTAGGGAACACTTCCTGAAGCATAAAAGGTTTCCCAAAAACCGTATAATATCTATACTTAGTTACATAAATATGATTTTTATTCAGAATCATATTAAAATTAATACTGAATATAAGTAATATTTAAATAAATACTCGCTTTTGGAAATTGAAATTGTGTATATTATTAGAATAATCTTTTAGCAAGGATACAGCAATAATAGTTAGTTGTCAACAATAGTAGTTAGTTGTCTTCAAGAAGACTTAAATCGATTTTTCATCTGGTGTCAAATAATTTTTCACTTAATATTCCAAAATGTGCGTATATGACCTATTCTCGTCGTCAAAATCCTGTTCTTTATAATTATTCTATTAATAATGTGCAGTTAAGTAAAGTTACCACCTTCAAAGACTTGGGCGTAATTTTTGACGAAAAGTTAACCTTCAAATTTCACTTCGAATATATCATAAATAAGTCCAACTCTATCCTTGGCTTTGTAAAAAGATGGTCCCGTGAATTTAATGACCCTTATATCTTAAAACAACTCTACACTACAATTGTTCGCCCTAATTTAGAATACGCTACACAATTATGGTCTCCTTATTATCAAACTCACATAGAGCGGATAGAGTCCATTCAGAGAAATTTTCTAAGATTTGCTCTTAGACAACTTCCTTGGACCGATTCCCTTGTACTACCTCCCTATGAAGATAGATTAAAATTGATAATTATGGTATCATTAAAGAAAAGACGTGAAGTAGCTGATATCATTTTTATATCTCAATCCGTGAACAATAAAATTAATTCCTTATTCATCTCCCAACAGATCAATTTCCGATCCATCCCCCGACTATTTAATACAAATCTCTTTACAACTAAAATCCACAGAACTAATTACGGACAACACGAACCCATTAACAGAACAGAATGCTTACAATATGCAATAAGTACAAACACATTATAGATTTTTCTTTAACAAAGGATAATTTAAAAATAAAACTTTTGTACACTTAAAATATATTTAATAACCAAATTATTGTTATCTATTAATTTATGTATTAAGAATTTTTTGTAATAGTTTGAATTAAACGAAATAAATAAATAAATAAATAACTTCCTTGAAGTCTTACCCACATTAAGGATGAATCGATATAATCTTGAATCAAAAAATCGACACATCTTTAGTTTTTATTAAAGAACCATCATATAATTATATTTTTATACATAATACATATAATATTCTATAATATTTTATTAAATTAAAATTTCATTAAAATATGCTCTATCCAGAACATATTTTACATAATTCTGAATAAATGCCAATATTTCAATTAATACTCTTTGCTTTATATTTTATTATTCGTTTTATTTTTAAATATATTGAATAAAAAAAAAAAAAATTAAATATATGTATATTTATTTTAATATTAATTACAGTTTTCCTATTTTATTAAAAAAAAAAAAAAAAAAAATAGCATCTGCATTTGACAAATAATAAAGTTTCCGCCCTATTAAATTTCATTAAAAATTAAATGATGTCTTTGCAAAAAAAAAAAAAAAAAAAAATATTTTATCCAGAAATGATATTTTATCTTTCACGAAAACCGTGTCTATAAAAAAAAACTAAGAGGCAATTTTTTAATAAGAAAAACAGAAGACGAAGAAAAAAAACCAAAATGTACCTCACTGACTTCAAAATGTCATAGACCAAAAGAAATTCTTTATTCCTGAGTGTCTTTTAAGTATTCAGAATCCTTTGTATTAAAGAAATTTTTAATTAAATGAACATTGCAAAATAAAAATATAATCGGGTGCGCACGATTTTCTTTATTTTCTATAAAACTGAATATAAAAATTCTTTTACTAAAACGGATTTACGAGTACGAATCTTTTTCAGACATAGAGTAGATTGAATATACCTATGTATTATACATATTTTAATTAAAACAGTGTTCATTATAGCTTTGCTGATTTGATTTTTATTTCTTTCATCATCTATTAACAGCTATTAAACACTATTTTAAATCTTTTAATAATTTGAATAGGTTCTTCTTTCAATATCTCGCTTCACAACTTCTTTCTTCTTTCCTAACATACTGAATCCAAAAAATTTTCACATAATAAAAATATTTATATAAACTTTTTTTTTTGCAATATTATGTAGAAGCTTCCAAAAAATTAAATAGCAATTAATTTTTCGCTTTAAATTAAATTATGGTGGAATTATTTTTATTGTACCAATTTGTTAAACTGGTGCGTTTCATTTAATGTGAATAACATTTTTTGCACATTTTATTAAACACTAAATATAGTGTGTACAGCTTTTAAAGTATATTATGACAACAAATTTATAAACTTTATGGCTTTATAACTAAGGATTTATTAAACTAAAAGTTGACTCCAAATTTTAGCTACATTTGGGGTCAGTTGAAATAGTTCCCATTAGATATTTTAAATTTAAATTTAAAAATAATACAAATTACTTGCAAAATTCAAAAGAAATCACCCTTTATACAAATATGTTTTTTTTTTTTGCTCTCAATTCATAATAATTTAAATAAAAAAGGGTTGAACTTTTTTATATTTATAGGAATTGACTAATTATCGACTGTTTTTGATTGATTGCAGTAATAATTATACTTTTAAAAGTATATATATAAGGGAAATTTTAAAAAATTCAAAAGTCATTCACTAAATGACTCTTGAAATTCTTCAAAAAAAATTTTTTTTAAACTTAATTTCAAACAATTCATGCATATCCTTTTATTCTTTTAATAATTCTTCAAATGATTCAAATGTAATCGAAATAATTTATTGCTTTTTTGCTATGAAATATTTTCATTTATTTTTTTTTAATTTTATGTGTATTGGGTTCTCTCAAAAAATATAGCACCGAACTTCATTTACATAATATTTTTTAGTAATAAATTTATTTTCAATTTTCTTAAAATTTATTTTCCAATGTTGTTATAGATTTATAAGAGTTCTTCATATTTTTTTTAAAATAAATTGAAATGAATCTATTTGGACATAATTTATTTTTCAGTTAATGGTATTCAAGTCAAACTTCTTTTTGTCGTCGATATAAAGGAGCACCTACTGGATCCGTTAAATATATAATAAAGCAGCCATGTACTATTGTAACATAAATTCAGATCTCAAATTGTTTTGAATTGTAGAGAGGGCGGGAAGGGTATTTAAATTCGAATAACGCAATCGAGTGGTATAAAATTTTCAGTTTTAAAATTCCTCGACTCTGATTAAGTATAGTTAGAATCAGCTGTTCTAAATTTATGAACGAACGATGAATTAACCATTATATTAATTTAAAGAAATGAAGTTCATACTTGATTAATGAATTTGGAGGAAAATGAAATTGTCATTTAACCCTTTGAATGCATAAGAAATTAATTTTTTTTTTTTTTTTAACTTTGTTTAAATAATGATAAATGATTGAGATTTTTATGTTTTTTATTGGTTTTTTGCATGTACCTTAATGTGCTTTTGATTACATTCAAATATTTCCCAAGGATTTAGAATTTTAACACAAAAAAAAAACAAATTTTTTTTTTCGTTTCTTATTATTTTCAAATAACAGAAAAGAAAAATATTTCCAACTAATTAAACGCTAAAGGAAAAAAAAAAAAATTAAAATTAAAAATTTTTGCCAAAAAAAAAACAAAAAATTTATTTTACAAATTTTACTCTTTTAATTTTTTTGTTTGTTTTGTGTGTTTTTGGTTGGTTCTGAATATAATTACTTTTCATTTTCCCAAACACTAAATCAATATAGTAACTTCTATTTTCATTTACCAAAGATATAGGGGTTTGCTAGTAAAATATATGTATTTTCAACTATATTTTTGATACATATTTGTTTATATTTCTACACCAAAAGTCGTTTGAATTTCGAAAATACTATCTATACCATAAAATTAGAATAAGTTTAAAATTTTTATAATCCTGAAAATCAAGGACGTAAGATGTACATTACAGCGTATAGCTATACTTAGAAACACTCAGCATTACATATTTATTTAATTTACTTTTTTTTAATATCACCATAACATTTATTTTTTTTAAGCTAAAATGTATAATTTAAAAAAAAATCTAATCTTTCGAGTTTATAATATAATTAACATAGATTTAAAAAAAAAACTAATTTTAGAAAGAAAAAAAAAAAATGAATACAAATATAATTTACCCGTATTAACATTTAAAATCTATTTAATGAAAATATCTGATTTTAAATCCTCTCTATATAAAGTCTTTATTTATTTAATCCCATTGCTGTGGATATAAAATGTTTAATTAAAATATTTACTTTTTTTTTTTTTTTTCAAAAACACCCTTAGGATAACCTAAATATTATTTTAAATTTAGGCCAAAAGAATGATAATTTAATGAAAAAAAATTTCAAGTCCATTATTTCTTCGTGAATTTTTTTTCTTCGTTCAGAGATATAGTATGGACTTAAAGTTTAGCTTATTACTTATTCGTACTGAATGCTAGAAGGAGACAAAATGTACCTTGTCAATAAACAAACCTTGTTATAACACACACAAACTATGTCAACAATAAATTGCCCAAAAAATTTCAAAACCATTAAATATTCGAGCAACCTCCTACGTTCTCATAAGATTCATCCTTTTTTGAATGCATCAGAACAAATTATGGACAATAAAAACTAATTTACAGAATACAAATATTTAATTGATTTTTTTCTCTGTCTGTAAGGACAATTTAAAAATTGAACTTTTATGTTGAAATTAAGTGTGTATTAAATTTAAATTGTAAACTTTAATTATCAGGGTTGGACTGGCCCACCGGGACATCGGGGCATTTCCCGGTGGGCCGGTAATATTTGGGCCGATAAATTAAAACTTTTTATTACTAATTATTTTAAAGATACAATGCAATCTGATTTAAATATATTTTGATTGGAAATATTTTGGGAAAGAATCGAAGTATAAAAGCTTCGAAAGTACGGTACTTAGTGCTAAACAATTAAACTTTGAAAATGCTGTAAACAGGAAAATATATTAATTAAAAAAGAAATTGGCGTAAGTCTATGTATACTTCATATCATATTTAATTTAGCTAGAAGTCACCAGTTTGTATCAGTTTGAACATTTTCTTATATAGTTATCCCCATTGATTAATTAAAGATTCAGGGATATTATATTCTAAAACTTTAAAAAATATATAATGTTATAAAGATATCATATTTTTCTACCTAAAATTAATAAAAACCAATTGCCTTTTAAAATAAAAAAACTATAGTTTTTTATATGTATAAAAAAAAGGACAAAAATTTCCGCTTCTTTAAATTTGAATTCTGATTTTGACATTTTAATTTCAATATTTTTTCACCTTTTTTTTTTTAATTCGAATCGAACCCTATTATCAATATTTTTTTGTTCCCATAAAAAGTAAAATATCGCTCTTGTACTGTCAAAATGATAAAAAAAATTCTTTTTTTATCTTGATTTGTCCTTTTCAATAGTCGAAAAAAAAAAATGAAATCCTTTCAAACCTTTTTTTTTTTGTATCAAAAATTGAATAATTTCTTAAAATCAAATTGGTGAAAATGGATAAGGAAAGTCAAAAATAGTTTTTGGTAAATTTTTTTTATTTATTTATGGTATGTTGACAATAAAATATGAATGATAAATTTTGATAATCAATGAGCTTTTGGTATGTCTTATATGTTAATATCATACTATTTACTCAATATTTGTTGAAATATTTATAATACAAGTACAAAAATGTTTGAGAATTCAATAAACTTTAATTTTTAAATTTGTGTACAAGTGTACGCACAATTTATAAATTGTAGTGTAAAATTGGCTGCGTGTGTGGAGCTTTTATATGTAGTTAAGACACTTTCTTTACAATTCGTACCGTCCAAACATTAAGTTGATAACTTTAAAGGCACAACAAGTTGTGTCTTTCGAGTTATCAACTTAATGTTTGGACAGTACGAATTTCGAACCGTAGGATTTAATGACATTTTGGTTGTACATAAGAGTTAAAAAATATTTCTTACGAGACGATTTCATTGACAAATCATTTTTCATTCTATTCCTATCTTTGTTTTGTTCAGAATTTAGTTTGAAGTTCAATAAATTCCGAAAGTAATAAGTTTATGTTTTATATTTATAATACTTTTGTTTATGATTTAAAATTAATTTTTAAATATATCATTAATTAAAAATAAAGTATTATTAAAAAATAAGTAAAAAAAAAAGGTCCAAGTCATTATATCAAAAACAATGATGAATAGTTATTGAAAATTAAAAATGTCAATTTTAATAAATTCAAAATAATGTTTTATGTTTCAAATAAATATTTTTGTTTTTGGAATCTAAGGCATCATACCTTACGCTTACACGGATTCAAAAATTGCACAAGTTAGTATTATATACATAATATTATGTTTTATATATTCATAATTTTTTACCATAAACTATGTACTACTATGTATATATTTCTGTTTTTGAGAAATATTTGAAAGAAAAAATAATTTCATGAATATTTTATTATGTTTGCATTATAAAAACATAAAAAATTCTGAAAAAAAAAACAAAAATCTTAAAGAATTTTCTTAGTGCACATTTCGTAATCTACAAAACTTCTCCACTTTGTTTTTAAAACATGAAATTTAATATTTTGTTAACAATGTCATAAATAAGATAGATAATTAGGAAGTCAATAACAAATAAAGCTAAAACATATTAACTTTAAAAAATATAGATGGATGCAAATTTGTCTAGAGATCTCAATTGAATTTGTAGTCAATCAGTCTAAATTATTTGAACTCAGTACAATGAACATGGATTGATTGTTTTTAATACATATATTTGGCAGCAATTTAAATAAAACTAAAATTTTTAATTTCAAATTATTCAGTTTTTTGGTTAAACTTTTCTATCTATGTTAAGAATTTTCTCTTCAAATGAAAACTTAAACTTTAAAATTTAAAAATTTTTTATTTCTCTACTTAGAAAAGATACTGCCGCTGCTGCATGTTTAATATATAAATATGTAGATAATATTATTATATAATATTATATTTGGAAATTTTCCCAGAAATCTTTTTTTCCTTTGTAATGTTTAACATCTGGTTTTGATGCAATGCAATTAATAATAATTATTTTTTTTTCATATCCGTAGCTTTTAAATTAAATGTTCTGGAAATATTTTGCATTAGATTTTTATTTTTTTTTTTAATAAATTTTCTTTGGCTTTAATATGGCCAAATTTTATTCAATGCAATTAAAATTTTGGGAAAATTTCAATCAAAATTCTAAAAAATGAATAATAATTTAATTATATAACACACTATAGTGTGATAGTATTATATGGATATTAAAAAATCTACATACGAAATATTATCACTTATCAAATTTGATTCTTAAAATTTATAAAGAATCTTGCGAGAAATTGTTAGAAGCGATTGCTTAGTAAACGTTTCTCAACTGAATGGATTTAAGATATTTATCTGAATTATACTTCATGAACATTGATGAGATTGATTAGATTTTAATTATCATTTATAATTTTACATAAAATGCATTATAAAATTATAAATTAGATAAATTAATTTTATCATGTTTACTGTTGTAGTAATGGCAATATTATCGATAAAATGTTAAAAATTCTATTTAGTAGTTCAGTATATTATTTTTAGTAAAATATTTCAATTTACCTATATAAGTTTTGATGAAATAATTCATATATTTCAAATTGAACTTAAAGAGTTAAACTTACATTATGTATATAATATGTTTGTATCTACATTACTTTATAATATATTAATGGAATTTAGTGTTATGCATTTTGAAGGAACACTTTTGAAACACTGAACGACAGATATATGATTTTTTGATTGTCTGAAATAAATTTATCTATTTATTTAATTTTTTCTATAAAAATAAATTATCACGTTTTGTTCACCATATAAAAATTTAATATTAAAAGTTTTATTATCAACATTTTTTTTTTAAACATTAGAAATATATAACAGTTAAATTACTTGATAAAATTTTCAAAAGATTTTTTTTTTCATTATTTTAATTTAAGGAATTTTCTTTATACATATATAGTATACATCTAATATATTTTTGTACCATTTTTACTGTTTCGGTTAGGTTTCAAGTTAAAAAAAAGAAGTTAAGATAAAAATGTTTTGTACGTAGTTGAGAAGTGCAGTAACGGTCTTAACTTTTCACTTCTCAACAGTGACATATTTAAATCCACTTGCACTTCGAATGTTCAGGGATTCCACAATGGATACTAATATGTTTAATTAATTGTCCATTCACTTCTTCTCTTCTCAAAAATAATTTCCAAATTTATGTAGTTTTTAAAAAATGTTTGAAACAAATTCTTCAGCAATTCTCGTGTTGTAGTATGGTTTTGCTATGAGTTGTTCAATCGGGCATATCTCGAGCTGTAATCTGTTTAAAAGTGTTTTTATACTTTCTTTAAGAAAATTTTTGTTTTGTAAATTAAATTTATTCCCTCATTGGAATATTATTAAATATTCTTTTTCTAACAAATCAACAGGATTTTCACTTGATTTATTCGTACAAAAAATAAACTGATCTATATGTTTATGCTCTGTATGCACACAAAACTATGAATATTATGTTATCTTTTTCGTTTTGAATCTATATTTTACTTATTTTAAAACCTAAACCTTTTTAGCATTAACGTGTACGTAGTTGTGTCCGTTATAATTTGAAGAAATAAGATAGTCCAGAACCTAAGCTAAAAATAAATAATGTATTTAGATTAGGTTGCAGAAGTTCAAGTATATTGAGTCAAACTATTGACATTATGCACTGCAATTACTGCTGAACAAAACTATTCTATAATTCAACGATATTTGATTGCAGGCGAATTAAAGATTGAACTTAATTGAATTTTTAACACAGTACAGTACAAATAAGACAACTTTACAGTATTTTTTTTCACCCTGACGTTCATTTTGACATCTTGACTAAAACAAATTGTAATAATTCTTATTAAGATTCTTCTGAATGCACTTTAATTGGATGCATTATGCACTTCTTTTTAGAAAATTAACATTTGGTTTATTATAGACAAAAAAAAAAGATAATAAAAATGTTCACCGCATTTCTAATTTTTTTTTTTTATTTCTAAAGTTTTTACTGGGAAAACTTCTTTTAATATTTTAAATAAGAATGTGGAAACCAACCAATCTTTTTTCGTTTCTAAAAGGCATCTGATGCCCACTAGAGAAATGTAGTTCTTTCTTTCAATTTGAAAACCACATAAAATTATTTTTTTTGCCAAATTGTGACAAATTATTTCTCAATCACAAGTTTAATTTTTTTTATTATAAAAAGAAAAATTCTATTTTAAAAATCAAAAACTTCTGTCATTTGACAACTTTGAAAAGCTATTGTAATTTTATATTATTATAATTTTGAAAATAAAATTGGATTGAAAACTTGTTAATTTATTAAATAAGGTTAATGGCTTGAGTTTTCTTAAATGATTCATTAGGGAATTAGTATATATTAGTTATGTAAATTAAACTGTAACGTGTTGTATTATATTATATTATACGCACTTTTTAATATAACTTATCGTAGTCTAGCCATTTCGAATCATTATGTTGAAATTTGGCCCTTCTTCATATCATCCTTAACTCAATACAAAGTTGAAAAAGTCGTTGGAAATGCATCTGAATCTAACTATTGCAGTCAGATACAGGCTTAAATATATTTGAAAATGTATATTTAGTTTTTTTTTTGCAGACTGATTTCCTTATAATGTCAAATAATTTTACGTTTTTATGTTCAGATTCGGTTTTATTTTTTACTTACGTAAATTTTGTGTGAATTGACATTTAATTATCTCGTCCTTTTCAATTCGCTTACATGTAAAATGCCTAATATAATATCGTTTTAAATTTGACATTAATTTCATATTTTTTTCTTTGTTGAGAATGTTGGCTTTAATGCAAAACATTAAAAAAAAATTTATTACAAAAAATAATCCCCATTGATTAAGGAATGATTTATGTAATGTAAAATATGTAGGCAGATTTAAAGTTGTTTAATAAACAAAAAAAAAAGAAGAATATTATGTATTGTTATGCTTTGATGAATGAATACTGCGGTAAGGGATTCCCTTTTCAATTTTATGTTAAGTGATTTTTATTTTGGCAGAAATATTAAACGAAATTAACTTCATATATAACTTTCAATAATATAGTGAAAATAATGAAAAATAAAAGAAAAAAGGGCATAGGAAAAAAAAATTGTATATGTACTTTGTACTTATCTACATATATAATAATAAGCATTATGTACAAATATACATGAATTATTTACATTGTACATATATAGTAAATATGTATGCATGCACAAAAAGTCAATGAATTGTAAAATGTCAATAAAATTTTCTTTATTTTTATATTTCCATAAAATATGGATTTCAATCAATAGTTTCTTTTTAATAGTTAACTACACTAGCGGTGAGAATAAAGTATGTATATACTACAAAATTTAAAATTATGTTTAGAATGCACCTGATACTTTATGTCAATTCGGCTATTAGGCAAACTTCAAGATGTCTTTTAATTCGATTTTAATTTTAATTATCAGCAAAAAACTGCACCGGAAAGATAGAAATATTCTGTGGCTATATCCGATGAAAAGTTTCTCAAAAAACTTTCAATTTGCTAAGGATTGATTAATATTAAATTTTTTTTCTAATTTTAAACAATTTTCTAATTGATTTTGATTCAATAATTCCAATATAAATTAAGATAAAATGACGACTGACGAAACAATATACATGTTTAAGGTTCAATGTACAATGTACATAATTAAGCTTCATAAAAGGATAATAACTATATTTTTGTTAGAAGTTGAAAAAAAAAAATAAAGTCCTTTTCTTACAAACACACAAAATGTTTTTAACTTAATTTAAAAATTAATTTAACATAAAATTTAAAAGAGATTAATTTAAGAATAATAATGTTATTGTTTTGATAGTAGTAAAAGATATCTTTATGAATGAAATAAATTTTAAGTGCAGACGTTGAAAATAATTTCTTTTTATTTTTTTTTTTATTTTATTATAGATTTTACTTCGATATGAACGAATATCTTAAGAATATTATAAATTATTATCTTGTGTTGTAAAAAAAAGAAAAAAAAATCTCATTATTTAAGTCTTAAGTATTCTTGGTGAGTAGCTAACAACACTTAAAGGATTTAAAATTAAAAAGATAAAATCTGGTTAAGCATTGAATGTGCAAAAGAAAATGTTAAAGATAATAATAATAGAAAAATTATTATCACTTTTATTTAATTGTAGAAGCCAAAATGTGATTCAAATTTATTTAATATTTCTATTTATGCTTCAGTTAAAAGTTACATCTCATATCTGCTAATCTTTAAAACTTAGTGGCGATAGATATTGCGGATTCAATATTTTAATATGTACACACTTTGTCTATATTTTTATGATAACTTCTAATTTAGATAATTTAATAGTCAACTTAAAATTGATTAAAAATAAAATATTGTTAAAAAATACAAATTCGGTTGTTATTATCGTATTGCAACCAATGACATTTGTCTAATCAGAACAGTAGAACTTAATTTAAAATCTTTAAGAAAATAAAGTAGTTTAAATAAACATAAGATGGGATCATAAAAATTCTATCACGTATCTTTTTCTAATAGCAATAAAAATCTTTCAACTTTATTTTTATTTATTTTTTTTAAGTTTAATATGTTTCCTATGTGAAAGAAGAAAACTTTCAACTATCCAATAACATTATGAAGATACCAAGTTTATTAACCAAAAATAAGAATTGGGAATTGTTCGGGAATCGAACAATATTTTATATTCTGTACAATATAAAAGTTCTTAGTGGCCATAATTCGTTATTCTTATAGTTAGAATAAGAAACGGTGGCGTTTCACATTACTTAAAAGTGAATTACTTTGTTATAGTTTACTATTTCGAAAATAAAAATTTTCAATGTAGGTAAATTACAAAAATGAAAAAATTAATAAAAATAATATTTTATTTTATAAAAAATAAGTAAAAAACGAATTTTCAAAAAAACTGAGGACAAGCCGCATGAAAAAGTAGAAAATAACTTTTTCTTCACACACAGAGGTGGACTCAGATTTTTTGATTGGGACGTAAGTGATTTGATTCATGAAGAGAAAGAATATTCAAGAGAAATGTCCCAATCAAAAATCTGAGTCCACCTCTGTGTGTGAAGAAAAAGTTATTTTCGACTTTTTCATGCGGCTTGTCCTGAGTTTTTTTCTTATTTCTCGTTTTTTACTTATTTTTTATTTTCTGCCTTTTTCACGTTAACTAAATTGTTATTACAAATTTTCATTATTTTTCATGCAAGTTTTCATGATTGTTGAAGATTTATCACTAATCATATCGATGAAAATTTTTACGATGATTTTCCCGCTTTTCCGGGTTTTTTATCGTATTTTCCACAAAAGCAAGTTTATGCAACTTATTTCGCTCTACAACTTTATTTCAGGTTGCAAAACGCTCAAAAGATTCCTTGGTCGTAAAAACTCCGGAAAAGAGTTTTACATGAATTTTCCTCGATTTTTTCTGCAAGTTTTCACCATTGTCGGTGAGAAAGTAATGATGCCAGTTGATAATGAACTTAATCCTGCATAATTTAAAAAACTTTTTTAACGGAAAATTTTCCGGAAAAGTCGGAAAATTCCGGAAATTTTTTTCGGAAAAATCGTAAAACTTTGCTTTTTTCCTGAAACGGATTTATCACTAATCAAATTTGTACCAAATTTTCAAACGATTTTTCCCGATTTTCCGGGTTTTCCATGGAAATTTCCGGTTCAAATTTTGATAGATTCAATTGACACGACATGAACCTGTGTGCCAAATTTCAGCACGCTGTGATCACGAAAAGTGGGTCTACGAGAGTGTCGAAAATAGTAAAGAAATATAAAATAAACAGACAAATTCGTGTACGAGTTAATAAGAATTGTGTCATCAAAATTTGATAAAATATTTAAATTTTCATTTTATAAAGTGAGAGGAATTATATAAAAGTGGTTTATGAAAATGATTTCTTTTGATTTCATTGTATTTATTAATGAAATTGATATTTGTGTACTTTGAATGATAATTTTAAATTTTACTAATTTCAATCTGTGGAAATGCGGCTTTTCGAATTATCGACGAAACTTTGTTGCCGACAGATTGAAATATATAGAATATTGTATTTGTATTGAAAATAAAGGTGTTACATACGTATTTTTATTTTTAAATTCTTCATATTAACTTGGTTGTGTTGATGGATTGAATTATTTTGCTGGAATTTAAATAGTGATCCACTTCCCGTCATCCGATCGAGATAAAATTTTGTTCATCGACTTGGTGACAATGTATTACATCAAAATTTCAGCTCTAAAGGTCGAAATTGGGTTTTTAAGAAATCTCAATTTTTGAGAGAAAAAGGTGGCGTGAGATTAAAAATAGTATTGAAACACAAACAATAAAAACCTTTAAATGATCCGAAATAAAGGATTTATATTAAAAACTAATTTTCAAATAATAAAAAAAGTACAATTAAAAATATTGCATCATTGAAGTTCTTCCACAAAGAAAATACATATACTTTAAGTTTAAGTTCAAGTTTTATCAACCAAAGCACTGAATATGGAATTCTATATTTTCTTTTTAAGTCAAATTAAAAAAAAAAAATTTAATTGATTTCATGTTGACGCACATTTAAAATTTTCTGATTATATTTTTAATTATATATAATTCATGTAATTTACATTTCATCATCAAGTTACAATTGAAAAATACGAGTAGCTGAATATTAATACTAAAATTATTATAAAAATAATAAGTTAAAAAGAAAATTATAATTAAATTATTTTTAATTAAAAAAAACAAAACGTTGAAATATTTAGAATCTCTAGTTTTTGAATATAAAATGAAATAAAAATCCCATGTTTAAGTTAATTTGAAAAAATAATTGTTTGAGAAAACATGAAGTGGTTATTTGTTTTAAATATTATCATTGTAACAACTTTGTTTGGGGTGTGTATTGGTGACGACGACGATTTAGAGGAGATATTGGAAGAAGTTCGAGCGAAGTGGGTATTGCTCTTACCAAAAATTGAAGCGTGGATTCTGGCACACAGTTAAAAATCTGTGTATTAATTTAAAGAAACAATTTATTTAAATGGAAAAATAAATAAATTTATTTAAAAAAAATATTGATTTTTTTTTTTAGTTTTTATGGAATTTAATAATTTTTTTTTGTTAATTTCCTCCAGCATTAATAAAATTGAGAAATATTTAATTCAGTTCCATCAATGCTTTATTGTCTAAAACTTTTTAAAATTTCACTGAAATTTAGGTAAAATTGAATTAAGTTTTTGCTTAAATTTCACAAATAATTTTTAAAAATTGAATAAATGTTTTTCAATTTAACCAAAGTTGATAATAAATTTGAATAAATTTCTTTTCAATTTTGTCAAAACTTTTCATTATACTGCATACAATTTTATTCCGTTTCACCAATCCTATTTTTGAAAGAGAATAATATTTCGTTCAATTTAACAAATATTTTGGTGAATTTTAATAAAAAATTATTCAATTTCACCAAAATTTTTCAACTAATTGAATCATATTTTTTCGGAGTTTCACCAGTATTTTATCTAATTTTCTTAATGTCACCCATGCTAGTTATAAAATTTGTTCAATATGTTTTGAGAGTAACCTGAAAAAGAATAATGCAATTTTCAATTTCACTAATGATTTTAATGAAATAGAACAATAGTTTTATCTATTTAAAAAAGGTGTGTGTGTAATGTATTTGAATAATTTTTTTTAGAATTTTACACAAATCTTATTAAAATATTTTTTCAGTTACACCAATGTTGTTCCTCAAATAGAATAATAATTTTGCCTAAATAGATCTAAATTAACGGTGCTATCTTTTCTTATACAATTCTTTAGGAACTTTGGGGCACTTTTTCATTAAATAAAAATTAAAAATAAAAATTTATTGTAGGTATAACTAATAAAATAAGTTAAAATAAGAAAAGCAATGTTGTTAAAAACAAAAAAAGAAAATAAACAAAAAAAAAATATATATTATTATTAATTAATTCTATCTGTAAATTCTTTATAAATTATCTTTTGAGTATTAATGCATGTTATTATTTAAAGTGTACTTCAAATAATTTTTATTCATCTTGATTTATTAACAATATTAAGGATAGGACTTATTTTAAATCGGGAGGAATGTTGTGGATAAAAATTATTGTTCTACATTTAATATTTAGGTTAATGAAATATCGACAAAAGAAAGAATTACGTTATAATGCAAAATGCTTAATATGCATTTTGAAATATAATTTGACCGAATTCTTTCTTTTCATATTACATCATAAAAATAAAAATGTAACTCAATATTCTGAATGTAAAAAATAAAGAAAATAAGTTTTAATTTTAACAGCAACAAGAACGGTCGTTTTATTTCTAACACTGTATCAAAATTCTACAAAAATCAAAACTTTTAAGTAATCACAAACAATAATCCAGATTATACAAAATATTACTCGGTTTGGCAATCGGTAACCCTTGAGGTCTAATACTGCAGTCTAAATTTACTTTTGTATATTCTAAAAATTATATTTCTCATATCTAATTTGTGTTAAATAATGATCAATTTGTATTCTTAAATATTTTTTTTTATTAACATTAAAAAAATTGAAATAAAATGTATGAAATCTCAATTTAAATAAAATTAAATAAAATTAAATTTAAAATTTGACAAAAAGTAAAAAATGAGGATGATTGTGTAATTGTTATAGTGCCAAACATTACATTTATGACATGATCACAAGTGTCTTGTATTGATTAAAAATAATATTTATTGCTATCTCAACAATTAAAAATTTACTAAGAATTACATTTAAATATTTCGAATTTTTTTTTCCTCTTCATCTCGAATTCTTACAAATATATCCCTGTGGAGTCCACTTCTGTGTGTGAAGAAAAAGTTATTTTCTACTTTTTCATGCGGCTTGTCCTCAGTTTTTTTGAAAACTCGTTTTCACTTATTTTTTATTTTCTGCCTTTTTCACGTTAATTAAATTGTTATTACAAATTTTCATCGATTTTTCATGCAAGCTTTCATGATTGTTGAAGATTTATCACTAATCATATCGATGAAAATTTTTACGATGATTTTCCGGGTTTTCCATCGAATTTTCCACAAAAGCAACTTTATGCAACTCATTTCGCTCTACAACTTTATCTCAGGTTGCAAAACGCTCATAAGCTTCCTTGGTCGGAAAAACTCCGGAAAAGCGTTTTACATGAATTTTCCTCGATTTTTTCTGCAAGTTTTCACCATTGTCGGAGAGAAAGTAATGATGCCAGTTGATAATGAACTTAATCCTGCATAATTTAGAAAACTTTTTTAACAGAAAATTTTCCGGAAAAGTCGAAAAATTCCCGCATTTTTCCTGAAACGGATTTATCACTAATCAAATTTGTACGAAATTTTCAAACGATTTTTCCCGATTTTCCAGGTTTTCCATGGAAATTTCCGGTTCAAATTTTGATAGATTCAATTGACACGACATGAACCTGTGTGCCAAATTTCAGCTCGCTGTGATGACGAGAGTGCCGAAAATAGTAAAGAAATATATAAATAAATAAATAAACAGACAAATTCGTGTACGAGTTAATAAGAATTGTGCCCTCAAAAATTGACAAAATATCCAAATTTTCAGATGATTTTTCCCAAATTTTAGCTTGCTGTGATGACGAATAGTGGGTCTACGAGAGTGTCGAAAATAATAAAGAAATATATAAATAAATAAATAAACAGACAAATTCGTGTACGAGTTAATAAGAATTGTGCCCTCAAAAATTGACAAAATATCCAAATTTTCAGATGATTTTTCCCAAATTTTAGCTTGCTGTGATGACGAAAAGTGGGTCTACGAGAGTGTCGAAAATAGTAAAGAAATATATAAATAAATAAATAAATAAACAGACAAATTCGTGTGCGAGTTAATAATAATTGTGTCCTGAAAAATTGATAAAATATTTAAATTTTTGATTTTATAAAGTGAGAGGAATTATATAAAAGTGGTTTATGAAAATGATTTCTTTTGATTTCATTGTATTTATTAATGAAATTGATATTTATGTACTGTGAATGATAATTTTAAATTTTACTAATTTTAATCTGTGGAAATGCGGCTTTTCGAATTCTCGGCGAAACTTTGTTGCCGACAGATTGAAATATATAGAATATTGTATTTGTATTGAAAATGTAGGTGTTACATACGTATTTTTATTTTTAAATTCTTCATATTAACTTGGTTGTGTTGATTGATTGAATGATTTTCCTGGAATTTAAAGAGTGATCCACTTCCCGTCATCCGATCGAGATGAAATTTTGTTCATCGACTTGGTGACAATGTATTACATCAAAATTTCAGCTCAAAGGGTCGAAATTGGGTTTTAAAGAAATTTCAATTTTTGAGAGAAAAAGGTGGCGTGAGATTAAAAATAGTAGTATTGAAACACAAAAAATAAAAATCTTTAAAGATCCGAAATAAAGGATTTATATTAAAAATTAATTTTCAAATAATAAAAACAGTACAATTAAAAATATTGCATCATTGAAGTTCTTCCACAAAGAAAATACATATACTTTAAGTTTAAGTTCAAGTTTTCTCAACCAAAGCACTGTTGTATAGTTTAATATGGGATTCTGTATTTTCTCTTTCTAAGTCAAATTAAAAAAAACATATGTGAGTCTCGGGACACACGGAAGAAGTGAAACTTCATGGCAAGTAGTTTTTTTCTGGGAAGGCTAAATAAATATTTAAAATGGCCAAGTGCATATAAGATATGACGCCTATCGATTTTTTCGACGCCGATCGATTTTTTCGACGGCGACTAGTTGATTTTTGCCCTTCGAATGCTGCGGCCAGTCGACTTAAAATTACTTGTTTTGGGGTAATTCGGCGGCTTAGAAAAAATTAAAACCCAGCGACTACTTATACCTTGTTCGCATTCTAATTTAAATTCCACTTATATTCCGGACAACAAATTACCGTTCGCATTACAAAATTTGATGAGAAGTGGAATTTAATGATGTATACAAAAATTTAGAAAGAGAAAAAATTTTTGTTGTTGAAAATTTTGACTTTTTATCTCACTTTTTATCAATTTTATTTTGTTTTTTTTTTTTTTCATTTTGACTCGAATTTGACAAAAAAATTGTTGCCAACTATAATAAAATTTCAAAAAGTGATTGAAAGTAACTATATAAATATAGAATTTTAACCCTGACAAACTAGAATATGAAAGTGGAATATACATATTCCGGAATATATTTTTAAATGAAAAATCCAGTTCATTTTCCTGAAATATTCCGGAAAACAGCATATTCCACAAATATTCTCCTAATGCGAACACCATATTAGAGATAAAAGCATTTAAAAACACTTTTTAAGCTCAAAAAGTTTAGTGGCATAAAATTATTTCAAAATGGCTAGATTTATGGCAACACTGATTGCAGATGATTTCTACTATATTTTAAGCTGTAAACACAATTCCGGTTATTAGTGACAATAATGTATGAAAAACAGCAGCGTGGCTTAAATCATGTTTTCTTTTTGTTGCCCGAAAAGTTTAACCTAAAATAACTTTTGATAATATGCCTGAAAAATTTCCTGTTTATTAAGACTTCTTCTGAAAAGAAGTTGTAATAAAAATATTCCTCCTGCATTTTATTAGTGTAATTTAATGTCAAAAATAAATTACACTAACAAACTACAAATTACATTAAGAAAAATTAATATCAAAAATAAATTATCTACAAAATAGGTGCATTGGAACATTTTTATTCAGAATACATATTTGTATTCCAAAAACTTTTTGAAAATTAGCACTAATAATTAATAAATGAAATATTAGTTATTCAATAATTTAAAATAAATTATATTTCTCTTTCAATCGAAAAAAAAATAGTATTTTCGACTTTAATTCTGAGCTAATATAGAGTAGGTTATTGTGCTGATAAGCTTCATTAAGTTGCTAGCGGCTGTCGGTTTTATCATCAGCTGACACATAAATTTTTTCTTTTTCCTTTTTTTTTTTTGCCTTTTTTTTGACAATAATCGTTTTACTTTTGACAATAATTGTTTTATTTTTTGAAAATAATCGTTCTATTTTTGACACTTACATTTTTTACACTCTCAATCACAATGCCTCTAAAGAAGTTTCACTTCAAAAAAAGAATTTAATCGATTTCATGTTCACGCACATTAAAATTTTCTGATTATTTTTTTAATTATATATAATTCATGTAATTTACATTTCATCATCAAGTTACAATTGAAAAATACGAGTAGCTGAATATTAATACTAAAATTATATAAAAAAAATATGTGTGAGCCTCATCCTCATAAGCTCACGAAAGAAGTTTAACTTCTTTATTTACTTGCAAATATTTATTTGGCTACGGACTCTGACTGATTTACTTTTGTAAGTGGAAGAGGGGGCTAAATTTTTTCTTACGAAATTTGTGTGTAATCATTTATTCTTTTTTACGTACCAAATTTGAATGAAATCGGACGAACTTTAGAAGTCGCTGGGTAGGATCAATCAATATTTTGTTGTTACAAAATTTATGTGTTTAATCGTTTCCTCTTTTAATTTACCAAATTTGAATAAAATCACACGAACTTTAGAAGTCCGCCCTAGGGAATGCAAAACCGGTTTTTTGGATCCCGGAAATCCGGAAATGCGCCTGTTTTCGAATTTCAAAAAATTCGGAATTCAAAATGCTAAATTCCGAATTTTTCGAATTTGGTGGAACTTTTACTGGCGGGAATTTTGACCAATTGTTTATTTTTGAAGTTTATACTTCTTTAGCGGCGTTGGAAGAAATTTGGTAGAGGGTAAAAATCCATTTTCATATAGAATTTTTCTGAGAATCGTCATCATTTTTCTGAGAATCGTCCGTCATCATTTTTCAAATATTAAAAAAAAAAAACAAACCATAATTGGGTTCGAACCTGGCACCTTCAGACTTATTAGTCTGGTGTTCTATCCACTAAGCCATACGGCCATATAATTTTTGCTTTCTAAAATCATATAAAGAGTCTTCTAAATAATATAAAAATTCAAGTTCTTTAAGGTTCATGAATACGGTTAGTGGAATGAAATAAACGGGTTAATGAATACGATTAGTGGAATGAAATAAGAGAGAAATTTTTAAAATAAATTCCAGGGATTTTAATTATTAAAGAAGACAAGTGCTCTTTTATGTTATTTTAGAAAGCTGAAATCATAAGGGCAATATGGCTGAGTGGATAGAATATCGGATTACAATTCTGAAGGTGCCAAGTTCGATCCCCCGATACTGAGAATTCTATGAAAAATTTTTTTTTTTTAATTTTTTTAACATAATAATGTAGTTACGCCAAATACAAAATACCAAAGAGGGAGAGATAATAAATTGGTCAATTAATTTTTGCAGATTGATCTAATTAATTTCCGTAAAGCGTCATAATTTTTAAAGTTAAAATTTTTCTCTTAATTTAAGTATCTGTACTTCGTTTTGGTAAAAAAAAATTACTTAATATATACAACTTTAATATTTAATTCATTATTCGTTATGATTTTGGAATTATTAGCTAATAATTAATTAAAAAAATATTTACACCGTATTTAACATTATAAATTATAATAAAATTATGATTTTTGAACATTTTTTTAATCTTAATAGTATTAAAAATTAAATTTTATTAAAAAAAATTTTTTTGACATTGGCATTGCGCCTATAATTAGGTACTTACTAAAAAATATTGATATTACATATATATATATGGCTTTAATAAAATAATTGCATTAATACACAAAACTTATATTCTAAATTTCCTTATTTGAATATAGATTTTCTTAAAAACAATTTTAAAATCTAAGTATAAATTTTGTGTAAAAATTTAAGATGTGGGCAAATGCAAAATAATTAATTTTTTTTCCACATATTTATTTTACTTATATTTCAATGACTTTATTATTAAATCATCTAGTTTTCCTTCAATGACATTGATAAGTTGGTTATTTTGAGAAAACTGACCAAATACTAATATTTATTTGAGTAACAAAGTATAACATTGTATGGAATTATTATTTTTCTAAATATATCAAGAAATTATAATTATTTTAGAATATTTAATTTTTGAAAAAAAAAAAGTCTGAAGGTGCCTGGTTCGAACCCAATTATGATTTGTTTTTTTTTTAATATTTAAAATTTTTTTTACATAATAAAATGATTTTTACAAGTAATAAGACAAAAATTGTTTTTTTTGTTAGTGGGTACTGGTATGACCTAAAAGACGAGGGCGAGCGGGGGTCCCCTTACTCCCCCCCGTCCCTAAAATTTATTGGTACTGACAGATGGAGAAAATTAATAGTTTTTCTTGTTCCAAATAAATAAAAAAAAAAAAAAAATGAATGGTTTATTAGAATTTTTTTATTATATTTTAGAAATCCAAAATCATATGGGCTATATGGCTTGGTGGCTAGAACATCGGACTATAAGAGTGAAGGTGTCAGGTTCGATTCCCCCCAATGAATAAATTTTTTTTTTAATTTTTTTGAACATAATAATTTTTAATTTTTTTGAACATAATTTTTTTATTGGTAGAATATGTATTTTTTTTGCTTGTAATATTGGGCCCTATATATACATATATTTGAAATTAAAAAAGTGTACGATAATTATGAATTCCTACCCAAAATTTTTGTCTGGTAATCTTTATTTCACCAGAGCTACCTATTTTGAATTTTTTTTTTTGCATATTTTGAGCCGGGAAAACCTATAATGATAAATTACTTGATCGATATCTATACTATCAATGCCAAAATATACCTATGTTGTTTCTCAAGGCTTTAATAAAATTATTTGTAACGAGTTTAGTGCGTCCAATATTATAAATTTGTTTTATAGGATATAATGTTTATAACTTTAGTGGTTACATGATCTCTGTAAAAAAAATAAAACAAAAACATGAAACATGAAATGAAATGTGATCACTTTTCTTACTTATTTTTCTCCCGGGAAATTCGTACCTTTTTTAGCGTTTATTATCTTATTAACTACAACAGGATTAACAAATGCTTGTTTAAATACATATATACATATAACTGTCTTGTCATAGTAAGTGGTAAAACATGTTTGAAAATTAGTTGGGACTTTAGTGATATACCTATTATCCGGTGTCTAAATTTTTTATGAATGATCACAAGATTATGTTAATTCTATTGTGAAAATAAGATTGCACGAAAAAGCTGTGAATATTGCAGAACGCTGCCCACAATATTGAAAAATAGTTCATTCAACTCGCTATTAAAAAACTGATTTCTGAATAGGATAGTTTTTTTTTTCACAATTAAATTTTTAAAAAGAAATAGCATCTCGATACTTAAATTTATGCATCTGTCAACGTTTCCAATATTTTTTACATCCATTTTATAGCAATATTCAATTCCATTAATTCATATATGAAATTATACAGTTTTCAACTAAGTTCTCAAATAAGTTTTTAGCTACATTTTAATTTTATAATATGTATTATAAAATTATAAAACACTATTTATTAATTAAAAGTTTTTTCCATTTATATAAATTAAAATAAAAAATCAAAGAGCGCCTAATTTGCATTCGATTATTTGCTACTACCACCAAGATCTGTACCAGAGAAATGCATGAGTACACTTGTATTACAAATCACTCGTGAATACACTTGATTTATTCAATATATGAATAGTTCAACTCAAAATAGAAACAAGTGTGAATATATGATTCATAATATTTTTTCAATACATTAGAGTTGTATGAGTTTTTTGTACCAAGTCAAATTTCTATTCGCAAGTATAGTGAATAGTGAAATATGTATTGCGTATATTGAATGCATTGGGTAATCTTCTAAGGAAATTTAATTTCCTAAAAAAAAATTAAATATTTCGCAAAAATTTCCTAAAAATTTCCTAAACAAATTGTTAAAAATGTACCTATACTTAATTAGATGATATTTTTTTCATTCATACGTATTGTTTTTGTATTAGGCACTTGCTGCATTCATAGCATTCATAACAAAAACAAATCAACATCAAGTGGTATTGAGTAGATATTGTTGTTTTGCAAGTCAATGTAATATAAGTGTTTCTTATGTGCAAGTAGAATATGAATAGCTCATTTTTTTTTCTGTAATTGGTATTATTCTGTATTGAAATATTGCGAGTGATTTGTTTTTGTTTATGAATAGTATTACGCAGTTCTCTGATCTGTACCAAATTTGCTACAATTTTACTTAGCTCTGTGTTTTGCTTCAAAAATAGAATATGTATAAAAAATAATAAATTAGTGGCTGATAAAAACATTTTGGTTTGTTTAAATATCTCAAAAAAACTAATTATTATGAAAAAAGATTTAAAAACTATGAATAACAGTGGCTACAAATGATGGGCTGCTCAGTACAAAATGTAAATTAAAATAAAAATCAGTCCATCAGTCCAAAAGAAGTCCATTATTTGTAGCCACTGTTATTTCATAGTTTAAATCTTAAGTATAAACTTCTGTAGGCAGTTCTATGACTGCTTCGTGTGTTTTTTTTTTATTATTTAGGCATAAAGCATTAAAATTCACAAAAATTGAAATCTAAGTAGCTATCGCAAGTCTGCAAATACGTAAAACTTTTTTTCACATTAATCAACATTAACAAAATAAGTTGGAGTTCAGTGATTTATTTGGAATTCGAAGTGAAATTAATTTTTGAGATCAAGGGGGGCCCCTCGAGGAACACTTTTGGAAAATCCCTAATATAACTTATTAACAATGCTGCAGGAACATTTTCAATAAAAATTCGATTAAAACTCAATGATAAAACATTGGATACTTTGTGTTTCAAATTTTTATTTTTCCATTCAGTTTATTCACTTTCGGTTTATTGAAAAGTATAAATTTTATTTTAATAAAAAATATTTCATAATTTAATTTGTTATAATGTTTTGAACTAAATAAACTAATATTTATGTTAAAGAATAATTTAATTTAATTTTTTAATATATTTTAATTTTTATATGAAATTCCGGAATAAACCGAAATCCGGATTTCATTTCAAGACAATTCCAAAAATCCGGAATTAAATTTTTATTAAAAAAATGCATTCCCTAGTCCACCCCCCGTGGTGGTCGCTGGGTAGGATCAATCAATTTTTTGTTACGAAATTTACGTGTTTAATCGTTTGCTCTTTTTATTTATTAAATTTGAATGAAATTCTTTGTTACGAAATTTGTGTGTAATCATTTCCTCTTTTTACGTACCAAATTTGAATGAAATCGGAAATAAATTTTTTGTTACGAAATTTGGGTGTAATCAGTTCCTCTCTTTACATACCAAATTTGAATGAAATCGGACGAACTTTTGAAGTGGGCCCTCAGGGGAGGTCGCTAGGTAGGAGGCCAATCAAATTTGAAAATAGCCTATAACGACCCTCGATCTGAGACAAAGAAATAGTGTAAGTTTGAAACGATCGGCTGAGCGGTTTAGGAGCCTATTCGGAACAGACAAACAGACAAACTGCATTTCTGTTTCATATGATAGAATTTCACTAATTCGAAAAGGAAATAAACTAAATAAATATTAACAACAAAATCAGTTGTTCTTTAATTCTGTTATTGTACATTTTTTTAATTCTATCTATATGGTTTTTTTTTTGTTTTTTGCTTTCCACCATCGTTAGTATTTTGTTATGTGTGTGTAGTATCGCTATTTTATTTTCGTAAATACATGCTACATGCTACAACGTCTTATATTTCCCTGCTTTTATATTTGTTTTTACTTTTTAACATACTACATTCTGTGGTTATTACCCCTCTTTTGCAGCGTTGTGGCTTTTATTTATTGTGGCGCAGCACATACTATATTCTGTCTTCTTTTTTCCCCTATTTTGATCAAAAATTTTTAACAATACCTCGCTAAAGAAGTTAAACTTCAATAATAAGTTAAAAAGAAAATTATAATTAAATTATTTTTAATTAAAAAAAACAAAACGTTGAAATATTTAGAATCTCTAGTTTTTGAATATAAAATGAAATAAAAATCCCATGTTTAAGTTAATTTAAAAAAATAATTGTTTGAGAAAACATGAAGTGATTATTTGTTTTAAATATTATCATTGTAACAACTTTGTTTGGGATGTGTATTGGTGCCGATGACGATTTAGAGGAGCTATTGGAAGAAATTGAAGCGAAAATTGCTCTTTACAGACCAAAAATTGAAGCGTGGCTTCAGGACCACGGTGTATTAGCTTAAAGAAACAATTTATTTAAATGGAAAAATAAATAAATTTATTTTAAAAAAATATTGATTTTTTTTTTTTAGTTTTTATGGAATTTAATAATTTTTTTTTGTTAATTTCCTCCAGCATTAATAAAATTGAGAAATATTTAATTCAGTTCCATCAATGCTTTATTGTCTAAAACTTTTTAAAATTTCACTGAAATTTAGTTCAAATTGAATTAAGGTTTTGCTTAAATTTCACAAATAATTTTTAAAAATTGAATAAATGTTTTTCAATTTAACCAAAGTTGATAATAAATTTGAATAAATTTCTTTTCAATTTTGTCAAAACTTTTCATTATACTGCATACAATTTTATTCCGTTTCACCAATCCTATTTTTGAAAGAGAATAATATTTCGTTCAATTTAACAAATATTTTGGTGAATTTTAATAAAAAATTATTCAATTTCACCAAAATTTTTCAACTAATTGAATCATATTTTTTCGGAGTTTCACCAATATTTTCTTAAAATTTTATTCAATGTCACCCATGCTAGTTATAAAATTTGTTCAATATGTTTTGAGATTAACCTGAAAAAGAATAATGCAATTTTCAATTCCACTAATGATTTTAATGAAATAGAACAATAGTTTTATCTATTTAAAAAAGGTGTGTGTGTAATGTATTTGAATAATTTTTTTTAGAATTTTACACAAATCTTATTAAAATATTTTTTCAGTTACACCAATGTTGTTCCTCAAATAGAATAATAATTTTGCCTAAATAGATCTAAATTAACGGTGCTATCTTTTCTTATACAATTCTTTAGGAACTTTGGGGCACTTTTTCATTAAATAAAAATTAATAATAAAAATTTATTGTAGGTATAACTAATAAAATAAGTTAAAATAAGAAAAGCAATGTTGTTAAAAACAAAAAAGAAAATAAACAAAAAAAAAAATATATTATTATTAATTAATTCTATCTGTAAATTCTTTATAAATTATCTTTTGAGTATTAATGCATGTTATTATTTAAAGTGTACTTCAAATAATTTTTATTCACCTTGATTTATTAACAATATTAAGGATAGGACTTATTTTAAATCGGGAGGAATGTTGTGGATAAAAATTATTGTTCTACATTTAATATTTAGGTTAATGAAATATCGACAAAAGAAAGAATTACGTTATATTGCAAAATGCTTAATATGCATTTTGAAATATGATTTGACCGAATTCTTTCTTTTGATATTACATCATAAAAATAAAAATGTAACTCAATATTCTGAATGTAAAAAATAAAGAAAATAAGTTTTAATTTTAACAGCAACAATAACGGTCGTTTTATTTCTAACACTGTATCAAAATTCTACAAAAATCAAAACTTTTAAGTAATCACAAACAATAATCCAGATTATACAAAATATTACTCGGTTTGGCAATCGGTAACCCTTGAGGTCTAATACTGCAGTCTAAATTTACTTTTGTATATTCTAAAAATTATATTTCTCATATCTAATTTGTGTTAAATAATGATCAATTTGTATTCTTAAATATTTTTTTTTATTAACATTAAAAAAATTGAAATAAAATGTATGAAATCTCAATTTAAATAAAATTAAATAAAATTAAATTTAAAATTTGACAAAAAGTAAAAAATGAGGATGATTGTGTAATTGTTATAGTGCTAAACATTACATTTATGACATGATCACAAGTGTCTTGTATTGATTAAAAATAATATTTATTGCTATCTCAACAATTAAAAATTTACTAAGAATTACATTTAAATATTTCGAATTTTTTTTTCCTCTTCATCTCGAATTCTTACAAATATATCCCTGTGGAGTCCACTTCTGTGTGTGAAGAAAAAGTTATTTTCTACTTTTTCATGCGGATTGTCTTCAGTTTTTTTGAAAACTCGTTTTCACTTATTTTTTATTTTCTGCCTTTTTCACGTTAATTAAATTGTTATTACAAATTTTCATCGATTTTTCATGCAAGTTTTCATGATTGTTGAAGATTTATCACTAATCATATCGATGACAATTTTTACGATGATTTCCCGCTTTTCCGGGTTTCCATCGAATTTTGCACAAAAGCAACTTTATGCAACTCATTTCGCTCTACAGCTTTATCTCAGGTTGCAAAACGCTCATAAGCTTCCTTGGTCGGAAAAACTCCGGAAAAGCGTTTTACATGAATATTGCTCGATTTTTTCTGCAAGTTTTCACCATTGTCGGAGAGAAAGTAATGATGCCAGTTGATAATGAACTTAATCCTGCATAATTTAGAAAACTTTTTTAACGGAAAATTTTCCGGAAAAGTCGGCAAATTCCCGAAAATTTTTTCGGGGAAATCGGAAAACTTTGCATTTTTCCTGAAACGGATTTATCACTAATCAAATTTGTACCAAATTTTCAAACGATTTTTCCCGATTTTCCGGGTTTTCCATGGAAATTCCCGGTTCCCATTTTGATAGATTCAATTGACACCACATGAACCAGTGTGCCAAATTTCAGCTCGCTGTGATGACGAAAAGTGGGTCTACGAGAGTGTCGAAAATAGTAAAGAAATATAAAATAAACAGACGAATTCGTGTACGAGTTAATAAGAATTGTGTCCTCAAAAATTGATAAAATTTTTAAATTTTCATTTTATAAAGTGAGAGGAATTATATAAAAGTGGTTTATGAAAATGATTTGTTTTGATTTCATTGTATTTATTTATGAAATTGATATTTTTATGTACTTTGAATGATAATTTTAAATTTTACTAATTTTAATCTGTGGAAATGCGGCTTTTCGAATTGTCGACCAAACTTTATTGCCGACAGATTGAAATATATAGAATATTGTATTTGTATTGAAAATGTAGGTGTTACATACGTATTTTTATTTTCAAATTCTTCATATTAACTTGGTTATGTTGATGGATTGAATTATTTTCCTGGAATTTAAAGAGTGATCCACTTCCCGTCATCTGATCGAGATAAAATTTTGTTCATCGACTTGGTGACAATGTATTACATCAAAATTTCAGCTCAAAGGGTCGAAATTGGGTTTTTAAGAAATTTCAATTTTTGAGAGAAAAAGGTGGCGTGAGATTAAAAATAGTTCAATACTACTACAAAAAATAAAAACCTTTAAAAGATCCGAAATAAAGGATTTATATTAAAAATTAATTTTCAAATAATAAAAACAGTACAATTAAAAATATTGCATCATTGAAGTTCTTCCACAAAGAAAATACATATACTTTAAGTTTAAGTTCAAGTTTTGTCAACCAAAGCATTGTTGTATAGTTTAATATGGGATTCTGTATTTTCTTTTTAAGTCAAATTAAAAAAAAAAGAATTTAATCGATTTCATGTTGACGCACATTTAAAATTTTCTGATTATTTTTTTAATTATATATAATTCATGTAATTTACATTTTATCATCAAGTTACAATTGAAAAATACGAGTAGCTGAATATTAATACTAAAATTATTATAAAAATAATAAGTTAAAAAGAAAATTATAATTAAATTATTTTTAATTAAAAAAAACAAAACGTTGAAATATTTAGAATCTCTAGTTTTTGAATATAAAATGAAATAAAAATCCTATGTTTAAGTTAATTTGAAAAAATAATTGTTTGAGAAAACATGAAGTGGTTATTTGTTTTAAATATTATCATTGTAACAACTTTGTTTGGGATGTGTATTGGTGACGACGACGATTTAGAGGAGATATTGGAAGAAATTCGAGCGAATTGGGTATCGCTCTTACCAAAAATTGAAGCGTTTATGCTGGCACACAGTTAAAAATCTGTGTATTAATTTAAAGAAACAATTTATTTAAATGGAAAAATAAATAAATTTATTTAAAAAAAATATTGATTTTTTTTTTTTAGTTTTTATGGAATTTAATAATTTTTTTTTGTTAATTTCCTCCAGCATTAATAAAATTGAGAAATATTTAATTCAGTTCCATCAATGCTTTATTGTCTAAAACTTTTTAAAATTTCACTGAAATTTAGGTAAAATTGAATTAAGTTTTTGCTTAAATTTCACAAATAATTTTTAAAAATTGAATAAATGTTTTTCAATTTAACCAAAGTTGATAATAAATTTGAATAAATTTCTTTTCAATTTTGTCAAAACTTTTAATTATACTGCATACAATTTTATTCCGTTTCACCAATCCTATTTTTGAAAGAGAATAATATTTCGTTCAATTTAACAAATATTTTGGTGAATTTTAATAAAAAATTATTCAATTTCACCAAAATTTTTCAACTAATTGAATCATATTTTTTCGGAGTTTCACCAATATTTTATCTAATTTTCTTAATGTCACCCATGCTAGTTATAAAATTTGTTCAATATGTTTTGAGAGTAACCTGAAAAAGAATAATGCAATTTTCAATTTCACTAATGATTTTAATGAAATAGAACAATAGTTTTATCTATTTAAAAAAGGTGTGTGTGTAATGTATTTGAATAATTTTTTTTAGAATTTTACACAAATCTTATTAAAATATTTTTTCAGTTACACCAATGTTGTTCCTCAAATAGAATAATAATTTTGCCTAAATAGATCTAAATTAACGGTGCTATCTTTTCTTATACAATTCTTTAGGAACTTTGGGGCACTTTTTCATTAAATAAAAATTAAAAATAAAAATTTATTGTAGGTATAACTAATAAAATAAGTTAAAATAAGAAAAGCAATGTTGTTAAAAACAAAAAAAGAAAATAAACAAAAAAAAAATATATATTATTATTAATTAATTCTATCTGTAAATTCTTTATAAATTATCTTTTGAGTATTAATGCATGTTATTATTTAAAGCACTGATGCCTAAGCCTATGCTCGCGAGCAAAATTTTTTTTTTTTATACTCAAATGCATAGGAATAAAAAAATGTGTAATCATTTTCAATGAAAAAAAAAAATCGTATACTCGCATATAAAATCGTATACTCATTTCATTATTTCGTATGCTCACTTTGATTCACAAAAAAAAAAAAAATTTTTTTTTTCCTTTTTATTTCTAGTCTTTTTAAATACACTGTTAAAAATATAAAATTTATATTTCTTACTCTTTTAGACTGGAAGGTCTTTTATACAATTTTATTTTAATTTTTTAAAATCCCGCAGGAATCACTTTTTATATAAAATATTATTAGAGTACGATTTAAATCAATTGACCGTTGAGTTTTTATGAAAGGGTCAAATTTGAATAAGTTTTTAAATCAAGCTTTTTTCTTCAATCATATCTGCTTAATTTTATATCTCTTTCCCTTTCTGGCTCATACAAATTTCTGTATTAAGTAAAACAAAAATCTGACAGAAAAATCTTTTGTTTTAAATAGAAAAGGAAAGCTTTTAAAAAAAATTTGTCAGTTGATGTGAATCGTAATATTTCAGCTTAAGAAGCATTTTTGAAATTTTTTAGGATTGAATTAAAACTGAAAAATAAAACGTAATTTTATTCAAAAAACATACAACACACAATTTAGTTTTCTTAATTATTTCTTTAGAAATAATTTTTTTACAGTGAATGTTTTTTAAATAAAAATTGGGTTGGTGTGATATGAAAAAAACCTTAGTATTTTCTATATGCTCTAAATTAGTTCTAATTTGGGCTTCGCTGATTTAAAGTGTACTTCAAATAATTTTTATTCATCTTGATTTATTAACAATATTAAGGATAGGACTCATTTTAAATCGGGAGGAATGTTGTGGATAAAAATTATTGTTCTACATTTAATATTTAGGTTAATGAAATATCGACAAAAGAAAGAATTACGTTATAATGCAAAATGCTTAATATGCATTTTGAAATATAATTTTACCGAATTCTTTCTTTTGATATTACATCATAAAAATAAAAATGTAACTCAATATTCTGAATGTAAAAAATAAAGAAAATAAGTTTTAATTTTAACAGCAACAAGAACGGTCGTTTTATTTCTAACACTGTATCAAAATTCTACAAAAATCAAAACTTTTAAGTAATCACAAACAATAATCCAGATTATACAAAATATTACTCGGTTTGGCAATCGGTAACCCTTGAGGTCTAATACTGCAGTCTAAATTTACTTTTGTATATTCTAAAAATTATATTTCTCATATCTAATTTGTGTTAAATAATGATCAATTTGTATTCTTAAATATTTTTTTTTATTAACATTAAAAAAATTGAAATAAAATGTATGAAATCTCAATTTAAATAAAATTAAATAAAATTAAATTTAAAATTTGACAAAAAGTAAAAAATGAGGATGATTGTGTAATTGTTATAGTGCCAAACATTACATTTATGACATGATCACAAGTGTCTTGTATTGATTAAAAATAATATTTATTGCTATCTCAACAATTAAAAATTTACTAAGAATTACATTTAAATATTTCGAATTTTTTTTTCCTCTTCATCTCGAATTCTTACAAATATATCCCTGTGGAGTCCACTTCTGTGTGTGAAGAAAAAGTTATTTTCTACTTTTTCATGCGGCTTGTCCTCAGTTTTTTTGAAAACTCGTTTTCACTTATTTTTTATTTTCTGCCTTTTTCACGTTAATTAAATTGTTATTACAAATTTTCATCGATTTTTCATGCAAGTTTTCATGATTGTTGAAGATTTATCACTAATCATATCGATGACAATTTTTACGATGATTTCCCGCTTTTCCGGGTTTCCATCGAATTTTGCACAAAAGCAACTTTATGCAACTCATTTCGCTCTACAGCTTTATCTCAGGTTGCAAAACGCTCATAAGCTTCCTTGGTCGGAAAAACTCCGGAAAAGCGTTTTACATGAATATTGCTCGATTTTTTCTGCAAGTTTTCACCATTGTCGGAGAGAAAGTAATGATGCCAGTTGATAATGAACTTAATCCTGCATAATTTAGAAAACTTTTTTAACGGAAAATTTTCCGGAAAAGTCGGCAAATTCCCGAAAATTTTTTCGGGGAAATCGGAAAACTTTGCATTTTTCCTGAAACGGATTTATCACTAATCAAATTTGTACCAAATTTTCAAACGATTTTTCCCGATTTTCCGGGTTTTCCATGGAAATTCCCGGTTCCCATTTTGATAGATTCAATTGACACCACATGAACCAGTGTGCCAAATTTCAGCTCGCTGTGATGACGAAAAGTGGGTCTACGAGAGTGTCGAAAATAGTAAAGAAATATAAAATAAACAGACGAATTCGTGTACGAGTTAATAAGAATTGTGTCCTCAAAAATTGATAAAATTTTTAAATTTTCATTTTATAAAGTGAGAGGAATTATATAAAAGTGGTTTATGAAAATGATTTGTTTTGATTTCATTGTATTTATTTATGAAATTGATATTTTTATGTACTTTGAATGATAATTTTAAATTTTACTAATTTTAATCTGTGGAAATGCGGCTTTTCGAATTGTCGACCAAACTTTATTGCCGACAGATTGAAATATATAGAATATTGTATTTGTATTGAAAATGTAGGTGTTACATACGTATTTTTATTTTCAAATTCTTCATATTAACTTGGTTATGTTGATGGATTGAATTATTTTCCTGGAATTTAAAGAGTGATCCACTTCCCGTCATCTGATCGAGATAAAATTTTGTTCATCGACTTGGTGACAATGTATTACATCAAAATTTCAGCTCAAAGGGTCGAAATTGGGTTTTTAAGAAATTTCAATTTTTGAGAGAAAAAGGTGGCGTGAGATTAAAAATAGTAGTATTGAAACACAAAAAATAAAAACCTTTAAAAGATCCGAAATAAAGGATTTATATTAAAAATTAATTTTCAAATAATAAAAACAGTACAATTAAAAATATTGCATCATTGAAGTTCTTCCACAAAGAAAATACATATACTTTAAGTTTAAGTTCAAGTTTTGTCAACCAAAGCATTGTTGTATAGTTTAATATGGGATTCTGTATTTTCTTTTTAAGTCAAATTAAAAAAAAAAGAATTTAATCGATTTCATGTTGACGCACATTTAAAATTTTCTGATTATTTTTTTAATTATATATAATTCATGTAATTTACATTTTATCATCAAGTTACAATTGAAAAATACGAGTAGCTGAATATTAATACTAAAATTATTATAAAAATAATAAGTTAAAAAGAAAATTATAATTAAATTATTTTTAATTAAAAAAAACAAAACGTTGAAATATTTAGAATCTCTAGTTTTTGAATATAAAATGAAATAAAAATCCTATGTTTAAGTTAATTTGAAAAAATAATTGTTTGAGAAAACATGAAGTGGTTATTTGTTTTAAATATTATCATTGTAACAACTTTGTTTGGGATGTGTATTGGTGACGACGACGATTTAGAGGAGATAATGGAAGAAATTCGAGCGAAGTGGGTATCGCTCTTACCAAAAATTGAAGCGTTTATGCTGGCACACAGTTAAAAATCTGTGTATTAATTTAAAGAAACAATTTATTTAAATGGAAAAATAAATAAATTTATTTAAAAAAAATATTGATTTTTTTTTTTTAGTTTTTATGGAATTTAATAATTTTTTTTTGTTAATTTCCTCCAGCATTAATAAAATTGAGAAATATTTAATTCAGTTCCATCAATGCTTTATTGTCTAAAACTTTTTAAAATTTCACTGAAATTTAGGTAAAATTGAATTAAGTTTTTGCTTAAATTTCACAAATAATTTTTAAAAATTGAATAAATGTTTTTCAATTTAACCAAAGTTGATAATAAATTTGAATAAATTTCTTTTCAATTTTGTCAAAACTTTTAATTATACTGCATACAATTTTATTCCGTTTCACCAATCCTATTTTTGAAAGAGAATAATATTTCGTTCAATTTAACAAATATTTTGGTGAATTTTAATAAAAAATTATTCAATTTCACCAAAATTTTTCAACTAATTGAATCATATTTTTTCGGAGTTTCACCAATATTTTATCTAATTTTCTTAATGTCACCCATGCTAGTTATAAAATTTGTTCAATATGTTTTGAGAGTAACCTGAAAAAGAATAATGCAATTTTCAATTTCACTAATGATTTTAATGAAATAGAACAATAGTTTTATCTATTTAAAAAAGGTGTGTGTGTAATGTATTTGAATAATTTTTTTTAGAATTTTACACAAATCTTATTAAAATATTTTTTCAGTTACACCAATGTTGTTCCTCAAATAGAATAATAATTTTGCCTAAATAGATCTAAATTAACGGTGCTATCTTTTCTTATACAATTCTTTAGGAACTTTGGGGCACTTTTTCATTAAATAAAAATTAAAAATAAAAATTTATTGTAGGTATAACTAATAAAATAAGTTAAAATAAGAAAAGCAATGTTGTTAAAAACAAAAAAAGAAAATAAACAAAAATAAAAAATATATTATTATTAATTAATTCTATCTGTAAATTCTTTATAAATTATCTTTTGAGTATTAGCATGTTATTATTTAAAGTGTACTTCAAATAATTTTTATTCACCTTGATTTATTAACAATATTAAGGATAGGACTTATTTTAAATCGGGAGGAATATTGTTCTACATTTAATATTTAGGTTAATGAAATATCGACAAAAGAAAGAATTACGTTATAATGCAAAATGCTTAATATGCATTTTGAAATATAATTTGACAGAATTCTTTCTTTTGATATTACATCATAAAAATAAAAATGTAACTCAATATTCTGAATGTAAAAAATAAAGAAAATAAGTTTTAATTTTAACAGCAACAAGAACGGTCGTTTTATTTCTAACACTGTATCAAAATTCTACAAAAATCAAAACTTTTAAGTAATCACAAACAATAATCCAGATTATACAAAATATTACTCGGTTTGGCAATCGGTAACCCTTGAGGTCTAATATTGCAGTCTAAATTTACTTTTGTATATTCTAAAAATTATATTTCTCATATCTAATTTGTGTTAAATAATGATCAATTTGTATTCTTAAATATTTTTTTTTATTAACATTAAAAAAATTGAAATAAAATGTATGAAATCTCAATTTAAATAAAATTAAATAAAATTAAATTTAAAATTTGACAAAAAGTAAAAAATGAGGATGATTGTGTAATTGTTATAGTGCCAAACATTACATTTATGACATGATCACAAGTGTCTTGTATTGATTAAAAATAATATTTATTGCTATCTCAACAATTAAAAATTTACTAAGAATTACATTTAAATATTTCGAATTTTTTTTTCCTCTTCATCTCGAATTCTTACAAATATATCCCTGTGGAGTCCACTTCTGTGTGTGAAGAAAAAGTTATTTTCTACTTTTTCATGCGGCTTGTCCTCAGTTTTTTTGAAAACTCGTTTTCACTTATTTTTTATTTTCTGCCTTTTTCACGTTAATTAAATTGTTATTACAAATTTTCATCGATTTTTCATGCAAGTTTTCATGATTGTTGAAGATTTATCACTAATCATATCGATGAAAATTTTTACGATGATTTTCCGGGTTTTCCATCGAATTTTCCACAAAAGCAACTTTATGCAACTCATTTCGCTCTACAACTTTATCTCAGGTTGCAAAACGCTCATAAGCTTCCTTGGTCAGAAAAACTCCGGAAAAGCGTTTTACATGAATTTTCCTCGATTTTTTCTGCAAGTTTTCACCATTGTCGGAGAGAAAGTAATGATGCCAGTTGATAATGAACTTAATCCTGCATAATTTAGAAAACTTTTTTAACGGAAAATTTTCCGGAAAAGTCGAAAAATTCCCGTATTTTTCCTGAAACGGATTTATCACTAATCAAATTTGTACCAAATTTTCAAACGATTTTTCCCGATTTTCCAGGTTTTCCATGGAAATTTCCGGTTCAAATTTTGATAGATTCAATTGACACGACATGAACCTGTGTGCCAAATTTCAGCTCGCTGTGATGACGAGAGTGCCGAAAATAGTAAAGAAATATATAAATAAATAAATAAACAGACAAATTCGTGTACGAGTTAATAAGAATTGTGCCCTCAAAAATTGACAAAATATCCAAATTTTCAGATGATTTTGCCCAAATTTTAGCTTGCTGTGATGACGAATAGTGGGTCTACGAGAGTGTCGAAAATAGTAAAGAAATATATAAATAAATAAATAAATAAACAGACAAATTCGTGTGCGAGTTAATAATAATTGTGTCCTGAAAAATTGATAAAATATTTAAATTTTTGATTTTATAAAGTGAGAGGAATTATATAAAAGTGGTTTATGAAAATGATTTCTTTGATTTCATTGTATTTATTAATGAAATTGATATTTATGTACTGTGAATGATAATTTTAAATTTTACTAATTTTAATCTGTGGAAATGCGGCTTTTCGAATTCTCGACGAAACTTTGTTGCCGACAGATTGAAATATATAGAATATTGTATTTGTATTGAAAATGTAGGTGTTACATACGTATTTTTATTTTTAAATTCTTTATATTAACTTGGTTGTGTTGATTGATTGAATGATTTTCCTGGAATTTAAAGAGTGATCCACTTCCCGTCATCCGATCGAGATGAAATTTTGTTCATCGACTTGGTGACAATGTATTACATCAAAATTTCAGCTCAAAGGGTCGAAATTGGGTTTTAAAGAAATTTCAATTTTTGAGAGAAAAAGGTGGCGTGAGATTAAAAATAGTAGTATTGAAACACAAAAAATAAAAACCTTTAAAGATCCGAAATAAAGGATTTATATTAAAAATTAATTTTCAAATAATAAAAACAGTACAATAAAAATATTGCATCATTGAAGTTCTTCCACAAAGAAAATACATACACTTTAAGTTTAAGTTCAAGTTTTCTCAACCAAAGCACTGTTGTATAGTTTAATATGGGATTCTGTATTTTCTCTTTCTAAGTCAAATTAAAAAAAACATATGTGAGTCTCGGGACACACGGAAGAAGTGAAACTTCATGGCAAGTAGTTTTTTTCTGGGAAGGCTAAATAAATATTTAAAAAGTGCATATAAGATATGACGCCTATCGATTTTTTCGACGCCGATCGATTTTTTCGACGGCGACTAGTTGATTTTTGCCCTTCGAATGCTGCGGCCAGTCGACTTAAAATTACTTGTTTTGGGGGAATTCGGCGGCTTAGAAAAAATTAAAACCCAGCGACTACTTATACCTTGTTCGCATTCTAATTTAAATTCCACTTATATTCCGGACAACAAATTACCGTTCGCATTACAAAATTTGATGAGAAGTGGAATTTAATGATGTATACAAAAAGTTAGAAAGAGAAAAAATTTTTGTTGTTGAAAATTTTGACTTTTTATCTCACTTTTTATCAATTTTATTTTGTTTTTTTTTTTTTTCATTTTGACTCGAATTTGACAAAAAAATTGTTGCCAACTATAATAAAATTTCAAAAAGTGATTGAAAGTAACTATATAAATATAGAATTTTAACCCTGACAAACTAGAATATGAAAGTGGAATATACATATTCCGGAATATATTTTTAAATGAAAAATCCAGTTCATTTTCCTGAAATATTCCGGAAAACATTCCACAAATATTCTCCTAATGCGAACACCATATTAGAGATAAAAGCATTTAAAAATACTTTTTAAGCTCAAAAAGTTTAGTGGCATAAAATTATTTCAAAATGGCTAGATTTATGGCAACACTGATTGCAGATGATTTCTACTATATTTTAAGCTGTAAACACAATTCCGGTTATTAGTGACAATAATGTATGAAAAACAGCAGCGTGGCTTAAATCATGTTTTCTTTTTGTTGCCCGAAAAGTTTAACCTAAAATAACTTTTGATAATATGCCTGAAAAATTTCCTGTTTATTAAGACTTCTTCTGAAAAGAAATTGTAATAAAAATATTCCTCCTGCATTTTATTAGTGTAATTTAATGTCAAAAATAAATTACACTAACAAACTACAAATTACATTAAGAAAAATTAATATCATTGGAACATTTTTATTCAGAATACATATTTGTATTCCAAAAACTTTTTGAAAATTAGCACTAATAATTAATAAATGAAATATTAGTTATTCAATAATTTAAAATAAATTATATTTCTCTTTCAATCGAAAAAAAAATAGTATTTTCGACTTTAATTCTGAGCTAATATAGAGTAGGTTATTGTGCTGATAAGCTTCATTAAGTTGCTAGCGGCTGTCGGTTTTATCATCAGCTGACACATAAATTTTTTCTTTTTCCTTTTTTTTTTTGCCTTTTTTTTGACAATAATCGTTTTACTTTTGACAATAATTGTTTTATTTTTTGAAAATAATCGTTCTATTTTTGACACTTACATTTTTTACACTCTCAATCACAATGCCTCTAAAGAAGTTTCACTTCAAAAAAAGAATTTAATCGATTTCATGTTCACGCACATTAAAATTTTCTGATTATTTTTTTAATTATATATAATTCATGTAATTTACATTTCATCATCAAGTTACAATTGAAAAATACGAGTAGCTGAATATTAATACTAAAATTATATAAAAAAAATATGTGTGAGCCTCATCCTCATAAGCTCACGAAAGAAGTTTAACTTCTTTATTTACTTGCAAATATTTATTTGGCTACGGACTCTGACTGATTTACTTTTGTAAGTGGAAGAGGGGGCTAAATTTTTTCTTACGGAATTTGTGTGTAATCATTTATTCTTTTTTACGTACCAAATTTGAATGAAATCGGACGAACTTTAGAAGTCGCTGGGTAGGATCAATCAATATTTTGTTGTTACAAAATTTATGTGTTTAATCGTTTCCTCTTTTAATTTACCAAATTTGAATAAAATCACACGAACTTTAGAAGTCCGCCCTAGGGAATGCAAAACCGGTTTTTTGGATCCCGGAAATCCGGAAATGCGCCTGTTTTCGAATTTCAAAAAAATTCGGAATTCAAAATGCTAAATTCCGAATTTTTCGAATTTGGTGGAACTTTTACTGGCGGGAATTTTGACCAATTGTTTATTTTTTTTTATTATTTAGGCATAAAGCATTAAAATTCACAAAAATTGAAATCTAAGTAGCTATCGCAAGTCTGCAAATACGTAAAACTTTTTTTCACATTAATCAACATTAACAAAATAAGTTGGAGTTCAGTGATTTATTTGGAATTCGAAGTGAAATTAATTTTTGAGATCAAGGGGGGCCCCTCGAGGAACACTTTTGGAAAATCCCTAATATAACTTATTAACAATGCTGCAGGAACATTTTCAATAAAAATTCGATTAAAACTCAATGATAAAACATTGGATACTTTGTGTTTCAAATTTTTATTTTTCCATTCAGTTTATTCACTTTCGGTTTATTGAAAAGTATAAATTTTATTTTAATAAAAAATATTTCATAATTTAATTTGTTATAATGTTTTGAACTAAATAAACTAATATTTATGTTAAAGAATAATTTAATTTAATTTTTTAATATATTTTAATTTTTATATGAAATTCCGGAATAAACCGAAATCCGGATTTCATTTCAAGACAATTCCAAAAATCCGGAATTAAATTTTTATTAAAAAAATGCATTCCCTAGTCCGCCCCCCGTGGTGGTCGCTGGGTAGGATCAATCAATTTTTTGTTACGAAATTTACGTGTTTAATCGTTTGCTCTTTTTATTTATTAAATTTGAATGAAATTCTTTGTTACGAAATTTGTGTGTAATCATTTCCTCTTTTTACGTACCAAATTTGAATGAAATCGGAAATAAATTTTTTGTTACGAAATTTGGGTGTAATCAGTTCCTCTCTTTACATACCAAATTTGAATGAAATCGGACGAACTTTTGAAGTGGGCCCTCAGGGGAGGTCGCTAGGTAGGAGGCCAATCAAATTTGAAAATAGCCTATAACGACCCTCGATCTGAGACAAAGAAATAGTGTAAGTTTGAAACGATCGGCTGAGCGGTTTAGGAGCCTATTCGGAACAGACAAACAGACAAACCGCGTTTCTGTTTCATATGATAGAATTTCACTAATTCGAAAAGGAAATAAACTAAATAAATATTAACAACAAAATCAGTTGATCTTTAATTCTGTTATTGTACATTTTTTTAATTCTATCTATATGGTTTTTTTTTGTTTTTTGCTTTCCACCATCGTTAGTATTTTGTTATGTGTGTGTAGTATCGCTATTTTATTTTCGTAAATACATGCTACATGCTACAACGTCTTATATTTCCCTGCTTTTATATTTGTTTTTACTTTTTAACATACTACATTCTGTGGTTTTTACCCCTCTTTTGCAGCGTTGTGGCTTTTATTTATTGTGGCGCAGCACATACTATATTCTGTCTTCTTTTTTCCCCTATTTTGATCAAAAATTTTTAACAATACCTCGCTAAAGAAGTTAAACTTCAATAATAAGTTAAAAAGAAAATTATAATTAAATTATTTTTAATTAAAAAAAACAAAACGTTGAAATATTTAGAATCTCTAGTTTTTGAATATAAAATGAAATAAAAATCCCATGTTTAAGTTAATTTGAAAAAATAATTGTTTGAGAAAACATGAAGTGATTATTTGTTTTAAATATTATCATTGTAACAACTTTGTTTGGGATGTGTATTGGTGCCGATGACGATTTAGAGGAGCTATTGGAAGAAATTGAAGCGAAAATTGCTCTTTACAGACCAAAACTTGAAGCGTGGCTTCAGGACCACGGTGTATTAGCTTAAAGAAACAATTTATTTAAATGGAAAAATAAATAAATTTATTTTAAAAAAATATTGATTTTTTTTTTTTAGTTTTTATGGAATTTAATAATTTTTTTTTGTTAATTTCCTCCAGCATTAATAAAATTGAGAAATATTTAATTCAGTTCCATCAATGCTTTATTGTCTAAAACTTTTTAAAATTTCACTGAAATTTAGTTAAAATTGAATTAAGGTTTTGCTTAAATTTCACAAATAATTTTTAAAAATTGAATAAATGTTTTTCAATTTAACCAAAGTTGATAATAAATTTGAATAAATTTCTTTTCAATTTTGTCAAAACTTTTCATTATACTGCATACAATTTTATTCCGTTTCACCAATCCTATTTTTGAAAGAGAATAATATTTCGTTCAATTTAACAAATATTTTGGTGAATTTTAATAAAAAATTATTCAATTTCACCAAAATTTTTCAACTAATTGAATCATATTTTTTCGGAGTTTCACCAATATTTTATCTAATTTTCTTAATGTCACCCATGCTAGTTATAAAATTTGTTCAATATGTTTTGAGAGTAACCTGAAAAAGAATAATGCAATTTTCAATTTCACTAATGATTTTAATGAAATAGAACAATAGTTTTATCTATTTAAAAAAGGTGTGTGTGTAATGTATTTGAATAATTTTTTTTAGAATTTTACACAAATCTTATTAAAATATTTTTTCAGTTACACCAATGTTGTTCCTCAAATAGAATAATAATTTTGCCTAAATAGATCTAAATTAACGGTGCTATCTTTTCTTATACAATTCTTTAGGAACTTTGGGGCACTTTTTCATTAAATAAAAATTAATAATAAAAATTTATTGTAGGTATAACTAATAAAATAAGTTAAAATAAGAAAAGCAATGTTGTTAAAAACAAAAAAGAAAATAAACAAAAAAAAAAATATATTATTATTAATTAATTCTATCTGTAAATTCTTTATAAATTATCTTTTGAGTATTAATGCATGTTATTATTTAAAGTGTACTTCAAATAATTTTTATTCACCTTGATTTATTAACAATATTAAGGATAGGACTTATTTTAAATCGGGAGGAATGTTGTGGATAAAAATTATTGTTCTACATTTAATATTTAGGTTAATGAAATATCGACAAAAGAAAGAATTACGTTATATTGCAAAATGCTTAATATGCATTTTGAAATATGATTTGACCGAATTCTTTCTTTTGATATTACATCATAAAAATAAAAATGTAACTCAATATTCTGAATGTAAAAAATAAAGAAAATAAGTTTTAATTTTAACAGCAACAATAACGGTCGTTTTATTTCTAACACTGTATCAAAATTCTACAAAAATCAAAACTTTTAAGTAATTACAAACAATAATCCAGATTATACAAAATATTACTCGGTTTGGCAATCGGTAACCCTTGAGGTCTAATACTGCAGTCTAAATTTACTTTTGTATATTCTAAAAATTATATTTCTCATATCTAATTTGTGTTAAATAATCAATTTGTATTTGATCAATTTGTATTTGAGATGATTATTTATATTGGTTTTCTTATGTAGAAAATTCTTAAATATTTTTTTTTATTAACATTAAAAAAATTGAAATAAAATGTATGAAATCTCAATTTAAATTTAATTTAAAATTTGACAAAAAGTAAAAAATGAGGATGTTTTTGTAATTGTTATAGTGCCAAACATTAAATTTATGACATGATCACAAGTGTCTTGTATTGATTAAAAATAATATTTATTGCTATCTCAACAATTAAAAATTTACTAAGAATTACATTTAAATATTTCGAAATTTTTTTTCCTCTTCATCTCGAATTTTTACAAATATATCCCTGTGCAGTCCACCTCTGTGTGTGAAGAAAAAGTTATTTTCTACTTTTTCATGCGGATTGTCTTCAGTTTTTTTGAAAACTCGTTTTCACTTATTTTTTATTTTCTGCCTTTTTCACGTTAATTAAATTGTTATTACAAATTTTCATCGATTTTTCATGCAAGTTTTCATGATTGTTGAAGATTTATCACTAATCATATCGATGACAATTTTTACGATGATTTCCCGCTTTTCCGGGTTTCCATCGAATTTTGCACAAAAGCAACTTTATGCAACTCATTTCGCTCTACAGCTTTATCTCAGGTTGCAAAACGCTCATAAGCTTCCTTGGTCGGAAAAACTCCGGAAAAGCGTTTTACATGAATATTGCTCGATTTTTTCTGCAAGTTTTCACCATTGTCGGAGAGAAAATAATGATGCCAGTTGATAATGAACTTAATCCTGCATAATTTAGAAAACTTTTTTAACGGAAAATTTTCCGGAAAAGTCGGCAAATTCCCGAAAATTTTTTCGGGGAAATCGGAAAACTTTGCATTTTTCCTGAAACGGATTTATCACTAATCAAATTTGTACCAAATTTTCAAACGATTTTTCCCGATTTTCCGGGTTTTCCATGGAAATTCCCGGTTCCCATTTTGATAGATTCAATTGACACCACATGAACCAGTGTGCCAAATTTCAGCTCGCTGTGATGACGAAAAGTGGGTCTACGAGAGTGTCGAAAATAGTAAAGAAATATAAAATAAACAGACGAATTCGTGTACGAGTTAATAAGAATTGTGTCCTCAAAAATTGATAAAATTTTTAAATTTTCATTTTATAAAGTGAGAGGAATTATATAAAAGTGGTTTATGAAAATGATTTGTTTTGATTTCATTGTATTTATTTATGAAATTGATATTTTTATGTACTTTGAATGATAATTTTAAATTTTACTAATTTTAATCTGTGGAAATGCGGCTTTTCGAATTGTCGACCAAACTTTATTGCCGACAGATTGAAATATATAGAATATTGTATTTGTATTGAAAATGTAGGTGTTACATACGTATTTTTATTTTCAAATTCTTCATATTAACTTGGTTATGTTGATGGATTGAATTATTTTCCTGGAATTTAAAGAGTGATCCACTTCCCGTCATCTGATCGAGATAAAATTTTGTTCATCGACTTGGTGACAATGTATTACACCAAAATTTCAGCTCAAAGGGTCGAAATTGGGTTTTTAAGAAATTTCAATTTTTGAGAGAAAAAGGTGGCGTGAGATTAAAAATAGTAGTATTGAAACACAAAAAATAAAAACCTTTAAAAGATCCGAAATAAAGGATTTATATTAAAAATTAATTTTCAAATAATAAAAACAGTACAATTAAAAATATTGCATCATTGAAGTTCTTCCACAAAGAAAATACATATACTTTAAGTTTAAGTTCAAGTTTTGTCAACCAAAGCATTGTTGTATAGTTTAATATGGGATTCTGTATTTTCTTTTTAAGTCAAATTAAAAAAAAAAGAATTTAATCGATTTCATGTTGACGCACATTTAAAATTTTCTGATTATTTTTTTAATTATATATAATTCATGTAATTTACATTTTATCATCAAGTTACAATTGAAAAATACGAGTAGCTGAATATTAATACTAAAATTATTATAAAAATAATAAGTTAAAAAGAAAATTATAATTAAATTATTTTTAATTAAAAAAAACAAAACGTTGAAATATTTAGAATCTCTAGTTTTTGAATATAAAATGAAATAAAAATCCTATGTTTAAGTTAATTTGAAAAAATAATTGTTTGAGAAAACATGAAGTGGTTATTTGTTTTAAATATTATCATTGTAACAACTTTGTTTGGGATGTGTATTGGTGACGACGACGATTTAGAGGAGATATTGGAAGAAGTTCGAGCGAAGTGGTCATTGCTCTTACCAAAAATTGAAGCGTTTATGCTGGCACACAGTTAAAAATCTGTGTATTAATTTAAAGAAACAATTTATTTAAATGGAAAAATAAATAAATTTATTTAAAAAAATATTGATTTTTTTTTTTTAGTTTTTATGGAATTTAATAATTTTTTTTTGTTAATTTCCTCCAGCATTAATAAAATTGAGAAATATTTAATTCAGTTCCATCAATGCTTTATTGTCTAAAACTTTTTAAAATTTCACTGAAATTTAGGTAAAATTGAATTAAGTTTTTGATTATATTTCACAAATAATTTTTAAAAATTGAATAAATGTTTTTCAATTTAACCAAAGTTGATAATAAATTTGAATAAATTTCTTTTCAATTTTGTCAAAACTTTTCATTATACTGCATACAATTTTATTCCGTTTCACCAATCCTATTTTTGAAAGAGAATAATATTTCGTTCAATTTAACAAATATTTTGGTGAATTTTAATAAAAAATTATTCAATTTCACCAAAATTTTTCAACTAATTGAATCATATTTTTTCGGAGTTTCACCAATATTTTATCTAATTTTCTTAATGTCACCCATGCTAGTTATAAAATTTGTTCAATATGTTTTGAGAGTAACCTGAAAAAGAATAATGCAATTTTCAATTTCACTAATGATTTTAATGAAATAGAACAATAGTTTTATCTATTTAAAAAAGGTGTGTGTGTAATGTATTTGAATAATTTTTTTTAGAATTTTACACAAATCTTATTAAAATATTTTTCAGTTACACCAATGTTGTTCCTCAAATAGAATAATAATTTTGCCTAAATAGATCTAAATTAACGGTGCTATCTTTTCTTATACAATTCTTTAGGAACTTTGGGGCACTTTTTCATTAAATAAAAATTAAAAATAAAAATTTATTGTAGGTATAACTAATAAAATAAGTTAAAATAAGAAAAGCAATGTTGTTAAAAACAAAAAAAGAAAATAAACAAAAATAAAAAATATATTATTATTAATTAATTCTATCTGTAAATTCTTTATAAATTATCTTTTGAGTATTAGCATGTTATTATTTAAAGTGTACTTCAAATAATTTTTATTCACCTTGATTTATTAACAATATTAAGGATAGGACTTATTTTAAATCGGGAGGAATTATGTGGATAAAAATTATTGTTCTACATTTAATATTTAGGTTAATGAAATATCGACAAAAGAAAGAATTACGTTATATTGCAAAATGCTTAATATGCATTTTGAAATATAATTTGACAGAATTCTTTCTTTTGATATTACATCATAAAAATAAAAATGTAACTCAATATTCTGAATGTAAAAAATAAAGAAAATAAGTTTTAATTTTAACAGCAACAAGAACGGTCGTTTTATTTCTAACACTGTATCAAAATTCTACAAAAATCAAAACTTTTAAGTAATCACAAACAATAATCCAGATTATACAAAATATTACTCGGTTTGGCAATCGGTAACCCTTGAGGTCTAATACTGCAGTCTAAATTTACTTTTGTATATTCTAAAAATTATATTTCTCATATCTAATTTGTGTTAAATAATGATCAATTTGTATTCTTAAATATTTTTTTTTATTAACATTAAAAAAATTGAAATAAAATGTATGAAATCTCAATTTAAATAAAATTAAATAAAATTAAATTTAAAATTTGACAAAAAGTAAAAAATGAGGATGATTGTGTAATTGTTATAGTGCCAAACATTACATTTATGACATGATCACAAGTGTCTTGTATTGATTAAAAATAATATTTATTGCTATCTCAACAATTAAAAATTTACTAAGAATTACATTTAAATATTTCGAATTTTTTTTTCCTCTTCATCTCGAATTCTTACAAATATATCCCTGTGGAGTCCACTTCTGTGTGTGGAGAAAAAGTTATTTTCTACTTTTTCATGCGGCTTGTCCTCAGTTTTTTTGAAAACTCGTTTTCACTTATTTTTTATTTTCTGCCTTTTTCACGTTAATTAAATTGTTATTACAAATTTTCATCGATTTTTCATGCAAGTTTTCATGATTGTTGAAGATTTATCACTAATCATATCGATGAAAATTTTTACGATGATTTTCCGGGTTTTCCATCGAATTTTCCACAAAAGCAACTCATTTCGCTCTACAACTTTATCTCAGGTTGCAAAACGCTCATAAGCTTCCTTGGTCGGAAAAACTCCGGAAAAGCGTTTTACATGAATTTTCCTCGATTTTTTCTGCAAGTTTTCACCATTGTCGGAGAGAAAGTAATGATGCCAGTTGATAATGAACTTAATCCTGCATAATTTAGAAAACTTTTTTAACAGAAAATTTTGCGGAAAAGTCGAAAAATTCCCGCATTTTTCCTGAAACGGATTTATCACTAATCAAATTTGTACCAAATTTTCAAACGATTTTTCCCGATTTTCCAGGTTTTCCATGGAAATTTCCGGTTCAAATTTTGATAGATTCAATTGACACGACATGAACCTGTGTGCCAAATTTCAGCTCGCTGTGATGACGAGAGTGCCGAAAATAGTAAAGAAATATATAAATAAATAAATAAACAGACAAATTCGTGTACGAGTTAATAAGAATTGTGCCCTCAAAAATTGACAAAATATCCAAATTTTCAGATGATTTTTCCCAAATTTTAGCTTGCTGTGATGACGAATAGTGGGTCTACGAGAGTGTCGAAAATAATAAAGAAATATATAAATAAATAAATAAACAGACAAATTCGTGTACGAGTTAATAAGAATTGTGCCCTCAAAAATTGACAAAATATCCAAATTTTCAGATGATTTTTCCCAAATTTTAGCTTGCTGTGATGACGAAAAGTGGGTCTACGAGAGTGTCGAAAATAGTAAAGAAATATATAAATAAATAAATAAATAAACAGACAAATTCGTGTGCGAGTTAATAATAATTGTGTCCTGAAAAATTGATAAAATATTTAAATTTTTGATTTTATAAAGTGAGAGGAATTATATAAAAGTGGTTTATGAAAATGATTTCTTTTGATTTCATTGTATTTATTAATGAAATTGATATTTATGTACTGTGAATGATAATTTTAAATTTTACTAATTTTAATCTGTGGAAATGCGGCTTTTCGAATTCTCGGCGAAACTTTGTTGCCGACAGATTGAAATATATAGAATATTGTATTTGTATTGAAAATGTAGGTGTTACATACGTATTTTTATTTTTAAATTCTTCATATTAACTTGGTTGTGTTGATTGATTGAATGATTTTCCTGGAATTTAAAGAGTGATCCACTTCCCGTCATCCGATCGAGATGAAATTTTGTTCATCGACTTGGTGACAATGTATTACATCAAAATTTCAGCTCAAAGGGTCGAAATTGGGTTTTAAAGAAATTTCAATTTTTGAGAGAAAAAGGTGGCGTGAGATTAAAAATAGTAGTATTGAAACACAAAAAATAAAAATCTTTAAAGATCCGAAATAAAGGATTTATATTAAAAATTAATTTTCAAATAATAAAAACAGTACAATTAAAAATATTGCATCATTGAAGTTCTTCCACAAAGAAAATACATATACTTTAAGTTTAAGTTCAAGTTTTCTCAACCAAAGCACTGTTGTATAGTTTAATATGGGATTCTGTATTTTCTCTTTCTAAGTCAAATTAAAAAAAACATATGTGAGTCTCGGGACACACGGAAGAAGTGAAACTTCATGGCAAGTAGTTTTTTTCTGGGAAGGCTAAATAAATATTTAAAATGGCCAAGTGCATATAAGATATGACGCCTATCGATTTTTTCGACGCCGATCGATTTTTTCGACGGCGACTAGTTGATTTTTGCCCTTCGAATGCTGCGGCCAGTCGACTTAAAATTACTTGTTTTGGGGTAATTCGGCGGCTTAGAAAAAATTAAAACCCAGCGACTACTTATACCTTGTTCGCATTCTAATTTAAATTCCACTTATATTCCGGACAACAAATTACCGTTCGCATTACAAAATTTGATGAGAAGTGGAATTTAATGATGTATACAAAAATTTAGAAAGAGAAAAAATTTTTGTTGTTGAAAATTTTGACTTTTTATCTCACTTTTTATCAATTTTATTTTGTTTTTTTTTTTTTTCATTTTGACTCGAATTTGACAAAAAAATTGTTGCCAACTATAATAAAATTTCAAAAAGTGATTGAAAGTAACTATATAAATATAGAATTTTAACCCTGACAAACTAGAATATGAAAGTGGAATATACATATTCCGGAATATATTTTTAAATGAAAAATCCAGTTCATTTTCCTGAAATATTCCGGAAAACAGCATATTCCACAAATATTCTCCTAATGCGAACACCATATTAGAGATAAAAGCATTTAAAAACACTTTTTAAGCTCAAAAAGTTTAGTGGCATAAAATTATTTCAAAATGGCTAGATTTATGGCAACACTGATTGCAGATGATTTCTACTATATTTTAAGCTGTAAACACAATTCCGGTTATTAGTGACAATAATGTATGAAAAACAGCAGCGTGGCTTAAATCATGTTTTCTTTTTGTTGCCCGAAAAGTTTAACCTAAAATAACTTTTGATAATATGCCTGAAAAATTTCCTGTTTATTAAGACTTCTTCTGAAAAGAAATTGTAATAAAAATATTCCTCCTGCATTTTATTAGTGTAATTTAATGTCAAAAATAAATTACACTAACAAACTACAAATTACATTAAGAAAAATTAATATCAAAAATAAATTATCTACAAAATAGGTGCATTGGAACATTTTTATTCAGAATACATATTTGTATTCCAAAAACTTTTTGAAAATTAGCACTAATAATTAATAAATGAAATATTAGTTATTCAATAATTTAAAATAAATTATATTTCTCTTTCAATCGAAAAAAAAATAGTATTTTCGACTTTAATTCTGAGCTAATATAGAGTAGGTTATTGTGCTGATAAGCTTCATTAAGTTGCTAGCGGCTGTCGGTTTTATCATCAGCTGACACATAAATTTTTTCTTTTTCCTTTTTTTTTTTTGCCTTTTTTTTGACAATAATCGTTTTACTTTTGACAATAATTGTTTTATTTTTTGAAAATAATCGTTCTATTTTTGACACTTACATTTTTTACACTCTCAATCACAATGCCTCTAAAGAAGTTTCACTTCAAAAAAAGAATTTAATCGATTTCATGTTCACGCACATTAAAATTTTCTGATTATTTTTTTAATTATATATAATTCATGTAATTTACATTTCATCATCAAGTTACAATTGAAAAATACGAGTAGCTGAATATTAATACTAAAATTATATAAAAAAAATATGTGTGAGCCTCATCCTCATAAGCTCACGAAAGAAGTTTAACTTCTTTATTTACTTGCAAATATTTATTTGGCTACGGACTCTGACTGATTTACTTTTGTAAGTGGAAGAGGGGGCTAAATTTTTTCTTACGAAATTTGTGTGTAATCATTTATTCTTTTTTACGTACCAAATTTGAATGAAATCGGACGAACTTTAGAAGTCGCTGGGTAGGATCAATCAATATTTTGTTGTTACAAAATTTATGTGTTTAATCGTTTCCTCTTTTAATTTACCAAATTTGAATAAAATCACACGAACTTTAGAAGTCCGCCCTAGGGAATGCAAAACCGGTTTTTTGGATCCCGGAAATCCGGAAATGCGCCTGTTTTCGAATTTCAAAAAATTCGGAATTCAAAATGCTAAATTCCGAATTTTTCGAATTTGGTGGAACTTTTACTGGCGGGAATTTTGACCAATTGTTTATTTTTGAAGTTTATACTTCTTTAGCGGCGTTGGAAGAAATTTGGTAGAGGGTAAAAATCCATTTTCATATAGAATTTTTCTGAGAATCGTTATCATTTTTCTGAGAATCGTCCGTCATCATTTTTCAAATATTAAAAAAAAAAACAAACCATAATTGGGTTCGAACCTGGCACCTTCAGACTTATTAGTCTGGTGTTCTATCCACTAAGCCATACGGCCATATAATTTTTGCTTTCTAAAATCATATAAAGAGTCTTCTAAATAATATAAAAATTCAAGTTCTTTAAGGTTCATGAATACGGTTAGTGGAATGAAATAAACGGGTTAATGAATACGATTAGTGGAATGAAATAAGAGAGAAATTTTTAAAATAAATTCCAGGGATTTTAATTATTAAAGAAGACAAGTGCTCTTTTATGTTATTTTAGAAAGCTGAAATCATAAGGGCAATATGGCTGAGTGGAGAGAATATCGGATTACAATTCTGAAGGTGCCAAGTTCGATCCCCCGATACTGAGAATTCTATGAAAAATTTTTTTTTTTTAATTTTTTTAACATAATAATGTAGTTACGCCAAATACAAAATACCAAAGAGGGAGAGATAATAAATTGGTCAATTAATTTTTGCAGATTGATCTAATTAATTTCCGTAAAGCGTCATAATTTTTAAAGTTAAAATTTTTCTCTTAATTTAAGTATCTGTACTTCGTTTTGGTAAAAAAAAATTACTTAATATATACAACTTTAATATTTAATTCATTATTCGTTATGATTTTGGAATTATTAGCTAATAATTAATTAAAAAAATATTTACACCGTATTTAACATTATAAATTATAATAAAATTATGATTTTTGAACATTTTTTTAATCTTAATAGTATTAAAAATTAAATTTTATTAAAAAAAATTTTTTTGACATTGGCATTGCGCCTATAATTAGGTACTTACTACATATATGATATTACATATATATATATGGCTTTAATAAAATAATTGCATTAATACACAAAACTTATATTCTAAATTTCCTTATTTGAATATAGATTTTCTTAAAAACAATTTTAAAATCTAAGTATAAATTTTGTGTAAAAATTTAAGATGTGGGCAAATGCAAAATAATTAATTTTTTTTCCACATATTTATTTTACTTATATTTCAATGACTTTATTATTAAATCATCCAGTTTTCCTTCAATGACATTGATAAGTTGGTTATTTTGAGAAAACTGACCAAATACTAATATTTATTTGAGTAACAAAGTATAACATTGTATGGAATTATTATTTTTCTAAATATATCAAGAAATTATAATTATTTTAGAATATTTAATTTTTGAAAAAAAAAAAGTCTGAAGGTGCCTGGTTCGAACCCAATTATGATTTGTTTTTTTTTTAATATTTAAAATTTTTTTTACATAATAAAATGATTTTTACAAGTAATAAGACAAAAATTGTTTTTTTTGTTAGTGGGTACTGGTATGACCTAAAAGACGAGGGCGAGCGGGGGTCCCCTTACTCCCCCCCGTCCCTAAAATTTATTGGTACTGACAGATGGAGAAAATTAATAGTTTTTCTTGTTCCAAATAAATAAAAAAAAAAATGAATGGTTTATTAGAATTTTTTTATTATATTTTAGAAATCCAAAATCATATGGGCTATATGGCTTGGTGGCTAGAACATCGGAGTATAAGAGTGAAGGTGTCAGGTTCGATTCCCCCCAATGAATAAATTTTTTTTTTAATTTTTTTGAACATAATAATTTTTAATTTTTTTGAACATAATTTTTTTATTGGTAGAATATGTAATTTTTTTGCTTGTAATATTGGGCCCTATATATACATATATTTGAAATTAAAAAAGTGTACGATAATTATGAATTCCTACCCAAAATTTTTGGTCTGGTAATCTTTATTTCACCAGAGCTACCTATTTTGAAAATTTTTTTTTTTGCATATTTTGAGCCGGGAAAACCTATAATGATAAATTACTTGATCGATATCTATACTATCAATGCCAAAATATACCTATGTTGTTTCTCAAGGCTTTAATAAAATTATTTGTAACGAGTTTAGTGCGTCCAATATTATAAATTTGTTTTATAGGATATAATGTTTATAACTTTAGTGGTTACATGATCTCTGTAAAAAAAATAAAACAAAAACATGAAACATGAAATGAAATGTGATCACTTTTCTTACTTATTTTTCTCCCGGGAAATTCGTACCTTTTTTAGCGTTTATTATCTTATTAACTACAACAGGATTAACAAATGCTTGTTTAAATACATATATACATATAACTGTCTTGTCATAGTAAGTGGTAAAACATGTTTGAAAATTAGTTGGGACTTTAGTGATATACCTATTATCCGGTGTCTAAATTTTTTATGAATGATCACAAGATTATGTTAATTCTATTGTGAAAATAAGATTGCACGAAAAAGCTGTGAATATTGCAGAACGCTGCCCACAATATTGAAAAATAGTTCATTCAACTCGCTATTAAAAAACTGATTTCTGAATAGGATAGTTTTTTTTTTCACAATTAAATTTTTAAAAAGAAATAGCATCTCGATACTTAAATTTATGCATCTGTCAACGTTTCCAATATTTTTTACATCCATTTTATAGCAATATTCAATTCCATTAATTCATATATGAAATTATACAGTTTTCAACTAAGTTCTCAAATAAGTTTTTAGCTACATTTTAATTTTATAATATGTATTATAAAATTATAAAACACTATTTATTAATTAAAAGTTTTTTCCATTTATATAAATTAAAATAAAAAATCAAAGAGCGCCTAATTTGCATTCGATTATTTGCTACTACCACCAAGATCTGTACCAGAGAAATGCATGAGTACACTTGTATTACAAATCACTCGTGAATACACTTGATTTATTCAATATATGAATAGTTCAACTCAAAATAGAAACAAGTGTGAATATATGATTCATAATATTTTTTCAATACATTAGAGTTGTATGAGTTTTTTGTACCAAGTCAAATTTCTATTCGCAAGTATAGTGAATAGTGAAATATGTATTGCGTATATTGAATGCATTGGGTAATCTTCTAAGGAAATTTAATTTCCTAAAAAAAAATTAAATATTTCGCAAAAATTTCCTAAAAATTTCCTAAACAAATTGTTAAAAATGTACCTATACTTAATTAGATGATATTTTTTTCATTCATACGTATTGTTTTTGTATTAGGCACTTGCTGCATTCATAGCATTCATAACAAAAACAAATCAACATCAAGTGGTATTGAGTAGATATTGTTGTTTTGCAAGTCAATGTAATATAAGTGTTTCTTATGTGCAAGTAGAATATGAATAGCTCATTTTTTTTTCTGTAATTGGTATTATTCTGTATTGAAATATTGCGAGTGATTTGTTTTTGTTTATGAATAGTATTACGCAGTTCTCTGATCTGTACCAAATTTGCTACAATTTTACTTAGCTCTGTGTTTTGCTTCAAAAATAGAATATGTATAAAAAATAATAAATTAGTGGCTGATAAAAACATTTTGGTTTGTTTAAATATCTCAAAAAAACTAATTATTATGAAAAAAGATTTAAAAACTATGAATAACAGTGGCTACAAATGATGGGCTGCTCAGTACAAAATGTAAATTAAAATAAAAATCAGTCCATCAGTCCAAAAGAAGTCCATTATTTGTAGCCACTGTTATTTCATAGTTTAAATCTTAAGTATAAACTTCTGTAGGCAGTTCTATGACTGCTTCGTGTGTTTTTTTTTTATTATTTAGGCATAAAGCATTAAAATTCACAAAAATTGAAATCTAAGTAGCTATCGCAAGTCTGCAAATACGTAAAACTTTTTTTCACATTAATCAACATTAACAAAATAAGTTGGAGTTCAGTGATTTATTTGGAATTCGAAGTGAAATTAATTTTTGCGATCAAGGGGAGCCCCTCGAGGAACACTTTTGGAAAATCTCTAATATAACTTATTAACAATGCTGCAGGAACATTTTCAATAAAAATTCAAATTTTTATTTTTCCATTCAGTTTATTCACTTTCGGTTTATTGAAAAGTATAAAATTTTATTTTAATAAAAAATATTTCATAATTTAATTTGTTATAATGTTTTGAACTAAATAAACTAATATTTATGTTAAAGAATAATTTAATTTAATTTTTTAATATATTTTAATTTTTATATGAAATTCCGGAATAAACCGAAATCCGGATTTCATTTCAAGACAATTCCAAAAATCCGGAATTAAATTTTTATTAAAAAAATGCATTCCGTAGTCCGCCCCCCGTGGTGGTCGCTGGGTAGGATCAATCAATTTTTTGTTACAAAATTTACGTGTTTAATCGTTTACTCTTTTTATTTATTAAATTTGAATGAAATTCTTTGTTACGAAATTTGTGTGTAATCACTTCCTCTTTTTACTTACCAAATTTGAATGAAATCGGAAATAAATTTTTTGTTACGAAATTTGGGTGTAATCAGTTCCTCTCTTTACATACCAAATTTGAATGAAATCGGACGAACTTTTGAAGTGGGCCCTCAGGGGAGGTCGCTAGGTAGGAGGCCAATCAAATTTGAAAATAGCCTATAACGACCCTCGATCTGAGACAAAGAAATAGTGTAAGTTTGAAACGATCGGCTGAGCGGTTTAGGAGCCTATTCGGAACAGACAAACAGACAAACCGCGTTTCTGTTTCATATGATAGAATTTCACTAATTCGAAAAGGAAATAAACTAAATAAATATTAACAACAAAATCAGTTGATCTTTAATTCTGTTATTGTACATTTTTTTAATTCTATCTATATGGTTTTTTTTTGTTTTTTGCTTTCCACCATCGTTAGTATTTTGTTATGTGTGTGTAGTATCGCTATTTTATTTTCGTAAATACATGCTACATGCTACAACGTCTTATATTTCCCTGCTTTTATATTTGTTTTTACTTTTTAACATACTACATTCTGTGGTTATTACCCCTCTTTTGCAGCGTTGTGGCTTTTATTTATCGTGGCGCAGCACATACTATATTCTGTCTTCTTTTTTCCCCTATTTTGATCAAAAATTTTTAACAATACCACGCTAAAGAAGTTAAACTTCAATAATAAGTTAAAAAGAAAATTATAATTAAATTATTTTTAATTAAAAAAAACAAAACGTTGAAATATTTAGAATCTCTAGTTTTTGAATATAAAACAAAAAATAAAAATCCCATGTTTAAGTTAATTTGAAAACATAATTGTTTGAGAAAACATGAAGTGGTTATTTGTTTTAAATATTATCATTGTAACAACTTTGTTTGGGATGTGTATTGGTGCCGATGACGATTTAGAGGAGCTATTGGAAGAAATTGAAGCGAAAATTGCTCTTTACAGACCAAAAATTGAAGCGTGGCTTCAGGACCACGGTGTATTAGCTTAAAGAAACAATTTATTTAAATGGAAAAATAAATAAATTTATTTAAAAAAAATATTGATTTTTTTTTTTTTAGTTTTTATGGAATTTAATAATTTTTTTTTGTTAATTTCCTCCAGCATTAATAAAATTGAGAAATATTTAATTCAGTTCCATCAATGCTTTATTGTCTAAAACTTTTTAAAATTTCACTGAAATTTAGTTAAAATTGAATTAAGGTTTTGCTTAAATTTCACAAATAATTTTTAAAAATTGAATAAATGTTTTTCAATTTAACCAAAGTTGATAATAAATTTGAATAAATTTGTTCAATATGTTTTGAGATTAACCTGAAAAAGAATAATGCAATTTTCAATTTCACTAATGATTTTAATGAAATAGAACAATAGTTTTATCTACTTAAAAAAGGTGTGTGTGTAATGTATTTGAATAATTTTTTTTAGAATTTTACACAAATCTTATTAAAATATTTTTTCAGTTACACCAATGTTGTTCCTCAAATAGAATAATAATTTTGCCTAAATAGATCTAAATTAACGGTGCTATCTTTTCTTATACAATTCTTTAGGAACTTTGGGGCACTTTTTCATTAAATAAAAATTAATAATAAAAATTTATTGTAGGTATAACTAATAAAATAAGTTAAAATAAGAAAAGCAATGTTGTTAAAAACAAAAAAGAAAATAAACAAAAAAAAAAATATATTATTATTAATTAATTCTATCTGTAAATTCTTTATAAATTATCTTTTGAGTATTAATGCATGTTATTATTTAAAGTGTACTTCAAATAATTTTTATTCACCTTGATTTATTAACAATATTAAGGATAGGACTTATTTTAAATCGGGAGGAATGTTGTGGATAAAAATTATTGTTCTACATTTAATATTTAGGTTAATGAAATATCGACAAAAGAAAGAATTACGTTATATTGCAAAATGCTTAATATGCATTTTGAAATATGATTTGACCGAATTCTTTCTTTTGATATTACATCATAAAAATAAAAATGTAACTCAATATTCTGAATGTAAAAAATAAAGAAAATAAGTTTTAATTTTAACAGCAACAATAACGGTCGTTTTATTTCTAACACTGTATCAAAATTCTACAAAAATCAAAACTTTTAAGTAATCACAAACAATAATCCAGATTATACAAAATATTACTCGGTTTGGCAATCGGTAACCCTTGAGGTCTAATACTGCAGTCTAAATTTACTTTTGTATATTCTAAAAATTATATTTCTCATATCTAATTTGTGTTAAATAATGATCAATTTGTATTTGAGATGATTATTTATATTGGTTTTCTTATGTAGAAAATTCTTAAATATTTTTTTTTATTAACATTAAAAAAATTGAAATAAAATGTATGAAATCTCAATTTAAATTTAATTTAAAATTTGACAAAAAGTAAAAAATGAGGATGTTTGTGTAATTGTTATAGTGCCAAACATTAAATTTATGACATGATCACAAGTGTCTTGTATTGATTAAAAATAATATTTATTGCTATCTCAACAATTAAAAATTTACTAAGAATTACATTTAAATATTTCGAAATTTTTTTTCCTCTTCATCTCGAAATTTTACAAATATATCCCTGTGCAGTCCACCTCTGTGTGTGAAGAAAAAGTTATTTTCTACTTTTTCATGCGGATTGTCTTCAGTTATTTTGAAAACTCGTTTTCACTTATTTTTTATTTTCTGCCTTTTTCACGTTAATTAAATTGTTATTACAAATTTTCATCGATTTTTCATGCAAGTTTTCATGATTGTTGAAGATTTATCACTAATCATATCGATGACAATTTTTACGATGATTTCCCGCTTTTCCGGGTTTCCATCGAATTTTGCACAAAAGCAACTTTATGCAACTCATTTCGCTCTACAGCTTTATCTCAGGTTGCAAAACGCTCATAAGCTTCCTTGGTCGGAAAAACTCCGGAAAAGCGTTTTACATGAATATTGCTCGATTTTTTCTGCAAGTTTTCACCATTGTCGGAGAGAAAGTAATGATTCCAGTTGATAATGAACTTAATCCTGCATAATTTAGAAAACTTTTTTAACGGAAAATTTTCCGGAAAAGTCGGCAAATTCCCGAAAATTTTTTCGAGGAAATCGGAAAACTTTGCATTTTTCCTGAAACGGATTTATCACTAATCAAATTTGTACCAAATTTTCAAACGATTTTTCCCGATTTTCCGGGTTATCCATGGAAATTCCCGGTTCCCATTTTGATAGATTCAATTGACACCACATGAACCAGTGTGCCAAATTTCAGCTCGCTGTGATGACGAAAAGTGGGTCTACGAGAGTGTCGAAAATAGTAAAGAAATATAAAATAAACAGACGAATTCGTATACGAGTTAATAAGAATTGTGTCCTCAAAAATTGATAAAATTTTTAAATTTTCATTTTATAAAGTGAGAGGAATTATATAAAAGTGGTTTATGAAAATGATTTGTTTTGATTTCATTGTATTTATTTATGAAATTGATATTTTTATGTACTTTGAATGATAATTTTAAATTTTACTAATTTTAATCTGTGGAAATGCGGCTTTTCGAATTGTCGACCAAACTTTATTGCCGACAGATTGAAATATATAGAATATTGTATTTGTATTGAAAATGTAGGTGTTACATACGTATTTTTATTTTCAAATTCTTCATATTAACTTGGTTATGTTGATGGATTGAATTATTTTCCTGGAATTTAAAGAGTGATCCACTTCCCGTCATCTGATCGAGATAAAATTTTGTTCATCGACTTGGTGACAATGTATTACATCAAAATTTCAGCTCAAAGGGTCGAAATTGGGTTTTTAAGAAATTTCAATTTTTGAGAGAAAAAGGTGGCGTGAGATTAAAAATAGTAGTATTGAAACACAAAAAATAAAAACCTTTAAAAGATCCGAAATAAAGGATTTATATTAAAAATTAATTTTCAAATAATAAAAACAGTACAATTAAAAATATTGCATCATTGAAGTTCTTCCACAAAGAAAATACATATACTTTAAGTTTAAGTTCAAGTTTTGTCAACCAAAGCATTGTTGTATAGTTTAATATGGGATTCTGTATTTTCTTTTTAAGTCAAATTAAAAAAAAAAGAATTTAATCGATTTCATGTTGACGCACATTTACAATTTTCTGATTATTTTTTTAATTATATATAATTCATGTAATTTACATTTTATCATCAAGTTACAATTGAAAAATACGAGTAGCTGAATATTAATACTAAAATTATTATAAAAATAATAAGTTAAAAAGAAAATTATAATTAAATTATTTTTAATTAAAAAAAACAAAACGTTGAAATATTTAGAATCTCTAGTTTTTGAATATAAAATGAAATAAAAATCCTATGTTTAAGTTAATTTGAAAAAATAATTGTTTGAGAAAACATGAAGTGGTTATTTGTTTTAAATATTATCATTGTAACAACTTTGTTTGGGATGTGTATTGGTGACGACGACGATTTAGAGGAGATATTGGAAGAAGTTCGAGCGAAGTGGTCATTGCTCTTACCAAAAATTGAAGCGTTTATGCTGGCACACAGTTAAAAATCTGTGTATTAATTTAAAGAAACAATTTATTTAAATGGAAAAATAAATAAATTTATTTAAAAAAAATATTGATTTTTTTTTTTTAGTTTTTATGGAATTTAATAATTTTTTTTTGTTAATTTCCTCCAGCATTAATAAAATTGAGAAATATTTAATTCAGTTCCATCAATGCTTTATTGTCTAAAACTTTTTAAAATTTCACTGAAATTTAGGTAAAATTGAATTAAGTTTTTGCTTAAATTTCACAAATAATTTTTAAAAATTGAATAAATGTTTTTCAATTTAACCAAAGTTGATAATAAATTTGAATAAATTTCTTTTCAATTTTGTCAAAACTTTTCATTATACTGCATACAATTTTATTCCGTTTCACCAATCCTATTTTTGAAAGAGAATAATATTTCGTTCAATTTAACAAATATTTTGGTGAATTTTAATAAAAAATTATTCAATTTCACCAAAATTTTTCAACTAATTGAATCATATTTTTTCGGAGTTTCACCAATATTTTATCTAATTTACTTAAAATTTTTTTTTCAATGTCACCCATGCTAGTTATAAAATTTGTTCAATATGTTTTGAGATTAACCTGAAAAAGAATAATGCATTTTTCAATTTCACTAATGATTTTAATGAAATAGAACAATAGTTTTATCTATTTAAAAAAGGTGTGTATAGTACATATAGTAAAAGCTCTTTTTTAATATACAAATATGTATAACTAAAATACCACAAAAATACCACAAAAAAAAGCTCTTTTTTAATATACAAATATGTATAACTAAAATACCACTAAAGCATATAACAAATATCTTCATATCCTAAAATAGTAGATTACAATACATGTTAAGAAAATTTGTTATTCTTGCGAGTTGTGTATACACACAAACACATAGACACGAGTCATGTTTATATCACGAGACCGAAGGTGGAGTGATATAATATTGACGAGTGTCTATATGTTTGTGTGTATACAAAACGAGCTGTATAACAAATTTGATTAACATGTATTGTATACTGCTCTAATGTGCATGTGAGAGGGAGTTGAAAACAATACATTTATAATGAAAACAATAAACAAAAAAGTTCAAAATGAAGCAAGGAAATAAAATTTAATACGGAAGTTTATTTATTTATCGAAATGATTTCAAACCGGAAGATTCCTAAAATATTAAAAAAAAAATTAGTAATTTTTCCAAAAAAAATTATTCATTTTCTTTTTTGCAAAAAAAAAAATCGAATAATTTTTTTTTAGAAAAATTACTAATTTTTTTTTTATTATTTTAGGAACTAATGGTCTTCTTAAATTTTATTTAATTTTATTTTTAATTATTAAAAAAAATAATAATAATTTTATAATTATTTTTTTTATAATTAAAAATAAAATCAAATAATAATTATATAATTATAATTTATATTTACAATAAATAATCTCCTTGTTGCTGCCATTTTCCTCCTTTGTTGATAAAAGAAAAAAAATTCTTACTTGACATTTGTCAATTCACAGCAAACTTTATAATGACAACAAAGATATTTTCAGGGTTACCATTGTTCTATTTTTATTCATTTTGGTTTTTGAATAAAAATAAGTGCAATTTTTGAAGTGTGGTTTAAATTTTTGTACTAAAATCCAACCACACTCGTTTAAAAATTTAGTAGTAGAGGTTCGAAGATCCTTTAAAAATAGTAGATTAAAACACATGTTAAGAAAATTCATCGACTGATCGACTGGCCGCTTTTTAGAAAAAAAAAAAAATAGCCGCGTATTTTTTTATTGGTTCTTTTTTTTTTTTGTTTGCGCAGAGGGAAAATGTAGATTAGCTCAGAGGGAAAATATAGATTTTAGCATTATAAACTAAGCTTTGTTTGACATTGATATGATGCATGTGAGAGGTATACATTTGCAATTTTTTTTTTTTTTGGTATTTGTCTGTATTGAAATATTGTGAGTGTGAGTGATATTATTTTTGTTTATAGTATTACGCAGTTCAAAATGAAGAATGTAAATACAATATAGAGCAATGTAAATACAATTTACATCACAGGGAAATGTAAATACAATTTACATTCCTCTATAATTGCATGTGTGCATACAACTTACCGAAGCCATGCGCATTAAAAAATTTTTAAAATTGAAAATTTTTTGGTCCAAAAAACACAAGCAATATACGATTATAATTTTAAGTATATACATAATATTTGTCATGCAGTTTGCAGAATATTATGTGATTAATGATTCTTTTGTCAATTTTTCAAAATCTCAAAATTAAATATACAAATCTTAAATGCACTAATAAAGAAAAACATTTGGTATTTTGATCAAAATAAAAATTTCCGCAATCATAGTAATTAATAAGCAATTTATTTTGTAATATTCAAATATTTCACTTGGATCCTTAGTTAAAGCATTCTTTAACTTGTCTTTAGACTCAAGAGCAAGAAAGGGCATCAATTTGAAAAAAGATTTGTTTGCTTCTAAAGTTTGCATAGTACTTCATTTTTTGTGATTGATGTGATTCACGAGCCAATTAATTTTCAACTGCGTTTAAGTTACCTACTCAAATTATATAATATTATTGTTTGCATATACAAGAAGGAGGACATTAATTTATTGAACAAAATAGAAAAGTTGAATATTAAATTTTATTACATTTTTAAAAAATATGGAATTACGTCATAATTTTTATAACAATAAAATTGGTTTTTCTTTCGTTTAAATAGAATGGTTAGAAAATGTCACAATCAGCTGAAATATTAATAAAAAAAAATTGAAAAAGCTTTAGTCGAAAAACGTAGTTATGTTGAGAAGAAAAGTATTGTTATCGCTGAAACATCGTAGACTTTAGGACACTTTAGGACACTTTAGGACACTTTAGGACACTTTAGGACAGAATTTATAAGACACCTATAAATTCTTTAGGACACTACACTTATTTCATCGTTTCAAGCAGTAGTGCCCAATCTTTTATAGCCACGGGCCTTTTCAAAAAACATCAGAGGTTTTGGGGCCAAATATTGAAAAAATCATTTTTTCAACCTAGCTCTCTCGTACATATTACAAATAAATGACATTTTTTGAATTTTTAAAAAAATTTATTGAAAACATTAAAAAAAAAAACAAATTTTTACAATCAATTTTACGCTTCCTGTTCATTGCCGTGATATTAGTTCACTATAATTCAGTTAAAAATATAAGCACTTCACAACTATGTTAATATATAATGCGTCAATATTTTTTTTTTGGGAAAGTATCTTGACTCTGTAAAAATAATAACATGTTATTATGAATTTAATAGACATCCAAGCTTTAAATGTTAAAAAAATAATCCTTCTATATTTTTCTAATTACTAAATAATTATGCATGAATTCGTATACAAAGTAATCCAGTATTCTTGCTACTTGGGAGCCAAATTAAAATAAAGAAAATATTTTATTCCTGTTTAAGAATTATTACTGTACGAAATAAAAAATAAATATAAACAAATTATAAGAAAACTTTTATTTTATATTTTTTTTTAATTTCTTTAAAAGAAATATAATTTTATGAAAATTTAAAGTAGATGTATTTTAATCATAAAATTCAAATCGGGCCAGATAAAAATGCTTAGCGGGCCGTAGTTTGGGCACCACTGGTTTAAAGTAAATTTTTATAAAGGTTTAAGGAAATACAATTTACCCTGTCATAACTACTTATACATAATAAGTATTTGGAAAAGCAAAAATAATAATAATTTTTTTTCGAAACACTCTTTAATAAAAATAACAAACTTTAGTTAAGTGTACCATATTGACAATTTCAAATAAGTATTATTCCTTTTCAGACAAAAGAATTTGTTTATTTTACCAGAACAAATTTATTTTTACTAAATAAAATTGTTTTCGTGACTTTATATTTTATTTTTAAGAAAAAGATTCAAAATTGTTTTCTTACAAAAAAAAAAGATCAGACGTGCTCAGAAAATTTTACTAGTATGTATTATAAAAATTATTCACGAAATAAGAAATATTTTAATAAGTGAATAATCAAGTTTTTGTTTTTTTTTTTTCTTTCTAATTTTAGATTTATGAAGAGAAAGAATAAAAATATTGTTAGCTTAAAATTAACAGTTTTCTGCTCAGAAATAATATTGAAGCATATCCAGCAATTTGTATTTTATATGTTTTTGGAGTATATATAATATCGTTAGATAAATCAAAAATATTTTTCAGGATCAGAAAATATAATGCAAAAATTCTTATGTAAAGTCAAGAAAAATATTTCGCGTCGAACATCTATATAATTAATATACATAGTAGAACTTTAGAGATCGAAACTTAATGCAAAAAACTTAATTAAATTCCAAACTGCGTGAATTTTGTTCTTTAAATTCTGCTCTATTTTGTTCATAAGTTTAAACTATAAATTTAGCCTTATATGAACTTTCTAACGTACAATGTACCGATAATAATATTTTTTTCTATATATAAAATTCTATATATTTAGTATTTAAATTTTACATATACCGTACTATATTATGTTTATTATATATTACAGTAATATATTAACATTAAAATATATAATTTTCCACAAACATTTTGTTTACATTATTTAAAATTAGAAATTTGGTGCCAAAAATTTCCAATGAATTATTTTTCACTCAAATAAAACTTCGCTCGCTCTGTTCTTTTTTTTTTCTAATCTTAAAAATATCGTTGATTAAAATAGTTACATTAAATGAAGTGAATATTTTTATATAAAAAAAAACAACATTTAAAATTAGAGATTAACACATTTCTTTACATACACTTCATTGATAAAATGCACAATTCTTATATTTCCCCGGCCGTCCAAATAGAAAACGACCCATTCTTTAGATTTAGAGAACTTCAACAAATTTGTTAAGCAATTTACAATCCTAACAATTTTAGAATTCATTAAGAACAAGAACAGGAAAATTTTTAACATTTTGATATGTTGAAGATTGTCATGTTTTGAAAGATTGAAATTTCACAATTTGATCAAATTTATAATACGGTATTCAATACGTTTAAATAAATATCTAAACATAGTTTTACAGGACTTTATAGATAATGCACATTGAAATAAAGTTTCAAAAAAAAACAAAATAGTTATAACCGCATGAAAATTTCAAGACAACATTTACAAAATTTACCTAATTAACAAAAAAAAAAAAAGTTAGTTGACGGCTTGCTATGTAAACTAAATGAAACTTAAATGATATAATTTTCTTTCCTTTTTTCTTTAAAAAACAAGGATTTTTTTTTTTCATTTTCATTAATACGATTATCACCCACTTAACTTTCACTTAAAAGAACAATTTGTTTCTACTTACTTTTCATATACGAGTTTAAAATAGCATATTCCTGATAATGGTGCAATATAATAGTCTATATTTATTCGACTAGCTTTCTATATCTAATATAAATTCAAACACTTGCAAAGTAAGTTGCAAAAGACTATTTTTCAATAAGATTATGCCTACTATTGTTTTTTCTTCAGAGGTGAAAGACATAATTTTTTATATACCAAAGAAAATATAAGTAAGAAGGGAAACGCAGAATAAAAATAATTTTAGACAAGGATAGCATATATTTTCATTTTTGTTTTAATTTTGTATGAAAATTGGGATTTAAACGCGTCATCGAAATATATTTTGGGATTTAAACGTGTCATCAAACTTTATTTTAAATTTTTATAATGAATTTATAAACTAAATATGAGTGACAAATACAAATAAAAAGATTTTGTCTAAAAAAAAATTGTTTGATCGTTTCACTTCTTAATCCTTATATTTTCTTTGGTTAAACCATAGATTAAGAATACAGAAAGATTGGAAGCATACAACATTTTTTCAGCCTTTTTTTGTATTTTTATGTGAATGTGTTAGTAAAACTAAATAAAATTCTTTTCATATATTGATAATTATCACGTATTTTATTTTGTTTTACTAACACATTCACATAAAAATACCAAAGCTTCCCATCTTTCTGTATTCTTAATCAATGGTTGTACTGACCAAATTATGAACCGATTTTCATGATGATAATTAAATTTTTGAAATATTTTGTTACTTTCAAATCAAATCATCGAAACATATAACAAATATTATTTCTTTTGCAAGCGATTACTAAATAAATAACTATTATTTAAATTCATCTTCAGCGAAATATTATAGTTTTCTATAACTTTCTAATTTTAATCTGAATGCACTTGTCGTACACACTATAAGGATACCAATTTCTGTGATACAAAAAAAAGTTGAATAGCGCAACATCAACAGAAAATTGTCTTATATTCTGTTTTTTATATAAATGTATATACATAGTATATCTTTTCAACATACAGGAGAAGAAATAATATTCAGACAATGAATTGTTGCATATTTTTTCACTTTATGTGTCGTGCAACCGCCTTACGAAACATTAATTTTCCCATTACATTTTTAGTAAATCGTAAATGGTATCACAACAGAACTATTGCCTTTCCAAAGTTTTTGTTTTCTACTCTACCTATGTCACCCTTCTGAAACTTCTGAAAAACCTTCTTTTTTTTTTTTATTCCAATTTTTCGAAATATTATGAAAGTTCAGAAAATTTTATTTTTGATACAAAAAAAAAAATTATTCTCAAGGGCAATAAATCTTCCTCATCATAATAAAAATCCATTAAAAATTTAAATTTCATATTAGAATTTTGACAAAAACTATATATACATATATAATCCTTTTCATTTACAAAATTTATCTACATTTATATATAAAATTTGAATAAAAAAATTTAATATTTAAGCAACAATAATATATTTTTGGAGTAAAGATTTTCTACTTAAACAGAGCATCATCGATAAAAAATTGCATTTTACTATAATTAAATTTAACACATATAAAAGAAGCTGCTAATGAAAAGCATAAAGAAGCTGTTAATGTGAAGTATCTATCTTTACTAATGATCAAAAACCCAAAGAATAATATTTACATCGTTGAAGGAGTTCAAAAGAAAAATATAAATCCAAAACTAGAGAGAAATTTGGAGATGGTAGTACAACAGTCCATTCAAAACTTAATTTATACCAAAAAACAAAAACGTAAAGAATCTCCTTAACTATAAGATCGTTAGATCGTCAAAATATTGTCATTTTTTAAAATCTCGGTTTTAATATAATACAATTGAAAACAAAAATTTTGACAATTTACAAAAAAGAAATTTTAATCAAATTTTGTATAGTTTTTGGATGCAATTAAAAAGTTTCCCTTTTTCCCAATAAGTTTTCATCGTATCATCATAATAGAAAACTGATTCTTTAAATAAAATATATATAATATAAGGATGAATTGAAATTGATTTATATTGTTATTATTTATATTGCGAAAGTTTCCATGGAAAACAAGTCTCATATTTTAATTTTTTAAAGGATGCAATTAAAAAGTTTTGCAAAAAAAAAAAAAATTAATAATTTTATTGATGATGACAAAAGTAATTCAATGTATCATTCAAATTCAACAAATTGTTAAGAACTATATCTTTGATAAATTTTATTTTTAATATTTTAATAAAAATATGAGATATTTTATTTAAAAAAATTAATATTGAGATAAAATTTGTATAGTTACTTATGTATAATGATTTACATGAAACTAAAATTGGAAAAAGAGAACATTAATTAACATTAAAACATTAAGTATCAGAAACTTTTTTGCTGAGCTTAGTTCAATAAGTTGACCAGTATACCTATTGATTTATAATTACTTTGAACGATTCGTTCATATTTTGAACTTTTATTATTTTTGAGCTACGAGATCGTTACCTCACTAATAACGTCAATCATCATTGTCAATATAGAAATAAACTAGAACTAAATCCGCCTAAATGAAGATTACGAAATTTTTATTATATGTTTATACTAAATAAAAAAATTTAAAAGTTGTTTTATTGTCAGTTGGAAATTTTAAGAGCAGCTTTAGCTTGAATTTAAAATTTAAAAAATTTTGCTTATATGTATTCGAAAATAAAATTCTCTCAATGTGTACACAAAAATACTATATCTTGTTCGAAGGAAAGAAATTTTTATTTCTCTTTTTTCAAAAACATTTTCATTTTTCATTAAAATTTTGCAAAGAGAATTATGTTGAAGATTATCATGATATTTTGAAAAATTTCCCAACTGCGCATTGTACAAAATTTATATATACCAGAAATGATGTTCAAGAAAAATATTAACAATATTTTTAATAAAAAATTGGATATAGTTCAAAATTATTTTTAGTAGTAACTGGATGTGGCCCGCAAGTTTCAGTTTAAAATTATCTGAAACAATTTTGTACTGATCGAAATATATTTTCCAACAAAAAAATCCAAAACTTTTTGTACGAAGCAGAAAGAAAATAAAGGATCTTAAAATATTACCACAACGTTGATATACAAAGTAAAAAAAATTATTTCTTGATAAATAATTCTTGTAGGTTTATATTATTTCAACTTTTTTGATATGAATTGTGTGCATAGGAGAGAGATTAACTTGCGTAACGTATAGACATTTCATACTAGTTATTAGTAAAATTATCAGAAGTTGACATAATATAATGGTAAATCAATTTAAAAAAATTAATAGTGAACTTTAATGCAATAGACTTCAATGTAAAATATTATAATAATTATTTGACATTATATCTATTTCTTTGTACAGTCTGTTTTATAATTTAATTTATAGTTTAATCATACTATTCATTTATATATAGTTAACCCTTAAAATAAAAATGGCAATAATAATAAATCTATAAAGTTTTCCAATCTATTTTCCATCCCAAAACAATAAAATTACAAATTTTATTTGTATAGATTTGACCCCAAATAATCTTGTTAATTTTATTTTCATATAAGGTTATTCCTTTTATTTTGCATTTAAATTCATTTCTTTTTTTTTTTCATTCAGACAATATAAGGCACATTAAAGATACTGAGTTAAATATCACTTAACAGCGTAAATATTTAAAAAATATCCAAAAGTTTAGCTTTGGACAAGGAAAAAAGCCAATTTTTTGTTGCTGTTTCCTATACGTATCATCATCATAAATACGGACCAACAACTTCCAGGTTCTTTTTTTTTTTATATTCAATGCAAGAATCGCATAATATATACATACTCGCATAAAGTAAGGCTCTACTATAAAGTAGTGCTCTACTCTCAAAGATACAGTATATGGTAGAAACGATAGCCACAAACTTAAATGATTTGTATCAGTCAGAATATTCAGAATAAGATGTAGGTACGTACATCTTAAAAACAAAATTTTCCCAAAAATAAAAATGTTTCTACTGTGTATGTGTAACTATTATTTATGTAACATAAATTTTTCCCGAAAACGAAATCAATAAACGATTTATTGATGATGTTAAATCGATTTAACCATCATTCAATAATAACATAGGGGGGCTACTTCCATATATAAATTTCTTGCCATATATATATAGAAATATAATAACAACAGCAACAAAAAACAATAAAAAGAAAACTTAGCAACTGGATGATTGAAAATCATTTATACACTTAAAAATACTCTTATAATCATGTTAACTTTTCTTTATACAAGGAAGGAAGGATATTATTGAGGATTATCAAAAAAAAAAAAAGAACACATAAGTATTGACATCTGTTATTCGAATTATTTGATACTTTACAGATTGATATCCTTTTTTTTTTATTTCAGAAGCTTTTTTATTTACATTGTAAACCTACTATGTATATATGCTTATATTTTGTACACATAATGTGTACGATTGTAAAAACACGTAATATTCGAAGGGAAAAGATAATGTTGAAAAACGAAGCAAAAACAATTTTTTTTTTCAAGATAACTTTAAATATATGTATGGTACATGTATCCACTTACAGTCGTAGTATAGGTGAGACGAATTATCGCATAATGTCATAACATATAAAAAAATACGAATTATCACATAAAAATCGATTTGTATGAGATTATGCAGTAATTCATTTAAAAACTAATTATCACATAAAACCAAAATGAATTTGAAAATAAATGAATTATCTCATAAATTTTATGTGATAATTTGTTTTTAAATGAATTAGTGCATAAAATTTTCGTTAAAAATTTTTTTATGCGATAATTCGTTTTAGAATTTATGTGCTATTTCGTTTTCAAATGAATTATCACATAAAAACCAAAAAACACATTTTATGTGATAATTCGTTTTTTTACGAATTAGTGCATAAATTTTAAAAATGCAGATTTATGCGCTAATTCGTATTCAAACGAATTAGTGCACAAATAATGGCTCTGTCAATTATCGCATAATGACATATCACATAATTTTTAAAATGAATTATCACATTTTTTTTTTATGAGATAATTCATGTACTTCCGCGCCAAAAAAAAAGCCCTAGGAGGTTCGGGGGAGGCGGCGGCCGTCCCCCGTTCCCCGAAACACTTTTTCCACATAAAATAGGCCAAATCGGGTAAAAGACAAAATTGTCCGCACAAAATGTATGAAAAAGATATTGTGCATGATAGAGGACCGCTACCGCGTCCCATTCGATTCGCGCGTAGCTCTCCAAAAAAAGAAAAAAAATTTTGCCTTTTCCAAATAAAATAGGGAAATATTTCAGAACAATCGGAGGTATGCGCTTTTCGTAAGCTTATCCGATAATTCGTTTTAAATGAATTAGTGCATAATCTCATACAAACCAATTTTTATGTGATAATTCGTATTTTTTTATATGTTTTTATGCACTAATTCATTTTAAAATGAATTAGCTCATAAAATATGAAAATATAAATTTATGTGCTATTTCGTTTTCAAACGAATTAGTGCATAAACAGCAAAAAATATTTTTTATGTGATAATTCACTTTAAAATGAATTAGTTCATAAAATTTTCGTTCGAATTTTTTTATCAGATAATTCATTTTTTAATTTATGTAGTAATTCATTTTAAAATGAATTATCACATAAAAATAATTTTTTATGAGATAATTCATTTTTCAATTTATGTGCTATTTCGTTTTTAAATGAATTATCTCATAAAAAAAATATATGCGATAAGTCATTTTAAAAATTATGTGATATGACATTATGCGATAATTCACGGAGCCTTGTAGTATACTATAAAATAATTTTTTTTATAATTTCCGTAGCGTTAACAAGAATTAAGTAAATAATTCGATAATATTAAATATAGATATAATAATATTAAATGTAGAAATATTTGCTTATGAGTAGTTAAAATACCATATTATTAACCATTTTAATAAAAATGTAATTACATGTGCTTACATTTCAATGTTATATTATGATGAATTATTGTATTATTGTCCGTTAAGGATTATTAGTTTAGTTATAAAGAAAGATTATTTAATATTCTATCAACAATTTAGAAGTGACTAAAGAGATTGTAAAGTCCAAAATCAAATCTGATGGAGTAGACTCATAATAAAAAGAAACACTTTAATTATTTTAGTAATCTAACTACTAAAGAATAAAGAACATTATTTTTTTTTTTTTTTTTTTTAAGTCTGCGGTTGTAAATTATAATAAAAGTAAAAATGTTCATTTATTTCATTAAAAAAATAAAGAAATAAAATTTAAAAGTTAATTAGATTGTCTTTTATAATTGCATATTTTTGATGTAAAATCATTACGTTAAGTATGACATATTTTGAAGACAAAAAAATATGTATCGATGGAAATATTTAATATGATTTTTGTTTCCAAATTTCCTCTCTACATAACTTTCATACACAACTTTTATACAAATGGTTTTTATTGTGATGTTTATATAGCTAAACGCACTTTATTTGAAGTTCAAAAAAAAACTGTAAATTACGCAGATCAAACTATACTTAAATTTAAAAATAAAATGAAATTTTAAAATCTTTATATTTAAAAAAGAAAATGTCATTATTGTTAATTATTACTAAAAGCAGATGGTGAAAAAAAAAAATTGGAAGGTTTCCAAAAAGTTTTCAACATTCCTTTAAACACTTTTTCTCATAGGAAAAATGTGCATAATTTTCCAAAAAAAAAAAAAAAAATTCTAAAAAGATAAAATAAAATATGCCTACATGCTATAATGAACTTGTACTTAGGTATGTACTTTATCATAATATTATGTTTGCAGAAAGGTTTAATGAAAAGTTTATTCGAAACGTTTTACGTTCAATTGCAATTTATAATAACCCTGATCCTGTGGCGTAGCGTAAGAGATTGTGTACTTTTAAATATGACGACTGTTTTATAATCTTCTATTATGCATTCATTAGGAATTATCATTAGCCAATTTATGGGCCAAGGGCTGTAGCGCCATTGAAGAAGAAATTTTTAGGTTCATTTAATATGTATCAACCCTATATGGACTAAATATCGTAAGATTATAAAATGTTTAGCACTAAAATTTTACTTGTACATAGAGGTCTTTATTACTAGTAGATCATTAATTTTATCTTACGTTTCAAATTATTCTTTACTCATAATTCTTACAAGTTTAAATAGAACTATAATTCGTAAGTCAATCTTAGATTGTGAAAACCTTATTCTACCATACTATTTATTTATATACAAATTTTTCACAGCTAAAAAATATATGTATTTTTTTTTCCAAATTATTATTTCTCAAACCGTGCTAGTTTTTTCTTTGACAACTTTATTCAACTTTTCTATGAAAAATGCATTTTTATTCATAGGCAAACAATAGGGTTTTCTTTCTATTTTTTTTATTTTTTTTTTTTTTGAAAAATTATGTATTTTTCTTGTGAAATTTCTGTAAAGCAAAGATAAGTTATGATGAATGCGCCAAAAAAAAAAAAAAAAACTATATAATGTTCATATTATGTTCAAAAATTATAGCGCGATTACATGAAAAAAAAACACATTATTTTTTTATTTACAATATGAAAGTAATATGCTTTCTTGTTAAATTCGTAGTAAGTTCTCTATCTACTTCGGTAAAATAAGAAATTTAAAGAAACTTGAAAACATAAATCATATGTTAATTTTGTTTTCATTATTTTTGCATAGTCGAAATTTCTTGTTGGAGCCCAAAATTTTTAATAATTAAAAATAAAACTTCTGAGAACTGATAACAGTATGGTAGTGATTTCTTGTATTCAAATCAATATGAAATTTTGTTTTAATTTTTCCGATACCTTTATTTTAGACCAGGGGTGGGAAACCTGCAGCCTTTTGGAGGATAAAAGACGGCCCTATGCTCCGGTTGAAAAAAGGGTAAAATACAGCTTTCTTGGCATTAAACTTCATTAAAGTTAAACAATATACTTCTTATTTATATTTTTTTCACAAAATACTTTTTATTGTGCTTGTATTTCTTTATTATGAAAATATATACATATTAAAATAAAAAGTATAGCTAAGAATCTAATCATACCTACTTATATTCAGCATTAAAACTACTATGTGCGGCCTTCTTGGGAAATGGGCATAGTCAATGCGGCCTTTATATCTAAAAAGGTTCCCCACCCCTGTTTTAGACATTAAAAAAATAGAAAAAAATTGAAAAATAATATATTTAAAAAAATAAAAGGTTTTTATGTCTGAAGTGTTCACCCGTTGCTCACCTATTGCTCACCTATTGCTCCAGCTTAAAAACAATTTTAAATTATTCTCGGTTATCGTTTTGCAAAGCTCCTGGAGAAAACAAATACTCTTAAGCTAAAAAGTTACTATGATTGTATAAACTGAAACCAAAAATCATCACTCCATTACTCATAAAAATTTTTATTTTTTTTTTGTCTTTTTCTCAAACTAATGTGAGATAATTTCTTCTTATAATAATATGAATGACATAAATTAGCCTTGGGGATTCATCACTTTTTGATAATAAATAAAAAAGGGAAAACTAAAATATAAATATTTTTAATAAAAAAATAAATAAATAAATAAATAAGCCTAAAAATAAAGAAACAGAAAAAATGGGGTCAAAAAGTTTGTGTACACTTAATTCTAAGTAGTCCCTTGAGGTGGTTCATAACTTTTAATAGTTGTTTATTTCCTTTTGTTTTTTTAAAAAAAAAATCTTTATATTGTATGTATATCCTCGAAATAGCCAAAGTGTTAAAAAGGATAATATCCTTTTTATGTTGAATATTTCCATAACACTCACCTTAAAATTTAATTTAATTTCTTTTTTATATATTTCTCATGTATAACATACTCGTGGTGACGATATGTTCACCTAACACTTAAGATTTCTTTCAGTTGAAGATACAATGTTAGAAGGATGACTACAAATGAAAACACTAAATAATTGTAGTTAATTTCAACTTATTATTATTCTAATCAATATTATTTTTCTCTAATTATTACATTTGTGTAGAATTGCACAAGCATATATGATGTCTAATGATCCAAGAACAACCATTTCAAAATCGATTGACGATTGTCTTGGTTAATGGTAAAATCATTATCCTATACAGCTATACAGAAGATTAAAAATGTGTTTATTAACTCTCATCTCCTTCTTTTCCAAATTAAAAATCATTATTTTCGAAATTTGTATATAGTATAAGTAAAAGTGAATTATTCTTTAAAAACAAATAAAAAATTTGTGAAGATGCAGACGAAACAAAAAAAAAAAAAAAACTTTAAAAAAGTAAAAATATAATAATGAACAAAAAGTTCTAAATCTGCCGTCAAATTTATTTAAAACTTTTATAAAAGTTTAAATTGATTTTTTTTTTGGTTTTGATTGATTCACCTGAGGACAAGTTAAATTATAAAAAGAAAATGTAAATTAATTTTAGTCAATGATTTTTGTCATATGCGATTCATTCATATGAGTGGAAAAGAAAAGTTGTTTATCATTATCATGCTGAATGTTATAAATACAAACTGGATAATCATAGAGATTATTAAAGAAAAATATTAAAGTTTGGCTTTTAATGATTTAGGGAGATGATTCTAAAGAATTCTCCTAATATTTTTGTATACCGTCAAACAATGTTGGTTACGTCTTTCACTATTTTGGTATTCCCGGCCTTAACATTTTTTTTATGTTTACGACTATAAAGGAAAATAGTTTAGGCTTCGTGAACTAACTTAGCACGAATTAACTCATAAAGATGTTGTACAACTTATAAAACTGTAATGTGAAAGACCAAAATAGAAAAATGAACTAATCCATTAAAGAAGGAAAACTAAAATGTCATAAAAAAAAACTTTATTTTTTACATGAGTAAGTTTTGCTTTGATGTGTAAATTCGTCCTACCGATTAAGCCAGCAATTAGCTTAATTCTTTTTACTTTGAGATATTGTATTCTAAAGGTATTTGCAAGTCATTCACAGGCTCTATAGCAGAGCACAAACTGTTTAATTTATTTTCATTTTCATCATTCCATTTAATATGCGGTTTATATCTCTTTAATGTCAATGAATTATAAAAACATTATAAGCTATGAAAAAATCTTAAAAAATTTTGTTTTTTTTTTTTTATCATTTTATCTACATTTAAATGGATTTTATTATTTTAAATTGTTAAAGATTAATCCCTTTAAAATCCTATTTATATATTTATTTTTTTTAACCCAAAAAATTCTAGAATTAAATTCGGTTTTTTTCTTGGTTTAATTTGAAAAAGGGAAAAAGAAAAACATTTTATTAAATTAAAACTACTAATGAACCATTAAAAAAAATATACTTTAAAAAACAAAAAAAAAATTAAATTATATTTTTAACAAAAATATGGAACCGAGCCATTTAAAATCCAATTTTAGAAAAATTAATTTTAACCACATTTACATTTTAGAAAATCTATTTTGTTGTTTTGTATATAAATATTTTGTTTTTTTTTTTTTTTAATTAAATAAACTTGATCCTTTTTTTATTAACTTTGTATATGTTTATTTTTTCTAGAAACATAGACCAATGTTTAAATAACAAAATATATTTATATTAATAATTTTCTAGGATTAAAAATGATAATTTTGAACATTGTGAAAGTAATCCCCCAAAGAATTTTCTATGTATAAATATTTTTGTCTAATGTTAGAAATTTTGGAAATAAAGCGTCAAAAAAAAAATAATATTTTTATTCATTTTGCATAGAAATTGTCATATTAATAATTTTTTGTTTTTTTTTTTTTTGGGATGGAGTATGAAAATATTTTTATTCACTACCCTAGTATTTTGCCAGTAGTATACAGAGTATAGATAGAGAGAGCTTTGAAATTTAAATATAGAGATGCCGCCACTTAAAATTTCGTGCATAAATTTATCCATCTTTGTCCTTTTGGCTTTCACAGCGTAAAACTTGAAAACAATATTATATCCTTGTACTTTTTTTTGAAATTTATCATAAATCGAAGTACTTCATAAGATTTCCTTTTTCTTTTTCATTCTACAGAAATTATCATGTCATTTTACTTTGCACATTGATTGTCATAATGTTGTTGATATTATTTGAGCAAATATTAAATTGGTCAACAATCACGTTTCTTTTCCGTTTATTAAATTCCCTTGAGAAAAATCTTAAATAACTTTGATCCTATATATTGTATGTTTATTTGACGTAAGAAAAAAAAAAAGAAGTTACAGAGAAAAATTAAGAAAATTACTCTTTGTGCATACTTAAAAAAGTTTTGATAAAAATGACTTAATTCCAATTTTAGAATTGTTTGTCTTCTCAAATTTTTATCCTTCTATGATCTAAAAGTTTTTTTTTTATATTTCACATCATATTTGGACTGCTTCTGGCTTCATATTTAAAACTGTTACAAATCATTTTTATGTTATTTTTGTTAATTTTGTTTACAAGTTTGCAACACCAAATTACACAAATTCAATAATTCAACAAAAAAGGAAGAAGTTAAATAGCTAAGTTATACTTTTCTTTGTAACTGGAAAATAAAGTTAATGTGCATTAATTATATTTTGAGTACCTTACTTAATTTCTTTACTAAGTATTTTTTCTGGAATATTTGATTTAGTTTAAATTTACACATTTGCTTAATTCCAATTTTGATTTCAATTAATAATATTAAGAAATTTCACTTTCGGATTCCTAATCTTTAAATTAAGAAGTAATAAACCAAGTACATATTATTTTGGCACAATCTATATTCAAATAAAAATATCATCTTTTCTTGTTATTAATAGTTCAATTTTTATTTATTTTTTTTAATTTTCTATAATATGTATTTTAGTTTATATAACAAACAAATAATAAAATATAACATTTTAAATGGTAAACCTCAAGGTTTAAGGTAAAAAAAAAAAAAAAAAATAGATAAAAACAGCAACATTAAAAGTTAGAAAAGACCAACAAACATCTTATTTGGCCTTCTTAACTTTCAAAAGTTGTTTAACCTCTCCAGAGAGCACTTTATTCAAGTGTGAAATTTGAATAAATTTATTCCAGTAAAAAAAAAAATATTTATTTTATAAAAATATCAAATTTTTTTTTTTCTTGAGGGTTGAATATTATTATTGTGGTGAAAATATATAGCAGCCAAGAATCCTTATTTCAATAAGATTTATGGGAAAAATTGAAAAAAAAAAAAATACAAAAAAATAGATATGTCCTTTAAACTTAACCTTTATTTATATGTAAAATTATTCTTTATAAGCTCTCAATTGTTTTCTCTCATAAAAAATTTATAAAATTTGAATTTTTCTTCTAACTAAATAATATTATTGTAGCCATAATAATCATTATCGCCGATAACAATAAAGGAATAATAATGACACGGCTTGAAATCTGATATGAGTGTTTAATTAGTCTCTTACGGAACTTTATATCAAAAGTCCTGAAAGGCGTAACAACTGAACAAGCGTTACAACAAAGAAGTGAAAAAAGGTTTAATAAAAATTTGTGAAATCATATAAAAAAAATTAAAGACTACTGGATCGTGACTATCTAAAATAATTTTAAAAAGATCCTGTGGTGAGTGCATAACTTCAGAAAAAGAAAATTAACAATTTAAAAAGCCTTTAAACTATGCCAAAAACAAAATTATTTTCAATAACGTGAATAGAAATCACCCTTTAGATTAAAATTTTACAAAGGAAAAATAAAAATGTTTAATGTTTATTATTTTTTTTTTAATCCTATGTGCAAAAAAAAAATTCTTCTCTCTAAAATATACGTATCGCAGCTTTTTTATCTTTTGTTCGCAATCTTTTAGAAACAAGGACACATATCTCGAAGCCACAATTATAGACGTGATATGAACATTATCTATTTTTTTTTTTAGTTTCCATATATGTTTATGACGTACCGAAGACTAAATACTTTTTGCCAACCATTTTTACAGTTTGATTAAGTTTCGTTGAGCAAAACCTTTTGTAAAACGTATTTCAAGCCCGCGTCTCTCATCGTAGAAATTCACCAGTGCAGTGATGCAATTTAGGAAGCAATTGGATTTTTGAGTTTTGTGGTTGCGATCAAACTCAATTTATGAGCTATAAACATTATTAAATAAGATTAGGCGGTTCCGACAGACGATGAAACGAGACAAAAACAATACATCCGAATTCGAACAAGGACATTCGAATTCTATCCAGCTCTTAATTTCCAACGGGCATAATAAATCAAAATTTTGAGAGACAATCATAACTAAATACATACAATAAAAAAAAACTATTCAATACATTCTCTGTGGTTTGAAAATATTAAAAGTGTATTATTTAATTTTATGTGAAAAATTCTCACTTTTATTTTTTTTTCTGTAATGCATGATGCTTCATAAAATCTGATGGTTTGTTCATTTAAACTTCCTTTTTATTTCATTAGGTTTTATAGTTTTTTTTTTTTTTTTCTAAATCATACAGATTTACCATCTGGGACCCATACAATCTAATTTAACTTAGATAAATTTCTATATTGCATTTCAAATACTTTTGTCTCTACATCTGAAGCGAAAGCCAAAGTAAAAATAAAAAATATATGAGACAGAATTTTTAGATTCGATATATGATAGATACATGTATGTATATCTATCTCATAGTAGAATTTCTTCGTCGTTTTTGTTTCGATAAAGTGCATAATGCATATTGAATATTTTTAATACTCTTTTTTCATTTCATATAATTGTTTATTTTCTCGCATAATCACTAAGTCGTACCTTAACTAAATCTATTTTATTTCACTCATTTTCTGTTTAAAATTCTTAGAAAAATGTATTTCGATGTACAATGTACGACAATTATATGCAGCTACAATATATGTACATGGATTATGTTTTACTTAATTAATTACTTGTACATTAGATTTGACTTAAAACCGCAAAGGCGGAGCCAATTATTATGGATACTTAAAGTAACTAAGTTCTTTTAGCGAAACTCACGGATCTGCTAAATTTTATAAGATTATATTTTATTCAAAATTAATAGCTAAGTAAAATGATGAGATTTTCCTAACCAATTTAAAATTGAAATAAACTAATAGGAACATTTTTAGTTTAATTTCATATTTTTCTTTATATACATTTGATCTGTTAACTATTCATTTTTCAACTGATTCTACTCATATAGGATAACTATTATAACATATAGTGGCAAAAAAAAAACCACTACACAAAATTTAACAAATTCATTTATGAAGGTATATCAAAAAAAAATTTCTGTTGTTTTTTCTATAAAACTTTCTAAAGCCATTAAACTGTTTTTTTTTCATTACATCTAAAAGTGTGTACATACATTTTATTTTTAGATAAGAAATCAACACTATACAAAATCAGCTACAACTTATGTTTTTTGTTCATATTAAGCTTTGTGAAATTTCCTGGAATCTAAATTAGCAAGGAAGGTGTTAAAAAGTAGGTACAATGAAATATATATAGGCCTATTTTTATATGTGAGTTTTTATTATAAGCCTACATTCTGTTTGTTTGTATGATACAAACTAATTATATAAATGTCGGGATAAAAATCTGAAAGTAATTAAGCCCAGATTAATTAATGCCTGATTGTTAGACAAAAAAGGATTTCTTGTTACTTAAATTCAAAACACAGAAGAATTAATGTGAACTGATGAACTTTGATTTTTACAACTTGCGAAACATTTTATTCACATTATTTTCCAAAAATTTTGAAATCCCATTGATCCCATAGATGTTACAATATCATAGTAAAAGTCAGATAATCCTTTTTCAAAACGATAAAACATTAAATTATTATACAGTAAGTATTCATCCTCCAAAGTATTCAAATAAAACTTCAAAAATTACAAAAAAAAAACCATATCAAAGTTCTTTCTGATTATCTAAGTAAATCAACTTTAAATTTTTAATTTTATGAATTTTTGCTTCCAAATTTAAGAAAATTAATAACATCAAGAACCCTTTTTTATTAAAAAAAAAAAAATTTAAATTTAATTTAACCACTGAAGTATTATTGTTTCGTTTCAAAAATAAAAAAAAATAAAAAAACAGAAAACCAGGAAAAAAATATGTTAAAAATATTTTCCGCATAATTTGTTGATGTCTAAAAAAAAAATAAACAACGAAAATGTTAAGTTTTCTTTGGTGGAAAAATAATTTTCACAAGCGTTTTTCACAATAAGGCACCAAAACAAATGCTATGTAAGTTATTCGTTTAACTTTTCCAAATCAAATTAAATGTGAAATATTAAAAATTTAATAATATTAATAAGGCCACTATAATTTCCTCTTTACTAAATTAAATAATTTTCCTTCTTTGAATCAAAATTGTATGAAACAAAATACTTTAAATTTTTCAGTTAAAAATTAATGACTTTAATAAAGCAATGATTTCAATGAAAATTTTCTTCTTTTAACATTATGTATGATATGCGTATTGATGTCAATGATTTAAAAAAATATTATTTAATCCAAATTGGATCCAAAGATAATGTTAAGAGAATCTACATCCAAATTCGAGGTTTATTTAAAAAAAAATGTGGATAAAATTATATGAATCTGGAGATGAAATGAAGTTGTAGGCTTTAGAGTTTAGAACCTACTAGATACGTTGTAAGTATTCACCTGGTCCATTATCCAATCGAAATAAAAACTGAAAACAATCTAAATAACTTTAAAATTTGTTTATTTTTAACCTTCAAAGTATTTTTTTTTTGAAATTGTAAATTTGGCTAACAGAATTTATCATTACACGATTATTATATTGTAGAAAAATAAATGACAAAAAAGTTGTAAAATTTAATGTCCACATATTTTAACCTTTCTGAAAACTAAATTCCTTATGTACATAATGTCCATTTAAAACATGAAAAATTACTTACATACTAAATGTACTTTAAAGTGTAGTTAAAAAAAATTTCATATAACTCGAATAGATGGAAGAAAAATATATTTCCATTAAAATTTGTAATATGCACAATGGAAAGTTTATTTTATGTTTATCCAGTCTATAATTCAATGTTTGTTTGGAGTGTGAAATGATATGTATTTGTCGGTTATTACACAAGCGATATGATAAATATTCGTTATAATCCTAAAATTTTAACTATTTTGGGTTCAATTCATATTCCCATGATGAATCGGAACTTTGTTTGTACATCCATTTCTGTCAGAAATTAATATATATATTTTTAGTAAGTATTAAGCTTTGATGTTTCCTTATAATTGAGATTTATATTATTAGAAGGAATTAATTAAAATGATTGATTTAAAACACTTTGAAGTTTTTAAAGCCTTATTTTTTTTGAAAATGTACTTTTTTTTAGGAGTTTTAAATAAAAAACCAATATCCAAATCATAAATATCGTTAACGATTATTAAATGTCTCTTGTGCGTTGAAAGCTTATCTTCAATAAGAATTCTATTCGGTCTCGATTTTATCAATTTCACAATAGTTCACTTTTTTATCGAACATTTTTGGGTATACAGACAAAATATTAAATCAAAGGGTAAGTGGTAAAATTTTATTGAGGTTTTATATATTATTTTGTAGAAAAATTATTAGACGTTAAAATAAAAATTGAAATAAAATTTATTGTTTCTAACCAAGTTCATAAATTATTACATTTTTTTTTTATGTAATTTCCAATAAAAATATTTTACTTTTTAGACTCAAATAGGACATTAAATATCTTCTTTTTTTTTTTTGTGAAATCCTTGAACAAAAAATATATAATGGACATTTTTAATTGAAAAACAATTACTTAAATTGTCATTCTAGATTTCTAGAATAAAGAAATTTTAATAACAAAATTTTCTGTTTTTAATTACATTCTAATTTCTATTTTGACATAGAAAATTATTATATTTTCCTTTCAATTTCTAACTTATATCAAGATAGTCAACTTCATACAACATTTTTTGCTGCTTTTTGGTTTTTTTCTTTCTTAGGAAGTAAAATAAAAATACGAAAATAAAAGTTATATGAAATTTATTATCAATTTGGTATCTTTAATCAATGCTTTTACCCAGCTTGTCTTAGTTGAGTAAATAAATTTGAAATAGATGCTTTAAACGAAACCTATGTACATAAACTTAAAAGCACTACGCGGTAATTTACGCAAATTATCATTTGTTAATGTTCTTATTTCTATATTTCATTTAATTCCTTTATTATACGAACTTCTGTGAACTTCATTATTTCTTTTTGGCGGAATTTTCTTTCTTTTTTTTTTTTATAAGAGCTTCTTGAAATTTATAATTTTTATTTGTTCACATTCATTCAAACATTTTGTTTGAATATTTTTTTCAATGCTGTTGATTAGTTGTCAAGTATATTATAAATTTCTTTTTTTATTTGCTTTAATTGCAACTTTTCATTCAAAGTCATTTCATTCATTTAAAAACATTTCATAGAATAGAAAATAAATTTTTTTTTTTCCCTGTGTTCTATTAAAAATGAATTACCGAGCGTTATGAAAGTATAGTTTACACATTTTTTTTAGATACCTATTTAGTTGAAGAAAACAGATTAATTGAATCCTACATTCAATATGTTCCTCAAGTTTTGTTAAGCCAGTGTTTTGGAACTTTAAAAATACCTGAAGTTTTTGTTTCGAAATGAAATGAAAACTGTGTAGAAATAATAAGTACTTAATAATAAAAATAAAATTTTGAGTTCCAACAAACTTCGAAATTTTCTTTCAAAAATTGGGTAATATTATGATATAGTTCATTTGTGAAAAAAAGCAAAAAGATGCCTTTGATTTTGCACCCCTTATAAATTTTTATCTTAATCCGACTCCAAGGTGAAATTTATGTTTATTTTGTGCGAAGTTTACCCGTTAATTAAATTTCATCAAAACATTATACTTAAAAGATTAATAAATGACTGTTGAAATAAACAATTTTTCATACCTTTTGATTTTGTAATTGGCAATATTGCCCAGAACTCATATTCATATTTATTTTTCTCATAAAAAAAAAAAAAACAAATTTATACTGCCAAAGGCAAAGAATTAGAAGCAGCAACAACTCTATGATTAAAAAGTTTGTTCAATTATTATTTTTTAAACAATTGCTCTAATTACTTAAAAGCTTTATAGTTATGGTTAAAAAAAAAAGAAAGAAAAATAGAAAACCACAATTATTTAATGCTCTTTTTTTTCCAAATTTTACACAAAAGTCCTTTAAAACGTTGAAACAATTGAAATTGTAGCAATTTAATTTTTTTTTTTTATAAATATATATATTTTTTTTCTACAAAACCTGATACAATTATGGCATTGCTGAGAGAAAAAAAAAATTAAAAAAGAAAAACATCAGTTTTCTTTTTTGTCTTATACAAAAGTAATGAAATTTTCCGACACTTGATTCTTGTAGTGCTTTAGGTACATAAATATATATGTACAATATAAAAAATGAGGAAAAGAGATTTCTATTTATTTTTTTAATGAAACTAAATTACCTATTAAAAATACTTTTAAATAACATTTATTATAAAAGTTTTGAAATAAAACAATAATCTCAAAAGAAAATTTATTCAAACAATTGACTTCAGATTCAACATCCTACTCAATATTTATTCTGATTCCAATACGAGATTCTTTCAATGTCACTTGTATTTTAAATGATGTCAGCAAGGAAAGGCATAGATTTTCTCAATATTCACAAAGCTTCTTTCTAAATCTGTTACATTTTATAATTTAAAGATGTACAATATGTAATAATAAAGTCAATACGCTTTTTTGGGCTGAAATATGGATTTTAAAGTAATAAACATATATTTAATTAAATTTAAAATATTATGTTTCCAATATTTTAATTTTCTTAATAATATTATGTTAATTGAGATCTCCCTAAAATTAGTTAGGTATTGTACTACAGATAGGTCCTATGTATGCATTGTTAAATTTTGGTATGTTAAACTATATACATGCAAAGAAGTATTATATAATTATAATTTATGTTATAAATTTATCAAAACTAGAACAAAAAAAATACTATGCTACGTTTAAATAAAATATGTGTATAAATACTTATAAAAATTGATGTCCTTAATTTAAGGTACACTCGAATCCTTTATGAATGCATCCAAATGATTTTTGTCTCCTGAATTATTTTTTTTTTAAATTATTATCAAAAAAAAAAAAAAAACAAGAATATTTTGAAATTAAAGAGAATAAAGAACCACAAAAACCATTTGAACCAGAAAATTTTAACACATTTTCATTATTGTATACTCTACCTGTACAACATAGAAAGTAATAAATCATAAAATTTAGCAATTGTTTTCCAAACGGATTGCTTTGTAAAATTAATGAGACTTAAATTCAATTCCACTATACATATTGTTTATTATATAGATTTAGAAAACTAATGTCTGCACAAAGTGTACATGATTTTATGTGAAAATGTCGCAATTAGAAAAGGAAAATTTGAGAAAAAAGAAAAAAAAACATTATATTCAAACCATGGTATAAAAGTTAAATTCATAGATTTTATTTGATAAACACTTTTCGAATCTATAATAATAATAATTAATAATATTTTTTAATATGTTTTCATTAGAAATTCAACCTATAATTCACATTTTAAAATTGTATTAAAATATAAAAGAACTAATAAGCCATTACTTAGTAAATGTTTTAAGTTCTATCGACTAAATAAATTTATTTTCCTTTGATTTTTGGTTCCGGAAATGTAGAGGAATCGATGCTAACATAAGGAAGTTAAATAAGTTGAATTTTTAAGTGTAGCATTAACATTCTAACTATTCCTTTAATTCTTCTATCAATAAACTTGATGAAGGCGTAAATTTTGTTAAATGAATTGGAATATATTTAAGTATTTACTATAAATAGTAAAATAAAACCGATAACATGAACAATTTCAATTTATATTTTCTGTTATCTTTTTATTTTTATTATAAAATTTCTTGTATTAGGTATATGAAAGGAAATGTTAAAAGTGTTTTCGAAATCAATAACTGAATTAATGAGATTTGGTAAATTGATTAAAGACATTTCAAAAAAAAATAATTGGAAAATTTAAGGCGAATTTTTAAAAAAATTTTATAAAATTTAAAAATTAGTTTCAACAAAACTTTCAATTTGTTTTTTCTGGTTTTTAAATTTCCCGCGCTAACAAAACAAAATAAAAAAAACTGAACACAACTAATGAAAATGTTGGCCTGCACGTCTGACACACAAGAAAAAAAAAAGGGGTGTTTTTCTATGTGTCATCAAGTATCATCATTATTGCCGTCATCGCCAGCTGTTTTTTTTATTATTATTATTGAGAAGAAAAAAATTTATTTAATAGAAAAATTAAAAAAAGTAAATTAAATAAAATTTTATTTTATATTCATTTAAATTTTTAATTTTTTCAAAAAAAAATAAAAATAAAAATTCAATACAGAAAAGTAATAATAATAATAATAATAAAATAATGGCCTCAATTTTGGATCAATATAATAGCTCTTTGTTGAGAAAGGAAGAATCACAATCAAATCAGATTTCTAGAAATCAAGATTCTGCCTACATATCGGTCCAAATGAAAAAAGAGACTCCGATTTTTACAAAAGAAAAAATGATAATAAATTTGCCAGACAACATTTTAAATTTAACAGTATCAAATAATTGGCTTGTCTGTTTAATGTCAAATCAAATTTTATTCAGAATGTTTTTGCCTCGACAGGATATAAATAATGGTAAGTAGGTACCAACCTACCTATACAGTCCTAAATTTATGTAGATAGACAGGTACCTATTTGAACTTCATATTCAAAGTTCCCTTGTAAATTACTTTACCTATAGAACCTAGGTATACCTACCTACCTATTAAAAAAAAATTCCTTACCAAATATGTGTATATTTTTTATTTTTTTTATTTTAGAAGTTTTATTGGCAAAATATTTACACGGCTATGTTGTATCACAAATATTTTTCGATCCAAGTGGAAATCATTTATTAATACCATTAAGCCCAAAATCATCTGGTCTCACTGCAGATCTTTTATATTTGCACATAAAAACTCAAAAACCGAAAAAAATCGATAGATTCAAAGATCATGAGATTACAGCTGTTGCCTGGAATTATCAAATAGGTTGCGAAGAAACAACCGGACCAATTTTATTGGGCACTAGCAGAGGTTTGATTTTTGAAACTGAATTAGGAATGGATGGTGAAAAATTGTATTACAATAATTGGAAACAGGTAGGTAATATAGTTTTAAAAAAGTATGTTAATAGGGAAGGACATGCGGATAAAATTAGTTAAATTTAGAAATGATTTTCAGAATTTTGTTGTGGCCTTAAATTAGTGAAAGAAAAAAAAAAGGAAACATATATTTTGAAAATTTGAAAATTTGGTTTGAAAATTTGTTACGGTTTGTTACGGCAGGGGGGGGGGGGGTGTTTATAAAAATGTTATGTAACCAAATTTCCTCCTTTTTATAAAAAAATTACACTAAATATAATATTAATGCACGCAAAAAAAAACTTAAGTTATAATGAATTTTGTTTTGATTATTCGAATAAAAAAATTGTTCAAAAAGTGTTTAACTTTTGTTACGTTATTCTTCTGGGGGGGGGGGGGGGGTCTTCGGAATTTGTTACGATCTGTTACTATGGGGGGGGGTTAAAAAACGGCAAAAAAAGCGTTACGTAATATGTGAACAGTCCCTTACTTTCTTAAACATGTTTGTAAGAAAGTAGAGACAGGCACATAGACAATATCGCATGCCCAATTCAAATGAATAAATAAATACAAAATTATGAGAAGCTACAGTTGAATCCAAAAAACATAAAATGAAGCAGTTTTCAACATATAAAGCCAATAAACAAGTCGTTGTGTCATTTTTTTAATATGTGTTTCTTTTTATAGTTTTTTTATTTATATGCATCTTTATAATACCATACAACATATATATAACCTACTTTCCTGGTTAAAATTAATTTCAATTTTAACTTTTTATATTTTTTATATTTACAAGCTTCCAAATTACATTCCTCTTTACGGAATGAGAGAAATTGAAGGATTGGTAACATCTCAATATTGTTATTAAAATTATTATAAATTATTTAAAAAAAATAAAACTGTTTAATTTAAGGTTTTTGATCTGGGTCGAGAAAAACCGACACCAATTACTGGATTGGAATTTTTTTGCTTGCCAAGCTTAAATCGTTACATTGTTTTAGCAACAACGTCACAAAAACTATTCAAATTTCAAGAATGTTTTAAAAACGATGAAAAACCTTCATTACAGGTAAATAAAAGTGTTACTCTGAAAGGAAATTATTACTTTGTATATTTTTTTAATCGTAGAATATATTCACTGCTTATCATAATACACCTGTAAAATTACTATCAACTAAAGAATATTCGAGTAATAATGAAAAAATTTCAAAATTAAGATTTCAAATGAATTCAACCAGAAAATATCCAACGAATTTTGGATGGTCCAATGATAAAGGGATATATTTTGGAAAAGTATGTTTTAAAAAAAATGTATTTCAGTAAAAATATTTATTATTTTAATTTTCTAGCTGCTGATAACAATATATTTTTAAAACACTTTATATTTTAAGAAACTTCACATTATGTATTTTTTTTACATCTACTTAATTAATTTTTATTTTAGATTGATCCTTTTGCCGAAACGCCCGATTTTATTTTAGAATCTGAAATATTTAACTATCCAGCATTTGATCAAAGTCAAGGCGGCAGCACTTCATCATCGTCAAAAACACAAAAAACTCCTAAAACATTTATTTTAACAGAATTTCATTTAATTTTGATGTACACGGATCATGTAACAGCCATTTCTCTATTAAATCATTCAATTGTCTACGAAGAATATTTCTTAGACCAACATGGAAAGCTTCTTGATATTATTAAAGATACAAGTAACAACATGATATATTTTTGCACATCCAAATCAATTTTTCGTTATAAAGTAACCAACGAACAACGAAATGTTTGGAAACTTTATTTAGAAAAAAATAATTTCGAATTAGCTGAATATTATGCCAAAGATAATCGAGCCAACTTAGACATTGTTTTGTGTCAAAAAGCTGAGATGGAGTTTGGTCGGAAAAATTTCTTAGAATCAGCTGTAATATATTCGCAAACTGAAAAGAGTTTTGAAAAAGTTGCATTGAAATATTTAGGTAATGTTTGTTAAATTTTATACTTTATCTAATTATAAAAATAATTCAAAGTACGCATGTTTTAGATCTCAGCGATAAGAAGCCTTTGATGACATTCCTTGATAACAAGCTTAATAGATTACCGGAAGGAGATATAAGTCAAATCACAATGTTGGTGGTCTGGTTGGTAGAACTTTATATGTCACAAATGTCCAAATCGAAACAGCCACAAGAGTTACAAAAAGAATTTGATCGTTTTATGCAAAAACCAAGAGTTCAGAATTGTGTTGAAAAAAATCGTGTAGTAATTTATGATTTAATAGGCTCCCATGGCGACCAACACAATTTAGCAATGTTAACTACATTAAATAAAGATTACGAATCGGTATTGAACCAACATATAAATCAAGAAAACTATTTAGAAGCTTTAGAGGTATTAAAAGCTCAAAATAGCGCAGAACTCTATTACAAATATTGCCCAATTTTGATGGAAGAAATTCCAAAGGAAACTATTTCGGCTATATTGATGCAAGAGCAGAAGCTTGATGCAGAAATGTTAATGCCAACTTTGCTTTGCATCAACACAGACAGACATATTCAAGAAGTTTTAAAATATTTAGAATATGCTGTTTACAAAGCTGTATCGCCGAATCAAACAATTCATAACTTTTTAATTAGCTTATACGCTAAACACAGAAAAGATAAATTAAAAACATATTTCGAAGCTCAAGGAAGAGATATAACAATTGTGCACTATGATGTACATTTCGCTTTACGTATTTGTGATGAAAATGATGCAAAAGCTGCTTGCGTGTTTTTACATTGCCTGCTAGAGTTGTGGGAGCCTGCTGTTGAATTAGCGTTATCATGTGATTATAAGTTAGCTCAAGAAACAGCGTCACAGCCTGCAGATCCAGAACTGAAAAGAAAATTGTGGTTGAAAATTGGTAAACAATATTAATTCATAAAAAATAAATTTGTTATTATGTTCGTTGTTCTTTGTTGTAGCTGAGCACGAAATCAAGAGTAAAAATGACGTTAAAAAAGCATTAGAAATTCTAAAGGATTGTGATCTGTTAAAAATTGAAGATCTTTTACCCTTTTTTCCCGATTTTCAAAAAATTGATGATTTTAAAGAAGTTATTTGCGATGCATTAAAAGTAAGTCAATTATTATCGTTGAATAAGTTCAACATTATCCAAGCCACTTTAAATATTTTAGGAATATAATTTAAAAATTCAAGAACAACAGCGTGATATGGAGGACTCAGCCGCAGCCGCTGAACGTGTTCGCAACGAACTTCAGACCCTTCGAAATCGATCTATATTAATTCCGGCTCAAGAGCCTTGTGCAATATGTGAAGTTTCTTTGCTCATTAAACCATTTTTTGTATTTCCTTGTGGACATAAATTTCACGGAGATTGTCTGGAAAAACAAATTTTACCATACTTAAGTTCTGATGAAAGCCGTCGATTAAGCAGTCTTAAACATCAGTTAGAAACAACTTTAACAGGCACTCAAAGTTATTCTAATGATCAACAAAACAATACAAATACTAGGGAAAAAATAAAAAATGAAATTGAAAATATTTTAGCTTCAGATTGTTTTTATTGTGGCATTATGATAGATTCCATAGATAAACCTTTTATAGAAGATTGGGAACAAGTCAACATTGATTGGGAATAATTAATACTCAATTTACTCATAAAGCATTTTTAAAAAATTCCAATAAAATCTGTAATGTAATCCTATATACTTAGTGTTAAGTAAAAATTTATAATATGGTATATATACAATATTTTTTGTTTAATAAAATATTAAAAAAAAAAAAAAATACGTTTTTTTTGGCGATACTAAAATGCTTACAATTACAGGCCGATTTGGACCGATTCAGCTATCATTTAAATTTTCAGATTTTGGAGTTAAAAGCACTTGCATAGATGGAATAACATTATTTTAATATTACATTTTTTAATTAAAATTTCTGCTCCACGATCATTAAATAAATTAACTTTCAGGCATATGTCAAACTTAAACAAGTAAGATAACTTTTTTTTTATGAAAAATTTATTTAATTTAGTATAAAAATACATTTTTAAATATACTTACATATAATTTTTTTATATAATTTTAATTACTCTATACAAAAACCATTGAATTTTTTTAAAATAATTATCCAAAAACCTATATAATTTATTCTAAATTCAATCATTGTATTGGGGGTTTTTAATTGTAGTATCAACACCAAAATAATTATTTGTAAAGGTTATTTACATAACAAATTGATTTATTTGTTTTTGAATTAAAGGTAATAAATTTTGAAATTTTAGGCCAATACAATTTGAGTATTATAAAACAATTTGTTGCAGTCACATTCTACGATGGTATAATAATTTAATAAAATTAATAAATCAAATAAATTTTCATAAGTTAACACAATGATAAAAAATTATTTTTTTTTTTAACATTATCGCCTTTTGGTGCTTTTTTCTATTAAAATGCTGACATTTTAGAAAGTTTAAATTTTTATTATTTAAAATTAATATAATGCTAAATGTACTATTCAATACGAAACATATTTTTAAATAAAAATCTCAATCTACGATTTGTAACTTAAGTTCGTTTGTAATAAATGATCCTACAGTGTTCAATATGACTTCCGTAACCTTAGGATCCTTTAGAATAAGAGGTAATAAAATTGCGGCATCTGTTATTTCAATATCTCTAAATGCATTAACAATTTTTTCACATAGCATTTCCTGTTGAGCTACAGTCAAATCATTACGAATAATTTCAGCAACCGGTCTGAATGAACCTAAAAACGTAAAAAATCTCAAAAAAAATTCATAACATTGCCGAAAGTTACCTGAGGTCATTCTATATGCTGTAACTCCTCCAGCCACAGCTCCTATTGCCAAACCGGGTGGTCCCAATAACTAAAATTAAAGTAGGTATATACCTATACAGATACACTAATTTTCTATTAATTTGGTCAAAAACTATCTACCTAAAGTATTAAGTTTAAGTTTCTATTATAATTATATTAAAATATAATAGGTAGGTAGTTAAATTCTTTTTTAAATATATTTTAAATAATCGACATAATATTCGACCAAAGAAACTAATTTAGGTTATATGAAATGAATCATGTTTGTATAAAAAAAAAAAGATACTTGTTGATAAAAATTTTCACCATTTTATTAAAAAAGAATAAATGCACTGAGAACGTGAGAACACGAACAGAAATGAAGTGACTTGTATTTTAAATTCGCTTTCAAGCGACTCATGAATAATTTGTTTTGGAATTTCGAAAGTAGCTATATAGTTCTAGTATTATTTAAATTACATTATTGACAGGTTATTGAAAAGGGGGGTTGGACATTTGTCCGCGATTTGTTTTTGTATCGCGGACATAAAAATGACATTTGTCCGCGATTCGAAATGTCTTTTGTCCGCCGCGGACAAATGACATTTTCCAAAATGTCATTTGTCCGCGATAAAAATTAATCGCGGACAAATGACATTTTGCAAAATGACATTTGTCCGCGAAGTTTTCCATACAAATTTCATCGCGGACAAATGTCCCGCGGACATATGTCGCGGCGCTATTGAAAAGCGCCAGCCTTAAAAAAATTCTATTATAAAATTCCGTTTTGATGAAAGTCAATACACATGGTTTCCACTTTCAATCGAATGGAAAGAATGATTTTACTTAGATTTTTATAATCGTTTGTAGGTAATTCATAATAACTCTGCTGAATAATATTCTATTTATTTGTATTATGTTTAGAAGCTAACAGAGTCGCCAACTCGGTATAAATTTCAATTAACTGACTGCCGAAAAAAATTATCGACTCCATCGTCTAATTTATTGAACTCTATCCAAAAATGACGTGTTCTGTTATATTAATTTTATTTTTTTCCTGAACTTTCTTTCTTTCAGTTTTTTCTTACCAATCCTCCAATGAACGAACTAGCACCACAAACCATTGCCCCTTTACATGATTGCTAAAATTAAATTTTTTTTTTATTATTATTTTTATGATTCCATTCAAAGCGTGTGTTTTCATTTTCTTATATTTTGTTTTTTGTACATAAATTATTCTCTACCTACTTTGACTGCAGTTTTCATTTGTTTATTTTCTGCCAAAATTGCGACAGCATCAAGCAATTCCCGTGTATTAATAACCATTTTAATGTTTTATAATTTTTAATAATTAAGATTTCAAAAATTATTATTTAACTTAGAATTAGCGAACTTCTGAACAATCTGAACGTGAACCTATCTATACAACAATTTATCATCAATTGAAATGAAAATACAAAGGTTACTCTCCAAGAAAGGTGAGATTTATTTCTTATTTATACAATAAACAATACGTCAAGTGACGTCAAGTGGCGCGCATTTATATATTTTTTTATTTCGGATGAAAAATAAAGTAAGGTAATATTTTTATATATATAATTGCTGCACAATGATATTTCGCAGATGTCGGAATTTTTTCTATAATTTTTTTTAATAAATTAAATATTTTATAGGAGCTCAAATAAAATTAAATTGGTACTTTTCCGTTAGCCGGGCGCTTTTTGCGGCGCAAAAAATTTTACGGCGCCAAAAATGTTAATGAAAACTTATGGTAATTTAAAATGAATAGTTTTTTCGTGTATTTTGCCTTGGCGCGCTTCGCGCGATGCGAATGGGACGGGGACTGTTGTGCAGAAATTTACAGGATACCCGTCCCATTCGCATCGCGCGAAGCGCGTCAAGGCAAAATAAATAAAATAAAAAAAAAAAGGTGCCCTAGGAGGTTCGGCAGCCGTCCCACACGAAAAAACTATTCATTTTAAATTACCATAAGTTTTCACTAACATTTTTCGCGCCATACATGTGCGCCGTAAAATTTTTTTGCGCCGCAAAAAGCGCCCGGCTAACGGAAAAGTACCATTAAATTTTATCAATTTTCATAGAAAGTTGATGGAAATAAAAATTTTATATGTTGTTTTAAATAAGTGAATACCATTAATAATTTTTATTTATTAAAGTGACCATATTTTGAACTTGACCTAACGAAACAGAATACATTTTTTTTTATTCCAAATCAAAGAAACTTAAATAATATTTTTTGGAATCTGAATAGAAATTAGATCAATCAAATCCTCAGCACATCTCTTTGTATATTTCGCACATTGTGAATTCTTCCCATCGTGCTCAGCTTTATAATATTTTAAAGAAATTCCTTCGTCTTCAGACGTTGATGGTCTATAAAAGAAACTATTGGAATCCTTATTTTATTCATTTTATATAATATTAAATACTTACGAAAGTATTACATGTAAAATACTCCCCAATACTCCATTATTTATATGAAAATCTATTTCATTGACTTCACAAATTATTTTCAATAAACAAGATTTTCCAGAATATCCAAATCTACGAATTAAAATCCTTTCAATTATAAATGTTCATATAAATGAAAAAAAATTTAAAACGAATGTTTATTTCAGAGAAATAAAACAAAGAATTTTATTGCTTTCTAATGCCATTAATAAATTTCTTGCCTTGATTTTTTTTCACATACACCTTCTATAATACTTTGAAGCTTATAACCGCGCATATATTATTATATAAAAACTCTCGGTGATTTTATTTTAATACAAACTAAGCAAGCATTATTAGATTGTCGACTTAATACTAAAATATGCGGTATAAAATAAAAAGGTTTAACTTTATACTTACACCTTTAATTTATCTTCAAGCATCTTGTAAATACGTTTTCTTGTTATTAATTTTTGAGCTGGTAAGCTTCGTTTCTTGGGGTAATTGGTTTCTTTATCAAAATCATAATTGTTTGATTCGGAATTATTTAGTTTAGAAAAACTGCGAACATTTCCTTCTTCTGCTAAGTTTTCAAACTAAAATTTACGAATAAAAATAGCAATTAAATAATAATGTAAGTATAGTATGTTATATTACGTTATAATCACATCAATAACATGTTATGTACATACCTTTGTTAGTGGTCCTGGCAAAAAGTCTGCATATTGATATGGTAGATTGTAATTAGCCTCAAAATTGTACGAAAGAAAAACATTTCGATTCGGGAGATCAATTGGGATGGCTATGGCGGCGAAAATCTTTAAATAATTAAAAAAGAACAACAACTTTAAATTTTCATTATTAATCTTAATTTTAATACACGCTTTTAGGGAACTAATAGTAGTTTTATATCTATTTTTTGTAAAATCATTAACTCGTCGTGAAAAATGTTATATTTTCCAAAAGTTAGCAGTGTTAGTTTTATTTTGGATTAATTACTACATAGTGTAATACTATGTCGTAACATAAATTACAAACTTTGAATGTCCTAAAATATTTGATATTCCAATTATTTTTAACAGATTTAATCATACATTTTTTTAAAATCGCTTACTCCTATTGTACTGCTATTGGGAAATAATAATGCTCTTTTCCGTCGGCTTTTAGTTTGATTGTTATGAATAACTGAAGCTAATTCAGTAACGTTAAGAAATAATATGACACAGTTAATAATTTTTCTCATTTCTTACTATAAATAATGATAACTCGCTAATGAAACTTTAAATTTATATTGTTAACATCTGAACAAAATACACTTTTAAACTTATGTTTATTTAACATCATGTTTTTATTTATTAAAATTATTCTCATTCTGAAACAATTTACATGTGAAAAGTTATTGAATTATTTATAACATTTTTCCACAGGTTAGGACCAAATAATTAAAATGCCTGCAAGAGCAACAATTCGCAGTATTACGTAACGTAACGTAAAAAAATTGGATGCAGCCGAATTTATAACATTACACAAAATTTTTAGTTACTTAATTCGAATATCGAATCATCACTATTATTGAAGTTGCCAATAACAACTATATTACGCAGTCTTCTGAACGATTAGGAGCAATTCTTAAAACTATACAAGAGAAATTGTTTTGATAAAATTTTATTCCTATTACTATTTAATTGAAAGACACACCAGAATTTCATAATTTTTTTTTATTACTAATACTACTTCCTACATAATTCTGAGCTAAATTTTATTACTATAGATACTACAATTACATCAAAATATTCACTTTATCTCAGTAAAGTACAGAAATCATATTAATCATATCATGAGGACAGTTTTTACTATATTTACTGCATTCCATATATTGGCCATCAAGTTCTGCAATATAAAATTCTTCTCCAATATCTTCAAACTCAGAATTTGATGGGCTAAAAATAGTACTTTATGTTAAACCAAAAAGAATTACAAACTTTCTTACTTTTCTCCGAGACGTCATCATATTATGTGCGACCCGCTTTTCTCTCGTATAAATGAAATGGTGTGTTTTTACTTACGAAAATATGATATGCAATATGCTGCCAAGAACTCCATTATTTTCACCAAGAGATGATTCATTAACTTCGCAAATGGCTTTCAGGAGACATGGTCTTCCTTGAAACCCAAATCTAGAATTAATGAAACAAAATTTCTCAATAACCTTCTCATTTAATTATTTGCTTCAAACGAAGTAAAGATAACAGTGAAACATTGAATTGTAGCTGCAACATTTGTATGCTTACCCCTTGAGTTTTTTTTCCAACATACCATAAATACTTTTTCTACTAATGAGTGGATATGGTAGTAGACTCCTCTTTTTTTCATAATTTATTTCCTTTTCCATAGAGACGCTGTTATTATTTTCCAAACTTCGAGAGATATCTTGAGCTAAATTTTGAAACTAAAATATAAATCTAATTTTAATGGGTTTTTTAATCACGTATATTTTTAATAACTTACAGGACTTAATACACCAGGAAAAATGTCTGGAAAACCTGATGGTAAGTTATAGTTTGCTTCAAAATTTACGGATACAAACACATGCCGGCTTGGAAGATTTATAGGAATAGCTATTGCTGCAAACATCTAATGAATTTAAATTAATATTTAATATTATTTTGAACGTATAACCAATATATATACTAAATTCATTGCCTCTTTGAACTTATTTTAATAAATTATAAATTAAACTCACGCCCATTGAACTGCCACCGGGAAACAATCCATAGCAGTGAATACAAAGAAGTTTATGAAAGAATAAAACAAAGAGAACTTCAGAATAAAACATCTAACAAATATCACTGTTAATCAATGTCTAAGATATCTAAGACTTATTTTAAGATATGAATTTTTTTTTAATTTAGATTCATTTAATTCAGTTAATCACGATTTTAATTTAAAACTAATATTGACCCAATTATCTTGGTCCGTATATAAATTAATTATAATACTGTAGTCATAAAATTTGTGTACCAACTTAGATAATTCACGTTTTGATACAATATGCACCTGTACTCCTGTAGTAAAACGTACATCGATTATATTGTATTTATCTTATATTCTTATGTATGAAATAAACACTAATAACGAGTATTTTAGATATAGTCGAAATTTTGAAAACACATAGTATTCTCTAATTTGAAAGTATATATTGAAGCAATCAACAGAAATTACAAATATTTTTACCTCACAAGTATTACAATTACATATATACATTTTCGAAGTTCCAACAGCATGAACTATAATAATTAAAGATGCCTACAAGAAATATTAACTTGGATTTCTACATATTATGAATACATATTTTAAATTAAATATCTTAAATAAAATGGTATCTTTTTGTGATAATATTCAAGTTTGTAACAGAAAGAATCTGAAGTTCAGAATGTTTACATAAAAAATTAATATCAAATATTTTTTCTTATTTTATTATTGTTACATTCATATTATTACTAATTATTTATTTTTTGCTTTATAATGAACTGATATTATGTCAATCATATCATAGGGACATTTGGCATTATATTTATCACATTCTAAATTTTCTCCGTCAATTTCTGCTTCATAGTATTCTTCAGAAATATTCTCAGTTTCCGATGTTGATGGTCTAAAATGCTCAGAAGAATATTTATTCCAAAAAAATTATTATAAATGAGAAATGAACTTACGAAAAAATAATGTGCAAAAAACTTCCCAAAACTCCATTATTTTCACTAATTGTTGATTCATTCACTTCGCAAATAACTTTTAAAAGGCATGAATTTCCAGGATATCCAAAGCTAAAATAAAAGTTAATTTGTCATATTAATATTTCCCGTTTAATATTCAGATACTATTAATTTCACTTTAGCAATCCTAACCTTTCAAGTTTCTTTTCAAACATATCATAGACATTGGCCCTTGTAATCAAAAATTGTTTAGTACTACGCTTATTTGTGAAATTTGTTTTCTTATTTGAATTGTAGTTTTCTTGATAGAGACCTGAACTATTTTCCAAAAGTTTAAAATAATTTAAATTTCGAGCTCCGTCTTCAGCCAGATTCTCAAACTAAAAGAATACGTATTTTGTATTTTTTATCATATTAGTATAATCATAGATTAAGAATACAGAAAGATGGGAAGCTCATACAACATTATTTTTGGTATTTTTATGTGAATGTTTAGTAAAACAAATTAAAATACGGTATTCTTAATCTATGGTATAACATACCTTTATGAAAACAAATTACCTGCGATAAAGGACCTGGTATAGCATCTGTATATTGAGTTGGTAAATTATAATTTGCTTCAAAATTTACGGATAAAAACACATTACGATCCGGAATATCTAAGGGTACAGCAACTGCAGCAAAAATCTATAAAATAAATTTATTTGCAAAATAAAAGAATAGGATACAGCCTTGGGAAACCACGATCCAAGTGAAACTTTTTTGTTATTGTTGATTTACTTATTCTGAAATTACGTCCCTAAAAATATCAAAACAAATCCTAAAAAAGTTTCACTTTAATTATTTAACGCTTTTATTTATAATGTAAACATGAACTTAGAACTTAACATTGTGAATAGTTAATTGTTGCAAATGTTTTCAGTTTGCATATTTAATAAAGGTGTACATTGTACTATATTTTTGACGATTAGGAACTTCTCATTAATGCTGCTTTCGTTAATCCACTATCAAAAATAAGTTTTTCTTACAATCACACAAGCTTGAATATTAGTTTTTTTTTTCGTATAGTACATTAGTAAAACAATTTAACAAAAAAAATTGTTAAGCTTTCTATCTTGACATTATACATTGATTAAGGATACTAAAAGGATTATCAATTTTGTGTGTTATTAATCAATGTCCATATTTAACTTACACCCATACCACTATTCACAGGAAACAAGCCTCCATAACTTAACCGAAAATTTAATTCTAATAAAAACAATAATATTGAAATTTCTAAAGAAACCATATTTTTAGAATGAACGAAACAATGTTGTTCTTAATGATGTTCTTATATATATTTCTTCACAAAAAAAACTAAAACAAATTATTTTTAAAAATATTAACTTCTTTTTATATACATAATATGTTATTTAAGTTTTATTGAACAATCACGTATTTTATAAATAATACTTAATTAAGAAATTAATTTTTAATTCAAATATTAATAAAATTAAATTTAAATTAATTTTTCAAAGTCATGAAAATGTTGTAAAAAGTATTTTACATAATAAATTATGATTTGTGAAATATTAGATAATAAGTAATAATCTGGCTGTATTAAGCTATGCTGAACTTTTCCTTCTGAGAACATTTTTCTCCATTATTTAAAATTTATTTTCAAACAATTATTTTTGATATAAAATCCAGCATATTAAATTTACATTTTGAATAATTATGACAATTCGATTCTAAACCATTATATTCTGCCAAATAAAAATTATTAGAAATGAATTCATTTTTAGATGTACTTGGCCTGAAAATACAAAAAAAATACAGAAACATGTATTTTATTATGTTTTCACAAAACATTAAATATAATAATTGATAAAAAGAGATTCTTAAAAATATATATACTTTTTTCACTTACAAAAACAATACTTTCATTATCGAGCCAAATACGCCGTTGTTTTCATCCAATGATGATTCAGCCACTTCACAAATTAATTTGAATAAGCAAATTTTTGAAATTTGCAATTTTTCCAAATGTCCCATAAATGATTGGTATAAATTATTTCTTGTGTACAGTGATCTGGTAGTTCGGAAATTTACCAACGTTACATTATTTTTACTATTTACTTTTTGAAAATTCCACTGAAATATAATAAAAAAAATTTAGGGATTGATTAGGTTTTTTTTGAAAAATTTTTTAAAAAAATTGAAATACCTATAACATATTTTTTAGTTTAAATGTGAATATACTACAGTGAAGAATATACTACAGTATTTCGTTGTAAAATTAAATATACGTTCCGGCTTAAACAGTATCGCCTGTATATCATAATCATTCTGAGGAAAATATTAATTACACAAAAAAGTAGATGAGGATTTTTTTAAACCAAAATTTCATATAATTGGACTGTGATATAAAAGTCATAAAGGTTACCGAAAGATGTCAATTAAGAGAATTCTATCTGTACAAACTAGCAAACCAGTAAATATTTTATTAATTTCCAGAACATTTACCTTATCAAGTAAATCCCTGTGAGTTTCATTCCAAGGCAATCCAAAATTTGCTTCCAAATTAAATGATAAAAAAACATTTCGATGTGGTAGATCCAAAGGTGTGGCAATGGCAGCCAAATACTTCAAAATTAAATTTCTAATAAATTTATAACTTATAATTAAAAATTATATATTTTTGTAATCTTTTTATAGAGCAATTATAATTTGTATACTTTTACTAAATACATTTTTCCTCGTAAATCTATATCTGGTATTGGCACTAAAGAGTTAATAATATAAATGGTTGATAAATGAATGAATTTTTTTTTTCAAAATTCTGCTTTTCTAAATAATTTAATTGAATATTCCATTTTTATTGAATAATTAATTAATTACTGCAAGACCTATGCCAAATCAATGAACGAAACAACTCGAAAAGTTAAATATCTCTCATTTGTCATATTAACTTATTATCATCGACTATTTCTAATTGCTATCTATAATTTGCACAGATTCGTAAAATATTTTTTAAAAGTTATTATTTTTGTTTTATTTTATTATTTAAAATATTATTTACCCCAACTGAACTTCCGCGAGGAAAAACAACACTCCTACGCTGTCGAAAACAATTAGAAACATGATTTAAAATTAAAACCATTATGACTTTATACAAAACTTTACGATTCATATTCCTTTCAATGTTTAATTGAGACTATTGTTTTCAGTTAAATGCAAAAAAAAAAAAAGAAAGTTAAAATTATCATGATATTTATTATTTATGCATTTGTAAAAAAAAATCCACAATATGGTATAACGATTAGAATGTACACTATGGTAATATGAACTGCACTATATATATGAGGCAGAAGATAATATGCAAGAACATAAAAATTAGTTAGATTGGTCTTTCAGAAGATTACTACAAAATTTTGCTCTATTCAGCTTATAGGGTTTTAATTGAAGTTAAAAGATTCACATATTAATTCAATGTTTTACTTATGAACGTACATGAAAACACTTTTCTTAACAATTTTATGTCTAAGTGATGATTACATTAATCTAAAAAATAATATAATATTATGATGTATCTATCTACATAAAACATATTTAACGGTAAAATAAAAATATTTTACGAAAAATTCACACTAAAAAATAATTTTAACACTTTATAATAATGTGTTAATTGAAACTTCACTCTAAATTTATTATTGAAACTAATTGAATATGCATAAATATCATTATATGATCATTATATGTAAAGAATCCGATGTTTAATAAGTTCTAGAAGTGGTTTCAAGAAATCGAATTCTTATCCACTTGTCCTTAGTATTTTTGACCCTTTTGAGCTAGTTTATTGATTTCAGTTTTTCTTGAACCATTAGGTATCTCGATTACTCCATTTTTCGATATTAATGTAAATTGCAGATCATTATATTATATTGTATGTGTTAGCTTTACAAGTAATACAAACTTTTAGGTAATGAAAAAAAATGGAATATCAAACTTTGGGAAGATGCAGTGAAAGTCTCAAATTATGAAGTATAAAGTGTTATCGATTGTACACACAAACGTATGATGAACGTGTGGATCTAGGACTTTACTTTTTTAAATCTAATTTAAGGTCCGAAATTTCAAAAAATTCGGATGATAGTGTACCGCATCCTCTGCTATATACAATAAAATGATTAAACATTTCCTCTTTTAAGTGTGTAACCAAAATAATATTAAAAATATGGCAATTAAGAGGAAGAAGAAGAGTGAAAAAGTATTAGTTTTTAAAAAATTTTAAATGGCACTGTACAAAAATTTATCAATGTTATAATAATTGGAAAATTTTTTATTTTGTAGTAAGAAAATAATGTTAAAAAGTATATTCAAATTATTTATCATTGTTAATTTATTCAAAAATTCAAAAAATCTTAGACAAGAACGAACGCTAATTTATCCACCGGCAGTTCCTACATGGGCTCAGGTACGTATTGAATACAACCAAAAATTGTTATTTAACAAATAGAAAGTTAACTTGACGGTTTTTTACTAGATTGAGTTTTTAGGCTATATTGGACCAACCGGTCTAATATTTTTGAATTGTATTCGGGTTTGCACTTTCTAATTCGTTTATATTTAACTTAAAGACAGGGTTAGTAAATATTAACTTGGATGCTAAAATATTTGTTCACTTTAGAAACCGATTGGAAGTCAAAAACACAAACCTATTTTGTAAAATTAGCTTAACTAGCTTTTTTTTTAAATTTTGATTTTTTTTTTTTACAGTTTATTTACGGATTTGGTATTCCATTAGAAGGAAGTCTTGAGAGTGTTACCTCTGGATGGGTTGTGAAAATAAATTATGTGTTACCGACAAATCTTACAAATTTAAATCCATTGAATTTCATGCCACAACCAGTAGCTCGGGAAAATGCCGAACAAAATCTTACGTTAAATGGTAATTATATATATAATATTTTAAATTTATACATTATTGCACACACAATACAAAAAATAAGTGGCCAACGATGATGTTAGCTCTTGCTATTCAAGTCTGATTACTTCTATGTTAAATAAATTTTTTTTTCAATTACAGAAAACTTAATACAAACCCAGGATGTTTCACCCAAATATATATTCAGTCAGAAATTACTAAAATATAGATGGGCATTTTACAAATGTCTGGAGGCTATTATTGAAAGGTGAAATTGTAAATCAATGAGCTAAATAAATTAAGGTGTGGAACGAATATTTCCACCTTTAGTGCATTAATTATCATAATTACCTAATAAACTTGTATATTAAGCTATGTGAAAATATTATTTTAAAGCTTCGGTTAATTTTTTAGAATGGGATATCCAGGTCGAAATTGCTTGCTGAGAAGTATTTGTGAAGCATCTGAAACATCATTTCATTATCATAGTGGAATACTAGGTGAACTTGTTCATATTTTAATGACGTAAGTTTAAGATTTTGAATTTATAATTATTAATGTAGTGACGATGTAAATTTAAAAAATATTTTTTTTTCTTTATTTAAGACCATCTACATCAAATGACGACATGAGCTATAAAGCAAGAAAAAAATATTTTTATGCAGAAAAAGTTGGTAAATCCGGAGCTTCTTGTGATAAAATTTTCGACAAATGTAAGGATTCAATACTAGAAAAATTTTCTGAAATTGTATTTGGTTGAAATTTTTATATGTTAAAATAAAAAATAAATTTTGCTTTAATAAAAGTTATTTTTAATAGTTGGATATTTTAAATTCGTCTCCAGATTATTGTTAGAAAAGATTGTTAATGGTAAAATATTTGTGTGACTTTTATCAGTCTTAATCACAGAAAAATATTTCAAGTAATGTATATCTATGTTAAGCTAATCAAGTATTTGAAAATGTTTTTAAACCCTATTCGAGTAACCTGTAACTTAGTAACAAAGCTTATAGACTTAAGAGATAAATTTTAAAAAATTAGAAAATAATTATAGAATTATATTGCATAGTATAATAACAATTAAATAGTATCAAATGAATAAAATTTTGCGTAAATAAGCAATATTAGTAAGATTAATAAAAGCTTATATAATGGGCCAGTGTAAGGAGAATCAAAGAACGCTCGGCTCTCTTTTATTTTAATTAGATTTACCTTTCATAATTAAATTCACTTCTTTACAAGCAGAAATCAACATATTTTTTTTGTGTTCTGTTAACTATGCTATAAATAAATATTAGATAAAAATGTTCTTTGATTATATGAAAATTTTCAAATACGAAAAGTACTCAAGTTAAGCCTCAATCCCTAAGCGAATAACATGATACGATTTTTTAAACCATGAACTATGTCTTGAAATAGAACCATTTATGATTTGTTCCGCCCAATCTAGAGCTAATTAATATGGCATTCAATCCTTTAGTTCTCGTTTATCAAATTACATCTTTAAATGCAGTAAAAAGTAACTTTTTATCATTTTCTCTCACGAATTTTCCTAAATAAAATAAAAAAATTTACAAACCGATATTCTTTTGAGTTATGTCGATTCAATTTATATTCAATAAATGCAATAAATTGAGAAATTCCATTATTAAATAGAACTTTCTATATATAAAAAAGTTTACAACTCAATAATTATTAGCCCGTTATGTGATTAACGTAATTTGCATAAATTGCGAATAGATAAAAAAAAAATGCATCATTCAGTTAGTTAAAAACAATTATTTCAAATGGAACATTTTCTTTACATTGGAAATTTTTTATTTTTCATAATAAAATTTAAATTTATTTCTGGATTTCTCATATTTCCACAACAAGTTCCAACAAGACACCAAGTAAAATTTATTATTAAAATAAAATATCGTTATTCTACGTTATTTTTAGCAGTTTTTGTAATATGTGTTCGGGAAATCTCTTTAAAACTATTTTATTGAAAACTTCGATCTTAAAATTCATTTTAATTTTTTTTTTTAATTATTATAGTTTATAGCCGGCATTGGTATACCAGCTGATCTACAATTAGAATCTGTTGTAACTGGATATGTTCTGAAAGCAGAATTTCATTTACCTTACAATGCAACAGTATGGAGAACGAATCCAATTTTCGGAGAATATAAGAGACATAAAAGATCATTGGAATATTTACCAGCAAAAGAAAATCAAAAGGATTTAGAAGAAAAATTGAATAAATTTCGTTATAATGTTTATGAAACGATTGAAAATATTATTTCTCAGTAATAAAGAGAAAATTTTAAATAATTTTTAAAATGAAAATTAATTATGACATGAAAATTATTTTTTAGAATGGGATATGATGGAAAAAAGTGTCTCCTACAAGCTATTTGCCGTCAATCGCAAATGAAGTTTGCAAATGATCATTCTGTGTTTGAAGAAATAATGCATATTTTATTCACGTAATTTTATATAATTTTTTTTTACTAGTTAATCCAAATTACTCGGGTTTTAGATTACTCGGATATTCGAGTAATTTATGTCTACACAACCCGAGTAACTCGAGTCTCGGGTAAAAATGAATAAAAAAAATAACTCAATTTTTTTTTTTAATTACGTGGTTTTATTTGGTTAGCTCTGAAATGAATTGAATTTATTAAAAAAAATATAAAAAATAACTAAATATGAAACATGTAATTAAAACTATATCGTATTTAATTCAATGATTTAGTTTTGGAATTAAATGAAAAGAAATATAAAAAAATAACTAAATATGATACATGTAATTCAAACTTTCATATTTAATTTAATGGTTTTACATATTAGATAAAAAATAGTATTTAAGGACTACAAGACCATTTAAAGTATTCGTTTTCATTTGAAAACGTAGTTTTTTAATGAAATTTGATGCTACTGAAAACACCCTCTCACTAGCAGTTGAAGTTGGTGGGATTTCTTGGTATAATTTTTCCATATGCTCGCCTCGTTTGCAGTGATCACAATTAAATAGTTTTAGCTCTCGCTCCAATAATAAGAATTTTGATAAAGAACCTTCATAACACTCATAATTGTTTTTTGCAGTTCATTATACGCAGAATGTTCCAATCATATCTGCAGTATTTTTTTTCCAAAATTGATACTTGATATCGGTTACAATTTTTTCGAGTAGTCGAGTACTCGAAAATAAGATAAAAAATTCGAGTACTCGGGTACTCGATAATCGGCATTGGATTCTCTATTTTTTACCTACTTTCTTTCAGGTGGAAAAGATTTTACAAAATGTTGCAGTTACGTTATAATTATGCTATGTTATGTTATAGATAGTAAATAGTTATTTTATGTTATTCTCACTTTTAAAAACAGCGTGTCAAACTTATTAACGTTATTGAATATTCATTATTTTTCGCAAATAAAATAATAATTCTATTTTTTAGACCATCATTGACTTCTGATGAAATTCAAAATGATAAAAATCTAAAATATATTGAAGCTGAAAATTTTGAAAGTCATAATAATTGTGAGAAGAAATATCCCAATTGTAAGTTTTCATTATTAGATTTACTTTCAGTAGTATTTTAAAAATTGAAATGTATATTGAATTTATTCAAAAATTTATATGTATAATATCAGAAAATTAATCAATAAATCTGAATATTGACTATGTATAAGATTTTTAATTTTAAATTACATTTTGTTGATTCGTAAAGTTTACGAAAAAAATATATAAATCAATTTAATTCTAAGATTATTTTTAATTTGAGGTGTTAATTAAAGATTCAGTTCGTTTCATAAGGTTTATTAATTTTAATACTTATGTTGAAATTATATTAATAATATACACTGTTAAAAATTGATATATTTATTCATTTACCTTAGAAAAAAACGTACATGCCTTTCAGATTCTTGAAATTTATATTATTGAACATAAACAGATTCAAAAATAAATCTATTGTACTTTTAGTCAATTTAAGTATTTTTTGAGATCTTGGTATGTATATAAGTATAACCTTAATAAGAACAAAAATTACGTCATACATATGTACCATATGTAGAAATTCCATTTTTTAGAGTGGCATATTTAATTAATTGTTAAATTCTATAAAATGAACTAAGTTTTTGATAAAAATATTCTTGTTTCATTATTCAAGAAATAAAGTTAATATGAATTTGTTCATTTCTAATATACTACTAATAAGCTTTTTAATACAAAATTCCATTGAAAATATTGAAAAACGATATTTGTTGTTCCCACAATTTTCGTCAAACCTTTTTCAATTTGTTTTTGGTTTTGGTACTCCAGTAGATTCAATAGATGAAAGTTTAACATTTGGTTGGATTGTTAAAGTAAAATACGAATTACCAACAAAAGCATCAGATTTTTCCCCTGAATATTTAAATCCAAGGCCTATAAATACTGCACGTAGAATGCCAGAAAACGATTCGAATGGTAGGCATACTATTTAAGGGAAATTTCATATTATTTTGTTTAATGGTATAATCTTTTAAAAGGATATTCAAAGGAATATTTACCAAAATATCGATGGATCGCTTACAAATGCATTGAAGCTTTATTCGAGAGGTAAGTAAAAAATAAATTTAATTAAATCAAGGACGAAGAATTGGAGAAATGTCGATAAAATACCGAATACAGATTTGAAATATGTACATTGTATTAATTTGTCATGTTTTGAGCTTTGTTTTCTTATGTAAATGTAAAATTGTGCTTTTTGTAAAATTTTAATAATAGCTTAATTTAATTTTTATAAGCCTTAAATACTTTAATGTCGGATCGGATCGAACTCAAGACCTTCACTTTTTCCGTAAATATTATAAAACTTTTACTTTGAATTGAAAACCTAGAAGAACTTGTTCTTTTTTTTTAGAATGGGTTATCCAGGTAAATATTGCATGTTAAGAAGTATTTGCGAAGCAGCGGCTACTAAATTTCATTATCAAACTGGAATAATTAGTGAAATATTACAAATTGTTATGTCGTAAGTTTCCTAACAGGTTGTATACATATTAATAAAATATTTAGTTTTTTCAATAAATTCTTAGACCTTCATCGACAGCAGATGAATTAAATTATTATCAAGGAAATATATACTTGTATGCAGAAAAGATGGGAAAATCTGGTGCACCATGCAATAGAGTATTCAAAGATTGTAAAGATTCAGTATTAGAAAAATTTTCGGAAATTATATAAGGAATAATAATAAACAAAATTATCATAGAACAATTTATGAAAAATTTAATTAGACCATTTTTTGAGCCAACAAGAAAACATGTTAAGCTCTTCGCAAGAATAACAATTTTTTTTTTAATATATATATTTGAAATTGTGGAACGAGTACGAAGTTTGTTTGGCACATGTTGATTTGAAATATTTTCGGACACACAATTTCTTCAGATGATCTAATCTTATCTTTTGCATTCACTTTCCGAGCTCATTAGACTTTGCATAAAATTTACCTAAACTACAGGTTAATTTTTTTCTGTGCTTGATTAGAAAGAAAACATAACTACAATAATTACATCAATATAATAATGTTCAAAACATCTCTTATTCTTTTTAATTTGTTTGTATAAAATTACAAATATCTATATTATCGTTTTTATGACATAAACTTGTATTATTTTAGAATTAAAAACTAAACACTTTCAATATAATTATATTTATTATAATATATTTATTTAAAGCTGTTTTAAAATTAATGAAAACTAAAATCACGCACATAATATTGAAATTTTAAATAAAATATTATTCTTTAAAATAGACTTTATCCTTATTAATTTATATCTAAATACCCTAAATTAAATTATTTTTAGAATTTATTCTAGACAGGACAGGCTAAACAATATTATTATTTACAATTCGTGTTTAAAAATTAACTGATAAAGAGTTAATCTAAATTATATCAAGCTCAAAAATATTACTACGCAGTTGAAGACGATAATCATAATCTCTTTTTAACTAATTGTATGGAAAATTAATAATACTTAAATAAATTATATTGCTTATAGTTTAATGATCTATCTAAAACTATGTTTAAAAAAAATTCTGAAAATAATTTTTTACTTAACATATAACCTGGAAGTATATGTTTAAAATTTAATAGATATAATGAAGTCCCAGAACAGGTTTTGTAGACAGAAATCTTACTATTTGATTTTGACAATATCCGTTCATGGTAAACAATTTGCTTTTGAATGAAATCTAGATTAGATTATTGAGTACTACATTGGGCCTATGCTTATAAATTTTGACTATCTTATTTACTAACTAAATATTTAAGATTGTGATTGATAAACTTAATAAAATAAATATTCTAAAAACTACTAATGAACTAGAGACGTTTTTATTGTTACTATTAATCTTAGAATTTTTTGAATTAATTTTACTATTATTGCTATTTTTATATGAATGTTCTATCTCATTTTCAGATACATTTTCATTTGATGTATTTGGATTGATTGTCGTCGTTGTTATTTGTGTTGTTACCGTCGTTGTACTCGAAGTTAATTGAGATAATAAAAATTGTTCATTAAATAGTTGCTCGTTTTTACCACTTAATTTTGAAATTACAACTTCTGATGGAATTTGAATATATTCTGATGGATCGCCTAATCTCATACTATGTTGTCTATGGTGATTACCATTTCTTCCAAATGGTGGAATAACTGATGGTTCGATCGAAGAAAGTAAAAGGCTACCATCAGTTGGATTTACAGAACCGTATTCTGTTGAATAATGCATTGCGTTCGCCTTCTGGTGTCTTTGACTAGGTTGAAAATATTTCATTTGTTTTTGAGAATTCTCACAATAACCAATTTTATTTATTTCCATTCCGTGACGAAAAGGTTCCAAATTTCTCTGACAATGTTCACCAGCTTCTTTAATAAAAATTTGCTTTTCATTTTTGATACCACCAACAAAACATTCGTAAACACCAACATCTAATCTTTGGGTGTAAGTATATACTAAGCCATTTTCTTGCCATTGGCCCAAGCATCTATATTTTCGTTCTTCGTAAACCTCTTCGTAACCACATGCAGTTACTTGATAATACATTGTATCTTCGGAAGTGCATTCAGACGATAATTTTGCACAAAGCATTGGTGCATCTGGTATAACACCAGTAAATTCTCCACTTACAGGACACGCTGAATATTGATACTGATCAGTTACTCGCCCTTGTGTCAACCAATTCTCTTCGTCAAAATGAACTTCATCACAAATATCAGATGTGTGATCTTTTGACAAGTGCTGTCCCACTTGAAATTCAATAATATTCATTCCACGATATTTGATTTTCAAACAAAGATATGATTCTTCACCACATTGCGTTCGGCTGTAAACTAAAACGTTTCCCGTTTCATTGAAGTCTCTCTGTTTTTCTACACATTTAATTGTGTACGCTTTGAAAGAGCTCTGATCTCGATATATTAAAGTATCATTCTTAACAGTCACATGCTCCCAATTACCCTGCATCCAATCAGGGAAATTGCAAAACTTAACATAAGGCCAAATTGGCTCATCATTTGGATATAAGGTTAATGATTCTGTGTATTGAACATCATTTTCATTTTTACTATTTTTAATGGCTGCGCATGTCGAATCTTTACTAAATAAAATCGATACAACACCCGTTTGAGTATTTTCAGAATAGACCTTGGAGAAAAAGAACAAAAAAATAATTGCATTGCATTGTAATAAATTTGGAAATTGTATTTTTACAATAAAAATACTTACAGCACAACGATATTGTGGACCTAGACTACCCTTTCCTACTTTTGCGTTAAATAATGCTAAATATTTTCGCTTATCAAATCCTACCCAATGTCCCAGGCATTCAAATGTTATTTCTAATTGAGAAAAATAAATACAGCAATAAACTTAATGCCATTTCTAATTTTAATAAATGAATATTATTTAATTACCATGATTCTCAAAGGAACATTTTTTGAATCGCAAATTCATTGCCGAACCAGATGGGCAGTTATCCAACTCCGAATCTAATGTATTACATTCAACATTATTATCTTCACTATTCTCATTTCCACTACTGTACAAAAGATGGTAACGACCATTGATAGGACAATACTCTTTTCGAATAATATCACCATCAAATTCAAGATGTTCTGAAAATAAAATAAATTTACAATTTTTTCGTAACATTTTATTTTTCCATTTTGGTTTGTAGATGCATGTACTTACTGTATAAAATAATTTCGGTATATTTATTTGGATCATTAAATATTTTTTCGCTTGGGCATGAAGCTAACGCTTTTTCTTCATTTGCATAACATTTTGATATGTAATCCTTGTCGGTGGTTAAAACTCTCAATATATTACGTGACACTAATTTTAAATTAAAACAACGATAACATGTTGTTTCTTCAGAACTTATCATTAATATAACATTATTATTAATCCGGCGATGACAAATACCTAAAAATATAAATGAATGAAAACATTATTATATTCTGTTGTTATTTATATTACAATAATACATAATTTCGTTTTAGTTACATTATAAAAAAAAAATTTTATTTAGGTATGTACATGTAAATATTTTTTAAATAATTTTAAAATATGAAGATATTATTCAATTTGTATGTAGATTTACTTAATTTAAGACATAAAAGAATTTTTATTGACTAAAAAATATATTAATTTTCAGAATTTTATTACTTAAAACTGCAACTCTTTCATAGATTTACATACGGTGTTAAGATTTATAATGAATTCTATTCTTTATAAAAATTGTTAAACTATAATAGTACACAATTTAATAATCTTTAAATATACATCAGTATGGCTAGGGTTTCTGAAACTCGACCATTTTCGTAAGCTCGAGCCTTCAAGCTTTTTGTATAAGGAGGATCTGGTAGCTCGAGCCACCCGAGCCTTCTTAAAAATAAAATACATATGAAGAAACAATGGCATAAAAAATCCAATTTCAGTGCATAAAGTTCAACTTTACTCTTCTAATTTAATCATTATTAACCCTTTACAAAATTATAAAAATAACACTAAATATTGCAAAAGTATTAATTATTAAAGTCACAAAACATTATGAAATATAAAAACAAAACATTATAAATTAAAAAAAATAAATTATAAGTTAAAATTGACTGTGACTTATATGATTGAAGTGAAATATTTCCATTTATACACTTTTCTGTTCAATAAAATAAAAAAAAACAAAAGTAAAATGTAAAACATTAAAAATTCTGAGCTCGAGCCACTAGCAGATAAAAACTCGATCTTCATTCAAGCCAAAACAGACGAGCTAGGTCGAGCTTTTTGGATCGAACCGGCTCGATCCAAAAACCCTAAGTATGGCTTCACTTACAGAACACCAGATTTTTAAGTCACTATATAAATTAGACATATTTCAAATCAATTTGCAGAATTATATTATAATGACTAAACTAACTTATAAGCAAATTCTTTATTTTTTTTTTTTAAAACGATTCATTTTGATAATGTTTTACATTTTACTTCATTCAACTTCAATTAAGATTATATCAATATTACCATTGAGTAATAATATTTATAAGAGGGACAGAATTCATACAAGTAAATTTTTTTCAAAAATTATGACAATATTTTGAATGTATTGAGTTAAATTTTTTAACTCAAATGTTTTTATTCTTAATTTTATTATTTTTATTATTGTTTTAAGAATAAACACATTTGAGTATTAAATTTTTATTTAATACATTGAAAATATTGTCATCATTTTTGAGTTATTTGAAAAAAACATTCTGAAATTTACTTGTATGAATTCTGACCCTCTTATAAATATTATTACTCTATGATATTACTTACCCCAGATAGGAATTGAATCTTCAGTTATATTAATTTGACTATATTGAATTTGATTTCTAGCGACAGCACCTTGTGTCATATAGGTACCTTGAAGTTCTGCTGAGAAATAACACGATCCATTACCTGAAAATTAAATAAATATTTACAATTCATAAAAAATAAACGTTCTGTACTAAATGTTCATTCTACAAAACTATAGTATCTAAAAATAAAATTTTAAATATACTATTCACAATTTTGTAAATATTTATCTTTCCGAATAATTTTTCATATTTTTCTTTGACTCCCCCGAATCACCGAATAAAATTAAATGCGCAGTCAAAAAACTGTTTTTTAAATTTCCACAATAATGAAAATAAATTCCACATTTATTCAATTCACTGAATTTGCTTCAATTTGCTTCCAGCTCAAAGTGAAACATGAAATTAATAAAATCTTCGATATATCTAAGAATAACATGGAAATTTTTTTACCTATATTCTATATTGCAATAAGTAGTTAGGATTCTCGAATTCTTTGTTATAGTTAAATAAAACCGGATATGTACAATTATGTTTTTCATAAAAAATATGTAAAAACATGAAATAAAAAATGATTGCATCGTTGCTTTAAATAATTACCAATTTTATGTTCTGGAATTTTTATTTTTAATCCCCAACTGATATACCTTTATTTTTATATATTTCCAAAAGTTTTATTTCTTTGAAATCAGTATTATAAACCACAATGTTTTCAAAAAAAAAATAAAAATAAACGTAATTAAATACTTTATTTTTTTGTAACAAAATTCTTTTGCAATTTTATTGAACAGGTAATTCCCTAAAAAAAAAAAACAATCTTACGCAGCAGACATGAAAAAAAAAAGATTGTGAGTTTTAAATTAACACAAAATATCAATTGAACCATAAAATTAGAATCTTAAATTTCCCTTAAAAAAAAAATTTTTTTTTTAAGCGCCCTAAAATTTAAAATATTTATTTTACCTTGTAATGCAAGTATGTATTTTTAGATTTTCTGTCCGTCGCTCGTGATATGACATTAAACTGTCTATTGTCCATTACTTTAATACAATTTATTTTTTTGAAGTTTTATAATGTTGTTTTTTGATAGTAAGATTTTATGGTGAAGCTTAAAGGACAGGTTAATGAAACAATTCAAATAAATCTTTTTAAGATTTCTAAAAAAATATTATAGGTCTTAAGAAGATGTTTATACTTAAACGCTTCACCTTTGCGAAATTTATTAGAATCATGAATTATTTATTTTTAGCAATTTTTATTTGCCAAAATTTTAACAAATTTAAAAAAAAAAATAAAAGATTACTAAATTCTATAATAGGTACGTCATTTTGAATATGAATATTATTTACTTGCAACGTTCTTACTTTCACTATGTGGTTATTTATGTATAGTAAACTAACATAAATTGGAATAAAAACATGGAAGTGATAGATTTGTAGATTTTTTTTTTAATATTATGTTTCCATGTTTTTATTTTCGATACATTTATTAAATTACTATGAGTGAATGAGCGCAAATTTTATTATGTCATGATCATGAAGTTCCTTATGATATTATAGTGTGCTCTGTGTGCATAATATGCATTATACACTAACTAACAAAAACATTTTTGAATTTATATTATTGGTTTGAATAAAAATCATTATTGCTTCACAACCTAAGCAAATTTCATATCTTACTTCTCAAAACAAAATATTTTTCTTCAAGCAATAAATAATTCATGCTAAAGTTACTTTTGAAAAATGGATTCTAAAAAAATTACGAATTTACTTCTTCTAATCTTCGCCAATCAGTACAATTTCTTCTTCTTCTAAATATCTGTCATATATATTGTTGACTATTATTTTGTCAACTATAGAATAATATTGACTATCCCAATATACCATCGCGCCAGTTCGCAAAGAAATGTCAAGTATTTGTACTGGCATGGGCGTCGATTACTGAACCGGCCTACAAGTTCACTCATAGTTAACATATTTTTGGCACACCGGCTTAAAATATGCCTCCGACTTGTTTGTTAGTTTTGAAACTGACCTGAACACCAATAAACAGGAGTTTGTCCCGGCCGCCAGTTTTAAGGTCAGCTGAAAAGACCAATTTAAATTACCGACTTTTGTGTCGGATATTGAACTATGTTCTAAGTCGAAACAAATATTTGACCTCGCAGTCTATCTTATTTTTGAGTGTAGGCGACTTATTACGGTAATCTTTCTCTTCAAACAGTTACTGGTTGTACATAAATGTCAGTTTACGTAAAGCTGACACAGCGTCAGTTATTTGTGTACAAATAACTACTATAAATTGCTTTATTATATGTTGGTAATTCAAAGAAAATTGCTAGGCGTACATAAGCGCCAGTATATAGACATGGTAACACCGCCATAATTATTTGTTATTGTTTGCTATTATTGACATTTAGTTTCATATAATTTTCTACTGAAAGAGTTTAAATTGAATAAAATAAATAAAAAAAAATTAAGAAAATAAATAAAAAATAACAAAAAAGGTAAGTTTATTTTTTTTTATTTATATTTTATTTAATTTTTTTTTAGATAAACAGTAAGAGCCGTCTTTTGAAGAATTTCCGGGAATTCGTTGTTTGGGGAGGTCGGCGTGCGTAATTACAGTTTCCTTGAACCTCTCAGAATGGGCTGAAACTTGGAGGGGGGGGGGTAGAGGCGGTGTCAAACTCCCAAAATTCTTGGGGTAAAGGCCCCGTTTTGGAGATATGACCCCCCAAAGTTATCATAAATTTTTCTATGGGAAATTTTTTTTTCATAATTTTACAAAAAGTTAATCTTTGTACAATGTACATCATATCTTATGTCGAAGATCTCGAAACAAATCGTTTAATGGCTTAAGGTAGACAAGCAGCAATTAAATCAGAATATTCTTCAAAACTATGTTACTTAACCATTTTTGTGCGAAATTCAAACCTTCATTGATGATCCTTTATTGAAAACTGTCGAAATTGTTTTCGAAAGTAGCTTATTCTATTTTATTGTACCTATTCTATTTTTTTATGTCTTACAGAAAAATTTGTCATATAAAATTTATTTTTTACTTTACATAGGTTTTATATTACCACAACATGTAGTTCTTCCCATAATGGGGTTTTTAGCAATTCTTAATGCATATACAATGAGAGTAGTTTTATCTTTAGCCATCACAGAACTTACTCCTCCAAAAGAAGAAAATAAAACCTTACCAGAAGGTGAAGAATATGTAAGTTTTAGTTTTTAAAACTTATAAAGAGTATCATTAATTTAAAATAAAAATTATAGTGCTAAAATATTATTCCTATTTTTTAGGATCCAGATACTGGATATTATCATTGGTCAGAAAGTTTACAGGGTTTTATTCTCTCAGCTTTTTATGTGGGTTATATTGCTACCTGGAGGTATAAATATTGTTCTAAAATTATATAAATCTACATAATATATTTTTTTTTATTTAATTTTAAATTAAATTAAATAAATAGGAATATTAGCAGAAAAGTTTTGAGGAAAATGGACATTATCTTTGGGAATTTTGCCAAAAGCAATATTTACTTTGATAACTACATTATCAATAGTTTACGGTCATTCAACTGAATTAATAATTGTTCGAGTTTTAATGGGTTTAGGAGATGGAACAACATTTCCAGCAATGAGCGTTCTATTAGCATCAGAGAGAGGTAGGTACATTAGGAAGTTTTGTTCTTGGTGGTGGTCAAGTCGGAACAATTATAGGAAATGCTTTAAGTGGAGTTTTAATTCCCTATTATGGGTCGAAATCAGTATTTTACGTATTCGGTGCACTAGGTGTCATATGGTTTCTTATTTTCGTAAATATTTATTTGACTAGATAATAAAAATTTAATTTAATTATTAAGAATCTAAATTTTACGAAGAAGAACAAATATAATTTTAATTTGTTTTACTGTTTTTAGACTTTAATTTGCTTTAGTGATCCAAAAAGTCATCCTTTTATTTCTGATAAAGAAAGAATATATTTAGAAAAAGAAATGGAACATATGAACAGAAAAACCGAACTACCGCCAACTCCATGGAAAGCAATTGCAACCAGCAATTGCCAATGTTTGCATTAGTAATGGCTCAAATTGGACATGATTGGGGATTCTATGCTATGATTTCAGATTTGCCAAAGTATATGAAAGATGTGTCAAATTATAATATTAACGTAAGTTTCATTGTTAAAATTGAGACTTATTATATACTTTTGTATCGATCACTTAAATTGGAAAATAAGCAAAGTTCAAAATTAAATCCTGATTCCGTGAAAAATAGATTTAGTAATCTTTAATTTATTTTAAAATTAAAGTATTAAATTAATAAATCTAAAATAAATTTTTTTAATTATCTAAATTGAACAAAAGATAAAACCATAACTTCTTTTAATCAGAGGCATAACTTCTTTTAATCAGAAGCATAACTTCTTTCAATCAGAGAAAGAGGAAGTAAACCATAGACGAAATCACGCAAACTAGTAATGTCAACGTAACATATCATTACCTAAAACTATTGTATAATATACCTAGTTGTTTTAAAAATTTTAATACATATTCCTTTATTTATTTTGTTAAATATTTATTCAATTAACTTGACATATGAGCAGATGTCTTACATTCTGTGTTAATGTTCCATGATTATGTTCTAATTAAAAACTTATCATTTTCCACTAACATGGAAATTAATTTATATTATTTCTAAATGTAATAAAATTTATAGGAAAATGGTTTACTAACATCATTACCTTACTTATTCATGTGGATTATATCAGTTTCAAGCGGTTGGTTTTGCGATTGGCTAGTTACTAATCAAATTATGGGTAAGTTTAAATTTTATATTAATTTCAAGTAAATAATCATTTTAACTATATTCATATACAATGATATATTTTAACTACAAAATCCATTGTTTACGTTTTAATGGTTTAAGTTAAATTTCTTGTTCATTATTTTTGATGATTCGTCTAAAACCATATTAGTTATATCAGTAAAAAATTAAAAAAAACCTTCATAACGTATTCATTGACATTTAATTTCTTTTATAGGAATAACTTTTGCAAGCAAATTTTTCACCATATTAGCAGCTGTCGGACTTGCTTTCTTCATTGTAGGTGCTTCTTATACAGGTAATTCAAATATTTTAATTGTTTATTGAAAGTTGTAGCGAAATATATTAAATGGAACTTTCAGGTTTCTTATTTCTATCAAATCTGATAGATTCATGTCTTTTATAGCAGAGATTGAGTATTTTAACGCTGAATTGATTGCAGATTTTTTTTGTGACAATAATTAGTCAAAAAATAATTAAACATTTCTTAAATTGCAGAGTGCATATTAATTTTCAGAGCTATATTATTTCTTTAATAATTAATATATTTCCACTATTAGTTTAGTAAAAGAAAAAATTATTTTAAGGCAATTTGATCAAATAAATAATTTTAAATATTTAATTTTAATAATTGATCTTCTCTATGAATATTTTATGTTTAATTACAAATAGTATAGTATTTAAATTTTATTTAAAAAAAAAAAAAAAAAAAAAAAAAACACGTATTACGCAACCTGTATGGATTGATTTTGACGAAAATTGTTTATTCAAAGGGAGTGGCTACAGTTACGGTAACCGTAACTTTTTTTTTTTGTTTAGTGATTACGGCAAAGTTTTTTTTTGAGCATTATGACTTTTTTTTTAAATAAAAAGTTGTTATGCTGAATGGGGGACGGCAGCCGCCTCCCCCAAACCCCCTAGGGCTTCTTTTTTTTTTATTTAGCTTTGGCGCTTCGCGCTTTTAAAACTATTTTTGTATAACGATGTAAGGTTTTACTATTCTTGCATTTTTTGTATGACGATGAAATTAAATTTTTTTTTTTTTTTTTTGACAAAAAAAAAATTGCCGTAACTTTAAGCATTGCCTAAAAGTTACGGTTGCCGTAACTTTAAAAAAAAAAAATAACTTACGTTAACCGTAACTGTTAAAAAAAAAATAAGTTACGGTTACCGTAACTGTAGCCACTCCCTTAAATTTTAGATTGAACTATACGATTACCTATATTACCTAAAAAAAAAAAATTTTAATTCAAATTTTATAATTATTTTCTTTGTAGGTATTATAGGTACAAATAATTTGATTTCGATAACATAACAACATCATCACGATAATATAAGAAATTTAGCAACCAATATTTTACATTCAACTCCAAATAATAATTTGAATACAACTATTGGTGTTGTACAACCAACGACATCAGGAAATATATTAGTTGAAGAGAGATATCAACAACAGCAACAACAAAACAATAATATTGTAGCATCAGTAAATCATCAGCAAAATTTATTGAATGCTCCCAATTTGACAGCAACAGAGCAATCAAATAAAACAGTTGCTATAAATCAGGGGAAATTTGAGCTAAATAATACGGATTTAAGTTGGGAAGAACGTTTCAATTTAATTCAATATTTTCTTTAATTAACGTCGAAGCAGAATATTAATAATAATAATGTAAGTTAAATTGATTATTTTTAATTTTAATATTTTATTAATTTCTTCTTTGTGCAATTTTTATCATTTTATGTTAAATAATAATCATATAAAGTACATAAGAAATGTATTTTCCGCAAAATAGATTCATTCGATAATTTTAATATTAATTACTAAAATCTTTCGTTTTTGAAAATTTATGTTTTGTTTTTTTTTTAGAGAATTTATGTTAATTTGTATTATTTTCATGTTAAATAATAAATAGTAATTCAACATTAACTATATCTGATTCTTATTTTTGCCATTTTGGTTACAACAGTTTTTTTTACTTTAGCAAAGTTACCATTAAATGAGCTGACATTTTGTTAATTGATGTTAATGTTAATTGTAAAATATACTTTAATGTAAGCTCACCATTTTTGTCCTCCTAAAAGGAGGGCCTATTCAGAATATTTTTAGTTTTTCGCAAATATCTCGAAAATATGAATGGGTAAAAAACGCACCGTTTTCGAAATATTTGCGAAAAACTAAAAATATTCTGAATAGGTCCTCCTTAGGAGGACAAAAATGGTCAGCTTACATTAAAGTATGTTTTACAATTAACATCGACGGCAGTCATAGAATTGTCCTTCGATGTCCGTCATATAAGTGACATTTAAGTAAGATTTACAACTAGCTTAGTAGTCAGCCTGATAACTGATCCTGGAGACAGTTTTAATTCTGACTTATATGTTAGTTTCATAACTAACGGCTACGTCAGCTATATTCTTTACCTTAATGCTTGTCGTATACCTAACGTTCAGTCGTAATTTACGGTTACAAATAACTAGCTCGAAGGCACTTGATGTATGGGCAATGTCAGTTATTTGTCACCTATATACGATCCATGTCGTACTTTTTATATATCCTTGTGGCTAACGTGTTCATATCATTAGTATACTAAGTTAGTTAACAAATGATGTTTTTTATTTCCGATGAACTAGACAAATAACTGACTCGTGGTATATTGGGTATCGGTTTTTTTTTTTTGAGATATTATATGCGATATAAGATTTTTAAATCAAATTAAGTAAAAGTGAATATACGCTTAGTTATCTAATAATTTACTTTTGGGTGAAGCCATCACGGGAGAGCAATAACCTTAATTGTAATTGTAATTTATTTTATATATATACTTTACTATTTAGAAGAAATAAATAGAAAAAAAAAACAATTTTTTGAAGACTGTAAATTAAAATTTGGTTAAAGTTAAATTTAATGAAGAAATTACTCATGTGTATCACATAGTAGTTAGTAATAAAAATATTTGAATCTTTTTCTTCATATACTTTCGGTGATTAACTCATTCATAGGCTCTTGAATCTTTTAAATGATAATGGAAAATTGTGCACGGAAATTATTTTTCTCATGCTTATTTCCAATTAAGAGGAAAATTAAACAAGAAAATTCATATTTGAAAATATATAGAAATTGTTCCATCGATGATTTTCATGTGAATTTACATGTTAAAAAAAAGTTCAATTAATACACTTAATGTGAAAAATTATCTTGTTTTAAATACGTTTTTAAATTTTTTTTTTAAATTTATTTACCAACCAGATAAAAAATTATAATGTAGTAAAATATAATTCTAATTTTTAGTACCCTTAAAAATTTTAGACTCAGCGTAAAATATAGTTGACACAGTTTCTTGTAGGTTGTAAGTTAGAAAATGCTTTGTTGACTGCATAGAGGTCGAATGTACAAATGCCTTGGACAAACTGACACGATTAACATGTTCTTGATCAAGAACATGTTAATTTTATGTTTTTGAAGTAGTTTTCCCATAGTAATAAAAACAAGAACAAGAACATGTTCTTGCGAAAACATGTTGTTATTAAAGGATGGGTTGAGTAATTTTTACAAATATTTCGTGAGGCAATATGTGGAAGCCATTAATGTTCACTGGGGTATCATTTTTGACGTTGACTTTGACAATTTTATGTTGTATTTATTTGTAAACAAATGAAAAAAAAGTTTGTTATTGTTTTTTATTTTGAATTTGAATTGAATTTGTAGGTGATTGTATTGTTTACTTTTGTTTTTAAACTTGAGAAAAAAAACAGATGTTTATCTGTTTTGTAAAACACATTAAGGTAGTCTGTTCGGTCGATTTTAATAACATGTTTTTGTGCTCAAGAACATGTTTTTCGAGTTCAGTTTGTCTAAGGCATAAGCAAAAAAGTTAATCGATGATTCCTAAACGGCATTTGTTTATTATTTAAATTTTTCTTATCGACTATCAATAAAGCATTATTTTAATATAAATTTTCATCTAAAACCAGATCGTCGTATAATATGATAATAAGATATACTATACAATAAACTAAAAGTTTTTTTTATTAAATCAAAATTTATTGCAAACAATTTTGCAATATCAAAGACTTGTGTTTTGAATTGAATAAAAAATTCTTTAAAGGGTATTTATATCATTTTGAAAATAAATTTTGAATTTTTAAATAGATTCACTCTAATGTAAAATATAGTAAATTATTAAAAAAAAAAAAAAAATTACTGCTGGAAGCATCAATAAAGAACATGTTTGAATACATTGTACATACATTTTGCTGAAAATTAAATAAACATAATAATGCTGTTGTTTATGCTGATACATCATTCGCGTATATCTATACTATAAGATTGTAATTTAAATTTACCGATTTTTAATAAAAATATTATTGCTGTTTAATTAAAATAATGTTATGCAATCATAAATTCGTAATAATTACTTTATATATGTATATATACATAATATATGTATTTAATTTACAAGAAAAACTAGTCATTATACAAGCGGTTTTTTCACACAAGGTGAATGAATGAAAAACAACAACAACAAAAAATCAACCGCCAAAGATGATTCACTTGATAAAAATTTTTAGTAAATAATAGAGAAAAGATTATATTAAAATTAAAAATTATAATTAGTAATTAATGACAAGGCATTTTTTATTGGTTAGAGATGTAAATAAACAGAGAAAATAATAAGAAAAACAAGAAATGAATTAATTTTTAAAAGTAGACTAAATTGTAAATTTTTTTTTTTTTGCATCAAATATAGGTACTCTGATTGATTGATTTCATAGTGTAAATATATATAAAAAAAAAACAACATTCAGTGTAATGAAATTTAGTACTTTGTGATGATGTCCTAATTGTAAATTACTAATATTTTATTTGTACACTTTAGAAATAAAAAAAAATTTATGGAAACTCTATCACAATTTATTTTATTACGGTCAATAATTTTAATTGAAGATTTTGGTTCTATTTATCACAAAACATAAATCAAGAAAAGTTTTATTGCTGCGTCTTTTCTAAAATAGAAGGATTAGAATGAAACTAAAACTATACATATTTATGTAATATTATTATGATAAAATATAATGTTAATATTAACGTTAGAAAGCTCGAATTATTCATGGCTTTTGAAAGGGTTTTTAATTATTACGATTAATCTCGTTGAAACAAGGTTAAATAATTTATTTTTGTTATAAACATACTTCGGCCGCCTACCGTTCTATATAATTAAGTTACGTATTGTAACAAAAAATTATATTAAATAGACAATAATGAAGTAAGTACTTATTTATACTACGTAGTATATATACCATGCAAGGGAATTCCTTTGAAAAAATCTGACATATTTATATGAATTTTTTTCCCACGCATTTTAAAGAATTTAAGAAAAAAGCTACATTGTATATGTGTGTACTATGAAAAGAAAAGTTTCTATTTATGTTTTGTATACATACATACCTCCATAACTTTAATTTAACATTTTTTTCAAAACAAATTATTTTTATTGTTAAATTTTTTTTTTTTTCTTTATTTATGTTTTCATTATTTATGGTTCTATGAATAAATTAGCCCAAATTATTTTATTATTTTTTTTTTATAAAAATGAATTATAATTTCAAACAACCAATATATGTACCTATGTACAAAGTAAGCGTATACATCTATCTAGGGTACCACATAACGAAAGTTAAAAAAAAAAGATCATTAAATGTCCCTAGCACTAACTATAAGTAGTTATGATGCTCTATGCTTGACTGAGTTTAAGTTAAAAAAAAAAAACAAAATTTTCAATTTTTTATTTTCTTTTTTAAAGTTGGTTTCCTATTTCTACACCTTTTTTTCCAATGTCTTTTTAATCTTTTTATTATTACAAAAAAAAACAGATTTCAAAGTTTTGTTTACATTCTTATTTAAATTAATATGTCATTAATCTTAGAATTTTTTTTTTTTTATTTTAATAATGTTTGTTTTCTTATTTTACTTGTTACTATAGAATAGAGCATATAATTTATGGTAACACAACCAAGGTGGTCGGACGGATTTAAGATAAATCCCTATTGAGATATTAAGTAATTTTTTTTTTACCTCACAGAATTCTAATTTTCACCGAATATTAATGTAAAGGAAAATAATTTAATTATATAAAATGAATTATATCATGAATAAATATATACAATGTACATAACAAGTTACAAAGAATATTCAATATAATATTATTACCTAAAGTTCCAATAAATGTATAAATGTAGATAAATGGATTGAATACAATCATCCATAGAACTGTCATCAGAAAATCATTTGATCAACAGAACTTTCGGACGCGAACGTCTAGCCTACTGTCTTCATACATAAAATGAATTTCAGTTTTGTATAAATAGATAGAACATATAGATTTATAGATAGATAGATTAAACATAATGTGATTTAATTCGTACTTTCGAACTTAGCTTTAAAATGTGTTTTAAAAAAATTAAAATGTACTCGAACTTAAATTGATTGCTTGCTCATGCTCATCGTACAGTATTGATATAGTATAGTACTCATATGGATTGATAACAATTTGCATATATACATATGTAGTCCGCGCCGAAATCGAATTAAATATTACGAAATTCGATTTTATTGAAAAATGATTCAACCTAGATAAAGTTTGAATAAAGCATTAAATTGAAAATTCAAATTTTATTATATACATATAAAAATAATGAGTATAATTGCGAAACATATAGAACATATAGTTTTAAGAAAATAAAAATTATTGTCCATTTATATCAAGCGTAGATTGCATAAAATTGAAGACAAAATTTTTGTTTTTTTTTTTTTGTGTTAAGGAAGATTGTGAAACAGAGAATGTACTATACACTATGCCAAACAACAACAACATTAAATTAAGCACAGTTTTAATATGGCCCATAAATTTATTATTATAGAATACCATATCCATATTGTACTATTAAATTACAAGAAAAAAAAATTCCTTTTTTCTTTGTTAATTATAATAGCTTACTATTTAGATTTGTAATTCTTTGAAAAAAAAAAAAAAAATAATAAAAATAAAAAATAGAAATACTTATAAGTTATTAAATTCAAAACCACGTATATAGATTTCACGTGCATATATTTTTTTTTTTTTGCTATCTCTTGAAAACCATCAAACTATTATTGTAACATAAAAACTGTTATTTAAAACCAATTTCTGTTTATTATGTTAAAATTTCTCATAAGTCTTAAAACAAAAAACTTATTCCTATGGATGTTGTATATATAGCGGAATATATTTTTTTTTTTTTTGTTAATTGAAAAAATACTAATAAATACAAAAATTGTAAAAAAAATTAATGGTATTCACATATGAGAATAAATTAAGAGCTGACTAAAAATCCAAAAATTTTTAATATTATACTATTAAGAGTAAATATGTATATGGGAAGTTGGTAAAAAATCATTAAAAACTAAATAATGTAGATTTGTGAGATAAGAAAAATTTCAACCAAAATATTAAAATTTTTAAATTTTACAGTGGAAGAAGATGAACTAATTAAGAAAATTAAATTAAAAGTTCGAATTAAAAATTTAACTTTGATATAGCAAAAAATAAAAAGTAAATTTTTTATTTGAAATAAAAAAAATATATAAAATTTGATTTGTTCTTCTTGTGAATCTTTGTTTACAGTTGTAAGAAATGCACAATGTTTTCTTTGTAAACAATTTGAACAATTTAGGACATATATTGTAGACTTATGTTTGTAATACATTTTTCTATATATATATGATTTGCTACATAAGTATATAATTATTATTATTTTTATACATAGTCCTTATTATGTACAATTAACTGAATGGTTTTCAATAAATTTTCGACAAAAAATTACATGCAATATCTTAGAAGTCTACTTTCTGCTATATTTATTACTGATATTGTTGATATTATTACAAATATATAAGTATGACGATTTAATTTTTGTCTGACTATTATAAGTATGTAGTTAAAGTTATTTGGATTATTATTCAAAAAAAAAATTCAAAATTGAAAGTGAAATTAAAGTTGACTATCAAATTACACTATCTCTAGAAAACTCATCCAGATAAAAGGATTAGTCCCCTGGCTACCATTCTACAAAATGAAATCTAATTTGAATTCTTTATTGTGAAATAAATTGAAATACTTAATAATAATAATAATAAAAAAAAAATACAAATTTTATTTATAATAATGATTCGATAAAAAAAAAATTTTAAATATAAAAATAACTATCAATATTTTTTTATTTTTTTTTTTCAAAAATGAGAAAATTAATTTTGTTTCTTCTTTTTTTTTATATATTTAAATTTCTGATTCATATGTGAAATAAGAAATAAACCAGAAACTTAATCAAGTGAAATTCCGGTAAACATTATTACTAATTTTTTTTTAATTTTTTTTCCAATTTTTTTTTTTTATATAAAATTAAACCATAATGTTCAATGAAATTTCAAGTCGATTTCCATCATCTGAAAAAAAAAAAATCTTAAAAAAAAAATTTGTTCCGAAATTAAAAAGAACTTTCATTGTTAAAAAAAAAATTATTCGGAAGTTTTTTTTTTTAGCCAAAAAAAAATTATTACTTCCTTCTTTTATACTAAATAATTTGATTAAAAAATACATTATTTAATTATAAAAGAAAATAGGGTTAGTCCTCTGGACATAAATCTCATGCCAGTTTTTTTATTTTTTCCTTAATTGTAGAATATTGTTTTTAGTTATTAATATGTCAATCAGTTAAAAGGATTCAATTTAATAAGAAAAAATTAATTTATATTCAAGGTAAATATTAAACATTTGCATCGATTCGACGTAAGTTTCCAATGTGTCTCACGAGTATCGTCGTCGTTTTCCAGGGTTAGTGAGTCCAAGTACTTAAATTGGAACCTAAATTATTCAATTCAATTCGCTGCTAAATAATTAGAAATTCGTTGGATGCACCATATTCCCCCTATTCTTTAATATGAAATCAATCCCTCGACTTCGATCGATCGATACCTATAATAATAAGACTTTAAATTGAAATTCGCGCTCGAAAAAAAGTTACATGGTGTAATATTAAGACTTTTTAAAAAGCTCCATCGTTTATCGAGAGTCGTCGCCATCATTTATCGCTAACAAAAATGATTTAATTAAATAATAATTGATGTATATTTATGTATCTATACATACCTATATTCGCCAGAATTTCCAAAATTAAAAAAATTTAATCTCTTTTATAATATACATTTGATAAAATTTATCCTGCTGGGGTTTTCTATATTTTTCTCGTGGGAATTAACAAGCGGCTAATGGACGACTTCAATACGATTATTTTTCATATTATCGTATAGTATTTTTTCAATGAATTTATTACAAAATAATAATAATAATATCTATTATATCTAAATACTAAATATATACCAAAAAAATCATGAAGATATCATATATACACATTATTATGTTCATTGTGTCTTGTCTGCCCATATTAAGTATATTGTGGTTTTCTCAAAATAAATTCTATTACAGTGTTGAATTATGTGCAGGACATTTGAACGAACGTTTTTTGAGTAAGTTTTAATTTAAGTTAATTTTGACAAAAATCATATACTTTTAAATTTATTATTTAAAATGATTCACAATATTTAATCACAATTTCGTCTTCTTATACATAATAATATGTTCTTCATATTTTTATAATTATTTTTTTTAAAGCTTCGCGTGGATGACTTGAAGTGACAAAAAATATCAATCACGAAATAGTTGAAAATTATCAAATAAAAATATGGAGACCTGAGCTTCAATTTGAAAATATAAAATCCTTTTCAAACTATTATATTCAAATCTCTTTTCGAAGATGGCATTTTCTCACATTTTAAAGAATTGAATGTTTTATTTTTTTTTTTTTATATAAATTAAATGTTTATTATCATTACTTATATAATTTGTTATTTTTAAGGTTGGGCATCATTTACAATTCCCATTCAACAAAAAAAAAAAAAAAAGAACATATTCTGGTATTTTTCTTAAAAATATCATAAATACAACACGTTATATATATTATACCTATATTTATATACCTATCTGTAAATTATATAATTTTCAAAGAAAGGAGAATAACAAAAAAAAAAAAAAAATTTCAACAACACTATTGAGTTAAAAATAGATTTAACTAATAAAGAATTTTGACGTCTCTATAATACAGGCGGTCTTATTATTATTATTATTGTTTTTGAGTACTCACGGTATTTAAGTAAGTACTTTATATTTTTATATTACCGTTAAAAAAAAAAAAAAAAAAAATATTTTTCAATTTTATTAATTTAAAAAAAATATTGATTATATACTTACATTTCTTCAAAATAAAAACATTCATTAACAGGAAAATTGAAATAAATTTTAAAAAGAAATTCATATTGAAAGTATAACTTAAATTTTTTTTTTTTTTTTTTTCAAATTTTAGGTACTTAGATAGGTACTTAAAAAAAATTAGGTATAGTCGCGAAAAAAAAATTAATATCGCATTTTATATATAAAAACAAAAATAATATTATTATTCTACTAATTTAACTTTATTTTCGAATATTTCATACTTTTTTTTTTATTTTTAAATTCGCATACAAAAACTTTTAAAAAATTCTTTATAAAAAAGTTTTGCAATTTTTTTTTTTTTTGTTTTGTAAATAACCGGCTTTTTTGCAATTTTTTTTTTTTTTTGCTTAAATATTCTTCTGTGAAATTTACAACACAAAATATATAGAAGAAAAAATTAAATAATAATAATAAAAAATAACTTAAAAAATAATTTGTTGAACTGCTTCGTAAGACGAATGAAAGTAAACTGATTCAAAGCAAAATAAAAAAAAATAAATTATATATATATATAAAAATTTATTATTTATTTTATGAATTTTTCACAGAAATAAAATAATATACGTTCATATTCGACACTCCAAGAAAGAAGAAAATTTTTGGTTAAATTTTAAATAAATCTCATCATCATCATATTAATATAAAATATGGAACCAGATATAGCAGGCGGAAAATATTTGTAGTGCCTAGAATTTTACAGTGCTTAGCTGTAGTAGACACTGTTACTATATTTGCTCTCTTAAAAAAAAAAAAAGAGTATTATATTCAGAATATTTTTAGTTTTCGCAATCGCAAATATTTCGAAAACGCTGCATTTTTTGGCACTTTTGACTATCAGAGAAGAGTTACTTAGATATTGAAAAAATACGAAGCATATAGTATAGTATCATTCTTAATCAACGGTACAACCTATATATTCCTATTATAACAAATTAAGTATACTTTTAACTTAAATCGCCCTTAAGTTTGCTTCAATTTTCAAACTAACTAAAGTATAAAATTTCGCAAATGTTTCTAGTTTATGAATACCCACTTTGTTTTTTCATTTAGAATGAAGTGGTGCGGTGTGCGGTCTTTAATGAATGGACTTACAAAATATATGAATGAATGAGATTTTTATTTTATTTTTTTTTTTCAAATTCGTTTTTTTTTTTTTTTTTGTTTTCTTATTTTGTGTTAAACCAGTTAGTCAAGAACCATCACATTGCTTTTGGTATGTTCGCTCTTTTCTGAAGTATTTTAACAACAGAAGAAAAAAAAAGTGCAATATAATAAATAATTTAAGGTATATTAGGTATACAATGAAAATTTTAAGATGGTTAAAAAAAATATGAAAGATGAACTAGTAATATAGTATATATATAAAGACAAAAATATTACAATCTCAAAATATTACAGTTGGGATATAAATTAGCAATATAAATATTTGTTATTGTCGATACTATAATAGTTCCCGATTTTTTCAAATAAATTAAATCAGTCATCGGAAATAAAAGGGCTATTTTTTTTTTTGGAGTTAAATAAAGTCAATAATTTGGTAGATTAGAACTAATTTACAAAATGAACAAGATATATAGTACATTAGTAAAAATTTCAATAATCAGAATTTTTCGAATTACCCTAGTTTCATATTACATATTATTTGTGTATTTTGGTTCATGATTTTAAAATACTTAATATATAAAGAATAAGATAACAAACAAAAGAATTGAATTAAAACTTTTAGAGCGAAAATTAGAACTTGGATTATAAATATACATCTAGTGCATTTTTCATAGTAAACAAATATAACAATAATTTAAAGCCACCTTTCACTTCAGTTACAAAACTTCAAAAAGTTTATTTTCATATAAATTTATATTAATCTTAAAAGTAGTTAAATCATCATTGAAAACGAATTTAACTAATTTTCCTTAAATTCAAAAAGAATAATTGTTTAATCATCTTATTGGGCAATCAAAACGCCAAATAATCCATAATTAAATCATATAGGACATTAAAATTTTCAGTTTTATTAAAATTTATACTTCGAATTTTAGGTATTTCATACTAATTTGACTCATAGAATAATATACTTTCATCTTACATTTTGTTATGAAAATATTTAAAAAAAATTTTTTTTTAAATCAAGAACTCAAATTTAGAAAATTTCTTTCAAATGTCGCAGAACCAACATCTTTTTTTTTAATCTACCCACAGCCACAGGAACGTTATAATAACCATGAAAATTTAAGATTTTCTGGTTTAATCTTCTATTTTTAAGATTAATTTAAGACGTGTATCTTCAAAAATTCAATCAATCTATATTAAATTAAAATTTTAATGCCATCAAATTATTAGAGTTTTCGGCATTTTTTCTACTAAAAAAAAAAAAAAACTAAATTAATGAATGAATAAAAGTTCTTTGATGAAAAAGACGTAGGTTTTTTACTTTTTTTTTCAAATACGAATAATAGTAAAAAAAATTCCATTCAAGATTCCATTCAAAGATTTTTGTTAAGGTACATTTTCGCTTCTAATTTCATCTTTCATAATGTAAGAGTGGTAAAATTTATATTTTTACCAATTTTACTCATAAATGAAAAAATAAAATAAAAATCATAAACACTGCATAAGGAAAAGAAGTGCATGATAGAATAGTTTTATTTGGAATTAACGAAAGATATTAGGAGGACTGTGATGGTCGGAATAAATATCAATTCTGCTCGTAAAATAACTAAAAAGTTATTACAACATTCTAAAATGAATTTGATCGCATTTCATTTGAATTCAAAAATATCGAAAAAAAATTATCAATGGTTTTATAATGTTTAATCTAGCTATGAGCGGATTATGTAAATACAAGCTTCTGTTTCCAATAATTTTAATTTATTTAAATAACGTAAACTTATCTTAGTTTTTTCAATCACTTATCTTATTATTGTTATCTGATCCCTTTCATAGAACAAATATTCCTAACTTTAATTTTTATTATAAATTAGTGTACTTTAATTAATTTTGTTAATAACGATTAGAAATAAGGAAAAAGTTCAATTTACTTCACCAACTTTTTCCTAACGTATTCTCGGATACGAAACCTAAATCCTTTCGTGAGGTCGCGGAATTTAAGGAATTAAGATTTTTTTTCCAACATATAAAATACCACTTCGAAGAAAAAAATATTGATACACTTATTTACCATATTTTGGATTAGTTACTTTGTAACTTTCGGGATTTCGGGTTTCTTGAATAGGAAAAAAGGAAATATGTACAGTATGAGTATCACTCCCAAAATATACATACAAAAAAAAGAATACTTCTTCAAAAAGAATAGTTTATTCAGAACAAAAATTCATCTTAATTTTTTCTTAGTCAGGTAAAAAAAATATTTCGCCTGTTGAATAGATGAAATTATTCTTTTCTTAATATTGATCTGCATTTTATTATACATATTTTTTAATCTTCTGAATTCTTTTTCAAGCACACGTTGTATCATCTTTATCAATAAGAATATATTATTATTCATTTAATTTTTTGCGCATTTCTTAGTTGTCTCACTTTATGCAGAAATATTTTTCATTTGACTTATTTATTTATTTATTAGGTATTTTATAAAGTTGTTGGCAGCTTGATTTTATTGGGAAATATATTTTATATGAAAACAAAATTTATGTATTATGTTATTTGTTTTCATGTTATACCAAATTTTGAATTTTAAAAGGCATTAATAGTTTTCAAAGGTATTAATGAATGTATTTCTTAATAGGACAGAATAAAAAAGATCTCTAGGTATAATATATAGAGCGATTCAAAACCATTTTCAACTAGAAATCTTGGCACTTACACTTACCTTTATTCAATTGCATATCAAATGGCATTAAATTTCACGAAGCATCGTAAAAAAAGCTGAATATGTTGGTAGACTTTTCGAAAATAATTTCTTTTTAGGATTAATTAAATCTGCTTCTGTTTGTTATTAGATTTATTTCTTAATACTAAATCGAACGTAAAATTTCAGTAAAATGTATTACATTACTAAAATGATCAGTAAGGAACGAAACTTTAACAAAAAAAAACAAAGTTAAATAAAAAGCAAATCTTATAAAAATTTTTATTTAATTTAATTAAATTAACAGAATATATATGACCACTTCAAAATCTAATGAAACAATTGATTCTTTTAAAAATAAAAACCATGATTGCGTAATCTGAGAGTTTAGCAAGCTTACCTTCTACGTTCAATATATTAACATAAAATTTTCAAATCAGAAAGTGTAGGTATGCTGCCTAATCGAAATTACTCTGACTATTTATTTAAATATTTTAATCTTGGCAGTTTAGAAACAATTTCATCTCAAGACTTTAGAAAATGGTTATGAGAAGCTCTAATTAATAACACCACACAACGAATGAAACTTCTTTTTAAAACCTTTTTAATAATAAAATAAGAAGTGATAGTGAACCTTTGATAAATTTATTATGTAGATAATTCCTTTTTTCTATTAAAAATGTTGCAACAAAATCATTGTTGAAACTTTATTTCATGCAATATTAACAAACTTGATTGATTTATTTAAATATTATTTCTTTATTTATACTTAAAAAATAATAATAATGGAATCCTTAAGTTAATTAATCTTTCATTTCACCCTCCTCATCATCATCATCAACGCCTTTTATATATAAAACGTTATTACATCGGATCAATACTTCACCAAGATTTCCTGTTACTTGACCACCGATATGTTCTTCAGTATTTGCCAACTGCATATTCATATATCCTAAAATGGAAAGTATTTAAGTCAATTTCTCAGATGAGACAGATTAATAATAATTAAAAAAAAAACTTGGTAGGTATGCATCAGCTCGTGAAATCACAAATCAAATTATACCTGCTAATCAAATACATCAAGCATCAAACTTACCGTCAACAGAAACCAAAAAACCTTTGTATTCATGACCCCATTTTAATTTAATTAATACAGGTTTTCCAGTTAAACCATTTAAAAATGGTTTTGGATTAATTGGCATAGCAGCAGTACTCATGATGATGATTATAATTTAATTTTTTTTTAATTGTGAAAATATTAAAATATTTATAAAATAATTTCTATACAATTACAAACAATGTTTTTGTTGGCTGAAAACGTTTTCCCAAAAAGCCGAATTTTTGACATTTGAAATTGTTGCCATATCATCACAATTAAAAGCTGCAATATTAAAACGGCTGAAGTCACTTAGTCGAAAGTTAAGTCGCTGAGTCGAAATTATGAAAGTAAAATTAATATGCTATCAGCACTTAAATTTAAAGGTTAGTTCTTACCCCCCATTTACACATGCTGTTTTCGAAGATTAAAAAAAGAGTAAACATATTTCTATAGTAGAGTAACAAGGAATAACGAAAATTTCTATGCAAAAAAAAAAAAAAATTCACCTCCCTCTTACAAGGTGTCTTTCTGATTCCTTTTACTTAAGTTTTTTTCGCAGGTTATTTTAAAATCCAAAATTAAGTACTTTTTTAAGAACAAAGTGAGTTCATTTCGTTTTATTTTCGACTTAAAACTATTTTCTTATTTTTAAAATTTTTGAAAACCGTAAAATTACTTATATTTTACAATTTTTTTAATTTTTTGTAAAGACAAAAAATTATCATAGTCACCTGGTTCTTTTATAAAATAAATGCATTGTTTACATTTATTTGGCCTTAAGCGCGTCATAGTTTCCCTTAAATACTCAATACTAATAAATAAAAATCATATGATTTTTGTTTTGCTTTAATTTTTCGATTTTAGGGATGTGAGAATTTTTTTTAAAGCTTGACGCTAGTGATTTAAATGTGAGAAATTAAAATAATAATTAATATTAACTTTAACCAATTTTTTGTGAAAAAAACATGAAAAAAAATTAAAAAGTGAAAAATGGGAAAAAATAAATGCTGTTTTCGTAAATTTTAAACAGTTTGAATAATGTAAATTAACAGTTCCTCCTCAAAACTTTCTTAATTATATTAAAATATTGCAGGATAAGTTTTCTGAAAATTTCGATTTACATGTAACAGAAAATAATTTAGTAAGTAAATTAGCTTCCCTTCTTACAAACGTTGAATGTAATTTCAAATGTTGTGAAAATTTCAACACAATTTATTTGATTAATTTTTTCATACGTGTACGCATATACTTCATTTTAAAATTTTTTAATAAAAATGTAAAAAATAGAAATAACATGTTGTCTGTGATGAGTTTATAAAATTAAAATTCTTGTTTTATTTCGTAACTTTGAAAAAAACAACCATCCCATCCCTGATCATTTTTATTCAACACAATGATAGATTTTGAGTAAAAAAAAACATAGATTTTTTGGCGGGACGAAATAAATTTTCTATGGCAGATACTTTACTTTATGAAATAGGTGTACAATGTTAAAATGAAGGTTTTTTTTGAATGTGTGTGTTAAAGTTGTATAAATTTTTTCATTGTTGTATAAAATGAAAAAAATTTGGCGATACTGCCGTTTCCTTGAAACTCTCAGAATGGGCTGAAACTTGGAGGGGGGTAGGGGCGGTGTCCAAACTCCCAAAACTGAATTCAGTTCTTGAGGCAAAGGCCCCGTTTCGGAGATAGGACTCCCCAAAGTTTTCATACATTTTTGTATGGAAATTTTTTTTTTGTGCCCGAGTGGCCCTATTTTTTGGAAAAGAATAAAGGGGGTGTCCCAAGACAAGAGCCCAGTGGGGGCGGCGGGCGGGCGGTCTGGTGGTTGGTCAGTGGGATTTGCAGTAAATGGGGGGTTAGAAACAAATAATAATTTGTCTTCAAAAAATAAACAACAAAAAATACTCACAATACGAACTTCATGAAGGTAACATTTGTACTAACTTTCAATGGAATAAAGCAACATCTCACAGATAATTTATGATCTCTACAATATTCGAGCCTCCTTGGTAAAATTTGCAAGCCGATACTGATCAATAATATTTTCAACTAACACACCCTAATCAAAAATAAACCCATACACAGAACACAACAGTTTCCCCATGATACCTTTCAAAAATATTATATTTTGATTGAATCAAAATTCAAGTTGTCACTTTTTTTTTTATTGAATGTATTTTATATTTAATAATAATATATTTAATATATTTAAATTTATTAAAATAAATAAATAAAATAAAAAATGTTTTTTAAATAAATATTAAGTTAAGAATAAAAAATAAGCAGGTGCTTGGAAACCTGAAAAAGTTAAAAAAAAAAAAAATTAAAAATTCAAAGTTATAATTTTTAATACCTAGACTAGAAGAACTGAAGAATTTTTAGAAGTTAAGAAAGAGCGAAGAAAAATAATTTTATTTTTCTTTATTTAAATTTAATCTGTTTTCTTTTTTTTATATGCGTATTACGTGAATTATTTATATAAAAAAAAAATATTTTTTTTTGCCATATACATTTTTAATAAATAAAGAAGAAAAAAAACAAAGATTCATAAAATAACCTTTTTATTTTTTTTTTTAACAAATTTGCCAAAAAACTAAATAAATAAATTAAATTAAAAACAAAAAGTCATTCGAAATGGTGGAGCCAATATTTGATTATCAATTTCGATTAATTTTAATTGGGGATTCGACTGTTGGCAAATCAAGTTTATTGAAATATTTTACAGATGGAAAATTTGCTGAGGTTCGTCCTTTTTTGTTTATCATGTACTTACCTATCTATTTTTTAAGATTACAAAAAAAAAAACAAAAAACATTTTGTTATCAGACTATGTAGAAGTAGGTTTCGTAGGTTCCTAATTAGATAATTTACCTAGAGATTTTAATATTTATAAAAGTCATGCCACAATTAAAACAAAATGTATTCAAATACATCTTCTTAATTAGGTGAAACCTGTTTATTCGACCTCCAAATATCCCAATTACTAATTGACCCGGAAATTTGAAGATTTCAATACCTATCACACTAGTATTATGTTTGCTCACTAGCTTCACTCTAACTAAGTACTACTTACCTGTGTAAATTATTTAAAAAAGTTTTATGTTAAAGTTTTGTCTCGTAAGTGAAGCCCATACCCACTTACTGTAAAGAATGTTGATTTTAATCAAAAGAATATATAGAAGAAAAGATAGTAATAAGCTCTATAACCCCCTACTTATGTATTATAAAAATACAATACATAATAGGTATATATGTATTAAAAATAATTATTAAAAACAATTAACGTCGTGATTATATATATTGAATTGGGTTAAGCATTTTCGCACATACCTACGACTTGTTCAACATAAAACATTATTTTGTAAAGTTATTCACTTTATTTTTCTAAATGTAATATTTTGAGACATAAAATATTGAATGAAAATTGTAAATTTTGTTATTTCCAAAAAAAAAAAAAAACAGTAGGTATTAAACATTATCATTAAATAAAGAAATACCGACATGATAAGTAATTTTATTTTTTTTTGTTTTCAATTATTAAATGATAACACTTAGGTACTTTGTAGACTTAATATTAGATAGTTTTCAAAATACGCATGAACATAAAATGGTTTTATAGTTTCCAGTTTAAATTAATATTATTAGGTACACTTCTTGGCTATTTTCTATTTTTATGAGAAAAAGAAGCAAAATCACTTAATTTCTAAATAAATTTTTTTTTTTTAAAACATTAAACACTTTTAAATAGCCTTATCCACGATCTATTTCAGCTTTCAGATCCAACCGTTGGTGTAGATTTTTTTGCACGATTAATTGAAATGAAAGATGGAACACAAATTAAACTACAGCTTTGGGATACAGGTATAAATCATTATTCAGTTTATTCGATGATAAAATATGTAATCAATTTTTGAATTTTGCAGCTGGTCAAGAGAGATTTAGATCAATCACAAAATCTTATTATCGTAATTCAGTAGGTGTATTATTAGTTTACGATATTAGTAACCACGCTAGTTTTGAGCATATCCCTTTATGGATGATGGAAGCAACGAGGCACATTGAACCTCATCGACCTGTTTTCGCTTTGGTAGGTTAAAGATGATTTTATTCAATACGAATCGAAAATACATTTTTTTTTAACAATTTTTGATAATTTGAGATATAATTACAACTATCTTCGTTTCTTTTTTATAAAAAAAAACCAAAAAATGAGTAAGGAAATTGTTTTTAACAAAAACAAAACTAAAAAAATGTTATGGAAACAAATATAAATGCCCTCCTTTAAACATATATAATAAACGAACGATACTCTTTATGTCATTATCAAACAGAAATTTTTATATAAATCTTTTCTTACTAATTTTGAGTAAAGAAACATAACAGAATAATTATACATTAAAAAATTGATAATATCAAGATCATTATGGCTCATCTTCAATAATACAATTCAATTGATTTAAATTTCGTTATGTATCATCGAAAATATTTCCGCTACAATAAATTTCTTATTAATTACTATTTTATACATATTACACACTACACTAGGTCGGTACTAAATTAGATTTAGTTAATGGTATTGGTGGTCATCAGCGTGAAGTAAGCACAGAGGAAGCTAAGTCATTTGCCACACAAAATAATTTACATTTTGTGGAAACATCAGCTCGAACTGGTAATTAAAAGGTACCATTATAAGAAAAAAAAAATTACACAATTTTTTTTAGGTATAAATGTTGAAGAAGCTTTTCGAATGGTTAGTCAAGAAATTTATGCAAGAATTAAGTCTGGTGAATACAAAGTAGAAGATGGTTGGGATGGTATAAAAACTGGATTTGCACGACCCAGCAGTTTGGATTTTAATTTAGTTGTAGCTGAACCCGAAAAATCAACTTGTTGTTGAATTATTATATATTTTCAATTAAAAAAATTCATATGAAATTTGGAAAAAAAATTTGAAGAAAATTTAACAATTGTAAAAAAAAACTTAAATTTAATCTTTAATAATTTTCAAAGAATTTGAATTAGTCAAGAACTTTTTTGTTTTAATTTCCATATGAATCGTTTCTTTATTTTGTTTGCAAATGTATTTTGACATTGATATAAAAAACTTCTTTTTTTTTTAATTTGATTATCATCTGTATTTTCCAATCTAATATTTTTTTTTAAACTTCCCTCTGTATTGAGAAATCGTAATAAATATACCAAAAATTTCCAAGGCTGTACAGGTATAAAGAACTTTGAAAGAAACATTTTTTTGGGTCTCCGTTCTGTTTTTCTCAAATTATTGAAATTTGAAAATAATTAAAACAATATCTTTCAATGTTTGATAATTTTATGTATTTGATTAATAATAAATACATAACTAATTTTTGAAGACCCAAAGAAAAATTTGTAATCGAATACCAAAAAAAAAAAAATATAAAAAATAATGTTTTTTAATACCGTTGCAAGCAATTTTTTTTTATGTTATTTAATTTTATTTAGTTATTGATTTTTAATTTTTTATTGAGGAATTTCTACTCTATTTATAAATAAAAATTCAAAAGCTTAGGTAATAATTTTTTTATTTTTAAGTCTAACGAAATAATACTGATAAATTATAATTATTTAAAAAAATAATAGTTAATAAAATTAAATGGTTTTACGCATTCAGTATATAGCAAAAAATTGAAAGATGTCCTCCTGTAAAGCATATGTAAATATTTTTGTTTTATTTATTGAAGTTCGTTTTATTCCAAGAAAAAAATTATATTTTCAAATAAAAATAAATTATATATCTGTAACTACAATTTATATCAAATTTACACCCCCAGCGCTTAAAGCCTTGTAGAGAAGCTTAATTAAAAAAAAATAAACTAAAACAGAACTTCCCTTATTATCAATAAACGTAAGAATTTTTGTTATTTTTTAAATAGAATACTAAGTACTTGAAGAAAAAAATGTTTCAAAGATTATTGGAAAAAAGTAAAAAATTCAATTTTTATGGAATTTTGAACGAATTCACTTTTAGATTTTAGGAAATAATATTTATAAATGCTTTATAGATTAGAACATCGATGTGTTTTTTTTTATATAAAACAAATAAAACTTATTTTGCAGACTTAAATTTTCTTCCTTTATTTAAGTCATAGTTGAATAGATTTTTATCCCTTTAACTAAAACTCAAAGTTTCAAAAAAATATATTATACCCATAAAAGTTATTTGTATTTCCATTTTAAAAAAGTAAAAGATTTTCTGACCATTAACCATTGAGAACTCCAATATTTAAAATCAGGGAAATCATCGTTTACATAAACTAAAAAGCAAAATATTAATTACCAGAAGCATTTTTTTTTTAAATTAAATTTATTTAGTTTGAAAATCAAACTGAAACTTTTTTTGATAACATCTTACAATTGTTTTCTTACATAAATTTTTTTAATTCATTTCTAGAGACTGGCTTGAAAAATCTCTTCTTTCCTTCATCTTTATTCAAATTTTTGTAATAACCAAATCCGCCACCGCCTACACGTTTTTCAGGGCGATTTCTTTTATAACCAACTTTCAAATCAACTACCGGTGGGACATTAAATCCAAAACTATTTGCTACTTTTTGTAAATCTAATGAATTAATATCAAATATTGTTTTCAATTGATGTGAATCATATGCTCTCACGTAAGCTTTGAACGCTTCCTTTGCTGATTGATTTAGGAAATAATTTTTAGTGATTAATTTTTCTAACTGTAATTGAATATCAGCAATTTTCGACCATGAAAATTCGAATTCATTCAAAGGCACCTTCGCTTGTTTCAAATATCGCAAAAAACCTAATTCTTCTGGGCGTAGAATTAATAAAGCATGACCCGAGCTACCAGCACCTCGAGCTGTTCGTCCCACTCGATGAATGTACTCTTTTGGATCATCTGGTGGATCGTATTGGACAATCCAATCTACCTGAGGAATATCTAAACCTCTGGCGGCGACATCAGTGCAAAGCAAAATACCTTCTTCAGTGTTACAAAACTGAAAAAAAGTTGTTGTTCGTTTTACTTGCTTTTGCTTACCGTGTATCGATGTAACTGGCAAATCTATATAATTGAATAGTTCGTGATGATATTTCACAGACATACATGATGAAAAAAATACCATAACTTTCTTTTTTCGATTTTTTTTCAAAAATGTAAATAGAACCAACAAACGTTTTTCTGAAGGGCAAACTATATAACCTTGTTCTAAACCGCTAACTGTTGCAATTTCTTTATTATCATCGACTCCAACGTAAATTGGTATTTTTTTGAGAGCCAGTTTCGATAATGTATCGATTCGCTCAGTCTGTGTTGCCGAAAATAGCATTGTTTGCCGTCTTTTTGGCAATAAATTTACAATTTGCTTTAATTCTTCTTCGAATCCGATATCCAAAATTCTATCAACTTCATCAATTATCAAGCATTGCAAATTTTTATACAAAAAATCAGGTGAATTTTGTAAATGATCTATTAAACGGCCTGGCGTCGCTACCAAAATATTAATTCCTTTCCCAAGTTTTTCAGCTTCAACTGCTCGATTGGCACCACCCATAACTAAGCCGTAAGTATGATAATGATGTGTCATTAATTCCTTGAGAACACCAAATGTTTGCATAGATAATTCACGTGTTGGTGAAATTATTATTGCGCCAGTACCGTTTCGAGGCATAAAACGTAATTTATTAATTAACTCAATTGTAGGTATCAGGAATGCCAAAGTTTTTCCAGAACCAGTTTGTGCAGCACCAACTAAGTCTCTGCCCTCAAGTAATGGTGGAATTGATTTAGCTTGAATTTCTGTCATTTCGGTGAAACCCATTTCATCAATTGCTTTCATAGTTGCTTCTGAAACATAATTTTTCAATTGACTAAACGATCTGTCATTCGAATTAATAATTAATTTCGGTGCTGCTGGTGGTTCTGATGACTCAGATTCGTCGGCCGACGGAGAAGAAATCTGATCATTAATTTGATTGTTTACCTTTTTCTCATTTTTCTTTTTCGCTTTCTGAATTTTCTTTGGGGACTTGGTGGTATCCGAGACATTATCGTTCATCGGTTCGTCTTCATCATCAATTGAATTTTTTTCCAAACTTTTTTGATCGCCACAAAATTTCCCATTACTTTTAGGTTTCTTTACTTTTTTATTTTTTGCCAATTTTACGAATTGGCCAGCTTTCGTATGGTCACCTTCGTCCTGAGCAGCCGCTGAAGCAGAATCTCTGATATCATCGTCATTATTCAAAACAGTTTCTTCGATTAATTTTTCCTTCATTTTCAATGCGAGTTCTTTTTTCCTTTTTTCACGTTTTCGAATTTTTTTCATTAAAAGTTTTTCTCGAATAGCGTTGGACATTTTCTCTCCTTTTTTTTTTTTAACAAAAAAAAATCTAAATATTAACTTTAAAAAAATATATATTTTTTTCACAGATTCAATCAAATTTTAATTCAACAAATTCAACCACCACGTGTGTACAACATAAATATATTTTTGACATTTTTGTTTACAATAATAAAAGCACAAGCAGCAAAAGAACAGAAAAAAGTCACAAATGCAAGATACAATTAAACCCAAGATATACTCAATGGAATTGACGCTTATTAATGCTGCTGCCAAGTTTCAACAATTCACTGTTTTGACAGTCCCTCCGTGGCCATTTATGGAACGTAGGAGAACATATAAAATTTTTTTTTTCGTGAAATTTGTATGAAAATATGCGATTTGAAATTTTATTTAAGTTATAATTAAACACCTAACAAAAAAAAAAAAATTAAGTACAATTTTCAGTTCATAACAAATATAAAAATGTATAAAAAAGTTATTATTGGAAATTCTCATACATTTGGAGTCTAAATAATATTGGTAAGTTTTTCAAATTTAAATTAAAAATAGTTCTTTTTTTTATACACTTTTTGATTTTGAATTATTTTGGATGAAAAAGTAATGCATGGAAATATTTCTACCTATAGAATTGTTTGCCAATGATATTCCGCAGACCTTAAAATTTTTTCTATTCATTTTTATTAATTAACTAATTAATTATAACTTAAATAAAATTTCAAATCGCATATTTTCATACAAATTTCACGAAAAAAAAAATTTTGTATGTTCTCCTACGTTCCATAAATGGCCACGGAGGGACTGTCAAAACAGTGAATTGTTGAATGAAAAAACTGTCAATTAAACTGTCTGAAATGCATCCAAACAACTTATAACAAATTATAACATTTAAGTTTCTAATAAAATAAGCTACCTTTCACACTGCACGTGAACAAAATCCATTTCAGTTCAAAATCAAAAATCGCGCCGCAACTTCGCAATAAACAAACAAGCTGTCTATTCTTCAACTGCATCTCCACCACAAAAGACCAACCACAAAGGAATTTGGAAAGAGATGTAAACAAAAAAAAAGACAAATAGAAAAATAAAAATAACAAAACAAGAAAAGAATCGAACAAGGAAAAGATCTTGTTTGAAGTTCGAGTCGAATTTCGAACATTAACATATTGAATGAATCGAGATTTAAAACTCGAAGACTAAATAAAGGGCGATATTAACAGACTTTAAAAGTAGCTGTTGAAATAATAATTCAAGGCCGATCAGCATTCAGCAGCAGCAATGTTATGTCCAGAAGTTTGGAAATTTCCAGTTACAAAAAATCTGAAAGATATCAAGCATTATAATTTGAATGAAAAAAAAGATGAAAATTTCTTAAAAAATTTCATTGATAAACATCCATTTAATAAAATAGTAAGTAAATTAGTGTAAGTAGGTAAGGGACCTATTTGTTAAGTTTTTCGTAACCTGACGCTCCGAATCCAAATCCTATTTTCTTGTTGAGATAAGTACCATACTACTTATGTACGTAGATACCTACACCCAAGGTTACAACATTTTATTGTTCCATAAAAGCCTTAGTTCATGAGAGTATATAACGCTATAGGATTCTGCAGTGAATATGATGGAAGATGGAAAACCTGAAATTGATGCTCTGTGTATGATGGTAAAACGAAGGAAAAGCTAATAATGATATACTTTTTCAAAGTGTCAGAGCCTGGCTTGCTCGAGAGGAAACGGTAAGCGAAAAGATGCTTGGAAAAGAAGAGTTGAACAAGCAAGCAATAATAAATTATAAAGAGAATTGGATGGACCGATGGGGAACAACTAACCAAACCGCGTTGGGTATTACAATGAACCAATATGTCCAGGGTTGCCAACTCTTGACCGAGGAAAAACTGGAGAGTTGAAAAACAAAAAAATGTAGATAGAAAAATAGAAAAAATAATAAATTATAAATTACATTATTATTAACATAAACAAACGAAACATAAAATAAACCGCAGATAAAAAAATAATTCAAATTAGAATAAAACTTTATAAAAAGTAATATAAAATAAATACAATAAATTAAAATACATAAAAATTGAAATTAGAAAAATATTAGTTATTCATTAATATGAGAACAATTATTTCTTAAAGCTATGGGCACCCGATTTTTTGGGCCCCAATTTAAAAAAAAATCAGCAAATTTGTAGCTTTATATATTAGAAAATCTGTTAAAATTTATTCACATAGCCGACAAAAGTTCTAGTATAGGCAAGTAAAATGACACTGGTGAAAAGTTTATGTGAATTTCTATTTTACTTTAAAATTATGAATTTTGAAAAAAACTGGTAAAATTTTAAAAAACCTGGAGACTGGAGTTTCTGTTGAAAAACTGGAAGCTCCAGGGTAAAACACCCCAGTTGGCATCCCTGAATATGTCAATGCACAAATTTGTAAAACGTTTAGCCATTGCAATCTAATTTAACATAACCTACAAAGCATCTTTTGCTACATGTTTATTTCATTACCTTAAAGATACATTAAAAATACATTAAATGTTAAGTTAATATATGTATATAAAGCGAGGTATGAAGACATTTAACTCATTTTTCAACACTTCCGTTTGTAACACATCCATTTTAATTGTACCAATTATGAATTAGAAATTCTAATGAGTTTGTTACTATCCAAATTCCATGCCATTGATCCTTTTCATATTTTTGCCGATATCTTGAAAAATTCATATTGTTTACCTATACAAATTTTAATTACGTATTAAATAAAAATCTATTTGGCTCTCTAAAAATCTAAAATTAGAATTTAAGTGAGATAAATTATTTTACAAAAAAAAAAGAATTTCAATAAAAGGTATTCAACAAAATCTCTTTTTTAGTTTTTTACTGATGAACAAAATAGGACGTTCCACATCGGAAGAATGTAGGAATTTTTTTTTTTTTCTTTTAATTTTTTCCTATTAATTCAATTTACTTAAGTAATTATTTTTGCAAATTAAATTTCATACTTTTTCAAGGTCTCAATAGTAATGCCATATGAAAACGTTATTCCAACTCCAATTAAAGAAATAATAAAATCAAATTATTGCAATTATTATTTAATAAAAAAATTTGAATTCACCGATTTAATACGCAAAGACTTCATCGAGGGATTTATTAAAAGAGGTAACTCAATTTTTTTTTTTCTTATTTAAGTACAAATTTTGAATGTAACAAAACATTACGATATTTTTCTATATATTTTAATATCTGGAATAATAAAATATATTTTTAATTAAATGGCAACGTTATAAGATTGAAAAAATTTAAGTGTACAGCCCAGAGTGTACAATGTCAAAAGTAAAAAAAAGTGATTATTTGGTTTTTTTTTTATATAGTTTTCATTATTTGAAGAACAACAAATCTTATCAATTAATATTATGTTTTACATTTTTTGTTTTTAGGAACTGTTACCGGATTAAGTTGTGCTAAATTTATAGACGTTGACGAAGTTTTTGCTATAACACCAGATGGACTCTTAGTTTTGTCGGTAAATAAAGATTTGTATCAAACGTTGGGCCTTCAAGGTCGATTGCACAAAGCAGCAACTCATCGAAAAGAACGTTACAGTAAGTTTTGTATTTTTAAGATTTATAAAAATTTGTGTAAGTATAATAAATATAGTAGTCTTGAATCAATAATTGTCGTTAGAGGTGGTATAATAATGGTTTTCTGAAATTTTTTGTTTTTTTTTTTTCAAAGTGAAAAAAAAAATAATATAAAAATTGTTTCTAATTTAATCACCAATGATTTCTGAGAGACGATCATCATTTATTCTGAGTCGTTTAAGACCCAAACTGGAAAGTTCTTATTGTATCCAGCTAAATACTAAAGGCTTCATATATATATTTTTTTTTAATTTATCAAGACATCCAGCAAAGTGGCATCGCAAACAATTTCTAAACTTATCAACGCGATGGAATGAAATTGAACAATAAAGTTTACAAAAAAAAACTTACTTTAGCTTGCTTGTTTACTTACTACTACGACTTTTATTACTTAAAAAAAAATTCAAATTTTTATCTGCTAAACTATAAATTTAATAAAAAAAATATAAGTCCAATATTATCGGGCTCTAAGGCTTTATGTAACTCGAATCAATAAAATAACAATTTATAAGGAACGTACACAAAAACAACCTTTTTTTTCTCGAACCTTATCTTATTTAATGAATATTCATAACTAAGTAAGTTTTTTTCGTTTCACTTTATATAGAATTTGAACGTAAACTTTTCTAATAGTATGCCACAATTGAAACAACCATATTCATTGGAAAACTTAGCTTTAAGAGCAACGGTATCATGGTTATGTAAAATTGGGCGGGAGTTAATGCCTGTCATTACTTGTGTGTCTAAAGTTGAAGCACAAAAGGCATCTGATTTGTTACGTAGAAATATTGATCATATTCATAAAATATTTGCATATAATATTCCACCATATTTAGTTGATCGTTTAAGTTATGTTGTTTTCGAAAAAATCCCAGTATTAATAGAAAATGTAAAAAAGGCAATTAAAACCAATTCATCAATGAGTGAGTTTTTAATACAAGTCAACGTTGCTGTTTCTTTATCTGAAGTTCTAATATCACCGCATTTACACATATTGAATTTCGAAGAAATGCCAAAAATGATGCGGCATTTATTTTATATAAAACTAAAAGAATTATCTGGTCTAAAGTATTTAAACATGTCCACACTATCAGGAGGTTGGAAAACTGAAGATATGGAGCCTATAATACTTAACGGTATTGTTGGAATGAAAAATTTACAGACGTTGGTATTGAATTACGATTGCACTGATGAAATTTTAAAAGCATTAGAAAGAATATGCCCAAGACTCAAATATTTAGACATTTCATCATCAAAATTAATTTCCAACAATAGTGTTAAATATTTGCTGGAATTTCATCATTTAAAAAATTTACAACTTTACAGAACTTCAATTAATATCGACGGCTATATTAGATTATTAATTAACATGCCAAGTTTGGAGGACATTGGAAGGTAAGGCCTAAACATAATACCTAGGGGTAAAAATTTAAAATAATAGTTAATTTTCAGATACAGCAGTATTGGAATCTGTTTGGAATACATTGATATGACTTATCAGCAATGTGATGATCGACCACATTTAAAACTGAAAAATTTTTCTTCTCGTAATTGTATAACTAAACATTTGAAACTTTTAGCAGATTGGTGTCCCGAAATTGAGTTTGTAGAAATTTTTCATAATGCGCACGTTAATAATTTACTGGGTCTAATATCTCTAAACAAACTATGTAAATTACATTTGCTTAGCTGCAATTTTTTTGAAGATCACATTAGAGATATTATTGAAGTTAAAGGTTGTAATTTAACTGAATTACATTTAGAACATGTTGACGAAATAGATGTAAATGCTCTGATGGCTATAAGTCAATATTGTCCTGATTTAAAACAATTAACTATATATAATTGTGAGCTCATCGAAAATAATTTACGTTATTTTAAAAAAATTGTACCACCCTTCATGAATTTAGAACGTTTAACATTAGCTGCAAATTGTTCACTTCACCATATTGAGTTTTTATTAGCTAATTGTTATAAAATTATATTCATTCATTTAGGTACTATGGTACCAACCACAGATGAACTTTTCGATCGAATATTAATTCAAAATCCATTAGAAAATTTAAAAGAATTGAAGATAATTTATTCAACGGAATTAACAATTTCAACTGCGTACAAATTGATGGAATCCTGTGAAAATTTGAAAATATTAACTGAATTAGAAAATTGGGTTCGAGTTCAAGAACTGGAATTAGAGTGTTTTAAAATATTTTTAAGAAGTAGAAATTATGATGTTAGTGTTCAATCAACAGGTTGGAAGTTAGAAAACAGAACATCAGATGAATAATTTATGATTACATTTTATAATTTCAAATTTAAATGTAATATTGATTTTATGTTTGATTTATTTTGTGTTTCAAAAACCTGTTATAAAATTTTCAATGAAAAATTTAATAGTTTCATAATTTAGTAAGGTACTGTGGATGTGGACGCTCACGATCATGTATGAAAAAACGACATAATGTCTATAAATCTTATGCTGTTTTCAAAACGATATATGTAATTTGTACCAAAAAAATTTCATAAAAAATACAGATATTATGTCATTTTCACAACAAAAAGATATACATGTGGGTGAAGTTATGGCGTTTTTTCGTACACATTATTGTCATAAGACATTATGGCAGATGGATTCCTATTTAGTTAAGAAAAGATTATCGTTGCGTTTATTAGTAGAAATTTTGTTGCGAAATCTCATCATGTGACCAAAGAAAACTTTTTCATACGCAGAAAACACCGAATTTTTATTTAATCATGAAGTCATTCATCTTTGTTTGTTTTTTAATTTTGATTTCTCAAAAAAAATACTTAAGAAACCAATAAGAAGATTCTTGATTGAAAAATAAAGTTGAAAATGTGTAAATGTTCGGCTATCAAATTAACCTTTGTCCAAATTATGTGTTTTACTTGTTTTTGTCAAATCAAAACTTAATATTGAATGTCGATTTAATTTCTTTTCTGAAAACTTTCAGTTTTTATTATACCACGAAGTGTAGGACTTCTATCTGTATTTTTTGCTATTGATACTGACTACCACCGCAAACTGCTTCAAACAAAATTAAGGAATTAAAATTTATTTACCTACCAGAGAATTATTATTTCAAATTTTGTGAGTGATCTTATAATTTTATTTATTTTTTCTTTCAATTACAATTTTAGTGATTGAAATCTTTCTTGGATCAGATTTGAATATCAATTCAAAATATTATGAAAGATTGAAATCTGGACTAACAAATTTAGACCGATATAATGAAGAAACCAATAACGATATTAGTTTTTATATAATTTGGAATCCACCAGAAAATTCGGAAATTTGTTCATCATCGATTGCGAAATATTTTAATGAATTAGGTAGGCATATTGAATTATGTCAACCAAAAGTAAAAGTACATCAGGGTTCTAATTTGATATTTCCAACAATCGAGATAGAAAAAAAAAACGATACAACTAATTGTTCTGAACTTATTGAATATATTGGGCTCTCAATGTTATCATGCAATGTAGATAACAATTTATGTTCTATTCGCCAATCAATTGATTTAGAAAGTGTTCCATCAACAACAATTGCTCACTTAAAAGGATTGATTTCAAGTCAAATGATATGTGAATTTGCAAAAACAATAAGGTAATTTAAAATTTTTGTAGTATTACTTAGATGAGCAAATAATTAAAATAAATCCTTTATAGGAAAAAGTTAACAGAAGATCCTGAAAAAAAATGGATAGGATTAAATGTAATTGGATTTCGTGAAAGTCCAATTAATTTTTATAAACAAGATCATAATTTCACAAATAATGGAGATAATGACTACTTACTAATTTTTCTTCCTAATAACAAATTAATTTTATATAAAAATATTTCTTCAAATAAAATCTTGAAGTAAAGTTAGTTATTTTAATAATTAAGCTTTGATCAAACAATGAATTTATTAATGAATCATATTTTGGTACAAAAATAGAATCCATTATAATTTTAAGCGATTCGATTTAAGAACAGAATACGGATTATATCACTTAACTAATAATAGAGAGACCAAAATAATCATTGCAAGAAAACAATAAATGCAATGAATTGGTTATTGTATTATATTAGCATATCTGCATACTATGGAGTAAAGTGGAAAAAGAAACATTCTTTGAAAATCAATAAACTTCGATTGTTAATTTTAAGGTGGTTGAGAAAATCATGCTACTTTAACCAATCTGCGTAAGATGTAACATGGATAATTTCCTTAACACTCTTTAAATTTGGCTATTGTATAGAGACCAAGCATGGCCAATGACGCCTAATTCGACGAGTAGTTTAAAACAAATTGGTTCTTTACTTTTTCAGACTGGCATTGAATAAAAAATGATATGGTTTGATATAATTGTAGTGATATAATTAATTTAAAAGTTGAAAGTGAGTTTCGGTTTGAGGAAAATTTTTTCAATTCAATTTATACTCACTTTTCATAAATCTGTCACATGAAGAGAAATCAAATTAACAATCTTCACATTAATTTTAGTCATCGTAGGAACAAGCATGATAAGCATCACAACACAAAAATATTTAGACGATTCTCCAATTGAAATTATTAAAATAGCGTATTTTAATTATGAATGTTCAACATTATTTACATAAAGTATTCAAATTAATTCTAATTACACATTACTAGGTATAAAATTTGTTTTTTAAATTTAAATGCTCAACTTTATCAATTCATCTGGTTGTGATTCCCCATGTACTTCAGCCGATATAACATTACTATTTTTTGAATCATTATCATTAATTCTAATGTTCAAGAATTTCTCATCCGGAATTTTCTTTTCATTAGATATATTTAAAAAATTGTTTGCTTCATTAGTCACAATTAGTGGGTCTTCATCATCATCATCATCATATTCATCATCATATTCATCATCATATTCATCATTATTTTCATTAACTGATAATTTTGAAGAACCTTCAAAATTATTTGTGTAACATGATTTCTTTAATGATTCATTTGAAGTTCCTGCTTCTATTTCATTTGAATCTTCAGGTTCTTCAGTCACTTCCGACATGGTTGGCAACGTATTACGATTATTTGGAATTTCCGAATCTGAATAATAAGAAAAAATAATTTTTCATTAATTTATATATTTCAACTATTAAAAACTTTTTTCAAACTCTTCTTTTCAACTGGTTTCAAACAGTCCATGTCAATTAGAAGATTATGTTCAATTTTTCAATTTGAAGGTTTTTTGAAACTCTTCTTTTCAGTTTTTTTTTATCCAGTTCTATGCAATCCGAAACCAATTAGATTTTATAATTATAATTTATTTTTTCAACAATGTCAAAATTTGACCATAGACTGAAATTTTTAAATATTAAATCTGAATATTAATATTAATTTACCGGTGAGCAATTCACTTTCATTAATTTCTTTTCGTTTTGTGTAATAATACATTCCAAAATAAAAAATTAATGGTATTAAAGCAAATCCACTTGTTGCTCCTGCAAACAAATATAGATTTCTTTCTCTTGCACAGCAATTTAAATCTTTTGACCAGTTTGATCGACTTCTATTCATCTGTAATTAAAAATAATGTAATTATTTTCGTTTAGTGTTTAAAATGTTTACAATAAAAATGTTATTACCATGTCTTCGATGTCGAAACAAACCTTATCATTTGGCGTTTTTTTAATCTATGGAAGGGAAAATTGATATTTGTTTTTAAAATACATAATACCGTCATAACACTTTTAAATCATATAAAAAGAAAATCCTCACTTCTGAATTATATATAGAATTTAAATTTGTGTAGTTGCCATCACAATTTTCACATTCCTTTCCAGTGTTATTTTTTAAACATAGATTAAAATCGTCATATTGTGATACAAATTTTGTGGTACTGTTGGTTAAATTGCCATTAAAATAACATTCTAAAAAAAGAAATTATATCATTAAGTTAAATTTTCAGAAGATGTAAGTATTCAATTTCAAAATTTAGTTATTTGTTAATTAGAGTTCTACTCAATTTTATAATATTATTAATATTATTAGGTATAGTGAAAAAAAATTATTTAAAAGATAAATAAATATAAAATAGTATTATTATAGCATTCCAGCATTATGATTACGAAAAATTTTTTTTTACAATGACTATTTTTTAAACTATATCGTCTGCTCAGAAATGAAACAACGTATGACATTTATACGTCATTATTTGACAATAGCACCATTGGATTCCTCGTACTCGATTTTATAAGTACAACTACTTTGCAATATTCTTAATGTTGATTAAAATGTGTTTTTTAGATGAAAATTGTACGCTATTTGATATTTTTTCATACGTTTTTTTTAATTTTCAAATCTTTAAATTCAAATTACTCGAAACTATACTTTTCATTATACGTTGTTTCATTTCTGAGCAGACGATATTATAGAAGTGTATATTATATGTGGATAAAAATGCATATTAATTTCATCTCATCTACAGTTAAGCGAACTAAATGTTTTTTAGCAATTAAACCTCCCTATTTTCTTTTAAAAGATTTGAAAACGGCTCTATTTTTCCAAAAAAAAAAGTTATTTAGAAAATTTGAGCATAGAGCTTTTTTTATCATTCAAATGTTTGGAAATTTATTTCATAAGGTTTTATCATGCCATGCTTTTCTTTATCTAGATTAATTAGAGATGAAGGTGTTAACATATCATGAGTTTGAATTGTACATCTTGAGTTAATATTAATTTAGCCAAAATACTTTCAGCCGAAAAAATTACACAAAACTCGATAATCAGTTTTCTAAAAAATACAAATTCCTAAAAGTATATTTACAACTTTTATTCTATACCGTCACAATTAGCTTTTTGCCAAAGACCTTCAACATAATCATATAATGTTTGAACAATATTTAAGCGATCTTGATCAAAATATTCACTCTTGCAACTAGTATTGTGAATTTTAGAATTGTTTGTAATTAAATTTTTGTAAGATTCCATTGCTGCAACATAATTCTCCCGATGATTCGTACACATTGTAACAGGAACTGGTTCTTCTAGGCTAAAACAAAAATATACAATGATTATATTTCAAAGAACAATTTAAGAGCATGAGTTAAGAATTTTATTAGCAACATAGTTATGTGTATTGATAGTGGCTGTCCTCAGTACAGTTCTAATTCTATAATGTCACATGTTTGTAGGATTGATGTTTATCGTTTGATTTGCATGTAACTTCTACCTATCCAGTTATTTTAGATTGTTTTTTAACTCCTTGATTAAAAGAAAAAAGTTCATAGGAAAGGGAATGCAACTATTATGATCTTATAGAGCTCATAAAAAGTAAATTGTAACGGGAACATTAAGATTTATTTGTTTAACATGACTTTAAATAATAAAAAAAAATTTTTTGTACCTCGGCAAGGCAAACTCATCAGGGATCTTAAAATATAATCCAACTACGATAAATTGTACATAGTAGCCCCCTTATCATGGAAGACGCTGTCGTCTGTCGCCAAAGTCGTCTTTTAGAGTCGCCGACGACTCTTTTTCGTATTACGGAAGGCGCCCAATTTTCAGGCGACTGTAATTTACAAGGCGCCTTCAACTTGATACGATAACAATTGATTTTTTTTGTGAATAACAGAAACACCTAAATAAAAATCAATAGAAAACGTAAAAATTTCAAAAATAGTGGTGCCCAAACTTGCAAAACTGAAATCAGTTCTTGAGGCAAAGGCCCCGTTTCGGAGATAGGGCCCCCCAAAGTTTTCATACATTTTGTATGGGAAATTTTTTTTTTTGCCCGATTGGCCCTATATTTTTGGGAAAAGGATAAAGGGGGTGCCCCAAAACAAGAGGGGGGGGTGAGGGGCGGCGAGCGTTACAATAGGTATACATACATTTTTTCTATAAATTGTGTTGTATGATTTTTAAATGCTTTTAGTAATCCATCGCACTTGTGGTCCCCTTTACCCAATTTTATTTCGGCTAATGTTAAATCCTAAAATAATAATATGAAAGTTATTTTAATTTAACATTTTTATATAATAATGTAAAATTAATGAGGGGCGTTAATTGTTAATAAAAATATAATAAAGCTTACTGACAAAAAGTTCCAAAGAATAAAACTAAAATTATTGGTACCTAGGTTTTATTTTTTGAAAAAAGATTATAGGTACCTATCTACAACAATTGTTATTTTTATTTAATTATGTGCCACTTATACTAATAACAATATCTAATTTACTAAACTGAATCTTGATACTTTTTCTAGGGGATAAAATATTTTTTACCTTTTAGTACCATCTGGTAAACCAAAGAAATTTTTAAATTAGTTTGAATTTTAGCATAGGTAACATAATTTAGTTTTAGATATATAGATACGGACACAGTACAGTTTTCAAAGATCTCCAGAACTACCAGAAATTATTTACGAAAATAAATACCTAGGTATCTACTTATCAGAAACAATCAACTAAATTATGTAAACTTAAATCAAATCAGAACAGATAATCTTTAAATATTTTTATATTAAATTTATATCAATTTAAGAAATGTGAATAACCGTATCTTAATTTCGCTCTTCTATCTCTCTACATTACATACAAGGTCGACTCGACAGGATGACTGGAATATTCATTTATTAAAAAAAAAAAAAAAAACAACGAAAAAAACTTACAAAATTGATTGAGAAAATTATAAATATATTTAAAAGTAAATTAAGTAAATTTTTACTTTTCATTTTAAAATTATTAATTGAAAATTAACAAAATTAAAACAAACTAAGAAATTAGAACAAAACAGAAACAGAATAAAGAAGAATACTGAAGATAGTCTAAACTCGATCAACAAAAAGTCAAAGATAAACTCAAAATAAATGACGCGCATGAACGGCGCGAAATTATTAAATAAAAATTATGCCTTGAGCCAATACCAACATAAATTAAAAGCCCCCTATTAAAAAAAAAAACAATACATAGACAGCATCTCGTAGGCATAAAAATCATAACAAATGTATGAAACCCTATGAGATTTCCTATACAAAACCTAAAGATTAATCTGTAAAATGGGATTAAAAACAAAAAAAATATAATTTAATTATTGAATGCAATTTATTATATGATTTATATTAATTTTTAAGAAAAAAAACCGTGTTTGTTTAAAATAAAAAATTACAAAAATCGAGCAAATTTAATCCATAAATTTTTTTTCTTGCTGGTAAAGTAAATTAAACTTTTTTTTGTCATAATTTCTAGGCTCTAGGTACTTTATCTTTAATTTTAAATTAATTTAAAAAAATTCAAATATGTTTTAAAATTTAATTAAAATTTACATAAACCCAAAAAATTATCTAGCTATCGTACCTAGCTCTTATTAGATGTTTTGGACAAAGTTCAGCTAACGTGTACGAAAAAAAAAAAAAAAAGGCTTTGGTTACTACAAAGCAAGTACCTAGGTATACCTACCTAACATATGAAAACTATGGGGCTGCATATCCCTGAAACGAGAGTTTACCGGTAGAAACCTTCTGGGATGTAAGGATTTGAGGATTTGAGGACCGCCCCTATTATCTCACCAAGTTTCGGACAAATCGAACTTGCGCATTTACGTGGCTGTTTTTCTACCTGGGGACCCACATACTTATGTAGGTATCTTCCTACCTTCTATCTGTACAAAAAAAAAGTTTTTTTTTTATATTTTGTATTTGAAATTATATTTCTTTTTATTTATTGAAAATAATTTTAAATTTTACTTCACTTTATGAATATATTTTTATTAAAAATCTCCATTGAAAATTATTTTCATTAAAAAAAATACTCTAAAATCCACATAAAAAAAATGTTTTGATTATAACACAATAATTTTTTTTTTGATATTTTTTTTATTTCAAAATTTCAATCATGTTTTTAAAATCATTTTTAATTTATTTATGAAATAGGTAAATTAAAATTAAATATTTTCATTCTATTTTTCTAAAAAACAAAAAACAACAAGTAAAAATCCACCTGTAATCTGTAGTTAAGAAAAAAATTGTCCTAGGAAGGATTTTTATTTTATTTTGGACATTTAAAATTAATTTTTTTTAATAAACTAATAAAAAACTTATTTTTTATTAATTTATCTTCATTATTATTGAATTTAAATTTATTTTTAATGTTTAAAACATAACTAAGAGTCTGTTCACTTATTAGCGATTATTGAAAAAAATGCAATCGGATTTAATATTCCAGGTTTTTTAATTTGTGAACGACACGATTTTACTGCTGTTATTTAAAAAAATGAAATAATTTTGTCCTAAAGCCGTTCACAAATTCAATTTTACTTTTTTAAATTCTGCAAAGGGAAATTTTAAATTTCCCATAACAAACTAAATTTGTAGGTCTACTTTTAAGTGAATTCAAAAACTAAAATTGTATAGAAAAGAAAAAAGCGGCAAAAATGGGTAAGAAAATTCGGTCGGTCACGTATTATTATAAGTTTTTGATTTCAGTCAGCCAAATATTATTTTATAAGTAGTTGATTTTAGCAGATTATACAGAATGCAGAAAATTTCGTCCTCAATTTACAAATTGTGACATTTGTTTTACAGAAAAGGGAGATTTCTTTTTTTTCAATCGTTTAATAAGTGAACAGACTCTAAAAATGGCAAAAAAAATTACTGCCGACCAACAAAGCGAACAAAAATTTGAAAACTAGTGGGAATTTTTTATTTATTATCCCTACGAAAAGTTTTGTTTACTTTTCAACTACACGGCTGATTATCTTAGTGTTGGTGATGCTTGAGCACAGCTAATGCCGCAAAGCAATTTTTGAAGGAATGTTCCGGAAACATGTTCACAACTAATTTTACCTGAAAGCAAAAAAATAAACTGCAAACAATTTGAAACTTTAAAGTTGCGACATCGTCGGCTAATACAAGTAATTCTTTAAGGGCTAAAATTTTGTGGTTTCATATAAATTTTAAACTTGTATGTGATTTGCTTATCCAGAGGGCGTTTCTTTGTTCATTAAAATATTGGCAACCTTAAAACTTTGATTTCTTTTTTTTTAATTAATTTTTTTTTTGTCAATTGGATTATTTTTAAAATTTTTTCTTTTTTTAATAAAATAATTTTTATTTAATTCATTGATTTTTGACAACTGACAACAAGCTTTTTTTTTTTCTACAATACTCATCTGCAAATTGTGACAGAAAAATGCAGCAAAACCAAATTTCGATGCAAAAGCAACGCTGTGGAAAAGAAACAAAAAAATTGTTTTGTGACGTAGTGAATTCTTTCTGGAGCAAAAAAAAAATAAATTCAGTTTTCTAATTAATTATGAAATAATTTTAAGAAATTCTTTTTACAAAAATTCAATAAAATTAATATCTTTCGTTTTTTTTATAAATCTTATTTAAATTAATTAAGAAATAACGCAGAAAATCTGTGTTTACGGTAGCTCTAAATTGCTTTGCGGCATTAGCTGTGCTCAAGGCATTAATGTTGATTTTCATCACAGCGCTTTTTTTTTACAAACATTTTCATGCACAATAACGGGTGCATCCCCTAGTGTTAATCACAAGAAACAATTTGGTAGGACCAATTCTTTTATTTGTATGGAAAAAAAATTGAGTTTTTTTGTTTTAAATTAAAAATTAATTAAAAGAAATATTGAATGAAACTATATTAATTTTTTGTAAGTAATGCCACAGTGAACTTCAGAAATGATTTGATAAAGTATATTTATTTCGAATTTCAAAAAAAAATTTAACCAAAGAACTGATTGTTTTTTTTTTTTTTTTCAAACCTGTGATAATGAATCAAAATCAAAATCAATTATTTAAAAACCTAGTCTGGCTCCCTTGTATTTGCTCACCACAAAAAATAATGTACCAAAATTTTTCTCGCACAAATAATTAACGGTTTTCTTAGTTATAATATTTTGATTTTTGATAAAATGTGATTTAATTTTAATTGAAATCAACCTCTATAAAAATGTATAAAAAGTAGGTGACTTTGTAGTTATACCTACCAAATACAAAAACTGGGAATGGAAGAAACGTAGTCTGAGAAATGAGTACAAATATAATTATGTTTATATCTAATTAATGCAATATAATTAAATATAATTACATTTCCAAATTTAAAAGGTAATTTACGACGTCTCCATCGACCAAATCACCTACCGAGGAAGAAAAAGCTCTTTTGAAAGTGTCCTTACCAATATTGAAATTAAAAATATCACAATAGTTATTTTTACAAAATTGGTAAAAATCAGCTATAAGCTTATTGAAAGGAGCATTATTGAAAAGGCTGGAACTACAATATAGCATTGAAGTATTTGGTAAAAGAAAACATAACAAACATCTCTCTTCTCTTTTCCAAGAGACAACTGAAATTCAAAACGCTATCATTTAGAATACATTTTGTTGATTTGTTGAAGAGGTTTTTTTTTTTTTCCGAGACAGACTTTCAAGTAGAGAGGTTGTACTGTGAGTATTTCTGGAAAATTTGAAATTAAATTTCAAACGAATTTTTTTTTTTTTGGGTTTATTAAAAAATAAAAATAAATAAATAAACCAAAGCTAAAACTTTTATCGAAAAATAATAAATAATAATTATGTTGAAGATGGGGGGTGATGATAATCATCCGCCTATCTCAAACGAATTCCTACATGGAATGACGCCACCGACGCCATCATTAAATCAAAATGGCGAATCCGGCCAAATAAACGAACCTGAACTTAGAAATTTACCGGTCAATAACACTCAAATAACCGGACAAGAGGCTCATTTAAACAATAATTTGATGTGTAATCAAATTGAACTTGTCGGAACTGATACGGTTTCAGTAATTGATGCTAACACATACATAAGCCAAATTCAAAATCAATTTCGAGCTGAAATGAGTAAGGTTACAAGTATGATAGAGGAATTAAATCGCTCCATAATGGAAAAGGACTTCAAGATCGCATCCCTTGAAAAACAAATTACAGCTAACTCTTTACTGGAATTGACCCAAAGCCAAGACTGGGGTACAGACATTGAAATTGATAATGATTCTGATGCCAATATGGAAATGATCAGCCACAGCAAATCAAGAAAACGTAGTTCAACAACTGATGGTGCATCACCAGCTAGTAAACAAAAATCAAGTAACATGGATGCTGGTAAAATTAATTCTAGTAATTTTGAAAATAAACGTAAGTTTTTAAATAGCCTAAACATTATTAAAAATCCTGTTGTATTAAAAAATAAATTAAGCTATTCCCAACCTAGCACTTCGACTAGAGCTGAAAACTCTAACTTAAAATCTAAATCTTTTACTCAAGCTAGAGAAAATGTGTTAAAAAAAAATGGGAAGGAAAACATGACAAATAGTAATGAAAAAGAAAATAAAACTGAAAAATTTTGCCCACCTATTATAATGTTTAACACTGCTATCAAATCCCTACTTGACAGTATGGGTTATGATAACCGTGGAAATACAAAAGTTATAAATTTAAATAGGAAAAAATCGAAACTTTTTGTAAAAGACCCTGACATTCACAAAATGTTAATGGATAAGATCAGAGAAACCAAATCTATCGAGGCGCATACTTACACAGACGAATCAAATAGAGAAATCAACTTAATTCTTAGAGGTCTTCACTATACTTATGGTGAAGAAGAAGTTCTAAACGAACTTATGGTGTTGGCACCCAATACAAAAATAAAAAAAGTTGAGAAATTTCACACCGATAGATCCAAAAGACTAAATCTCGATTACAATCTTCTGTTGGTTCAACTTGAACCAAAAGAATCTGTAAATGAAATAATTAATATAAAGTCAATTTTTTATCAAAGAGTTTATTGGGAGAAACCCCACAAAAAATCAATTATCCAATGTAAACGATGCCAGTCTTTTGGACATGTTGCCAAAAACTGTGCAAGACGATATAGATGTGTAAAATGCATTGAATCCCATGAGCCGGGTCAGTGTAAACTAGAAAGCTCAAGTGATAGTATCCCTCATTGCATTAACTGCAATCAGGAAGGTCATACTGCAAATTATAGGGGTTGCCAGGCTTACAAAAACTATAAAGCGAGACGTAAGGAGACGTCGGGTAACTTTAATGCGAAATTCAAGAATGATACAAGTCAGGTGGCTGGTTCAAGTGCACCGGTGACCACATCACGAACCTTCTCTGACGTTCTTAGAACCACGCTTCAGGCTAACACAGGAAATAAAATTAAAACGATTCAACCAAATATACAAAAGGGCCTTTTCGAACATTTCTCTGATCTTTCCACTGACTTATTTAATCTAGATTTTCAAAAATTGATAGAAAAAATTAAAAATTTTGTATATAGTTATAAGAATATGAATATTGTTGACAGGAAAATTAATTATCTGAAAATTGTCGATGAATTAATGATTAATGATTAATACATCTTTAAATGTTTTTACTATTAATGTAGGTTCTCTTATAGAGCACAGCAGACGTATTTTTTTGGAAAAATTAATAAATTTTCATAAAGCAGATATAGTTTTAGTTCAAGAAACAAAAATTAAAAAGAATCACAAAGTCTGTATTGATAATTTCAATTTCATTAGAAATGATTATAATCAGGGAACGGCTATCCTAATCAATAAAAGAATTAAATTCGGTAAAGTAAATTTTATTAATTCCAACCTAACTGCTTGCTTGGTAGTTATTGAAGTGAAGACAGAAAATATTTTCAGGCAAGTCTTGATTGGTTCGGTTTACGTTCCTTCCAATACTAAATACCAGCTTTTTAAAAATGACCTGGACAAATTAAATGAATTATGTAACAAATATGATTATACTATCGTGGGTGGTGATTTCAACGCACGAAATGCAACCTGGGGTGACTTAAACTCCAATCTAAATGGTATTGGACTTAGCAAGTGGCTTGAGAATAATGTCGTTGAAACGGAACTTACAAGACTAACACCAGATTCTCCAACTTATCCCAGAAGTTCTTCCTTTTTAGATCATTTTTTGGTTTCGAATTCTCTAATACAAAACAATCCACCTAATTTCTCCATTAAAACTTACTCAACTTTTTCTGACCATTTCGCGGTAAATTTAAATATTACATTGAATGATTGCGAAGTTCAACTCCTCGAGCCTAGCACATTCCGATCATTCAAAAACACGAATTGGGACAACTTCAAAGAAGACCTAGATCTTGATTGCAGTCGTATTATGCCAGCAAAAAATCGTAATCTAGACTCAGATGAAATAAATTTTTTAATTGACAAATTTAACGAGGTCATAGACTCAAATTTGAATTCCCACTCAGAAAATATCATGAACAAATTTCATAAATATAAAAATCTACCTGAGGATATAAACTCCTTAATTAAAACAAAACACAAATGGCAAAAGAAATTAAAAAAAATATTTCATAGAAATTTTAACAGAATAAATAACGAATATAAATCCGTATCAAATGAATTACATCTTTTAAAAAAAATAATAACGGAAAAAATCAAAATTTGGATAGATAAAAGATTGCAGGATAGACTAAGAAACATTAAACCAGGCCCCGAGGCATATAAGGAGGTTAATAGAATTATAGGTCGTAATAAATTTAAAAATAAGATCAAGCTGACAGCTGATGGTAACCTAATTGAGGAAACACCAGATAAAATTAAAGTTTTTGAAAAATTTTACCAGGAGGCCTTTCAAGAAAGAGTTCCAGTTTTTAATAAAAACCATAGTGAGTTAGTAGTACAAAGTAATTACAACTTTTTCTTACAGGCAGAATCGTCACCCGTTTTTACCTCATTTTCGGATCTAAACTCATCATTAACACCTTTAGATGACACAAACTTTATTAATTCAGAAACCCTATTTGATATAATTAAAACCCTCAAAAATAAAAAATCATATGGTTACGACGGCATTTCTAATTTCATTATTAAAAAACTTCCTGAGACCTGCATAGATTTTCTCACTATTATTTTCAATAACTGTATAAACATAAGTTATTTTCCTTTAAGCTGGAAAGTGGCTAAGCTTATCCCAATTCATAAAAAATCTTCAAGCTATGATGTCAATAACTTTCGACCAATCTCTCTTCTTTCTAACGTAGGTAAAATTTTAGAAAAAATTCTTTATATTAAAATGGACCAAGATCTTGAGACTAACGAAATTGAAATAATATCTGACTACCAGTTTGGATTCAAAAAACAACACTCTACCTCACACGCTTTACTAAAATTCCATAATGACATTACAGTTAACCTGAGACAAAAAAAATGCACTACAGCTGCAATTCTAGATGTGGAGAAAGCTTTTGATTCGGTATGGATCAATGGTCTACTCTACAAGCTAATTCAGATTGGTTTCCCTACCCATATTATTAAAATATTAAAATCTTTTCTATCTGACCGTTCCTTAAATGTTTGGATAGAAAACACAAAGTCGGAAAAGATTGATGTAAGAGCGGGAGTGCCACAGGGTTCAATCCTTGGCCCTAAACTTTATAATTTATTTCTTTTTGACTTTCCTCACGAACATTTAAACTATGACGGAGGAGTAGGTAAGACGCTGCTGTTTGCTGACGACACCAACACTTACGCACACTCCAAATCACCTATCGAAGCGACTGATAAGGTTGCAAGTCACTTGCACATAATCAACAAGTACTATAAAACTTGGGGAATAAAAATAAATACTAATAAATCTGAAATAATATGCATTAGAAATGCTTCTGGAAAAGGTTGGAGAAAAGCAGTTAAAGAAAGCCGACGACTAAACATAATATTAGACGATTCAGTTATTTCTAGTAAAGAAACAGTGAAATACTTAGGGGTTAATTACAACTATCTTCTTAAATTCAATGACCATGGCAGAATTGCTCTTAAAAAAGCAACAAACGTATACAAAATGTTATTACCTTTATTAAGAAATAACTCACTGAGTAAAAACACTAAACTATTACTATACAAAACATTAATAAAACCGGTTTTCTCGTACGCATTCCCAAACTGGTTTAATATCTCACCCCAGGTTGCTAAGGAGATTGAAATATTCGAAAGAAAGGTTCTACGACTCTGTGTCAACAAAAACTTTAAAAGTTGGAACAAAAGATTCTCAAACGAAGAAATTATCAAAGATTCTAAAATTGTCCCGGCGGCAACATACTTGCTTCAGAACACTTTAAAATTCATCAGTAAACTAGAGTTGCACCCAAATTACTTAGTTAGAGAAATATATAACAGCGAAAAACAATTTTCTATTACTGACAATCATTACCTTTCTCCAATCAACTTAATAAATGAACAATCTGTAAATGCAATATCCACAAATTACCTTACTCAGCTACCTAACTTCTATAACAAAACCTGTCCAGGGTCAAACAGAGGATAAGTCTCTTTTCGTTCACACCAAGCAAAACTTTTAAATGTTACCTACATTATTTTATTTAAAGTTTTTTTTTCTTTTGTTGATTAGCATTAGTTTTAGTTTTAAGTTAGACTTAAGATCATTGTAACAGTAAAATTACAAGTTAAAGAAATAAGTGTATGAGCAAACACTAATTTAATATTCTTTGTTAAAAATAAACAACACCATGTATATAATCTGTCAACAAAAAATTACTATGTTAGTATGTACAAAAATTATATTTTGACAAGGGTAATACATTATAGCCCATGTGTATATGCTTTAGTTTTATGTATTAAATTATAAGTGAATGTATAAAAGAATTTGAAGTCTCAATAAAGAAATTATTTCAATTTCAATTTCAACGCTATCATTTACTCGAAAAAAAAATAAAGAACTTTTCACGTAGGAAATTATAAAGAAAACATTATACACATTATAGGTATACACAGGCCCGGCTCGTGGCGTGTGCGAAGTGTGCACTGCACACAGTAATAAAAAGGCGCCTACAAGCCAATGTGAAATTTAAATTTAAAAAAAAATTATTTTTTTTTTAAACACATAAAATTTTTTTTCAGTTTTTTATTTTTGGAACATTATGCCTTTATTTTTGATAAATGAAAAAGTTCATCCAAAACCGATTATATGAAATTAATTTTGATAAATTTCAAACTTAGTAGCCTGGAATTTATTCGCAGTAAAGATTTCATTTCGATTAATTCGATTTTTTTAAATACTCAAAATAGTAACGTGAAGAAGTCATAAAGTGAATGTGAAAATAGAAAATATTATTATTAAAATATATTAATTGGCAGTTAATTTACATTTTCAAACTTTGGAAGAAAATTTGAAATTTATAGGTAAGTTTAAGAATTAGAATAATTATAGAAAAAAAAATTAAAGATTAATTATAGAAAAAAAATTAAAAATTGATTATAGAAAATTATACGCAGTAATATTGATTGAAAAAGGAAATTGTCGGGTTGGGAGAACAAACAAAATCGAGAAAATAAGCTGAAAGAACAATTTAGGAATCAAAAAACGCTACACAGTTTTTTGCAAGATAGACAAAACGAAGACAATTCTGATAAAACGGTTGAAAAAATGGATACACAAGAGCGTGAGTATGCTGTAGATATTGTAACTGATGAGAGGTCTGTATTTGAAACTGACGAAATTAATGTTGATGTTGAATTAAATGCTAGTACTAGTACAGCTAATCAGGATGATAGAATCTCAGTCGAGAAAATAGGTGTAGATAAATGTTTAAATTCTGAGGTTGACATAATTCTTGAAAATATATCTGATTGGCCAGAAAATTTACAGAATTATCAAATTGAAAAGATAGTTTTCAAAGGTCCAATGCAAGTAAACATTAATCAGTACCCAAAAGACATTATAGGGCGATCATTTAACAAATTATATTTCCAACGAAAAACGGCAAATGGTGAATCATTACAGAGAACTTGGCTTGTATATTCATCCAAAGTAGATCGGGTATTCTGTTTTTGTTGCAAAATATTTAGTAGGGATGAATTTGCATTATCAAAAAAAGGCGTAAATGATTGGGGCCATATGACAAGCATTTTAAAAAGACATGAACAAAGTACTGAGCATTTTGATTGCTATGGAAAGTGGATTGAGCTAAAAAAGCGACTTTCTTGTGGTCAAGCCGTTGATTCTCTAGCTAATAAATTATACTTGAGTGAAGTAGAACATTGGGATGGAGTTCTCGAGCGAATAATGTCTATTATTTTAATGATGGCCTCAGAAAATATTGCTTTTAGAGGATCTTCAGACCGACTTTTCACCGAAAATAATGGTAAATTTTTGAAAATCGTTGAATTGTTTTCAAAATTTGATCCAGTGTTAGACAAACATGTTAAACGTGTAGTAGAAAATCCACATAAGACTCATTACTTGGGAAAAAATATCCAGCAAGAAATTATTTTATTAATCGCTAAAGCTATAAAAGATTATATTTTGGAAATGGTCAAAAATGCAATGTATTTTTCAGTTATTGTGGACTGTACACCTGATGCAAGCCATAAGGAACAGATGTTAATAGTTGTTCGTTACGTCCACATCATAAAATCAACCGAAAGTAATAATGCTAGTGTGGAAATTAAAGAAAGTTTTTTAGAATTTATAAACATTGTGGATACAACCGGAGCAAATATGACTGAAGAAATTTTAAATTTTTTGAAACAAAATGGCTTAAATATTATGAACCTTCGTGGTCAAGGTTACGACAATGGAGCCAATATGCGTGGTAAAAATAAAGGTGTTCAGTCTCATATTGCAAATATTAATCCTAGGGCTTTTTTTGTACCATGTGTCTGCCATACCTTAAATTTAGTCATAGTTGATGCTGTAAAAGGAAATGTTATGAAACCATTTGAGCTTTTATATGATATTAAAAAATGTGATGAAATGGAGAATAATGAACTTATAAACAAATGTAAATTATTAGAAACAGCATTAACTAACTTATAAAGAAAGCAAAGATCTTGAAGCAAACGAACTGCAAAATGAGCTGAAATTGTTGTCTCGCATGATTGAAAATGAATTTAACCCAGAAAAAAATTTGTGCTGGATTTATAATAATAATGTTGAAGAACTCTTTCCAAATGCACTGATTGCATTAAGGGTATTACTAACTTTACCCGTTTCAGTTGCTAAAGGTGAGAAAACTTTTTCAAAATTAAAAATTATCAAAAATTACTTGAGATCAACTATGGGGCAAGAAAAATTGAATGGGTTGGCAATAATCTCCATAGAATCCCAAATTGCTAAATCTATTAATTTTGATGTGTTGCGGAAAGATTTCGCTAAAATGAAAGCAAGAATGCCTTTTATCAAAAGTAGTGGAGTATGAAAGAAGTTCAAAAGCAATATTTTTTTTTACAGATTTATGTAATTTACATATATTTATTTTTTATTATTATATTATTTTTTTCATTCATTTTGTTTTTGTTTGAACTAGGATTATTTAATAAAGATATAAAAGGTTTAATTCAAACTCTTGTAAGTTGTTCTATTTTTTGTCATAAATGAATTTAGTTAGTTTTTCTTTATATAGCCTTTTAGTATCTAATTGAAAACTTTTTCAAAGGCGCCAAAAAGTCCTCGCACACACAAAAAAAAAACCACGAGCCGGGCCTGGGTATACATAATGTTATTTTAAGCAAAACTAAAATATTTCCATATTACATCATATCAGGATAGCTACGAACGTTAGATAGTCAGCTTCATTAAAATATTAAGAGCAATGAGTTGAACCAAGTTTTAGATAATGCAAATATATTCTAAACCCAAATCTAACAATTAAGAGAAATTAAAAAATTTAAAAATATTGTTAGCGTTTTTTTTTTTTTGCTTAATAACGAATTAAATATCATTATAGGTAGACATAATGTCGAATTTTGAATAACATTAATTCGGTTAGGTTCAGATTCTTTCCTCGGCGACAAATAAATAATAAAATGTGAAAATTAATTTATTTTTAAATAATACAATTAATTGGCGAACACTTCAATTTCTTGATTATTGATGACTTATGATTTAATCCACCTAAACATTGAAATTTTTTTCACTTTTTGACCCTGATGTTATAGGTCAAGTTTGATAAAAACAAGTTATAAAATTTACAAAATTTGCAAAACTAATTTCGTACGGAATTTACATTGTTAGAATTAAATAATAATTTTATAAGTTTATAGAATTTTAATTTGATCATACAATTTATTAATTATAAATAAATATGATCGCAATATCATTGTTAACTTTATTATGGACATTTTAATCCACCTACATTATTAACAACCTTCTGAAAGGTCAATCTTATTAAAAAAAAACTCTAAAATTTTTTACTTACAAATATAATTTGAAAAAGAGTGCGTAGCCCTTTATTTTTAATGGGACAGCAATAGTTACATGGTACGCATGTAAAATGATTTCATATACATACATTTATATTATATCAATTTTCTTACAAGTTTATTTAGGATGACGCTAACATAAACATTCATTTTAATTATAAATTGGGATAGGTTTTCAAAAGACTAAAATATTATTTCAATTATAAATATAGAACAAGAATATATATATTTTATTTCTTCTTTTTAATATCTTTTTCTAGACAAACCTTTTAAAATGCACTAAATATGTTTTGTTTACTTTCATTTATATTATTAAAACTATTATTATTATTTTTTTTTATTGAACTAAAAAAATTTTATATTATTATGAATTTATAGTACATAAGAATGTATGGAGATAGATAGGTACCATATATATGTACCATAATAATAATTGTTTTTATTTTTCAGATTAGAATTTGATATTTCTGTGAAATATAAACTTTAAGAAGAAAACATAATGAATAATAATTATATAAGTATGTATGTACATTTGACAATGTAGACAATTTAATACTACATTGGAAGAACCCAAAAAATGGTTTCAATTACCTAATCTGTTAATCTAATATTTATATTTTGATAGGAATTATAAAAATATAAATTTTTATTTTTCGGTAAATAGCTCTCGTTCGTTGAACTATAAATTATTACTCTCAAGCATATGTAAACCATTAAACAATACCAATATTTCCACGACAGAATTGGACCTAAAAATACTTTTCTCCACTTTTTAATAAAAAAAAAAATTAAATTTTAATATTATTGGTAATTGGTATGTCATAATATTATGTCATTTGGTATTAATAAAAATAAATAATTTTTATGTATTACTGATAATTAATGTACTTTTAACAGAAAACTTTAAAAAAAAAAATTATTTTTAATTCATAAAAAAAAAAACATATGTATCTACAAATTACATACATAACATAATAATACAATGTACATATTATAGAAAATGAAAAATTTTACAAAAATGGTAAAAATTTATTAAGTTATTCATTCGTATTTCTATCTATTTTATTGTCATTAAAATATTAATTCAAAAAAAGTTAGTATTTTTTTTTTTTTTTGTCTGATATCAAAACGGAACAAATGATGCGAAAATAATTTGTTATTGTTTTTGCCTATTTTACGTTCGCAAAATTTTTCTTCAAGAAGAATTAGCATTGTCTTGCTCTAAAATCTAAAAAAAAAAAAAAAAAAAAAAAAAAAACTACAAATAGTTTTTCAATTATTAATTTTGGAAAATAATAATAAAAAATAATAGAAATACGGAGTCAATTAAAAAAGTTCATTGCCTATGTAGGTACATCTCAGAATAACGATTTTATTTTATATAGAAACTTATTTTTCATTTTGTTAATCACTTTTTTTGCCAAAACAAGATACCTACTCATGAACGTTTTTATTAAATGTAAAAAGAAGTTTTGGTTTTAAAATATTTCATTTCATAGTAACAGAAATGAGAGCCTTTCAATTTTCAAATCATTGTGATGTAAAAGATATGTCTTTTAAAATCATGTTTTGATATGTCTTAAAATCAAGTGCTAAATATTCTAAATTATTTTTGTGGAATTTTATTACAATGAATATTGTTTGTTCTCTTCTTTTTTTTTTTAATAACTTTTAATACGTCTAATAAAACTAAATATTTTTTGAGATACCTGCGTTAAAATAAAATCTATAAAATAGTCGAACTCATCTGCGCATCGTTTAAATCAATTTAAGATTTCGATAAAAAATATTCTACTTCGGGAAAATCAATCGATAAAATCGCGCTTTAACACACAGAATTATATATAGAAAAATAAAAGGGTTCGTTTAATTTTTTAGGTAAAAATAATTGGCTTTAATTAACAATAAAAAATATTTTCAAAATTTTTTTTTTTTTTTTTATAACAAATTTAAAAAAAAAATTATCGTTATTGATCATCCTATTTCAAAAATAATAATAATTTATAATGTCCTATGATGAAAACGCGTCAGACATTGAACAAGAAAAAAATTTACAAGATTTTCATCACAAAGTAACCAAAAGTTTGATAACTAAAGGAATGGCATCGAAAAAATTAAGTGAAGCTCACTGGAATAGTAATAAAAGGCGTGATGATGACACTGATGATGATGACGTTTCGGAATCTGACCATTTTTTAGCTAAAGGTACGTTATTTAGTGAAGCTTAAAATTTTGATGAGGAGTGTGAATTCAGAATACATGGGATAGTGGTTTACCATTGAAAATAAAGCAGTGCCTGTTTGGTCCAAAAAATAATTTAACTGGGATAAGATAAGGTGCACAATGTTGCTCAAGGATTAAATATTTAACTAAAAAATAATATTCTCAAAATAATGGAACAAAAAAATTGTGAAGATTTAACAATTTTTTTAAGGACATATTATGTGATATGTGGTTTCATGCACTGTTGTCAGATATTCTTTTTCAGAGCAATTTGATCGAAAATGGATTTATATTTTTGAATTCTATATAGCTCACAAATTCATATAATAATTATAAACTTTGCATGGATATTGATGCGGTTTTTCAGAGCTAAATAAATCATGCTTAGGGAAAGGTTTTACGATATTTAAATAATTGAATTAAGTTTATTGGGTCCCAGTCCATGATGGAGGCACATAATTCTTATATATCAAAAATATATTTAAAATACTGAATAATACAAAATTACAAACGTATTAAAAAATTAAAACGACTTTTTTATATACGACTTTTTTTTTTTGAAAGTACCTAGTATTTTATATTTTCATTATTGGAAAAACTCGCATTTTTCTCAACAAAACATTCAACATGCGACGACGTTGATAAAGTATACTTTCGCATGTTTGGTTTATTGAGTCTTTCATTACATGCAATGCAAGCCTCTACGTCATCGCTCTTTTATTATAAAAATTATAGCAATAATCTTCTTTCTGTTACTATTACAAAAATATTTATTTTAGTTGTTTAATTGATTTCTATTTTAAATTCTTATTTGAAGTTCTTTCGATGCAATAAATATTTAACAAAAAAACTTCTAGTTCTTGATAAAAATAATTATCGTAAACTTTAAAATATCATAAGATAAAAATAATAAAATTTAATGTACTAACTATTTTTGGTACTTTTGTTTTTCAGGAGCATTTTTATTAACACCATCTTACGAGCTCTCAATGGAAAGAGCAGCTTCAATTTGTGAGAAAATGAGTTTTAAAGGCTGCTTTAGCTTAACGAAAACTGCGACTGGTATTTTATTTAAATTTTCGCACCCAGATGACTATCAGGCGGTTTTTAAGAAAGGATTTCATAAAGTGACCGGAGCTAGATTTTACCGAAAAGTAAATTTTTGAAAACAATAATTTTATATACATATGATATTATTTACTATATCTATCGACTTTGTTGGTTTTTATTTTACTAAAAATCGTTCATAAATTACGTTTGAATAGAAAGTAGACTATGAGAATTACAAGACTCATCCTAAATTCCAGTTTTTAAAGAAAATAGCATGTCCCTACCTATTTTAATTATAGTCTCTAGAAAAAGTTCAGAGTATTGATAGTTACATTATAAAAATTCAATATTGCTACATTATAAATTCAATAGTGCTTTTAAAAATTCTTATATTACGTAAACAATAATAATACTAAGATATATTAAAAAATTAGAGAATTATATAACTAATAAAAAGTATACGTAATTTATGTACGATCTCCCAGACTATCAGGATTTCAATACTAACGTTTATTAAATTTAAATTAAATAAATTAATAATATAATCTACTTTTATTATAATATTTGTGTCTAATATTATATTTTAGATATAAACTATATTTACAAAATTTAACTACTTAAAATTCATTTTACGTATATCTTTATTCATGTATGAAATGCTTCTCTTAATGTTACAACTTTCGATTTAAAAATCTTCTAAACCCAATTCAATTTGAATCAATAAATAATTTATTTATATATTCTTTCATATTTTCCTTTCATAAAAATTAAAAAAAAAATTTCAATAAAAAAAAGACGACTCTTTATAATTATTATTATTAGAAGATGATTTTTTGCAATCAGATTCAGAATGTTGTGATAAACATTTCGAATGACCATTTTCAATGAAATTTAAGTATGTATATCATAGTAGTACATAAAGAAGCTTAATTGAATCTTTTTATTTCATGATGACATATATAACAAATTGATTCATCAGCTATTACCACTATTTTACTAACAAAATGGTTGTGAAAACTATTTAAATATTTTATTTAATAAAAATATAACTCTTATTGATATTGACAACTGTTAATAATTTTTTAACATATGAATTTATTTGATTTAATACAAGGTGGCTATACCTTGTCGGCCACAAAAAACGTTTACTCTTTTTGTAATGGATGTACCAGAAGATTTACCAGTAGAAGATATTCGACATGCCCTTTATAAATTCAATTCAGTTGTGGAAGTAGTGCGTGTTATTGTCCATCATAGTTTACCGACTAAACCAATAAAGGAACCTGAAGATGGTATTATCTAATGTAAAATGAAATCAAATAATAGATAAATTCACTATTTACTTATCTAGGTACTTCAACTCCAACAAAACATGAGTCTGAGCCACCATCTCGACCAATAAATAAAGAGGCAATGCCACCTCTGATTCGGGTTACAATGGCTAGTTTGGTAATTAATACAAAATTTGAGATTGATATGCAATAATAAAATGTATAATCTTATATAATATATAAAATAAAAATAGGATGAATTCAATGTTCTACTTCAAAATGGGTTAAATTTCTATGAAGCGACATTTTTCCCAACTGAAGGAAATTTACCAGTTACAAGTGGAAAAATTGTTTACAAAAAAAGGTAACATATACATATAACATATTGTTTAAGTTCAACTTTTCATAGTTTTATTATTCAAAATAATGTCAATATTATTATTTCTGAATAGAATGATGGACGGCAGTATTCCGGGTCGTGTTAGAGAATTATATCCTGTGGTAAATTTCAATTAATAAAATATTAATGTTTCATAATGGGTATAGTATAATAAACTTTGATTAAAATTTACTAACAAAGCGAATATATATTTAAACTAAATTTTAATTACTTTAATTAAACAAAAACATAGAAACTTGTATAAAGTTTTTAAGAAACTGTCTTAGAAATAGTGGGAACTCAATTTGGCAGTATTTTTGATGTATTGGATATTTGGGATGCTGGAATTCAAGATGAAGATATGATCTCTTGATTTACTAGACAAATATTCAATTTTTATCCTTACATTTTTTTGAAAAATTTCACTGCAACATATTTTAATTTAATAGTTCGACTCTGTTTTACCAGTTAATCTTCTCAACATTTTAATATAAAATAAAAATTTAAAATATGAATGAATGAGTTATGTAAATGGATAAATAAATTGGACACACTTAGGTACTTTTTTAAATGTTTATATAGTATAGTATACCTATTAAAATATGATTTGATTAAATTAATTTCTTTATATTCTAATCATTTTCCTGTATAACTATTTTATATAATTGCAGTTCGATGCAGCTGGTTTTTGTAAAATTCCTGCGCCGCCAACAAAAACTATAAAACCAATTCCTATGAGGCCATAATAAAATTAAAAACCAGAAAAAAATAAAATAAAAGCGGAAAAATTTAATTAAGAAACAACAATTTCATTGTGTGGGAGTTATTGTTTTTATTATAATATAATTATATTAATTTTTCTATTATTATTATTTTTTGTTTATTTTTAAGTTTCATTTAATCAAAAAATAAAAATCTAAATTATTTTTCATTCACACTAAATGGACAAAAATATTTTATTGTATGTAAATTAAAATGTACCTAGCTATTAGAAAAATAAAAATTAATTCAATTTTGGACAAAAAAAAATCGAATGTTCATAATTATAAGTATTTAATTGAAATCAGATTTACAGGGGTTGCGGGGAAGAACCGGAAATAACACCTCACTACTCTGTCAATGTCGAACTAGAAGAGCAAGAATGGTGAGGGATTGGTACTTTTTGCAGGACCTCGAGGACCTGCAAAGACATAAATTAAGGGAATAATTTAGGTTTGTAAAAGGTATAGGATGGCTAGATGGGGAATTCTAGGCCCATCGGGTAGGACAGTACAACGGGCGAACTGGTATAAGTATAAGCATAGATTAAGAATACAGCTGTATTCTTAATCTATGGTATAAGGAAATCTGAGACTTTCCGACCCGCTACAACCTAATTGAAAATCAACAGATTGTTGTTTTATAAACTTCATAGTTCATTTTTTTTTAATTTTTGCCTAATCAAATTATTACTTCATTAATGCCACCTTGAAAATATTCAACGAGAATAAAATGTATGTGCATGTACCTACCTTAGTATTAACACTGGAATTATTCTAAATTAATTAACAAATTTTTAGTAGATACCTACTTACTCAGTTGTCTCAATTCAATTTCGTCAAATTTGTTTCTTATGTTTCATCAATTCATTTATTACAGAATACTTTCAAGTTTTGGATAAAAATATTTTGTGAAAAAAAAAACTTCAAATTCAGTGCCATTTTACATTGAATGTTTTCGAAGACTAACCGCCCATTAACTTGCCATTTACACAGGCTGTTTTCGAAGATAAAAATGAGGATTTTTTTTGAATGAGTGTGTAAAAGTCATATAAAAATTTTTTCATTTATCAATAGTGCTTCACCCTTAAAAAAATTTAAAAATTTCAAATTCTGAATTTCAAATTCGTAATGTATTTTGTTAGTGTAAAATTTCAAATTTTTTTTTGTTGTTGTGAATTTCAAATACACGCCTCAGAGCGTGTATTTGAAATTAACAACAACAAAATAAATTTTGAAATTCAACTTCTGTCATTCTAATTGTCAAATCAAAAAAAAAGACATGCCAGATGAAAAAAATTCAGCAAATTTTCTTGAGATTTTTTTTGCACAATAATTTTTTGTTCATAATTTTTCCCCAGTATAATAAAATTCTCTAAATTTAGGGAAAGAAAATCCTACTCTGGCAGCTTTGTTATTAATATTTGAAATTTATGAAAAAAAGTGAAAAAAAGTGTTCACCCGAAAACTTTTTTTTGACATTAAATTACACTAACAAAATACATTAGGAATTTGAAATTCAGAATTTGAAATTTTTAAATTTTTTTAAGGGTGAAGCACTAATGAAAAAATTTTATACAACTTCCACACTCATTCAAAAAAAATTTTCATTTTAATCTTCGAAAACAGCCTGTGTAAATGGGGGGTAAATAGATAAAAAATATCTTTGTAATAATCGCATCTGGGATCACTATATCATTATTCTTTCCCAAAACCAAAACCTATAACTTTGAGCTTACGCAGAGATTAGACTGGATATTAAACTGGATAGTAAACTGATCATTGTATGTGTTTTTTATCTGTGTTTGTAAGAAGATAGTTGATTGAGTGTCTTTTTACTATCCTGATTTCTATCAAGATTTTTATCATGTTTTCAGTTTTTTGTATTAAATTTTTTTGTTTTTTTTTTTAGTACAGTGATAAAAAAAAAACAAGGCATACAATTTTTAATTTTGTATTGTTAAAGTAAAAAAAAAATATTTGTTCTTTTTTTCTGACTGTGACTATCCAGTCAACTATCTTCTCAACTGTCTTGATTTAAATCCTGCTAGTAGAGAAGATAGTAAATTGACAATTAATAAAGTAATAAAATTTCACCAATACATTCAACTACTATCTTCGTCAAGATAGTAAAAAAATCCAGTCTAACCTGGGGGTTATGCGATGATGGAATTAAAAAAATTCAGCAATTCAGCGATTTCGAACATATGTTTTCGACGATTTAAAATATAAACAAAAAACAGAATCCAATTCCATACGACGATATTCATTCATAATATTCATATAATAAAATTGACAAAATTGATAAATAGAAATTTTTAATAATTGTAAAATGTAATTTTTTAATATTTAATTTCTTTTTATGATAATTTAAAAACTAAACAATTAGAAAATCAAGAAAAGAAAACAATAATGTTTTTTAATAAAAAAATAATTCAGCTATCGACAAATTTTTTTATGTACAAAAATTTTCATAAATATCATAAATTGCAAATCCATGAAATGGTCACAAAACATTTACCAGATATGACTGAAACCGACATAAAAAATCTGATTGACTTGAAATCTATGCGGAAAAATTTAAAACATCGGAAAAGTGTTGCTAATATTGAAAAAGTCCAGGAAATATTACAAAAACTAGATAATAAAACGTGTGATTCACAAAATCACAAAAGTAATCTAATTAAAGAATTAAAAGTGGAATTATTAAAATTTCCAAATACGACACATCCGTCAGTTGAAAATCTTAGTGCACCAGTTGAGTTAGCAAAATTTAATAATCCTCCGAGTTTTGATGATTTCGAACCCAAAGAATTTAGTGAAATAGCTAAATGGCTGAATATTTTGAGAACTGATCATTTGGGAAATTTTTGTGGTCACAAAAGCTATTATTTAATGGGTTTTTTGGCAGAATTAGAACATGCTCTCATTGAATACGCTTTGGAACAATTAAAACCTGAATTCCACTTAGTTGCCGTACCTGACATATTACCAGCAGAAATTATTCAAGGTTGTGGAATGCAAACTGACGGCGACAGAACTCAGGTGATTATAAAGTACCTATTCTTTCAATTTAATTTAGTTTTACTCTCATTGCAATATATTTTTAGGTGTATGAACTTAGAAATTTGCAAAAATGCTTATCTGGAACCTCTGAAATGGCACTTGCTGGATATTTTAATAATAAAATTTTAAATGAATCTGATTTACCAATTAAATTGTCTGCCGTCAGTCGTTGTTTCAGAGCAGAAACATCTGGACTTCACAATGAAAAAGGAATATATAGGTATGTAGGTACCCAATAGTTTTATTTACTAAATATAGAATTTTGTTAAATATTTTTAGAGTTCATCAGTTCACAAAAGTGGAAATGTTTTCTGTATGCACTGAAGAACAATCTGATGCCGTTCTCGAGTATATCAAAAATATTGAGACAAATTTTTTTAAAAAGTTAGGACTTCATTTTAAATTGTTAGATATGCCTCCAAGTGAATTAGGAGCACCAGCCTACAGAAAGTATGATATCGAAGCTTGGATGCCGGGCAGAAAGATGTGGGGTGAAATATCTAGTTGTAGTAATTGTACAGATTATCAGTCGAGACGTTTGAATATTCGATATAAAATGAAAAATGGAGATATTAAATATGTTCATACAGTAAATGGAACTGCAGCTGCAATACCAAGATTATTAATAGCTATAATTGAGTCTTTTCAGGTTAAAAATTACTCACGTTTTTATTTGGTAATCGTTTTTAAAGTATTTTTTTTTTGCAGAATTTGAAAGAAAAACACATAGACATTCCAGATGTCTTGCGAAAATATTTACGTGGCCAAACAAAAATTATTAAAAATAAAATTTTACCTGAACTGAAGTTGGTCAAGCATATAGAAAAACAAACAGGATCTGATTGATTAACAAAGACATGAAGTAAAGTGATGGATAATAAACATAATTGAATTTATAATCTTAAGTTTAGTGTAGTATAATTGTCAAAATGCAAATATAAGATTTAATAAAAATAGTTTTTTAATTAATTTGATCTTGTTGTAAAGGACTATTCATCTCGAAAACATATTTTAGCTATTTTCTACTTTTTCCATATCAAGCAGTAACTATAATATCACAATAAGTACAATTTTATAAAAAAAATTAATGGAATTCGATAAACTGTAACAGAACATAATTTATACTTTTGGTGAAAACTAATTCCTTGATTACGATCTTTAATTTTCTTTTATACAATATAAGTATTTTTGAAAATCCAAAAAAAAATTCGTTTTAGAAAAGATATTATGAAAAATCCTACTTTTAGCAGATTATTTTGAGCTAATTAAGCCTAAGTACATGATTTTGAGCTGAAACTCTGTTCCAACTAAAAATTTGAAATTACATCGGTCAGTTTCCATAATTAGGTAGGTAAGTTCTAGAAAAGATATTATGAAAAATCCTACTTTTAGCAGATTATTTTGAGCTAATTAAGCCTAAGTACATGATTTGGAGCTGAAACTTTGTTCCAACTAAAAATTTGAGATTACATTGGTCAATTTCCATAATTAGGTAGGTATATTATTTATTAAAAAAAAAAAAAGAAGCAATGAGAAATAATTTGTTCTTTCGTTTTAAGTTTATACTGCAAAAAATAATACAACTTGATCCCCATGCCGAGCATTTGTACCTTTAACTATATTAAATTATACATTATTTACCCTTAATTCATTAAGTACAATTTTTTTAACGATATTCAGGAGGAGCAGTACCTAAATAACCCATGTATATTTTATAATTTTGTCTAATTAAAAGAACAATTCTTTTTTATATAATTTTATTCATTATTATTTCAAAAATTGATATAAACCTAAATTATTATCATGATTAACAATTAAGTTTTTCGATTTAAACGATGCATTTTTAAAGATTTTAAATGAATATTAAAATAAAAAATTTATCATCAAGATTTAGTGTAATTTATTTGGGAAACAATTTATAAAACTTTTAAATCTAAGAAGTCTAAACTTTATCGAACCTAAAATGTCCTTCTTGAATAATCTTAATACTAAATATTATTAGTAACATTAAATGAAAGTACAGAAAAATACTAAAGAAATAAGTCATATTTAATAACTTTATGTTTAAAATCTAAATTATTATTATATATATTGTAATTGCCCACTTACTTACTCTAAGTAGTTGATGGCTTACAATAAAAAAAAAACAAATCAAATTGCAAATATTAACATAATATATTCTAAAATTCACAAAAAACAGAGTATATATATTTATTTACTTATTTATAAGTATTTCAGTTCATTTAATGTTTAAACTAAATTTTATGTCATTAACTAATTAAATCTTCTTTTGGTAGAAATACTATTCAATTAAATTTTATCGTAGAAAAAATTTTAGATTTCAATCTATACTAGTGAACTATAATCGCATTAAAAAAATGCAATCGTAACTACAAAGCGAAAATCAAACCAAGGATTTTTCAGACTTTTTAGTTTTCTCTGTATTTAATAATCCTTGAATTAAATCATTGTATAAAACAGGATTAACATTACTTCCTACTTTGTATAAAACAAACCAGTCACCGAAATGAAAACGTTTAATTGCACGACAAATTTCAAAATTTGTAAATTCTCCCCTGACTTGAGCTCTAATTAAAAGTGTACGTAATTTTTTACTTAGAATAGTAGCAACACGATAAATTATTTGTAATGAAGATATGAAAGCTAATAACAAAAACCAACAATAAAGAAAAGCAAAAATTTTCTCGTTTATAATATTTAATGGAAGTAAACATAATGCATCAAATTTCTGAAGTCCACCAGCAGGTCCCACAATATTATACAAACATTTCGTTATTTTTGGAAATAATTGTGAGCTTTCTTGATTCCATTGGTCCCAATTGTATGTTGATAAGGAATTTAAAGCTGATGAATATTTAAACCAGAATTTCGGAAAAATAAAATTCATTGCAAGAATATTCAAAATCTAAAAAAAAAAAAACATATTATTTTATAATAATTAATAATCTCAAATAATCTTTTTTATTAAAAAAGCATTGTCGATATCTAAAATAAAACAATTGGCATTCATTTAATTACAACAGAAAAAGAGGGAATGTCTGAAAGATATTGTTTAATTCGTTTTTGTATAAAGTTTTTACATTTTCTTCTTTATTTAGGTATATACTTCCATTGGTTTGTAATCCGAATGCTTTAAGTTTATAAAAATATATCACCCGACTTTATTTATAAAGAAACCTTTGTCAATCAATCGTTATGTTTCAGTAGTATATTGTTTGTCATTATCCTAACATTAATAGATTTCGGAATTAAAATTACACTAACAGTTGTCAGAATTCCCACCTTCTTCCCACATAAGGCTCTTTCTCAGTAAGTACGAAACTCCCAAAGATAAAGATAATTTTTTTTCTAATGATCATATAATTTAGAAAATATTCTACATTGTAGGTATATAAAAAAATACTTACACAAACGATAAAATTCAAAAATTCACAGAGAACACATTTGAATGCATAACAAAGATGTAGATCTTTGTAATTTGTTGTGAAGTATTTAATCAATTGATCTTTTCTACGTTGAAACAATTCTTCTTCAATTAATGCTGAGGCTAAATCGTTAAATAAAAAAAAATTCAATTACAAAAAAGGTTCGATTAAGATGTTATTTTTTTTTTGTATAGAACAAAATAATAATCAAAAGAAGTCTTAAATAAATGATAATTTTAAATTGCTTTTCCCGTTTTATGCATCATTGATCGTTATAAAGTTATAATAATATAAAAATTTCTCTCTATATAGGTAGTTCAAAAATTTGTGGAAAATTTATCATAAATTTCAAATCAAAAAAAGAACATACAAACTTCATCACATAATTGCTGCATACGACCTCCTTCCCAATTTTTCCATAAAAAAGATGGAATAAAGAAAGCAATTGCTTGAAAAACCAAAATTAATACAACCCATTGGTAATAACGTAAATTTACGGTTTCATTTGCGCCTATTTCACTGGCAACTCCACGACTAATTACATTATGTCCAGTTTGATCATTTGGTCTCGGCACTATAAATGTTCCCATTGTCCAGCAATAGTTATTAACATAGTCTTTATATTTTTCCATATCAGTTATACAATAAACAGGATCACCGAAAAGTTGTTTTGCACTAAAAAGTATACAAAGAAACAATTTCACTTAACTTAACGATTCTATACAATACCGACATATGATATGTAGGTAGGTCTATCGTCTAATAGGATAATAGAGGAAGAGGTAGGTACCTACACACACAAATTTTGAGATTTATTTTGTTCTTTGTTTCAAAATTACAAATGTGTTTACGCTTCGAACTAGAATGTGTGTTCATTCCAATTGAACCTCTTTTTGGATGTAGGTACCTAACCAGACAACTGAAATTAACTGCGTTCGAAATAATTTACGTACAAGGTAAAGGTACAAGATGTTTTTGTTTAAAAACGTCATTTTGCCGGCAGGCGGGTCTGATTCTTTAACAGGGCTTGAATGAAATTAAAATAAAATAATTTAATAAAGAAAAAAACTTACGAAACCAAAAATGAAAAACTCAATAATATTGAAACTGTAAATTTTGAATGCAAAATAAATGCCAAATTATAAATTGAAATTTTTTTTATTTTTAAATATTTTGTCAACGGACTAAATATTGAAAACATTTTTTATTTTTTTAATTTTAATTCGTTTTCAAATTGTAATTTTTTTCAAAATTTAATATTAATAATGATGAGATCAGATGAAATTCTTTTTCTTTTTAACCAAATTAATAAAAAGCATTGAATTTGAAATTGTTGAGTAACAAAAAATAACGGTATTTCTTTTGAAAAATGACATTTTAAATTTGCACAAAATCAGCTGCACAACGTTAGATTTTTGATAGGTGCCAAAGTGAATAAAAATAAAAGCATGTTTTATTTTTCGTTTTTTTATAAGCGAGCTCCACTTTCACTAAAGGTTAGTTCTATATCTTACATTTAATAAATGCGTCCACACAATATTAATTTACGCTACTTTAGTTAAAAAAAATTGTAAACAAACAAAAATATTTAAAATTGAATTTTAAAAACAATAACAAAAACTACATTTATTTCAATTTGAAGAAAAATATTTAATATTTAGAAAAAAAAATTAATAACGAATCTTAAAATAACAATGAAAATCGAAAAAAAATAAAAATAAAAAAAAAATTATTGTATGGAATTTTTTTTGATTTTTTTTATTATTGGTTTTTATTTTGTTTGCTTATGCCTTGTTCAGACAATGAACTCTGATCATGATAATCTTACTTTTTGTGATTATCATTCTTTTTTCCATGATTTGCTCATACAAAAAAAGTGTCATCGGAAATCATGATTATCGAAAATCATGAAAAATTTCAGGGATGAGTTTATAGTTTTTTACCATCCATGTTACCCATTTCCACTCATTCCTAGTTATTTTTGACTTTTATTTTTGACATATTTTCTTTATTTACAAAACAAAAAAAAATTTGAGTAGCAAATAATATTTATGTTTTTATTTTGTTTGCTTTCATGTTGTTTACTTTTTTTGTTTTCGTTCATAATCGCGTTCACACACGTTTTCAAAGTATGATTATCTACGTAAATCATGATTACGAAATCATGATTAAGTCGTTGTCTGAACAAGGCATAACTTTTTTTGACCAAAAAAAACTATGCAATACCTCTGAATTAAAAAAAACTGACTCAAACAACAAAAAACAACAATGTCAGATACCTCTAAATACAAAAAATTCACTCCCAACCCTGAGTATGAACTAGCTTTTTTGTAAAAGCTAGTTATTTTTTTGTTATTTTTTTCTTTTTTTTTGTATAGAACACGTTAGTTTATAGGTTAGTACATAGGTCAGTTCAAGCTAAATGTTAGTTTAAAGGTCTAAGTGGAGCTCGCTTATTACAAAGCGAAGTAAAATGGCAAACGAATCTGCATTTGAACGAATAATAAATTAGTTGGAAAACAATAGAGTAAAATAGAAATTTAATTAATATGCTTAAAACTAGATAAATATCCTACTCAGACGCTGACGCGATCATATTTTTAGTCGCGGCGGCTAAGCAGCGAAATTTTAAATTTTTGGGGGATGCGGCTAAAAAAAAATTTCTTGATCGCTGCTACGCCGCTGATAATCGCTAACCCCCAGGTTAGACTGGATTTTTTTACTATCTTGACGAAAATAGTAGTTGAATGTATTGGTGAAATTTTATTACTTTATTAATTGTCAATTTACTATCTTCTCTACTAGCAGGATTTAAATCAAGACAGTTGAGAAGATAGTTGACTGGATAGTCACAGTCAGAAAAAAAAGAACAAATATTTTTTTTTTTACTTCAACATGCAAAATAAAAAATTGTATGCCTTGTTTTTTTTTTATCACTGTACTCAAAAAAAAAAACAAAAAAATTTAATACAAAAAAATTAAAACATGATAAAAATCTTGATAGAAATCAGGATAGTAAAAAGACACTCAATCAACTATCTTCTTACAAACACAGATAAAAAACACATACAATGATCAGTTTACTATCCAGTTTACTATCCAGTCTAATCTCTGAGTAACAAAAAAAAAACCGTTAAAAAAAAAAAAACAAAAAAAAAAAAAAAAAAAGACAAAAATTTTCGTCGCTGCTTGGTTTTTTTTTTTTAATTTATATGGCTGCTAGCGATCGCTTTCATCTAAAAATTTGGTCGCTGCTGCTAGGCCAAAAAACGTCGCTGCGTCGCTCGCGCTAGCTCGAAATCGATGATCGCGTTGGCGTCTGATCCTACTTACTATTTATTCAAATTTTTATATTCATGCATATGTATAAGAAAATAAAAGGTACCCTTTTGTATTTCATACCCACACATTTTACAAAGTAGATGCGTTTGATTCTAGGATATGTGAAAAAAATCATAAACATTATTTTCATAGTAAAGAAACTGCCATATAAAATTTATAGGCCTTCTCCCTGAAAAAAATTTAAGAATTTGAAATTCATGCATTTCAAATTCCTAATGTATTTTGTTAGTGTAAATTTTTTTGTTGTTGTGAATTTCAAATACACGCCTCAGAAAGTGTATTTGAAATTCATGAATTTGAAATATCATTACTGTCAAAATAAAAAAAAAAGCAAACAAAATAATAGTCAAAATTGATATTTTAAAAATTAGAAAAAAAAGTCAAAAAATACGCTTCCGCAAACTTTTTTTTGACATTAAATTACAATAACAAAATACATTAGGAATTTCAAATGCAGAATTTCAAATTCTTAAATTTTTTTCAGGGAGAAGGCCTTATATATTTCATTTTGTACTGATTTTTCTTCCTTGTGTTGTTCAGTGTAATTCTCAGGTTATAAAAATAATCTAAGAGTCTGTTCACTTATTAAACGATTGAAAAAAAAGAAATCTCCCTTTTCTGTAAAACAAATGTCACAATTTCTAAATTGAGGACGTAATTTTCTGCATTCTGTATAATCTGCTAAAATCAACTACTTATAAAATAATATTTGGCTGACTGAAATCAAAAACTTATAATAATACGTGACCGACCGAATTTTCTTACCCATTTTTGCCGCTTTTTTCTTTTCTATACAATTTTAGTTTTTGAATTCACTTAAAAGTAGACCTACAAATTTAGTTTGTTATGGGAAATTTAAAATTTCCCTTTGCAGAATTTAAAAAAGTAAAATTGAATTTGTGAACGGCTTTAGGACAAAATTATTTCATTTTTTTGAATAACAGCAGTAAAATCGTGTCGTTCACAAATTAAAAAACCTGGAATATTAAATCCGATTGCATTTTTTCAATAATCGCTAATAAGTGAACAGACTCTAAATATTTTTTTATTCAGCTAATCAGCTGTTGTTTTTGTTTATTGCTTTGTCGCTTGCGTAGTCAGTGAGTGCAGTTTTGTTGTCATAAATTATTATTTGTAGAATTGTAGACTTTAGTATAGTACATATTCAGGCTCAGACGCCGTCAAAAAAATAAGCCGACCGTCGTCGCGCCGTGTCTTTTTTCGATTAGTCGTCGTCGTTGAATTTTACGCGGCTGGTCGTGGATTTGCGCCGTAAGAATTTACTTCAAAAATCAGTTGCGCTGTAAGAATTTGCTTCAAAAATCAGGAAAAAAAAATTTTTTTTTTCCTTTTTTTGGTTTGAATTTTTTACCGATAAAAATTTTTTTCGAAATAAAATTTTTTTTTAGGAAAAAAAATTTTTTTTTGGGGAAAAATTCGAGTCGACTGACTGGGCCGTCGCCGCGCGAAAAAATCCACGGCGTCTGAGCCTGTACATATTGTTATTATTTTTTATATTTATTATTATTTATTTTGTTTTTTTTGTTTATTGTTTTGTACGTATGTATGTTATGTACTAATCTACTATGTATGCAATTTTGTAAATTTTCTTTTTTTAATATTTATTTTTATTTATTAAATTAAAAATAATGATGTTTAATAAGTTTGTTGTTGATGGAAGTAAAAATTGTTAAAAAATGGTCAATTAAATTAAATATTTTATTTAACTTCAATTTGTGAATTGTGAAAGCTTTGTTAGTTCGGATTTAAGTGGATTTTTCAATATATATTTTTTTTTTAAATAAAATTTATTGCTTATAATTTTAAATCTTTGTTTGGCATATTTTTCTTCAAATTAATTTTTATAAATCCAAATAATAAAATTACCCAAAGAAGATGTCTTTAAATTTAAATCAAAATGGGAAAAATGAAAGGTATGTATTTAAATGTATATTTAACCCTATATATAGACACCTACCTACTTTTTGTGATTTGATATCGAATTTTGCAGGTTTATAATTTTTATTTTAATTTCATGGTGTTGATGATTAGTAGATATGGGTTTATTTAAAAAAAAAAAAGTTCATAAATATTTTAAATTGTCTGTCGTTCTTATAATTATACCAACCTAGAAAAATTTTCATAGATCGTTCAGACGATCACATATAAAACTTATTTTGATATATGTACCTATACCGACCTACCTACCTATCTAGTGTTAATTTTTGTATTTTATTTTTTAGGTTCTCATTGCTATTGCTCGAACCAAATGAAATTTATTTTGAAGATTTTTCAGTTGATTGCATAATTCGATATACTAACTCTGTAGGGTCATCATCATCAAAAGACAAGTCGCAAGCTATTGGACATTTAAAAATTTGCTCTAAATCATTAGTTTTTGATCCAAAAGATTCAAATGCACCCTTAATAAAACTAAAATTAACTGATTGTTTGAAAATTAATGATTCAACTGAATTTACTGAAGAATGCAGTCACGAAGTGCTAAAAGAATTCAAATTTTCAACAAATTGTTTAATAATTCAGTAAGTGAACATCATTATTAAAATCATAGAAATGGAGTTAAAAAAAAAAAAACTAAACAGTTCACCTGAATTCTTTAAAGTGTAGATATTATTATTGGTAAAATTCCTCATCTCACAAACTCTGCATTTAATTAATTTCTAAAAGCGGTTAATCCCGTTCAAAACAAATACGTGATTGTTTAACTTACGCAGCATTAAAATAAAAATTTTGTATATTATTTGTAGTTGTACGTAGGTATATGAACTATAAACCAAATTTCCTCAATAATGTTAAATCTTGAAATTAAATTATCTGTCTCAAGTTCTTTATTATGTAGTACTATTCTGAAGAAAAAGTCTATTAAAATTATAATACCGTACTTGCATTTATTATAAAATAGACTACAGGGAATCTTATAGTTAGTAGCTGTCATCAGAAATTAGGGATGTCATATGTTTTAGGTGTCAAAAAGTAACAATTTTTAAGTTTTTGGCAAATATTCGGAAATCGAAAAGGTTTTAAGCTAATCACGTGAAAATATAGAAAAAAGCGTACACCAACAATTTCCACCATTTCCATGTTCAATAGGTGAGATATGTTGACCCATTATATTATTATAGTTTCTTTTGTTAACGATCAAATGACCAATTTACTATCTTTTAAGGTGTTCACAAAGTATTAACATGTTGAAAAATAATATAATAGCTCCATATGAATTTATCAGGAATACAGGAACAACTACTCAATTATTTATATTTAAATTTCATTATTGTAAAATTGAAGATAACATTGGACAAATTCAACAGTTGAAAAGAGCGTCATCTTTACCAGCTTCCCAGGGAAATGCTATGGTAAAGATTGTAAAAATTGAATACAAAAAAAAATATTTTAATTATTAAATATCCAAATTTTCTGGTTTTGTGATAGAAAAATTAGGAAAGACCTTTAAGACACCGCTTAAATGCACACCTTAAATGCACACCGCTTAAATATTTTCTTAAAATTAAAATTTAATAAATTTTAGATTTCAACGATAGTGTTCTCCCGACACAATAGGATGAAATTCAATCTCCATTGGTTGAATAACATTTATGAAAAAATTTTATATGATTGCAAAGTTGATGAAATTTCACCATTAGTATGCAATCCTGGGAGGTTGCAATTAACATCATCTCATATATATTTTCAACCTTATAACAATATTTTACCATATCCTGTGATAAAAATTAGGTAAATTATGTAATTGAAAAAGGTGTTACTAATATTTTAATAACAAAAAACCTTGTATGCAAATATTGGTTTAATTCTAAATTTATAATTTGAAGTTTCATATTATTGAAGTTTGCATCATTAAATTTTTATTTCTTAGAATCAGTTCAATACAACAATTTACAAAACGACGTTATTTACTTCGACATATTGGAATAGAAATAATATGGAAAGATGACGAATATATTCCAAAAGAACATAATTTATATGTAGCATTTCGAAATTTGCAAGAACGTAACGAATTTTGTGACTTTTTAAAAAATGAAAGTGAATTTAATTTAGCTGATGTTAAACCAGAAAGTATTACATTGAAATGGCAGAATCGATTGATATCAAATTATGATTATTTATTGTACTTAAACAGTTTAGCAGATCGAACATTCAAAGATTTAACTCAATATCCAGTATTTCCGTGGATTCTAACCGATTATACTTCCAAAAGTATTGATTTGCAAGACGATACAATTTATCGTGATTTAAGAAAACCAATTGGAGCTGTAAATGAGAGTAGGCTTCAACGATTAATTGAACGCTCTGCAGAAATGAGTGATTTAAAATATTTATATGGCTCTCATTATTCAACTCCCGGTTTTGTGCTTTTCTATTTAGTAAGAAAATTTCCAGAATTAATGTTATGCCTTCAAAATGGGAAATTTGATCATCCAGATCGAATGTTCAATAAAATGTCTGACACTTTTCAAAATTGTATGAATAATATGTCCGATTTCAAGGTATTTTCTTTTTAAATTGTTATTCATTAAAATACTTATTTGTTGTATAATAATAATTTTTTTTTTATTTTTAGGAATTAATTCCAGAGTTTTATGACCCTCAAAGTGGACGAGATTTTTTAATTAACGTAAATAAAATAAACTTTGGAATTCGATCTGATGGCAGACCTGTCAGTGACGTAGAATTACCTCCTTGGGCAAAGAATTCGCCGGAAAAATTTATTCAAACATTAAGGTTTTTAATGTCTTTTCCTTTGAAAATAAACTATAAAAGTATACCTTTTCAGAGATGCTTTGGAATCAGATTATGTATCATTAAATATTCATCATTGGATAGACTTGATATTTGGGTATAAACAAAGAGGAAATGAAGCAATCAAAGCAAACAATGTTTTTCATCACATGTGTTACGAAGGAGCAATCGATTTGGATAGTATTAAAGATGGAAATACACGACATGCTTATCAAGTTCAAATTTCAGAATTTGGTCAAATACCAAAACAAATTTTCTGTAAGCCGCATGTATCGAGAATGCATGAAAATAATGAAGCTTATAATAGTCCAATTAAAGTTAATCATCAGCTAGAAGGTAAACAATAGTTTTAACATGTTATAGTTTAGATGATTAGTTCAGTTATCATTATCATGTTATATTATTTCATGATTTGATTTTGATCATATTAGATTGATGAAAAAATTCACTGATGAAAAAGACATGAAAAGGAAAAAATCTGAAAATTGGAAATTTTTTTACGAACTTCTAATTCTAATGTAACATTTTGTTTCTTTTTTTATGAATTAGATAATCAATATTTAGAGGTCGGAAAAGGATAGAAAATAAATATACTTAGTATTGAAGGTGAAGCCAGTTTAAAAAAACACAAAAAAAAAATGATCATTCATTTGAATATTCATTTATGATTTATCAAAACTTTATTTTATCAATCTATTTATTAACTATATTCTGTTGTTTTTTTTCAAAAGGAAAGCGCCGATTAATAATTTTATTTCAAAAATTAGGAATTCTTTTAAGAAAATTGTTGACATTATTTGTCATTGAAATTATGGATTTCTTTGTATTTATAATAAGTTCATTTTTAATCTAGAGATAATAAGATACATTAAACTTGTCATATTAAAACTAAATTTTGTAAATAAACATTAATTTTCAGTTTTTCCTATTTTAGTTCTCAATAAAACTTATAAATTAAACTTGATCACATCCTATATTGCTCATAAGGATAAAATAACATCAATTTGTTTGGATGATGATATAATAGCATCAACTGGGAAGGATGGCGTATTAAAATTTTTTTCCATTGATCAAAATAGACAAATTAGTAGTGTTACTTTTACCACTTTAGCATTAAGTTCTTGTGTTAAAATTCCGAATTCTAATGTTTACGCTGTAGGATCATGGGATAATACTATGTAGGTTTAAAATATTGTCAATTTTTTTATGATTACAAGAAGAAATTTTATTATTTTCAGATCTTTATACAATCGAAATTACGGAAAAATCACGGATGAAATACCGGCTCATGATGATTCTGTTTCATGTTTAAATATAATTGAAAATCTTGGTCTTTTAATATCTGGTGGCTCGGATTGCTGTGTAAAGTGAGTTACATATTCTTTGAAATACATTGAAGCCAGTAATAATGTAAAATATTTTTTTTAAGAATTTTCTTAAAAACTTTGCTTGCACTTCATTTCACCATTTTCAGTTTCTAGTAATTTTTTTTTATAAATAAAGGAGAAACATTAAAATAAATATAATTAATAAATTTTTGAATAAGTCTTCAATTAACTATTTTGTCAATTTAATTTAAAAACTAAAATAAAAATCTTTCAAATTTCAGATTATGGAAGGGATTTGATAATGTAGATTATAAAAATTTTCGAATTTCAGATGCAATGATATCTTATTTACCATTGGAGGATAATATAACGTGTTTAACTAGCAGACAGTTCTGTGAAAAATTGCAAATTGTTATTGGAACTGAGTCTGGAGATATTTTTCTGTGGACCTTGCCATTGAGAAATCTCGGTAGATCTAGTGATATAGAACCTGAACTATTTTTACATCATGATAAAGCGGTTAATTGCGTACAATTTGATGTAATGGAAAATAAATTAGCATCATGTTGTGAAAACGGTGTTTTATTAGTCACTGATATAGAAACTGGAATGAATTTAATGACAACACAATTAGATTCGAATGTAGAATGTTTGGCATGGTGCACTCATTTCGAAATATTACTTTCAATTGATAACGATGGATATATGTCTATTTGGGATTTAATTGAAGGCAATCTAAAGTTGAAGAAAAAAGTTTCGAATGGTAAATCAAATCGTTTGTTAAATTATATTAAGTAATAATCGTTATTTATTTCTCATCACCCGCAGTTTTACAACTCGCAGACACGCATTTAATGTAAAGAAAAACTATTGAAAAGAACAAATTTTCATAAATGACTAAATTGAATTTTAAAGTTTTAACCTTTAAATTTTTATCCTAGTATAACCTTACGATTTGATTAAAAATCCGTTTTAGTCTTACGATCTTTAAAATTTTTTACGTTTTCGCCCAACTGAATTCAATTCAATTTTAGTTCGGTAATAGCGACAGCCGTAAAAAATAAATTCTATAATTTAAATTTTGAGCTCGCTGTCGCTTAGTCATTAATTTGAAATTAGACTTGCATTAATCGAATTAACAGAATAATATAGATCGAAAAAGAGTCACGTCACGTTCTACAATATATTTCAGAATATTTTTGTAATTCATAAGAAAATCGTTTTCGACCTCTTTTTTTTGTATAATTTGAATCAAAAATTACAAAATTACCTGAATAATAATGTTGAAAAAAACTTTTCCTTTAAGGACCTTTAAGTTGTGTTACATACTCAGCAGAGAATGATATTGTAATAGCTGCTGGTAAAAATTACAGTGAATATCAGATAACATGCTGGAAATTGGATTTAGAAATTCCGGATTAAGGACAATCATTGTATTATTATGTTATCATGTATTAATTAAGTTATTAGAATTATGTATTCCTCTTTTTTGTGGGTGTTTTTTTCATTAGAAACCAAGTTCTTATGTTATTTACATACATGAATGTATAAGCATAAAACTTTTATTTTTTTTTAAATTTAATATTCATTCTATTAAATACGAAATCAGTTATAATTATATTGAAAATTTGATCTGGAAGTCAGGAATCTCAATGAAAGGAAATTTAAAACGGTGGCCAGAACCATGTAGAAGATATATCTTGAAAATAGTGAACAGGTTTAAAAAATAAAATAGTGGATAAAATAAACGTAAGATTATCAGAGCTGATTATGTTTAAGTATTTTCATACTGAATATAACATGCATTACAATGTTTGATTAATATAAAATAATTATAAATATGAAAATTTGGGAAATATATTGCAATCACTAGTATTATTGGATTTAACGTAGTACCAAAATTTCGAAAAATATATGTATTCAAATATATCATATAGTGGTATTTTTGTAGTATATAGCGTAAGTACATTGACAATGTATTGCATAATACTTAAATACAGTCAGTTATGAAGATTATTTATTAATAATAAATCAAATGTTTATTTGCAAAAGTAAGATTAAAAACTTATGTGGTAGTTTATTTTTTTAAAATTAAAAATAATAAATAGTAATATATTTCATTGTATGAAAACGGCAAAGATTAATTGAGCGTAGTGAAGTTAATTAATATATGAATTATGAATTAGGGAAAAGTGGAAAATCTAAATCACTTTGAGCCAGTGTCAATGCTAGAAGCACATAATTAGTGAGCAAAACAATATGTTAATATTATTATTACTTTAACATTAATTTCACTACGCTGTTCATTAAAATATAAACGTTAAAGATTGTGGCTTGTTTTATATAATATAATAAAAAAATATTGTAAAAAATATTAATTTGTTTTTTTTTTTATATTTGTGAACAAAAAAATTGTTGAAAAATTAAACGATATAAAAAATTAATAGCTAATATCTATTTCAATTTTTTTTTTGTTCTACATTTTGAAATTTTCTTCAAATGAAAGAAATATAAAACTAGAGAAAATTCTAAAAATGCTAGTATTCATCCAAAATCCTACAAATAATTCTTCATGCATAATAAAGAAATAAAATAATTCTGAGCAAACAATTCATTATATGAATAAAAAATCCAGAAAGTTAAAAATATACTAACTATTATTAGGTCAATCGTCAATTATCTAAATTTTAATTAACATTTTCTTATATTTAACAAAAATGCCTTGTATAATAAATAAATTTTGATGATAAAAATTGTTAACAAATCATTGCGCAAGTAAAACTACTACTTATAAAAAAAATTATACATATAAATATACATACAATTCTCAGTTTGTTTTTAACATTTTTGTTTCAATTTCATTTTAGTATTGAATTGACCGGTAAGAGGTGTACTACCATCAGCCAGCATCTAAATATATAAATATTCATTAAAGTTTATAGAATAAATTAAAACAATTTTTTTTTTCAAATATGGCTGAAGAAATTTCAAGTTTAATATCATTAAGTAATCCTGTTTTCAGAAGTTTTTGTTTTTGGTCTGCTGTTTTGATTTTAAAAATGCTTTTAATGTCATTATTAACAGGCATGCAAAGATTCAGAACAAAAGTAAGATTTTAAATTTTCTGCAATAAAAAATTTAATTAATACATATTTCATTTTTAATTAACAATATTCATTATTGGAAAAGGAAATATCTAGTGGGCATTTACATTTTTATAAATAAATTAAAAAATTAATATTTAATGCATGCAGATTATAATAATGGCTTGTAAATTAATAAAAATCTTCGTAATTGAAAAAAGATAAAAAGAAAATGATAAAGTAATTTTCGCTTATGTGGTGATCAATTTAACTCAACACAAACACTGTGTAAATAAAATTAATTAATTAAGTTGAGCGAAGTTCAAAGTAAATACAAAACATAAACTGTATACATTCATATTGTCAGATTTAGAGAAAAAAAAAAGAAAGAGGTTTCAACTTGAATTAATAATGAAAATAAATCAATAAAATAAAATTTTACATTCAACGATTAGAGTTTAAAAAGTAAGAAGTATATTTGATGATAATTATAAATTTCAATAATGAAACCCTTATGGTTCTTAATAAATTAATTAAATTATTATGTTCATCAAAAGATGAAGAATTTATATAAAATAAAACACAAATTCAATAATAATGATTTTCGATATCTCAGTTTTAAAATAAGCACATAAATATACCTACTCAGGAATCAGGATGGTAAATTTTTGGAAAGAGTTAAACTTAAACCCTTTTAACTAGGCATCACTACAGTAAAGCCTTTTGGAAAAAATTAAAGAAATTTGAAACACCTTTTAACCTCTTTGTATCTAATTAAAAAAAAATTTATAATTATTATTTAGGTAGGTAAGGTACATAATAATAAATAAATTTGTAATGATAATAATATTTAGTAAGTTAACAAAATAAAAGTAGACATAGTAAATATAAATAACATCATAAACTAATATATTATCTAAAAAAATATAACATTTTCATATTGTAAGTATATGTATTATACTATACTTCAAATGTACGAAGAATATACAATTATATAAATATTTTTAATACTTTTGTATAATAACTATTTTCATATACCTATTACACACAATTTTAATTTTCGTTCCATTTAAATGTACACATGATTCTGTACATATTAATATATTAATACTGTGCATAAGTAATACATACTACACATCTACTACATACAACACACTATACATAACTTCTTTTTGCTATTATATCGTATTATGTAATGAAATCCAAAATTAAACAAGTAACTAACATAAAAAATACACTCACGGTAAAAAAGTTAAACAAAAAGACAAGATAAGTTTTTATTATTTGGATGTGATAATAATTAACTATATTAAATTTATGTACTTTCTCATAAGCCAATTTAATTATTCATAGTTTACTTATACCCTTTTATGATATTTTTGGATTAGTTCTACTATGTACGTTTAAAGTTAATTTGGGTCTTCTAAGAAAATGTGGAAAATTCATGATATTCTTGTTTACAAATTCAGTAAAGTGTATTAATTCCTTTACTACATGCCAAAGGAAAGGTGCTGTATTCAATCAAAAACTATTCTTCGATGTAACTAATAAAAGGCTGTTTCAAAATTTTGATAATAATATTATCCTAATTATTTTCCAAACAGAAAAAAATTTAAGAATATCATAAAAAGAATAAAAATATCAAATTTTTCAAGCGTTAATTTCAACAATTCACTAGATTCCATTTGAAAACCAACATAAAATCTACTACAGTATTAAGTATTTAAAAGCTTATTAAATTTATTGAAGCATTAGTAATCGTATTTGATAATTGATTTATACAAAAAATATGCCCATTTACGCGGAATTTTCTTTAGTTTTAAATCAGAAACCCCCATTTCTTAAATTTAATAGTTTCGAAGGATTGTATATGAAATTTAGAAACCATAGATATTTATGTCGTACGTAACTTAATTTCTTTATATGAAATTTTCTTTAATATTCGAATTTCGGGGTCAAAACGCTACATCTACGATCTAAGCAGATGAACTAGTGACCCACGTCGATTCTAAAATGATCTATAGAATTAAATCAATGCAATATTTAGAACAAACAACAACAAAATTCATACAATAAAATAAATTCTTCTATCGTTATCAGCACTTATCGACAAAATGGTATTCCAAATAAAAATGATAGTCAGCAATTTTTCAAATCTATTTATGTACACTGAAGATAAAGAGCACAATTAACACGAAAATTAGTAAAAAAACAGTTTGCAAATAAACTTTAAAAAAAAAAATCAAAAACTTTATAATAAATATTATAATTGAAGAATTTTTTTCAAAAACATTTGTTTTTGGCATAATTTATAGTAATGCTCATGAAATAAAAAACCAAAAATGTGATGAAGGGTTAACAATATATTATTAGCCCATTTTTTGTAGAAAATATTATTTTTCACGTTATATAAATTTAATAAAAAACTTACTTATGATACGACATTAATTTACAGACCAAATTATAAATAATGTTTATACATTTTTCAGGCTTACATTAATCCAGAAGATCTTCCAATACCAAATTGGTTCAATTTAATTTTAAAATATCTTAATTTTCAGACATTCGCCAATCCCGAAGACTTGCCATCAAAGAAATTAAAAGTTAAATTCGATATCGACGAAGTTGAACGAGTCCGAAGAGGTAAAAATTAAAAAAAAAAAATTGCTAAAATTGTTTGTTAAAACTAAACTAAATAATTAATTAAGTTAAAAGACGAGTTCTGGTCGTTCTGGAATATTATTATTTTATTATACAGTTGAAAAGTTTCATAATTCCAAAAATTGTTGCTAAATTCCTTAATTTACTTACATAAATATTTAAAACGTTAAAGAATCCTTGCGTTTTCTAAAAATAAGGATTCGTGGAGTTCAATGTTTGAACTTTCAAACATGATCTGAATTAGATTTCTAAAGCACACAAATTCGATTTATTTTAAATATTTAGTTTCAAGTAGAAATATAAATTTAAGATAAATTATGCTAAAATTCGCTGAAAATAAAAATTTCCACTCCTTCCTAGATAGAGTGTAAGAAAATATGATTGTATGTAATATATATAATTCAATAATATATGTTATATATGTAAATTAACATTAAATTACTAATTTTTTTTACTTTTAGCTCATCGCAATGACTTGGAGAATATTATACCTTTCCTTATAATTGGATTTTTGTACAGCTTAACGAATCCAGCTGCATTTTTAGCCATCAATTTATACCGTGCCTGTGCAATTTCAAGAATTTTACATACTGTAGTGTACGCAATAGTACCATTGCCACAACCAAGTCGAGCTCTTGCATTTTTCGTTTGCTTTGGATGTTCAGCTTTTATGGCAATTAGAGTTATTTTACACTTTCTCTAAGAAGAATACCATTGTTCTAATTTTAAATTTTTATTTTAAAAAAAAATTTAATGTAATTTTATTATTATCTTTAATAAGGGTAAAAACGTAAATAAATGATTTGGTTACAGTTTTTTGTATTAAGAAAATATTTTATTTGTAAAATTTTACACACCTGTATTTATATAAAAAATTATTTCAGAATGGTGTAAAAAAAAACTTGTCCAGTGTTTTTTCTTGGTATATTCATTTTAGTGCCCTCGTATAATATAATACGTAGGTTTAGAAATATTAGAAAATTTCTGTTTCTTCTTTATTTTTATGGAATTAATGTTGGTTAGAGAATTATTTATTTATATCAGCGTATACATATTTATAGGTATCTTTTCGAATAAAAATACTTAAGAGATAGAATTTACAACACGAAAATTCTCTTCTCTTTCGATTCACTTATGATTTAATTATGGTGGTAGTAAATGTTAAAATTTCTCAAATATTTTATTTAACATTAAACTGGTTTGGTAACGATACTCGAATATGATTGACACTTATTTGTGGAAAAATAACTAGATGAAATATTCTCTTTTGATTGTAATAAAATATATTATATATGTACATGTGATATACGTACTATATATATTTATAATATAAAATCTGTACAGCATGCAACCCTTTTTTTGAGATTTTATTGTTTTCCGACAATGTTGAATCAAAAAATTTTATCATCATTAAAATATTTTTAACTTACATATTATCAGTGCTGAGCTGAAGGGGGCTCGCACGGGCTCGCAAGAGCCCCCTGATAAATTTAAAAAAAATTTGCGAGCTCTCTGATAAACTTTAAAAAATACGCTAGCCACTTGATAATTTCAAAAGATATTTGTTTTAACCCAATATTAAAATTTTTTGATTCAACAATCTGCGAAAAAGTGTCGAAAATATCGAGTTAAAATATTAGTACATTATTTGATACAATAAAAAAATCGTAAAGTTAATATAGAAATGTTTGATTTCGTATACTACTGAATGAAAAGTCCCGCCTTTTATATTTTTAAATTTAAACGATCGCCTAAACTTTAATGTAATATTTTAATATTTTATACATATACGAGTATGTATATATACTAAACTATTCAAAAAATAAAATGCAGGTAAAAAAAAAATAATTTTTTTTGTGAATCTATGAAATCTTGAATGCGAGCCCTGTGATAATAATTCCACAGCTCAGCACTGCATATTATTGCTATAATTTCGAACCAATACTATATTATAATGTTTAGCGTTTTTTGATAATATTTTTTATTTTAATTTTTACAACGAGTATATATTTTTGTATGTTTTGATTTTTAATTTAATTATTTAATATTTATTTAAAATTTAGAATAATGTCAATTACATTTGTTTGCTGAATTATACGTTAGTTATTGTTTGTAAATTCTTATAAATAAATCTAAATTTTACATTTATATAGTTTTTTTTGATACAGTCTAAGAACATGCCTCAGTTAAATTTGTTTAAAAATTTTTTTTATCTTACATTAAAATATTAGTTAATACGATTTATTATGCACAAATTGAAAGAATAGCTATGCAACAAAAAACAATTGGTGCCGGCAAGAGAAATACAATGTACACAAAATTTTCGACTTTATTATCATAAAAATGAGATTTTATTAACATTTGTGGCAATAATAAAAATAAATCTTTTACACAGTACCTATACGTGAAAATCAATAATAAATACTGTATAATAGTATATATTGGAATTGTCGTACTTATATCGTAGTATATAAAAACATCTCCGTGTAATTTTTTTTTTAATAATATCAATTCTCAATAACAAAAAAAAATATAAAATTACAATCAAACAAATTTTGTATATTAATTTTTTTTTTGTGAAAATTCATTCAGTCAGTAATAAACTTTAAATCAAGCAGTTCTGACATAAAATAAGTTTTCAATTTAAATTACTTTTAAAGAAATAATAAATATATTTTGTCACTAGTAAGATTAAAGTTTAAACCTAATTAATTTTAAATATTTTTATTTTTGATTAGGATCAATTATTATTATCTTAATTATTATAATATATTAAGATGTTAAAAAAAGATCTGAAGTTATAAATTATTAATTAAAAAAAAAATTTGCATAAAGTATCATGTGTACGAGCTGTACGAATTAAACATTTATCATTTTGAAGAAGAAAAAAAAAAAACACCCATGTGGCAAAAATTCTTGAGCCTTTAATTAACAAATAAGGAAATTTATGCATTTAAATTAAAATTGTAAAATTTTCAATCAAAAAGATTGTGTTTGTGATACATAAAAGTTTTCAATTTAATTCAAGTTATTGAATATTACGATGAATGATATATTTTCATTGAATGCAGACAAAAATGTGATCAAATTAAAATTATAGCTAGAAATAAAAATAAAATTTAATATGTTAAGAAATAAATAAGAATTTTAAAATAACTTTAAAACATACTATAAGATTTTTGTTTTCATAGTTTATAAATGTTCTAAATTTCCAATTAAAGAAAATAATATAAGTAGGTACACATATTAATTTCTTTAAATTAGAAAAAAAAAGAAAAATAGTGTGATTAAAATCTTTGTTTTTCATAGATTTTCTTTCTTATGCTAAATATCAAATATCTCAAATGTATCCCATGCGGATGAATTATAGTACATATATAGTATAGTATGTTTTATCAAAATAATAAAAAGAAATAAAAAAAAAATATTAAAAGGGTTAAATTAATTTAAATAACAAAAAAAAAAAAAAGAATAAATTTAGTATTTTGTGATTTGATTAATATTTATAGTGGAATTCATTTATTTTTCAGAATCAACGATAAATGTTTTTCTTAATTGTATTTATTTAAAATATTTTGAAAATAAATATTATTTATGAATCTAAGCACGAAGGAAAAGGAACATGTGACTTACTATCTAATATAACATCACTACTGTTATCACTAATATAAATTTTAACATATAATACATAATAATAATATAATTTTATTAACACATTTTATATAATATTGTCCAAGTATTATTATTAAGAATTTCAAAATCGTAATAACATTTCAAACAAATATAATATATTTTGCTACGTAATTATTGAGAGAATAATTTATTAATCTATTACAAAGACCGATTATATTATTCCTATTACATTTTTTTTAGATAAGGTTAAAGTTTATCATACTGCTTAAAGTCGTTTGATTTAGATGTATTTTCGCATTTTTATTTAATTCAAAATAATATTTTTGCGTATAAATAAATTATAGAGAAAACAAAATTTTATAGTTTTTTTTACAGCTTTTTTCCAATTTCCAGATAAGACATAATCATGCCAACAGAAGGAAAACAATGTCCCCATCAGAATATTCTTCCAAAAGATTTTATTCACCCCGGTCTGCCATCTAAATGTACATGGAGCTCTAATAGTAAAGAGGCAACGCCGCATAGTACCAGAACATTATTGTGAGTTTTTGTTAGAATAATCAGTAAGAAATTATATTAAAGTTTATTTTAAGTAAAATTAATAAAAAAAAATTTTAGTTCAGACCCGAAGAAAACTTTACCAAATATTTTGCATGCTATTGGCTGCACTCCTCTAATAAAATTAAACCATATTCCACAAACTGAAGGAATTAAATGTGAAATGTATGCGAAATGTGAATTCTTGAACCCTGGGGGGTCTGTTAAAGATCGCATTGGTTTTAGAATGGTTGAAGATGCAGAAGAAAAAGGCCTTCTGAAACCGGGTTGGACAATAATCGAACCAACATCAGGTAATACAGGTATTGGATTAGCAATGGCTTGTGCTGTAAAAGGATATAAATGCGTAATTGTGATGCCAGACAAAATGTCTAATGAAAAGGCTAATGCACTTTCTGTCCTCGGAGCTAAAATTATCCGAACACCTATTGAGGCTTCGTTTGATTCTCCAGAAGGACTAATTGCGGTGTCCCAACGACTACAAAAAGAAATTCCAAATTCAATAATATTAGATCAATATCGAAACGCTGGCAATCCTTTAGGTGAAATAAGAGAAACTTAAATTCTTTTTAGGTGAAAATTATTTTCGATTTATGTTCGTTTCTTTGTAGCACATTATGACGGGACTGGTGCAGAAATTTTATGGCAATTAGATAATAAAGTAGATATGGTTGTTTGTGGTGCTGGAACTGGTGGAACTGTTTCGGGTAAGAAAGAAATACAAATGGGAATGAGTAGGTGAAGGCTGATGAAATAAGAAGTTTTTTTTTATATTTTTTCTTGGTTGTGTTATGCTGTAACTTAACTATATTTTTGAATTACTTAATTTTGGTTAGTTAGCCTTTAACCTTTTCATTTTTCATAATTTAGCTGTCGTACGCTGAGTTAGTTGGGTATTGTGAAGTATTATACTAGAAAAATCTTCAATTGAGAATTTAATTTAAATATGCAATTGTATTTTAATTTAAATAGGCATTGGTCGAAAAATTAAAGAAATTTTACCAAATTGTACTATTGTGGGAGTCGATCCTTATGGATCCATTTTAGCACGACCAGAAAGACTAAATAAAACTGATGTATCATTTTATGAAGTTGAAGGTATTGGTTATGACTTTATTCCAACCGTAACTGATCATTCGGTAGTTGATGTATGGACAAAAATTAGCGATAAAGATTCTTTTCCTATGGCAAGGAGACTGAACTGTGAAGAAGGTAAGGTTTTATTAAGTATATATTAATTATTTTATACACATATTTACACAAATTTTGTTAATATGACGTTAATAATCTATTTTAAGGATTATTATGTGGAGGAAGTAGTGGTAGTGCAATGTATGCAGCACTGGAGTATGCCAAAAATTTAAAAGAAGGGCAGAAATGTGTAGTTATTTTACCAGATGGAATTCGAAATTATATGACAAAATTTATTTCTGATAATTGGATGGAAGCAAGGGATTTCAAAGAAGTCAAAAATGAAAATGATTTTTGGTGGTGGAATAATAGAGCAAATGATCTAGATTTTCCACCATTCAAAGTAGTTAAATCAACAATACAATGCCAAGAAGCTATAGAGTTATTGAACAAGAATCCAGTTTTAGTTGTATGTGATGATGGGTGAGTCGAAAAAATTATTAACAAATACAAAATATTTTGTACGTAGAGTACATGTTGGAAAAAATTAATTGAAAAAGAATCTGTTCAATTTAACAATTTTTTTTAAATTAAACTTTTATTTTATTTCTAGCTCAATTTTGGGAACTGTAACAATTGACGGTTTAATAAATCAGATGATGATGAATCTGAAGCCAGGTGAATCTATTAAAAAAGCAATAAATAAAAAGGCAATAAAATTACACAAAAACACAATATTGGGCAAACTGGGAAGGATTTTACAGATTGAAAAACACGTGATTTTGATTGAAGTTGATGGTAAGATTTGTTTACTTACTTTGTTTTCTTTCTTTTTTGGTCCTAACATTCAATCTTTTTGCTTCATTATTATTATTGCATTTCTATTAAATAAGATTATCAGAATATTGGTCAAATATTATTTGCTTCCTGATTGTATATTATGCATACAATACATGTACATATTTACGTTGTTTTTCAATACAATATCCAAACAAATTAAATTTTGTTAATTCAGTTGGCATGGATAAATAAAAAGCCGGAAAAAATGTATTTAATTGCATCACAATATTGATTTCAATTTAGTACCTACAAGGAAAATAAAAAAGTTGATTTAATAATTTTTGATTTTGCAATTATTAGCACAATTTTGTTATTAGTGGTATAAGATTGGTAGGTATATTCGATCGGCCTTGGCCTCATTCTATATAATAAAATATAATCTGAAAGTAATTGATCCTCACTTGTTAACATAAAAAAATTGAAATCTCAAAAATGAAACAAAACTAATTATTCATATTTTTTCATATTAAAGGTTCAAATGGGAATACTGTTGTAAGCGGAGTGTTATCACAGTTGGATTTGTTAAATTTTATTTCAAAAAATAAAAATCAAGTTAAGAACGGAACAAAAGTAGAACAATTAGAAGGCAAAAAAGCATAACTTAAATTTTAAAATGATTGTAATTATAAATACAACTATAAAGTATACGAATAAAGTTAAATATAAAACAACAAATCAAAAATTTATTAAATTATAAAAAAAATAACATTGTAACGTATTTAAATGTACATAAATAGTATTTGCTTGAGGTTACTCGGATGTTGTGACAATAAAATTAAAATGAAATTGTGAAGTTTTAAGACCAAAAAAAGTAAGAAAATTTTTATCCTAAATATGATCACAAAAATATCAAATAAATAATTATAATTTTAATTTAGAGTTCATTTAAATTAAATTGACTAAAACAAATAGAATATATTACATTTATTATTAAAAAATTTTCATTACATCATTCATTTTTCTAAATTATTAAATTATTATTAAATGATTAAACGATTTATTTTACAATTATTTTTCTTCTTCATCATCATCATAACTATCATCTGATTCATCTATAATTTGGATTGAATCATTATTCATTGAAACTGTTTTAGATAAAATTCGTTCATAGCGTTTGGTTAAATTTTCCATCTAAAATGTTTATGTATTATTCAAAATTATTCTTCAAAAGTATTATTCAAAATTAATATTGATACTTATTAATTATTACTGTCCACATTCAATTAATTTGATAAAAATATATTTACTTGTATTTGATGAGTACGTTGCAATGACTGTATGTATCTTTCCGATTCTTCCCTATTTTCATTTAGTCTATTTTTTAAATGTGAATGATGTGTTTCTGCTTCTTTCCTTATTTCTTCTTCCAGATTATTAATAATTAGATCTTTTTCATTTAATTCTTCATTTATTTGTTCTATAGCTCGGTATGCTTTGTCTAATTCTGCCTTTAAACTGTATGTAAAGAAAAAATTTTAGAGCAAAATTAAAAAAATTAAAAAATATTAGTTTACATCATGTGTAACAAACACTATTTCTAATTAAAAAAATATTCATGTTCATAAACACATAATAAAACAATAACTCATTAGAAATTACGTAAATTACGAGATTTGTAATATCTAAAACTAAATGATTAAGAGTTATAAATTATTTCATTATAAAAAAATTCTTACCAAATATTTTCCTCTAATATTTTTAAATCGCTTTGATTATTTTGTGAAAACGAATTAGCAACAATTGAAAAACGGAATTTCTTTTTCTGTGGTTTTCTCTCCAGCTCTTTAATATTTTTTGCTATTGATGAAAAATTTAATGCGTGCATATTTTCTTCGAAATAGTCTTCGGTAGGCGTAATATTAACAATCAAAGCAATTTTTTCTTTCCCGAGAAGTGCAGATTGAAGTACCATTGTTAATTTGGAATCACGAAATGGAATAACGTCATGATTTTTTTTGTTTTGATTTGAATGTGCAACGTCTAAGCATCTTCCCAAAACCAATAATGATGTATTTATGCGTTGAGCTTCTTTGAGACGACTCCCATGATTATTAGTTTTGTCCAAACGTTCTGATCCAGCAAGATCACAAAATTTATATGAGTTATGTATGACCTCACTGCTTGAATAATATTTCAAACAATCAATGAAAAATATTGAATGTGATCTCGAAGAATTGGTATTTATAGCAGTTGATGCATATGATATTTTTTTCAGTCCGTACATTAAGAGTTTGTAAGCTTCTAAGCTGCTTGTAACATATACTGATGTTAAATTTTTTATATAAACTTTTGAATCATTTGAAAAAATTTTTAAGCCAACTTTTTTCACATTTCTAATTGGTTGATTAGTCACAGTATCTGTCGTCAATAAATCGTAAGTAGTTTCATTGTATATCTCAATAAAAGATATCCAAATTGAAATACTGAGTAATTTATCATCATTAAATTTACCAAATTGATGTTCGAATAGAATTTTTTCATGTAGTTGATCATACTGAGATTTAATTTCATTGTCATCATAATCCAAAAGAATTTTGCGCTTAAATATTGCTTCTTCGATTTCATTGTCATTAAGAAAATCTATTTCACCACGCTTTACACATAAAGTTGGTGTTTCATTCAATTTTCGATCATACAAATTAAAAATATTTTCTAGTGATCGAAATATAATACCGGGGCTTTGTAAATCGCCTAATAACGTAAATGTCTTTCCTGAACCCGATGTGCCTTAAAAATAAAAACATTTTCATTACAATTTATTATTTTCTTGTCTTTGTTTAAAGTTACTAACTATTTCTTCTATTGTAACTTAAGAATATTCCAGGCAGATAAACTATTTGTAGGTTCAAGTTATCGAGTTTTATACAAAATTAGTATTGTGTAAGTAAAATTGTTTTAACTTCGGCGATAAATACCACCATACAGATGATAATGAAAAATGTGATGGTCCAGAAAAATGCATAAACTGTGAAGGTGAACATAATGCCTTCTCTAAATTATGTTCCAGATTTGTAAGGGAAAAAGGGAAAAGGAAATTAAAACTATTAAAGTAATAGAAAATGTAGATATCCCTAAGAACTTTATCCTACATAACAGAGAAAAAAAACTAGTTAGTTATCTCTCTGCATCCGTTATTCCAAAATAAGTTACTCGAGTTAGATAAAACTAACATAGTTTAAAAATGTATTGAATTGACTCAAAAACGATATAATTCTTTTATTTTATACAAATAATAGGTACTTACCGTATGTCATAATTGTAAAATCTTGTTCAGATTCAATTCGATTTTTAACACAATTGTTATACATATCATATTGGGTGGCGGTTCCTGTGAGCAATAAAAGGTTTTTTTATAAACGCTACTATTTTACACTATTTTTCCATTAACGAAAATATTGATTTAAGTTAATTACATTTTATCAAAGCTTTTCTTTCTTATAGGTATTTCGAGTTGGTTTTAGATGAGTTTCAATAATTATAGCTGAAATCTCAATAAAAGTCATATATTCTACTAATTCAAAACAGTTTACGAATCTAAATAGATTTAAAACCATTGCAAAATTTTTTTTGGATTACTAATTTTTCATTTGCGTCGACATCGAAAGTTGATTTCTCAAACTCATTTTTGTATTTAAATAATTAAACGAAAATCGTGTTCTTAAATTCTAATTTTATTTGAGTAGAAGAAACAAATTTTCACTGATTCAATCTAACATAATTGAATTCATAATAACAAAGCTGTTTAATATATTTTCTATTAAGTCGTCGAAATGATATCGATCATTGCAAAAACATCAATGTAATTTATAATTCAATTTATTTACTAAGTTAAAAAAGAGGCAAAATACCTTATCTTACCATCAAAAATATTTGTAAACTTAAAATGTTTTTCAAGATTATTATGTTTAACTGGATTTGTATCAATTAACGATTTTGTTATCAAAATATTTCCAGAAATTTTATAATTTGCACATTTTAATTCATTGTTCAAAATTGGGCGTAAACGAAGATAAACATGAGCGGTATCATTATTTTCACTATCATTTAATTTTACTGAGTTATTTGAATGAGCACCCATTAATGTATTGCCACTAGTTTCTTCGTCCCCATCGTAAGCATCAATTGACTCTCTGTCGCCGTTCGCTTCATTATCTTAAAATAATAAAATACAAAAATTTTAAAGACAATAGGTATCTACATAATTCTTGGGTTAAAGGCCATTGCAATTATTATTTAGGTAGTTATTGAGTCAATAATTCCATAGGACACATATTTAGGAACAGGCAGGTACTATTCTAGGCTCATATTAAAAAGAGATTCTCATTGACGTAAGTAATTCGAATTACCTATCCAAAAAAAGATCTATTTTTCTGTAATAAATAAGTACCTAGTTATAGAACACAAGGGTCATATTACCTTCGGAAATATTTTCAAATTCCAACTTTTTTATCTTTGGATCAGGACAGGGTCGATAGCGACGATCAATACTAAAATAAAATTAATTTAAATTATTAAAAATATTTGAAACAATAATTATCGCATTTTCGGTGGAAGCGTTTTTCAATTTCTCACTTCAAATCAAGTAAGGACTAACCTACCTTGGATTTCTTGGAACCAAAAATGATCTTGGATCTTTTTTACTTTCATATTCATTCATTTTCCTTCTTTTTTTTTTTGAAAAATTATTTTCATAAAATAGATATTTGATTAGTGCCGTTAAGCTTTTATTATTCTATGTTTATAAGAAATTTTATTGACTATTTCAATGCAATTAAATTTATAAAAAAAAATTATAAATTAAAAGAAAAAACAAGAATAAGACACAGCAAGATTAAGAATTAAAGTCTAAAAAACCGCCGCTAATTTTTCCAGTTTTTTTTATTTTGATTTTTCATACAAGAATTTTTTGAATTTGTCTGTTTTGGTTCTTAATTAAGCGCCATCTGTGTGAGAAATAATAAATTAATGTATAAAAACCTCTACTCTTAGTGGTTATCTCCAAATAGCGCTTCATATGGCAAGAAAAGGCACATACTTATGGATATAAAAAATGTAAATACAGGGATTGTCAAAACAGTCAATATTCACTTGTTTAAATGTCCAAATAGCGCCGCCTATGGCCATTTATGGAACGTAGGAGAACATATAAAATTTTTTTTTTCGTGAAATTTGTATGAAAATATGCGATTTGAAATTTTATTTAAAGGCCGGTATTCAACTGAAGATAAAGTACAAGATAAATTTTATCTTGAAAAGGAACATTATTGAGTGAGATAAAAATTGACACATGACTTTCTGATTTATGTACTTGACACTTGACATATGATTTTAAAAATAACAATAATTATTTAAAAAAAAGCATAATAATAAATCATAATTTCTAAATTGAAAAATGGTTGTTTACAAAAAAATTGTTTTTAAAAAAATTTATTTTGATAAAAACAACCTAAACAATTTTATTTTTAATTTACTTACCTCCCAACTTTCATCCATTTTATTTAATTAATTTTACCAATATTATTTTATTTTATTAAATTAAACAATTATTTTAATTTTAATATTTTTTACCAATTTCAGTTTAGAAATTATTTTAGTTTCTGATTTTTGTTTATGTTCGTCAACAACAAACGTCAAATTCTTTTTACACTACCTAATGTCAAAATTTATCTTGAAAAGAATGTTCAAAACATTCTTTGCAAGATAAATTTTTGAAATAAAATTTATTTGAGTGAAAATATTTTCATACAATTTTTACTCAGATAAATTTCCATTTATCTTCAGTTGGGTACCGATAAATTGAATTCACTCAACTAAAATTTATCTCAGATAAAATTTTATATGAAAAAGTTGATTTTATCTCCAGTTGAATACCGGCCTTAAGTTATAATTAATTAGTTAATTAATAAAAATGAATAGAAAAAATTTTGAGGTCTGCGGAATATCATTAGCAAACAATTCTATAGGTAGAAATATTTCCATGCATTACTTTTTTATCCAAAATAATTCAAAATATAAAAATACCTAACAAAAAAAAAAAAATTAAGTACAATTTTCAGTTCATAACAAATATAAAAATGTAAAAAAAAGTTATTATTGGAAATTCTCATACATTTGGAGTCTAAATAATATTGGTAAGTTTTTCAAATTTAAATTAAAAATAGATCTTGAATAGATTAAATAGATTTTGAATTCATTTGGATGAAAAAGTAATGAATGGAAATATTTCTACCTATAGAATTGTTTGCTAATGATATTCCGCAGACCTCAAAATTTTTTCTATTCATTTTTATTAATTAACTAATTAATTATAACTTAAATAAAATTTCAAATCGCATATTTTCATACAAATTTCACGAAAAAAAATTTTATATGTTCTCCTACGTTCCATAAATGGCCACGGAGGGACTGTCAAAACAGTGAATAGTATAATTCAATTTTATGATACTTCCAACAATATGGAGGATTAAATATTTCTTTACAACCAAACCAACAAAAAAATCCTGAAACAAAATAATCCTAATTGTAGGGTCTTGTTGTCCGCACGTCGTTGAGTTTTTTTTCTAAGCGCGTCGCCGCAACCAAAAACTTGTCGGCGTCAATTCTGGTCCACCCAGTCCACCATATAACTTATTCTTTTTGTGATGCCAGTGTTACCAAAGCATTAAGCATAATGTAACACTAACAGCTGCTTTATTTTGGTTGTTTTTGGCATCAAAACCATTGACCATGATGTCGTGTCAATAGAGAAAAAATCAAAGATAAAAAAAAGTGAAAGAATTTTTTAAAACTAATTTTTAATTAAAAAAAATAATTAAATTTAACAAAAAAAAGTTCAAATATTTTTTCAAATAAATATTTTGATAATTAAAATTTAAATAATTTATTTTATTGGAATTATGTGAAAGAAAAAACAATCATTTTTTTTAAATTATTTAAAAAATATTGCACGGAGAAAAAGATATTTTTGCCAATTTTTTTTTTTTTTTTTGAAAAGAAATTTTCATTAAAGTGAAATTTTTCTTCATTTTGTTAAATCACCACCGTCAACAATAAAATAAAAAAAAAAATTCCACAAAGAATAAAAAATGGCATTAAAAAAAGTTAAAGGAAATTTCGAAAGAATGTTTGATAAAAATTTAACTGATTTAGTTCGAGGAATTCGTAACAACAAGGATAATGAGGTAAAAAAAAAAAAAAACTAATGAAGCGAAAAGAAAATTTTTGCAGAAACTGTCTCCAATGGTTCTTCAGCATCTGACTCATCGTCATTAAAAACCGTATAGTATACCTAGTTCCTAGTGTATTTAGGAAATTTAAGTATTCTTGACATAAAGCCTGCCTTTTAAGTTAATATTTTAGTGGAAATTATTCGGGTATAGGTTACCTAGGTAGTTATTTACCTAAATTATTTTTATGAGATTCATCTACCTATAACCGTATGGCTTGTTAGCTAAAAAAAATTTAAAATGAAGTATTATTGTTGGAGGTACCTATAATTTTACTTGAAAATCTAAGTTTAGATATATAGGTAACCTACTTAGTAGGTAAGTACCTGCCTATCTACCTAGATTGGTATTTTTGACTGGCAAGTAGGTAGATAACCTATTCTTACCTTGGTTAGGTATTTAGATTTAATTTTGCATATTTTAAAATTTACGATTTTCCTAACTCTTCACTTCAAAATTATTAATTATCTTGACCTTGAATATTGTTATAGAAATAAGAAAATAAGAGTAACTTTAATTTAGGGGCGTAGTATTTATTTAATAAATTCATAAATTAGTCACCTATCTACGAACTTATGTACTTGTTGCATCCCTTCCCTCCCTTGGACTTAAACTACTAAATTTAGTAAGTTACTTAAGTATGAGAAGTCTTGCACCAATAACTACTTAAAGAGTAATTTTTACGGATTTCTGTTAAGAATTTTAAAAATTTTATCACCAAAAAACCAATAGTCACACGATTAGTGATCGAAGCTCCAAAATTCAAGTTCTAAATCTGTACCCACATTATTTGATTTTTTATATTAAATTCGTGAAGAATACAAAAATCTTTCAATTCAATTTAAATATAGAAACATATATACATATAACAATAGACTAAGCGAGAACATGACATTAATTTTAGAACATTCTTAATTTGAGGAAATATTTTTTAAATTACTTAGTTTAAATACAATCATTTATGTAGTTACATTACTTTTTTTTCTTAAATTTATTTTCAGGCAAGATATATATCACAATGCATTGAAGAAATTAAGCAAGAACTACGACAAGACAATATTAATGTTAAATGCAATGCGGTGGCAAAATTAACCTATGTAAGTATTCGTAATACTATCAATAATAAAATTTTTAACTTTTTTTTTTGGTGATATAATAGATTATGCCAAAAGGATTAGATTTAGGTTTTTAGGAAAAAATTTTCTGACTTGAATTCACAAATATAGATTATACGCTTATGTACATTAGGTGGTCCTTATTATGGATTTATCCGAATTTCTTTGCTCCCAGGGGCTTAAATGGTTTCAAATACATAAAAAATAATTGCCTCAAAATTCTAGCTCTTAATATTAACTTTAAGATAGTCCGCATTCCAGTCAAAGTTTCTCATATAAATAACATGGTAAAAATTTCATTTGTTCTTTAGAATTCCGTAGCTTTTTATATAATTTAATATAATAATTTTATAAAATTATTATTTATGGTCAAAAAAAGCGAATACAATCTTATTCTTGGAATTGTGGTTAATATGTGTGATTTCTTAATTAATAAAACAGACAGTCCTTAGAGTTTGAAAATAATAAAATAGAAGTACAGGTGAAATATGATTTAACTTTGAGCTCGAATAACTCTTAAGCCAATAGATTTAGCGAAAAATAATAAAAGACCTTTTTTGTAGAGCGTTTAATTTACAATAAACATGACGTAATTAATTACTTTTGATTCATTTGTCGCAGAGCTACGGAATTCTAAAGAACAAATGATATTTTTTCCATGTTATTTATATGAGAAACTTTGACTGGAATGCGGACTATCTTAAAGTTAATATTAAGAGCTAGAATTTTGAGACAATTATTTTTTATGTATTTGGAACCATTTAAGCCCATGGGAGCAAAGAAATTCGGATAAATCCATAATAAGGACCACCCTAATGTACATATAATCAGTGAAAACTAAAATTAGGGTAGTAATATGTTTTGTTAACGAGGAATGAAGAACTTTCAGCAACTCACATAGCAGGAATTTTATTTTTCATTTTTGTTTTAGTATTTTTTTATACATATTTTCAGATTCAAATGCTAGGTTACGACATATCGTGGGCAGGATTCAATATCATAGAAGTTATGAGTTCATCAAAATTCACTTGTAAGAGAGTGGGTTATTTGGCAGCTGCCCAGTGCTTCCATCCAGATAGTGAAGTAAATTGGAATTAAGGAATAAATGCATGCAACTTTTATTATTAACTTTTTTTCAGCTCTTAATGTTAACAACCAATATGGTGAGAAAGGATTTGAATTCAACTAATCAATACGATGCTGGTGTTGCATTAAGTGGATTAAGTTGTTTTATATCAAGTGACTTATCAAGAGATTTAGCTAACGATATTATGACACTAGTAAGTAATTAATAAAAAAAAAAATAATAATCTATCAAGATCGGAGTGAAAAATTTAATCACTGAAAAAAAAAAAATTTTAATTTTGAGAAACTCAGTATTAAAATATATATTGCTTACAGATGAGCTCTACTAAACCATATTTAAGAATGAAAGCCGTCCTTATGATGTATAAAGTATTTTTACGATATCCTGAAGCATTGAGACCTGCATTTCCCAAATTAAAAGAAAAATTAGAAGATCCAGATCCAGGTAGGTTAAAAAAACGACATTCTAGGAAATCCTGTAAATCCCGATTTAAATTTTTAGGTGTTCAATCGGCTGCTGTTAATGTTATATGTGAATTGGCCAGAAAAAATCCTAAAAACTATTTGTCACTTGCACCAATTTTTTTTAAACTTATGACAACATCTACCAACAATTGGATGCTTATCAAAATTATAAAATTAGTAAGTTAAAATTTACAAAAAAAAAATAAATATGACATAAAAAATTTATTTTACAATAATGGGATAAAAATTTTATAGAAGGATGAAACGATGTTATTAAATTTTTCTTTAATTTATTTTTTTTATTTTTACCTTAGAAATAAATACAAATATTTCTGACGCATTCGAAGCTGATTTTAATTTTTTTTTATTTACACGAAAATTTTTTTACGCAAGAAACTTCGTTCGAAATCCAGAGTTATATAGTGTTCAACAATTAAAGACTGTGTTTTTTATAAATAGTAAACCTGGAAGGAATTATATTGATAAATTAATTCTATTTTTTTTGTTGAAATTAATGAAAGGTTATTGAGTTGTTAGAATATTTCTTAGAAATAGGAAATTTATCAAAAAACAAAAACTTAAATAAACAATAATAAGTGATTTTTAAATTGAAATATAATTTTCATAATATCAAAAAAGGGATTGAATTCAGTTTAACATAAAAAAGAAACTGATACCCATCTCAAGAATTGTCAATGAAAGCAGTCAAGTAGTTACTAAACCTTTTAAAAAAATGTGTTAGATGTTTTTTTGTGTAAGGGTTAACATTAATTTTTTATAGTTTTATTTTTTATTTTTTACAAATATAATTATGATTTCAACTAATATTACTGACCATCGAATAAGTAGAAAAAAATATTCTGAATAGCATAAATAGTATTTCGAATGAAAAAAGGTATGTTAAACGTAAATTATTGATTAGCTGCTGAGCAACAAAAGCAATAAAATAAAAAATTAAATCTTGTAATTAAGTTCAAAAATAAAATTTACAACTAATTTAATTTTTTTACGAACTATTCAATTTACATACTATTTAAATTACTTATTCAATGGTTTGTTACTATTCGATTTAAAAAAAAAAAATTATCTCTATTGATTTTAGTAGTTTTTGATTATTAAAAATTCAATTAATCTTCATAAATTTTTTTCTTTTTTTTAATTGTTTTAATTTTAACTACACTTTGGATTATCTAAAAACAATAATATTATCTTGTCGAAATTAAAGTTTGCCAGCTTAACTGAATATGAACCAGCTTTAGGACGAAAATTAACTCAGCCTTTGATTGAAATTATCTCAAGGTCTCTTTTCGTTCTATTTTATTTCTGACACATACATTAAGCTTTTGTTAAAACAAAAATTATGGTGATTTAATTTTAGTTTTACGCTTTTTAATTTTTTTTTTTATTATTTTTAAGCATTAACAGGCAATAAGGATTATTTTTTTTTCTTTAATTTAATTCTAATATTGATTAAAAAAGGTTTAGCTTCAATATATTACTTACACTAGAACAAAAATTATTAAAAACGAGTGATTATCGCAACAGATCTTAATATGTTATAGTCATGTTAAAATACTAAAATGATGTTAATTGACTTCTAATTTCAGTTTAAGGCTTGAGCCTTAGCTATTAGATTCTTTAGGGTAGATTAAAAGAATAAATATACGGATAAATGTAGCAATGCGAAGTATTCCATCTTAAGCCTAAAATGTAATCTTGGCTCTTCGTATTTCAGTATTCTACATATATTCTGTTTATTTATGTAAGATAAAAATTTGTCCGATTAATTAGTGACAAGTTTTCATTAATTCAAATTGCTTGAGAATGCTTTGGAAGTTTTTCCATTTTTTAATTTTTATCATAAATAAATGTCTAGATTTTGTATTGTATTTTAAGTTTTTTTTTTCATATCTTTTTTGGCACGAAAATTAAATTGTTATTTTGCAATTCATTTAACAAAATACCTCATAAATTGCAAAATTCATAAACGGTATGTTGAAATTAAAATTTTTTTTGACCCATTTAAACTATTTTTTAAAATGGGATCAAATTTTGATTTTTAAATTTTATAATTTTTATTAAAATTTGTCTATGAATCAGCTCAACATACATTATGATTATGAAAATTTACAATAACATCACAAAAAAATAGGTGACTGACAAAAGATACGTAATATAATAATTAATAATGGACACAAGCTGATATATTTTTGGCCAGAAGATTAATACTGATTTTTTTAATTACTTTTTATTGAAATAATTACTTCTATTTTAAAGACAGTCAGTCCCTTATAAGAATTGTAAATTCAAAATTATTTAGATTATTTTGTCTGAAAGAAACTATAATATAGGAAAACAACTGCTATTTCTTAAATTATGATTACGTAATGAAGTAAAACGGAAAGTTTGGGTTCCTTAGCTCAAAATTATTATTTTCTAATGAAAAAAAGAATTAATCGAATGCCAATATCCAAAAAAATATTTAATACAAATTTTTTTTTTAATTGTTTTAGGATGCTTCAGTAAAATATATATATGTATAATCAAATTTTTATTACTTCAGGCAAATACTTATACATATATTGATTTTGGATCTGTAAGAAAATCTTAATGAGTAATTATCTTGATATCATAATTTTGATTTTGTAATCTAGACTTTTCAAAATCTGGATTTGATCAAAATCCAGATTTTTTAATCTCTTTTATTTTTAAATACAGAACAATAGCTTTGAGAAGTAAAGCCATAAAATTAAAAAAAATATCTATTTGCCGTTAAAGTGATTTGGCTGAAATTCGAAGTGTTGGTACAAGAAGTCCCAAACTTGCAAATATATAGTAGTAATTTTATGAAAATCAGGATTTAAAAAGAAAAATATTTAAAAAATCAGAAACCATTATTTTTTTTAAAGAAAAAAGTAAAATAAAAAAATAAATCTCAATTTGATCCGATGATTAATTTCTGACGAATAAATGTATTAAATTTTTAATTACTTTTCCTTAAAAATCTGCTTGAATAATTTCAATACAGTTAGTTTTTCTTGTTCTATGTTATGTTATATATCCCTTGATTATCTAGAGAGTTTAATAAAATTAGCTGAGCTTCAAAGATCACAATTAAACTATAATAGAGAAGAATTGGTAATCATAAGATTATTTTGTTTGTTATAAAGGTCTTTGTTCAGTATAAAAACTATTAATATATTTTAAAAATAAATCAAGAAAAAGTTACCTTATATTTTTAAGATAAACTTAACTGCTTAATTTTATAATATTTTTATATTCCAGTTTGGTGCTTTAACTCCTTTAGAACCCCGGCTAGGAAAGAAATTAATAGAACCACTTACAAATCTTATTCATAGGCAAGTTTTTTTTTTTTTTATAACATCAAGAAATTTAGATGCATAAAAAGAAAAGATCACAGTGAATTTAATTTTGAAAAAAAAAAAAATAATAATAAAAGGAACTCATGGCGAAAAATATAATATTTGGGATTTTATGTATGTTATGTAATAGTAGTTGCTTCATTTGTCTAATTATTCTTTGGTCCATTTTGTTTAAAATTAAGGAGCAAAAAGGGCTTTAAATATACAAACGATAACATTTCGATTTGTTATTAAGACAGGCCGTCAAACAATTATAATACTTATTAATTTTTATTTATATAAAAAAGTGATGTGATTCATTTTTGCACTGTGATCTGTAAATTTGTAAAGAAAATAAAAATTAAACAAAAAATTTATATTATAAATTTTATATTTGCACAATTTGTTATAGCAATCAAAATTTTTCACTTATCGTTAATTAAAGTCAGTAAAAAGTTTGGTTTACAGTTTGGAGTTATTTTTGGTTTATTTTTTAAATTTTTCTTTTTTTCTTATTTCATAAGGAAAAAATAAAATAAAAATTCTTGCAATAAACCAAAAAAAAAAAAACTTTTTGTTAACAAAAATATTAGAATTCAAACTGTAAACTAATTCTTTAAGCACTTATCAAATAATTTTTATTTTCTTTGACATTATTTAAATCATTTATACATACTACTTTTTACTAAATAAATTCAATATATGAAAATTCTGAAGATTAATTCTTGAACGTCCAACGAACCATTCGCGTACAAAATTTACAAAATTTTTACATACAGAATTTTAATATACAGAATTTCAATTGTATAGAATTTTCGCTTCAATCCTTAATACCCAGAAGTGTTCATACACTTGTGTAAAATAAGCTCAAATGCATAATATGTTTAATTTCATGTGGAAGTGTTTAGTATTGAATTTGTATGTATAAATGATTATATATTTGCGTTAAAAAAAATTATATCGCTAATAATAATTTCGATTTTATTTTTTTTACATTAATTTCATTCGCTTTTAAATATTATAAATTTTTTTTCATATCACAACTTATCTGAAATATACTAAAAAAAATGGTTTTTAACTGAAAAAAATAAACAGCACTTCAGCTATGAGCCTTTTATATGAATGCATAAATACAGTAATAGCAGTTTTGATAAGTATAAGCAGCGGTATGCCAAATCACAGTGCCTCAATACAGCTATGTGTACAAAAATTAAGGATCCTAATTGAAGATTCAGATCAAAATTGTAAGTAATTTTTAAATTAAAAAACATGAATATTTTCCTTGTGTTTTTTTTTTTAACTTAAATACCGCATCATTATTTTCATTTCAAAGCGGCTCATTATTTCAATAGTACAAATAGTTTTAATTTATAACTAGGAACTTAAGTATATGGAAATAAAATCATATCATGTTTTTATTTTTTTTTTAATGAGTCGGAATTTGTTAAACAATAATCACTCAAAGAATACGTTATGATTATGATCACATATTCTAAACAACATTATTTCAACACAAACTCTTCATAATATTTATTCAATGGTATGACTTATCGGTAAAATTTGCAATAAACATTATATTATGCTTTCTTACAATTTCAACGTTTATCGTTATCACTTTTAAGTTTCGTCATATATTCAGAATTGATATTTTTTTGATTTATTTTCAGTAAAATATCTGGGACTTCTAGCAATGTCAAAAATTTTAAAAACTCATCCAAAAAGTGTTCAAGCACACAAAGATTTAATATTAGCTTGTCTTGACGACAAAGATGAATCAATAAGATTGCGTGCTTTAGATTTGTTGTATGGAATGGTATCAAAAAAAAATTTAATGGAAATTGTAAAACGCTTGTTGGGTCATATGGAACGCGCCGAAGGCTCACAATATCGCGACGAATTATTATTTAAAGTTATTGAAATTTGTTCCCAGGAAAAATATCAATATGTAACAAATTTTGAATGGTATTTGACGGTTTTAGTAGAGCTTACACAATTACAGTCGGGTTCCAAACACGGTAAGATTTGATTTTTTGAATGAGAATGTAATACGATATTAAATAATCGAATATTTATTAAATATTCTAGGAAGCGTTATTGCTACTCAATTGTTAGATGTGACCATACGTGTACAAGCTGTGCGTCCATTCGCTGTTACTGAAATGACGAATTTGTTAGACAACTTTAGCATATCTTCACAAAATAGTTCAATGTTTGAAGTTTTATATGCAGCTGCATGGATTGTGGGAGAATTTTCAAGGTAATTTCAAAAAATATTGCGGGATTTTTATTTGTGTATAGTTAAGTCAACAACTGAAAATAGACGGGGACTAAGAAATCATTATTGTGATTTTTTTTTCGGTATCGATTGTACGATCTAAAATCTTTAAAATTCGAAAGTAGGCCGACAGTAAGGTTGCAAGTATGATCTTTTATTTTGAAGAATTTCAGTTTTTATTTAGACTCTAGTGGGAACTATGAATTTTAATGTATACAAAAATTGATTTATTTTGCACTTATTTCGAAATTTTTTATTTAAGTGAACTGGATGATCCTGAGCGAACTCTTGGCATATTGTTAAGGCAACAACAAATACCTGGTCATATTAAAAGCGTTTTTGTTCAAAATATTATGAAATTGTTTGCTAGGCTAATAACATGTTGTTTGGAAAATAATGATATCAATGGAATAACAAGGGTAATTTTATTTTTTGCAGAACTGTAATACTAAATTTTCTTTGAGTCTTTATAGTAGTGGTATGCTTAATCTGTCAAAAAAAACTTTTTTTTGCTAGGCTATAGGCACCAAGATTTTTTTGTACTTTCAAACAATTTTTTCTTTTATAATTAAAAAAAAACCCACTTAATGTTATTCAAGGTATAATTTATTGTATGTTTTAGCTGTGTGAACAAGTTTTGTCGAAACTTCAAGACTTTGCAAGTTCAAGCGATATTGAAGTACAAGAACGCGCCAATTCGGCTTGTGTATTGATTAAATTATTACAATCTGAGTTTATGGAAAAAAATGGGCCCATGGTAACAAATGATATCTTAAAGGACATTGATCCAATTTCTTCGACACTTAATGATTCTCCAGTGGTAAATAACTTGGCTTTTGAAATAGTACAAGAAATGGCGCTATTATTTTGTGGTGATTTGAATCCAGTTGCCTCTAAGGCACAAAGAAAAGTTCAAATACCAGATGGATTAAATTTAGATGAATGGATCAATCCTCAACCTGTTATAAGTGATGCAGATAGTGATTCTCTAAGCGATGAAATTGAAAATCAAAATTTATTTAGTGGTGCTTCTAAAAAATTTCATGATGAAAGTGATAGGAGAAAAAGTGATGAGATATCTCCTCAAATTTTAGAAAGCCTGCGACGAGCCAGACTAATAGAACAAAGCAATAATCCGAACTATTTAAAATCAGATAAAAAGATGAAAACAAAAGATTTTGAAATAACAACAAACAATATTTGTGATGATATTCCAATAGCTGAGTTGGCGCTAGAAGTTCCAGAATTGCAAATACACTGTGAGTATAAAACGAATAATTAAGAGTTTAAAGATTGAAAGAATAGCGATTTATTTGTGTGAAAAGATATAAAAACTTTTTTTTTTAAATATTTCGGACTTTGAGAGGAAAAAAACAGATATCAATGATTTTCTTTTTTGTTATACTTCTTCTGCAATAAAATACGGAACTTAGTTCAATATTTGAGTCATATCTGATCGAATAATCGACAATACAAATTAACAAAAGCTAAAATATGAGGTACATTTGTACTGCGTCGCGTTTTGATTATGATTATTAATTTTTTTTTTTAATTTCAGCCATGAAACGATCAGACAAATATTTATTGGAATCTCAGAATGAAAAATCAATGAAAAAGAAGAGCAAAAAGACTAAAAAGAGTAAAAAATCAAAAAATAAAATCAATTATACATCAACCTCTGATGAGGAAGGTAATTAATTATTTATTATAAGGCCCTAAAATGTTGTTAAAATAAAATGTTTTTAGAACCGAAACCGATCCATGTTGTTAATACTTCTGTGGAATTGCCTGAGGGTGCTGAATTATCTGATAATGATGACAACGATAAGAATTTTGATGCTAATGATCCCCATCGTGCATTAGATATTAATTTAGATGACATGTGAGTATCACATAAATTTTAATTTATTATTTTTTTAATTAAATTAAAAATGGTTTAATATACATTATTACTCTACGTGAATTATTTCTTTCTTTTTTATATTTTTAGAGTTCTTAAAAGTGAAACAAAGAATAATCACTATGATGCTAGTTCGCATAAAAATAACGATATAAATAACATTAATTTTTTGAAGGATCTGAATTCCATGTCAATGAATAACCCATCGTTAGAGAAAAATATTAAAAAACGATCACATTATAAAGAGAACAAAAAGGATAAACGAAAAATCAAAGAGAGCAGTCATCAAAATGAAAACACCGACCCACCAACAAAAGAACATAAAAAAAAATCAAGAAGCAGAATAACGAACGAAGAAAATCTACTCGGAACACCAATCAAATCCTCTTTGTCTATTGAGAAAGAGAAGAAGAAAAATAAAAAAGATAAACGAAAAGAAATTCGTAAATCTGATTATGATGAATTGAGCACTCCATCAAAAGAAATTTTTGAACTATAAAAAATTGAAATAAAAAAATTTATAAAACTGCAAAAATCATCTTCATAGTATCATGTTTAGTCATGTCAAACTCAAATTATTTATAATACGACAATTCGAGTAATGCAGTTGAATAACTGAAAGAATGAAAATAAAACAAATCTTATATTTTTGATTGATCGTACAATATTTTCTAAGATTGATTGAAAAAATTGTAATAATGGATCTTGATCTTACTTTTCTTTGATATGTTAATGATATCAAGTGTTGATGTTTATAAACTGGTCATCAGGCGACTTTTATAAGTTTGAAAATATACTTTTATAAATTGAAGTTCAGTTTCGTAATAACATCCATAGCTGTTATTGAAATCTAATTGAATGAAATACTTGAGAAATATCAACTCAAAATTTAAAAATCCTTTTATAATGGTTTGCTTTAGGTCTTTGTTGTTTATTTATATTGTTCAGTTATATTTATTGGTATGTAAATTTGCTTCGTCCAATAATTGCTTTATTTTTGAATTTTGTTCTCAACTGCTTTTTTATTTTAAACTCAACCAAGCCAAACAATATTTTTCTTGAATGTAATAATTGCATCAATTTCAAAAATTTGTCCTTTTAAAACTTATTCCTCACAATCATAGATATTAATATTTTCAAATTCAACATTTCAGAATTATAGTACATACATAGTTGCTGTTTATAAGCACTCAATAAAATATTTATATTTTCAGGTTGAATAATATATTTATTTTTGATATTATTTTATTTACAAGTGTTGTTGACTATAAATCGTATGATTGTGATGGAAATGTATAAAAAATAAAATTGAATTCTTTTATTTTGTGTTATGGTTAGGAAAGAGAAAGAAAAACGAATTTTAGTCTTAATTTAAAAGAGTTTCATTAAGTTCTCAAATAAAAGAAAAAGTTAGTGAATTTTTCTTCAATTATTCAAAATGAACAGGCTTTGATCATACTCTAAGAAATATTAGGTAGCATTTCTTCCAATAAGTTATTATTGATTATGCAAAGTAAATTTTAAATTAACTCTCTCGATCGAATTAGGTGTTGTATATTTAGAGAAAAAAAATATTTTCAATTTTTATTCGAGTTTTGAAATTTTTATCAGCCAAATCGCTGAAATGCAGTTTTTTTGTCAATGTAATTGAATGCAAGTTAGAAAATATTATACAAAAATTATTAATAAAACAAAATAATTTTATAGTGGCTTTAAAGCTTTATATTAAAAGGAAATTTTGTTTATTTTTAATATGTTAAGAAATAAATTTTATGATCCTATATCGAATTAGAGATTTTAGAATATCAATTAATATTATTATATTAAATAAATAATATTATAAAATTATAATATTATTTATTATAAAATATGATAAAATAATGTATTATATAATTATTATATACTAATGTTATAGGTATATTATACATATGAAAGAATATATTAATAAATTTTGCAAATAAAATTTTTTTCATTATTTATCCTTCCGGCATCGATAGCTCTTTATTTTATTTTTTGGAAAATATATTAATTATTAATAATGCTGGAATATAAAAAAAACAATATTTTTAGTGCATTCAAGACAAATTTATTAATGTTTTTTATTGTTATATTAATTTGGGACTAAAATTTTAACATGCTTTAAAATTATGCTCCTGGTATGTTCAATATTAATTTTTTTTTTTTAGAAAATGCAAGTTATAAAAAAAATCAGTTAACACTATTTTTTTACAATTGAAAAATTGTTTGTATCTTTTTCTTCATTAAAATGTAAAGGAAATTGAATTTATTTAAAATTGAATCTAAAATTGGAAACAAATTTTACACATATTTATTATTTTAAAGCTTGATTTTTTGTACTTGCATAATTTGTTTTTTTTTTTTTTGAAAATAAATACGATGTTTTTTAATGCATTTATAAATTTTAAGTATTTAAAATAAGTAACATTAAATACAATCCATTGCTGTTTTTTTAACACGATAATAATTTCTCTTTTACATAATTCCACAACATTCTAAAAAATACAAATTTCTTTCACTTTTTTTTAGTAATAGCGGACGTTTCTGTTCAACATTATGGCAACAAAAGTCATTTGAAATTTTTTTAAAATCACTATACTTAATTTCATTATTATTATTATATTGGTTAATTAATTCAAAATTAGATAATGAATTTATAACAATATTTTGTCAATTGAATGCTCCAATACTGCTGTTACGACTAGTATTCATTGATTTATATAAAATATTACTCATTCTCATGTGCTCGAATGTTAATGGCACATTTAAGCGATTATCACGCTTTTTATAATATTCATTAAAATCTAATCTCATTCCAAATAATTGCAAATTATGATCTGGATTTGAATTTAATGCTAATAAAAAATGACGTACTACAGTTTCATATTCTGCACCTATTTTATCTAATGCTTTTTGAGAGCTTAATAAATATTGTTCAAACATTCTATGTTCTTCATCTCTTTCCAGTCGCTTTTCAGCTGTTATTCCATAATCTCCAGAAATTTCAGATTTTTTTATATGTTCATTGAATTTATTTTGTGATTTTAATTCTTTGAAACATTTCTCAAAAAATTTATCTTGCCAAACTTCTAATCGTGTGATTCCAACATAAATATCTGGCATATGTGTGACAATTTTTTCAGTATTCGGACCAAGAAATATTCCAACTTTTATTGCCTCCAAAAAATCATTGTGTGCTGTTAAAATATCATCTAAAGCTTCTGCTTGTTGAACTTTTTCTTGAAAAACTGCCCATGAACATTCTATCACTTCAAACAATATATAATATTCCATTTGATGAATAAAATGCATCATTTCAGCTGTATATAAGTGCAAGCGATACATTATGGGATTCAATAAGTAATTCATAGAACGTAAAAGCTGAAAAAAAATTAGAATTTTTTTTTTGTTTAAATCTTTTGAAATAAAACCGAATTGTAGTGCCTAAAATTATAATTATTAGGTATACCTTCAAAAATTCAATAAAAATCCGTAGATAACTACCATTTTCCACATAACGAAACGATATAATGAAAGTATATTTTAAGCTAAAGTGCTTCACTACAGACGAAATAAGTATGTTCTATCTATAATGTAGGTAAGTGTAAAAATGATATCCTCATGCGAGATTTTTGTATCTTTTCATGATGATACCTATAATAGTATTATATTATATACATATCTTATTATTGTTTTTATATTTAAAAACAACGTAAGATATATTTTTTTTATTATAGCTAGTTGAATAAGTTGAATTCATTTTTACTGTGAATTCTTTCTTTCTAAAGAAAAAACAGCTGATTGCTCTTGTAACTTTAATGATGATGTAAAAAAGAAATCAGATGACAAATAACAACCACACTACAGTGACAGTTCTTAACAACTTACGTCATACATACAAAAAAAGATATTATTGATAAATTATTCAGATATAATTTTTTCCGATTTTTTTTTAAATTCTCTTTTTTAGGGAGTAAAAAGCTCGAAAAAAAATTTTTTTTTATTAAATTAAAATCGATCCCCATTTCTCAAACATCAACTTTTTTTTTCTTTTATTTTAGAGATTAAAGTTCAAAATTATTCAAAGTGTAAAGTACTTAGATTGAAGAATTCTTTTTCGAAAAAAAAAAAATTAAAATTAAAAAAACATAAAAAATGTCATTAAAAAGTGATGCAGTTTTTGAAAAAATTCAAGACGGTGTTAAACAAAATGAGCAAAAAGCCAAAAGTGTTAATGCCGTCTTTTTATATAAAATATTAAAAAATGGTTCAGTAGCCAAGGAATGGAGTGAGTACCTACCTACCGCAAAAGACTACTACCTATCATTATGAATTTTTAAAGGCAGACAATTTTATTGATTTTTATCCTATTTATTTTTATAGCAAACCGTTCGAATATCTTATTACGAAATATTTTAAAATAATAAACTTTTTAGGCCCTTTTATCTGTATTATTCAAAAATAATCAAATTACTTAATAATTTAACCAACATTAGTTGCGCAAGTTTACAATGCATAGAACTTTTAGGTTGGACCTTTAGATATTTTCAACGTTACTTTCGAAATGAAAGATTACTCTTAAAGTTTTAACGTTTTTGTTTTTTCTTTTCTTTTTTTTTTAGCATTAGATTTGAAAAATGCCAAAGTTTATGAAGGACCAGCCAAAGATGTTAAAGTTGATACAACGCTAACAGTAGCTGACGATGATATGGTTGATATTGCATTGGGAAAATTAAATCCCCAAGCAGCATTTATGAAGGGAAAATTAAAAATAACTGGAAATATAATGTTAACTCAAAAATTGGTGCCGTTATTAAAAGCTGAAGCTAAGCTATAAACGAGCTTAAAATCCTACAAAATAGAAAATTTATCTGATACTTGAATGTCATCTTCTTTATCAGAAAATGTGCCGTCATTCCTAAAAATTAAAATTTTTTAATTTATATTTGTAATGAAAACAAAAAAATTAAATGTTTTTATAATTTTTGAATAAGAGTAATGTGAATGTCCTTTCTATCTTTTTTTATTAAATAAAATGGTCAACTTGAGGATTATTAAAACAAACTTTTAATTATGTTTAGTAAGAAATTAAGAATATTTAATTGAATTTGAAAAAAAAGGTACTATCTACTTTACTTTTTTTAGCCAAAAAAAATCATCAATCTTAATCAATTAATTAAGATATTAACGCAAGTTTTGTTTTAGTCCAGGTGAAGAGGAAAAAATTACCTTAGTTGTTATTTTCATTAACGATTATTAAGTACTAAACGAAAGAAATATTTGCTCTGTATTGTTTGTTCTTATTCTTACCTTTTCATTGCATTTTTGGTCTTTCCACATTTTTGAAGATAATAAAAATTCCATATGTTTCATTTTCCATATTGGCTTGAACAAAACTTGATAGTTGTGCATAGATGGCTCTAATATTGTTGCCAGAGGACCTCGAACAGTATATTTTAAAAAAAAATTATCCCAACCAGTTTCTCCGTTAGCAACATCCATCAATCTTACATCCAAATGATTCAAAATTTCTGGATCATCGTATTGAGCATTACTGGATCGCACTGCGGCATCTACAATTGCCGATAATTCATAACCATACAAATCTCTAGCAGGCTTATCTAAGTCTGATCTATTTTAAAATAAAGAAAAAGTATATTTTTAAATAACCTTGCTTAAACTTCGTTCATAGGGTATTATTTCTTTTTGGTTTTAATCCTTAAAATCTTATTTTGTTGCTAAATGTTTGAACAGAATTATGAAAAATATGTCGTGGCTACCTCATGCACACATAATAAGAAAGTATTAGTTATTAGTTGGTATTTATATTTTAACTGCTCTCCCAAAAAAAGAACTTAGGCGATTACACTTCGAATCCGTAAATTATATTTAATAATAAAACTTACTTCAAACTTTCCATCAAAATGCCAATGAAATCACCTTGTCCTAATAATAAATATCGCCTCATCGCTTGCAAATGATCTAATAATTTATGGGGTCCAGTCACTATGTCTAAAACCCTCTTGGATGTATTTAAATAAATAGTATCAATGGCACCATGAAATTTTGTGTCCGCAATTTTTGAAAATATGCTTTCAGGACTTAATTCTAAACACTGCTTCAATACTTCTTTTCCGTTGATGGGCGTCTTATCTTCACAAATTTCTCGAAGATAGTTAATACTTTTGCCGGTTACTAAAATTTTATTAGCCATTTCAGTTGAAATAAAATTTGGCAGCATTGCTGTTCGAACTCTATATTTATCATGCCACAGACGATCTGGACCTATTTCATTCAAACATTCTATGAAAAATTCTCCGTACGGATCTATAATTTCCCCTTCCAGAAGCCAATGGGATAAATGATGCAATAAAGGACCACAAATGGCTATCAACAAATCAGAGACCAGTTTTTTCACCATTGGATCACCGTCACATGAGAAGTTATATATTGCTGAAGCTAGAGGTCCACCTTTTTTCTCTTGACAAGCTTCCGCAATTTGTGTTAACCATTGTAATCTGTGCAATGGATCCACTGCCCATACCATAATTTTCATTAATGTAATACGATCACATGCGTTACTGCCGTGCCAATCCTCAGATTCAGCCTTCCTTTGTTTATTCAACTATAAAAAAAAAATGAGTGTTCAAAACTCTAAGAAACAAGTTTGTTTTCTCACCTCCGAATATTTTCTTCAATTTCAATATAATCCTACAATATTTGTGTTATTAACATTTAAATAACATTTAGAGCGCTGACTGTTTCTAACGACTCAAACGTGAATATCCAAAAATTCTAAGAGGAATAAACCAAATTACCTGTTCTTGAAGCATAGCCACCATGCCATAATACTTAGTTAATTCATTCTTTAGTGCTGAAACAAAACCTTGGCCCATCAAACCAAGAGCACATCGACCACTTTTTTGATTAGTGAATGATTGAACTTGATTATGAAAATATCTGGAATTAAAAAATATAATTTCTTGTTTACATTAATAAAATAAAAAGAGTTCAAATCACAAAAATGCTAAATATGTAGACTTTTATCTTACACAATTAATTATTGTTTTGATACACGATAATGTTGACATATTGAAAAATAAATTACATTGTGACTTTCACATTTCTCTAAATTAAGACACAATTTCGATTTTAAGTGAAATATCTTAATTTTTTAACAAAGTAACTTATAATCATAATAAATCATTTTGTTATGAATTTGTTTAAAATATTTTGTATTATTAAAATTATTTAATTTGTTTTTATGGCAATACATATAGTTTGTCTTTACTAACCGTTTTATTTCTATTTTTTTAACTTTAAAAAATATAACTTTATATGCACTATGCACCCAATAAGAATATGATTATGTTGAATAATATGATGATTTTAATAAACTATGTGAATAATCGCTGTATACCCATGCGCTACACATTCAATAAATATTTACTTATAGTGAAACTGTTCAACTCAAAGCTCGAAGCAAACATTTTTCCACTGACTATCGAACATCAACAATTGCCGATAGGCTAAAAAAGAATTTTTAAACTCTATTCCTATTGATAATCTAATATAGCTTCAAAAAATTAGTTTTAGGAATGAATTCCATTGAGAAATAAATACATTTAAATACGTATGTGGTATAATTAAACAAAAAAAAAAAAACGGAATTGCAGATTAAAACTAAAGTTACGAAAATTACAGAATCTTTGAAACAGGTTCATAGTTTTATAGGTTTCGTAGAATAAACATTATCTCCTTACTAATAGTGGAGAAAATTATGCAGTGTAGATGTAGAATTCAAATATGATTAAAGTTTTTAAATATGAAGAAAAATTTAGTTGACGAAATTGAATATTAATAATTAAAGATAATTCTCATAATTCTTAATATAAAAATATTTTTCCCTAAAAGAAAATTCTTTTGTGTTTTAAGTACCTAAATTATATATGTTATGGATTTATTTATTTATCTATTTTCTTTTTCAAATATTAGAAATAATTTTTTATATTTCGAAAATTAGGTATTTCGCAACATTGAAACTGAATCTTAAATTATAATTTTTTGATAGTCACGGATAAAGAATACAACAGACTTTTTATATACATTTTTTAACCATCAAACGATTTTAAAACAATTATAAATATACGATATAAAAAAAGTTTTAATAGAAAATTCACTTTCTTTTTTTTTTTTTACTTAGAAATACATAAAAATTATGATAAGGATCTTCTAAAATGTTTTGATTTTTATGGAAATAAATTTTACGCATTTATGATTATTTAAAATCTGGAAACTATATTTTTTTTTTTTTGTCTGGTTATCATTTATGAGTGTTTTGAAAAACAAAAAAATGATCTTAACATTATTTAAGTATGTAAGCTTTAGTTAAACCAATTTAGATAAACTTTTTTTTTCACGAAAAAAAAACATAAGTATCTGAAATGATTACTATTTTAAACAATGAATCAACAGTAGAAGCAGAGCGTATAAAAAATTAAATCAATAAAAAATTTAATAATTCAACATCAATGCATCAAATCTCAAAAAATTTTTATTTTTTAGTAGAGGAATCTATCTTTGTTACATATTTTGAAGTTAAAATTTGAGATTAAAATTACTTACTAAAAGTCTTTCAGCTATTTAATGACGCGTTGCAATATGTACATGCAATATGTAATTATTTTGTAAAAATAAATCGAGCGATGTTTTGCTCCCACTTAGTGTGACTTGCTAAATATGAAAATATAAAAGGAAACTTTGGCGATAAATCAGAGAATCTTCTTCTGAACTATTTAATATTACATCAATCATAGAAAAATTCTGGAAATTATTTTTATATAAGATATTAACTTATTTATAAATTTTTTTTATAATTATAATTATGACCGAAACCTACATAAGCTCTTGCTCTACACAATTATGCTAAAAGAGCATAAACTAATTGTTGTAATTTATTATTGATTGTTAATGTAAAATTAACACTTTTTTTATATAATTTTCTAGCTAAAAACAATCAAGAACCTAGTAAATTAAAATTAAGATTAATTTTTGATAGTCAGCAAAGACTAGCAAGCAATATACATAATTACTTATGAACATACATACATAAGAAATACAAAACATACATAAATTCTCCTTCAAAGAAAGAAGTAAAAAGTTATATTTTGAATTAAAAATTAAATAAAATTTAAATCTGACACTTCTTTCTAAGAAAACACAAGAATATTCCCAAAAATTCATTTGGTTTTTAAACCAAAAAATTTAATTCTAATACATATGAATATGAATGAAGTTAAAATAAAAAAACGTAATAAATTTTCTTATTGTACAATTAGGTTAACCCAATTACTTAGTACAAAAAGGCTTATTAGGTAATTAAAACAAAATCAAAGGCCGAAACCGGGTAGAAGTTTCATAAAAAAATTTAATTTTAACAGGTTTTAATTTTTTTTTTTAATTCAACATTGAATTAGAAATTGTAAGCTTCGAGATGTATTTTTAACCTTGTTTCTTTAAAGACAGCAAGCACATAATTCTTAAGTGTCAAAACATTGACGTTTGAAAGCAGTTATACATTTACAAGTAGAATACATTTAATTAATTGGAACTATTATTCAAATTTCTTCTATTCATTCTATTAATTTAAGAAGTGCTTAGTTTGAATAAAGCCAATTTAATTTATTTTAACTTTACATTAAGAAGCATCCAAAAATTATTTTCTTTTTTTTTTTGGTAAAACTAAAAGATATAAAAGCATATGTTTAATTTAAAATAAACTTTAGTTTAGTTTTAATTTTATTATAAGTAAAAAGAGGAAGAAGAATTGAAAAAAAAAAGAAGTAAATTAATGAATTTTTATGCTGTGAAGATGGTCATTATAATAACAAGATTACAATTCGCATCAAATTCGCATTAACTTAAAATAATAGCCATTAATATTAATTACAAAAAAAAATAAAATAAAAATGCGAAAGTTTTAAGAAAAACATTATAAAAATAAAATTTTAAATAATGAGTTTAATAAAAAAATTATTATTTATCAATATCTTTATGATATTGATATTGGAAAAACACGTATTTGGAAAAAGTAACGTTTTTTAAAAAGTGCGCTTTATGTAGTTTTATTTCGGTTTAATAAGTTTGATGTGAAAATGTTTTTTTTAAGAAATAAGAAATTGCTGTCGAAAATTGTAGAATAAGTTTTTTGAATTTCGATCAAAACTGACAGTTTAATCGGATGCTTAATTAATATGAAAACTTCGGTAGCCAAAATATTTTAGGTCAAGTCTTCTAAAACCGATTCAACTGAAGCTGGATCAAAAATCTGTATCGTGCGATAAAAGTTTTAACATAATTTAATATAAATGAAGTACATTTTTTCTTGTCGCAAATATAAAACGACTTATGGATCCTGTTTTTTAGATAAAGGAAGAAGATTGTATATCTTTGTGCTATGAAAATTACGTGAAACGTAATAAGATATAATTATAAAAATAAAAAAAAAAAAACTGCTTCCATTAGAAAGATTAAAACTTTTTAATTTTTATCAAATTTTCTATTCTGTTCGTTTCACACTAGCTAAAATGTTTATAATTGTTATTGATCTAGTCTAGAGTATCTAGAGCATTTGAAGCACATTTTAATCAGAAGAGAACCTAACTTGCCAAAGAGGCTGCAAATTATTTTCATTAATAATATCTAATAAAATTAATAATATCTAATAAAAAAAAAAATAAGCCCTTTCTTATTATCTGTCAACAGCTGCAGTTAATAAAATAAACTAAACCTTAAATGAAACCATATTATTATTAAGCTATATCCTTGAAATAATGATTTTGCATTGACAGTAAAAAAAAGAAACAAAAATTTGATTTAAATATGTATATTAAAAAATCATTGACTTTCCAACCGCAAATTAAAAAATTTGAATTTTTATATTATATTATACTTAATTAATGTACATAATATATTTACTTACATATTATAATTCAATAATAATAATTAACAAATAATTTTATAAAAATTTAAATAACTTATTATGTATAATGTTATATAATTAATTTTTAATATTATTTAGATTATTTTGCCGATGAAACTTCTTATAGTTACAAGAAACAAAATGAATGGATTAATTTTGGAAATGAATGCAAATATGGTAAACGTCAATCTCCAATTGAATTAAATTTTAATGAAGTAAGTAAACGTGACTTCGAAGACTTATTGATTTTAGTCAATTGTCTCAAGTGCATTCCTAACTCACAAAAGTGCAAAACTGATTAAATTTAATATTTTGCATATATGGAACGAATTGCGTTTATCGACGAAGTTAACAATTGGGGTAAATGAAATTGTTTCCTGAGCTCTTTTAGTGGGGGTGACCTCTAACTTTTAATGTTATTTTTTATATAAAAATGTATTTCTCACTTTGTAAGAAAATTTAAAAAATTTACGGTATAACTATATTCCTAACGCATCGGGAAACGATTTCATCTTCACTAGTTCGATACAATTTTCCTGAATCTTTTTGACGGAAAATTTTGACAGAAGACAAATTTCTAAATTCTAACGTGTTTATCACATAAATTAATATCATTAATTTTTATCTATGCTAAAACTATTTATATTTATTATTTCTATTTATTTTTATGTCAACTTGTAAGACGATTAATATTCGCATGCCAAGAATAAAATTTTACAACTTTCAAATTCCACTTTCGGTTCCATTGACGTATGAGAATAACGGGCATTCAAGTAAGTAGAATAATTATTAAATTAGGGAAATAAATTATATAGTATAAAATTGTTATTTTTATTTTGATAATTCATTGAAAACTAAATTATTTTCTTTTAAAAAACTTATTAACGATTGCATGAGATGTGCGTTGAATTTAAGTGGACAGTAACGCACCCATATGAACGTCGTCGTAAAAGTTATTCGGTAATTTGAAATTAAGTAAAAAATATGGCGAAAATAACGCAAATAAAATTTTCATACCTGATACAAACCTACACAATATAGATGATACATCTAGAAAATTAGAATACATGTAAACAAATTTTATATTTACAGTAAATGTTACACCCTCAAAATCTAAATGGTCACAATTTATTGCGAGTAAAATTCTGCCTGGTGAAGCTTTCATATTTGAGTCATTTCATTTTCACTGGGGAGACCATAATAGTTATGGATCAGAACACATCATAAATGGAAAACGTTATGGTCTAGAAATGCATTTAATTCATCGAAATATTAAATATAGAAATATAGAAGAGGCGATAACACAAAAAGATGGTTTAGTCGTAATTGCAATATTATTTAAAATTAGCAATGACATTTTTGATTATAATTTTAATATAGGTCCCATTGCATGGAATTTAAAAGATTTACGTTATGCAGGAACTAAGGTTCGAAAATATGATTTAATTTCGTTAGATAATCTTATGAGTAAAATTGATCAAGGAAGATTTTTCTTATATGAAGGTACATAAATACTTTTCGTTATATATTAATTAATATTATTTTGATTTATTAATGCATAAAAATATAATAGTAAACCCATTAGATTTCTAGTTACATTCAGTTTACATACATACATAACCATATAAAAAATAAATTGATATCAGATGATATATTCAATAACTAAAATTCAAATTTCTACAAATATTATTGATTCTAAAAACAAAGAACCCTTTTTGATCCCTAATACTTTCTTACAATATTCAACAATTACTCTTCCGAAAAAAAAGTTATTTAAAAATATTTTTTCAGGTTCCCTAACAACACCTCCTTGTTCAGAGGTTGTTACTTGGATTGTAATGGCTCAGGCCAATAAAATTTCAACTTATCAAGTAAGTTCTTTAATACATACTACAAAATAAAAAAAAAATTCAAAAAAAAATATTGTTATTGTTAAAGAGTAGAAGGAATGTTATATTGAGTCGTTCTAATGTTGTAGCAAACTCAGTTTTCAATTAAATTTATTTATTTTTAGATGAATTTTTTTCGAAAATTACGAGATCATAATGGCCAATCATTATCCAATAACTTTAGAAAATTACAGAAACGAAGAAAACGAAAAATATTTTACAGAACTAGTAATCCAAATAGCATTAATTTAGATTATAATGATCTAAGTTAGTAAAAATAATTATTATATAATATGCATTATACATATTATAGTGATATTATTAATAAATTATATAAAAAAAAAATTATTATATTTATTGTCTTAATAAATTTTCTGTAAGTTTTTAAATATAAGAAAAATGTTAAAAATTAATATTAATGATAAAAAATACATTATTTATTTCAATACCTAAATGTTTTTGAATATGTTTAAATCATATTGCACCACACCACTTTTTGGAATGTACATCAATACCTAAGCTGCGATTACTCATTTTATTTTTAATTTTTTTTTTTAAAGAAAGCACCTTATTTATATTTTTTTAGTGGGAATTGCTAAGTTTAGTTTGGATATAAAAAGGCAAGTATCATATTTGAATTAAGTTTAATTTAACTTTATTAGTCATTTAAAAGGGATTAAATGGCAAAGAAAAAGTCGAACGGGTTTTTAGTGATATTTAAAAATTTCTTTTTAATTCAAATGGGTACATAAGTTTTATTTGAAAGAAAATTCAGAATATTGTACAATTTTTTTAAATTTTAAATATTTTTTACCAAAAAGAACATAAACTAATTTAAGCACTAAGCATGCTTATAAGATCTTTCATCAAATCGAATTTTATAGGATTTGCAATAAAATCAATATGAATAAAACAAATTATTATTTGATTGGACTGAACAAATAAATTAAATAAGTTTCTATAATTTTTCCAATTATGTTGCCATTTTTTTATTACCACATTATTTGAAATTTTTTACTTTGAAATTAATAATAATCGACTTCATCGTTTTAAAATCCAGTCGATGTTTCCGAATATCTTACTCGATTCTATTTACTGATAAATGCATAAAAATTTAAATAAAAGCAAAATATACCTAAATATTTTTTTCAAAATATAAAATATATACACACATATATATTAAAAATAAGTTTTAGGCGATAGTTATTACGATCAAAATAATTGGAAAGAATTGTACTCATCATGTGAAGGCAAACATCAATCACCGATAGAACTTTGTAATAATAATGTTAGTTACTTAAATAAATAATACAAAAATTTTGCTTTTAGTGAAATTTTCCATTTTAAATTTAGAAATCCATTTTTTGTGTAAACGTTCCATTTGAGATCGATTAATCTTTTGGATAATCTTTTAGAAAAGAGTCCGATCAAAAATAATGCGTATTAAGCGAGAAAAGAGAGGTACAAATGACGGCCTTTGAAAGGCTACAACTTGGCTCGAAAAACCAAAACCAGATTTGTTTTAAGCTTTCAATATTTAATTTAACATCCAACATTATACACTTCTTATTTTTATAAAACATCAATTTACTTAATTTTTCAGACTTTTAGCACTACAACTTTACCAAGAATAAAATTTTATTTTTATCATAAGCCTCTAACAAGGCCTGTAAAATTAGAGAATAATGGAAACACTGGTAATAAAAGTCACAATTTTTCAACGAATTATGCAACTTGAAATTTTAATAAAAATTAATTACCTACAAAAATGATAAATTTAATGAAATGTTTTTTTTTTATTTTAGTTAAAGTAACCCCATCAAAATTTGGGATTTTCCCCTATATAAAAAGTAAAGATTTTCCAGACTACGATAGGCGTTTTTTATTTGAATCAATGCATTTTCATTGGGGCTCGGTAAGTTCTCAAGGTTCTGAACACTTTATAAGAGGAAAACAATATTCCTTAGAAATACAGCTTTTTCATCGTAACGAAAAATATTCAACAATTGAAGAAGCCTCAGAATACATTGACGGCTTGGTAGCCTTATCAATTTTGTTTCAAGCTGTAGATTTTCCATTGAATCACAATTTCGGTTTAAAACCAATCATTAACCGTCTGAGGGACATAAAAGAGTCCAAATCAAAAGCAATAACAAATGAAATAATTTTATTAAGGAGAATACTGGGCTTAGCGAATCGAGGCTCATTTTTTCTTTACAGAGGTAAGTTATAATTTTTAAAAATTCTGCGCGAAAAAATTAAAGATTCTATTCATAAGTATTAATAATAATTTAATTATATAATTATTAAATACATAATCAAATTAAAAAAAATTCTAAAAACTTAAAAAAAAACATAATGTTCATGTAATAACTATAACTGATTTTTTTAAAACGCAGGTTCTCTAACAACTCCACCATGTAGTGAAAGTGTAACATTTGTAGTATTTAAAGACATACAGAAGCTTACTGAAGATCAGGTTAGATATGAAATTCTATTTAATATAAAAATAAAGTCATATAAATAGATTTATGTTTATTTTTTCAGATAAATGAGTTTCGTAAATTAAAAAAAGATAATGGTGAACAATTGGCAAATAATTTCCGAAATCTTCAATCAATTAATAACAGAAGAATATTACTAAGATTATAAGTGTAATAATAAGTTTGGTGCAATGCACCTACTTTAAAAAAATGTATGATATGAAGAAGCATCTTCAAACTATTTTCAATAAACTTAATTTGGAAATGCAAATTTAAAAGTTGCTTCTTTTTAGAATTCGTACGAATTTAATAAAATTAAAGTAATAAAATTAAAGTAATAAAATAAGATGCCGTAATTTTTTTTAAGGAAATGTTTGTTTACCCTTATACACATATTTAAAAAAAATGTACACAGTGCAATTTAAAAAATAAGCTTACCCCATTTCGGAAAGCCTCAGTAACATTCCAGCTTGTATTATATTTAAATTTCTTGCTTTTGGATCCAATTTAAAGCCACCGCTAATCACGTCTTTCTTTAAATAGTTTCCCTCAATTCCAGTGAATGAATAAATAACATTTTGAACAATATCATCATTTAAATTACATTTTGTCTCGGAAACTGTTTTCCAGCTATCAGTGCTATCTGAATTTACAGGCGCTGGATCAGATTTGATTGAAGCTAATTTCAATTGATTCTCCGACGATAATTTTCTTTGCAAACTTAACGACTGCGTCTGAAAAGTGAAAAATATAAAATTTCATTAAGTAATAATTATTTAAAAATTGTAAACCAATTTTTACCTTTTGTTTTGAAAATGAACCAGTTTTTTCAGTTGTTGACCCATTAATTAAGTGTGAAGCAACAGAAGATCGATGACTGCCCGGAGAAATTATCAATCCAGACGATGATGACATTTTTTTGTTGAAATTAGGATTATTGAATAATATTTTTGATGATAAATTTCTATCAAGCTCATTATTATTTTTAGAAATTGGTTTAAGTTTATTTTTTTCAGTCATGAAAAAAAGAAATGTGAGTAAAGCATTTCTTTGATGATAATCAATTTGCTAAAAAAAAAAAAAAATAATTTTATTTATACATCAAGAAATAAAATAAAATATTCTGTAATTTTACATTTTATAGGGTCACAAAAACTTGAGTAAGTATTTATCAAAATTATATATTTAATCAATTATCTATTTACGAATTAAGTACAAATACAATCAGAAGTATAAGGTTGCTGGTTACAAAAAATATAGATTAAATACAAAATATAACTTTCTGTTTACATATGCACATATTTATAATTACATAAGAAATAAATAAAATATAAGATATAATGTAAGTAGAATCTTCCACAATTCTCCTCCTGCAACCCAAACGCAAAAATTTATATTCTAGTGAAGCCTTAAAAATAAAACTTAAGTAACATGTTTTAACAAAAATCAGTTTTAACTTTTAAACAATTAAAATTGTTATTATTAAATTTAATTCGGACGAACATTAATCAATTAACAAATGAAAATACGTAAAAAAATAAAAACAATATGTTCTTTTAATATTTCTACTACTCTACTATTCGTTCTATATAATTATATAATATAGTCCCCCATATAAGTTTCAATAAAAATCTTTGGTGCGACAAAAAAGCTAAAAATATTGAATTTAATCGGGTGTAACGATGTCAATTTACTTTTCAATGATTTTTAACTTAAATCGTTTTAAATATAACAATCGTAAAATATATGTACATTGTACATACATACATATCTATATAAGTATTTCACATTATATTAAAAGAAAATCTAACAATTAAATTTTCTAGGTTTGGCAAATTAATAAAATGATACAAATTTGAGTACAAGTAGGAAACGTTAAGTAAATTTGGAACTAAATTATTTTTGTTACCTTTTTTTACTTAATAAAATTTCCACATACAAGAGAGTAAAAATAGTACTGAAACACAACCAATAAAAACCGTTAATATTCCATATAAAAGATTTATGTGTATAAAAAAAAAAAATTGTTTTATGTGTTGTGTTTTTCAATTCTCATTTTTTCTGAATTATTAAATATATAATCAATATATTATTATTTTATGTTAATTAAATACTTCTTTTCATTTTGAGAAAAAATTAATTTTCAGAAGTCTACTTTTTCCCAATATTTTAAAACTAAAATTATTTAGTTTATTGTAAAAATTAAGTTAGTATAATTTAATATTAAACTTTAGTACGAATTAATATTTTCAAAACATAAAATTGTACTTACGCACGCTTTTAATTGTTCATGTAAATTCATAAATAGAATGACACCATTTGTGGTTGGGGAATTACCGCCACAAATGTAATTGGTTAATTTTTTAATAATTGAATTTTCATCATATGGCAAAGAATCACTCAATGATGTTGGATTATTTGATATGTATCGGGTGACATTACTTAAAATATCTCCTGAAAATAAATAAAAACATTATTAAGATTATCCGTACTGAAGTGGTTATCCAAGTTTTCTATATCCTAATAACCAAATTACAAATGATCAATCTTTAAAAATTATTTAGAATTTATAATTTATAAATAATTACGCATTTAAATACACTTTTTAATTTTATATCTTGCTTGCTTCACCATTAATCAGATTTAGAACAATAAAAACTTAACTGCTTAACGGAATGAAATTTTTTTGTAAAAATAACTCACTTTGTCTTACACCTCCGGTTAATTTTTCACAAAGGTTTTGAAGCAATTCATAAATTTCTCGGAAATTTGACATTTTTCACAAAAATATCAAAAAAAATCCACAATTTTATTTATTTAAATAAATTTTTTTAATTCTACGAGCTAATACCTACTTTGTATTTTTTTTTTTTTTTGGAAAACAATTTCAAAATTTTAGATTTTCAAATTATTTTTGACTGTTCTTAATATCAAAGATAATTTAATTAAATATAAAGAAATTGTAAAGAAATTGTAGGTGTCATTCATAGAAATAATAGTTGGTGTCATTACATTAAGCAACGCGACGTAAGACCCCAGGGGCTTTATGTCTCAATCAATCGGGACATGGGTAAGACTCCTTCACTATTTAATGACCCAATCAAGGTCTTTTTTTTCTGATTCCATATATTGTCGGCATGGGGCAGGTAAATTATAAATTTAATATTAAAAAATAAATTATAAAAAATGCAAGACAATGAAGTTGAAGATGATGGATGCTATATGCACGAAACAGCATTGAACAAGCGACATTCAAAAGCGTAGAATAGGATTTTAGATTTAAACACAAAATAGCGTCCTAAGTAACAAGAAGCTGCCTGAATATTAGGTATGATAGGATTGTAGGTATATAGATAGATAGATAGATAGATAAAGTTATTTAAAACATCTAGGTATCTAAAATCTAAAACAATGAAAATAAAACTCACTGTGTTTTGCTTTTGTACATCCTCCACCAGCTAAATTTTTACAAAGTTTTTCTAGTAAATCAAAAATCTCCCGGTAATTTGTCATTTTTGAATATATTATTTTTCAAAAAAAAAAAAAATACACAAAATCTTCAAAAAAAATAAAATTTTTAAAGAAAAAAATTAAAAATTTAATTTGTTTTTATTTTTTTTTATTTTTCTAAGAGTTTTCTAGCTTTGCAAAATGCAAAGCAAAATATTATTAATAATAAGCCGTTTTACAATTTTTAATTTTTCAGGTAAAAAATTAAGTTTTAATTAATTTTCATTTTCTTTTTAACAAAAAATTTATATTTATTAATTTATAATTTCTTATAAATTAATTTTTAATTTTTGTACAAAATAATAAATAAGTAAAAATTTTTTTCAGTTATTTTTAGGAGGAGAAATATTTTTTTGTTTAGTTTTTTTTATTTTTTGACAGTTTAAAATCAAAGCTAAGTTAATAATGCTTTTAAATAATTGATATATAGTGTTTTAACCAAAGATTACATCAGATAGTAAACAACTTATCTGATAATAAATCATGATTCATGATTATACTATGCATATTTAAATCTTTTTCTTATTACTTTTTCTCACTAAAAATATTTATTAAAACTTTATTATTTAAATGTAAATATATATTACACAAATGCGTCAAAAAACAACGGTGTTAGTGCCGTTTCCTTGAAACTGTCAGAATGGGCTGAAACTTGGAGGGGGGGCAGAGGCGGTGCCCAAACTTCCAAAACTGAAATCAGTTTTTGGGGTTCGGGCTCCGTTTCGGAGATAGAGCCCCCCCCAAAGTTTTCATACATTTTTGTATGGGCCCCAAAAACTGATTTCAGTTTTGGAAGTTTGGGCACCGCCTCTACACCCCCTCCAAGTTTCAGCCCATTCTGATAGTTTCAAGGAAACGGCACTTTAGCCAAAACAACAACAAAATACATGAAAAAATTATGAATTATAAAATGTCATAAATCAAAAGAGGTCGGCTATTATTGGATCAATACTATAATGTTACTTTATTAACCAATGTAATTTACGTGTTAATTGCCGGTATTAAATAAAAGGTAACTGCAAAATATAATTTCAACTATATAATATATGCTTTAAATTTATATAATATAAACTATATAAAGTAAGCTACATTTGTGCATTTTTTTTATGATGTACGAAAAATTCTTCCGAGAAAAGTTATTTATTTGATTTTATAAAAAAAAAAAAAATTAAATTAAAATGCTAAATTATTTTGAAAAAAGAAAATAAGTAATTAATTTTGATATTCCTGGAAGCTGAATTATTTTTTTATAAATCAACTTTATTGATTGCAAAACAAACTGTAGGAAAAATACCTCTAGAAGTACAAGTAGGTAGGTTCGTACGTTACCTACTTGATTTTTGCATATATTCAATAATGATTCAATTACCTTACATTAGAGAAAAGAAACAATAAAAAAAAAAAAAAGTTTACCTAATTTTAAATTCACCTACAGCTACCCCCATTCTAATTATATTTCATTTTAAAAATTATTTTAATTTTCTAATATTTTTCTTTAAATATATAAATAAATTGGAAAAGATTTAAGATTCAATTTAAATAAATAAAAAAAATATATACCTAGAACGTCGTAGTACCTACCTACTACTTACCTTAATAAAAAAAATAAATTTTCACGGTCAGTGAATAAGGAAAAAAAAAAAAAAATTCTGAATTCTGACTGATGATTCTTTGTTTTGCTTCCAAAAACAAAAATTGAACGTAAATAAATTCAATTTCAACAATTGTTGTTACCCCCCTCAGCCAGCCGCGCAGTTCGATAAATAAAAATTTAAATAAAAATAAATAAATTTTTATGACTATGAGTGGCAGCGACGGACGACATCATTGGAAAAAGAAATGATTTTTACAAATTTTCTTTAAAAGGAAAAAAAAAAAAAAAATTAATAAATTGCATAATCAAGAATATCGCTGCCATTTACTGAATTAAAATAAAAAATTGTCTGTAGAAACATATTAGGTATCCTCTAAATATGTTCAAAATGTTCTCGAATATTAGAAAAATATATAGCTATAGGTACCTACCTATTTACCTATTAGATACTGTTTTAAAATGTGTGAATAATAAATACCTATATGTATATTTTATTTTAATTTGCTCATTAACATTGACAACCTCATTGATAGGCGACGAAACAGCTACATCTTTTTAACGTGGGCGAGCAATTGAAATTTTATATTTTATTTTTATTCGTATGCGTAATCTTCATTTGCGAAAAAAATATTTTTAATTTTTGCTTGCTTTTTTTTTTTCTTTCAATAGAACAAACAGGTTCTTCAACTTCAAGAAAACAAAACAGAATTACCTATATACCTACCTTGGTATGGTAAATAAACTAAAAGAAAAACAAAAATAATTAGGAAATATACAATTAAATTCAGTTGACGATTAGGTTTAGGTACCTTAAATAAATTTTTTCTTTTCTTAGACTTACTCCAATTAACATTTATAGACCACAATGCTAATTATATCAAATTTATTAGGTTCAGCTCAATTTTCTTTTTTTTTTATTTAAATTAATTTATATATTTTAGGAATTATTATTAATAATAGTTGGAATGGAATCACAATTGCAATTACAGCAACAATTTATTGATGCAACTGGAGCAAATTCAAATGACGCAAGATCTTGTTTGCAAACCTGGGAATGGGATCTAAAAAGGGCTTTAACTGATTACAAAGGTATAAAAATTTAAAAAAAATAGATACTTAACATATGTAGGTATTTTTTTTTAATCTGCACATTTTTAATTAAGTGATTGTTTGTGATCCTTTTCAAACTATATACATTATCTACTACGATATGGTATTTCGTTAATTTTTGACTGTGTAACTGTGTAGATTACCATGTATAAGAATCATGAAATTCTGCATAGGTTTTTTTTTAATATAATGAGCCACATTATAGGCCAAAGATTTAACAATTATATTTATCAAAATTAGGTATAAACAGTTTTAAATCAAATATGGAATAATTTCAACCCATAAAATTTATAAAAAGAAGAAAAAATATACTTTGTATAAATTCTATTATTATCAATTTCAAAATAAGCAATTAATAACGTAGAACAAATTAAAAATTTATTCTAGATACTTATAATCATCACAATCATAATTTATTTCCTGATGAGTTGTCGTCTAATCAAAATTATGTTAAGGTTTTGGGTACTAATTGCAAAAACAACACTGCAGATAATTTGAAGCTTTTAAGCCCAGTTACCAATGGTATAAATCCTGCAACGAAGAAACCTACACTCACTAAGTCAGATTCTATTGATGTTGTTGATTGTAAGTTAAACAGTTAATTTTTCTTTTCATTTCAGGCGTATCAAATTAATTTTTTTTCGTGATATTTTTTTATTTTTCGACAAATAAAAACTTTGGGACGTCATATCTCTGAAACTGGGGCATTTATTCAAAAACTGTTCTGGATTTGACATCTGGGGAACCGCCTTTACCCTTCCTCCTAAAGTAGGGAAAATCGGGGGTTTAAAAATACATTGGACATACCGTAACATATGAAAACTTTGAGGAGCCATACCTGCGTAACTGGAACTTTGTCTCGAAAACCGTATTGGTTTTGGAGGTTTGGGGATCGTCTCTACTATCCCATCAAGTTTCAGCCAAATAGGTCTTGTACACGTAAACTGCAATTCAGCTCTTAAGTTAACTTAATTCTAAGAAAAAAACAGAAGAGATTATAATTAGTTGAACTTTTTTTTATTTCGTACCGTTTCGAGTCAAATGAAGGAGGAGACCGACAATTTCGCTTTATTTTAGTCGTGATATAAATAATTTTCAATTTTATTATACGAATATAAATAAAAAGGTAAAGTACATATATTTACATAATACATACACTTAGGTATACTCGATATAGCAAGCTTGAATATAATTTCAACGTACACTTATCTACTTATATTGAGTGTATTAGTTCATTCCTTATAAAAAAGTTTAATAGATTTTTAATTCAATTTTAGATCGAAAGCTTTCTCGTGGTATTTCTCGTGCAACAGATAATGTTGGAATGGTATCTAAAGCAAGAACAGATATAGCAATGGATTTTCGTAATAGTTCTCAAAAAAGTTTTGATCATCATCAATTACCTTCAATTGATACTCCAGATTACACATTTATTTTGCCAAATATTTACAATTTTCCCGAACAATTTCGATCTTTTCTTGAGAAAGATTTAATTGAACTGTCAGCCTTAAATGCATTAGAGCAGGCCAATCGCTTAAACTGGTGGGTCGATAATGGAATTTGTAGAAAACTTTGGCCACTGGCAACAACAGGTTAATAATTTTTAAAATAATATAACTTATAACGTTTTAATAATAATAATAATATATATTATATTTAGGTGATGGAAATTGTCTTCTACACGCCGCTTCATTAGGAATGTGGGGATTTCATGACAGAAAATTAACTTTACGCAAAGCACTTCACTCTGTATTATCAACCGGAAAAATACGTGATACTTTATGGCGAAGATGGCGTTTCCAGCAAACACGTCTAAATAGAAAAGCAGGTTTGTTATTTATTGATTGAATAAAAATTTCGGTTCAATTTATTCTATTTCATCTTCAATCTCTTTTTTTTAAGGATTGTTTTTATCTGAAATTGAATGGGCAAAAGAATGGGAGGAACTTGTATCAATGTCATCTGCGGAGCCTCGAAATTCTGTTAATAATGCTACAAGAAGACGAATCTCAACATCAGAGCGTAATAGCTTAATCAGCTCAGATTCTATTGATGATACCGCAACTTATGAAAGTCTTGAAGAAGTTCATATTCTGGCCTTAGCTAATGTTTTACGAAGAACTATTATTGTCATCTCGGAAACCGTTCTCAAAGACTTGAATGGAGAAGCTATGGCGCCGATAACTTTCGGAGGAATATATTTGCCGTTTGATGTTGAATCCAGTGATCCAAATCCTCTTCTGCTTGCTTATGACATGGGCCATTTTTCGGCATTAGTACCAATGGAAAATGAATTTGACTACTCTCCAGCATTGATACCTTTAACAGATTGTGAAAACCAACTTTCGCCAATACAATTTTGTATAGATCCGGGCGAAAATTTTGATTGGAAAAATTATGACGGTAATGAAGGCAATTGGGCTTTAACTGAAAGAGAGCAAATTGCACTTTTGAAAGAATATTTAGATATTGTTTCAGTTTCTGCAAGCCCAAATAGTCCTGATGAGGATATAATCGAAGATCTCACTGACGACGAGTACGATAAAAAAAATTTTGCTGATACTGAAGTTGTGCTTATGTCTCTACAACAACAACCTCTTGTAATGGAGAATGAAACACATACAAAAAGTAAAGCAGCCAAACAATTACACAGTGTGGCTAAACAATTCGGGAGCATCGGAAAAACAATGAGCAAAAAAATTAAAAAGAACATAGGGTCAATAACAAAAATTGGCAGTGGAAGCAAAAATTCTACAAAATCTAGTAAGTCTTCACCATCTAATCAGAGTTTAATTTTTTCAAGATCACTTTGTGCGAAATTACGAATAAGGCGTCATGAGTTTCAAGAAAAAATGATAAATAATTACTTAGAATGTGCAAAAAATCGTTATTTGGACAATGACAAATTACATCGAACAAATGATTTTGATGGTGGAGGTTTCCAAGATATTTCTGGTTCAAAAAAGACTTCTGACAATTTTGACAATACAGTAGATTATTGCAAAAATGCTGGTTGTCAAAACTTCGGGTCAGCAAATACAAGTTATTTATGCCCAGAATGCCACTCTAAACAAAAATTTAATGAAAATTACAGCAATAATTCAGGGCCACGTTATGGAACTGGGAAATCTAAATTTTATGCTCAGGCAGATGCCTTAAGTCATGAAAATATTAGAAATATTCCAGCTGCAAAGCGCTTAACGGATTTAGATAAAACACTATATTTATCAAACTCAACCTTTTACAATGATAATTTGTCTTCAAATAAAACTCGACAAACTAATGGTGCAAATGTTCATGTAATAAAGGTCGAGCTGGAATCTGATGATAACAACAAAAAACCAATTCCACCACCTTCCTCATGTTCTCAAATAGTTTCAATGAATGTAATTGGTCTACCGTCAACAACAATTACGCTTTCAAACAAGGAATGTCGAACAAAAGAGTGCCCATTTTATGGCACTGAAAGTCGTAATTTTTATTGTTCCAAATGTTATCGCAATATGATGCAGAATGAAAATTTAATCACCAAAATTTCAATTGGTAACGATAATAGTCATTCTGGAGCTATAGTCCATCCTACATTTATTGCTAATATTCCCAAAACAGAAAGTAAAATAATATCAGACATTTAAGTTTCAAACAGCCATACAATATATGTTTAAAACAAAAGCTTTCAGTATTTTAAAAAAGTTATAATATTTAAATATTATAACGATTTTCTAACTTATTATTTTTTTAAAACGTAACATCTTTTAATCGGAAAAGAAGAGAAATAACATTTTATTGTCTTTATAATTAAAATAAATTTTCTTATGTCAATATATAGTTATGATGTAGGCATTTACATATTCACTATAAAGGGAAAATAACAAGTTCTTTTGATCTTTTTTTAATCTTTTTTCTTTTAAAAGTGGTATATCTCAATTTCAAACATTTTTTTATTAATACTATTCCTTTGTTCTTTAGGTTACAATTACTTTCAGTACTGTAGGTTTTGAATTCATACACACTACAATTTTTCTTGAATTTCTCATGTTTACTCAGAAATTTAACAATTTTCATATTTCAAATTTTCTAAAAGTTAAATACAAATTTCTCTAAATTTTTCTAACTAATTAAGTCAAATTTTCACTCAAGTCATTGAAAAAATTGGATATTAAATTATTTTTGAATACCTATTATTTATATTCATTATTAAGACTAAGTGTTTAGAAAGAATGCTTTTCACACAAAATTTTTTTCTCGAATCATTGAAATATCTCAAACAAATTGTATTCTTTATTGATAAAATTATTATTAAAGAACTAATCGATACCCAGTGCGCTCAAATGTTATATAAAACATTTTCGAAGATACATAATATATTTTAATTAAGTGGAGATCAATAAGTAATTGATTTTGAACTATAAAGAACCAACTAGTGAACTTAAAATTATAACAGTAAGTAAAACTTCCTGTCAGGCCTCTTTTGATAAGATTGCGATTTAATCCGGGAATCATTAAAAATAAAATACAATTATAAATAAAATTTTGACGATATTTTCGAACAGTATTAACAGAGCAATTTACAGAAACTTACAGTAATATTTATATTTTTAAGAGTTTAAAATTTTTCTTTTTTTAAATGTTTTCCAATCTTCATTAGGTACATATTTTTTATTCGAATCAAAATTTTTCTTTTGTAATTCACAAAATGAAATTGTTTTTTTTTTTTTAATATTTAATTCGGTGAAATTTATTATTTGTTTTTATTCAAAGCATTAAAAATTAATAAAAAAAATAATAATTTTATTATTTAGATTTAAATGTGCCTTCAAATCGAATTTCAAAAAAAAAATTAAAGTTTTTTTAAAACTTGAATATCATTTCTCGTAAAATTAAGTACTTAATATCAATAAAATATTAATTTTCAAAAAATAAAGTTTCATTATAAATTTATGATAGGTATATTGTATACGGTATTACCTACTCTATGAAATTTCAAATTTTAGTTTCTATACATCACAGGTTTTATTACGTAATACGGTATATTGAATAAAATTTATCTAGGATTAATTAATTTTAATTTCTTTAATTTGCAATAAAAATTATATTTATATACTTACAATGTATGTAGGTACATAAATGTAATTATATTGCGATCAACATAAATTCAAAAAAATATAAAAACGAGACTCAACAGAAATGTCCTTCAAAATAAATAATATTGGAAAAATATGTAGCCACGAACAAAAAAAAAATTATTTAAAATTAAACATGAACAATTATTTAACATAATAATATTTACCAAAAGAATCTAATAAACGTTTTTCTGATGAATTTATTATACACGTATGGATATTTATATGTATGTATTGTATATGTATGTGTATTTATGCATATTTGTATATTATATAATTTATAAATTATATGTATATTCTATTATGCTTGTTAACAAAATTATATAAGAAATAATTTATTGAAATAAAATATAAATTTAAATTAATCATGTATTGAAATTTAAATTATGTATAAGATTAGTTCCAGTTCCAAAGGATTTAACTATATTAAAGAGTTAATGCATAGCTTATTATTTTTTAAACTTTATCGAGGACAACTATTCTGCAGTCATAATGAAAAGGAGTGAGTGCATACATAAAAAAAAAAAATCAATGAAATAATTTGATAGTGCACGCAAACAGCAGTATAATACAATATCTTGTTCACTCCTAAAAATATTTCCGGAAAAATAGTGGAAATTTCCACTTGAAACTTTCCATACTTGGTAATTGAAGAAAATTTGATGGTTCCGGAAAAAAAAAGTTCCGTACAACTGCAAGGTATAATTTTCGAATGCCTTGGATTGTGAAATGTTTATTTTTCTTATTTTACGCTTTATTTATACACAATACTACACTTGTCATGTTCCACGAGATGCATTTATTATGAAAGGATTAATAATTTTATTATAATTTATGACCTCGTCTCAAAGTACACAAAGCACAATATGTACGGTAATATTTTATATTACAAGCAGCAAAAAATATGTAATCGTGTCTAGTTGAACCATTCCTAACTGATTTTCTATTTTAATTATTTTTCTTCGGTAAAAAAATCATAATTTTTTCACTTTGGCATTTCGTCGAAAATCTTGACATCTAATGCGATCATGTTTTCACATTAATTTATTCTATACAAAAAAGTATGTTTCTGAATTATATTCTGATAAAGGTTATAATAAAGTGCATTCATATTCATGAAATATTTAAATTATGAGAGATATAACTTCACAAACGCCTTCCAGTAGCTGAAATGAAAATGAAAATGGTACGGAGTACAAATAATAATTGTATTGTATAATTATAATAATAAAAGAATAGAAATATTTGTTTGCATAACAAAAATTTATAAAACTGTGTTCTTTTGACTTTTTCTGAATTAGAATGTACATCAATATTTCAAAACATGTTAAAATTTGTAATGTTCTCCATTATCCTACTTATTCAAAATTAAATACATTAATTGCTTTATTTAAGTCATAATTTCAACAGAGTTTTGTTTTGTGAAAGGAATAAACAGTAAAGTGGATTATTGAATTCATGAAACAAAATTGTTGTTTGGTATTTATTTAATTAATTATTGTCGTCAAAATCTCTTAACATGTCATATAGGATAATCATGAAGCAAAAGGATATATATATTTCAGAGTTGGTTTTTTGAATTGTTTCTTAAAAATTTAATTGTTACATATAAAAAATTAAATACATAATTTTAGTTTTTTTTTATCTCACTTTAATTCAAATTTTTAAGAATAGATAGTACGAAATTAAATGTAAAGTAGTTAAGTAAAAATTTTCAATTAAAGACCACCCCTTCCTCTACCACCAGTAGGTCCACCTTGCCAAGCTCCTCGTCCGCCACCCCCAGTTGGAGGTGCACCTCTACCAGTAGGTCCACCTCTTCCTCGTCCTCTAGCTGAAAATATAAGAATTAAAAAATAAATAAACAATGCTCCTACTCTATCAAAATGATATTAATTAGTTGCTTTAAGTCATAACTTCAACAAAGTATTGTTTTGGATATGGCATGAACAAGTTCAAAAAAACTCTACATTTCAGACAAATAAACGTAATTAGGTAATAGGTACCTACCTTGCGCACGAAGAATGGCCGATTTGCCTCGACCCGCCGTCCCTCCTTTTCCAGTTTGCTTTTTGAACATAGGAGCATTTTTCAACATATCCGGCAATATAAGAAATCGTATTTTAGATCCTCGAATGTATACATTCTCCAAATTAGCAGTTCTTCCATCCCGATAGGTTACTGTTATCTGTGTTAATTGACAATTCATATTATCCTCAGCTTCAATTAGTTTTCCACGATAAACCTCACCGGTTATTGTCTCACATGTTACAATGTGTCCTTCGGCTTCATGTAAAACTTTTATTGGCACACCAATAGACATAATTTAATAATAAATTTCAAAAACAATTCAATTTCAATACAAAATAATTTAATTTTCTAAATTATTTATTCAAAAAAATGTAATGCAGAGAAAAGGAATGAAAATTATAATTCTCGCTTTTATATTATTTGTATTAAATTAAACAAATTAAAAAACAAACTTCAAAACGATTTAACAACAGCTTAGTAATCAAAGCCTAAAGAATTAAACCGCGCTGATGTTAAATTTATCTACACTCACTTGGAATTTTAACTCTGTTTACTCACATCACACGAGCTGAAAAAATCTTTAGTACTAAGTTTTTTTTAGTTGTTATGTAAAAAAATTTGTAACTCAAAAAATCCAAACATGGACAATCTAGTTATCAAATTTCTCGGGCACTACGAAATTTCGAGCACGAATCTATAGCAGACACGTTTGCAATGGCACGAATGTTGTGTCCACATATGCGTCATTCGTAAACGAAAATTAGTATTCATACACGCATATGTTGACATACTTAACACTTTCTACACAATTTCGTAGAATTTTATTAAATATAAGTAAAATAATAAAATTTACAAATAGATGTACCTATTATGTAAATATTTCTAAATCCTACTATAATCCACTGATCTGGAAATACTATTTTTTGCAACTCGCTCATTATATTCGAATCCTATAACTGCAGCTAAACAATTCTTATCTCGGTACAAGCAAATAATGGCTGGAAGTATGGAAAATTTTATAGCGAAAAGAAAATAATGATATCGGTTTTATTAAGTAAGACTTGACAGAATAATAAAAGTAACTCTAATAAAAAAAAAATTAAAATTAAAATTCGAACAAAATAGGGGGCAGAGGCACAAAAAAAAAAATTAATTTGGAAAATATATTAAAAATTAAATTTTGGATTTTAAAATTCTTTGATTCAAATAAAATAAATTTTTCATCGGAAAATGCTTCATAATTTTTTAAATAATAAAAATAGATAACCACAATCAATACTAAATAATATATAATATAATAAAAGAAAAAAAAAAAAAAAAAATTCTAACTTCAAAATATAATTCAACTTCAATGTGAAAAAATCAATTCTTCATAAAATATACCTAATATAAAAAAAAAATAATAAATCGAATATTGAAATTTAATTGCGGAAATAAATTAAATTTTTTTTTTTATATTAGAAAATTGTAAAATAACAAATCCGCATTTTCAAGTTGATGTTTTCTTCTTTTTTTTTAATGAATTTCTAAGAATTAATAGAATTATTTTATTAGGTAAGTTAATACGCTTAAGTCATCAATCATAAGTTTTTTTTTTTTTATATACCTATATAAAAAGTTGCTAGCGCTACGTTATTCTTCTAGTTCTAATTTGTACAATCGGATTAAGACGATTTTAAGTGGTTTTTATTTTTTTTTGTTTTGTAATTTTTTCCATTGTAAATAGTGTATATACCTAATTATGTAGTTTTATATGTGTACACTATACAGTTTGTACGTACCTACATAGTTAATAAAGTCTGATTAAAAATAATTGAATAATTGCAGATAAAAGCAACAGCAGAAGTAGAGCTAAATTAAGAAAAAAATATTTTCAATTTTTTAAATAAAATGACACAAAAAGGAGATATAGGTATGTATTATTGTTTGTAATTTTATTTCCAGGCAACATTTTATTTTTGTACAAAACTATGTTGTACATGCCCAGGTAAAAAATAATGTATCCCAAGTAGGTAGGTACCTACCTACTACCTTAATGTTTTTTTCCATTCAGTTTTTACTTTAAACACTGTCTGTAGGTACGTAAACAAAATAAAAACAAAACATTAAATGGATTAATGGTTTCAATTTATTCGTGGAAAAATAGATCTGTAATAAATTATAAATGTGAAATTTTAAATTGTTCTTAGGATATCCAAATTATGTTACCTACGTATTTAATAAACAAAAGGTTTTATTTTCTTCATTAGAGAGTTATAACCGTCATCATAACAATGTTGAATGACGAATTTTCATTTGTATATGTTATTTTACTTTGATTTTTCAAAATAATGTTTTTTTGTGAGGAATACCACATAGTTTTTTCTATGAAGCAGGGGTTACGTAAACGTCTTTATCAATAAAACTCAAAATATAGGTACATAATCAAAAACAAACAAAGTAAAACACAACTTTTTTTTTAAGATCTCTTATCTGAAATTTTTTCATGCTTTCCTAAGCACTTACTAAGGATAAATTAAAATTTATAAAATTTACAAGGAAAAAATGTGAACCTTATTTGCATGAAAATTTGATTTTATTGCAAATGTAGATTTAGGAATTAGCTCGTGGACTTAGCTTACATGCAAATCAAAATCGAAATCAAACCACTAAGCTAATCTGTAAATAGCTTGGAAGCTTGGAAACGGGAACCGACATAATGGTTTTTTGGTACTTTGGATATCTTGCATTTAGCTCAGGTTTAAAAATAAACTTTAAGAAACGAAAAATACATAATTAAACATAAGATTCTTTTCACTTAAGTAGGAATTCATCTTCTTTTTTTTTAAATTAATTTCACAAAATTTTTAAAAAACAAGCATAGGTACCTAATTTCTGGAGACAAATTCAACAACACGTAAGAGAATGTCGAAATTAATGTATCTATAACTTTTAAACTTTGTTTGCACGCGTCAGTTACGTTAAGTATATCTCTAGCATAACACACAATATATGTTTGTCTTTAAAAAATGAAAAATGATAAGAAATCTTTATTTTTTTTATTTTGATATTATTATTTACTTTTTTTTGTCTGTTTTCAATTCATAACATCGAGCCTTTCGGGTCAAATTATTCTCTTAAAAACATTCAATTGAAATAAATTTATCTTAATTTAAATCCGTGAAAATAATATTGCATTCATAATAATAACATATCTTGCAATTATTTATTAAGTGTACTAACTTTTCTTATTCAATATATATGTAGTAAAAAACCTATTTGAGATTCCAACAGTTTATTTTGTATTTATGTAGGTATATAGATTATATTTTTAATTTTATTAATTTTATGATACATTTAAATACATTTAACATAATTTATGTTGGTAGTTATACTTATTTGTTTAAAATTTTATAAACAAAACTTTAAATTTTTAGTAAGTATTTTAATTTATATTTTTCAGATTTGCTCAATTAATTGTGGCGATTATTAGAAAAATGGTTTATTGAATAATAAGATTACAAGAATATGTTAGTTTTCTCAAAATGGTTTTTTTAATATAATAAAATAGGTATAAAAAATTTTTAATTAAAATAAATTTCAATGAGCAGCTGTGAAAAGTAAAAACTTCAAGAAATCAAATAATATCGATATTTTACTAGCACAAAATGCCTCAAACATTAGTTGAGTAAGTATTCAATAATAATTTAATTTATATTTAAATACTCTAAAATTTGTTTTATAATTTTTAATCTTGTGAAAAAAGATTTTTTATCTAGAAACATAATTAAGTACATGATGATCCGCCGTCAAGCTATTATGTTGTACATAATGTGTATATTTGTAATTTAATGGCTTTAATAGATTTTAAAAATAAATATACATTTATCTTATATTTTCAAGTAAATTATTTAAATATCCTATTGCTGTTGGACGTTTCATCTTTATCCTTATCAATAATTTGTATTGCATACCAACTTATTGTGTTTGGATGTTCGTACTTCTACCAGTAAAAAGGTTCAAACCTGTTTTCTATTATAAAATCGAAAAAGTTATCTATAATTGGCTACTAGCTATGGTATCAATGTGGTCGCACACAGCTGGTTATCGCAGTAAGTAGTTTTTGAGAAATTCAATTTATTTTAAAATCAAAATTTTAGATAGACTCAAGCAAACATAATAAGTATAATTTGATTCATTTATATAGTCAATCGAAACTATCGACTTTTTCGCGCATTTAAAAAAAAATTATAATATTGAATGAAATTGTTGTATTTCTATTTGATTAATAGTACAAAATAAGATAAAATAAACACCTTTTGTTAAAAAAATTAATGATTTTATTTTGCTTTGTAAATTTTTTAAGATATACACTCTTTTGTAAATCTTGGGCATAAAAACAAATTTTAATTAAAAATCAAATTTTTTACTACTTTAAGTCATTGAGTCAGGCGACGACATAGAAGAATGCCTTAATAAACGAACGTTGGTTATGTGTAATCATCAAAGCACTGCTGATGTACCATTGTTGATGGCAAACTTTAATGCAAAAGACAATGTTTTACCAAACATTATGTGGATCATGGATAGGTTATTCAAATATACTAATTTCGGAATTGTTAGTGTCATACATCAAGATTTTTTTATTGCATCGGTAAGTGGAACAATATTATCAAAATCCTATACGTTTATTGGATATTTATATTTCTTAAGTTTAGCTATAATAATAAAAATATAACAAATATTAGTAACGGAAGTACTAGATTTGGCAAAATCAATTAGTTTCTTTTTTCCTAAGTTATCTTTTACTTTTATTTACTTTATTTCGCGAGTGGTGTAGTACAATGCGATTGACTATACATACTACAATTCGCAGAATCATATACCCGAGCTATTAATTCAATTAAAAAAATATGAGTTAGTGCGAAAAATTCTGAATTTTAACAAAAAATGATAGTTAAATAATTTATCTATAATAAGGTTATTAAAGGAACTCTTAGAGAAAAGAATTTAAATCAACCAAACATTGAATTCGTATTCAAAATTCAGATCACATTCCGGAAAAAATGTCTTTTTTGCAAAGCTTGGTATCTTAGTCTTATTTAGTTTTTTATATTTATTAAAGGGACGGGAGAATCGTGACCAGTCGCTTCACTTCTTAAAAAAACATATAGAAAACTCCTTTTTGGTTAGAAATCGTAAATGGATGGTATTATTCCCAGAAGGAGGATTTTTAAGGAAACGAAAGGAAGTCAGCCAGCGCTATGCGCGAAAAAATAATTTGCCATTATTGGAATACGTTACATTACCACGTGTTGGTGCATTAAAAACAATTTCAGATGTTATGTCATGCCTACAAAATAACAGTTCTTCACAATCATTAAATATTTTTACTAATGATAACAATGAGGACGATAACAAAATAAATAATAAAAGTGATAATATGAACAAAAGTGATAATGATCGTAATTATAATAATAGTTTAGGATCAACATCAATTAATAATTCTAATAATATAAATGAAAATCCTATTCAAAATGTTTCCAGAAGCAGAAGAGCAGCTTCTAATAATGAATTTAGTGATAGAACACTAAAATCAAATGTATCTAATGGTGAATCATCACTAAATCCAAAATTAGAAAATTTAAATAAAGAAAGTTTACTGGAGTATATATTGGATATAACTATTGCGTATCCAAAAGGAATTCCCTTAGATCTACCAACTATAGTGCACGGATTACGAGAGCCTTGCAACACTCATATGATGTACAGATTATATAAATTTTCAGATGTAAGTTATTAGTAAAAAAAACTAATATTTTTCATAGCTAATTTAAAAAGTCGATTTAGATAAAAGTGAATCTGATTTATTAATTTTTTTAGTTTAATTATTAATGATTTAATATAAAATATATATTTTTTTTAGATCCCCAAAGACAGTGATGCGTTAACGCAATGGTTATATGATCGATTTGTAGAAAAAAATTACATATTGGAGAATTTTTATCGAACAGGCGAACTTTATTTTAATCGAACAATAACAAATGCTACAATCGTTCAACAAGATTTATTAAGATTTATACTGATTAATATATTTTTTATAACATCAACTTATTTTCATTATCATATATTGGCATCCGTTTATTCTTATGGTATTTATTTGGTTGGCACAACATAATTTAAAATTTCATGAAAAATTTAAGTAATTAAGTTTTAAAATTTTGTAATTACCTATTAGGAAAATTAATTCCAAAGAAGTAAAATATGTGAATCAAAAGAGTAAAAAAAACTTAGGACCCTGTTTACAATATATTGAATATTATATTAAATTATTGTATTATTAGTTTAGCAATTTTAAACCTTTTTTTTAGTTAAAATAAATAATGTTCTTTTGGGGCTGTATATAAAACTAAAATTTTAATTATGTTCAATTTTGGTGTTATGGGCGTGAGTGTATTTTAATTTAGATTTAAAAAGCTTGCATTAAAAACTAAATCTTAAATAGCTGCATTGTAAAAATTATTTGAAACGTTTAAGATACTTTAAAATTTTTGACATTTTTTTTGTACTAATTTTCTGAACCTATATAAATTAATCGCCTGTGCCATGATAAACTAATTTTTTATTTTTCAATACAATACGTTGTAAGTTATATTCGCTATATAATTTTAAAATAATGAAGTTAGTTTTTTTTGAGCAACTAAAAATATTTCTCTAAGACTCCTCAACCACAAGAAAGGAGCATTGAAACGAAGTAACATTAAATTGAAAAAAGGAAATTTCCTTTGTTTTGGACAAAATTTAAAAACATTAAAGTTTTGTCACTTTGTAGAAAAAAAATTTTCAACAAATTTTATTTAATGTAAGGTATAAAGGTAGATTCGATTAACAATAAATAAACTTTAACTCTAAGGTCATTCTAAGATTTTATTTAAAAAGTGTGATACAAATTAAATCTGAAGGGTTATTATGAGTTACGATCGAACGTCCTAAATCCTATTCTCCTTTCTAATCGAGTAATATTATTAATGCATTCTCATTGAACTTCATCAAAGTAGAATTTGAGAATAGGATTTTCATAAGATTTTTACGTTCAATCGTAACTCATAATAGCCTCCCTGATCAACTGTTTAAATACTACATTATATTGATAATTATCAACGAAAAAAGTTAAAGACTAAATGATGTGACGATTTTTTAAAATTTCAAATTCTTAATATAAAGCTTTGAACTTATATTTTAATTTTTTGAAATATCTGCGTCCACAATATCAAAAATATAATTTTCAAAATTTAGTTCGTACCAAACAATTTAATTTATTAAAAAAATATTAATTTTTAAAATTTATAACCAAAGTACTACAAAAAAAAAACGTGAAAATTATCAATTTCGACATTATTTTCAAAACACGTATCCTGTATTTAAGGTAATAATCCTGTATTTAAGGTAATAATGATTTTATTATATTATAAGAAATTTGCTGTAAATTGTAACGAAAAATTTGCTTAGTTAAGTAAAATTCGCTTAAATTTGTATTTTTTAAGTAAAATTATGTATCTAAAAATTGTTCTGCTAAGGATATCTGAAATTTTTTTCTTTCAGATTTCTGTTTTATTTCGAATTAAGTTGGTTTAAATTAGAAATCGAATCAATGAGATAGCTTGTACAATTTTATTTTATTTCTCAGTTCTTTTTAAATCAAAAAAAAAAATGTTAAAAAAAACAGCATAATAATTTTAAAATTTTTATTTAATTTTTTTTTTTTTTTCAAATTTATGTATTTTTCAGTAGGTAATTTTCATTTTTAGTTCGTATCACATATCACATTAAAAATTAACAGACATAAATAAAATGAAATTTTTTCTTTGCTTGATGTTCTAAGCTGTTTAAGCTCTAGTTGACACGAGAAGGAGACTTAAAATTATTTTCAAATTTAAACTACAGAAAACATCAAAACTGTTCCAGAAATTTGTATAATAAAAACTATTTATTATATTTGGTCAACGAACGTTATTTTTATTTCATATTCCATTTTTAATGCTTCAAGATTGTAACATGCAATTGAATAATTTTTTTTCTTCTAATAAACAAAAATTTTATAAATTTTGCAAAACATAATACATTTATGTGAATTTTTTTCCTTTTTTAATTATCTTATCTTGCCATAAAATGGACACTAAAGCTTATTTATTTATTCTTAAATAATTTGATTTTTTTTTTATACCGTCCATATTTACTTATTTGCTCAATTAAAATAATGAAACGCATACATTTTTATAAAATAGTCTTTAAAATTTTAGATGTAGATAATGTGTATATTTTAAAAATGAAAAATGTAGAGAATTATGATTTTATGAAAAAAAAGAAAAAGAAAATTAAAAAAAAAAAATAATTTACGCACATATTGTGCTCTCGCGAAACAATTATATATATATATATTTTTTTTCAAACCTAATATTATCAAAAAGGTAAAACAAATTTGTTTTTAATAACAAAGTTTAATAATATTGGGATGAGGTAAAAGTCATACAGGTCAGAATTGTCTTCTTTGTGTATTTAATATTGGCTCGCATTTTTTTTTATTAAGTAAAATATTAAATAATTAACAAATACATATATTTTATTTTTTTATTATGAATATCGAAATTTACGTTTTTAATTTATATTTTTGTTTCATAATTTTTAATAAACCAAAAATCAAGTTCTAATTTTTGATTAATAATTTAGAATAATTTACGAATTCAACATTTGTAATTTTTGAACTAATGGCAATTATCGAAGAAAACAAATTGTAAATAAAATATAACTATTAACTTATAATAGTGATCAATAAAAAATAATTAATTAATATTGTGTATAGAAAAGTTTTTTGATAGGTTTTTGCCATTTACAATTTAAGACGATCCTAGTAAAATTTTTAAATTATTCCTTTCATGGCAAATTTTCCTCAATTTAAAAAATAAATATTTTTCTTTTATTTTGTAAATAAGTAGACTTCATAGTTATGTTTTAAAACTGAAAATAATTTTTGTGATAAAAGCATTAAGTGGATTTATTTTTTTGGGAATAAAAAATTTTGTCACTAATTAAAGTAACAATCAATGTACAAATATAACTAATTTTTGCATTTAATTCATTAAATTAATTTTTTATGCATTGAAAATTTATTTCATCGCTGAAAAATTAAAAAAAAAAATAATTTAACTACTTTTTTTTATTAGGATTTTTCTTTTTTTCGGCAGATGTATTATTTATTAAATTCCACAAAATGATTTGAAACAAAACATCAAACTGAAACTGAAATGTGAATAATATATTTGTATGCTAATAATCATGTAATGAAATGAGTGTGCTTCTAATAATATAATAAATAATCGAAAATTATGTGACTTCGACATTTCTGACCTGGATTCCATTAAAAAGTTTTACAATTTTACAATTTTTTAAATTAATGTTAAAAACTGATAAATATTTTACAATTGCTTTTGTTTTGTTATAATAAGTCTATGTTTTTAGCTGCGATCCAGAAATTAAAAAATGTATAAACTAGTCATAAAATGAATTAAAAATATAACTAAATTATTAAAATAAATTTAAAACATTGCTGCAAGGCAGTAATAGATATGTAATTTTTTTTTTACATTTTAGCAGTAAATTTCAAAAAAAAAATATATAAAGATTAGAGTTTTGAGCTTTCTATAATTTCAAATAACTTATGTAAAATATTCTTATAGAAATTGAATTTCATATAAGTGAAATGATTATGTGGTATATCTTTTCTAATTAAAGTAATTACTTATGATAAAAAAGTACAGTCTTTTACTTTTTTTTAGCTTCTTAAAGTCATGGGTTCTAAAAAAAAATCTCTTAGGAGTAAAAATTATAAAAATGTCTAAAAGTACGTACAAAAAAATCACTAATCACTAAAATCAATAATAAAACATTAATTTCAGTTTATATAAATGAAAATATTTTATTATGTATTTATATACAATTAAATTATTTACTAACTACGAAACTTTATTTTAATAAAAGTAATTTAAAAGTGTTTATTGTTTATACAATCAATAATGTAAATATGACTGACAATGGCACTTAATCTGGTATTCAGAGAGAAAAAATATTTTAAAACTAATAATTTCAAAACCAAAAATAAAATAAAAAAATGTATGCGCTAAAAAATATTCTTAATTGATTTTGAGAAATAACATTTTTCTACAATGAACATTATCTTCAATTGCTTAAGAAACTGAAAGTTATAAAATTTTCTTGAAGACTCCATCATCATAAGTCATATTGCCATACAATATTACATCACTTAAAGAAAAGCCACATATATCCAATTTTATTATATACACAAAAACGTCATGGCCAGATTAAAATCAAAATAGAATTTAAAAAAAAAACACTATAATTCTTCAAAAAAGGCTACTCGTGCTTTTGTAGATCCCGATTTCAACTTTTTTAGTGTTGAGTATTTTGTTTCTCCTGCAAATAAATTTTTGCCGCTTATAATATCTAAAGGACATTGCTGGTCTTCTATCTTTAGCAACTCTATTTCCGATCTAAGAGTACGAAGTTGATTTTGAACTAATTTTGATTTTTCTAAATATTCTACACGATTTCGTTCAATTTCATTTGTAATTTGTTCCATGTCATTTTGTGTTATAAAATAGTCATTTTGTGCTAAAAATAAATCTGTATTCGACGAATTCGAATTTGTCGCTAAATTACCACTACTTGACAAATCTGTTAGTAGTGGCGGTGAAATCGATTGATTTGATTGATTAATTGATGAAATTTGCTGTTGCGATTGACTAACACTACGACTCAGAAAATTCAATAGCTTTGCTGTAGCTTCTCGTTCGTTGAGACGAGCCTGCATCAATTCCTTTTTTAACCGTTCCTTTTCTTCTGTTGTTTTATCTTTCTCCTCAGTCAAATGCTGCACATAAAATTCACGATCACGTATCTTGTTTTCTAGTTCAGATTTTTCTTTTTTCAAATGATCCATTTCGTCTTTGAAAGTATTTGCTTTACGCTCAGTTAATTGAATATGTTCCTCATTTACTCGACTTTTTTCTAAATAAATTTCTTTAGCTTCCTCAGAGCGACGCTTAAATTAAAAAACAGAAATTAATTCAAATTCAAATTTATGCGTAACATGAGCTTTTTTTCTTACTAGAAAATCAAAGAAATAAACTTTAAATTAAAATTTCATGTCGGTTAGTCTGTGGCAGTATCATAGTCTTGAGTAGTTCGTTTTCGCATTATTATGTAAAATAACTTTGTATTCGTATAGTTTCTGTATTAAAGTATTTTAAGATAACAGATGGTAAAAAAAAAGATAATAAAAAAGAAAATTGTGGCGAGGACTAAAAGTTATTTTCATGAATCAAACGCTTTTACAAAAGGCTTTTGAATCATACTTTTTTATATCTTCTTCTAGAGAGTAAATACCATTATAAAAAAAATATAAATGCAAAGGCAAAAAGATAAAAGATTCTTAAAATTATGCATTCATTCATTTTTGATTAAAATTAAAAAGTCAAAGCGTTATAAAAAAGAAAAAAAAATAGGTAAACGAGTTTAATTCCCCTAGTTTTTATTATGCTAATTTTTTCTAATTCTGAAAATTTATTAATACATATATACATAATTAATTAAACGTTTTGGCTTATCTAGAATTATGGGAGCTCATCTTCCATTACAGAAAATTTAACAATAACTTACCAAAGCTTCACTTGCTGATCTCATCTCCTCTTGCAAAGATTGAAATCTTTTTTCTAATAGTGTTTTTTCTTTTTCAACAGTTTCTCGGAGCTTTTTCTCTCGCATTAACTTGCTTCTCTCAATTTGCCTTCTTTGCTTTTCTTCTAATGCTTGTGCTTTCATTTGTTGGATTTCCATAGAATCTTGTTTTCTTCTTTTTAAAAATAAATTATGATTTCCAATGCATAAATCTAAAATCTAAAATAATTTGCATAATTTGTTGTAAATGTTAATTAATTTATTTTCCTTTTTACCATGCTATTTATTCTGGAATTTTGAGAATAAAATTCAAAATTTGGTGCTTTCGAATCCCCTGGCCTTATTTTAAACTTTTTGCCATCAAAACTAACATTTCTTATTTCATTCCAGGTGAAAGTAGTTTTTGGAGTTAGTTTGTTTGATTTTTCATATATGTTAAGTCCCATTGCTGTCACTCCAAGCCATAAATCTGAATTTTTTTTATTGCAAATAGAAAAGTAATTAACTCCATACATGTCCAAATCTTGAGCTATTTTTAAATACTCCATTTCAACTTCGTCTCTTGTCATTTGTTCATGATCTTCATACCTGAAAAGAAAGCATATCAGTCCCTAATGCATAAACCTGACAAAAATATATCAGTCCTCATGGCATAAAACTGGCGAAACCTATGAATGTACATGTTTAATAATGAAAAGCAACGATAAGCTACATATAAAAGCGTTAACTTGTTAAGGAAATGTTACCAATACTAACTATCTGACATTAAATATTTCTCATATTTTTAAATAATCTAGATTAAAGAACAAATGATTATATGGGTATATTAACAAAGTCCGATGTTTTTGGTTTTCATTTAATCTTTTAATACTTTTAAAACAAATGCTGGATTATCCTTTAGAGTAAATAGTACAATTTTTTCAGATAATATGGTTTAAGCGAGCATTTAAATAGAAAACTAATGTAGGTTTGATGCCGATGGAGAATGGTCTGAGAAGATAGTTGAGGAGGGCTGGGCTGCTTGCGAAGGAATGCCGTAAGGTGGTACCGCGTGCAGCCATTCAGCAGCCATTCAGCAGCCATTCAGCAGCCAAGAAGGTGGGGTTTTATCCGGTAGTCCAATCTAGTTTTGCTGAACTAGCTTGGGAGTCCGACACTCTGTGCGTCAAAGCATTTCCCCACCTTCTAAAAAAAAAAATGTATAAAAATGAAAAAATATTAAGTACTTAAACTTAAGCCAATATATGAAAATTTATGCAAGTGAATAAAAAAACATGTAATGCTTCTTGTTTTTATATAAAAACTATTTATTTTTCCAATGCGAATAAATACAAATATTAATACCTTAAGTTTTCTAGCTACATACCACATTCTGATTCTGTCTTCCCACATCATTGGTGTCATTTGATATTGATCTATTACTCGTTTGGGCAATAACTCATGCGCCACGTTTGCCAAACAACCGGGTTTATAATTTTCATAGTCATACGGTCCGAACTGAACATGAACAGCATATGAAGCTAATAAAACTGATGCCTCAGGTGGACAGTAAATATCCATAGATAAAATACTTTGCTTTACTTGTAGGAAAAATAAATGTTGTGTTATTTCTTGAATTAATTCTTCACTAACATTTTCCGGAAAAAATTTGGCAAAAAAATTGAAAGAACATCCACCATTAAGGATATTAATTTTTTGATCCTTAACTTTTTTATCCATTTCAAGCCAAACTACATCACATTTAGTATCTGTGTTAAAAAAATAGATTTTTGAAAATTATTTCTTAAAAAAAAAAATTAAATTTATTTTTAGTTTTAATTTAATTTTAAACAAATTAATTTAATTGCAGTCATTTTCCGTGATGTTTTCTAGTTTATTATTTGAAGCATAATCAAATTATCAATTACCTGTGTGCTGTAATCCGAAATACCATGTTTCGCGAAGACCGATTGTTCGGCAAACTAAATCAAATAATTCTTGACCAGTTGCTCTTTGCTCCAAAGGAAACTCTAACTCAGAATCAAATGTACAAATTCTGACTTGAATTATTTTGGGTTTTTTTCGTCGGAATGGGCTCATTGCATTCTTATAAATTTATGAATATTGCTATTAATGTTTATTTAATATTCTATTGGATAGTTGAGGAGTAGCAGAGTTTCACTTATTTCGAATCATAAAATCATCTTTTTACTATTTGAATTTCATTTTTTCTTTGTATTTTAATTTCATTAGATCGCATTGATTTAATTTGAACTATCTAATCTAAAATGAAAATTAATTTAAATAAAATTTAGTACCTAGTATAATTGTATTAAGATTAAGTATTTACTTATTAGGTAAATAATCTGTTGAATAATTAATTTTGTTACATATTTAAATTTTCAGCCGAGCGATAAAAATATTGTTCATATGTAGGTATTTTTAAATTTTTATCTAGAAAAATCTGGGCGGAGATAGAAATTCAAAAATTATGTATTGAGGAAATAAGATTTAGGTTGCTAATTTTAATAAAAAATATTTCCAAAAATTATAATTTATAAGTAGGTACTAGGCATCTGTATCTAGGTTTATTCAATTCAATACCCATTACCTAGGTAGATATATCTATATTATATATGAGGAACCTACTTACCAAGGGCTTCAATTTTTTTTTCTTTTTGATAGGTAACCTACCTACCTTTATGTAGGTAGGTAGTTAGGTTAAGAGCTTTTGGTTTTAAAATTACCTTGCCTACCCGGTGTTACCTATCTATCTACTTAATTATTTATTTATTTATTTTTTTAATTTTTATAAAATATCTTCCTCTTCCTTTTGCTCAAAAAGAAAAGTATGAAATTTAAATACACCATATTTGAGGTCAAAAATAGTACACACCTTGAATTTAGAGACTGTTCCACTCCACGAATCGAAAAAAATATAATATTATTCACAAAACAAAGTTTTCGTTTTTGGTTTTCGCCTTCTTTTAATAAAAATTGAAATTTCTTCAACTTGTTGCGGAAGGAAGGAAGATGGTATCAAATGAAAAATACAACTTAAAATATAAAATAAATAAAAAAAAAATAATGAGCCTGAGGCTGACAATGACACTAAATCTTAAAAATTATAATAAAAAATTTGAATTGTTGGATTGGAATTATTAATTATTAAAAAATAAAAATAAAATTTTTAAAAATAAGAAAAAAAAATAATCGAGTTAGAGTGAAATTTTTGAGCACAAAAATAATTTTGTGCGTGTGTTTAATTTTATTATTTTGTTTACTTCATTTACTTCATAATTAAAGCTTACTACAAACAGTCACAGGAACATAAATTTGGTTATCAAATCAGATGGGCGATATAGTTTTTGAGAGATTTTTAATTGCGGAAAAAGATGTAGTTAAACTTATATTGACTAAACTACTTTCTTTATTCTCCTCCTATAAAAAAGGGGGAAATTTCTCTGGAAATTCAATTGTCAAGATAATCAAGATAATCATAATACCAAAAAGCATGTATATAAAGAGAAATCAGTCCCATACAAAAAAAAGAATTAAAATAGTGAAACAAAAAATCCATATCACAACCCCATGAGCTTTTTTTTTTTTTTTTTGAGAATTCCACTCTCACAAAAGCTTTTAAAACTTTCAAAATTGCATAGAACTGTTGTTATTTTGAAAGTTTTAAAAGCTTTCGTGAGAGTGGAATTCTCAAAAAATACAAAAAAAAAGCTCATGGGGTTGTGATATGGATTTTTTGTTTCACTATTTTAATTCTTTTTTTTTGTATGGGACTGATTCCTCTTTATATACATGTTTTTTGATAATACATTTATAATAAGTAATAATAATCAGTGATCAAAATTTCCTTTTTATCTCATTTTTATCTTATTTTTATGCTCATTTTAATTTTTTAATGAGTGTAGAATTTTTATAAAATGCAATTTGAAATCTAAAGGGCAAATAATTTTTTACTAGAGCTTCAAAAGGAATGCTATGATAATGTCAATTTTGACATATTGAGTTGAGCTTAGTTGGCTGGCCTATAATTTTATTATTATCCTAATAACATAAATAAAATTAAGAAAAAAATACAGTAAACTTGTTGTAAAATTTTGTAATAAAGAAAATAATGAACCAAGAGCAAGAACTGCTGCTCTGAATCTAAACTATTCTGAACTACTAGAAAACTAAAATCTTTATAATAAAAATTGAAAAATAAATAATATTTTGATTATATTAATAATAATAATTTTAAATTAGTTCATAAAAGTATAAAAATATTATGGCTGCTGTTGTGAAGTCTTTAAACAGCACACATAATGACGAATTAAGTGAAAAATTAAAGTTTAATTTAAAGTTGGTGGATGATGATAAGACATCTTCGCAACAACTTTTAAAGAAAGAAAATCAATTTCAGCTGCCTCTGAAGGATTTATATAAAATTGCTTTTAATTTTTATAAAGGTTTTCTTGAATTTTAATTTTATTTAGAAATAAAATATTTTTTTGTATTTGAATATTGAATGTTGTGTTCAATTTGCTGGAACAAATTATGATTATGACAAATATAATTATTATATATATTAGTAGTGTAATATTGGCTACGTCAATGATTTGAATTAGTCAAGTATTTTAAGTTAAGCTAGTTATTTAATTTATTGTTTCTGGAGCATGAGAAAAATTACACGAATGGCTTTCTATTGTTTAAGTTACAAAAATTGGGGGTTTTAAACCCCCTCAGGGACACGAAAAAAATCTTTGGCTTCCGTAGACGTAGAAGAATCGCATAGAAGGGGATGATAATAAATCTCTTAAGCCAATATGGAAAAACAAAAAAACTTTAAATCGCGTACTTGTTCATATATTTCGTGTCACACCGGTATACAAATCTGCAAATTTTCTATAAGTAAAAATCTTTGGATTTCTTACTACCTGCCTCCACAGACTTAATTTATGGACCGATTTTGATCATTTTTTTTTTCAAATCAAGGTGTGATAACTTTATTTGGGGCATTTTCCAGATTTTCGTTTAAGGTGTTGTTTCACCATTAAATTACTTTTTTAAAATTTACCTTGGTCGTCTAAATTAAAATGTTTTAATAGTAGTATACCTACCTACATACAACATAGTTTATTGATAAAAAGCATTACACCTAATACCCACATTATAATGTATGTGCATCAAAAAATTTAATTGTTGAGCAAATTTTTAATTTGTATAATTTATTTAGATATTTAGGTATTATTCATTTTTATAACTCCGATATTGTAACTACATGAGCAAAGTTTTTTTTTTGAAAATTAAGACACATGATAGACATTTTAAAAAGCAATGTATGAGTATGTACGTGATCTATGATGAAAACATATTAAAGTTAAAATAAAAAAAAAATTCTTTTCAGAAAAATTAGGAAAAGCCATCAATTTATCATATGAAAATAATTTGAAATTAATTGCACTAACACAGCAAGCATTACATGGCCCATTTAATACAAATTCATGCCCTGAATTAGGTGTTTTAGACATAGTGGGAAGAGATCGACGAATGGCTTGGCAAAATTTGGGTTTGATAATATGGAACAAAAACAAATTTGTCTTATTTAATATATTAATTAATTTTAGGTTCAATGTCAAATGGGGAAGCAATGGAATCCTTTATAGAGACTCTTGATAAGCTGTCTCCATTATTTAAACCTTATTTGGAGGCAATAAAAAAAGATATGGGTAATTTTTTCTAATTAAAATCAATATAATACTTATGATGTTTATTTCCTAAAATATCAATCTGAAAATTCTATTTACCAGTAATTGAAAATGATTTATAAATTTTTGCTTATAAAACATCCCACGAAATTTCTTATCCTACCTAAAAGCAATAACCGACTAATATAACTCTATAGTCTCTATAAGTATAACATACTAACAAGGAATATTTGTTGTCCCAAAAAAATGTAAATTGGCTCTTTTTTGATAGTCATTGTGTCTGTACTCAAAATAAATTTTTTCTTTTTTCGTTTTGGTTAAAACGAAGTGATGTTGCGACTTTAAAAGAAATGTAAAAAAAAATAAATTAATATCAAAATAAAAACACAAAAATGTTTATGTTTTCGTATGGAGCTGTTTTTTATGTTTTATTGAATTTTAGAATCATTTTGCTTGAAATTAAAATATTTCAAATCTTTGTTGAGGACTTCTGTTTGTAATATACATATGACAAAGATTTCACTGTTGTAGTATTATAATATTTTTTTTTTTTTTTTTTTTAGAAGAACGGTTAAAAAAAGAAGAGCAGCTCGCAAAAGAAGCAAGAGAAAATGAGAAAAAAATTCTGAATGAACATAATGAAAAAGAAGAACTACGCTATAAAGAGGAATTACAAAGAAGACAGCTTCAAGATGTTTTGAACCAACAAACATTCCAACAGTTTAAAGTATATTTAGAAATCTTTATTTTACGTAAACTACCGACAGTTTTACTCACGAATTAAATATATGTTACTCTATTTTATCTTAGCAGAATGTATTTGGTATTTAACATTTTCTTCTAATTTTAAAATTTTGTGCTTAAATTTTTCTCAGGAATATGCTGAAAAACAGTTTCCTACAGATTTTGATCAGCAGGGTGTTTTAATTCGCCAGTTACAGAATGAACATTTCCATCAATACATGGCGCAATTACATTCAAGTCAGAGCAGTGAAAACCCATTAGAAATTAGATTAGACCAACAAGAAATTTTATCAGAAAAGGATAATGATGGAGATGATTCAGATTTTTTAGTTATAAGTCCTGCTAAAATGTGGACTCGACCAGATATTGCGGTATTTTAAAATTAAATAAAATTAAAAAGAAACAATTTATGACGATGAACCAGAAATAATTTCTTTGAACTATTTTTGTTTTTATAATGGTGGATTTCTAATTTTTACAATACATGTACCTAGAGGGTCTTACCACCACCAGCAAAAATATATCCCTTATAAAATTAGTTACGATCCAGTTTGTTTATTATACTTAGAAACCTCATCCTTTTTGTGAATTTAAGAAGATGTTGATGAGATGATACGTGGTTATTGTTGCAAAGAATAAACATCCTGTCTTTTGAGTGTGCTTTTTTCTGATTTCTTGTTTTTAGATTCACGGAATATGGCTTTAGCCTTTAGTATATACTCACTGGAAGAAATGCTAGAATTTCGTTTGATTCTTATTATTTGTCACACCTTTTAGTTGACTGGCGAAGCAGATAATAAGAACACTAAGATTCGGATCATGAAATAATAAATACTTAATTATCGTATTATTTTTCTAAAGTTTAAATTTATTATGTTAAATTTGCTTTTTTAATTAAGGTGTTCAAAAAAGAAGTTTCAAATGGAACTGGAGATGGTGTTATAAATATTGGACATGGCGAGGTACTTTTATATTATAACACTTGTTGAAAGTTTGTTAGCATCAACTTTAAAAATAAAAGAGAAAATTAACTAATTAAATAATGAAATTCTTTAAATGATATTTTTTTTTAGGTAGTTACTGTTCGTGTTCCAGTTCATGAAGGTGGCAGTTGTATATTTTGGGAGTTCGCTACTGACAATTATGACATAGGTAAAGGTTTTTATTTTATTTTATTTATTTTATAATGAAAATGAGTAATAATTTTTCTGCGTCATGTTTGTACCGAAATAATCTTGAATAAAATCCTTCAAAAATTAAAGCCTATTACGGGTTTTAATATTCATACTATTTGTAAATTTTTGAATAATTAAATTTTTTTTCTTTCATCTAAGATTGGTGATCATTCATCAACCCTTAAAAAACGGAAGTCCTTGTTTTAAAATTACCATTTATTAATTTAAGCATTTTAATTACCTACATAAAATTTAATTGTAAAAATAAAAAGCTAATGAGCCTTCTTCACAGGATTTGGTTTGTATTTCGAGTGGAGCAAGCCAGTTTCAAATGAAGTAACAGTTCATATAAGTGAAAGCGACGACGAAGATGAAAGTTTGTTAGATGAAAACGATGAGGAATATGTGAATGATGAAGGTGACTTAGAATCTGGACCATCGCAAACACATCGTGGTATCATTCAACCCAATCGACCTCCTGTTTCTATTCTAGTCCCAGTATATAGACGAGAATGTCAAAATGAAGTATATGTGGGCTCACATCCATATCCAGGAGAGGGAGGTGAAAAACAATAATAAAAAAATATTAGTTTCATTCATCTAATACATATTTTAATTTCAGTTTATTTATTGAAATTCGATAATTCTTTTAGTATTTGGCGCTCAAAAACATTGTATTACAGAGTTTATTATGAACGGTAAGTGAAAAAATAAAAATTGAATTGTTTGCTTAACAATGTCAAGTAGAAATAACTGCAGAAGCAATAGGTTTTTATATTTAATTTAAATAGAAGAAAATTGTTATTATCTTTAGAAACTATAAGGAATTTTATTACTTTACAACTAGACGAGGTACGATTATTACATTTTAACACTTCATTTTAATTCTAATTATTGTCCATTTATTTTCATAAACCTGTTATGTACGGATTTCACCAGAAGAAATTAATAATGCTAAAATATTTTTGTAAACATTTATAATATCAAGTTCGCTGTCCACAAAGCGTCTAACTTATTAAGCTTAAAAACAAAATCAAAACAGACAAATATTATGTAAATTATATTATACTATGATTAAAAAAAATATTATGTAGCTAACTTGTTATGACTAAGTTGAAAAATATAAAATGTTTTTGGATCAATGTGAATAAGAGCTACTTTAAATATTTAACATTAAATCACTGTTGTATATGAATAATAAGATTATTTAAAACAAAATTCTCAAAACACGTATTTTATTTATTAATTTTCGCGTTTTTAAAAGTGTTGTTATACTACATTACTATTATTGTAATATGGGTGCTCGTTATTGTAATGGATGTATATACAACATTAGGACTAAATCCTTTTTTGAAACCTCATGTTCTCGTGTGTTCAATTTATTAATTTTCAAAAAACTATCCGTTCTACACTAAAGGACAAAGATGTGTCTAAAATGACAGACTGGATGCTAAAATCGATTTAAAAGAAAATTGGTATAAGGATAGATTGTAGTATCATGAACAAATCTAAAGATCGAAAGTATTCAAAATCTTTCATACTTCATTAATGAAGTTTTTTAGTCTGTTCTTATAAATTATACACATGAAATAAAATATTATACTATTTTTGTTTTATAATTTTATTAGAAATTCTTTAAAAATATTACATTTTTTATAATATTTATTTTTTTATAATATTAGTATGTATTTGTATTTGTTAAGGATTTATTATTTTTTAGATTTCAGGAAAGCTTCACCATGAATACAAAAAAAAAAAATATAAAACTTGTTTTTGATAGATTGACTTTTTAATAAAAAAAAAAAAAAAAAAACAAATTGTTATGTTATGTCCTCCTTATTCATATAAATACTCTTAACTCAGTAGAAGTAACTGGAGTTAAAAAACAACAGTATTTTTAAATGTAAAATATTTGACATTTTTAGACATTTGAAAATTAAATGGAACATCTTACACAATTGATGAGCTTCCCAAAACTTTTTATTTTGTAAAAACTAGCTCTTAAAACATAAAAATTAAAATTTTAATTGATAATAAAGTACATAAATATGAAATAACTTTTTTTTTATTATATTTCTTAAATAATTCTTAATTTTGTGTTCAAAATTTTATTTAAAATTGTTATTAAAAAGAAAAATTTACAAATTATGAATGTTCGTAATAAATAATTAAAACTGAAACAAATTGTAGTCAGATAAGAACATTAAAAGTTTAATTTCTATTTTGTAAACAAAGCTAACAAAATCAAGTTTAATTTGAATATTATGTTATACGAAAATGTTAATATTACCCAAAACACAGTTAAGTGATTTGATAACGTGTGTTGTTACGAACAAACACAAATTTAAAATAATAGTTTTCTTTTCTAGCTCCCAGATCTTTGAAAAATACTATAGATATCTAATTAACTTAAGAAACTAAAATTTATTTCTTTTCATTTATCCATAATATACATATGTATGAATACAATAAATTTTCTGCTATCCCGCTTTTGACTTTATTCCCATTTAACGCTTGCTTGAAAATGAAGTTTATTTTATTTTTTTTTATTTAAGTCATAGGAAGGGACTAACAAATATAGAAAAACCTATCATATGAATTCATTTTTTTATTTTTAATGAAATATTTCTGTTATTTTTCTTGGTCTACTTTCCAAAAAAATACAGAAGCCAAATGTTTATCATTATTATGTTATGTAGATTCTTATCTCTGGAAAATAGTCAGAAATGTGAAATCAATATTTATTAATTCGAAAGATGAATAAGTGCTTAATTTTATATTTTTTATTTCAATAGTGATTTGATAAATAACAATATTTATGATATTCTCATAAAGCCTTCAATTACAAATAGTTTTTTGAAGAAAGAAAGTCATTAAGATGAAGCAAAATTAAAAAAAACACGTCAACTACTTTTTTGCAGATTTTAAATTTAAGATTTGTAAGGTGTATGTTTTGTTTATACACTTACAAGAAATTAAAAACATGATTTATTATAGTTATTCTAGAAAATATACATGCTATTACATAAAAAAATTTTCCTCTGTGTTTTGAATAAACAAAAAATTTGAAATACAATTTATATTTGGATTTAATTATTTTATTGAAAATTTATAATAAAAAAACTAGAAACAACATTGTTTGTAACTTCCTTGGTTATCTTAAAAATAGAAATCAACATGAAATTTATAGAATTCTTATTATATATGAAATATCTAGATTTTTTTAGTTATCAGATAAAAATTCCAAGTTCTCATATTTTTTTATTAAAAAAAATCCTACATAAATTAAACAAAAAGATAATGAATTAATTAATTGCAGGAAATACTACATTTATTCAATTTTTTAATGTTTAAAACAAAAATTAAATTTATTCATAAACAACTTTATTTTTGGATATAATTGGAACCCTTAAATGAAAGAACTTTCATGAGTTAATTTACTAAAGTTGTTGAAAAAGAATTGAGAAATTTGTTTTTCTTTTTTAATTTGGATCGGAAATATGTCGAATGATAAAATTAATAAATTTTTTGGACGGTTTCTTTTCAATTTTTGCTCCATAAAAACGTTTTGAAATGATTTTAAATTTTTTTGGAACTTACATTACAATTTACAATATAAAGCTTTTAAAATTCTTCAATTATATCGAATGATAGCTTTGATTATGATGAAAAAAGGAAGATCAACACTTCTACAATGTGTGCATCTTGTAATGTTCATATTTTACTCGAAATTTATTTTTTTTCTTAAATAAAATTAAAAAAAAAAATTAATATTATTAAAACAATGGAATATCAATAAATTTAGAAAATTTATTATTTTTGTTGAATTAATATTTTGTTTTTATAAAATAACAAATTTTTTATAATTGTTCTATTTTCTCTCTTTTGTTAGTGCAAATTTTACTTCTTACGTATATTATAAAAAAATGTCTGCTTTAAAGGTTTGTGATTTTACGCTTTCAAGTGTTCGATACTTATTATTTGTTCAATTTTAGGAAGATACAATAATATTTTTTTTTTTGTAAATGTATGTTTGAGTGTAAATAATTCTTGTTTCAACCGCATTGTGAATAAAATTTATAAGAATTTACACTTTCTCTTCTTTGATGGCTCTGGTGGCTCTAATGCCGCTAAAATTGCTTCATCAAAGACATTCTTCAATCCTTTCTGAAAATTAAAAAAAAAATATATATATTTGAAATAATCCATTACTTAAGATTTTAGATTTCGGAATTTATGTTTCCAGATTATTGCATAAATTAAATCAAGATCAAAGATTATATTGATGTTTATTATTAGTTTAATATTTGACGTTTATAAATTTCGATTTTGAAAGTCTGATGCACGAAATAATATCCTTGTTCATTAACTCCAGTTATATAAAAATATTAAATGTATCTATTCAATCATAATCAAATCTAGTACATAATAAATACTAGATTTATTCACTTATTCCGAAATTAAAAAAGGATGGGGCAGAGTTTCTAAAGAATCACATTCAATTGTGATTAGGTTTGCTATTAAAAATTAAGATAATATTGAAAAAAAAAATCGCATATTCAATTTGAAAAGTTACCTGTGTTAGAGCCGAACATTCAACATATTTCACTGCTTTCAATTCTTTAGCTAGTTTTTCACCTTGCTCAACAGTTATCGGTTTTTGTTTATTTTTTGCCAATTTTTCCAGAGTGCTGCTTTCGTCACGTAAATCGACTTGCGTTCCAACCAATAAAAATGGTGTTTTTTGGCAGTGATGCGTTATTTCTGGAACCCACTAAAAATTTTTTTTTTAATATTTTGTATTGAACCTTAATATTTATACAATTTTAATTTATTATATTATTAACCAGAAACATTTTTTTTATGTTCGTAGTATTTTCAATTAATTTCTGTTATTTTATTTTTAATAAATAGGTATAGTAAATATATTTTCTATAATATTTAAAAAAAAATTCCAGTTCTTGGTGTTCCTAGATTTTTGAAGAAAATCAGAATATCCAAATTAACATTAAAATTGAATAACTTTATTATCCAATTTAAATAAGAGCCAATCTAACCATTATCTTGTAAGAAACCTGAATGAAGGGTTATTATGAATATATAATAATTTGAGCCAATTCTATCCCACTTACTAAAATTGCAAAGTACAATTTTCGTTAGATTTCAATTTTTGATTGCAATTCACAATAACCCGTTCTGATAAATTCATTAATAATTAATTTGCAAAACTGAAATAAAAAAAATTTACCTTTTCCTTGACATTTTCAAATGAACTGGGGCTAACAACTGAAAAACACACCAAAAAAACATCAGTTTGTGGATAAGACAAGGGTCTCAATCGATCATAATCCTCTTGTCCTAAAATGAAAAAAGAAATAGATTGTTTTTTTTTTCATTTAGAATTCTAAGTTAAAAAGAAAAATAATAGAAAGAACGTACCTGCAGTGTCAAAAAGTCCTAATGTATACGGTTCTCCACCAATCATTACCGTTACAGCATAATTGTCAAATACAGTCGGTACATATTCAGAAGGAAATTTATTTGTTGTATACGATATTAATAAACATGTCTTACCAACAGCGCCATCACCAACTACAACACACTTTATGGTCTGCATTTTTTTCTTTTCTTTTTTTTACTAAATCTATAAACAAAAAATAGGAATTTTATTGACCAGATAAAAGAAATTCAATAAATAAAAAATTTCTGATTTAATATTGTTTATTCTACTTTATTTATCTTTTATAATTCAAATCAAGTATTTTTCTTTAATCTAATTCCTTTTTTCTAAGGTAATTTTTTTTAACTTTTAATTACTTAGAACTTTTAATTACTTCAGATTTGAACTAAGACAGAGTATTCTTTGAAGTTATTGGTAGAGAATTATACAGCCTAGTACCCATATATGGCATTGTTTGCCTAGTTATTTCAATCCTAATTCCCTAAAATTTACTGCGATGTTGAACAAATGCTACCGTTAAATGAATTACTTTCGAAAACAATTATGTTGTTGCCAACACAATTTATCTATATTTTTTAAAAACAAATATTATTGAAACATATGTAAAGCTTTGGATTGCTAAAATATTTTCAGATTTTTATTTGTACCGGAAATTGTCGGTGTACCTGGATGTACTTGAATGTTCCACAAACCTATCATAAAATGTTTTTATAGTACGAAACAAATAAAAAGCTTTAATTAAAAATTATATTATGAAATAATTTAGATATACATATTATGTTTTATATTATTTTATGCAAAAAAAATTTCAGTTTTCGTAAAAAGGTCTGGTTGAATAAGTCAACAAAATAAGTATTTCAAAAACTTCCAAAAAATAAAAAAAAATTTTAAAAGCTAATTTTCAGTTACGTTTTCCTTCGATCTCTTATTAAAATTTTAAATTAGAGGGTGTTTTCTACTAAAAAAAAATGCTAAAATTGTAGAATAAAATAAAATCGTATGCTATAATATTTTTAATCCTTATAATAGGCGTCTATATACGAATTTCTTTCACCTCGAATAATAATTTCTAACTATTGCAACAAGATATTCAGTTAAACATTACTTGCAAATCTTAAAAATTGAAGAAACTACAAATACCTACAGAATTATTGTTAAAATCGAATACATGCAATGTACAATTGATAATCTAATTTCATATTTATCGAAATTTTTATCTTTGTTTTTATCTTTATAGCATTAAGTGCTTAATAGACGAGTTGAATGTCTAACAACTTAAAATGTGTTCATGCATATCGTCTGCTGAGTTTCATTAATATTGGTTCAGATATTTACTTGCAATTTATTGTTATTTATGTCTAGTACTTGTTTAATTTCCATGAAATTTGATAAAACACTACCTATCTACGATGAAATCAATGAAAAGAGCTCAAAATGGTTGGTTAGTACGTATAACTAATCCTACGTTCCCAAATCTAAAAAATTTAAATATAATAATCGACAAACTAAAACTTACATACCTATTCAGATAGGTACCTACACTCTTTATTCAAAACGTGTAAGTTCGTAGTACGTGTAGTTGTTTAACTAAATGTTACTAAGCTGTCGTCTGTCTAGACAAATGAGACACAGACACATGACTTGTACAACAAAGTAATTTTTGTTGTATCTACAAAGAAATAGTTATAATAATAAACATAATATATAAAAATATAAATGATAAATAAACAAGAATAAAAAAAATAAAATAAAAATAAAATTTATATATTTTTTTTAATAAAAACAAATTAAAAAAAAATAAATAATATATAAGAAAAAGATAGGAGCAGCCATTTTCATTTAAAAGAATCCACCCTAAAACAGTGATAATAAAATTTTTTTTTTCCCCCCAGTTGTTTTAGTCGACAAAAGAAAAACCAATTTAAAGTTATTTATTGTTTTCAATATTTTCATTTTAAAGAAAATTATTTTTCAATATTAAATTAATTTAAATAATTTTTATTTTTTTTTTTTAATTTTTGTTACTGACTAGAGTGAAAATAATTGAGAATTTTGAGACATCCAGCATTCCAGCCAGGCATTCAATAGAAAAAAAATTATTTTTTTTTATAAAATGAAAACGACGTCGCCGACCCCAAAAGCCAAAAATGCAAATGATTCATGTTTTTGTTTTCTCTAAGAATTTTTTCTATTGCAATTTTATTGAAATTTTTTTTTTTTATATATATTTCTTCGTTAATAATTTTTAACTTACTAAAATTACCAATCAATTAATTTAAAATATTTTTATTTTCAGAAACTAAATAAAAAATAAACGAAAAAAAGAAACACCCAAAAATTTTTGATCACTTTTTTTTTTGAAAAAAATTTGAATGATTTTATGGGATTTTATCAGTGTGTGTGAATGTAAATGTCAAAATTAAAGTTTGCTTTTCGAATCCACATTAATTAATTATCATCGTTCTTTTATATATCCTACAACTGATATCACCACAGCCTACTTGATTTTCAAAAAAAAATTACTTTTATTCGTTAAGGCCGGTATTCAACTGAAGATAAATTACAAGATAAATTTTATCTTGAAAAGGAACATTATTGAGTGAGATAAAAATTTACACATGACTTTCTGACTTACGTACTTGACACTTGACATTATTTTCGTTTTAATCTTCAACTCCATCTTCCAAAAAATCCGCCTAAAAAAATATATTTTGATAAAAACTATCTAAACAATTTTATTTTTAATTTACTTACCTCCCAACTTTCATCCATTTTATTTAATTAATTTTTTATTGGCAAATATTATAGAAATTATTTTAGTTTTCTGATTTTTGATGAAAAACAAACTTTAAACAACAAACAACAAACGTCAAATTCTTTTTACACGACCTAATGTCAAAATTTATCTTGAAAAAAATGTTCAAAACATTCTTTGCAAGATAAATTTTTGAAATAAAATTTATTTGAGTGAAAATATTTTCATACAATTTTTACTCAGATAAATTTCCTTTTATCTTCAGTTGGGTACCGATAAATTAAATTCACTCAACTAAAATTTATCTCAGATAAAATTTTATATGAAAAAGTTGATTTTATCTCCAGTTGAATACCAGCCTTTAGAAAAAAGAAAAATATTATATTCCAAAGTTTATAGCTTGTTCACATTTAGCTAATTTAACATGTTCGGACAACGAACATGTTCCGTTGGTGTTTTTTATGGTGTTTTTTCATAGTAAAAAATGAAAACAGAAACACGTTCTTCAACATGTTTCTACAAAAACATGTTAATTTTCAGGGATGAATGAGTAATTTTTGAATAATATTTTGTTAGGCAATATTCAGTATGCATTAATTTTTACTTGGTATGCCATTTTTGACTTTAAAATTTTATAAAGGTGGAGATACACTCATGATAAAAGACGCGCGAGTTCTTAACTTTGACACAACTTCATATATTTTAACTTTTTTGGGCGCGTCAGTTCCTTTGAGCTTATCTCCGGTATTATTTGAAATTTTTTATCTGATAGCTTGTTTACAATTAGCTAATTTAACATGTTCGGACAACGAACATGTTCCGTTGGTGTTTTTGATGTTGTTTTTTCATAGTAAAAAAATTAAAACAGAAACACGTTCTTCAACATGTTTCTACAAAAACATGTTAATTTTCAGGGATGAATGAGTAATTTTTGAATAATATTTTGTTAGGCAATATTCAGTATGCATTAATTTTTACTTGGTATGCCATTTTTGACTTTAAAATTTTATAAAGGTGGAGATACACTCATGATAAATGACGCGCGAGTTCTTAACCTTGACACAACTTCATATATTTTAACTTTTTTGGGCGCGTCAGTTCCTTTGAGCTTATCTCCGGTATTATTTGAAATTTTTTATCTGACAGAGCTAAACATGTTAACATACGAAAAACATCTTCTGAACGGTCGATTTTCCAAAGATGTTTAACTCCTTTCGAACATGTTAAATTAGCGAAGTGTGAACAAGGCATGACAGAGCTAAACATGTTAACATACGAAAAACATCGTCTGAACGGTCGATTTCCCAAAGATGTTTAACTCCTTTCGAACATGTTAAATTAGCGAAGTGTGAACAAGGCATAACTCCGGTATTATTTGAATTTGTTTATCTGATGCCTTGGACAAACTCACACGATTAACATGTTCTTGATCAAGAACATGTTAATTTTATGTTTTTGAAGTAGTTTTCCCATAGTAATAAAAACAGAAACAAGAACATGTTCTTGCGAAAACATGTTGTTATTAAGGGATGGGTTGAGTAATTTTTACAAATATTTCGTGAGGCAATATGTAGAAAACGTTAATGTTCATTTTTGACGTTGACTTTGAAAATTTTATGTCATATTTATTTGTAAACAAATGAAAAAAAAGTTTGTTATTGTTTTTTATTTTGAATTTGAATTGAATTTGTAGGTATATTGTGTTGTTTACTTTTGTTTTTAAACTTGAAAAAAAAAACAGATGTTTATCTGTTTTGTGAAACACATTAAGGTAGTCTGTTCGGTCGATTTTAATAACATGTTTTTGTGCTCAAGAACATGTTTTTCGAGTTCAGTTTGTCAAAGGCATGATGACAGAGCTAAACATGTTAACATATGAAAAACATCGTTTGAACGGTCGATTTTCCAAAGGTGTTTAACTCCTTTCGAACATGTTAAATTAGCGAAGTGTGAACAAGGCATTATACAATATAAAATTCAAACATGTTTTAAATGAGTTTAATCCTCAATTGAAATCGTATTCACACCATAAAATAAATTAAACTAGTTTAATTTTGTGTTTTTTTAATTTTTTTATTATCACCCAAGCACGATGTATATAGGAATAGTTTAGTTGCTTGAATGTACACATAAATTTTTTGCATTAAAACATCAACTAAATAGGATTAATTGCTAACACTCAATTAAACCTCTACCTGTAAAACCTATTAAGAGATTCAAAAATAAAAAATAGTTCGCAATTTTTAATTTTTTCGATTGCTTATTAATTGTTAATTGCCTAGTTAGTTTCAGTTTCTTAACGAAATGCCATCGAAAAACTAAGCAACATTGAGAACAATTAAAATTATACAAGATATGCTTTTTTTTTTTGGAAAATTTAATAATACGAAAACCTTATTTAAACCGAACTCTGCAATACTTATAAGATCCCCGATTTCTCTGATTTGAAAACTTAAAATATATATTTTTTTTTTAAACTTGTTTAAATTATCAATTTTAGATTTGTTAACATAAAATAATAAAAGAAAAGCCTTCACAAACTTTAAGGTAGGTATATAACAACAAAATACAAAGTATATTCAATTTTGGTTTTTATTAAAAGATGAATCATATAAAAATACATATTATTTTAAAATAACATTTAAATATTAATTGTTAAATAATATACATACATATATATAAAAGGTTTAATTCTATCAATAGTTTTTCTATTAAAACTAAAATTTTATTCACTTTTAAAATACAAATTTTGCCGCTTGATATGTTTTTAATAAGTAGGTAATTAAAGTTATTTAACATTTTTTAATATTTACACATTAAATACATTACAACAACCTGCTTATGTTATTTATTGCGTGGTTTTTTAAATATTTCGATTTATTTAAAAAGATGTAAACAATTGTATCTGCATACAAGTGTAATATTTAAATTTTTTATCTTCATTCAGAATTAATTTATTTTCAGAAATTAAATGATTTTGCAGTTTCGGTAATATGGAAGGATAACTGAAGCGACATAATATAAAGTTATTTTTGTATATCTTCGTGGAGCTACGAATATCATTTACAATCCCTTAAGATATGTAATGTGGTACCTACATATATCTTACGACACCACCCCAACTTTTTTCACAAAATATCGATTGAGGGATCCGAAAGTTTTCGAGAATTTCGAAATTTTGCTAAAAATAAATACCCATTACATTTTTTCAATTTCAAGTGACTTAATATATTTTTTGTGTATCTTAAAGAAAATTTGATACTTTAAAAGTAAGACATAATAAAACTTTATGGTATGTCGTTTTAGATTAAGTAGCCTTCACAACTGCTATAAACGCTCATTTCATCATTTATTCTACACATTTCAAGTAGGTATTTTTCACATAAATAGCTTATTTTGATTTTTTTAATGTTAAAAAATAATAGAAATGATATACATACTACATCTAAATAATGTAAGTAAATCTATTACAATTGTATAACAAATTGCATCGCAATGGCATGGATCCAATTACCCTTAGCCATAAAATAGAGTAATTATCTCTATAAAACAGAGTTCCTTGTACGAGTAAAACGTATCAAAAAAAAATAATTTAATAATCTCAAACATTTAGAAACCGAGAGTGAGTCTTTTTTGTTGAAATCACTTCACAAAAATTGTGTTAAAATTTTTCAGCTTTAAAATATATTAGCTTTTTATTTAAAAATAAAATTCAAGCACAAGCAATCACCAACTGTAATAAATTTCAGATGGACAAAACCATCTAACCATTCTTTTTTGTTGATAAGTTTTTAAATGCCAAAATGCATTGTTCTTAAACTTCATTCTTTTTGAATCAAGTTTTTTTTTTTCAACTTTTGAATTAAAATTTTCCAATGGTAACCAAACGCAATAAAATCACGGAGATCAAAATAAAATGATAATTCGATTATTAATAGTGATTATGAACAGAGAGAATAATGAAAATGGAAATGCTAAATAAAACAAACTCAAATGACGCTCAATTAAGAAACCAAAAATATGCTTGTAAGCCTTGTGAATTTTTGTGCCATTTGACATTTTGGAGAACAGGAATTAGGTTTTTCTCTTTTCTCGTCATTCGCGTTTTGTTTCAGCATTTTCATTTTTAATATTTTCTAATTGACATTATCTTTATTTATAATTGAATTATTCGTCATATTTTGATTTATGAGATTTCGTTGCACTTAAATTAATTTTAACTAACTTTCAAGTGTAGAAGAGTACAAGTCGTCTTGTTAAAATATTTAACACAAATAAAACTTGTCTTTCTTAATAAATAATGGGTGTAAACATTAGCCAATAATACGTAAATTCAATTACAATTACTAATCCTTCCTCTAAAAGTACAATTTTTTAGTTTTTTTTTGGTGCATTTAAAAATGAAGTACAAAATAACCTCTAATTCAATTCATTAGATTTTTTTTATCAGATGAAAACATTTTAGTGTATATTATTGTCCCTTCAGTTAGATTGGTGTATGGTAGAAGAATAAGCACAACAATACTCAATAATACAAAACTAGAATACATAGTAATGATTTTCATATTGACAATTTAGCCAAATATGAGTTAGAAATAGATTGGGATAACTAATACACAATCGAAAATTTTAAGTAAGCAAAATTTATACCTAACTATTACACAAATTAAGAAATTTGCCCTATTGACCTATGTTTTATGTCCAACCAGAATTATGCAGGAAAATGTCTGGTTGGTGGGCGGAAGTCCTGTGGCTGTGAATTGCAGTGTGTACTACCGAGATTGAAGAAGGTACGATGGTAGTCTATCAATTCAAAACAAATAGTGTGAGGAACTGATTTGTTTTTAGACGTCCTCGTTGGGTTAGCTAATTGACTTTCCAGCTCCAAACATGTGGGCAATGAATCAGTTGCCTATATGTGGTTGGGAGAGTGTTGGCAATTAATATATTTCGCAGGGATTTGTATTATGACCCCAAGCCTTAATCGCCTGTACGATCTCGTTGGTGTTCGAGGCCTAACACCACCCAGTCTCAGAATGGGTTAAGCATGAGACCTGTTTTGTCAGGGGTGGTTCAGGATTTAGTACAAGACCTACTCGACAAGGAGTAACGTTGTGCTAATCAATAAAAACACTCCCCTCTTAGAAGTAAGCATAAGCGGTTGTCAATGACTCAAGCATTATGTCTAACTCCCAGTTATTGGGTCTTCTTCGTAGTATTAAAAATCTTGTCTTACGAGTGAAAGTAAGCCAGCTCTCAATTCTTGTCAATTGGGCAAGTTCCAACCAGTTACCAAATACATTTACGCAACGAAAAATGTCTGGGACTTGAGCCGCTGGTTTATCGGTAACCACAGACGTATACTATAATGATGACAAAACAAATAAAAACAAAAAACCAAAGAACAAAACTTGTTGACGACCTGAATCAGTACCTGGATGACTCTACCAACCAACCTGCGACACGATATCCTACTCGGATGTCAAGTCGTAGGGGAAAGAAACGCAGCATAAGTGTTCCACGATCACCGCAAGCTGTGTGCCACAGTCCGCGAATGAGCTTTGCCCCTCTAGCATCGCGCGATCTGTTTACAAATTACTTAGTTACAGACCTTACTCCAGTCAGTGACTCGGTAACTGTAATTAATATATGGCCGGGCATACGTGACAACAATCCCTTTGAGTTGTCATGTGGCTCATATAGATACAGTATAAATGTGACAGCTCCACCCACCATTTTGACACGGATAACAGTGGTGGACAATGAGATGTCAATAATTTCTTACTTTGGACCTTTTACGAATCAAACTTTTAACGGACAATTCACGATTAAGACAACAGGTAGTTATTTTGCTAATCATGTAGGTGATGGCCAGGTTTATGTAAATGCTACTTTCAACAAAATAGGCCGGCAACAACATCTTGATTTGCAAAATCCAGTGTGGGCCACAGTTTTCCAAGGCCAACGACATAGCTCCACATCAATAAGTGATCAGTTAGTTGGTATTGAGTTAAACCCTGGCCCAACAAATCAGTTGAGTGACGTTATAGCACAAAGAGCAAAATCGAATGATGACTACTTGTCCGTTTATTATTGTTTAGGTGTACGCGGACATATGACCTACTTCGCATTGTTGGATAAAGACGTACAACGAAAGCTCAATCTAATTGATAGCGTGTTAAATGGTATGAGTGGAGACCACGTTGAATATCAAGAAATAAAACGTCAAGAAGAAAAGATAGCTAACGGGGATTTTAATCAACCGAAGCGAAAACCAACTAACAAGGAAACAAAAAATTCAAAGGCTGATGTTGACAAACAAGATCAAGGAAATAGCAAGCAGCAACAAGACTCAAAACCACGCTCAAAAATTATCGATTTTGACTCTCAACGACATGCTGTTGCACAACGTATAGCAGCAAAACTTAGAAATGATCCATCGGCTTGTGCAGGTTGGTTTTTGCACACAGGGTGTTACTCTCGAAAGCTCAGCAACCTGGTTGGTTTGGCACTATGGGGCTCAGGGTGGAGTGACCGTATGTTGTACACTCTGGCACAGTTCAATTGTTTTGCTGTAGATATAGCTATGTCTGAAGAGGAACGATTATCAACTACAATTGACACAATACCACATAAACTACAACATGAACAACTTCAGACACAATTTAAAGAACTTACCGGGCGCAACTATCTTGAAGCGTCCGCGCGACTACACAATAAAATGATGCATGCTTTAAACGGCAACATTTTCACACACGTAATGCATGACGTAGATGATAGCGCAGACATGCTTAAGGTAATGAAAACGCCAACAGCTAGTAATATACATCTGGCTGGTGACCTATATAACTTTCTGGCAGGAATACCACAAAATGTAAACGCATTCATTGAACGAGATCAAGTAATGGATGGCTATTATGCTGATACATTGGGAGTAAATAATGTTGCTACTCCTGATCGTTGGACGTATCCAAATATTTCACCACTTGCGTGGAATACAACCATGTTATACGCCACCAGTACACGACGCGACGGACAAATTATACATAGATGTATGACTGCACGAACACCACATAGATTTTATATTGGAGCTGTACTCTATGAGTTTTCAGGCGGTTTATTAACGGCTACGCCTACTGCAACACAGATGAACGAGGTGATTAGAACTGGTGGTTTCAACAAAACACGTGACGTGGACCAGACAATTGGGGGATTTATGGCCGAAGACTTGTATGTTTTAAATTCATACGTTGTTAACAAGGGCTTGAGTCTTGAGTCTTGTATACTAAAACTATTACTATTACACCATTTGATAGAAATTGCAAAATGTAAATTCCCGAAGTCATGGCTTACAGCTGGGTCAAGAATCATTGACGTGACAGAATGTGAAATTGAGGGTGTGTGGAATAGGCAGGCAGATTGGCGTCATCATGCCGGCGCTAGACCTTGGCTTCGAGATGGCGCACCATCCGATAACAGTTTACGATTACATCTGACACTGACTACAGTTCCACATGGGGACCAAAATCAGGCATTATTTTTCCCAAGTTTCTTAGGTCAAGGCGCAACTAATCCATCGAAAATGTTCGCTTTATTTTTAATATCAATAACTGAATGGCCAACTGGGTCATTGACAATTGTTGCACATGAAGAGACAGCGTGGAGTGCAGCAGACAGAGAGTGGGGAAGAGTAGTAGATGAACACACTCCCACTTGGATTCCACACGGAATACATAGCTTTGTACCAGGTATACGATCGGTCAATGTAATAATGCCTAAATATCCAGCAAGACGCACATTCAATACTCGTGTTGATGCTCAAGCAGGAGCACTATTTCCAATAACATCTGGTCCAGCACAATCTGGTCCTTTGCAACCGCATACTCCACTAATCTACAATTGGATTAATGGTGTCATCGCGGAATATAGTATCGTAGATTTTATCTGCTCATGGTTGCCTAGTATTACTAGGCCGGATATCGCCTCTTATTTTCAGCAAATGAGTACGCGATTATCAATTAACCATGTGATAGAGGCAATGTGGGATACATCTGTGTCACTGTCTTATCGATACAGACCTTTATATGTCGGACCTGAACTACACATACCTTATCCGAATGACCTACCTGTACCACCAGTTCCAGCAGCCGCAGTAGAAGCCGGAGCAGCAGGCGGGGTTGCAGCACAAGACGCAGGAGCGGGAGGTATAGTTGAGGGTGGCGACCCACCACAACAGGCAGCAGTTGCACAACCTAATATGGCTGAACCACCTCCACCATTACCAGATCCACCCGCGAGAGCAATGTACGACCTATGTTACACAGCAGCGGGATCACATCAATATATTATGAACATGTCAAGCTGTGAACCAATACCATTAACAAATGAGTCGACACGACTTCCGTATCAATGTCGACAAATTAAAGTGCATATATATTTGTACGAGTTTAACGTGACTGGGTGGAATAAATTAGTAACTGGACTAGCTGAACTAGCTGTTCAGATTCCCGACATGGTAGCTACACTACCAGAACAACTATATCATCCTAAAAGTAGCATTTTAGAAATGATAAGATGTATTCAGCTTGCGGCTAGTCACCAAGTTGTCTACCACACACTCGGACTTTCAGTTCATACTTGGGAAGGGGCACGTGCAGCAGAATTGTTCCGTGCAGCTGCTCGGGCAGCTCAAAATTTTGGAGTATCCACTCGGGTACGAAATCAATTCTTACCTTCTAAATGCTCAGGGATGCTCAATTCAACTTACACATTTTTGTACGGCCGATCTTTGATAATGATGCCAACAATGCCTGGTGACACAAATGGTGTGACCATAAATGGACGTTGGCACGAGAAAACAGGTTACATCGCTCCAGAGTCATATGAAAACGGGGGCGATCATCAGTTAGCTATACTACCTATAACAACGAGAAGAGTAAGCTGGTCACCAACAATTCTACCAGATGTATGGATACAAATATTTGCAACTAGTTTGCCATTATCGTTCCAAAGCTTTCCCCCACCAAACGGGAACACATCAACACAAGGATATGGTACAAGGGATAGCATGATAAGTTCAACTGTTCGCGTGCCTGAAGGCATCGTCTTTACACCATACATGGACGTAGCTCTTGACCGAAATATGTTGACAACTAATAATCTGCCTCTTGCCACCTGCAAAACGAGGTGGAATAATCGTTTATTTTTGACTTCTGATGACTGGACAAGTCACTACTTAGGTGGGGGACATTACGAATTAGGAATTAACGAATTACCAAGGACATTGTATCCGCGTCACTATCAAGCTGACGCACACCCAGACATTCTTTTAACATCATCAACTACACCTTTTCCCTTGATTGATAGTCAGGCAAATCGAGTAGTTCCGACACACACTCAAGCGCAGTGCCGTAACATTTATCAGGCTATGACTCGAAACGGGAGTCTTAATCGAGCAATATGGCAGATAGATGATATGCACCCACAGTCAAATCTTCCAATGAACGAAACAGAATACGACCCGTGGGCACAGTTTTTAGATCATGTGCCCAACGTTGCATTTGCGGAAAGTGCTATCCCACCAGCGATAGCGTCGCAATGCGTAAATGTGACAGTTGGGGCGCCACAGGTCTTGGAACCACAAGTTCCGCCAACGTTAGATGGAGTAGCGAACGTCCATTAATACCTGTAGTTGGTATTGTTAATTACATAAATTATTTCAACTCAAAGTCGGAGAATCCTTGGAGTATAGCTCCGAGTGACATATGTAAATTAAGATTGTTAAATAAAATAGATTTAAGTTACATAGAAAAATTAGAATTAGTTAGTTTAACACATGATATCTATCAGCCGCATGCTTTGTCGTGGAAGATTATTTATGAGCGATTCCCGATAAAGCAAGGTCATCGTGTGTTTAAGTTAGGGCATTTAGTTTTTAAGAAAGATAGCGATTTGCATGCTTTATTTAAAGTAGACAAAAACTGCTACAAGACGGCTTAGGTTAGGTACAATAGTCAATAGTGATGTAAATTATTTAAATAGTATGTTAGGTTTGCCTTATCAATTTGTTGTTAATTTATATATATGGTTAGAGATGGTAGGACTCGACTTCGCAAATCGGATTGCAGCTATAGGTTTATTTGATAACATGAAAGATTTTATAAGTATTGGAAATAATCTTTCGTCTTATGTTAAGACATTTGGGGGGTAGTCAGATATCAAACAATTCTTGGCCGAAATAACTGCATTATTTGGTTACATGAATGAGTCGGAGGGGTGGGAAGTGGATAATGAAGTTAGGAAGTTGGCTAGTGGAGGTACAGAGAGGTTGCCTGGATGGGACCCAATTTGGCTAGATAGTTTACAACGAACTATGACTTCGTGGCCAATTACACGTAAGATATCATTTGAGGAGTATGTCAAGCAAGGTCTATGGTTAACTGGAGGGTCATCATCAATAGGTAAAGTAGAATATTCTTACCATGGAGAGACTGGTCATTTTAAAGCTCGGAAAAACATGCTCGATACAATATACACACCAGATCAAATTTGGGAATTAGTCGATAAGTGGGACGGGAAAATACTTAATAGACCTATCGTAAAGAATGAGTTAGGCAAAATCAGATTAGCAATAGCTAATAACGTAGAGCATTACATAAATGAGGCATATCTACTATATATATATGGACACGATTATGTTAACTGGCCATCAATTACATTGGATGAAACTATACCAACTGAATTTACGAGAACATTCAAGACTATGGAATTATTGGGAACTGGTAAGGTGTGTTTACCATGGGATTTCGCAGCATTTGATCACCAGCCAACAACATCGGAAATTCAGACTATGTTGGCAGCAATGCGTGATCGAGGTCCACAAGACCCAGAAATATTAAGAATTTGGAACAAGGTAATATTATCATATTCACAAGCATATATCATAGATACCAAAGGCAAAGTGATACAAATTACAGGTGGGTTACAATCTGGAACACGTTCAACTAGTTTAGTTGGTAATGTGTGGAACAGAACAGTAACAAATTTAGCATTAGATGTAGCAAGTAAGATTTTAGGTTATAAGGTAGACGGCACAATTGGAATAAAAGGAGATGACACTTATTTTATTGTAAATACAGTAGTAGAGGCTTATGCAATACGCCTCGGATACGCTTTCATTAATGCACAAGGCAAAAACAGTAAATTCTCAATTCGCGACACGAGTTACGAATTTCTGCGTAATACGATATACAAGGATGGAGTCATCGGTTGGCCAAACAGGCAAATAGCGTCAACCACACAACGTAAACCGTGGAACGACAATCCATGGCGTTTAGACCAAGAAGTAGAAGTAATAGCTGACAATATAAGAGGATTAGAGCGTAGAGCAAAACGTAAATTAGACTTCCTACATTCTGCGAATCGTATACAATGGTGTAAATACATGAACCAGTCAGTGAAGTGGCTTGAGCTACCAAAGAGGTTAGGAGGTTATGGTGTATACGATTGGAAAGGTTATGTGCCTAATAAAAAATTAAAAATTATATTAGAAAAAGATTATCGTGTTGAAGCAAGCAATAATACTTCACCAAAATTTTGGAATTTCACAACAGACGAAAGTCATCGTTTCCACAGTAGTCGTCTGACTGACATGGTTTCAGTCGGAAACATTAAAGGCATAGGTGGAGATGTTTCACACCAAATGAAAAGTCAGTCTGAAGTGTAACGTTGGGTGCAACAGTTAGTTGTTCGAGTGATTATTTAATTTAATAGTGTTTATTATTCTTAATTGTTGTGTTTTAAGTTAAATTATTTGAAAGTATTAGTAGTCATATAAAAATAGTGTAACATATGGGAGTTAAGAATAACAAACGAACGTAAGAATCTCACAAAAAAAATGTTTTACTTTCCAACCGAGTGAAACTATAAAGACATATTCAATAAACTTTATGAAAATATAATATAAGAGTACATTCTATCGTAATTCATAATAACCTACGGTTCTCACACGAATGATTCCTTCTAAAAAAAACTTGAATACATTTTTTTTTATTTTTTAACAGTGTACCAAAAACATTCTTGCAAAATAGGTTAAGGTTATATGAGGTACTAAATAAGATCTAAAAAATTGTACTGATACTGATTTGTAATAACTATTTTCTTTGGAAAATTAACTAAGATGGAGTTGTCATTAAGGAGTGTGATTGAGTTTCTGTTGACTGTGGCATTACAATTGTACTCGTTTGAATTGTTCCATCTGGGGAACTGGTAGTTATTATTTGTGGTATTTGAATTTGAACTGGAACGCTAGTATTATCGCTTGTTGGAACGTATACAGTTGATAGAGATATAGCTGGTTGGGTATTTGTAACCAAATTTCCCGAATGATTTTCTATATTATTATTGTCATTTATATTAATATTAATAGCATTATTAGCACTAATTGTATTTAGAGTATTATCACTATTGGAATTTGGTTGCTGTATTTCGATCTTAAAATCTTGTTCTTGGTTATTTTGTATTTGTTGATGAGCCAGTGATGAATCATTAGCTTGTTGCAATAAAATATTTGAATTATTCATTTCTAATGTACTTGAGTTATTCAATGAGTTATCTAAACTTGAATTCGAATTGTTATTTTTATTACTATTATTATTATTATTATTATTAGCTTTAGTTTTCTTAGTTGCTTTTGAACCATCTCGAGAGTTCATTTCCTCTTCTTTAATACGCTCTTTGATTCGTTTAGCTATATGTGAATTGGTATGCTTCCGTAAGTGATCTTTTCTATAAAAGCCTTTTCCGCATTCTCCGCAAATCTAAAATAAAAAATATTAATGAAATTTATATTTTCTTAGATATTAAAATATTAATTTTTTAAATCTGTGTAGAAAAATTTCCATTTAAGCAATTTTGTTTAAAATTTATAAAACATAAAGTAGAATTGAATAAATTAAACATTTACAATGAAACATTTGTTTATTTATTATTATATTGTTTTTTTATTATTTTATTCAAAAAAAATTCTAGATAAAACTAACTTGTAAAACATAAAAAAATCTTTATATTGAAACTAATTATAATAATAAAAATTATTGATTTAAAAATTTTTAAATACGTACTTCATTTTTTTCACCACTATGTATTACAAAATGTAAATTTAAATGTTCTTTACGCTTAAAACCCTTCATACAAACACTACATATATAAGGCCGATCAGGATTATGTCCAGATTTATGACGTTCTAAATGTTCTTTTCTTTTTAAACCTGCTCCACATATATCGCAAATATATCTCCTTTCAATTTTATGCACCGACAAATGTTGTTCTAAATTTTCTTTTTCTGGGTAAGCCATTTGACATTCCGGACAACAGAATAGTACGGTACCATCAATAGCAGTTGCTATTAAAACTTGACCAGGTTTAGGTGGTTTTGGTTTCGGTAGCTTTGGTTTCTTAACTCGTCGTTTACGCTTTGTCTTAGTATTTCCATTTTCATTGTTCTCTAATGGATTGACATCATCACTATTTATTATTGAATTATCCATCATATTTTGTTCTATAGGATTTTGTTGCGTTATCATTGAATTATTGTCATCAAGAGTAAAATCTGGAGTTTCATACTAAAAAATTAATAATATAAGAGTATTTTGTTTAAAAAAAATTTGTTCAAAAAATTAAATAACATAACAATTTAAAGTAAAAAATCAATATTTTATTTAATAGGTTTTAAATAAAATTAAACATATTAATTGTAAAATACGTAATTCGTTTCAAAAATAACAAATTTCTCATGCAGTCAAAAAGAAATTTAAATACCTATTGTTCTTAAGAAATTTCTAATGTAACAAAACATAGTTATGTTAACAACAAAAGCAAGTCCCTTAACTGTTTAAAATTTATAGTTACCTTAATAGCATCAGGATTAAATTTTAAATAAGGCGTTAATGTCATTGGTATGTTTCCGACTTGGGAATGAGTCGTTATAAATTCCGATAAATCAGGTTGCGTACTTTGTGCTATGTTATTTACTGATTCCCAATCAGTTGGTTCTTCTTTCACAGTAATCTCATTTCTGAAATAATAAAATTGAAATAAAATTTTTAAACATAAATACAAAAACCACAAAAGTCATACAATATTTTAAATGATTTCAAAGAGATATTTTTAGAAAAAAAACTTAACTTAAAGTATAATTTGATATATATAAAATATCACTGAAGTCTTATTTTGAATGAATGAAATATAGAAAATTGGATAAAGGCTGCTTTTGTAAAGTGTTCACACTTACGTTTCGTGTTGTTTATCGTCATTTTTATGTTCAAATAATTGTTGTTGCTGTTGTTGTTGCTGCTGTTGTTGTTGTTGCTGTTGTTGTTGCTGTTGCTGTTGTTGTTGCTGTTGCTGTTGTTGTTGTTGTTGTTGTTGTTGTTGTTGCTGTTGTTGTTGTTGCTGTTGCTGTTGTTGTTGTTGTTGTTGTAGTATATTATTATTAACTATTTGTTGGGCAGCTTGTGCTTGAGCTAGCAATTGCAAATCTTGTGGCTGAATAGCTGCTACTACAGTCATACCTTCAGGAAATCCATGATTAGGTAGAAATTTTCCATCTTGTGGGCTGTATGCGACAGTGAGAACAGTTGTACCACCTGGTTGAAAGGTTTGAATTGGTATTTGCATTTGTCCCATTTGAAATTTTTGTTGTTGAGGTTGATTTATTGGAATAGGATTTGGGTTTATTACTTGGATATGAACTGTTTGTTGTGCATCGCCAATCTTTGCTCCCGGGACTGTTATTGGTAATGTTATTAAAGCTTGCGGTTGATGAAGGGCTGGATGAGATTGTTGTTGTTCACTCAGACTTTGCTGTTGAATTTGCCCAGATAATGAATTTATTCCAGTATTGCCTGTAGATTGCGAAAATGGCCCGTTGTCTACTGGTCTCACGTAATGTACGTTACCGTCGGTTCCAGAAACAAGTCCGACTACCTTTAAAAAGAATTAATTAAAAAACGTTCAATACGCATGTATATGTTATTTAACTATATTAAATATAATTATGTATACTAATTATAATTATATTATGATGAGACTTACTTGTCCATTTGCTGTTGTAATATTCTGAGAAAATTTTGAGGGTGAAAATTGGTTGATATTTGTAAATTGTGAAGAAAACTGAGCAAAATTCATTTTTTGATACTGTAAAGAAAAAAAAAATTGGTTAAATAAAGGCCAATATTAGGTTCAAAATTATTTATTATTATTACATATGAATCCAGACAAATGTTCAGAATAAATTTCTTTGGAATCTATCTAAATTCTAAAATCATTTTTTAAACACTAATTTCGAAGGAATTGGATTTCGAACATCGCCGCCATAAAATTCACCAAATTAGTAGAGAATTAATTATTGCATTCAAAAATTAAACACCGTTTTTTTATGATCAGAATGTTAACTGCCGTAATTCGTAATAATAAATAATTAGATAGGTACCTACGGACTCGTAGACGCATAATTACATATTTTATCACGGAAATTTACATAAAAACAGAAGTTTTATTTTTATTTCAGATACTTAAATTTAATAAAAAAAACTTCAATTAAGACTTTTCGTGCAGTTAACATTAATTTCTTCACTTTGCGGTATATCCCTGATATCATTTCAATTATAGCTTATTATATATACGGGTGGCGAGCTCTTAAAATAATTTTGAATAAAAAAATATTTATATATACATTCTTTTGATTTGATTTATGATCTGCAATCAATCATATGGAATAGTTTTTTATGCATACAAACATATAAACATAAAAATTATCTAATCCACCAGGTCATTCGTCATTGAAAAAAAAACCAAACGGAAATGCTTGGGTTAAAAAATACGATAAAGAAAAATTTAAATTTTTAAAAAGTTTAAAAAAGCTTATTTCATATTATATAATTATAAGTACATAGGTATTTAAAGTATTTGGAAAAAAACAGCATAAGATTTAATGCAAAGTTATAGCATTTTTATTTTGTTCAACGCCCGGCGGTGACAATACTTATACACTAAATAAATTTATGAAAAGCCGTTTTTGGTTTTCCCGGAAACTATTACTTAGAACAGAGTCCGGTTAAGTCATATCTGTATTAAGACAGAGGGAAATGAATGGAATTTTCGATATATTTAGATCCAGCATTAGTATATAGTAGGTGATGGCGATTGTAGAATCTCTGTTTTATTTTAATAATTAAAAAAAACTCTGTCAATTTTTGATAGTAAAGATAATACTTACATCAAGAATATTCTCGTTATCATCCATGTTTAAAGGATTTTTAAAATTTTAAATAACATAAAAAATTATGATGAAATGTTTTAGGAACTTTATTTCTTTTTCTTCACCCTTTAATTTCTAATTTTTGTTATATTTACGTAATTTATGTTCACCGGCAGTTCGTATTTATATTTATATGTAGTATTTTCATTATTGTTTTTAAAATAAATACTAATAGGTATTTTAAGTATTATATATTTTCAGTTTTTAAGTAACTACATTTCTATTTCTCTTTCTGATAAAATTTCTTTATTATATTGTTAACATTTATTATCTTTATCAGTATCTAAAATTCAAAAATTTTCAACAATGATCATCATAATATTATATTACATTAATGTATTACAGAATTATGTAAATATTATGGATATCATAATTTCATAATCAATTTAATTATTCAAATTTTGAATCCTTTCTATATATTATTATATTGTCCATGTATACACTGTGTGTACAAGTTAGTATTATATCAAAGGAAATATACACTATTGTGTTTACCAAGATCAAAATAATAAAATAAGAATAATTTTTGTTTTTATATCTATTCACATTTTCTGTACCTAGTAAATTTATAGAACGTACCAGGAAAAACGAAGATTTTTCATTTTGAAAAATTTATTAAATTTAAGTAATAGCTATAATAATTTTTTATGATTGATTTCAAATTAACAACTAATACTTAATTATGAATATAATACTAAAAACTATTTATAGCTTTATTTATAGTTTCAAATATAAAAAAAAAAAACCTTTTTTTATTTTTTTTTGAAAATAATAAAAATATGAATGTTTAATTTCTGAAATTTTTTGGGTTTTTTTAAAATAATTTTTTTAGTTTTTTATACTTTAACACCGTACCTAACCTTTTTGCCATATGTTCTATTTTAAGCTGTTGTCTAATGTGTGGGCAACAACTCCAATCTTGTTGAGGACAAGATAGATGACTATAAGTTGTTAGTAAATGGGCCCCTTTATAGCATAAACATTTTTAGGAGAGTAATTACTGGATCAATTGGATGAAGAATTCAAGAAGGATTTTTTTTTTCAAAGTGCTTAAGTTGATACCCATTAAAATCAGGGTTTTTGGCTCATAAATTTATAATATATCAGTAATCTAGAAAATCTATAAAAGAAAATTGAGATTTCTTAAATTAAAAATGAAATTGAATTAAATTTTTTTTTTTTGTAATTTTAGTGAAGAGCAAGAAAATTTTTTTTTCAAAATCTCACCGGATAGATAGATGGAATCCATTTGTTACCTAGTTAGGAAAATATTAGGTTTTAGGTATATATTTGTTTTATTTGTTTTGATAATTTTGGTAGCTATCTTTTTAATAAAATTCTAATTGAATTTATAAGTGTTTGCCATTTTAATATTAATTTATTATTTAAATAAATTAGGCAACACAAGTGCTGCCAAAAAATATTTTAATGTCGTAACCAATTGAGTTTTTTTTTTTTACAGTAAGTTTTTCCTAATTTTGCATTTTAAGTTCAAAAATGTAACTACATACATGAATACAGTTTTTTTTTTTTTATTTTATTTTATTTAAGTAAGTTATATACAAAAAAAAAACTTACCTATTTCAATAAATTTGTTAAAAAAGAATTAGGGTGGATACGCAAAATTTTAGACATTTAATATTAAATCTATTGTAAATGGAATTTAAGAAATATTCATACTGTCATGTACCTTTGACACTAAATTATACTAATTATAGTAGGTACAAGGTAGATACAAGTCTCATTAATTTATATTACTGTGAATTTAATTTAAAAAGATACATTATTTATAGTTGAAATAGAGACAAATACCGCGTACTACACACACGTCGACAACGCAACGTGTCAAATAGATAAAAATCGGACTATATATATGTTTCCTACGTACTCACTCGAATTTTTTATAACTAATAAACTGCTTAATAGAATTCAATTCTTTGAATACCAAAATATGGCAAATTTTGTTCACTTTTACCTCTACTACTAAAAGATGAGAATCTATCATTTCAAGTTTGAGAGTTACAGTGGCAATCAGTCAAGTTTTAATGGATTCCGATGACAAAATTAGGATGTTGGATGAATAAATATCGATAAGAACTAAAAACATATATTAGATTCCGATTGTTCTCAAAGATTCTGACTGCGGTCTGGATTTCGAAAAGTTTGATATATTTGCATAATGGTAAGTAGGTATACGACTAAATGTTATAGGAACATTTAATGATTAGAAGGAAAAAATGTGTTTAAACCTTGATGGTTGTTTCTTAAAAGTAAAGTGTCTTATATCGAAATTTTGAAAACGAACTGCATACTTTATTTATAAGGTACTAGTAGTCTATACACATTTTTTTGATAGAAATTTTGTCAATTTAAGAGCCCTCCACTTGAAATTCTGTTTTCTATTTCTGTTTTCTATTTTTGCAGTTTTTTTTGTTTTGTTTTACAGAAAATAAACGGCCGTGAAAAATGCGACAAAAATTGTACGAAAAACACCTCTACCAGAAAATCACAAAACTATATTTGAATTTGATTTCTGTGCAGAAACTGTAATTTATCAAAAAAATTAAAAAATTCTTAGAAATAAATGAAATTAATTAAAAATTGTTTAGGAAATTAAAGAAATTCAAAATTTCACGTCACCAGCCCTGGAGAGTGGTATTTTAGCTTTATTTCTGCGTTTGAGATTTTTTATTATCTTTTTCCTTTACTTCAGAATCCAAGCAAATGTGTTCAAGTTTTTTAAAGGCTCGTTTGGGCCAAAAAACTCAAAATATAAAAAATCCGCCTCACCTACCCTGGAGCCAGTTATATACTCTCTAACATATCAAAAAATCATTTCAGTCTAGATTGTAGTAATCCTACAATCAAAGCCAAACTAAGACCAATTTTTTGCAATTTTTCACAATGAGGGCTCTTAAGAGAGGAATATTTAAAAGGGATTTCCCAAAAAAAAAAAAAAAATAATTAAAATATGTATAATAATAACTTATTAATCCACCTTAAAAATGCATATTTTTATTTTTTAGGACTGAATATATATGTATGTAATTTTTTTTTAGCGGTTATTGTAGCGAAATGTTAAAAATTTATAACGGTGGTGTTATGTATCTACTCTTTTTTTTTTAATACATATAGGTATATTTTTTTTATTTCTTTACTTTAACTTTAAAAAAAAAAAAAAAAAAAACAACATTAGAGATATTGAGTAGTATTAAAATATTGTACGAATAAAAATAATAATAAAAAAAAAAATAATTAATGAAAATAATAAAACCGTGCATAACGACCTCATTCAATTTTTGTAAGTTTTTCTCGTAAGTTGTTTCTTTTATTTTTTTTTTTTTCATTTATTATTATTATTTTTTTATTTTTTAAATAAATTTACGAAATTTTTTTTTTTATGTAGTATTGAAAGTTTGACATGCTTGAGACAAATGCTGCATTAACATTATGAAAAAAAAAAAAAATAATTATAAAACTTACATAAATAATAATGTTGGATCTCTATTCTTATTCATTTCGTTTTAAATTTTTGATATTAAGTATGTATTTTTTTTTCAATTGTATGCACCTAGTAATACACTCAACTCAAAATGGGAAGCTCAAGAAATTTCCTATTTTAACATCGAATCACGAAAAATTTAATTATAAAATGTTTGAATTGGGAAGTATTTTTTTTGGCCTTATGTGTAGATTGAATTCGGAAGTCTCAAGTCAATCTAAAATCTAAGATAAAATTTTAAGTAGGTTTAAAATTATTTCAGCTAATTTGTTTGAAATTATTATTTTTTTTTTTAAATCTAATAAATAAAAATTGAAATTCTGCCTGTTTCTCTGTGCGTGTTTCTGTTTTCAATCATGCCTAAACCACTGGACTAATTTGGCTCAAATTTTTGATATTAAGTAGTCTAGAGACCAGGGTACTAGAAATTTGCATTCGAGGCCCCAACAAAATTAGCAACCGGACCGGTAAAATGTTGTATATCTAATTTGGATATAGGGAATTCAAAAAGCGAAATAAAAATAATATTCATACATTACAACTAAAAAAATAAAAAAAAAAAAGGAATAAAAGTAAAGGATAAAAGAATTCTGAAAATATTAACAATGGAGCCGTTTATTTTGAAAGTGGTTTAAGTCCATTTGTTCTTGTATTGAGATATTTAAGGTTTTGTGTTTGAATTGATTTAAAAATATACATTAATATTTCCATAAGCTAATTTTCAAGTGTCAAAATCAAAGCGGTTTTAATGATACTAGACTAAAATTGTTTATAAATAAAAAGAATATATACTATTGTGCTTATTGTTATCTTTAACTATTTTTTTTTGAAAAAATGGACTCAAACCACTTTCAAAATAAACGGCTCAATTTGGAAAAAATGGTAAAAAAAAAAGTATTATGCCTAGATTCTACGAGATAATTTCAAAATAAATTTTGATTCGTTTCACTTACTAAAGGTTAATTTCTATAAGTCCCTACTATAAATATACTTAGAGAACTTTTATTTTTACATAAAAATAAAATATAAATTAAAAAAAAAATTGTCACCAAAATGTAGGTACAGGCTTTATATACAAACAAGAATTCATTCATGACTTATTTTATATAATACCAGTTGATTTACTAAAAAAAAAAAAAAAAAAAACTTGTTGCGGCAATAAATTAAGTTATGAAAATAAAAAAATATACCTATATGTAAATAAAATCGTAACTTAAATCAAGTTTTTTTTTCTCTAAAATATGACAGCGTATACCAAAATAATAATAATAATACTAACAATATATAAAAATACATAAATATAAAAAAGTTCAATTTAATTCACCAGCACATTATGTAAATGTGGTTACGATCATCATATAGCGTGTTTTATAGTGTATTTTGTATATATACATAAAACTATAATAAATTTATTATAAAAAGAGTAACTAAAATAAGTGAAAGTTGTTCATATCTTAAAAGATGATAGATATTAGCAGCAGCAGTGGTTTTATGTTCGATATTTTTTTTTATTGGAAAAATTATAAGTATTTTTTTTTTTATATACATACATTTATATTATGATATGTATTTTAATATATATATATATTTTCTTTAAAATGTTGAATGTGTACATTTATAATAATTTACCTACTATAATAACAACAAAAAAAAATCTTTACTTTTATAATGATGACTAATATAATAAAAGTTATTTTCATTGCAAACGCATTATTGCTACCGTGTCGTCCGTCATGTAGGTATATTATTGCAATTTATTTTGCATTTATCTCTTTCTAATAATCTGATAATATTCAAGATTTGTTGTGAATTAAATTATATTAATTCGTTTTATTTCATTTGTAAGATTATTAGAAAATAAAAAATTGAGGAGTGGTAAGTATAGAAGTTTCACAAAATCATTTTTATAAAATATAATTTAAAGAAAAACAAAAATCAAAACAAGGGCAAGATCAAAAACTTGGAATATTTTTTTATTTATTTGAATTTATGATGATCGACATTGTTTCTTTTCCATATAAATTTTTTAAATTTTTTGGCAATGTTTATGTTAAGTATATATTTATTTGATCGAAATAAATTGCATATTTGTGAATTATTTTCAGGTCTTAAAGAAAGTTATTGAAATAATAATACATAGGGTTTTTTTTTTTTAAAATATGAAAATCGTAAAATAAAAATGAAGCATTTTCTCAATGTAAATTTATTATTGTGTAACTAAAGGCCGGTTTTCACGATCCAAGTACACTGTGTCCAAGTCGACTTGGACGTTCTTTTTGATCGTGTAAACAGGGTGTCAAAGTCAACTTGGACAAAGTAGACACATCAAAGTTTAGTTGGACACTGCTCTACTTACTTTGATCAAAGTAGTGTATTTGTAAAAAAAAAAAAATAAATAAAAAAAAAAATTTTAATTTGACAATTTTTTTAATCATAATTTTTTTTTATTCATCAAGGTAACTTCAAAGTAAAAAGTAGGTTCAAAGTAACTTGGTCCAAGTGACTTTGATCAAAGAAACTTGGACAAGTGTAATTGGATCGTGAAAACCGGCCTTAAAACTTTATATAAAAAACAAAGAGATAGTTATGCTATTATGCATAATATAAAAATAAAGTATCTTTTCTATACTGATTTTTGGAACATAATTTAAAATATTTTAATTGCAAGATTAAATAATAAAATTTGATGCTATCGTTATGAAAATTCTTTATACCAAGTTTCCACTGACTACTGAGTGACGTATCTATGTAAAACTAAGGGTTATAACAAATTTGAATTGCATAACTTTCATGTATAAATTTATACATATTATGGAACTGTAAGTTCGAATTGGGAGTCCACGAAAAATGATTTCAAATAATTTATAAGAAAAACACAGCAACGTTTATTTGACTTCATTGGAAATTTAAAAAAATTATTGATTTTTACAATGGAAGTAATAATTAGACGAAAAATTTGAGGTTTAATTTTATTTTTCTTTTAAGCTATTCGTAAATTCCACATGCAACTCAATTGGGTAATGTGAATTCTCTAAAAGTGGCATGTGCCACTCAAAATCGATTAAATAAGGTATAATTTTGATTTTTTTTAATAAATAAATGTTCTCATTAAGATTTATAACATAAATTCGTTTAAAAATAAATTCTTTTCTTGACAAAAACCATGTTTTTCTAAAATCAATAAATTAAAATCAATGTTACCTTAAGAATAAAATTAGATATCGAAGCAATAAATACATAAAATAATACGAAAAGTGTGATGTAAATATTCTTCTTAAACCAATCAAAGTAGTCGTTAAAATTTTACATCTGATTCAAAATAAATTATATTTAAAAAAAAACTAAAATTTTATATGATTAAACTCAAGGAATTAAGGGCTGACTAACTATAACTACATAGTTGTGCTTTGTGCATCAATAACATGAGAGATAATACTAAAAATCAATAAAAACAGACATACCGATTTTGAGAAATTTTTCCGACGCATTATAGCGTCATTCACTCATTATTAATAATTATGAACTAATCTTATCTTTCATACAAGACTTTAACAGAAGAAAAAAGAGAGATTCTGGATATCCGCATTTTAAGCTAGAATATAAATTTCTTAATAATCTTCAAAATTTAAGACTTACGAACTTTATAAACTACACCCAGAAAAAAAAATTGTTAAATTAAAAGATTTTATAGGTAAAATTAACAAAAAATCTTTATAGATTTTGCGCAAAAGGGTTTATAGTTAAATTAAAATTGCAAAAATTGTTAATTCAAAAGACATATTACATTGTTAAAATTAACACAAAATTGTTATATTTAAAATGTTAAGTTGTTATTATTGAGAAAAAAATATATTGTTACGGTGCCAAACTGTTAAATTAACTATTCGAAATAATTATTTTAAAATAGTTTTTTGTTTTTTTATTTTTTTGGTTTGTTTTTGTTTTTTTTCGCCTTTTTTTGTTTTTTTTTCGCCTTTTTTTTGTTTTTTTTTTGGTTTTTTTTTTGGTTTTTTTTTTGGTTTTTTTTTTTGGTTTTTTTTGGTTCTTTTTTTTTGTTTTTTTTTTTGTTTTTTTAAATTTTTTTTTTTTTTTTTTTTTAAATTTCTTGGTTTGTTTTTTTTTTTTGTTTTTTTTTTCGCTTTTTTCGTCTTTTTTTGTTTTTTTATTTTTTTTTTTATTGGTCACCCATCTAAGTACTATCACTACGAGACGTTGCTTAACCGCTGTGTTCAATGTGATGTAGAGTCTTCCACTGAGCTATGTCAGTAATATACAACAATGTATTAAATAGAAAATATAAATTCGGTAATATAAACATAATAAATATTTATCTTGTTAAATTAAAGAACTCCGCTCTTAACTTGTCTCGTTAAGAGCGGAGTTCTTTAATTTAACAAGATAAATATTTATTTTAAAAGTGTAGCTTTTTAAATCAACCAAAACTTTTTTTTAACAATGCCGTATTTACTTTGACAATTTTTATTGTTATATGTACCATTTTTAAATAACAACAAAAACATTATTTCAAAAGCTTTTATTGTCATATCAACAATTGAATGTGTAATTGTTATAATAACAGAAGAGTTTTTAATTTAAAAGAGAGAATAGTAAAATTTTATTTCTTTCGAAAGAAACATATTTAAAATAAAAATTAATGTTGTTAAAATCACAATTTTCAGCTTTTACTAAATAACTGTTTGAAACATTTTAAAATAACAAAATCAAATGTTAAAATAAGAAGCATCTTTACTTAGATCAAATACTTATTAGTTTAATTTAAAAAATTTCTCTTTAACATCAACAATTTTTGTTTAACAGTTAAAAATTGTTAATTTAACTAGCATTTTTTTTCTGGGTGTACTAGATATATTTTAAGTTTTATTCAAAAACAATAAAAATCATTTAATTCGAGGATTAAATTCTGTATTAAAAAACTATACATAAAAATGTGACTCGAACAATTTTTGGTTTTTTATCACAGAATTTGGTTCTGGAATTTAAAAAAACGTATTATCTCGTTTTAATTCTAGCTCCTCGGATGATTGATTTATTAAATATTTATTCAAAAAGTAATTAAATTTTAATTTTATAAAACTTTATTAAAATTTAAATTAATAAATTTTAGAATAATTGAAATTACTCAGTTAATTTTTTTAAATTTTTTCATACATTACAATGTACATTTATGTTGATTAAACTTCATTTTTTTTTTTATTTAATTATTCACAAAACAAAAATGGTAAAAACAAGTTTTGGTTTTAAAGAATATATATACATTAATGTATATGCATTTAGAAAAAGTTTGACCCTAATTCTCTTATTAAATGTTTCATATTTCAATCTTAAAGAATAATATAACAACATACTGATCAATATTAGGCGCCTTTTATTTTATGGAATTTGAAATAGAAACAAATTATGATAATTGTATAAATAATTTTAATTTCTAAAACATTGATAATAAAAAAAAATTTCTGTTCGTTTCTAAATTCAGATTCTGAAGATTTTTAATGGTAGTTACATATTATCACTATATATTTTAATTTGAACATAGAATAGTTCAGAAATTCTTTCCTTTATTCTAGTCGAGTGAAACTTATTGTGCTTTATTAAAAAAATGCAAATTGAGAATAGGATTTTCGAATAATTGTATGATCGAGTCGAAATACCTACAAACATAATAACCCATATTCCACTATCTGTATAGAATATAGACATAAATATTTGGTTTTTGCTCATTAATCATTTATTTTCTCAAAATTGTCTGTGTGCAATTAGAAAAAACCAAAAAAAAATATATACTTATATTCGAAAAAATTGAGAAATAAATCTATTTAACTATGATTTTTTTTTTTACACAATGTTCTTTATTGATAAGAAAATGAATCATCATCACAATGTACTTTATACGAAATATATATTGCAGAAGCGAGCTAATAACTCCAATTTATTTAATGAATGAACCCAAAAAAAAATATTGACAGATTTTATATTGAATTTCACGAAATTTTACTTATATTTTTAATAATATAAAATAAAATATAATAAAAATGTAGTAACATCAAAATATTTTTTTTTTTATTCTCAAATTATTATATTCACGTCTTTATTTTTCATTTGAAAACAGGTTTCGAAAATAATTAGGTTATGTTAATTTATATAAAAAATCGCTACATTTTTGCAAAATTAAGAAAAAAAAAAAAAACAAAATATAGTTATTTTAGAAATATGTATGTATTTAAAAAATATCAAACAATATTTGTTAGTTGTACTATTAACTATATGTAAAATTTAGACTTTAATATACAGGTAGACTTATAGCAGGTAATTATTTATTTTAACAATAATTTTTCTAATTTGATAATAATTAAGTTTTCAATGTTAAAATCAAAAATTTATTGCAAAAGTTTTTTTTGTTTTTTTTTTTTTTGCTTCGTAATTTTGTATTATGTATTTTATGTTCGAAAATTAGAATTTGAAAATATTGGGACCGGTGAAATTATTAAAAATGAACAGATTAGAAACATTTTGATTTGGTCCATTTCAAGAGTTTCTATAATAAACATGACATTTGGTCAGCTATTTTCGGCGCTGGGCAAGCAACTTTTTCGACTTTTTTGCACAACTTTTAAAACATTTTTTTTAATTCCAAATTTGTAAATTTTTTTTATTCGAAATTTAAAAATGTTTTAGTTAGTTTAAGAGCCCTCCATGTGAAATTCTGTTTGCTATTTCTGTTTTCTATTTTTGCAGTTTTTTTTGTTTTATTTTACAGAAAATAAACGGCCGTGAAAAATGCGACAAAAATTGTACGAAAAACACCTCTACCAGAAAATCACAAAACTATATTTGAATTTGATTTCTGTGCAGAAACTGTAATTTATCAAAAAAATTAAAAAATTCTTAGAAATAAATGAAATTAATTAAAAATTGTTTAGGAAATTAAAGAAATTCAAAATTTCACGTCACCAGCCCTGGAGAGTGGTATTTTAGCTTTATTTCTGCGTTTGAGATTTTTTATTATCTTTTTCCTTTACTTCAGAATCCAAGCAAATATGTTCAAGTTTTTTAAAGGCTCATTTGGGCCAAAAAACTCAAAATATAAAAAATCCGTCTCACCTACCCTGGAGCCAGTTATATACTCTCTAACATATCAAAAAATCACTTCAGTCTAGATTGTAGTAACCCTACAATCAAAGCCAAACTAAGACCAATTTTTTCCAATTTTTCACATTGAGGGCTCTTAATAAATGTAAACATAATGTAAGTGCCTATACAAATTTTTCATAAATGTTAACGAGCATGTATATTTAAAAAAAAAAAAAAAAATTATAAATAATAGACAAACAATAATAATAATTATCTGAAATAAAATCATATTTCAAAAAAAAAAACATTATTTTTGTTTATTTGGAAGTCAAATGTTATCAATTTTTTTTTTTTTTATATATTCTTTTTGATTTTTTTATTTTTATTTCAATTTTTTTTTTTTTTTCTGTATAGTATAAAGAAGAGCGATTAACATAAAAAAAATAAAACCAAACAAAATTCTGAATGAATGAAAAAAAAAAAAAAAAAAATTATTTACACAAAATTATGACGTTTTAAAGATTTTTTTTTTTCCAGAATTTCCACTACTTTTATATTTTCTTTTCTAGAAAGAATATTTATTATTTATCGGTAGTAGGGCTTTTAGTTTTTCTTATTTTATTTTATTTTTTTTTTCAAAATAAATTCCACATTCTTATAAAAATAATAATATTTTTTTTTGAAGTGGTGGATTTACACAGCATTTCCCAAGCATTAAAGAAAAAAAAAAACAAATAAATAAAAAGCAACCCTACTTTGAACACACTTTGATTTTGAGTCTTTAAACAAGAAGTATAAAAATCACATAAAATATTTATTATTGCACTGTTTTTAGTTGAAAATTTATCAATTTTAGGAAAAAAAAATTCGAATAAAATAAAATTTATGTAAATAAAAAAAATTATGTTAAAAAAATTTTTTTTTTGTTCAAGAACACTTAAACAGTGATGACCAGTCCGTCGTCGTCAGTCATTAAAGCTAGGTACAGGTAGTAATTTTTTTTAATTGTAAAAAAAAATTATTTGCATTAAATTAACTTTTTTTTTTTAATAATTTTTCTTTAACGGCGAAATTAAAATAAAAAATAAAAATAAAAAATACAAAAAAAGCTTCACGATCCGCGAACACGATTGTTTCATCAAGAAATATAAATATTAACTGTTTAAGTGGTGGCATAAAAAATATATAAAAAAAAAAAAAATAAAAATTGTATGTAAGAAATTTTTTTTTTTTTTTTTTTGTTGTTGATCTTGTGAAAACTACAAAATTCATTTTATTTTAATTTTTTTTTTTTTTTTGTATTTCTTTAATGATCATTATTAGACTCTCATTATATTTACTATATAGAATCTTATACACAATATATTTTACCTGTGTACTTGGGATCAGGTAAAATAATAATAAAATTACAAAAAAATATTTGATAAAATTGCATTACCATGGCAATAGTAGAAAACAAGAGCTTTAAAAAGAAGTTGTGAAAATTGTGAAATAAAATGTTAAAATTATATAAAATTTATAATAAAAAATTATAATAATAATAATACATGTATAAATATCTACTCATTTATTGTTACATTGATTGTTACACAAGAGTTTTTTATTATTTAATTTAATTTTTTTTTTTTTTTTTTTATATAAAACCAATTAGATTTCAAAATGTCTATCTCTTTGGTAAACTTTTATCTGGTGAATTCTAGAAACCTTCAATGTTATTAAAATAATATAATTAAGTTAAAAAAAAAAAATAAAATAATAAATTCTAAATAATATAATAATAAATTTAACATTAAAAAATGCGGTCATAACTTTTTTATTTAATATTATTAAATTAAATTATTGGTTTTTCTAATAATTTTTCAACCTTCGTCAACATGGCATATTAGCTAAAAGTGAATAATATTATTTTCACTTAAAAAATTATTTCTTAGTTTTCGAAAGGAAAAGAATGTTCTTTTCAGAAAATTTTAAATTATAATATTTCAAAATTCAGATTATTATAAAGATGTTTTAATCTACGCTCTAGAGCAGGGCTTCACAATCTTTTTGTGTGCTGTGGACTTACCTATGCATTTCTAAAATTCCTATGCCATGTATAAAAAAAATCAGAAGATAAAATCAACAATTAAAATTTAACCGATTTGAAAAAAAAAAAAAAAATTATAAATAAATGGCGCAAACAAAATTATAATAAATAACTTGATTTAAGAAAACAATTAGAATGAATGATTCCACAAATGTAGTCTGCAGCAGAACCAAAGGATTTGCATGGACTAAAAGTTACCACCAGGCTTTAAATTGACTTTTATTCCCTCAAAATTACACTAAAAATGACGTCATCTTTAAATAATCTTTTTAATCTATTTTTAAACTTTACAAGAATTTTTTTTTGTTTTTTCTTTTGTCATTTCTTTATTCTTTGTAGAATTTTTCCCAAAATGAAATTCTCTAAAAGAAACAAGTTTTTGTTGTTTATTAATCAGTAATAATTTATTAATTAAGTATTATAAATATTTGTTTAGGCTACTAATTGTCTGGTTGAAAGTTCAACTTTAACTTGTGAAAAAAGTAAATTTAACAAAATTGTAATATTTAAAAAGTTTATATAGAGAACTCTAGGCACCCTACTAATTTATGATTTATTATCGTTTATAATAAATCTTATTTACATAAATCTTCTTGCTGACATAGTTTTGATAGCATTGATTTTTTTTTTGATCGAATACATTTAAGTAAATTTTCCATAATAATTCCCATTGAAGAGTAGGTACCAACTTATTTTGAAAATATAAATTTACTTAAAATAAAAGTTTACTTTTCATCGAAATAATTCTCATTCATTACGCAAAAAAAAAATAATGTTGTAGCCTTGTAGTATGAGAAAACTATATTTTTTTTATTATTTATTATAAGAGAACTTTTTCATCTGTTTGTGGATAATAATATCAAAAAAAAAAACTCATTATTATGCTTTTTGGTTTATTTTGATGGCAAAGTTTATGTTTAGTGGATTTATTTTTTTAACTTCCAAAGTTTTCTTGATTTCTTCTTATATATACACATTCATAGAAACTTATTATATTTTATATTTGAAGTTTTTTTTTTACACTTATGACACGTTTTTTTTTGTTGGAATGTTAAATACATGTATTGAGTTTTAAATATAGGTATGTTTTTATTTTATATTATTTAGCTATAATTTTATATACATTTATTTTATTAAAAAAAAATGTACTTAAAATAAAAGTTCAATGCATGTTAAAAATAATAATGAAAGTGATTTCATTTTAAAGAAAAAAAAATATATATGTTGTATATCTATACATAAACATACTTAAGTATAGAATAATTATATATACTTAAATACGTTAACAGAGAGATATAAGTACAAACTTATATTTATTACTTATATTATTATCATATATGAATAAATAATATACAATAAAAAATAAACTGTAATAAATATAAATCTCCTCAGGGTAAGGTAATATTTGTAAGACAGCTGATATTTATACAGAGATTTTACTTTCTAATTAATAAATCACGAATGATTTACGAAGAAAAAGAACAAAAAAAAACAACTTTTAATTAAGTATGTCGATTTAACGACGACACGGACGTAACCCTGGACGTAACGATTAAATATTATTCTTAGAAGTTAAGTTAAAATTCAATCCATCTTTTAGTACCCTACTCGTATATTTAAAACAATTTTATTTATTTTATTATAAGTAAGTATATCGAATAATTTCTGTTTAATTTTTAAATCTATGCATGATGTTGTATTTGAGTCCTTGATATAGTATGTAATAGCAATATAATGTACAGTGCTAGGAATCAAAATTCAATGTCTAAATGCTCAGCAAACACATTATTGAATATACACTTATTTTAATTTCATTTATTTATCTCAATTTATTATATTATAGCCATTTTTTTTTCAACAGATTGAACATTTTTATTAGGTTTATAAACATTATATTGGAAAATAACCCTTGTCTTTGAAGATTTCGGTACATTTATCTTTTAATTAATAATTTAAAATTTTATTTTTTATAAATCATCAAAATAAAAAGAATTAGCTGAATTTGTGAAAGTGCAAGCATTATTTTAAAATATACATCTTTAACAATTTTTTAATATGGTTTTTAATTATTATTTAAACAATTAAACTACCTACATCAACGATAAGTAATCTTGTAAATGCTTTGAACATAAATTTTTGATGACATTTTTTAAAGTTCAATCCAAATAAATGTTTCTTTATCAAACTAATTTTATACAGTTCTTTTAATTGCTCTTTTAATTATTATTTCAATTACATGATAATCCTAAAATCTTAGCATAAATATTATAGACAAAAACCTAAAACTACAAAAAAGCCAAAAATTTATCGCGCACATCACAAAATTTACAATAAATATATTTTTTTACAGTTTTGGATGAAATTTCTTAAAGTTATTAGTTAAAAATAGCAGTAATAATGACATTTTTGGAGAATTTGCCGATAAAGACGAAAAAAATATACCATCTACTATATATATACAAATACTTTATCTTTTAAGTATATTTTATTGTTCAATATTTTCATTATACAATTAATATTTTTCAGAGTCTTGTTTTAAAAAATAATTGAAACAATAAAAAAACCGAAGTTTGAGTTCTGAGCAAAATTAAAATGCAAGAAAGAGATATGCAAGATTTGCAAAAGAGATCTGGACCGCTGATAGTTGCTAATTTTTGCTTGAATTAATTCTGTCTTTATTTTTTGTTTTATTTTATTACTAACTATATACTTGATGCATTTAATAAAAAAAAATTTAAAAGAAAGATTGCTGTTAGAACGTTCGTGCATAAACAATTTGTATAATGTAGATAAATTTTTTTAAAGATTTTTTTAAAAGCTTAATATTTAAACATTAAAAAAAATCGCTCAAAACCATTAGCCCCTTGAGACGGCTCTTGTCCATTATCCAGTTGATTTAAGTTCGGTTGCATTTTTTAAGCTAACGTTAAGGAAAATACGATACGGAAAAATTTGGAAAAAAATAGATATCCCAATTTGCATAAAATTCCAATATCAAAATTTTATTCACACATAATATAACGATCTAAATTTTGAATATAGATAACGATAAAATGAATATTACTGTAGGATTATTTAAATATATGAAACATTTTTCTTCACGGTTTTTGTACAGTGGAAAAATTCAAAAAGCTTAAAAAATTTATAAATTGGTATTAAAAAGTGTAATAAAAAAAATGCTTCAAATCAAGTAACAAGAAGAAAACAAGAAAAAAATATATATATATACTTGTATATACTTATTTATATAAAAAAATTTTATAATTTAGAAAGTGGTGAAAGTTTTTTTTTGTAAGCAATATTTTTGTAATTTTTATTTTTATTTTTTTTTTGCTACAAACTGGTTTTTTTTTTTTTTTCGTGAATTTAATCACTTTGAGCGAATTAAAATTAAAATGATTAAAAAGTAAAAAAAAAAAAAAAATACATATTATTACTCAGTAACATTATACTTTATTATTTTTAATTATGACGTATTGAATTTTTGTGTTTCATACCTTTGTTTTTATAAATTCAAAAAAAAAAAAAAAAAATAAATCCAATATTATATGAATAAGAAAATAATAGAAATTGCTAAATTTCATGGTAGGAATTTAAAAATTAAAATCAATGAACTTTGTGTTTTATTTTTAATTTTTAAAGTTATACGTTTCCGAAACAGTTTCTGTTTCAATAAATAAAATAGTGGTAAAGAGACGAACTTCATCTATCTTAAGAAATTCTGTAAACTTCATAATTTTTTCTTGTAATGTCATTTTAATATTTCACATAGAATCAGATTGATCTTCCCTTTTCTTACGAATAGATTTCTGTTTAAAAATCATATTTTAAGTAGGTAAGTATTTTGAGAAAAAAAAAACAAAATTTTCTTCTCAATAAGTTTTTATTAAATGAAAATAAGTTATTTGTACGGCGCTTCGCTAATGTTAAATAATAGTAGATTATTGTATATGTAAACTAAATTTGTTATTAATTAAGAGTTCTGTATACACAAAAATACATTGACACGAGTCAATACTTATATCACGAGATCGAAGGTCGAGTGATATAAATTGACAAGTGTCAATGTATTTTTGTGTAAATACAGAACGAGTTGTATAACAAATTTTGTTTACATATCCAATATACTGTTTTAATGCGTAGGGGAGAGGTAGTTGCAAAGAGAGAATATTTTTTCTCTCATTTTTTCTCTTTTTTTTTTTTGTATTTGGCTGTATTGAAATATTGTGAGAGATATTAGGTTTGTTTAGGTATTACGTAATATTCAATACGAAACATCTAAATGATTTCATTATTTACGCTGATGCATCTAAATTTTTTCATTATTTACGCAGATGCATCTAAATGATTGCATGTGTATTGACGCATATAATACTCCATTTAGTGATCTAAATTCTATAGCACTAAATACAACATAACGATCCCCAACGCATTAAAATATATTACGTTGCATTATGTAGGTATGTAAAAAAGAAAAGTTTTTTTTTTTTTTTTTTTTTGAATAAAAATAATTAGATTAATTTTTAAATGGACGATCAACAAATTTATCGCCAATTTTATTAAATGATTTGCTTCAATTCAAAATATTTCCTAAATTAAAAATATGTCAAAAATTATGCTTAAAAGCGCATACATGCTAATTGATTATCCGTTTCTAATAAGAAATTTGTATTTGTTTTTTTTTTTTTTTACCAAATACTGTATTTGACCTTAATAATAAAAATATTATGCAATTAAAAATGTTTCACTCAAAATTAAAAATTTTTGTCCAAATTATTTTTGTTCTGAATTATTATTGAATATATTTTTTTGATGGATTTATTGTAATACTTAGCTTGATGTAAAATTTACAATATATATAAAATCAATTTCTCAGACAATCCTTTTTTGAAACGTTTTCTACCTTCTTATTAACTATATAAATGAAAATTGTTATTTAGTTAAATAATAATATTATGGAAACTGCTTTCCCGATCACAAATCCTCAAAGTTAATATTAGATTATAATACGTTGAATTTAATATTTTTGCTTAAAAAATTTAAAATCTGTAGACTTATGAAAAAAAATTATGTACATTATAATTTATAAAAAATGTATATTAAATTATTAAAAAATAAACATACCTTAAGAAAATTATATATTTAGATTGCCAATAGCATGTGTAGTATTTTATTATCTATAAATAAAAAAAAAATTAAAAAAATTTTGATATAAAAATTAATAATTTCTAACAAGAAGTTTACGTAAATTAATTTTTCTTTAATATAACAACATAGTTAATTATTTAAAATTTTTTCTCTTAAAATTATATGAAAAATTTAATTGAATTATTATACCCTATTAAAAATGTCAAGAACTTATCACCTGCACTTGTACAATTCGAGAGATGTAAACCAAAATAAATACAATTTGAGAAAAACCACCGACACATATATGATCAAAATTATACAGGTTGTACAGGTTCTTTTGTAGTATACCTACTTAGTTTGTTGTGTGTTAGAATATTAAGGGTCGAAACAATCGGAACTAAAACTATAATTATTTCATTTCTTGGAATTAGTTCTGTAACTGGTTGAATAACCGATTCATTATCCTACTGGAACATTTATCATATGTACATAATGTTTATATTACATGCATACTAACTTAACTCATTTATTTCGATTTACATGGGTTTTCGATAAAAATTTTGACCTACGTCATATAATTATGAATTATGATTTTCAAAAATAATTTTTAATTTAATCATAATTAAAATTCTAATTCATATTTTTTTTATTCTTATTGCAAAATTGCAATTTATTTACGGTTAAAAAAATAACAATAAAAATCAAGCTTCCGGTAATACATATATTCGTACAACATAATGTTATGATGATTATCCGGTTTTAAAAATAGATAAGTTAAATATAAAATTTATATTGAACAAATAAGATATAGTAAATATAATAAGAAGGGATTTAAATAATTTATAAAAATACATATTTTTCAAAAAAGAAAGAGTATCTACTTATGTATTTTAATAAAGGGAAAATTTATTACTTATTTTTATGTGTTAATTATAGCAAAACAATATTTTGCCAAAAAATTTTAATATTAAAATCAGTTTAATCTAATTCTGACATCTTTATATTATTAATTTTGTATTTTTATATAAAGTATAAGCAAAATAGTTTCTAATAGATATTTAAATAATTTATAATTATAAACAAATGCAATTCTAATTAAATAATATTTTGTTCCTTATTTTTTTTTTATTTTTTTTTTTTTAAATATTAAAATGACAAAATATTATGATTATCATTATGATTATTGCACGAACGAAGAGCCAAAATATAATACCTATTAATAAAACATTAAAAATTTAATTTAGAACAATTTGTTTACATGTTAAAATAATGAGGTAATATCAGATCACCACTATGCGAACATTATTTTTCTAATATCGAAATCCAATAAAACGGAATATTTATGTGAAACAAACTTGGTATTTGCGAATTGAGAATACATATGATGTACAATTACATATAAATCAGGCTTATTAAGACGGATATTAAAGCATTAAAGGTATCTAAATTTTGTCTAGATGAACTTATATGTTTTAATCAGTTAAATTATATATTAATGAAATAGTCTCCAAAAATCAAAATGAAATCACCTCTCAATGGCATAAAAGATCTTTGGCGTTAAATCAGTGCGCCAGTTTTTTTTACACTTTTACAAAATATTGTCTTATAATTTGCCTTAAGACAAGGCATATAACATTAATTTACTTTATATTCATTTCATGTGCACATAATGTAAAATGTTATAATTTTATTGGAAAGTGACAGAAAGTAAAGAAACAAAAGAACGTAAGATAAAGTTAATTTATCTCTTTTTTTTTTGTGGATATAAAGTAAATTTATGTTATATTCATTTTGAGCAAAATTAAAAGTGACATAAATCAAATTTTTGTAAACCATAATAATTAAACACATAAGTACGTATCTACCTGAATCAAATCGGCTAGTTATTATAATTTTAAAAATTATACAATATAGTATATAGTATTTCGTCGTATACGTAATAAATCTTTATTCCTAAAACTTTTTGTAATTAAGTTAGATATTAGTGCTAACAATAAGTACAGATTTATTACATTTAATTATTATTTAAAATAAGCATCTACCATCCTACATCATTTTCAGTTTGGTAAAAAAAAAATGTCTCCAATATTTTTATTTGTTCTTCTATTTCTGTATTGGTTATTCGATCAATTAAGTACTCTATAATTAATATAATTTCCAATAATTTGGTTATTTAAGTTATTGATTTTAATTTTTCTCAACATTATATGGTACAAAAAGAAAATAAGGTAAGTATCAAAAGTCTTTAATATAGTTTGCAACAAAAGCTCAACAATTTTTATTATCCTACAAAAATAATACTTGTTAATTAGAATATTTCATTTAATTAAGAAAAGCATTGCTAATAGCATTCATAATAAGACACCATAAGAAAAATATTTACAATCGGCAGTTTCAATGACAATATTTTATTTGGAACATTAAGTACATAATGTATCATATAAATATTATATTGAATACAACATTATATATATATATAAATACATTGTATATATAAACTTTAAATTTTCTATAAATACCTAATTTTGTCACGTAAATATTTTTAACAAAGTGTTATTTTTATTGAAAATTTATAAAAATTTGAGATTTCATGTAGAAATATTGAACCGCTATAAATTAAATTAAAAATAATATTCAATTGAGGCATTTGTAGCAAAAATGTAAATAACGTCTACTGCAACAAAAAAACTTATAGAACCATCGCTGTTCCGAAAAATAACATTCTGCCCTCTATTCTAAAACATTCAAATGATGATTTGGAAAAAAATAAACTATTCTTTTTTTTTAACACTTTTTCAGATGCAAATTAAAATGGTTCTGATTCAATTTATTATTAGTCCGAGGAACTTACAGATAAATGGAACGATGGAATAAGTTGTTTCCATAGAAATAACTTATGAATAGAACTATTTGGGTAGGTATTAAACTTGTCTTATTATTTTTATTAAGCACTAAAATAAATGTTATTACAATGGAAGCATAAGATAATTTTGATTTAGCGGTGAGACTGAAAATGCTATGCAAAAGCAGAGAAACTTAAATACAAGAATAATTATTGAGAAGCCAGAAAATAGAATTGCAAATATAAAATGTACGCTTGTTGATTTTCCAATAATAAACTACAAACTTACAGAACAATTTAATGAAATAGCATTACTCTAAGAATAAGTCGAGAGAAGAAAACGAAGAGTTGAAAAAGGATAAGATAATCTATGTATTTAATATACTTAGCTATAGTCGAGGCTATAGTAGATGGAAATACATCTACGAAATTTCGCTTATTTACTTATGGTGTATTTAATAAAAAAAAATTTTATGTTTTCCGATTCAATAAAACATTTAAAATAATTCCAATAAATGAATGTTTCAAAATTTTTAAAAATTTTAATAAAATTTAATAAAATAATCATCAAATAAATTTAAATATTTCACGACTTTTTTTTTTCTTATTTTTAAGTATTATCATTATTTGATTCTTTGAAAGTGTGGGAGAAATTATAAACAAATTCTCGTAAGAAGCAATTATCAATTATGATTTACTTCAAGATTTACCTTTATGAATCATGTACAAAAATGTAATACAAATAAACACTAATACTAAGTTTTACAACACAAAAAAAATTATATTTAATTTATAGTTAAAGATAAAATATTATAAATGTATCTAATTGAAAAGGTCATAAACAATTTAATATAGATTAATACTATTCAAGAAGTGAGCCAATTTTTGGAATAAAAGAAAAAAGAACACAATTTGGGCGGTCTCTTAGTTAAAAAATGTACAAAATCTAAAGGGAATAAATAAAACGGCAAAAAAACATTGATTTACTTAATGGACAAGAAGTTAGATATATTTTAAATGAAAATATTTCCGTTTTAAGGCAAAAAATTGTTACCCTAGAGCTGTACATAATAATACATTTATTGTTCGATTTTTGTACCTTAAATTTTTTATCTGTACTTAAGTACTAAGTATTATTATTATTATTTTTTATGTCTATGAGCTTAGAAATTCTTAAATAATTTGTGTTCTCTTAATTTATTCAAATCTATAAAAAAGCGGAATTGCTTTATTTAAATGAAAAGTAAGAAAGTATATATACCTACTTTATGGCAAGTATTTAAATATTGTATTGTTCATAAGCCAGTTCTCGGAAAATGAAAAAATACTTTTGATAATCCAAACATTCGTCTTTTCTAATTTAAATATAATTGGAAAAATGTTTAATTAACTTAAATGTGCATTTACGGTTAAACTTTAGATTTAAAAATACTTAAGTATAATTAAAATTAACTTTAACGAATGCATTTCATAATCAGTATTAATAAAATATATATAAATTTTTTATATGAAATAACATCCGTCTGGCAGTTCTAAAAATAAATTAAAACAAAATAATTGTACAAAAATAAAAAATAAACTGATTCGAATCAAAAAGGCGCAGCTTGTTTATTAAGCGATACGTCGATATTAAATATTTATTAAGTATTATTTTTTTTTCTTAAAAACATTTTCTTCTTACCTTTATAATAACGAAATATAAAATAAAAAATAAACTAAACAACTTTTTGAATATATATTTGTTAGAAAAAATGATTTGAATACTAATCTTTATTTTTTTTTTTAATAATTTAAAACTTACTTATTTTTGAGTAATTCTAAACAGGTTTATTTCTATGCAACATTTTTTTTTTATTTTGTAATTTTTATTCAATGTTATGAGAAATTTTATGCAAAATAAAATATAGAATAAAAATTGTTAAAAAAAAAAAAACAATAAATATGCATTTAATTATTAAGTATCTCTTTAATTTTATAATTATCTGAACGATATAACGAAATGTTTATAACTTATACATACTACCAAAATACTAATATTTATGAGCCCCTATTATCATAATATTTGTGCAGTGATAAATGTAAATAATGTACAAAAATTATGTTTTTTATTTGATTCGTCGAATGGCAGTGAATATCAATGAATTTAATCCAAATAGAATTTCATAATAAGGATAAGGGCTGCTAAGCGAATGATTTTATTGCTGCTTTGAATTTAATTCATACTTTTAAATCGTATTTTAGGATTTTTGAGTTATATTACAGAAATAAAATTATTGAAAATATATTTTTAATAAAGATTTTAATAACTTGTTAAAGTTATCTTAAAAATATTAAGAATATGATTATATAAGGTCATTTACAAGCAAGTAAATCACATTATGATTTATGCTGTAAAAAGATTGTTAAAAATCAAAAACTTACATAATCATAATCTTATTAATAAACATATAGGTAAGTATTTACAGAGGTATTTATTTAAATAAAATTCAGAAGAATTTTATTACAGTTTGATAGCTAGGTGTAATTTATTTAGTTCTTTTCATTTTTATTAACAAAATTAAAGTATTAATCATACAAACATCATAAATAAATTTTCAATTACTCAAAATAATGACATTTCATTTTAAATCTTCCATTTAAATCACGTTTTTCTTTTTAAATTTTCCTCAATAAGATAAACGAATTAAAAAATATAATTGAACTCAAAAGACACATTTCAAATTTGCTTACTTAAGTAAATATTTTATTACGAAAAACATAATATGTTTTTTGTTTTGTTTGAGGTTTAAAGTATGAAAAGAGAATTCTAATAAAGAGAGCATTACTTGCGGACTTAACTCTGTATTTAATACAATACATAATGTGCATTTGAATAATGTTTAAATTTTCAAAATTTCGGTTCTTTTCAATCTTCTTAACATTTAGTTTTTGACACATACATCATTCCGAGCATCATGCATAAAACACAACCAAAACATTGAACCCAAGAATATTGAAAATGTGATGAAATTTTGATAAATTTAAGATTCCAACCGCCGGTTAAAATGTCGGCAAATACATAAATCGAGATTTTTCGACGTTATTTTACTCAATATTTTTATAACCTATATTACCTACACTCCTACATGATTAATATGCGGATTGTATAATTTTAAAGAATAAATAGTTATCTACGAATAAGAAACAAATAAAAGCAAAAATCTCTTCCAACCTATATTATAGATATGGATACAAATACTTAGAATAACCAAAGATCAGTTTTACAATACAGTTAAGGTACAAATAATCTTTCTAACCTCACTAACCTCTCAAAAATTAATTGCATTTACTCAGTAAATTTAAGTTCCTAAACGATTTGTTAAAAATATTAATACCTATAATATGTGAGGACTAGCTAACTTACTTACCTTTAAGTTCATTGAAAATATTGTTATTATTATCTAAGGCGAGACATGAACATTATGCACATATTGTAATTAGATTCATTGAAATTTCCGCATCGTTTGTTCAACGTCCGTGACAATTTGATAATTATGATGACGAGACCGAGACGGTGTCATTTAAAATGTAATGTTAATTTTAAAAGGCGATATCTATAAAAAAATTTATTTCTTTCCAATTCGAAGCAAAACAAAGTTAAAATGCACCTATTTCTCTGCTCTGAACTTATATTTTATTTTTAATACAAACAAATTTTAATGGTTTTTTTTATTAAAAATATAAAAAGCAAGCAAAGCAAAGCCTACCGAAAAACGAACCGACCGCAAACAAACAAAACAAAGAAATTTGTAAATTTTTAACTTATTTTTAATTATTTCAGTTTTTGTTAGAAAGAAATTATATTAAAATATTTAAATTATAAAAATTATGGAATACTTCATTAAATTATTATTTGAGAAGAAATTAAATTTAAAAAATTTCTTTATTTATTTCTAAAAATAAAGAAAAACAATTTGTTTTTTTTTTTGTTCTAAAAATTATGCACTGACGGACGATGACGATAACGACATTAGTGCTACCAACTAGGATGTTTGTCAAAGAAGAATTTTTGCAGGCCATTAAGAAGGCAGTTTTGAAGAAGTCAACCTATTTAAGCTTTGCAGAGAAAACCTATTATTGGTATCACGGGCTGTCTACATTAGCGATTTAGAATCGCGCGTATTTATGAATGTATTCAATTTTTTCTGTTTCATTTATTAGTATTTGTGTGTGCTCAATATGCCACTGGGTTAGATTTACAGCATGCGATTTTTATACATTTTTCCAAATTGTACCATTTTACTTGACTTAAATGTCAAATTAATAAAAAAAAAGCAAAATTTGTGAGAAATGTCAAAAAATACGCATGCTGAAAAATTATTCAAAATCAGCATGCGTATTTTGCTGCGATTTTGGATATTGTATAAAGATACACGAATACATTTAAAGAACAAAATCGCATGCAGGAAAAATACGCTAATGTAGACACCTAGTCAACCATGAACTAATGCCTTGTTCACACTTCACTAATTTAACATGTTCGAAAGGAGTTATAAACATCTTTGGAAAATCGACCGTTCAAACGATGTTTTTCATATGTTAACATGTTTAGCTCTGTCAGATAAACAATTTCGCTAAATAATACCGGAGATAAACTCAAAGGAACTGACGCGCCCAAAAAAGTTAAAATATATGAAGTTGTGTCAAGGTTAAGAACTCGCGCGTCATTTATCTTGAGTGTATCTCCACCTTTATAAAATTTCAAAGTCAAAAATGACATACCAAATAAAAATTAATGCATACTGAATATTGCCTAACAAAATGTTGTTCAAAAATTACTCATTCATCCCTGAAAATTAACATGTTTTGTAGAAACATGTTGAAGAACGTGTTTCTGTTTTAATTTTTTTACTATGAAAAAACACCATAAAAAACACCAACGGAACATGTTCGTTGTCCGAACATGTTAAATTAGCTAAGTGTAAACAAGCTAGAACTAATGAATATGTTCATGTTCAAGAAAAAATTTAATTCTTATTGAATCCAAAAAACCCATTGGTTTTAATATCACCCTCTGTAAAATTTGTTAAACATTGCAAGAATATTTGTTGAATTTATATGTACGTTTTTTGTGGTTAGAAAGTAGGTTCGACGCAAACCTAAAAATTTCACTACATGCAATTAACAAAAAATTATAAACTGTCATTAGCAGAAAACTACTTTAAAGTGCTTCAATAAATAATAAATAAATTGTCGAAGTCAAAAAGTAAACTCAAGAAAGAATTCTAATTATTTTTTAAAAGGAAAAAAAGTAAACAAACATAAATCTTCGTTGATACCAATATAATTATTGTTATTTATTTATTTATGTACCCGAGCTGGCAACACTTAAACAAATTGTGAATTATATGATTGTGATTTTGAGTCTGACTCTGACAATTTGATTGAAGATTTGATTATTCTTGATTGAGAGAAATCAAAAATAATTTATAATAAAGAGGTTTGGGGATTTTAGGTTTTTATGCCTTTTTGATTGCAAACAAAAATTAAATTTTTTTTAGTATTCTTGAAAATTAATAATTTAATAATTTTTGCATTAAGAAATTATAGCAATTTATTAAGAACACATCACATAATGACTGCACAAGCAACATTAAATGCAAGGTAAGTAACCAAAATTCAAAGAAAAAAAAGAATATATTTTTGTTCCACAAAATAGGGTAAGCTCGAGGATAAGTTAATAGGCTAATATTCCCTTTAACAAAGACCTCTACTCTAATTTTGATATTTTTTTGTGTCTAATTTTTTCAATGACAACCAATTCAAGAAGTACATAGATTGTACCTAGGTATACGTTTTAAAGGTTTTCTTTCAACAATCAATCTTTATTTTGGGAATTTTCCAAAACTCGTTCTAAAAAATTAACGGATTAACTTTATCGAACAATGAACTTGAAATGGGTCATGCATGGTTTGTTTAAAAAATTCAGTCTTTTCTGGATCATCGTTATCAGATGGTAGGTAGGTTGTAGGTATTATTTAAAAAAAAAAATTGAATCCATTCGAGTCATCCTCTTGTTAAATAGAAAGCTAATAAATTAAAAAAAAAAACCAATTAATGTTACTATTTCAAACTTTAATTTTAGAAAGAGATCAAGAGAAGAGGGAGATTTTGAAATGCCAATCAAAAGGATTAAGAATTTACATATCAATAATAATAGTAATTTTGAATCGAATAGTAATAGTAATAATAATAATGAAGGCCATCAAAGTAATGGTTATTTTAATCAGCAACAAGAACAAGTTAGCTCAAATTCAAATTTTGATGATCAATTAATAAACCATGAAAATAATTATGATCCTGAACTAAATCAGGAGCAAAATCCATATTATTATCATAAAAATAAACTTCTATTTATGTTACATGCAGAACGTATACGAAGATCGCAGTAAAATTTATGTATTTAATATTATAAGAAATTTGTAAGCAACTAAATTATTAAAACTTATTTCAACATTGTATTTATAGAATAATAACTTGTGAAAATAAAAATAAAACAAAACTTAAAGCTAATAATTATGTGATCAAATTGGTTGGATTCTGTCGCTTATGGAAAACCTTATGAATGCTTTTCGAATAACTTGTCGTAAGCTGACAAATCATAATTATTGTCTTAAGGAATTAAATTATTTGAAGACTAGTTCAGTATCAAAAATAATTATTATTTTCTTATTTCTATTTTATGCATAAAATGTTAACAAAATTTCTCATTGGAGTGTTTATATTTTGAATGTGTTAAATCTGAATGTATCGTGATTCGTGATATATTGAAAAAAGCTCATAAGATAAAATCTTGAATAATAACTTTCAGAAAGTCGCAAATAACATCAGAGCGAGCTTTTGAAAAAAAAAATTTTTTTTCTCATAAGAGTTTGTGGAAAATAAAAATTATTTATTAAGTATTCCTAAAAAGATCGTTTATAAGTTTAGCTTGCGGACAGAATTCAACCTCAACTAACAAAATTGATATTATCTGATATTTTGAAATAAGCAATTACTAAAGAAAGAAATACAATTTTTTTATATGGAACTATAAACAAGGAATTACATTTTCTTTTACATAATATTAACACTAATTTTTCTATCGTAATTTAATAATAATTATTTAGCAATAATTCACTCAAAAGAATTAAATTGAAAGAACAAAAGAATATTTGTATTTCAATTTTCTCTCTTACATAAACATTTGATTTTAGTTTTCATTCAACTTGTCATTTTGCGTTCATTTTTTCTTAAAAAAATATGTTATTTCAATTATTTGCATAATGTAAAAAAAAAAAATAGGCTTAAGAGTCTGCCATTACATTGTAATAAAAATGTATATAGCACAATATTTTTTTGAATAAAACTGTATTTCATTAAAAACGTAATTACAGTTTTTTAATATGTTGCATTATATTTAGATAACAAAACCTATAAATAAGCAAGTTTGGATTTTAGTGAATAAAATTGAATTTTTAATAATGTGCTTCGATCTGTTAATTTTAACTCTATCTCAAATTTTGAAACATTGAAGTAGTTTTCGAAAATCAAAAGTGCAAAAAGAATTACAGTAGATAAAAATGTAATATGGCCATTATGGTCTGGTCACCCTGGCGTGTATTTAGCCATAAGTTTTACATTAAATGTATAATAATGGAATAAATAAATAAAATGTTGTAGGTTGCAAATGAATTTAAGACTGGGATTACATTTACAAGCAAACAGTAGTCAATAAAAATTCAATACAGATTCGGTGGATCAACTATTTTGGAGTTATTACATCATGAATTTATTATTTTAATTAATTTTAAAATTTTTGTTTTTTAAAAAAGTTTTTATTACAAAAAAAATATTAATATTATTAGTTAACGTTTTTATCAATTACATATTGTATTCTAGTGATTATATTATTACAATCACATTTAAAATGATGATCTTGCTGTTTGTTGATCAATGAATAAAGGATCAAAATCAATTCTGGAATAATATGTATAATACATTATATAAGAATTTACACTATACAAAATTAATAGTCCGTACTGAAAACCATTATTAAGCCAATTTCTTCTAGTAAGCTTATAACCTTATCTTTGAATTTGTTAATTGCAATATAAAATAATTAAGGAAATCGTAGAAGAAAAATAAAATAAAATAGAAAATACATTGAAAATATACTTTGCAAATATTTTACTCACAATACAAGGCAATTTTTTGCTTTCCTTATTTTAGTTAATTAAAGCTTTAAAAATGGTTTTCAGATTACGAAAAAAATTAGGAATTCTTGATATTTCTAACATATTTAACCACCTTTTCAACTTACTTATTTTCAAATGTGTCTGTAGCTGTACTTTCTTCTGCTTTCAAATTTTGCTTAGAAATAATTTTTGAAACATTGCATAGCTCTTGCTCTTTTACCCTGCGTAATTTTTTTCTTAAACGGTATTTCCGCATCCTCTCAGCCGATGACATTGCAGTTCGAGTATCATTTGATTTGTTCGATTCTTGATGAGTTATAGTTTCCTTAATTTTCTCTTGCCTTTTTCTTTGTCTATAAAGTCTCATGTATTTCGCATTTTTGGAAACTTGTTCCTCGTTAATTGATTTACATCCAATTTCTTCCTTTTCGTTTTCGATAAATGGTCGCAGTTTAGATTTTTTTCTATTTTTTTTTTCTTCGATGCGTTTGGTTGAATCGTTTTTTGTTTTTCCATTTAATTCAGTTTCAGAAAAAATTTGTCTACTTGACTCTACTTGATCGTCTTTAATTGATTTTTTGCTTAATGCTACATTTTTTTTACGCTCTCTGTAACGTCGTTGTCTTTCCCGTTGAGTTTGTCCTAGAAATTTAAAAAAAATTATATCAATCTTTTAATTTTTTATTAAAAATATAATTTTTACTTATGAGATCAGCCCTTATTGTTATATTAGCCATTTTCTCAATTTCTAATTGATTTTTTAAACGTTTTCTATAATTTCGTTGATTTATTCCTGAAATGAAGATATATGTATTACGTTACAGACTTTAAAAAAATAATTAAAATTTTTAAAATGGCATTAGGTTATTAATAATTGGAAATTCCAATTTTTTCCTAATAATTGTTTTACTTTTAGGCATGAATATGATCCAAAATTATAAATTTGTTTCATGCGGTGTTAAGTGATGGCCAGTACACTTTGAAATTGAGATAAAATAAATGACCGTTAAAAAAGAAAAATCTTTTTCAATAGCTTTAAACTATTTTAACTTCTAATATTCTGTAATACCTGTTTTACTATTAACATAAAATAAATAAGAATTGTCATTTTTTTCTGACGTATTTTGAGCTTCTGCATGTGATCTAAAATAAAATTAATATATTTAATAAAGATTTTTTTGTAATTACACTTTAACTGTACCTTTCTGCCTCATTTAGGTTTTTACCAACGCAACAAAAATTTTTAGAACTTAAGTAAGTTTCATCTAATGAGTTATTGATATGATCATCATCTTTATCACTTGAAAATGTCTCATCTCTATAGCAATGCAAAAAAAAAAAAGAAAGTAAATTGAAATAGAAAATTCAAAATCTTTATTCTATTTTTTCTTATTCAAATAAAATATAGAGTGAAATATTTCAAATCTTTTCTATTAATCGAGAGTTAACAACTCGGTTTTGGAAAAAAAAAAAACACAAAATTTCAAAAATTTGTAGTTTACAAATTACTTACGCATCATACATGTAAGAATGATTATCCGAATTTTTATTTAAACCGTTTATTTCAATTTGATTATCAAACATCTTATCTTTTTTTCTTCGACAAATATCAGTATAATTTGCTTCTGAATTTTCTTTTAGCTTTATAGAATGTTCTGATGGCATTGTATCCATTTGCACTAAAAGAAAAATAAATAATTGAAACCCTTTTTTTCTTCACTATTATATTCTTTGTACTCATTAGCTTTTAAAAATATTAAAAAAAAATTATTGATTTAAAATAAATATTATTTTATAATACCTGTGTAATTCTCGGTGCAAATAAATAAATTTTCATCATCATCACAAATATCTTCTAGTTCTTGGCTTTCAGATTTAATTATATTGAACCTTAAATTATTTTCAAATAGAATAATTTTGCTAATTAAAAAAAAAACTTATTACCTTTTAGTGATGTTTAAACTCGGATTTCTATCACAGTATATTTCATGAATTTTATTAGTATTTATGTAACTTTTTGAAATTTCCATATCGTTATGAAGAGTCATTTCGATTTCAGGTTCCAAATATTTATAAATTTTTTCTTTTGGAATTAATTTAATAATTTTCCTTTGTCGAGGTTTTCTGTCTTCTTTTTTACATTTAATTTCTTTTGATTCTTCATAAATAGTTTTACTTTTTAATAATTTACAAATGTCTTCTTTGGGAATTAATTTAATAATTTTCTTTTCATTTGATAATTTTTCAATATCATTTTTTGTTAAAGTAATCTTATCGATATCATTTTCTTCTAAAAATAATTCCCTTGTGGTAATTGGTGATAATTTTTTCCTATTGCTCAAATTGGAATTAACATTTAATAAATCATCGTCAGAAATTAAATACTGATACTGTGAGAGAAGAACTTTTATTTTTTGTCGATACCGCTTTTGATTTTGAGCTGGTGAGGAAATACAACCTCTATCAACTTTAATAGTTTGTGTATTGTAATCTTGATTCCTGAAAAATAAAAATAAGCATCAAAAATAGGTTATTTTAAATCTGTTACATAAAATTTCTACTTGGCAGTAGCTTACCCCATTTCGATTACTGGAAGACGTCTTGATCCATTTATTTTTAATATATCACGAATTTTCTCTAATTTCAATTTTCTTCTTAAACGATATTGACGTTGTCTTTGGGCAGCTGAAAATCGTTTTGCTTGCAATCTTTCTTCATCTGTTGCATAAAATTTTCTTTGTGACTCTGTATGACCGTGGTGGTTTTCTTGATTAGCCCATATTCCATCTGCATTACGAGAGCTCTGAGATTCGGAATCTTCACTAATTTCACCAGAATAAATTCCATTAAACCATTTCTTAACATCTAAATACAAATACAAAATAAAAAATCAATCAATTTGTGGTTTAAATAAATTTAACTTACTTCTCAGTTGACGTGCAAATTTTTCCTTAGATTTTCCTAAAAAAACGAAAATTAAAAAAATAAATAAAAATTCTATGGGTATAGGCTAGGCATCATAGGTAGATAGAGCCGGTAGAGGTAAATAGGTAGATACCAATAAAATACAAACAATAAAGATACAAGTAGACTTATTATAAAGTAATAATTAAATAAAAACTATATTTTACTTTGTTTCAATTTTTCATCATCTTCCTCTGGCTCTGAATTAGTTTCTTGCAATACAAAATTTTCCACTTTTGTTTCATTAAAATCCATTTTTTTTTTTTTATTAATTTAAATACTTCTTTAGGCGCGTTGTATGTATGATATTATTTTAATGAATTAGAAAATAAAATACAAATTACAGATTTATTTACTTTTTTTAGCAAAACAACAATTAAAATTTTGTTTCACCTTCAATTTCTACACCGAAATGCATCCAGTCGACTAGCCGTCAAATTACCGTAGAGTAAAGCTGTATAGATAGATGCAGCACGCACGGGCCACAGCACCACAGAGCAGTATACAAATACAAGGTGAATAACTAAGAATAATAAGCGAGTCACACTACAACTAAAAAGCCACTACTAATGACGGCTTTTTTAAATGCGTTCACACTTGCACTTTTTGGTTTTTTTTCTTTTTTTTTCTCGTTTTGTCATATCTTTTTCCTTTTTTTTTGGGAATTTTTTTTGTTTTTTTATTCGTTTTTTTTAAAAAATTGCCGCCAACTTCCTGAAAGTATGCAATTGTTAGTTTATTTTTTTCTCACAGAGCTCATTTGTTATTTGATCCCTGATTTTCTAGTGGCTTTTTGAAAAGCCACTAGCTTTTTTTCCTTTTTTTTGTGTGGAAAAAGCCACGAAATAGCCACAACGATGATAGCTTTTTCAAAAAGCCATTAAAAAGCCGAAGTGTGACAGCCTTATAAGGTAAGTTTTTTCTTTCTCATTTTCAAAATTTAGGATTATTAACGTTTGATGGGTATTACTAGCTTGAAGGCCCAATCTTGTTTCCAGTATTATTCTTATACTGTTATATACTTTCTGGATTTTATACTACTGAAGAGATATAAAATAGTCGTCCTGAATTTAGGGATATTTCATTTCAGGATTCAAAAAATTCACAATAGTGCTTCTTCTCATCTCGCTAACCGTTAAAAAAAATTTAAATTTAACTTTATAAGTTTCAAAAAAAATCATTATAAGGCTCTTCGTTGTTTCACAGATCAAAGTCACACTTGCTCTTACTACGAAATAAATTTCCTCAAGGATATTTTTGTTTTCTGGGCAAACGGTAAAACGATAAAGGTAAAAGAGTATTGGCGGACTTGTGTGGTAAAGAAGGTGGTAGATACTGTACTAGAATAGAATTGTTGAAAAGTCGATAGGTACTAGCTTTTATTTAAAAAAAAAACTTTCTTGTATTAATTTTTAAACAAAAAAAAAAATAAAAGAATAAGAATGCGCGAAATTGTTCAAATTCAAGTTGGTCAATGTGGAAACCAAATAGGTGCCAAATTTTGGGAAATTATTTCTGAAGAACACGGCATTGATGCTACCGGAGCGTATCATGGCGAAAGTGATATTCAATTAAAAGGTATTAATGTTTATTACAATGAAGCCTCAGGTGGTAAATATGTGCCTCGTGCAATTCTGGTTGATTTAGAACCGGGTACCATGGATTCAGTAAGATCTGGACCGTTTGGATTAATTTTCCGTTCAGACAATTTTATATTTGGACAAAACGGTGCAGGTAATAATTGGGCCAAAGGGCACTACACAGAAGGTGCCGAATTAGTTGATTCTGTATTAGATGTGGTGCGTAAAGAAGCTGAAGCATGTGATTGTTTGCAAGGTTTTCAATTAACTCATTCGTTGGGTGGTGGTACTGGTTCGGGTATGGGCACATTATTAATTTCAAAAATTCGTGAAGAATATCCAGATAGGATAATGAACACATATTCGGTAGTACCATCTCCAAAAGTATCAGACACTGTTGTTGAGCCCTATAATGCCACATTATCGGTACATCAATTAGTCGAAAATACAGATGAAACTTATTGTATTGATAATGAAGCTTTATATGAAATTTGCTTTAGAACGCTAAAATTAAGCACACCAACTTATGGTGATTTAAATCATTTAGTTTCATTAACAATGTCTGGTGTTACCACATGCTTGCGGTTCCCTGGTCAGTTGAACGCTGATCTAAGAAAATTAGCAGTTAACATGGTACCATTTCCAAGGTTACATTTCTTCATACCCGGTTTTGCACCATTGACCAGTAAAGGTTCACAACAATACAGAGCTGTAACTGTTCAAGAATTAACACAACAAATGTTTGATGCCAAAAACATGATGGCTGCATGCGATCCAAGACATGGACGTTATTTAACAGTTGCTGCTATTTTCCGTGGCCGCCTGTCAATGAAAGAAGTTGACGAACAAATGTTTAATATTCAAAATAAAAATTGTAGTTACTTTGTTGAATGGATTCCAAATAATGTTAAAACAGCGGTCTGTGATATACCCCCAAGAGGATTGAAAATGTCTGCAACATTTATTGGTAACTCGACAGCTATTCAAGAGTTATTTAAAAGAATTTCAGAACAATTTACTGCTATGTTCCGACGTAAAGCTTTCTTGCATTGGTACACCGGTGAGGGTATGGATGAAATGGAATTTACTGAAGCAGAAAGTAACATGAATGATTTAGTTTCGGAATATCAACAATATCAAGAAGCCGCAATTGATGAAGACATCGAATGTGAGGAAGACCAAGAAGTTGAAATTATTGAAAATTAAATTTTTTTTTTCATAATTTTTGTGAACGCAGAGAAAAAAAATGTATAAATTTTTAAGAATAAAATTTAAATTTTAATAAATTAGCAAAATTTGTAATTATTTCGCCCATTTTTATATTTAGGGTGCTTTACTTTTAAAGACACATCTTCATCACAACAGCATATTTTTTAGGTTCTATTAATATAATAACATTTAGTCATTTATTAAATAGCATAACCAGTTTTTAAACTATGTATGATAACTTTTCATATTTCATCGGTCTATTTTGGTAGGTTAAAAAAAACCATTAACCGTTTATACGTTAAATTTAAATAATGAGTAGGTAGGTATACAAGAAATATTTCGCAAACAAAAATTATAAATGATAGATAACAGATAAGAAACATGATGTACATTATGTACATGTATATATATGATCGATTGATTGTGAATTAAACTCAAATAAGACAAATTTTCGATATATATACTATAATGTCTGAACGCCGGCGGGTAAAATAAAAGAATTTATCGGAAGTTTCGCAGAGTTCATGCGAGTAAGGTTTGTTGAATATATCAAAATTTAGGTATACAATTTATTTTATTGATGTGGTGGGGGTCCAAAGGTAAGATTTAAATAAATAAAATCACATTTTTCAATAAATCGATTGATGTTTACGTGTTTTTCACACTAGTATTTTTGTATCACTAGTATGTCAGTATTATACCTCGTTCTCTGAAAAGTCAATTTTTTATGCGATTAACTCGAAAAGTTTCAGCCTAAATGGTTTCAACTTTTTTATGATTTTCTTTGTAAGCAAAAGAAAATAATTGGTTTTTGCTCAAAACAATGTTTATATAAAATATGCAGTGGTATGGTTTGTTTGTGGCTTAACGTAGTACCTAGCTGAATTAATGTAAGACAATAATAATGTTGTTAAATAAGTAACTGCTGAAATATTATGGAAATTCCATTGAAATTGAAAAACATTGGTTTTTTTTTTAATATATTTTTTTTAATTATTATAGATTATGTATATTTATAATGTATTTTTTTTAAATTTAAAATGAGCTTTTATTATAAGCATTTAACATTTTTTAAAGATTCTTTAATCAAATATGTATATTTTTGTTTTTTCTGATATTATGTATACCACATAATAAAATATGAATATTATGCATTTTATTTTTCATCTATATAATCTATATAAAAATAATTAATTAGATCATTGAGTGAAAAAGAAACTGTTATCGCTTAATTGAGAAATTTTATTTATTTGTTCATTGTAATTTTTTAACTATTTTTACTTTTAATGTAAACACAAAGAAGAAATATTGTGGACTATTTTTTGAGGTTTTCATAAAAGCAAAAAAATTAGGAATCTAGTAAAATCAAGGTAACCGCATATTTTGTGTAGATATACATATCAGGAATGATAATTTTCACATATTTAAACAAATTTTCTAGCTTAAAAATATGTAAGAAACTTATGGAGAACGAATAATTGCTTCATAAGCTGTAAAAATCATAGTAGCAACTTCTACAGAACGTGATTTCAAACTTAGAGTTGCATCTGGATTACCTGGTTGTAATTTTAATTCAAGTAATACCCATATATTATTAGTGAGTTTCAACGACTGGTATAACATGTCTTGGCCTTCAACATTACGTTTCGCAATAGTAAATACATTATTTGCCTGCATTTTTGTAGCAATAGTATCAGCTGTACCACTAATACCATTCAAATTATATTGAACTTCATTGGCAGCAGGTATTTCTTTCCAAGTTGTCAAAAACACTCGTTTATCCAATTGACCATCTTCAGTGAAAATCACATTAGCATGCACCAAACAAGCAAAATAAAATATATCAACACTATTTTTAATAGCGACTTGTAAATTATTCAAAGGTTCCATTCTTTGAACTGAACCTGTAGTTCCCAATGCCAAACTTGTATCATATGATTGTGATGGCTGAAGAGGTATCACTTGCAAAGGTGCCGTTGGCGTAAGACCGAAACTGTTTTTATTTAATTGAATGGCAAAGCCACTCATTGCTTGCATAGCTTTATTCGTAAAAGTTAGGTCCATTGATACCTGCGTATTGCGTCTGGAAAAACTTCCTTGAATCTCTAAGCCTTTACCTTTCTCAGCGGGTAACCAAGTGATTTTTGGAATTTGTATCATGGTTGAAATGCTTCCAGTTAAACCAAATATATCACCGAGAAGTCCTGTAGCACCACTGGCGGCAGGAGCTTCAGCTGGTCCACCAAGCTGTTAATAATAAAATTAATTAAAAATAGCATTGTATTATTTATTAATTATGTGATTACTTCAGCTTTTAAGATATAAAATTAATAAAATTCGATTTTAATCTATTTTTGGACTGGAGAAAAAAAAAATCAATATGAAACTCTTAGACTTACCAAAATATCCAATCCTCCTCCAAGAAGATCAATATTACTCGCAGGTGCAGCAGGCGCTGCTGGTGCTGCCGGAGCTCCAATATCCATAGAAAGTAAATCACCTATCAAAGATTCCTGGTTTGGTATTACAGTTGCTTGTTCCACTGGTGGATGTTCATTATTGCTTCGATTTGGTAAAGATTTTCTCACACCAGCACCTCTCCCTTCAACAAAAGCAGTCGGTGGCTTATGATAAACACTTGCCAATGAGCTTATATGACAAATCAATTCATCCAATAAAGTAGGTTCCAATAGATCTGTTTCCTCAGATATCAATGGTTTATCTGCCAAAACAACTTCTTTTGCAGCAGCGGGATCAGTGGAAAGTAAACGCCAATAAATGAAGCCTCGATCCCTTAAATCTGGATTATCAGAATCTTGAGTAGCCAAAGAGAGCACATGTTGGACCAATTCTTGAGTATCAGATGGACGTTTCAAAAATAATTTAACAACCGCAGTTAACAATTGTAATTGAACTTGTGCATTTTCATCCTGGAAGCCTTCAAGAAAACTGTCTAATAACTCGTCTGCGTTGTCAATGCGCTCCGCATATTCACCGATAATCCATACCATAGAGGCTCGAGCTTCTGGTTCATCTAAAGTATCTAAATTTTCACATAAAGTTGATATAATGCTCTCATATTTATTTGGGTATTTTCTAAATATATCTTTGATCACAACAATAGCTTCTTGCACGACATAATTAACTTTCGTCTGAATCAAATCTAATAATGTGGACACACATCGCTCAGCTGATGGTTCAACTTTAATAGCACACCGACCGATGGCACGAACTGCTTTTCGCACAAAATCAACATCGACTTCAGTGGCGTATTCTTTTAGTTCACTCAAGACTTGAGCGATATTTGATTGATTCGCCAGTCGAATCATTATATCTAATTTTTCGAGTTTGACATATATTGGATCATTGTATTTTACAAAAAATACTTTCATTTCGTGTTTTAGTATGTCAGGACGTTTTTGTACAATCAAATTTATGTTACGTAAAGCAACATATTGCACTTCAGGTTCAGATGACAGTAAAGTAACCAAAGGAGGTGCTAACTTTTTAGTTAAAGTTGCACAAAAGTCACTGTCACTAGATAACATTTCTAACAATTTCATTAAAACTTTGACAGCGCTTAAAACCACTGCTGCATTAGCATGTGCTAAACGCGGTGTTATTCTTTCACATATTGATTGAGCTTCTCGCTCATCTTTTGGACTATAATTGGCCAATGAATCCAAAATAAATACTTGGCCCCATTCGGTACATTCATTTAAAGCTGTAAGCAATTTATTTATGGTAACCGAATTCATTTCAACCAATGGTTGTCCGGATTGACTGTTTTCATTTATTTCACTTAATGCTGCAACAGCATTAGCTACAACCATTGGATTTGAGTCCGATAACAAATCTTTTAATTGATCCAAAAAACCTTGATCTTCAACCTATAATTTGGAAAATGATAATCAACTTTAGTAAATTAAAAAAACCCTAGCCTTAGGGAGATTATATGTTGAGTACATTATCGAATGCAACTCTCAAGTCATAATACGAATATATTTACCATTGAAGAGGAAATATCATAAAGTTTTGCAACACAAACTGCTGCTGTTTTTCGCACATACGGATCTTCATCCTTCAAACATTTCCGTAATGGTTCACATAAATATTCTGTAATCTTATCAACACGAATACATCCCATTGTTCGAACAGCTAAGGCTCTTATGAGTGGATTAGAGTCTTCACAATCCTAAAGTGATACATAAAAAAATAGACATTTAATGTATTATTTCTGATTGGATTTAAAAGAAATTATCTATGCAATTCAAAAAAAATCTAAATAAATAACGTTTGAAAGCAAATTAGGCGTTCTGATAAAAAAATGCAAGCATTTGTTGAAAATATTATTCACAGGTTGAAGCAAAATAAGAAATTCTATGCTACCTAAATTGTCCGGGATAGTGGATTTTATGAACAAAAAACGTTGAAAATTTCATTCTTGTAAATTATTTTATTAATCTACTTTTCTCTTTTAAGACAAATACTCTAGGAAAAGTGTTCATATTTTACATTTAAAGTCTAGTAGCCTTACTTACTTTATTCTTGTGAAATAATCTTTTATAATAGTGTTATTAATGAGAAATATAATTTATTATCGACAATGTTTTGCAATTTTATGTATTTTCGAAATAATCTATTTAGAACAAATATTATTAATTTTTTTACAATTTCTCTTTACAAGTAAAATCAGATTAAAATTAATCTCAAACAAATGTTTTTTTTAAAAGACTTTATAGTTTTATAGAACACTATTTTATGTGTATGCGAGCGAATTATACGAATATGTTTTTAATATCTGATTATATTATATTTATAAAAGTATTTACAATAAATAAACCAAAATAAAAAAGCTGAAAAAACCAATTACTTTGAACTAGAGTATTTTATCATTCAATAGTTCTACAAATTTTTTTTGTAAATCTGTGGTTTTCCATTAAATTTAGACTCTTAAGTTATTACAAAAGGTTTTTAAAGAATTTCAATTTTTGAAAATAAACTTATAAATTTCTTTCAGTATCTTAAAACAAAAAGGTATGCAAAAAAAAGAAAGAATAATGCTGTTAAAATAACTTCCTATTTTTTTTACATTTATCCGACTCAATTCCACTTTGAATTTTACTTTTTGTCTAAACATTACTACTATTATATGAATCAAGAGTTAAAAATGAATTAATTTTATGGTCCTAACTTACTAAGAAAATTATTAGGAAATTTATCTTAACATAGTCTAAACAATATCGTAGAAAAGAATTAAGATTTCCTAAAATTATTTTATTATCAAATATACATATTCATAACTGAACGGTTCGTAAAAAGATAAAAAAAAATTTATACAATTAAGTCGACGAAAAATCAGACGTTTTTATATTTCATCACAGCACTCCAAAATTTGGGGTTTCAAAAAAGATATATATATATATATGTGAAGATTGTCTTTTGAATAATTATTTTGATTTAAATTCCCATAATCCCTCATTATCTCGAACTTGCTCAGGTCTTTTCCATAAAATAAAATAGAAAAATAAAATAATTTTGAAATTTTGACTTGTTTACATATAAAAGTAAAATTAATAATATAACATTCACCAATTAAGAATATACTATATATCACATTAAAAATTTTTACTTGTTCGTACAAATAATGTCATAAGTAATTCTTGCAATATTTTAAATATCATAATAGTTTCAAAGTTTCTGTGAGGCTTTTCACGGGAAATTTATTGCAAAGTTAATATTTTCGAAAATTTAATGTTTATTTTCGAATGACATACCATGTAATTAAAAAAAAAAAATACTCATTTAAATTCACCGTAGCACTGTAAAGACTTCGAATAACCAAAAAAAATTAACAATCTTATTAAAATGATTTTAAACTTTTAAATGTTCAACTGTTCAAGAAAATAAAATAGAGCTTGACACATTTCAATAATAAAAATCATCAAATCTCATTATTACGAAACATTTAGTTTTGATATTCTAGTTTTTGTTACTTATTCTCAATAGAGCATCTTTTTTAATTTTCCTTAATTTTTAATTATAAAAACATTTACTTTCGAACGAACCTAAAAATAAATTCGATAGATTACTTAATTGGGATTAATTTTTTATAACTATTAAAATTTAAATTGGAAAAAAAAATTTTACTAAGTAATTTGTTCTTCATTTTATGAATATGAGAAATGGGGAGAAAAAGAATAATTATAAAGGAATTAATGTAAATTCTCTAAAAATCTTCTTATGCATAAATAAAAAATTGAAATGCCTTACTTAAGTGTAAAAAAAAAAAAAAACAAAAAATTAAAAATTGTAAGAAATCCATTCCTTAATTTTTAAACAAATCGGGAGCATAACAAAAATGTTGTCGTTTTGTAAATATTTAAGAGAATTCTAATTCGATTATCTGAACTTTATCGTGCATGTTCTATATAGTTTTTTTTATTATTTTTATTTTCAAAAAAATTATTAGTAATTCAATATGTCAAATCTTTTATTTAATTTAAATTAAATATCAAATAATTAATTAGAAAATCTTTTTAGACCAATTTTAATTTAACGTACCTAAGTGTATTTAAAATAAAATAATTGCTTGCTTAAGAATAAGAACTAAGCTTAAATGTAATGTCGATTTATAGCGTCTTAGACATATTTTACTAATTAATTATAAAAACAACTTAAGATAAATTCATATCGTGTTGTAATGAATATAAATGTAAAATAATTTCAATATTTTAGGAAAATTGAATTTCTTCTTTACATTTAATAAAGATAAAAAAAAATACGATATTTTTATTTGTTATTTATTATATTGTATTAAATTCTAAATGGTCATAGACTTTAATTGAAACTTAATAAAACGTATATAATAAAATCGAAGCTCTGGATGGGACATAACTTTAAAAAAAAAACCTTTTATTACTTATCCAAAAATTGAAATTACGACAACACAATGCAAGTCTAATTGCAAATTAAAAAAAATAATTAGAAACTTTTTTAGTTCTATATTTAACATATTCAAAATATTAATTAAAAATATTACCAACAATAACAAAACAAAATTATAACAAAAAAAAAAAACAGTATTTACCTTCACAAGTTGAGAAGAGGGCAATTCCTTTATTTTTTTTTATTATTAGGCATGTTTGACAATAAAAGCAAAATAAATAACACATATCATGTGCTAGCAATAAATTTTCACTTCTATAGAGATTATGAGAGTATGGAGTTTTCAGTGCATGTGAAGCGAATGATTTGACTAATAAAAATGAAAATGGAATTTTAGTAATGAGAAATGTTTTCATCCCCATCTCTAGTTATTTACGTTTAAAAAAAAAGAAAGATTAAGATCTAGATTAAATGATAAGTTTCTAAAAGTCTTATTGTCAGTTTGAATTTAAGTGAACTTTGTAGAATTGGAACAATGCGTTTGGAATCAAAATACTTATTATCAGTTTGATGCAAAAATTAAGATCTTGGTCTTTGAAATCAAGTAAAACACTGCAGTAGAAATTGAACTATAAAATACTTTTGGAGAAACATATTATTTCTTAATTTTTTTATACAGGGTTGCATATTTTAACAATGAAATAGTTCTACTCTTTTTAATATAATTTTTGAAATGGTTTTAAGTAGTTCATAAAAGAAAGAAAATTTCCAAGACTAAATAATTATAAAATTCTTTCCAGTAATTATCTCCTATTTTTAATTATTCCATTTTAAAAAAAAAAAACATTTTTAATTTTCTTCAAATCAAACATTTGTTCCATTAGTAATTTATTAATTAGTTTATTAAATTAGATATCTAATGTAACCTAAGCTTATTTTACAATGAAAAATTATAAATTAAAATTGAAAAACATTTGTATTGGCGAAATCCTTGAAAAGGATGTCACAAATTATTAAAATTTAACGTGCAACAATTGGGGAAGAGTTCTCAGCATTTTTTTTTCCCGAATTTATGGTTTCAAAAAATTTAAGCCGCCTTATAAAAAGAATCTAAAAAAAACTCAAAACCCTTTTCCTTCAGTTTTCGAAGAATGAATAATCAATAATTCGATTCATCATATAGTAATTAATTAATTTTTTTTATCATGAAAACATTCAGTAAGGGTTTAATTTCAATTGGTTTTCAATTTTTACACGACAAAATTGCAACAAACTGATAACGGTAATGCAGGTAAAGGTAGTGTTAATTCTGATTCCTAACACTAAACCCCATGCGATCACCAATAATTCAATTCATTTATTTTGACAGCATTGTCATCAAAATAAATGAATGTGTTAAAAAATTTGGTCGGACATTCATTTTTCTACAAAACGTATCGTTTGTACAATTGGGGACGATTAAATTTAATGTATTGACATCTTCAACAGCTCAATTTTGTTTATGTGTTCAATTATTTTGTATTTAAATTATTAAGTACCTAATGATTAGGTTTACTATTTAAATAATTTATCTATTATTTATTCTGGGTCTTGAAATTTATACTTTTTTCACTCTAATATGAATGATTTTTGTACATACGGTACATTTTATTATTATTTAAATTTAGAAGCCTTTTATGAATTAATATATTTATATATAATAATTTTTTACGTAAATTTTATACTCGACATCATTAACTGGATTTATAGAAAAATTTTAAAGCAATAATATTGAAATGTAAAACAAACCTTAACAAATGTATTCACAGCCATAATAGCCATATCGGGTTGAGATTTTGCATAATTCATCAAATACAAATAGACCAATTTCTTTAATTCAAGATTATCAGTTTGCATACAGTTGACAACATCGGGAAATAATGCGGATACATCTTTACCAACTGTCATACTGGCGATGACCTAAAATGAAATGAAATTATTACAAAAATGTAGCTATAAATATATATTTTTTTTTATTACCTTTTTCACCGCTTCCTTTTTCTTTTCCTTCTTGTCATTATTCAATTCAGATTTCAATTCAAAAATTTCACCTTTTTTGGTGGTTGTAAAATATTTAGAGTCAGTCATAGTCAGGCAAATATTTTATTTTAACTTCAGCTAAAATTTAAATTAGAAACAAAAAATGAATTCAGAATTATTTACACGTCGTAATAAATGTTGTTCCTTAATAAATTGCTGCCAGAAATAAATATTTAGGTTACGTACCTACCTAGGTACCTAGTATGTATAAGTATACCTACTTAATTGTTATGAATATAAATTAAATTTTATTTTGGTTAATAGGAACACTAGGTTTAGGCAGGCATATGTATATTATACCTACAATTATTATTTTTAAAACAATTTCTAAAATTATGTCTTGTCGGTAGATATAGGTTTATCATTTCTAAAATTCGTTGATCACCCTCTCAGCAGACTCAATTTTAATATGATTAATAATGGTAAACAATCATTATTATTGCAAAATAAAAAAAAATAAATAAAAAACTTTTTATCGGTGGAAATTTATAAATTGGGTTATTAGTTTTTAATTTTCAAAAACTTGTCATTTTCAAGTCATCATTCATCATCAGCAGCAGCAGGAAATCAAAATCAAGATATTTCCAAAAAAAAACTTTTTTCGTGGAATTTATCAATTTTATTTTTTCTTTAGTTTTTTTCCAATAAAAATCTGAATATTTACCCAAATTATAATGATAATTTATTATTTTAATTTGCTTTTTGCTTCTTTATTTCAATTAAATTATATTTTAAATAAAAATAAATTTAATTTTATTTAATAAGAAAAAATTTCGAATTCTTAAATTTTTCTTCTCAAATCTCAATCACAAAATTAAAATATACACACCCCCAAAATAATATAAGCATAGTATTTTGTGGCATAGTGATGTTGTGGCCAACTATATAATAATTTTTTGAAAATATTTTGACAGTAAAAATTTATGGGGTTGGACATTTGTCCGCGGGACATTTGTCCGCGATTCGAAATGTCTAAAAAATTTAAAAAATCAATCGCGGACAAATGACATTTTGCAAAATGACATTTGTCCGCTAAAAATTTAAAAAATCAATCGCGGACAAATGACATTTTGCAAAATGACATTTGTCCGCTAAAAATTCGAAATAGCAATCGCGGACAAATGACATTTTGCAAAATGACATTTGTCCGCTAAAAATTCGAAATAGCAATCGCGGACAAATGACATTTTGCAAAATGACATTTGTCCGCTAAAAATTTGAGGCTAAAGTGCAGATGACGTGAACCAATCAGAAAAGGTACAACGAGAGAGAGGTGGGGGGCGGCGGGCGGGCGGGTGGACTGGTGGACTGGTGGTTGACATTTTGCAAAATGACATTTGTCCGCTAAAGTTAGAAAATTCAATCGCGGACAAATGTCATTTTGAAAAATGTCATTTGTCCGCGGCGGACAAATGACATTTTACAATCGCGGACAAATGACATTTTGCAAAATAACATTTGGCCGCGAAGTTTTCCATACAAATTTCATCGCGGACAAATGTCCCGCGGACAAATGTCACGGCGCCAAATATTTATTGCATGCGAGTTCAGAATAAATATATCTCATGTAATTATTTTGATCTTCACCCGAATTATGATTTGTAATAGTTTTTAAGATTTTCAATCAATAGTTTTAGAATAAAAACTTTTAAAATAACTTTTTTTAACCACCGACTAAAAAGAAAAAAAGATTAATATTTTTTGGATAGAATGGAGATGTTGATTTCGATTCTTGCCTGAGTGGTACCTATAGACGTAGAAGATTTCGAACTTAAGGATGTTATACATTATATATTTCTAAAAAAAATTATAATATTTGATGACTAAAAACATGGAATTCATTGATATAAATAGTACAATGTCGTATCGCGGAAAAAAAGGCTTAAGAACTATCAACGATGGCCAGGTGTAAAAAATTAAATACTCTAAAAATTAATATGTAATGTAATACATTATTATAATATAATAATAGAAATTTACATGAATATATAAATGAACAATTTCAAAAAACACTTTTTCTAAAACATCTTCAAAAATATTCAGGCTAAAAAAAAATGTAAGCAAGGGGGTTAAGAAAAAGTATAAAGCACTCCACAGATAGTATCTACAACATTATTGTAGATTCTATTTAACTACATACGATCTTTTCAACCTTTTATTTATTTAGATGAGCAATTTTAAAATTTTCTAGGTATAGATAATATTAAAAAAAAAATGTATTGTCTATTTGGTTATGCGCAAGTTTCGTAAAACTGTTGCTCCTAGTCCAATATATTTTTTTTTTTAGAAAAGAAAAAAAAGTATTTTTTTTATTTAATAGTTAAATATTAAGGAATAATATTATTGGTATTTTCACACTAAAAGTTTTCTAGAGAATAAATTACCATTGTAAGATAAAACTGCTACTCTTACAGAGACAACAGAGGATTAAGGAGGATAAGTATTAAGGACATCAAAAAGATAGTCTGACTATATTTGTAGAATTTTTAATCAATAATTATACAGAAAGGAATAACGATAAAAGATAAAAGTTAAATGTTTGAAGATGATGAACCATTTTAATTTGGTACCTACTCCAGTGCAATGTTCTTATAATTCTTATGTTCAATATCATTAACTTTTAATATGTTTACACTACGTTTGAAGTGTGTACATATGTAAAAAAAACTTATTTGACAAATAGATTTAATGGTGATCAACTTTATAGCAAATTATAAATCAAAATTTTTTTTCCTTAACTAAAATTTTGTACTTAAATTTAAGTTGTTTGGATAAATAAGTATCCTTATTGTATCCTTTAATCATATAACGGCACTCAATGGGAAATTCTTACTCTCGGTACAAAAAAAATTTATTGAGAAATGAAATTTTTTTTGTTCAATTTTCACTTTTCTTTTTTCACCAGAAATATATTATACTCATTTGAATACTTAGTTATACATAATTTGTTCGAAGGTTGATATGGTGAAAAAATTTTCTTTAAGTTTCAGAAGAAAATAATATTTAAAGTAATTTTTTGTGTGTATTTTATTAAAAATTCTTCATTTTTCCATTATTAAAATTTAAAAAAAAATATCTAAAATATCTATATACATATTTGAACTATTAATATTAATTATTATATATATTAAAAATTAATTACAAATTAATTGTAAATGTTATTTTCGCTTAAAAGAAATTTCGTCATAAAAGGATTCCAACAAATTAAAAAAAATTCAAACATAAAATAAAATTCAAAACTTTAAATTAAAAAAAAAAGAAAAGTGTTGGTAATAAAAAAAAAAGTTAAAATTAGAAAAAAGAAATAAATTCTTTAAATTTTAAAATTAATAATACGAAAAGAAGTAATAAAAAAAAAGTATAAAAATTTTTGTGGCACATTTTAAAACAAGTATACTATATATATATTTTTATGACTAACTTCGTCCTGGAAAATATATTCATGCAAATTTCAACATACAAAATATAATATGTATATTATTTGTATTACATTACAATTCTACATATATATTTAAAAGGAAAAAAAAAAAGTTGAACCATGCGAAATTGTTCACTTTATGCTTAAAAAAAAGACCTTCAAACTTGAATATCCTCTATATAATATACACATACATCCGATATTGAATAAAATTTGCGTTAATTTGAATAAATTTTGATAACATTTTTTTTTTTAATTGTTATTCAATTGTTATTGGTATTAAATTTTACAAAATTTCAAAATTTCAATATTTTAGGATACATGTTAAGTTGTTTTTAAACAATTTTTAATTTTATAAAATTCTCTACTCCTTTAATTAACTCCAATTTTTGTTCGTATTACATTCGTATAATACATTTAAACCTCAAATCAGTTTGACATGAACCCATCTCAGTACGTATTGTATATAATGTAATCTAATCAATATTCTTCTACTAATTTAATTTTTATTATATAATGGCATAAAAGATTCTTATTATAGTTAGATTAAACTCGGATATTTCATATTAATATCTTAAAAGTTATATATAGATATGCATAAACAGATTTATTTTGATAATTAAAAATATTAAATCATTATCAGCAAGAAAACATAAAAAGGTTAATTTAATCTCAAGTTTTTGAATTAAAATATACGTTCCAACCCTTTTAAAGGTATATCAAGTTAACAAAATCAATAAAAATTCTAGTAGTTATTTTTCTTTTGGTGCAAGATTTATTTGAAGGGTTTTTTCTTTAAATTTTGTAATTAAATTTTTAATTAGCAAGGTGTTTTTGAATTGTAATTTAAAATATGGGTATTTTAAGTTGTGTTGATAAAAATAGAAAATCAATCAGTGATTGTTTATTTTCATTTCAAGAAAATTAAAATATATTTTAAACTATGATGGTTGGATGATGTGAATTTTTTAGCTCTCTTTCAACCAAAAATTAAAAAGGACTAAGTACACATGTTTTCATTTTAAAAGTATAGCTCCTAATTGAATGATTGACCAATGTATTTATCTTAAAAGTAAAGTACTTAAATCGAAATGGTGTAACTGGGCCCCTTACTTCATTTATAAGATACTTTTTTTTAAACCATTCTTTTTTTATTCAGTCAGAACTTTCGATATTCCAAATTTTGTACCTACGTACATATTCAAAATTGATCACAGAACTAAATACTAATTATATTTTTATTTTTTTGGGGCGTATTTTGATTAAATATAAAAAATTCTGAAGCTTCGAAGGAGCTCTAAATAAGAAAAACCTCAAGTATGTGAAAACTTTTTGTATGTGAAAACTTTTTCACCTAAAAACTCTTCTAGAAAATTTTAACAATAATAAAACACGACATAACAATATATTATCATTTCAATAATAAAAAATATATTATGTTTCCTATTATTCTGTACATAAAAGAATTGTTAATAAAATCAGCTGTGACCATTAACTTACGAAAAAAAATTAAATAATCCTAAGCTTTTGTGAACAGCAACGTGAACATTATGTTTTGACGGTAGCATCTGTAATTTCGACATCATTATAACAAGAATATAGGATTATAAATTTATTTTACATTTTCTGATTTTTTTCTTCAAGGGAAAGAATATTATTAAAGGTATTAATGTTTCAAATTGTAATTTTTTATAATGTAAGAAAAAAAAATTAGAGATTATGATTTGAATAGAAAATTTATTGTAGATACTACAGAATTAAGATTATTCATTACATAACCTGTGTGGAGTTTTCTTAGAGTGATCCATAAGTTTGATTAAAACTTATCATGTTTTCTTTTTGATAGCCGTAGACGAAATATACCTGTGTTTTCAAAATTTTTATATGAATCAAGATATAAGTCAGAAGGGATAATATTCTTTTACCAAAAGGAAAGGTTAAACAACTAAAAATACATTATTTTCTGCCAGTATAACATAAAAAATAAAATCGATTTTCTATATTATAGGGGTTAACTCAAAAACTAGTGAATGTATTTGGATGCGGATGATCTATTTTTCCTTGCTATAAAAATATCTAATCTTACTAAAGTCATCCATTAGAATTTAGATTAATTTGAGCTAATCCTTTTCTACGGAAGTTTATAATTTATAGTAAAAGCAATTTATTTATTATCCTATGTTTTATAATTCACAGCCTGTCAATATAATGTAGGTACAACTAGTTAAAAAAGAAATTGCGGTTTTGTGGTTTGTGACCTAATTATTTTCTAGAGTCTTTGGTGTTACAAACAAGATCTTGAAATTTTAATGGAAATTTTGTTTTCTTTTAGAAATAAATAAATCTTGTGGTAATTTTTTTTTCATCCATGTAGGCATCGTGAAAAGTCCTGAATTGGTATAGATATATATATATATATATATAGGTGCACAGGGATTATTGAAGCTACAATATCGTTTGAATATTGAATTTCGAAATTTAGTTTTTACAACTTCTTTTATGTCCTTGACTATTTATTTTAGAAGTTCTTAAACAATACATTTGCATTTTTGTAAAGTTTGTTATCTCTGTAAAAGGTGACTCATTAAATTTTTTTTCTGTACTTGTGAAAATTGTAATGTAATAAAATGTATGTATAAAATATACAATGTATAGTGAATGCTTGAAATAGTTAGGTAAGCTATATATAAGCTATATATAAATATACTTTTATACTATTCTATATTCACCCTCATTGTATATTTTACGTGTTTTTTTTTTTTACTATTTATTTAATAATTAATGTTTTATTAACGAACTTTTACAATATACAGATTGCATAAGAGTATTAAACAAAAAATTGTGAAAATCACAAATTTTCAGTAGAACTACAGGTGTTTACTAAAATGTATTTAAGTAGCTCAAGTATACATTGTGTGTGTGTGTGTGTAGATGTACTATGAAGTACATATACATAACATATAAAATTAGAGGCTGTATAGGACTTACTGTTGTAAGAAATCAACAATTTTTTTAAGAGGATTTCATATGAACAGAGTTATGTTGTGTACACAAAACATATGTACCTACGTATGGATATGTCCATGAAATATATTTTGTACCAATATGTCAGAAAAAAAAATTCTACTTTATTTATAAAAGAAAAGCATTTTTATATTATACATTTGCATAGGAACTTTTAATTAAAAGGTGTGTGTATGTGTATGTCTAACTTGTACAAATATATTGTGCAAATAAAAAAAAAATACTCTACATCAAACATAGTTAATTTAATAGCATAGCTAACAAACATAAAATTATATGTACCTATGTACATTGTATATTTACAGATATATAAATAATCCTATGCCTAGCCTATGCCTATATAATTATCTGAACATATACATAATAATACTACCTACAACTAACCAGAGTATAATATTTTCATTGGAAAAAAAAACGGTGGATTTTCCCGAAGGAATTTTATGTTTATAAAGGATTATTTTATGAGGGACGATAAAAAAAGTAAAAAAAAAATTGGGTTGTTGTGAAAAAATTGAAGTTAAAATATTATTCCAACTACATATTTCTATATTATAGACTTTTATTTGTATCATTCTCTCATTATTGAATCAATTAAGACAAATATTAAAGTGCTGATAATGATATTGAAATTACATTTCTGTACCTTATTTCATGTACAATTAATACACAAAATAATGTAATATTTTTATGTTTTTTATGTAAGTGTAGGAAAACCTCCTTTTCGTACATCCGTTTATTATTCTTCAATATTAATATTGAATAGTGTGGTTTTAATTTTATATGTTTAAACAAAAATGTAAAAAAGAAAAATGCACTGTTGCTTACAAAGCTGAAATATTTGATTTCATAATAATTATTCTTTTGGGATTCTGGTAATAAAAGAACTTAAGACGTCTTTTTATTAATCTGCCCAATAGTTAAAGAACAAATTTTTTATTTATGTCTCGGTCAATTTAATATTTTAAGTTGTATGTATATAATTCGTTCAATATGCATATTGTTATTAATCGTTTGATCTCAAACATAATACAACATGCATTGCGTACATACATATGCTTCAAGGACAATATACAAAAATCCATAGTAGAATTCTCATTTTTGACTTGAAAATCAGTCCAAATTTAATTTAATTTTTTGTTCATAGAAATATCAAATTATTTTATTGAATTTTTTATTCAAAATGCCCTTAAAATCGAAGGCGCTAAAATTATATACCTATGCATTGCTATTAATATAAATGATTTATTAAAATTCTGTTTTAATCAATTTTGATATACGTATAAACAAGCGAATATCAGTGTTTATAGTAAGATTGCATGGAGCTGTCAGATATTGGTGGTCGAAGCAATAATCGAATGAGAACTTGAAAGACTGAAGTGGAGCAGGATTTAGTGTGAACACGAGTCCTTTACGCTCAAAGCGAAAGCCAATAAATTTCAATTTCAAATAAATCGAATTTTAAACCTTACATGTATTCCTCAAATAATGACAAGCCATTGAGCAATCTTATAATAGGATTCATTCTAAGTAAATTGAAAATAACAATTTTTTTAAAAGACCACAAAGGATTTGAGAAAAATATAAAAATTGTTTTTTGGTTTTTTTATTTTTTTCATGAATAATTTATTGAAACTATCTTAATTTTTTTGTTTTTTTTTATTTTTGTATTATGTAGTTGAATTTTTTTTCTACACTACTTCTGTTTTACTATCAATTTAGTTAGTGAATTTTTTTTTCTGAATTAAAATACCAAAAAAAATAAAAAGTAGAAAAAATATAAAAGAAAAGAATTTAAGTTTAACAAAAAAAAATAAAAATTTTCTCTCAGGATTTTTTATGAATCAACAAATTGAAAATAAAGAAAAGCATTTTATTACCGTTTACACTCATTTAGGGAAAAAAAAATTAGTTTTTCTTATACAAAAAAAAACTAAAATAAAATAAAAACGTATGAAATTTTCTCAAAATAATTTTTATTAATTTTTGAAAAATAAAATTTTTTCTCTATACCGTTCTTTTACTCTCAAAGATAATAAAAAAAAAAAAATATCCTTTTTTTTTTTTTCCTTTTTCCATGAAAATATCCTTTTAATCAACAGAAAAAAAAAAAAAAATAGTATATATACAACACTTTTATATGTAACTTTCAGTACATAAAATACGTCAGTCTTTAAAAAAAGGATTCTCCGACGACAACTAAAAGTACAACAACATTTTATTTTTCTTATCAATTTTCATTTGAATAAAAAAAAAAAAGAAAAGAAAAATATTATACCAAAAAGATTAAAAAAAAAACAAAAAAAAAAAAAACAAATATAAAATGGCGCTACATTTTCCAACTTATAAATTCTATATATATTATTATCCTTCCGTTGTTAAATGAAATAATCTGAAAATTTAAATATCCTGTGCAAATTAAAGGATTTGAAAAAAAATGAAATAAAAAAAGAAAATTTAATGTATGTAGACTTAATAAAAAATAAATAAAAAAAATATATAAAAAAAAAAATTTTTTTTTATAATTGAAATTGACAGGCAAAGAAATAAATAAAAAAAAAAATAAAATATTTGATTTGATTCTGCTGTTAAAGTGCTGCTCTGCTTTTTCTTCGGTGTGTTTCTAATTGTCTTTTTTAAGTTGAAAAAAAAAAAAAGAAAAGATATTAAAGAAAATTATTTCCTAAAGGATAATAACATTTTTTTTTGTTAAAGACATATTTTTTTTTTTTTTGTTGCTTTTTTCTTTATGCGAGATTGTTGTTTTCTTTTCATTTTCACTTTTTTTTTTTTTTTTTGTTTTAGAACATTGTTGTTATGTTTTTGCGTGATTGTTATTTTTATTATTATTATTTTAATTTTTATTTTTTTTTTTCGATTTGCAAATGAAGTACAAAATGTTTTTTAACAAAATGAATTTGTCATAATTTTTTTTTTCTTCATTATTGTGTGTATACATTAGAGTGGATGGTGACATTTATTATTATTATAACAACGAATTCATGCGATATTTTTAAATAAATAAACACAAAAAAATTTCAAGAATTTTAATTTGAAAATAAATTTATTTCATAAATATGCTTGAAGAGACCCTAGTTCCAAGAATTATTATTTAATTTCTTTTATTTCAAAACACACTGTAAGACAAATGTGTTATATTATGGACAGTGTTAAAAACCTTAGCGTTTATTCTTTGTTGAAAAAAAATAAAATAATAAACACTGTATAAACTTTAGTTGTTGCGGATCAATTTCGAAATCTAACATATAATCTAATATATTATCTTATATATAATTTTTGTTTTAAAAAAAATACACTGTGCTATTAATATTGATTTCAAAAATTTAAATTTTTATTAAAATTATATCATAGCTAAGCAATAAATTAAATGACATTATATATAAAATAAAAATTCTTTTTTAAATTATTGTTGAAATTGAATATTGACCTTGATGGATACGTAATGTTGTATTATTTATATATATTGAATACATTTATATGTACATTGAAAAATGTGTAGCTTGAATATTTATTATCCTTTATTGTATTTTCGATGCTTCTTTTATTTTCTAATATCCTTTTCCTCACACACAATTGTTCCTTATTTGATTTGAATACCCATTTAATTTCATGTTTTAAATATAAAAAACTATGTCAGTTAATGTCCATCTTCAATGCTAGGGAAACTTAGATATCTCCAACAATAACTAATTTTCCTTAAAATTTATATTAATTCGAAAATTTTTATTTTTCTTAAATTTATTTATTTTTCGCGTTTTATTAAATACTAGAAAAAAGCCTGCACAGAAAAAATAGTGCAGGCCTAGCCTAGTAACTATGCGTTGATTTTTGTCATTTCGAAAAGAATGCTTTTATTTTTTAATTGACAAAGTACGCCTTGATTTTTTTTGTTTATATTTTAAAGTTTTTATCAAAGTACGCCTTGCATTCAGTGTTGCATAGTCATTGGGTTATTTTATTTATTATTTACGTTTAAAAAAATAAATTGAGGAAAGTGCCAACACTGTCAAGGTCGTTTAAGAGGTGAGTTCACATTTTATTATATTAGATTATGTGAATTGTTTGGAATCGTAATTCTTTGAAGATACGATATCCAAACATTTAAAAACTTATAACAGGAAATAAATATTTCCCGGAAAAACTTTTTTCCATGAGAAGAACTGATATCAAGTTTATATATAACACAAAAAATAACGAAATTAAAGGATTTTCATTCTACTAAAAAGGTTTTACGAGATAAGTTTTATCAAATAATATTATGAAGATTGAAAAAAAATATATATATATCGATTTTGTTATTCTTTTTTGTTTCATATTTTTATAAACATTTAGTTCGATAAAAAGAAAATATTGCTTATACAGGTATTTATAGATATGTGATATCAAATAAACAAATATATAAATATAAAGTAAAATTACATTATATACAGTACAGTATATAGAAGGAAAACTACATGGAAATGTTCTACATATAATATATATATATTTATTTATATGTTTATATATACATATATGTATATTATATATGCATAAATATATGTAAATCTGAATATATGTATATAAATTAAGTTCTAAAATTATTATTCTGCTGACATAAAACATAAAAAATTATACAATAGTAAATATAAATGAAATAAAAAAAATATAATAATATATGTATACAATTTATGTGTATATTCAAATATATATAAAATATATTTTACACATAAATATGTATATAAATTTAAAATAATCATCTCTTATAAAAATGTTATTTTAGTGAAAACAAAATTAATTGAATTTCTAAACATATCCAACATATCAGAATAAAAATAAAATTTATTCAATACTGTATAGGAATTTATTTAGAATAAAGAAAGTAAAATAAAAAAAAAATAAAAATATCAGAAAAAAAATAAATATATATCAAATAAAACATATGTTATCAAATCATATACATAAAATATAATAAACATATTATATATAATATACTAATATTTATAAAAAGTCTATATTGACAATATAAAAATATATATATTCCACTTAATCGTCATTTAATATTGAAAAAGAGAATACAAAAAATTTATTCTTAAATTAAAGAAGGTAGGTATAAAACAGGATATTCTGTGATTTAATTTTTTTGTTGAATTTTTTTTATGTAAATTAATTATACTTTAATATGTGTTTTTACGCTATAAGAGTTATATTTCTTTACATTAGACTGGAGTAAGTATTTTTTTTTTAAGTTCTCTATGTACGGAATACTCATTACCCTAAATTAATGTCATATGCCAAGCTTGTTCTTAACAGCAAACTTTCATCCGATGATTTATTAATACATTTAAATTTGAATGTTATCTTAATTTTAATATTCATAAAAGTATAATAATGAAAATTTCTAAGTTATTTTTTGCATTCGTAAGGTTTTTTTAATTTATTAATTTTTTCCTTTTGATACTAGAAGTCAGAAATAACTTCATTACATTCGAGCAAAGCCTACAATTAAATTAATTACTTTAATTAATAATACAGGAAAAAATTTAAATATAATTTTCAAAAAAAATAATTGTAACTATTAAAAATAATAAAAATATATACATACATAGAAATAAGTAGAAAGTTAAAAAAAAAAATATTTAAATAATATTATTTTTTCAAGTTTTCTTTATTTGCCTTGAAAATTATGTTTAACAAAACTTATAGCTAAATTCAAAATAAATTAACTTTTAATATGCTTTCCTTACAATTTGCGGTTGTGATATTATTTTTAGAACTTTTGCTATAATTTAGTTTCAATTTAAGTTTTAAATTTTCTTCTTCTTAAATTATTCTGTTGAGCTTATATAATAATATTAATAATGAACACATATTATATATAAAATTTGTTATAAATTTATTTATAAAATATTTGTATTAATTAATCTTCGAATAATTAGTTTCAATGTAATTTAATTAGTAAGTCTAATTATTAGTATTCATATGGTTTTGGTGATGGTGAATCTCGTTGTTGCGCCTTACTATTTAGAAAAACTCGTCTCGATTATGAATTAATTCTGTTTTTTTTTTTTTTTTCAAAATATTTGTTTTTGACCCATTCCTTTTTGGGTACAGGAAATACAAAAATATCAGAAATCTTTCAATTCACCAGTCATACAATTGTATAACAATGAAATTATAAATAATTTCTGATAATATTTTTGAAATCATAACAATGATAAAGGAAATTAATGGGAAATAATTTTATTCAAATTCATTATAAAGCTTTTATATGATAAAAATTTAAAATCTAAAATTATTATATTATTATGGAGATTTTTGAATTATTATTCAGTATAATAAAGTTTGTTTTTGTGCTGAAACAATTTTTAAGCAATTTGTTACGAAATATAAGAAATTGAAAATTAATAATGTTTAATGCCGGAGGTGGTAAGTGGTAAGTTCAAAAGAAACTTATGCTCGTGAGCGTAGTCCAGTCGTGAAAACTTAAAATGTAAAATATTGTACGGAAACTGATAAACTTAACTTAACGTCATCAGTTCTCTAATCTCTGTAAAAATTAGATTATTTCATATTTTTTTGTGAAATCGTACTCGTAAGAATCTCATCTTTTAGTTTAAACGACGTGAACTAATTTGGCGCATAATATGTTCTTAATTTGTTTAGTAGTTTAATATAGCTTTAAAAATTTTATTGTATTATGAGACGGACAATCAGAAAATAGAACGAATACATGTATACCTTATTCTTTATTTTAATTTTTGATTGAAAATGGGGTAAAAAGAACTACATGCTTAATAGATGGACGAAATAGAAAATATATAAAATGAAAATAAATGACAAATAATTAATTTATTATTCTTTTAGAAATACAAAAAAATAAGTAATTACTTTGAAAATATATATATATCGTATTATACCATAATATAATTGATTTACAAATATGTACATGGTACAGTAGGTATATACTTATTTTTTTATGCAATAATTTAAAATTTTCTTATAATTTAACTTATATTGTTAATTTTATTAATAACAAGTTCTCAAACCAACATAGTTGGATTTCTTCATATTAAAATTTTTAGAGGTAGGAAAAATGTTTTTCATAAGTTTCATATTATACGAACCACTTTTATTCCGTTCTTGTGGTGACCTAAAAAGTTTAATCAGAAATAAATATTACAGGAATGAAAATCTGAATAAATAAATATAATTAATTCCAATATACACCATAAACGTAACAGATACAATATTACATAATCCTGTACAATAAGTAGATAAATATACAATTGTACATTTTATATTATACATTAATTAACTTAAGCCTTAGAGAGAGACTCTATAAGTTATTATTATAGCATTTCTGTGTTGGTTAAATCAGAACAACAATTAAAATTTTAATCTTCGGTATTCATTCAGAATAATTTAGAATTTTATTAAAAATTTAAATTTTTGGTGCTTTTAGAAAATGATTCCTTTAACAAAAAAAAAGTTATTGAGAGATATTTTCACCTATATATATATATAATTTTACAAGCATAATAAAAATGTCAATATTTTCATCTTTATTTTATTTGCATATAATATATTATTTTTGGAAATGTGGTATGGATGTCTTCAAATACTGTTTGGTAACTTTATTAATTTTTATTTTCAAAGCTATGCATAAAAAATATCATCGACCTATTTTATTTACTTAAAGGCTAAAAATAGAACTATTCAAAAGATTGCAAGACTTTAAGAAGGAAAAAATTATTGAGGTGCCAAGAACTTATAATTGAATATGTGGATGAAAAAAAAGACCAATAGGATCACAAATTTTTGCTAAATTTAAATTATCTTGCATATAGAAAAAATAAACAATTATTGTTACAAATAAAATAATTTTTGTTCTATTTTTAAAAAATATTTTAAAAAGGGCTATTAAACAAATATCATGATAAAAGAAGACCCCTAAATTACATGTTGTGATTCTGATTCTGTTTTTGCCTAAACAACAACTGCTCACAAGATAGAATAAACTAGAACTGAGTTAAGTTCATTAATAGTATTTGTTTCGTTAAGAATGACAGCCAATGTATGTAATTTTGTATTGAAAAATATTATTTATTTTCTTTTATCAAATAAAATAATATATATAATAAAATAAATTTAAAATCTATATAAGTATATAATAAAAATAAAATATAATAAACAATCCAATCTAAAAATTTTCCATATATTGACTTTAGTCCAAAATTCAACAGGAAGTGAATAAATACAATTCATAAAAGAAAAAAAATGATTGAAAAACATTTATTATAACAAAAATAAAAAAAGGAAAACTTATTAAATGTTATATAATATATGTTATGATGTTATGAATAAAGTTTATCAATATAATATAAAAATATTTTATGTTAAAAAAAAACTTATTGAGAAAAGTCTTTTATTATTTTTTTTCATCGATTTTGACGTGCTTTAATTGTCCGATATAAAAATATAAAAATAATGTTTATATTTTCTTTGTGTTATTTTTCTTTGAAAAAAAGAAATAACATTTTATTTAATATGGGAACTTATTTTTACATTTTTTAAATGTTATATTTTAATTTTATATTTATAGTATAAACAAATCTTTGTTTCTAGCTTTAAAAAGTATTCGATAGTATTCATTTTTTTTTTCTCAGAACAGGTATAAAATCACTCTATTTTCTTATTTGTTGTTCAATATTTTTAAATTTATTCTAAGTTTAATATTTTTCTCATTTAGACGGCGGAACCCTCATACAATTTTTCTGTTTTCAAGCCGAAAAGGCAAAGTAACTCAATTTTCACTCAAAATAGAAGTGGAAAAAACATTTTTCTTTCTCTGGAAAATGTTTTTGTCATATGTCGTTTGGAAAAAATAAGAATTATGTGATATACCGATATTTTAGTAAACTTAATCATCTTTTTCGTACACCCAAGATTTAATTCAACACTATATTATTCTTAGGGCATTAATGTTTTTGAAATATAAATTTATGCAAAACCATTCGTAATTCTTCTAAAATTTTCTCAAACAATTCATTTTCTATAATAATAGTGTATATATAAGAAATTATTATAAATATATTTTCTTTGAACTTAAATGAAAAATAAATGTGGGTTAATAATCTCAGGTCTCAGGAATAATAATAAGCAAAACGACGCACATCCAAATATTATTCTGTTTTTTTTTTTTTCGTTTTGAAATTCAACAAATTAATTAGTGTTGGTGGACATAAGACTTTAACCGAAATACACTTTTAAGTATTAAAAGTATTTTTTAATTAATGTTATTATTGTATACAGGACACTCGTTAAGCCCTTCAAATAATGTATCTACTTTGTATATATATATATAATTTTTAATAATTTTCGCCAATAAAAATATAATATTTTCTACTAATTTTCTCTTCGTTATACAATTTTTTATGGTTCAAAAATTTTTGAATGAAATTATTCAAAGTGAATTTTTAACATGGAGTATATTAAAACTTTTTTTTTTTTGTATAATTAATTTGTTTAATATAATTTTCATTTCTAACACAGAGTAAAGTATCCTTTTTTTTTTATGTACATACCTAGTACTAACATAGAGGGGGGGTTGTTTCTATTTTTAAATTTCTCTGCAAGGTTAAAAGAATTTTTACAGATTTTTTTTTTTTCAATTCAAAAACAGAGAATGAGAATATTAAAAAAAAAAAAAAATAAAATAAAAAGCTTGTCCCTTGTTTTTTTTTTTTTCATAAAATGAATGATTTTTCCTTTTTTTTTTTGTGTAATAAAAAAGAAGAAAAAAAAAACTTAATTTAAATTTTAATGAAACCCAAAAAAAAAAAAAAAAAAATATGCACAAGTCCTCACGAACATGAATTTTATTTTAACAGATTATTAAATATTTAACATAATATGTTTTGATGTTTTTTTTTTTTTTTTTCATTAATATACCTACCAACACAATCTTTGTTGTTAAAAAAATGAGAAAAAAAAAAAACCGAAAATTCCATGTAAATCTTTATTATTACGTTTTATTGATCTTAATTGATTTAAAAATAAAAAAAGAACAATAAATAAAAGAAAATTATATACAGTCGATTATCAGGAATAGATACTGTGTAAATTTGAGTTTCGCATTTTTGGAGTCGTTAAAAAAGAATCCTTTACTATATATAATAATTATTTTATATGTACTAGGAAAGTAATTTCGACAAGGATTTTGTCTCGTGAAGTTGTATTTTTTTGATATTTTTCATAATCATGAAATTATTTGTGTTACTCTCAAATTAAATTTTTTATCCCACAGTTGAGAGAATCCCAGATGATTTTGAAGTGTAAACATTTTGCCAAAATAGTAAAATATATATTATTGAAGTTATGTAAATTGAATACCGTATACCGGCCAAAAATGAAATTCACAAAATCTTTCTAAATAATGTAAAATGCATTAAATGATATTCTTCTTATTTTAATATAAAATCACTGTAAATTGTAAATATAATAATATTATTTTATTACGAATATATGCAGTTCTTATATGCAATTCTATTATAATACATGGTGTATATGGTACTTAATAATAATTAATGAACATATAGCTTAAATTTAAAATAAATATAATATCCATATACCTATGGATATAATTATTTACATAGTATTAAGTGTAATTTATTTTATTTTGTGGTCTATCGCTTGAATTTCAATTTCGTGTTTGCAATTTAAAGTATAAGTACTATAAAAAAAATTAATGAAATAAACTTTCATGTAATATTTAAATAAATATTTTTTATTAGAATTTCAAATGAAATATAAATTGTGTCTATAGAATGAAAAGTGTATGTTCGCCAAAATCGAAATCGAAATCTAGAAAACGTATTTTTTTTTGAAAGATTTTGAAATTTAATTTTCTGGTACTTATACGTATATTATTTTATTATTTCCATTCATTTAACTATTATTAGAATGATAATTATATTTCTCCGAAGTTTTTCAATTCAATGAAAAGATATGTATATTTATGACCAGTTATTTTTCAATTGCAGTAAACTCTTTGTTGTAAAAATTGAAAAAAATAGTGCATTGAAAAAAATCGATATAATATAATGTATAATATGAACATTATATTATACTCCATTTATATCTGTCTATCTGTCAATGCATATTACCTATATTGCTATTATACTTACTTATCAACATTATTTTTACCACTTATGCCATTTTAATTATAAATTCAAAACATACATTTATATTATGTAAATTTTCTATATATTCATTGCAAAGAAGACTTTTCTCAGTACAGGAAAGTCATATACATTTATTTTTGCATACAAGTCTTTTGATTTTTGAAAATATTACAAGACATATTTAATCAGAACCATTTTTGCTCAAATAAAAGCAAAAGCAATAAAATTTTAGAAGTTTTCTGATTGAATGCATCAATTGCCAGCATTAATTTAAATCTACATATACCTACTAAGAACTTCAGGGATTATAAAACTCACTTAAATCCTCCCAGCAAAGTCCAACTACCGCACTACAACGAAACGATAACAGTCGAAAAAAATCTCACAATATCATCAACAATTAGATATCTTTGTAGCTTTGGGTCCATATTAATTCTAAAATTGGTTTCGAAAGGGTTATGGTAATGTTCAAAACGAAAAAGACAAAGATTTATATGCAAATAGAAATTTTAACTATATTGTGTTAATTTTATAAAAATGCTGCATTTCATTACAATATTTATTATGTACCAATACAGGCGAAATATGTAAAAGAATATGAATAATGAAAAGTTATTACAAAAAAAAAAAAAGGAATATTTTATTCTGTCATTTAGATTTATATCTAGAAACTTCATCCAGAAAAAAAACGTTAAATTATCCAATTTTATAGTTATGATTAAAAGTCAAAATCCCACAAATTCTATGTATGTAATGCATGTATGAATTTGTTACATCCATGTGTACAGAATTGATAAAAAAAACAGACTGTTTTATATAATTTTTTGTACTTATGTGAAATAAAAAGGATGATCCACAAAATGAGAGCATAAAGAAAATAAAGAACATTAAAAAAGCTTAAATATATAATTTTTTTTTTTAACGAGCTAAATGAAGTGAACTGAAAATGAAATTCATATTAATGTACCTAATATAATATATGTATGTTCAACAAGTGATTGTGACGGCCCACTTTAACAATGAGATAAAAAATGAAAAATATTTTATATTATAAACATTATCGAATTCATTTGTCATATCTAACAATTTTTTTTTTTTTCACCGTAATATTTTTAACACATATACACTTCGGGTTTAAATGAGGTTTTGTAAAAATTCATAAATAATTCTAGATTTATTGGGGATTTTATCATAAAAAAAAATTTAGAGGTTTGAGTATGTGTTAGATCAGATGATTCTGCAAAAACTATATAAAAATTGGTTAACCGGGATCAAATTTTCTCACAAACTCACAACATTATTGAGATATATACCTACTTCAAAAAATAAGATGACATATATTATGTATTGTATATTATGTATATTGTACATGAAATGTATTTATAATAAATTTTTTATGCTAAACAAGGTAATAAAACAAATATATTTTAGAAGTCGCGAAATGTGATTTAAGATTTTATTTTCAGAAGCTCAAACATAATATATTTGGAGTCCCATGTATATATTTACACATATTTTTCTTCATTTGCCTTTTATTTTGCATAATACATATATAAAGTATACATTATTTGTATGCTTTTTATTAGATTTTCCTCTTTATCGGAGGCAAAGAATTTAGCGTTTTTTTTTTTTCAAATTTATTTACATTATTATAGGAAAATAAATCTTGTGTGAAATTGGTTATTTTGAACAAATATTTACTCAATTTAATCAAAAAAAAAAAAAAAAAGATGGAAAATTTTTCGTTGGTTTTTATAGAATAAATGCTTGTATTAATATCTAATTCTTTTGCATATACCTAACTTGATGGTTATACCCAAAAAATCGTCTTTACTATTTATTATTATAACTGATATTAGTTTTGTAATTGAACTTGGTACAAACTATACTTTATTTCAATTAAATTAATTTAAATTAAATAATTAAAAATAAAATTTTTCATTTGACATACTTCATTATTTTGTCGCATTTTAAAACTTTTCCTCTTTTAAACAAAATATTTCAAATTCCTATGCATTTAAAAAAAATCTTGTTCTCAGAAATAATTCTTCAGCTCGTGTAAGCAACAAGTTATAGTTATGAAACTTATATGTTTCTTAATAATTTCTCTAATAAATTTTTATCTATATAGTTTTCAAAAAAAACTATACAGATTGTTACACTGTTGCGCTTTATTATTCAGCTCTTTTAATTCATTAATTTTTGTTATACATAATTAAACAATGATATCGATTTCGTTATTATGCTTTTCTATGCTTCATCGATGATGCTAATAAATTAGGACTTTAATAGAGCTTTACATTTTAAAAAATTATTAAAATGTTCGAAGTAAAATATAGAATATTTTACATGTACAAATAAATGACATGAATTTCTACTTAATCTCACCAACAACGCCAGTTACTGGGTTTAAACTTAATAGACACCTTCCTGCAGAACAAACCAACATGTTGTCCAAATATGGTATAGATTTTTCCAGTATTTTTTCAGTTTTATATGAAAATATATAAGAATTAGACCTTTTGAAAATTGTTCAAAGTATTTTCTTAACCGTTTCAGTGATACGTCAAACATGAACCAATAAGATTTAGAGCGGACATTAATTTTACATATATAGATAGAGGATATGTACAGTACATGTTATTTTTAAAAAACCTTCAAATTTAAGATGTTTTAATATTCCAAATTAGATATCCAAGGATTGTAGCTAAACGACAAAATCGATTATTTAAATAAAAATAAGTTTTAAAATTTGGAGTTTTAATTTATGGAAGGTTTAATAAAATAATCAATAATTCCGTCAAAGTGTTTTTAATTATATACATTTTGTTTCTAAATTTGGAATTTTTAAAATTTAAATATGTATATATAAATATTTATTATTATATAATGTTTATGTTCTCTGTTTGTAACTTATACTAAATTTGTTTTATAATTTACATGTATAAATTTTTAAATTTATAATATTTTTTATATTTTTAAACGAAGTAAAATAAAAATAATCTCATCCTTACTACGATTGTCACCGAAGAAGAATAATATTAAAAAAAAACAAAATTATTATTGGGCTTTTTTATGAATAGATTACGTCGAAAACGACAATGAGGAAAGAATAGAATTTAATTTCATAGATTGACGTACAGCTATAGAAATAAATACGAATAATATTATCAATTAAATTTTTTTCAACTATACAGAGAGCACCTACTTTCACATTCCACTACCTACATATAAATTCATATAATTAACTTTTTTCTTTTCACTTTTTTTATAAAAATCAATAATTTTTCATTAATCAAAAAAGGTCATATAAATATCAACTTGCTTCAAACTTAGAGGAAAAATGTTTTTGGTTTTTTTTTCTACATAGTATGTAATAGAACATCATAAGAAATTTGTTTAGAATAAAAACGCAGCAGGGCGTCATTAATATTTTTCAAAATGCCATCATATACATACAACAACGATTAAATTTTGGATTTAAGCAAGGGGGAATTTAATGTCCATGATATATTTTTTCTTGTGGGATATTTTCAGTAAGCCTCCCTAAACGCAAATTTCTAGACATTTTTAACTTTTTATGTAAATATAAATATCTAAATATAAAATCTATAATTACGTTCACGAAATAAAAATAAGTCTTTTTTTTTTACTGATTTTTTATAAAAGCTTAAAAGTACCACACGATTTCAGAATCAAAAAAAGAATATTGTTCTTTTACTAACTATGCCTATACAACTGGTAAGCCTAGTTCTAATTATAATTGTTTTATTTCATATGGTGAAGTTAATTAAAAAGCTTACTTTGTGTTATTTATGCTGAGAACGACGTCCGAAAATAAATTTTATAAATCAAATTTCAAAATCAATAAAAAGAAAAATTAAAGAAATTGAGAAAAACTATACTATAAAAAATAAAACAATTCTTTTTTAAATTTGAAATTACGAACTGCCTGCAATTTACACGCTTACGAAAAAAATCTAATTGTAAAAGAATTTTTAGTAGATACTCTTACTCACCCAGAATAAATTGTAGAAGTATATAGTAAGAGCCCATTAATATTTAAATACCACTTATTTACATCATTATAAAATATTTTTATAAAGGTTTTTTTTTTTTTTTTTGGAAATTTATACATATATTAACATTTAATCATAAAAATTAGAATGGGCACACGAAAACCAAAAAGAAATAAAATCTGAATAAATCTGTAAATCAATTGTGAGTCGTGTATTAATGCCCACATCGAATTAGTAAAAGAGGGAAAATAAATAGTTTTAAATATATAAAATTGTCTTAATCGATTTAGATTTTGTAGAAATAATTTTTTGTGGTAAAAATTGAATGTTTTTACTTTGCACCTTTAATAAAGTGCCACAAACTCGAATAATATGATGCCATTATATAAAATGTTAAATATATTCCATTTATACTATTCTTTCAGCTTTACTTTTATCTAAACGAGGAGTAAATCGTGTTAATTATAAATGTACGTAAAATTGGTTAACAACAGAAAACATTAAAATAAAATTATGTTAATTTTTTTTTGTGACTCCTCTTTAAGGAAGAATTGAAGTTGAAAGAAATTTCATAAAACCTGCAATATACTTTCTTTTTTTTTTAAATATAATATTTCATATAATTCCTTTGTTAATCGATACACCCTGTTTATACATAATGAAAGTGATTAAAATAAGTAAAAATGGCCAAACAACAAGTGTTCCCTCAAGTGTAATTGAGAAGAAAAAAAATAAACACAATTTTTTTTTTTCGACTATAATATTCGAATATATAGTACATATTGCAAAGGTTTTGTTTAAATAAAATACCATTATATTTTTTAAATGAATTTATGTTGACGATGAAATCAAAACATTTTATATATTAAATGAAAAATAAACTTATTGTGCCTACAACAGAATACAATATTTTCTTTTCATTTTCAAATTTTCTTTTTTGTTAATTTTCAGGCAATATAAAATTTTTAAAAAAATTTCCATTTAAGGAAAACGTGTATTTATTCTAAGTTTAGTAAAAGAAACAAAATTTCCATCTTTAAGAATAGAAATGGATTTTTATTAAAATCTGAAAGAATATTCAAATAAACATTCTTATGTCTTTTTTTTTTTTAAAGGAGCATTTTAAAGATACACCTACATTATGTACATAGGTACATTAATGTAGGTGTTATGTGAATATAATGAGTAAATTTTTTCTTCTTCACAAAAATTTGATGCATTCACAATTCGACAATAAGACAATTTTAGCAGATTTATGATTTCAAAATATTTGCTGGTTAAGTCAATGATAATTTTTTCTGGTCCTAGCCTGTTTTCGTCTAAAAATTTAAACCCTTTTTTCTACTTTTCGTACTTGTACTTATACTAACGAGTGTACATTAATATACTTATTTTATAATTTCATTTTATAATTTCAATTTTATGTTTTGGCTCATACTTTACACCCACATTATATTTGTGTGTGTGTGGTTTTAGCGAATTCCAACGAATAATAATGGACTTTTAATAATTTTATTAAAATTAAATTGTTAAAATTATCATAAAAAAATAATCTTAAAAACATTTATTTTTTGTAAATGGGAAAATTAAAAAGCAAAAATGAAAAAAAAATACCTAAGAAGGCGATTATTAAATGAAATGGTATTTAAGCTGGAATTTAATTTTATTCATCTAGAAAATATTTGGGTCTATAATTTTCTTAACTCGTTTTTGAAAATATTTAGGTATTTTTTAAAATTTATTTCTTATTAAAATAATAGCGGAAAAATGTTCACGTATTTTCCTTCTTTCTATCTATACATATATGGACAGCATTCATATTATACTTTTTTTTATAATATTTTAAATATTTTTGTCATGTCATAGAAGACGAATATCCTTTTTGAGGACACAATTCTTATTAACTCGTAAAGTTATTTGTCTCTATATTTCTTTACTATTTTCGACACTCTTGTAGACCCACTTTTCGTCATCACAGCGAGCTGAAATTTGGCACACAGGTTCATGTCGCGTGACAATTAAATTTATCAAAATTTGAAGCGGAAATTTCCATGCAAAACCCGGAAAATCGGGAAAAATCATTTGAAAATTTGGTACAAATTTGAGTAGTGATAAATCCGTTTTAGGAAAAATGCAAAGTTTTCTAATTTTTCCGAAAAAATTTTCCGGAATTTTCCGACTTTTCCGGAACATTTTCCGGTAAAAAAGTTTTCTTAATTAAGCAGGATCAAGTTCCCTATCAACTGGCATCATTACTTTCTCTCCCACAATGGTGAAAACTTGCAGAAAAAATCGAAGAAAATTCACGTAAAACGCTTTTCCGGAGTTTTTCCGACCAAGGAAGCGTTTGAGCGTTTTGCAACCTGAGACAAAGTTGTAGAGCGAAATGAGTTGCATAAAGTTGCTTTTGCAGAAAACTCCATGGAAAACCCGAAAAAGCGGAAAAATCATCGGAAAAATTTTCATCGATATGATTAGTCATAAAATCATCCATGCAGCACATAATAACAATTTAGTTAACGTGAAAAAGGCAGAAAATAAAAATAAGTTAAAAACGAGTTTTCCAAAAAACTGAGGCCAGTCCGCATGAAAAAGTAGAAAATAACTTTTTCTTCACACACAGAGGTGGACTCAGATTTTTTGATTGGGACATTTCTCTTGAATATTCTTTCTCTTCATGAATCAAATCACTTACGTCCCAATCAAAAAATCTGAGTCCACCTCTGTGTGTGAAGAAAAAGTTATTTTCTACTTTTTCATGCGGCCTGGCCTCAGTTTTTTGGAAAACTCGTTTTTAACTTATTTTTTTATGATTTTTCTTTGGTATTTATTTTTCCTACCAGTAGTTTTGGGAAGGCCAATTGATTTTAATTAATTTTAGTTCAGATAATATTTAGTGTTAGAATTTGAAGTATGTATACTTACTTACTTACAGTTTTAACACCAAAATATATATTAATGAAAAAGTTTTGGATTTTGGATTCAAATTTCGATGGATGTTGTAGATCAATGTTCCTTATTTGCGAAAATCATAAAATATTCATGCATACATATTTAATACCTATAAGTTAAAAGTTACTCATCCTTTTGCAATATTTTATTGAGAATAAGCTTGAAAAAATCGATTAAATTTTTTGATTTATAAAAAAGAAAATTTAATACGAACAAAATAAGAAGAATTTATTGTATCTTTTTTAACACAAAAAAAAGATCAATATTATGTATATATCTACATAGTTAGAATAATACCAAACTTATGTATATACTGTGTGAATTAAAACTGTGCAGTTAAAAAAAAATAGAATTATATAATACCATTGATTATGGATATTAAAAAGATTATCAATTTCGTCCAACATTTCTTTTTTATGGTGTTAGTAAAATAAAATAAAATTCTGTTAATATTTTATTTCGTTTTATTAATACCTTTAAATAAAAATATCAAAAAAGAGCAAACAAATTTTGTAAGAGGCTAATTATTTTTCTGTGTTTTTAGTCAATGATAATATTTAATGCTCAAAATGTAAATTGTACATACACTTTTTATACAATGTGTACCTAATTATGTTTGCATTTTTATATGTACATCAGTGGTGGGATTCAGCCGGCTCGCACCGGTTCGCGCGAACCGTTTCTTAAAATATTTAAGATTCGCGCGAACCGTTTCCTAAAATTTGTAGGTTCGCGAAAATAGCCTGAAAAAGTTTTGAAATAACTATTCACTGTTTTAACAGTCCCTCAGTGGCAATTTGTCAACTACTCAAAGAATATACAATTTAAATTTACATTGAAATTTGTATTAAAAAATTGACAAGCGTTTTACTTATTTATCTGAAAAATCTCCTTTTTCTTTAACTATGTGAATACTGTGAGTAAAGAACTGAATAAGAGTAAAAATATGCGTGTAACAAGCAAGCCTGTTTTGAAATTACAACATTTGGAAACATCAATCTAAAAATTTATGAGTTTTTATGAAGGAGAAGATATATATATGTTCTAGAAAGGTCTTTAGAATCTAAATTAAAACAACTTTTTAGAGGATTCGAAACCACGAAAAAAATTGTATTATTTTTTTTACAGGATGCGAACCGGTTGTTAAATGTTTTGAATCCCACCACTGATGTACATGCAAATCTTTATATTTCATTTAATATGCAACAGGCTATATTTCAACAAAAACCTGTTTAAAACACACAGTGTGCCTATATTTGGCAGGATATTGTATGTACATTGTATATACATGCATATAAATAATTTATTTTTTTTTAACTTTTTTTTACATATAAATATGAAACGTATATGGTGCCTGTAGAATTGTAGTTGAATTCAGTGGGCCAAAAATAAATGAATGATTAAGAAGAATTAAACAAAAACGAATATCGGAAATTTTTTTTAACACTAATCACTATATTTTATTATAATATAATTTCAATTATTTCTTATATTACGAAGAATGTAAACAAGCTGTTTTGAAAGAAAAAATACTTAACTATAATAACAGGATATTTGAAACCTTAATTAAAAATATTAAATTGACACGGGGCTCAGTTTGTTTTGGGTATAAATAATACAGTTTCAGGACTTATTATATAAAATTTGTTAACATATAATTTCTCTAGAAAATTTTAAATATACATATTTCTATAATCATAAATTGAACAATATTATTTGTCTTAAAAAAGATTTAACTAAAAATGATGAAAAAAATTTTTATTTTCAGCTCATCATCTATCTACTATTGCATTTCCAAATAATAAGACTGCAATCAAAAACTATTTATATTAATTAAAATTATTGACGACACTTCAGTATAAGGGTAAGTAATTTATAAGTTACTACATATATAAATGTTTATAATATTTTCACTTTGTAGTATTAAGTAGGTACTGTAGCCATAAGAATTGAGTTTTTATGCACACATACTTTACATAATGAACAGTCATATTTAAATGTTGAAGCGGATTGAACTTTCAAAAAAATACAGAAATAAATACGAATTAATAACAAAGTTAATAGGTGAAATTTTTTACCTACAGTTCACATATGTACTTCTTAGCATTATTAAAAATAGATATTTATAAAAAAAAAAGACACAAAATAATTAAATCGAAATTAAGTTAGTTTTATAAGTATGAAATGTATGTAAGGATTTATTAGCCAATAAAGCAGATAATAATAATAAAGAAATAGAAAAATAAATTATTAAAAAAATATGAACATATTTTCTATCTAGATTTTAGAAGAAGAAAACTATCAAATTGAAAATTTAAGATTCCTAGATTTCTTCTAAAAAAAATATTTATTGACGTTATTATATATCTTAAAGAAATTAATAAAATAATTGAATTAAAACAAATAAATTTCTAAATTAGAAATTTATAGCTTGAGAATATTTCTAATGGTGACTTTAATTTAGTTTAATTTCATCAATAATAAGTACCTACCAATAGTCTTAATTATTATCGTTTGTATTAAGAAATTTTCTTTTTTTTAGGAAGAAAACCTATGACTCACTTTTAAAATAATTTTTTTTTTTAACATAACAAAACCATAAATATTAATACTTCTATGGATCGGTATCCACAATTATCATGGTTACATTAGTGTGCACATTACAATGTCACAACAATACTATATAGAAAATATTATTATAACCTGAAATAGACTAGAAAACGCAAAAATTTTCTATAAAAAGAAAATTATTCAAGTCACGTAGTGTCATTAAATAAAATCAACCCATATTCGAGGAAATTTTTCCTGAAGTTAAAAATTTTCAAGAAAAGTGTAAATTTAATTTTACCATATCCATGTTCTTTATCATATCATATGTGTTGATATATTATATTAATATGTATTCGTATATGTAATGCATGAATCTATAATGGATGGGTTAACTACGAAGTCCCAAATACTACTTTAAAATATGACAAATATAAAGAAATAAGTTGGTTTTAAAACCTAACATTACAAAAAAACTGTCGTCGACTTGCTTGCCGTATAGATACGTTACGTTACGATGAAAATGACATTTCAATATAATTTTTTTTGTTTCGAATTTTTAATCTTAAATTTTTTTTTTGTGATTTTAATTTTTAGGATTACGTATCAGACCCAAAACTTATATAGATACTTCTAGATGTGCATATGTGAAAATGTGTATCTTCTTCAACAAAAAATAAAATCTTCAAAAATTCACATCCACAAAAATATTGTATTTCGAAATATTTCAAGATAATAATATAAAAAAAAATGTGATAAACCTATAATTCATTTGATGAAAAAATTAAAATTGTATTCAGTGAAGTGATAGAGGTCATTATTGTTAAAAAAAATATTCTTTTCACAATTTTAAAATTGAAAGCAAAAAATACTTAGAAAGCTTATAAAAGATGTACATTATATGAAGATATAATTAAATTTTTAAAGCTTTATTACAGAATGCGTAATATTCATTGTTTTTTGTTTGACAAGAAGGATTTTTTTTTTATAAAATCGTCTCGTTTAACTATTGGTTATGAAAAAAGACGATAATTATAGAGTGAAAAGTGCGGATATCGAAGTAGCAAAAGTAATAATCAATTCGAAATTTTGAAACTCTCCCTTTGTCACAAATAGTTAAATTTAGCTTTCTTGTTAATAAAGATCTATATAAGTATATTGCTTTTTGACATATAGGTGTTTATCTCTTCTGGTCCATTCTTATAACAAAAGTTTTTCAGAATTATGTGATAGGTAATAGATTTAAAAAAATGAATTTAAATGAATGTGTTTTGTATTATAATCTTTCTCTGGTTATTTATTAAGGCTAGGAATTAGACATTTCATGCTGTAATCAAATAAACTTCAATTAAGCTTACATGAATAATATGATACTTCTACAATAATATGATACTTCTACTATAGAGAATAAAAAACATATTAATTCACTTTTTCAATATATTTGAACCGTGAATAATATTTAACAACTTGGTTATGAAAAGTAAATAAATTATATAAAAAATATAATATACATGAAAGCATTTTATTTTATGTAAAATATATATATATATTTTTTTTTTGAAGTTTTCTACCGCAAAAAATATTCACGTTCGTTTTTTCTTTTATATTGATTCAATTTCAATCAATATGTGAAAACAGAATAAATATTATACTTATATGATCTGTTATTACATTCTAGTTGTTATTACAAAAATATATAATATGACATGTACATAAATTATCATGAAATTGCCTTTTTAATGCTATTTTCAACAGCAATATATGTATAAGTATATGTAGAAACATCAAACTTGTCTAGGTTTCGTAATTTTTGATTTACTTAAATTAATGTGGATATATATTTAATACGTAACATATAATATGTGCTGTCACATTATATAAATAAAAGTATCACGAGAATATAAAATGAGAGATGGATTTGCACAAAATAATGTTCATAGTATCAAATGATCAAATGCCGAAACTTGTGGTTGGCAATAGGACCGAACCACAGAGAATAAGGCACTTTGTTCTAAATTTATTGAAGTAAAATATTTCCGAAAAAAATAAGCTTATATCCAACAAATTGAACTTATGTAATTTCAAAATTTAAATGGTACAATATTTATTTACGTTTTTTTCATTTAAAAAAAAATGTAACATAAAGATTTCAGATAAATAAGTATTTATACTTGATGGGAGTAGTTCTTCAATTTTTTAGGATAAACTTTTTCTCTTTTTCAATATTCTTGAAAAAAGGACGTTAAAATCTAAATGAAATTTTTTCAATTTCCTAAATTTATGTTTGTTTTTATAGCAAACTATAAACATTTATCATATACCTTTCTTATGTAATGTCATCCTCTTCCCGATCAAGAATGTTTCAACATTGAACCAAATTGTTTTAATATTGAACTAATTTAAATTTCACTTGACTTTAAAATGCTTCAAGAAAACCTTTTCAATGCTTACAGACCATTAAAAATTTAAAATGTAATCTCAATTAAATGTTCATAAAAATAATTATGAACACTTGAAAATTTTGATTCATGATGTGCATAACCAATTAAAAGTTAAGTGAGTAAAATGTAAAAGTTATGTTAAATAAAATTAGATTTTTATTTAATTTAACAACATTATTAAATTAATTTATGTTTAAAAATGGTAAATATTGTAAAACTTAAAAAAATTAATTTATTATATTTTTATGTGATTTTTTCATTAGCATAATGTAGATGTAGTTATAGAACATAGAAGATTCTTTGAACATTATACAATACAAATAATTTATATGATATACCTAAACTACATGATGTATAATTTAAGTTTTTTTTTTTTTTCAGAACAAAATGAAATTTTCGATTCCAATACCAGGTGGTTCTGGTGCCGCATTATTTTCAAAGTTAATAAGAACTAAAGATTTGAGAACTTTACAAGGCGAAAATCCAAGAAGCACAAAACCTAAACTGACGGTAAATATTGGAAAATAGTACAATAAATAAAGTTAAAATATAAACAACTTAATTATTAAATTATTTAATTCTATAACACGTATAGATGTATTATAAATTTAAAGGGAATAAGAGATTGTTAATCAACATAATCTTTATATAAAATTATTTTATTATTCTAATTACAGAAATGTTTAACCACACTAGATTTAACATCTCTGGGAATTGGATCATGTTGTGGAACTGGAATGTATTTAGTTGCTGGTATGGTTGCCAAAAATATAGCAGGTCCAGCAGTAGTTTTAAGTTTTTTTATTGCTGCGATTGCAAGTATTTTTTCGGGCGCTTGTTATGCTGAATTTGGTGTTAGAGTTCCTCATACGTCTGGTTCAGCTTATATGTATTCATATGTTACTGTTGGTGAATTTGTCGCCTTTGTTATAGGATGGAATATGATATTAGAATATTTAATTGGTATGTATTTATATATATATATATAAATTTAATAGTGTTTGTTTCTCTTTCGCAATAGTTTTATTAATATTTATATATTTGAATTAACAATAAAAATTTCATCGATGCTCTACATTTATGTGTTATTCTAATCACTACATTAGAATTTCAAAAAGACTCTTCTGTATTATTATGAGCATATTCAATCATAAATTTAAAATGGAAATATTATTTTTTGCCATAACTCTGTCAATGATCTGGAAGAGTCGATTTTCTTTTTCCTCACTTAACTATACCTAATTATTATTATTATTATTATTATATATATTTAATTATTTATTATAATTATTATTATTATTATTTACAAATACCCTTTATTTAAAAAAAAAGTGTTTGATTTAATTTGCAACTCTTAATATTAGTATTTTTAATTACATATCAATTTTATACATATTTTACTAAAAAGAAAAAATTAATAAAAAAAATTAAACTAAAATAAACTAAATATACCATATTACATAATTATTTACTTTTCTTATTTTATTTACTTTATTTTTAATGTCCTATTATTAAAATTAAAAACTTAATTAATGTAGATAAGCATAATTATTAGATTATTAGAATAAACCGAATAAACACAATAATACAAGATAATTAATAAATGGGTATTAATTAATTTTTTGAAAAAAAAAATCTTTTTCTTATGATTCTCAATAGGTGAAAATAATTTTTTATAAACAATAATATCCACTTGATAAAATATTTGAAGTACACTGTAATTATTTACCTAAATAGCAGTTGCGACTAACTATGTTTTCATTGATATTTTTATGCTATTAAAATAGTTTAATAAAAAAAATTTTTTTTATTCAATTATTTTTACTTGTGAAAAATTTTTAAAAATGTAAATGCATGCAGTTAATTAATGATAATTGCCAGAAAATATACATATTTTGCAAGCCTTTATCTAATTCAAAAATATGTTAGTCAATAAATTTTGAATATAAAATTGCATACCTTTTTTTCTTACGTTTTTTCCAAAGAGAACTAAAATCTAACTTTAACTACTAACTTAATTCTTAGTTTCTTCTTAGATATTTGGTATATTAACTTGCATATAAGTTTTCTTATATATTTCAATTCTTAAGTCGTTAAAAAACTTGAAGCAAGATTTGTATTATTGTATTGTTTTAAGAAAAAAATCGATATTTTTTGTTTTTTCTACGTTACATCTTATGTTAATATTATAATGAATGGCCATGGTGAAACTTGGATTGAATATTTAAGTTCATACTATGTTTTTACAAATAAAATACGTTAAGATTACATTTGGGAATTGATATCATTCAGAATAAGTAATCTTTTTTAAAATTTAAGAAGTAAAAGTTTATTTTCCTAGTTTTTTTTCCCGTAACCTCTATAGGATTTGATGATTGCAAAAACAAATTTTTTTTCTCAATATCAGATAAAATTTTTACAGGCCTATATTACTATAATAAATATAATTATATTGTTCTTAAAATATGTTCTTTCCAGCATATATATTTGAATGTGACTTAAACTTTTTTATTTTCCTTTTAACAAAAATTATGTATTTATTTATATTTATTTACTTAACATTAAGTATATAGCTAACAGTATGTTGATATACTAATTATAACTTATAATTAATTATTTAAATAAGACTAAAAAGGTCAGTGAATAAAAGTAAAAATATAAAAACAATATTAGTATATACTATATATATACAATGTAGGTATATGTATAGTATACATACACTATACGTACAAAATGATGGTAAATTATGATGAAATCATGGTGAAAAAACAATAAAGTATAATCAAAATCATAGATGTTATATATATGAACATGAACCCAACATACATTGAAACTTTTGTTCAAATTCCCCTATTTGGATTACTTTTCTTGGTTCATTTCAAAAATAAGCTTTTACAACATCTGTTTTTTAATTAGGAATTAAAAAGAAATCTTCTATCAATTCCTTATTTTTTTTAGCTAGAGCTGGTTATTAAAATTTAATTTAATTCTATTTACAGTTTTATTGAATATTAATTGAACGCTAAAAGTAATCATTTTAAATCATTTCTGAAATCATGTGTTGACGTACGTTGAATAACTCAGAAACTACTTCAAATTATTTAACTGAAATTTAAATTTTCCTTCTGCTATAAAACCATTATATGATCTGACAACATTTTCTTTCACATAATTTGTTGCATCAAATAATTTCTAAATAATATGTTCATTCTCATTCTCGTAATTTAAGATATATGGCGATGCGAATTGTCGGAGAGTCGTCTGCATAATTTATCTTTTTTTTTTATAAAATATTAATAAAAATATATTTTGCATTCAATTATTATTTTAGTTGAAAAAAAAATCAATTATAAAGTTATAGAATTATGACAGGGTTGTTAATTATTAATACATCGTAGAGCTTTCTTATGTACATATACACAAAAGTACAACATTAAAAGTTAAATGACATTTAATTTTTCTTTTAAAATAAAGTTAATTAACTTATCATTTTGAAAAAAAAAAAAGGACCAAAAAATGAATAGAGTCTTAGTAAGCAAAAAACTTAAGGAAAAAGAAAATCCATCTTTATGTTGCGTACTTTGAATATATAAAGTTCATTTGCTGTTTAAATAGAATACCAAGTTAAATTTATTGAATTTTGTTTTTTTTTTTTTCTTCTTTTATTTATCAGAAGTGGCAATTATTATTTTTTTTTTCTCATCTATTATGTGCCTTCTGAATACATTTTTCTTGTGCTGTATCTTTAAATATAAGAATATTGAAATGTTATTGACAAGTTCTTCCTATATAAGTGGATGATGGTGGAGATCATAATTTTATTAACATTTTGTTGATATTTCAAGTTAACAGAAAAACTACCGCATCTTTGGGTCTACATAAAAATAATATTATACAATGAAGATTAATTGAATAAAACAATTTAGCTTTTATTTAATTTTTATAAATAGATGGATGATTGACTAATATTAACTTTTAGCATGTACACAACAGCTATATTTGTAAAACATCAGAATAAAAATTATGTATAGTATACATATAGTAATTTTTTTTTTAAAATCGATTAAGAAAGTGAAAACGATATGTTTTTATATATATATTATGTTATGTTTATAGATAGAAACATAGAGAGTTGGAAAAAAAAAAAATAGATTTTGGAAAATTTTTGAAAAAGATAAATAAATTGAAAATTAGACAACTAAGGCATGGTCTCTTATTTAATTAACCCCGATTATAAATTTAAAAATCGACCTGATGAAATTTTCACTGAAATTTCCTTATTTTATATAAAAAAATTAAAGATTTACAAAATGAAAATAATCCTTTTTTAGAAATTGTAAAGATAATAAATGACATAAAATTGTCATTGGAAAATTGTATTATTAATCATGTAAACAAAAATATTCTTGAATTCTGAAAACGAAATTTTCTTCGGTTATAAAAAAATCTTTAGATTATAAATAGTTATGAATTTAATATAGGTTTATTCATTATCGATATAATAAATCGCCTATAAATGAACGGATATCATAGTACACTTTATATACTTTTAATTTTGGACGGAACATTTGGTATTTATTGTGTAATTTTTATTTTAACAGGAACCAGTGCCTGCGCGTGTGCCCTAAGTGCAAGCTTTGATTCACTATCAGGTGGTGTAATAGGTCGTAGTATAGAAGATGTATTTGGTACTATATTTGGTGAGTTATAAGATTTTCATATTATTATTTCAATCAAAAATTAAAAAAAAAATATTATAGCGACATGGAGTTGTAATTTGAAGTCTTGTTTCGATGTGGAAATGTATAGAACTATTATAGTTTCACTGAAATACCAGTATAATATTAATTTTCTTTCTGTTAGGTTAGAATATTCAAAAAAAATAGTGCAGGTACATATACGCATATAATCACATAGTTCATTGTATGTACTTTATGTATTAGTCATGCACAGAACAGGAATAATAAAATTTATTGATTGTATGAGGTTTTATTCTATTCCAAGAAAATGTTAACTATTTTAACGACTCGTCACGTAATTAATGAAAATTAATCAGAATTTTTAATTAACCATCAAAGAAAAAATTTGGTTATATACTATAAAAAAATTCAATAAATCTATATTTCAGCAGAAACATACATTGATAAATATTTTCGTTTCTGATTTTGCTTTTTTATAATTTTGGTTTGGACTCTGGTTCTCCAGTTATTCAATACAATTAAGTTTTTGACTTGGTAGCAATTTTAATATTAACTATGTTGATAATGCATTTAGTTTAATTGTAAAAAAATTAAAAATAAAGGTTATTGTAGGTTAAGATTAAGAGCGGTTAAAGGAGCCTATTGTCGGTCCGAGCTATGAGAAAACTTCTTTTGGTTATCTATTAAATTTAAACTTCTTTTGGTTATCTATTAACTCGAAAATTTAATAAAAATATTTTATAATTTTGCGATTAACCAGGAAAAATTATAATATTTGTTGCTGTTGATTACAATTGTATTATATAAATATTTGTTTGGCTTATTTAGGCAGACCACCTGATATTATAGCGTTTGGAATAACACTTGTGATGACATTTGTTTTAGTTTTGGGTGCCAGTAAATCAGTAATTTTCACCAATTTTTTAAATGCGATTAATTTAGCGACATGGGTGTTTATAATGACGGCTGGTTTATTTTATGTCGATTCGGATACTTGGACAGAACATGAAGGATTTCTTCCATATGGATGGAGTGGGGTATTATAATATTTCATATATTTAATAATTTTTAATTTTAAGATTCTGTAATGGTGAATATAATTGTTTTAAATTTTTTACCAAATGGTTTATAATTTTGACTTAAAGCAACTTACTCCTATATACTAGTAAATTAGGCCCGTTGTCACTATCTCCTTGAAAAGATCCTAGATCCTAAGAAGGGAGTGACTACGGAACTAAAGTCTTGGTCAATATTACAATATTTTGTTATACATCTCTATATTAAGGTTTTCACTGGAGCAGCGACATGTTTTTATGCTTTTATTGGATTCGACATAATAGCAACGACTGGAGAAGAAGCTCATAGTCCTCAAAAAAGTATACCTAAAGCAATTGTTGGCTCATTAATAGTTGTTCTAATTGTTTATGTTACCAGCAGCTTAATACTAACTTTAATTGGTAATTTTAGAATTAAAAAAAAAAAATCAAAACAAAATTACTTTGTATAACATTTTGTCAAGAAATCATCCATTTTATTGTCAAGAAAAGCTATTATATTTAAATAGTGAAAATCAAAATAATTTTTGTTAAACACAACTTTGTTTTGATATACGTACGGTAATATATATTACGTACATGATTATGATTTATTGTTGCAAAGAAATAAATGTTTCTTATTTTCGTTGAAATTTCAGTTCCTTATGATCATATTGATTCAGGTTCAGCTTTAATTCAAATGTGGACATATATCGACGCCCCTAGGTGTCGAGGTCTTGTTGCAATTGGCGCTACTGCAGGATTATCTGTGGCCATGTTTGGTTCGATGTTTCCTATGCCAAGGGTTATTTACGCCATGGCACAAGATGGACTGATATTTAGGTAAATTTTTTAAAATTATAAAATAAAAACAAAATATCTAATAAAAAAAAATGTATCTAGGCAATTATCTTATTTATGGGATAGAACTAAAGCACCGGGATTGGCGACCATTTCAAGTGGTTTTGCAGCAGCAATTGTAGCATTAACTGTTAAATTAGAAATTTTGGTGGAAATGATGTCTATCGGCACTCTTCTAGCGTATACCTTAGTTTCAACATGCGTTCTTGTGTTAAGATACCAACCTCATTCAACATCTTTAATTGACCTACTTCCAGCCCAATTAAGAACACCAATGCCTCCTAGTACTCCAGAGCCAACTGCAATAACTTCAGAAATTGATACATCTAAAAAAAATTTTACCCACAAACGCGTTATGCGCGGATCACCAGATTCTGATGATTCATTTATCGATGATAGTCCTGATGGCTTTTTGGGAAGGGATGATCAATTTTTGGTGTCTGATCGATCAGAAAACAAATTTTATGGAAGTGTTCACGGAGCACCATCTGGTCCAACTGGAAATGCAACAGCATTCGACACTATAGGAGTTAGTTTAATTGGCAGAAAAATACAAGAATTTTCTTATTTATGTCCTGGTTTGTTTCCATGGGTCAACCCAGGTCCAGCTACTCATGAAAGTGGTACATTTTTTTTCTAATAATTTTAGAATTTTTAATTAGAGCATGTAGTATTATGTTCAGGATTTATCTTATTAAACATCTATGTAAAAATATGTATCAAAAGTAAAATAATAATGATTTGAGTGAGAGTATAGAGGGAAAAAAAGTGTTTTTGAAATTTTTTAAATTTTATATACCTACTTATTACATATATTATTTTTATATTTTTTCAGGAATGTATGTAACAAAATTAGTTGGTATTTTGTACCTATTCGTCTTCTTTATGGATTTGTTGGCGGCTATTGGATGGTCCGGAACATTTTTTGGATTAATATTTACAATATTAGTGATAGGAACATTTGTGATACTATTAATAATATCTCGACAGCCTCAAAATAGGTAAAATTATTCATAATAGAATTGATAGTTTAAGCTAAATTAATTTTTTTTAGATATGCCCTGGCTTTTTTAACACCAGGACTTCCATTCATTCCAGCTATAGCGATAACAGTGAATTTATATCTAATTTTCAAATTAAGTATATTGACGTTAGTGAGATTTACAATATGGATGACATTAGGATTAGTTATGTACTTCTACTATGGAATAACACATAGTTCGTTAGAAAACCAAACTGAAGAAATTGAATTGGCGGTTGAGCAGCCTTATGTGACTCAGCATGTAAGAATTTTGTTATTATCTCCTAAAAAAAATCAGTTAGCAAAGTGACCAAAAAATCCGAATAGGATGGTCTTCGTAACTTAAATTATTAATCTAAAAAACACAATATCTTTAGTAAACTCTAAATCATTATTAAAATGTGGTTAACATTGAAATATATGTTTTGTTTTGATATTCAAGATTGATGAGCATGAGCAAACTGCTGTGTGGGATCAATACCATGGGTATGAAAATCATATGGCTGATGATAGTTGGACACAATCATCAAATCATTATAACACATGGGACACGATAGATATAACAAGAGGATGGAATGAAAACACAACTAATAACCATAATAGTAAGTCTGCAAAAGAATCAAAACCTGCACCACCAGAAATTAGATTACAGCAAACATCAACAAAACCAGAAATACCAAGTCGTCCCCCACCACCTCCACCAAGCAATAAAAAGCCAACACCGAAACCACAAAATAAATCGACAACGCAACAGCATCAAAGTGACAAAGCAAGTAGAAGTGAGGAAGAAAGCAGAAGTAAAGACGGTTTTAGTATGTTTGTTCAAGAAACAGATTTTCCAAAATGGGATGATTAAAATAATATTCCCTAGAAAATTCGAACAAATTTATAATAAAATGACCTTAAATGTCTAATTATATATAATCGATTTCTGGATCCATTTCTCAAATTTCATCGAATTCAAATAAAAAAAATAAACTTTAACTTAAAGCAATTTTGGTAATCAATAATTCAGAAACGTTTTCTAAAAACCAGGAGTAAAAAGGTGACGACTGTTATATCTAACTGTAAGATATTTTATTCTCGTATGTTTTCGTGTACAAAAACCATTTTCGATAGTTTGGTATTTCTAATAATCATTAAAACATTGAACGCTATTTATGCCTCCATTTTTATTGCATTTTTAGTTTCCTTTATTACCATATTTTCAGTATTTCTATGAAATGGAGAAACTTAGAATTTCATTTATATAAATTTTCCTGAACTGCGTAACAAAATTGATATTGCCTTAGCTTCATGGAAACAACACAACTAGAAAACGATTTCGAAACAATAAAAGAATTGTTTCTATTTTATTTATTAAAAGAATTTTTTTAATTAAATAAAAATTGTTATTTATATTAAAAAATTATTAATATTCAAGTAAATAATAAGTGTTCATAGGATGATATTTATGGGATAATTTTTTTTTGTAAACTTTATTTCAAATAGCATGAATGGCGATTGTAATTCATTTTTTTTGGCAAGAGATGACCAAATCTTAATGAAATAAGATAACTCAAAATTAAAGAATAAAATTAATCTAAAATTTTGTTTATTTCTATTTGGTCAAAAATATTGAAAAATAAAATTGATGCATAAACGTTGAAAAAAAAAAAAAAAAAAATGTTGACCTAGTTTTACGTTATAAGCTGGTGACACAAAAAATGTCCTCTATTTTATGCTAAATTCAAAGTCTGTTCTTTTAAAGAATATTTTCTAATTTTTAATTAACTTTTAATCAGTCGCTAATGACATACTATGGAGTAGAAACTTTTGAGGGACTAATAACATTCGGAAGTGAATATATTATTGGAAGCTAATAATAATATGAATTTTATAATAAAACTCGAAATTCAAATTTTATAAATTAAGTTCAGTTAATCCCAATAATCCTCTCAGTTTAACCTTTCAGAAAGCTAAAGTTAATTTTTTCCGCATGTCCTACTTGCACAAACATATTTAATAAAAGTCTAGGTAGAAACTTGGATATATTATATTTAGACTGTATAGGCTAACGATGTATTTATTTTTCCTTCTTGTCTTCAAAAACTTCAACTTTAACCTTGTATTTTATTTATAATGTTTGATTAGCAAAAAATATAAGATTATTAACACATAACCATGCCATAGATTGCCTACCTCACAGTCTAAGATATGTTAAATGGTATAATTTCGTATTCACTGATATCGAATAATTATTCGATATGAAACGAATAACAGCAATAATATTTTATTTAAAAAAATTTTTGGAAATTAAAAACAATTTTTCGTTTTTAAGATTATACTTATACGTATATGTTTAAGATTTTCTTACACTTTTATTATGTAAATAAAATAGTCTAATAAGTTTATTAAAATAAAATCACTGTATAAAAATTATGCATTTTATTCTTAAAATATTGTAAATTTTTAGATAGATATCTGTTTAGATAATTTATTAATTATTATGTAATAGAATTTTAGTTTAGTTACAAAATAAAAATTGTAAGTTATGATCTAAAAGATGTGCACATTTCAAGATTATGATTTTCAATTAGAAATAAGTTCATAACAAAATTATAACATGCGGGAGAAAAGAGATAATAACTTATAAAATGTATTTTTGGATACCCTTATTATTTTTTATTTTGTAGATCGGCCCCCTAGATGACTATAAAGAATAAATAACTCTATTAAAGGAAAATATTTTTCGTATTCAAAAGGCTTCGTTATTATTCCATAATATGTTTCAGATTATTCGAAAATTTTATGAAGGGTGTAATAAGTTAAATAAACACTGTAGATTTTCTTATTGCCTTATCGTATTTACGGGCCACAAAACAGAAAACATATAGTCAAAGACGGAATCTTTCTTTCAAACTTTATATAATACCCAATGAAAACAAATATTCCAAATCCTTTAATCTCCAATAACTTCCAACAGGGTTCTGCTAGTTCATATAATTTCATATCAACCTTTTTATTCTATATTAAATATCTTGTATATGGGGTACCTACTTTTTTGAAAACAAAAGTATTCCAAATCCTTTTATTTTCAATAAATTGTAACAGAGCTCTGCTAGTTTATTCAATTTCAAATAGACCATTTTATTCTACATTAAATATCTTGTAGATTGGGTACCTAGTTTTTTGTTTTCAATATCCATAAGGATTTAATTAAGTATAGTTTAAATATTTAATCAGTAGTCCACAAGAATCTTTACAAAACAATATTCCCTGTTGCCAAAAAATTGTATCTAACATTTACTGAAACACATTACATTTATTACACATCATGATCATCGTATCATCGTACGTCATTTATACACAATTCTTAGTATTACAGTTAATACTAGTTGGTCTGCTTGCTTATGATAGTCGGTGAATTGAAAGTGAAACAAATGAAAAAATTGATATAATTTCTTTGGTGTATCAAATTTACTTATAACTGAAATATATTTTTTCTGAGTAATTCATGTAAAATAAAAATCTATATTAGTTTAATTTATATTCTAAATGGGTACTAATTTTACTACAAAAATATACACTTTCAAAACAACAAGAAATTTTACAACACAAAAAATTATAATTTTTTTGATTAATTATAAACCTTTTCATAATCAACTATTTTCTGTTATTTGAGATTTTATTAAGAATGCAGTGTATATACAAAAGAAATTGTAAATTGTATAAATATAATAAAAGTTCGAAAATAGGCTCGAAAAAAAAAATAGTCGCCAAAACTAATTACAAAAAAACACATAAATAATAAAAAAAGTTGTAAATCTGAACAGCCTGAACGCGTGCCATTTCGTAATCCCAACAACATATCTATATTTATTTGACCTATAGAAGTTGTCTCTGAGGTCTGCATATAGGTCACAAAAATTAAAATCCTTTATTCTCAACACAACTACAGCTAAGCAATCTTAAGCCTTGTTGCATTACTTACAGGTTTGTGATCCTATATTCTACAAATCCATCTACAAGTTAGACAATATATTTTTTAAGCCTTTTTTATTTTTATTTAAAACGTACTCAATATGTATTAATATAGTAAAATATTTATTGATAAGTAATATAAGCCTCGTGTGATATAGAGGAATTTAAAATTCCAAAAATGGGGTAAAAAAACATGTTTTAACATTTATTTGGTATTCAATTTTGCACATCTATTCGTCCTTCAACTTTACTTAAATATCATAATATTTTTATCAAATAATTTTAAATATAATATATTATCTAAGTAGTGTATAATATTTTTAAAACATAATAACATAGGTATATCTGCTTGTTATGGTTTATATCTGTAACATAACATTATACATTAAATAATAATTCTATTAAGAACAAACAATATACAAATTTCATTATATTTTATTGTTATATCATTATAATTAATTATGTTAAATTAAAATAAAATAAATTAAAGTATTATAAAATCAAAATCTTATCAATTTATAGAGTTTTCTCTTAAATATTACAATTATAATATGTACTGCATAATGTATGTATAAAATTTTTTTTTTCTATTTTTGTATATTTTTCGAATAAAATCTTATTGTGAATTTATGTAATATTTTCATTAGTTCTGCTTAAGTCAAGCAAGTATACATTTTAATTTTCAATTTGAGATGAAATTATAGTTTCTTATTTTTTATTCTTTAATTAATTGAATAAACAATTAATTAAAGAATAAAAAATAAGAAATAATTATATTCATTGATGTCTGAACAATATTGAGATGAGATACTAATATTGGCATTAAAAAGGAATATTCCGAAATTTCACTCAAAACCATTACATGAAAACTATTTTCGATCATATAGTACTTTATTATGGAAAAAGCAGATCTAATGAAATTTTAATATAAAAATTTATTTAAAATGTTCTTCTATAACTATCTACTATATTATACTAATACATTTTATAAAATCTTAAATAATAATATCGCCAATAATTTAAAAAAAAAATTTAAATACTATTATACTTATTAATATTATTATATTTATTACACGATAGATAAAATTTTGAAATCTTATTTTATATACTTTTAAAAATTGCAGGCAGCTACTTTAATGTATAGGAATATCAATATTTTCAAAGTAAAAACAAAATCAAGCCCATCAACTTCTACAGGTTTTAATAATAAAGGAATTGAATGTGAAATATTTTCATAATTTTTACAAACTTATAGTAGATTATTAATTTAAAAAAAAAAAGTTTTTTGTCCGATATTGTATATACTGAAAACTATCAATTTTCAACTTTTAATCTTAATAATCGAAACTTGGTTAGGATAATTTCACTAGGGTCCAACTGAATTTGTTTTTGGATATTATTAAGTACACAAATGTCAAAAAATAACAATAAAATACATGGCAAAAGTATGAAGTATCATAAAGGAAGTGACAAGGGCTCTTAATATTTTATAAAAAGATTGAAATTGTTTTGACTGAAAATGACAACAGTATTGGATAAAATATGATTTTAACGGAAAAAATTAATTCAGATAACATTTCCAAATTTTAGCATTCCCTCAAAATAATTTTCTGCTTTTAATATATCATTCATAAATTCATCATATTATACCTACTATATAATGTAAATAGATTTTTAGGCGAATTTGAATTTTAAATGTTATATATATCTCAAATAATTCGAATTTTTTAAAAAATGATTCAAATTACTTTTTTTTTTAAGTTTTTTTTATTAGAAAAATATTTGAAAAAATTTGTACCAATTGAATTATTATTCTGACTTGACATAATCTCGGTATATGTAGTACCTATGTAAGTATCTTTAAAATTTATGACACTGTATTCCGTCGAAATGATATTTATAAGGTTTACCTGTTAGTTACAGGTAACAACTTAATTAAAAAGTTTTTTTTATGTAGGTACAAGAGCTTGAATCAAACAATATTATTTAGTATTAATTTAGTTAATTTAATTAAATTAATGATAACCCAATGTACTACTTATAAATTATATTTTACATAGTTATATCATCAAAAATGTTAAGAATTAAATATTTATGTATGTTCTACCGATAATGAAAAAGTTTTAATGTTATGTAAAATTTAAACAAAAATGGCAATTCAACATTAAATATTTTATTTCTTTAAAACAAAATAGCCTTAAAAAAAACATTTATTTGTGATTTAAAAGTCCAAATTAATTAAGATTTATTAAGCTTTTCTGTTTACAATAAGTGCAATATATAATTACATATCTTTATTAAACGTTTAGAATCATGATTAATTTTGTATTTCTTGGTTGGCTATAATTTTTTTTTAATATTTTGGTGCTTTATTTTATAGATATTTAGTAACAGCGAAATCAAAAGTGAATATATTCTGGGTACTTCTAAATTTAAATGGTTTGATAATTAGAAAGAAATTGTGTTACTTGAATTTATTTTTTTAACAAATTAGGTACAACATATTTATTTTAAGTCAAGATCCTGTAAATTACATATTATATAAAAAAAATTTAATTATGACTGATGTTAATACATATAATAACATATCTATTTTTTTTCATAAAATTATTATAATTTTTTTTTTAAAGAAAAGTGAAAAATTTTGCAATGTCAAACTTAATATTTAGAAGGTTATAATTTATAAAATATAACCACAGGTTATACCTACTTCATAAAATACAATTAAATTTTCTAAAGCCACCTTTCCGGCCAGTCGACATAGGTACTCTTAAAAAATTAAACAAAATTATGTTGGTTAGATTAATAACTAACATAGTTGGATATAAAAGATGATTTTTTGATTGATCAAATAAATAAAATGTTTTTTATTTTTAAATATTTCTGTTAAAGTTACAAAGAAATTTAAAAAAAAAACTATTAATTACATACATACATAATATATTATTATATATTTATAAAATATACATAAATTAAGAGCAATGAAGAAATATACACATAAAAATAATTTAAATTTTGAAATACATTACATATAATATATATTATAAATAATATATGAAAAATTTACCATTCTCTAAAGCATTAAAAATATATTATATCAAAAAAAAAAATATTATTGTTGAATATTTAAAAAGAAATATATATATAATATATATATAAATGATAATAAATTTAAAGAAAATTTGTTTTATTACTTTTCTCATTAAAACGCTTCATCATGGTGTAGGTAAATATTATTACAATTTTAAAATTTTATACATTTCTCGGCGATCGCACCCTGCAATGTCAGTTTCTAAACTTGTCACTTTAGTAAAGCTAGGGATATAGCTTATTTTTATTTCATACCAACACGGTCTAGTCTAGACTATAGACCAGCGATCGGCAAACTATGACCCGTGGGTCACAGGGTGACCCAAAGCATCATTTCATGTTACCCGCTTCGAAATTTTGAAGTAGTTCCCAAATCAATGAATATAGTTTTTGCTTACAACAATTCCATATAAAAATTTTTTGTTTACAACAATTGTATATAAAATAGAAAGTTTTCCCAGCAATTGTTTTTGTAAGCCTTAGATAATAAATAAATTAACTTTTGATTGAACTACTTTTTTTTTAAATTGCTTTCATATAAAATTGCCACTGACCCACTATAAGTTTAAAAAAATCTCATCTTAGGCGAATTTTACCCACGACCAAAAAAGTTTGCCGACCGCTGCTATAGACTATATTTATAACCTTATAGTGGAGTTAGTAACATTAACTAAGCACATACAGAAGATTCATGCCCATACAATTTTTTTTTAATTTTTATTTTGCAATTAAAATAAAATCAAGCTGGTTCCTTTTTTTACTTTTTTTTTGTATCACATGAAACATTCTGTATGTGCTCAGTTAATGATAGGTCTAGCTCTAGGTATATATATATTATTGAAACTAATAATGATTGCCCCACTTTAAGATAATATATCCAAAAAAAAAAATACAATATTATGAATCGAAAGTACCTAATGGTAATTATTAGGTTAGGTTAGGTTAGGTTGCACGGGCGGAGGGCTTACCACCCTCCTTGCACGTAGGCCTGTTGGCCCTTTGTACTACCCTACTCGGCAAGTCTAATTGTCCTCACCGAGCCATCTAATTCCCTTAACAAACCTGATAATTTCTTCTAATTTATGTCCCTGTAGTTCTCTGAGTTCATCCCAGAAGTAAGCCCCGAGCAGTCTTGCTCTTCTTGTTCTAACTGTAGGACATTTACACAGTACGTGTGGCACCGTTTCCGGTTCTTCTCCACATCCCCTGCAAAGCCTATCTGTTGTTCTTCCAATCCGGAATTCGTGATTCCTGAAGATATGTCCTGTGCATACACCTGTGAACATTCTGAGATCCGATCTGTTTAGCCCTAGGGCCAGATCCGATCTTCTTTTGTCCAGGTTTCCCCACATCTGTTTGGTGTTTCTGTTCCCTTCTGTTCGTAGCCAGATCTTCCTGTGTTCATCGCAGATTTCGCTATCTATTAGGTTCTTGAGTCTTGTGGCATCATGGAAAGCTTTTAGTCTTTCCAGTCCAATAATGGTAATTATTAGTAGTAAAAAAGTTGTGTTAATTTATTCTTCTGCGAATACAGTATACGGTATAATTAGGGTTTCTGAACACTCGGGATAATAAAGTTCGTCGAATCCGAGTATTAAATTTCGAAATTCGTCGAACACTTCGAATTCGTTAAATTTTTTTAAAAGTAATTTTTTATTAAAGTAATAAGTTCTGTTTTAATATTTGATTCAATTAAGTATTTTATTACATAAAATATTGAACAAAAAGTATTTATTTCTTTTGTCGTAAGTAATAAAATATTAAAAATAACAACGAATTTAAAGATTTATCAGATAATTTAGATAATTTGGTTGCAAAAATTGGCAGAAAGCTCTTTCAGAGACCGTTGAAGACGGTTTAATTGAACATAAAGCGTAGAACAATTTTTGCAAATTTTCTGTACGTTTGCCAGTATTTTTATACAGAGTAAATTCCTGCTACAATATTTTTACTGGTACAATATTTTTTGAATTTTTGAATTTTTAGATTCCATAAATCAGGAACCGAACTTCGAATTCGAATCTTACGTTGAAGGTTCGGCGAATTCGAATTCGAGTAGTTCGGTTTCAGAAACCCTAGGTATAATGTATATAGTATATTATATTATTTGTTTGTAATAAAACATAATAAATTATTTCAAATTTGATAATCAAAACTTTTTTAAGTGAATACTTTTAAAAAAGTTTCTTCTTTTTTTTTTTTTTTGCCATCAATCCCGCCAAACTGTGTGCCACTGTCGGTGTAAAAATAAATAACTTTAATATTTTTTAAACTACATATCGGGCAATACTGAAATAATGACAAACGATGTGTGTGTATATTTCTTTTTTTTTCACCATCATAAATATCAACTTTTAAATGTACCTCGATAAAAAAAAATTTAGATAAATTATTATTACTATAAATTTATAATTAAAAATTAAAAAAAAAAAAATTAAAAAACAAATAATAATAATAATAATAATTTTATAATATCAACAAAATAATAGTAATAATAATAATAAAGAATATACCTAACTCTATTTAAGAAAAAAAAAAAAACAAAAATAATAAAAAAGTGCGTTTTGTTTTATTTTGCACACAAAAAAGATACACTTACCTATATAAAAAAAAATTCTTTGTTTTTATTAAAATTATATTATATTTTCGTGTTATTGTTTTTATAATTGGTAGTACCGACCGACCGAGATACCGAATATATATGTATTTATATATTATATACCTACTCTTCTACTAAACTCTATTTTTTATTGATATCAAAAAATCAATCTAAAAAATGTATGTAAATAAAACTTGTATTATTATTGTTATTTTCACGATGTAAAAACAAAAAAAATAATTAAATTTTTTTTTTTTCATTCAAAAAATTTATTGAAAACCGAACTTTAATTCCTTTTAATAATAAATATTCTTATATATAAGGTATATAAAACAAAATATTTTTATGTGATTTTTGTTTGTTCATAAATTTGTTTGCTAAAAAACTATAGATAAATAAAATAAAAAAAAAAATTTTATTATCAAAAAAAAAAAAAAAGAATTAAAATTTTGCGCAGTTTCATTACTATACTTTTTTTTTTTGTTTTTGTTTCTTTTTTACCAATCTAAATTTTTATAGATATTTTTCTTGTTTTTTTTTTTTTTTTTATTATTTATTATTAAAGAATCCATGCTAGGCTCGTAATATAAAAAAATTTTTTTTTGTTTTTTTTTTTTTTAATAACTATAAGATAAAACAATCTATATAAAAATATAGATACTATAATAAAAAAAAAAAAATTAAATAAATTGAAAAAAAAATAAAATAAAATAAAATTAAATGGAATGGACAAATGAGAAATGTTTGAAACTGATAGAAGAATATTCAAAAAATCCAGCCTTATGGGATCAAAATTGCGTTTTCCACAAGAACAAGGCAAAAAGAAAAGAAGCCTGGGCTGCAATGGGTGACAAGTTTAATTGCTCAAAGGCAGAAGTTGAAAGGAAAATGAATGTTTTATTGGTATAAATATTTTAATATTTTTATTCTAAACTAATTTGAATTAAAATTAATAACAATTTTATTATGTTTATTATTTTTTAGACTCAATATCGCCGAGAGAAACATAAAGTTTTTTTACGCTGTTACAATGGAGCAGAAATTCGATCTTCAAGGTAACAAAATAATGATTAATTTTATTGAAGAAAAATTTTGATTATTATTTGCATATAAATACATTTTTGTATAGAACCACTATTGTAGAACAAAATTAACACCCGTCATCTAAAGTAGGGAGAGATTATTCTACAAAAAAACTGAAATTGTAAGAACCATCAACAGAAGATAACAAATTGAACTATAAAAACATATTAAATTTAATTTTATTGTAATTTATTCGAGAAAACGTTTGGTCGTCTATGATAAATTTATCTTATTGCAAGCATTTTTTACGCAACTACCCTAAGGATCCCAAACACCACAGCGAAAATCGTACAGGGATTGATGACCAAATCAGTGAATGAAGAAAGAGTTATATTCTAAGAATTGCTTCAAATTCAGTACTTTCTTCTATAAAAATTGAGACAATTCCAGGTGTAATGCTGGTTTTCAAATTGAATTGAATTACTACTTTTACAGAAGAAAAAAATCGAATCGGAATGACTCTGGATAAACATTTAGATAAAAAAGTGGATGAATAGTTTAGGGAGCGATTTCTTATTGTGTTGTAATTGATTTGGTGTTAAAAACTTCGATAATGAATGCTTTTACATAAAAGTCTGTTGGATTAGCTTTTAAAAATTAAATATTTTTTTTAAATACCATCATTTTTTTCACAAGATTGATGTGATGAAAATGTTTGCAATAAGATAAATTTAAATTGTCTGAAGAAGTTGTATGAGTCAATCCCAAAAGTTGTTTCAAATTAATTGCACAGTGGGATTTTTTTTAACTTTTGGTAAAAATTAGTAAGTTGTTACTTTTGTTCCACAATAGTGTCTGAGTCTAAATTAAAAAAAAATTCAAGCTCTTCTAAGAGCAAAGTAGTTTATAGCAAAATTTTTTGATAGATAAATCATCACCCTTATTCTAGAAAATTTCAAGTCTCCACTCCTATCCTAATGGCAAAGTATAGAGAGTAGTAGGTGGTAGTAGATAGTGTTTTTAGACGAGAAATTTGACCAGCTGTGTTATAATATTTTTAAATTTCATTTAGGTGGTATGCATTCAAAAAATTTTGTTTTCTGGAAAATAGTGCGAAAACAAAGAAACGTACGGCCCTGTTATACAATGCGGTAAGTAACGAGTTTCATTTCCATTTTCACAATTTATAAATTTATTACCATATCAACCCTTAAATCCTCAAAAACATTTTCTATCTAAAAAAATTCCATTATTTTCAATATATAATAAGTATGTTTTTAATTTGCAATTTCAATTAAGTAGTATTATTTTATTTATTATTATTCATAATAAAAAATATCTATATATTTATTTATTTGAAGATGCAAATGGGATTGAGCGGCTATAGTAATCTTCAGGAAGCAACAACAACCGTTCCAAGTTTATCTTGGAATCAATCAATATCAAATCAACTAGATCCAGATGATAATGATTCTAATGATAATGAAAATCAAATGTCGCCTGATTATAGCATTCAAGATTTATCTATTAATGGAGTAAATAATCATATATCAACAACACAAAACAAAGAAAGCTCACATTCCGCTAAACAAAACCAAAATCAAGTAGATGCAAAAAGTTTTTTGCATAATATCAAAATTCCATCAATTTCAAGTTGTGAAACCGCAGAAATTAAGGACGAAATGTTAGATAACATTAGTGTTAAAGATTATTCTATGAACAATGGAGAAGATAATGGCGAAAGTGAACAAGAATATCCGACGAATTACTACAGAGAGCTTAACAAAATATTACAGAGAAATTCTATCTCCCCAACCCACAGATTCCCTCCTCAAAATTATTCAATAAAAGACAATGAGCCAGTAAATCAGAAGAATCATGCTAAAAATGAAACTAATAATCGAGATTTAAATTCCATTAGTTATAAGTTTACTTCTTCATCACCATTATCATCAGCAATTTTATGTAAAAATGATTGCGATTTTATAGGATTAAATGTTGCATTAAAATTGCGTGGCATGGAAGAATATCAAAGAATTATAGCTGAAAAACTTATATCTGATGTATTGTTTTATGGTCAGTTCAGTGAATTGGATAGATCAGCAAGTATTTGCCCAAATAAAAATAAATTACATTGAAATTATCTTTTGAATATTGAAGATACATATTTAAGTTAGATTTAATAATTAAGTCAAAAAGAAAAATAAAAATTTCATAAAATAATGTTTTAAAAGTAATAATTAATTGATGTGTATCGATGTGGGTAACGTTAAATTCAAAATTTTCAAAAATAAGGCGAATGTGTTCAAGAGAAACATAAAAGATAAACCAAACTCTCAAACAGCAATAAAAAACTATAAATTCTTATATTTACATTTATAACCAGAAGATCTTAGAACTTTTTTCTACTAAATAGGTAGATATATTTTTACTTCCTTTTCGTTTTATAACTTGTACAAAACAAAGTAGGTACAAATAAAGTTACTTGTTTTATTTAATTAGGAACCTAATTTTTACACCATTTTCAATTTTGTGGCCTCTGCCATATTTTTTATATCAAATCTGTAAGTGTAGATTTTCACTTCTGTAGCGAGGTACATTTGTTATAATATTATAATCAAGCATTATCCACTAAACTTTGATTAGACATTTTGAAATTTTATTTACATTTAAATTGTCATTAATTATTACCACTCCGCTAGACTAAAAAAAAGTCAATCAATAATTTGAAGAAAAGTTCCCAAATATTTAATTTTATTTGCATTAGAAAGATAATTCATAAAGAGGATAAATTATAAAAATAAAGTAAGTAAATTTCTTATTTAGTTTAGTTTTTCTATTTAACTTTTTTCGTCTCTCATAATATTTTCACAAACAGAAGAATTTTTCGAACATTTGTTTACACGCTTTTGGCCATATATTTATTAATGTTGACACTAAAGTTGATAATGTTGTTAGTTGCAATAAATTATAAATCTTTTATTTTAAATTTAAATTCTTATTATAATTCCTGATCGCTCGAGAAACAACGAAAAAGCTGGAAGGGTCATCTTTAAAACCTATATGTATCTGTGGCGCAAACCTTCCGTGCCTATCTAACTCTAAAGTGTTCGTTGTAACCCTCGACACGACAGAATAAATTTCATTCGGAGTAAGTAAAAGAAGAGAAAACAATCTCTTTGCTGCAGAAAGAACTGAGGCGAATCAAATAATTAAGTACTAACAAATTAGATAATTAAGGTATATATGTACTGTATTCATTAAATAACCACAGAAACAGATTTAATATTATTATCGGCAAATTTTTCTTGAGTTCTAAAAACATTTTACTTCTTTTACTACTAGAACGCATCACCAGCGGCGAAATTTAAAATATATTTATTTGTAAAAAATTAAAAGAAAATATTTTTTATAGAGGAAATAAAAAACAAAATTATCAGAAGCGTCAAAATGTAATAAAACCAATCAATAAAACATAGAAAATATTTACTTTTAAAATTTTAGCACTGCGTTGTTGTGTTTGTAACTCCTGTTGCTAGAAGTTTTTTTTTTAACTTCTTAGCTCTGAAGATTGTAAAGAATCTTTAAATTATTCTTTTTTAGTTGCTTGCGAATGTACAATAGGAAGATAAACATAACAATTATAGAAGATTTGAAAAAATTGAATATAAGGATTATTTGTATTGAAATAAAAAAAATAAATTAAAAATTATTTTATTTTGCAATGATAATGACAGCAAAACTAAGTACATGTACATGAAGAAGCATTTTTATTCAAACAATATTTAATTTATTGCAAAAACTACTCTAATGATAATAAAATGTAAGTTAAATGAAACATTTTGAATGTTTAAAAAAAAATAATCAAATTTAAAATAATTAGTGAAATGAAATTTAAAAAAGATTCTGAATAGATTGAATTATTCTATATTTTGTTCATTTATAGGTATAATATATTTAGTATATGCATAAATATTATAAATTATAATTTTAAGATGATTAATATTATTACTAATAGATTAAGATTTGTTATTGTCAAACAGTTTACGAAGGACAAATTTCATTGTCTGCTCATGAACTGTTAGAAGTATCTCGACTACAAAAAAAACGTATGTAATTTCCATGTAAATGTTAACATCGACTTCTAATATTTTATCCTTTTTAAAGTATAATTTTTGGTATAAGATTAAAAACAGAGCTGTTTTAATATTAATTTCTATTTTATCAAATTTAATAAACATCACTTTTTTAAAAGGTGTAAGTGAACATTGTTTCACTTAAGAATTTAAAAAAAACTTATTAAATATAAAAAAGTTGTTAATAAGTGAAACACATTATTAATTAATGACTTTATTCCTTTTTTGAAATCAGATGGCAATCTTTTCAAATATATTATCTCAACATTACACTAAAAATGTGTAAAAACAAAAATAATATACGCAAATATTTTAATTGGAATATCTTAACATAAAATGTATAAACAATAATATATATGTTTGAAATTAAGTAATGGTACCTAATCACATAACATACTATAAAGTACAGTAATACTAAAATTATTAAATATAATTTTAATCACTTATTTTTGATTATATAATTGAAATTATTCATATGTTAATCAGAAACTTGTATGATTATTTTCAAATTTATTAAATTAATTCTCTACAACTTCTAGAATGATGTTGATTGAACCATCAGCATTTGTTTGAATAAAGATTGGGTCGCCTTGAACTGGGGACGTCAATTTACTAAATATTTGTCTACAGATCTATGTCGTTTTTTTTTTCGTATAATTGATGTCTTTTTCGTAATCGTTCGATAAAGCCTAAATAAATAAATCCTAAGGGAGAAATAAAAAATATTTAGGTAGGTACCTATACGCAATACGCATACGACCCCATATGGGGTAATATTTTTTTAAACTAATTGCATTCTTTTTGAGAAATTTTAGTAGTGTAGTGGAGATATGTAGTATTTATTACAGTCATTTTGTACAAAACAAAATTGCTTTTTCAATTTATATAAACTTGTCATTTTTGAAAATACTGTAATAATTTATAATGATTACACTATTTTCCTTATATTAACAAAACTACTTATTAATAATTGAATGCAATTTTTCAAAAAAAAAAACAGAGAATTTGAAATTTTGAATTTTAAATTCTTTTTGCTTTTTTTTTTCGGGTTAAGGCCGTATTTGTTTGTAAAAATGAATAATAAAAAAAAATTGTTTTTACATTACATTATGGTCACCGTAATTATTAATTTTAAAATATATAAATTTCTTACAAACTACCGCTAGAGGTCAGCACTAATTGCGTCTAGCAATTGCTATTCTCAATTTTAAGGCATTTTAAACAATGCTATTATTTTGTTATAGCAAATAGCAAAAATCGATTGTTCTCGGTTCTCGCGCAAGTTAAATTCATAATATTTTGATAATTTTTTAATTTTTTTTTGTTTTAAAATGTTATATTTGTGAAAAAAAAGTTTTAAATATGAAAATTAAAATTATAAATATTTGGAAAATCAATAATATTTAAAGAAATTTCAAATAATTGAACCATTATAATTAAAACAAAAACTTAAGAGTGTTGAGTAAACGTCAAATAGTTTTTTTTTTTTTTTTTTTTTTTCCAATTTCTGCAAAAAATAATTTTTGTTTGAAATTATGTTAATAAAAAAAAAGAAATTAAATTTTTATTAAAGTTTTTAAAAAAAATGTTAATAATGCTTTTAAAAATTTAGAGGAATGGATCCTAATCCTAATGGAATAAAAACCGAACGGAAACAATATCCAGTTAATTTTTTAGGTAATTTGTCAGGGGCAGGCAACGGCGGAACTTCAGTTGACGGAATCAATAATTTCGCGGGTCAACCTCACGTTTTAGGGAATATTATTTTAAATCATCCTGGAGATTTTCCAGGTACTGCACCATCACCTTGCAGTAGCGTCAGCAGTAAGCAGCGATGGAACGAAAGCCCAGAAGCTCGAATTCGACGATTACAACGAAATGCGGAAAGAATGCGAGAACGTCGTTCGCGTGAAACTGAAGACGAATATCGTAAGAGGCTATCTCGTAATGCTGAAGCGAATCGTATGCGTAGAAAAAATGAATCGGATATCGAGAAACAATTACGATTGGTGCGGAATGCTGCCCGCCAGAGATTAAGAAGAGCGATGGAAACTTCTGATCAAAGAGGGAAAAGATTAGGTATAATAAAATAGTCATGTACATTCATTATTTGTTTTAACTTTAGAATATATATTCTACATTATTGTAACCGCTATCGTTATTTTTAATTAATAAATTTCGGTTATTTTCTTATATTATTGTTACTTATTGTCATTAATTTAGAAATGCTTATTTTTGGTACTGATTTTCAGACCACTTTTAAGTCTGACTATTTACACGAATAATTTCAAATTGATTTTCCAATCCAAATCAAATATTTATTTTCCTCTTTCAGCCAAATTAGCTGAAAGAATGAGATATTACAGGGCAAATGAGACCCCCGAACAACGGAAAGATCGTTTGGCGGAGATGGCAGCTCGTGCCAGAGCTAGAATAGCCCGTGAGTCACCTGAAGAAAGAAAAGAACGTTTAAGGAAATTAAATGATTATGCCAAAAGAGTTAGATTAAATAAAAAACGATTGAAACAAGAAGGCATTGATTGTGGTTCGGGAAATTTAAGCCAATCAGTTCAACAACATCCAGAACAACCATCTCAACATCAACAGTCTCAACCTCAATTACATCAACAGCATTCTCAACAAACAATTTCTCACAACAATTATCAACCACATCAATCTTTAGCGAATTCGATTGAATATTATCAAAATATGTTCATTAATCAAGCATTGAAACCACAACAGAACATAGCCAAGGATGAAAATCCAAATTCTCGAAATATCAGCTTTACACAAAGCTCACATGTGAACAATATAAACACTAATCCAGATACAAGCTCGGCGAATACATCTAATAACTTGTACCAACAACCGAAGCAATTTTACGGTGCAACTGTGGCTAGCACAATTGAATACTACCAAAATAAATTTATAAAGGAAAAAAGTATACCCAAATCTGAGCACATTGAGCAAGATAAATTTTTACATATAAAAAAAGATCAAAATAATTTTTCCAATCAATCAAATCAGCAGGCAGACTCTTTACAGAATCCACCAGCCACACCTGTTTATAATCAATTTTCTTATCTTAATCCAGCTATACAATCATCAACACCCAGTACTTCTCAGCAAACTTATTACCCCATGTACCATAATGGATTTCAACTAAATATAGCACCAAACACAGCTCCACCACCATTTACTCCTGTGCATTTTCAAAACAGTACACCGTCATCAACGAGCGTTCAAACACAACCATATAGTTTACTGACAAGCACTTCAAATATAATTCCTCCGACAACATCTTCAGATCAAATTAACCAACAGAATTTGGATTTTCCAAAACTGGTCCGCGGTCGTCCTAGAAAAGTTTTTTCTACAACAACCACCGCAACTGAAAACGATTTATCTAGATTATCGGCTGAGCTCCAGGAAGAAGCATTACGACATCAAAAAGCTAACTCATTAGAAAATGAAATAAATCAAATGTTGGCATCTCCTAGGCAGCGACGGCGCGGACGTGGTCAAGAAAGCGAAGAGGAACGTAGGTTAAGATTGGATAAGATGGCAGCACATCAAAGGCGAGTTCGGGCAAATGAATCGCCTGAAGAACGTGCTGTTCGTTTAAAAAATTTAAGTGAAAGAGCCAGATCAAAAAGGGCCCATGTGAGGGCAACAGAATCAGATGAAGAAAAACGTTCGCGTTTATTCAAACAAGCAACTTATGCGCGACTTAGAAGATTGAAAGCACAAACCCCCGAAAATAAAAAAAAAATTGAAGAACGTGCGAAAGAATTATACGCCCAACTTCATTCGCCTTTGTCTAATAGCAGCGCCACACCACAAGATCATACAAATTTAACTCAAATGCAGCTTCAATAACTACCAGCAATATAAAACGAAATCCAATTCAAGTAGGTATAATAATCATTATGTAAGATTATATCAGCCGTCGTGTGGAGTAGTGTTTTTTTTTCGACTTACAACTTTGTAGCGATATTTTGAATATATAAACATACATCAAATGAACAAAATATCAAATGTTTTATTTTAACTTGAGTGAAAGTGTTGATTCACAACATTAAATAAAATAGTTTTTTTTATGCAGATAAACAAAATAAATAAATCTTATCTAATAATTGTTAGAGCAAATCTTTTCCTAGCATTGGAACCAATAAAAAATTCATCATCATTGTTCGTTGTAAATTAAATTTCAAAGATATAAATACTGGAATCCGAAAGTCTATAAATTACAAGAAAAATGCGTTAAGAAAAGGGCGTTAGGTCAGTTATAGGTAATAGGCCAAGCTTAAAGTTTGGTGCGAAATAGATTTATATTTAAGTACTTAGTCCTCTCGAAATATAGAGATTTTATTTTTTATGTTGAGTTTTATTGTATTTTTTGTACTAATCTGCAAATCAATCCAAATATAATAAATTTGGTTTATGAATTTTAATTTATGATAAAATTAATGGTGGAGATTTATGTTCACCACAACAAGGCTGCGAAATCAGTAAACTTTTAGAAAATAAAAACAACATTCAATTGGTTGAGAGAAATAAACTCTTACTGGAGTAAGGCAAGGTTTTTTTTAATATTTTCCTTTACCTAAAGGAGTAATTAATAGTAATGAACCGGCTTACTGCGCTTGTTTTTTTTTGTTACCTTCGTTCGAAGTAAAAAATGTGGGAAAAAAAAAGTTCTGGGCTTAAGCTAAAATTAAATCGATTCCAATCGAATCGAATTGAACGTAAAATCACACAAAAAAACTAATTTTAATTTTATTTAAGAATCTTACAGTTAAGTAAGCTTGAAAAAGTGAAAATTTGGAGTTTCGAAGACAAAGCAAAGTAACAAATTAATTTCTATGCAAATTTTCTAGTTGACATAGTCAAAAATTAAAATATTGAGTTTTATGTTTGGTTTTTGAATAAAACGAAATACTTTCCTATGAATTAGCAAATTCACCACAAATGTCAAACTTATTACAATTTATTATTAATAAGAGGAAAAAAAAATATCGTAATAAATTTGGCCAAACAAATGTTAAAAATTTGAGTTCTTTATTTAAAATTAATAATATAATAATAATAATATAATAATAATAATAATAATATTTAAAAATAAATAATAAATTTTTTAACCTATTTAATTTACAATTTGTTTTACAGCTGATATGGAAATTAAGACATTACATACTATTGACACAGAATATTCAGCAGATTCTGTAGAATGGTGTCCTCACCCAGACTATTTTCAGTATTTTGTTTGTGGAACATATCAGCTTGAGGAAACAAATTCAAATCCTACATCGATTACATCAGCCCCATGTCGAAGAAAAGGACGACTTATTCTCTATAAATATAATGTAGATGACAATAATCTACAAGAAATACAAAAGGTTGAAACGTCTGCAATTTTAGATATCAAATGGCTAAAAACATCGCGAAAACCAATTATGGCAATTGCAACAGCATTAGGAAAAATTGATATTTATGAACTACAAAACGAAAAACTTATTTATAAATCTTCAATTTCTTTGGATTCAGATAATCCCAACTTACTAGCATTATCGTTGGATTGGATTGATGCTGAAAGCGATGTATACCAAAATGAAATACCTAGCGTTATTGCTTCAGATTCGAAAGGTGAAATTTCACTTATGAAATATCGACCAGATAATAAATTAGAAATAATCAATAAATGGGTTGCACATAATTTTGAAGCATGGATTTGTGCCTCAGATAAATTTATGCCAAATTTAATTTACACTGGGGGAGATGATACCATTATGTATGCGTTTGATATTCGTGCGCCAAGTGATGTAATGAAAATTTATTCTAACAAAGAACATATGGCTGGAGTTACAACATTACTCAGTCATCCAGATAAAGAAAATATTTTATTAACTGGTAGTTATGATGAGCGTCTTAGAATTTTTGATACAAAGTTCTTAAAACACTCATTAGCTGAACTTAATCTTAAAGGAGGAATTTGGCGTATAAAATCGGATTCAAAAGAATCAAATATTCTCTTATGCGCCTGTATGTACCACAATTTTTCGATTCTAAAAATGGACTTACAAAATAGTGATGTTCAAGTTGTTGGAGAATACAATGAGCATGAAAGTATTTGTTACGGAGCAGACTGGTACAAGAATCAGCATACTGGGAATGATAAATTGGTTATGGCAACGTGTAGTTTTTATGATCACAAATTATGTTTATCTGAAGTCACATTATAATTTTGTTTCACTAAATATTTTTATATGGGTGTACAATATAAATTGCAATCTAAAGTGTCGGTACAGAAGTAAGGAATTACAAATATTTCGTACAGTACCGTGCAAAACTAAAGAAAAATTATATCGACAGTTAACATTGTAATTAAAAGTAGTTTCCAAATTAATCTACTATTAATATAAATATAAACCCAAATAAAAAATCCCATAAAATTATTTACTATTCGGATAGTTTACTATCCAATGTAATCTCCGCGTTAACCAAAAATAATTATATATAAATAAAAAATCATATTTCTTAGATTTTCGGGTATTGCATTGCGTTTCGATTTTTTTAAATTAATCCATTTTTTTGTAGTTTTTAAAAAATACTATTTTATTTTTATTTATGATGTAAGGTTGATTAGATTATATTTTTAAATACGTTCGTTAAAATCAAGAAAAGATTTATATTTTTTAAATAAAGCAATATTTGGATATAATATTATTAAAAGGAGATTCTAGTATTTATATTTTCTCTAAAACATTAAATTGCTAAATTATTTTTTTTATTAAGCAAATAAGCTTTTTTTTCGGTGACATGAAATGACGTCCAAGGTATTAACGCGCAAAAGGCGTTATTTCTCTCCGTAGTGGGAAAAAAAGCCCAAATTGCGTTTCGGCTTTATTTTTCACAGTGATAGGAAATAACAGCAGAAAATATGAGGAATTAACACCCAAATGAAATTAAAGAGTGAATTAAGACCTAAAAAAATGTTTCAATTTAAATAAGTGGATTTTTATTTTTATTTGCAGCACCACCTGTTTTTTGTGCGTTCGACAAAATTTTGTTCTGGGCACTAATCCGAGTTCTTCGAGCCACCCTATTGCTAATTCCTACCGAAATTTTTGAAAACAGCTTGAAAAGATTCCATTTTTCGCTTTTTCTGAAAATAAGAAATAACTTAATTTAATATGTAATTCTTTTGGAAAAGGTCAAATTACTTACTTGATTTAAAGTAATATGTAATTTTTTTTGGAAAAGGTCAAATTACTTGATTTCCATTCTTTCTAAATTATCATAAGTTATAATTTCTCATAAGTTATAAATTTCTTCGTTGATTTTAGGCCTTTTTCAAAAGGATGTTGTTCAAACAACTTTTTTTTAAAAGTTTCGTACAACTGTCGCCTCTAGAAAAATCCAAGAATTGGAAACATGTTTGGATGTTATCTCTTTTCTAACAAACAAAAAATGCCCGTGGGCGTTATTACCCATCACTGTGAGAAATAAAGCCCAAACGCAATTTGGGCTTTATTTCCCACTACGGAGGGAAATAACGCCTTTTGGTCGTTAATACCTTGGGCGTTATTTCATGTAACCTTTTTTTTCAATAAAAATAAAAGTATAAAAGCACTGGTCAAAATAATATTTGTAAAACATTGTTGAGTGATCATTTCCGCCGAACGTAACAATTAAAATTCTTCAAAAATAAGAGGCAATACTTGAAAAATTCATAAATGTCTGAAATTATGGTATTTTATTTATACACAAACCAATCAACTTTTCTTTATCAATCGAGATTATGATTATTTTTTAAGTTAACATATTATTTTTAAGTCTAAAGATCATTTAAATATATACTAATTAAAGTGAAATATTTTTTTTAAGCATTCGATGATGTTGTTTTGCACGCTACTGTAGATTTAATTATATTGTTGAATCAAAGTAAATTCAAAAAAATTTTAAACCTATATTTTAAGCCTTATTCCGGAAATTTTTTAGTCTTATTATTCTTTTAATTAAAAAAATAAATTTTATTAAAAATTGCCATAATTTTAAATTAGTTTTAAGAGAAACAGATTCGAAATATAAAAAAAGAATCGAAATATGAAATTCAATGACAAAAACTTAGTAAAAAAATACATAAATCAGTACAATTTGAAGATATTTGCAAATAACTCAATTCTAAAAAAAAAAATACTAAATAAATGTTACTCAAATGGAAATAATAAGTAAATTTAGATTGAAAATGCGCTAATCATTTTCACATATTGAACATCATAAGACCATCATAATAACTGTTATAAAAAACTTAAAGGAAAGTCTACATGAATTTTCTATGTGAATTCCCTTTGAAAATAAACTCCAAACAAAATGCAATTTTACAATTTAATTTTGAATTACTTTTAATTGTCTCTGCTTCAATAACAGCTGGTTCATTGAAAATATTTAAATACGACTAAGTAGAACCTTTATTTTTTGGGAAAAAGTAGGAATTATTGATTAGTCGGATAGTTTATTTTAGTAAAATTTTCTAATTTTTTTTATGGTTTTTAAACTTTTACTTTTCGATATTCGAATAATAATAGTACTTTAAGTTGCATGACGTTAATTATTGAGACAAAAGTTTTTTAAAACTTATTTTCATGCGACCACAAAATCAATAGTTTGTAAAAAAAAGTAGAATTGAGTTTTTGTATTTGTTTTTTTTTTTCCGTTTTGTAGTAATAAGAAATGTCCCAATTTGTATGTAATAAGTATAATAGTGACCTTATTCTGTGGAATAAAAAAGCATTAATCTAACCTTTATTCTAAAACCATAATAAGGATCTGTTTTAATTTCGTTTTCAAAAATTATTTTTTTTAACTTCAAATTTGAATTTTGTTCTAGTATGTGGTTCATAAATATTTTCTTTTAGGTTTCTAAATTTGTTCTCCAATGTTTGGTTATTTACATAAAGATGTTTTTTAAAATTTATCTTCTAATAAAAATTAATTATCTAAAAAATGGAGTTATTACATATTTTACGGAATTAGTTTAGTTTTTTATAAGGAAAAATAAATACTGGGGGAGGAAAATTTTATTATTGTTAGAAAAAAAAACAAATCTCGTAGCATTGAAATAACCCGCCAAAGATTTTGAATTATTTATTTAGCTGGAATTAATTGAGAATTCTACCAAAAGAGAAAACTGATCAAAGTCTAATCATCAATCGTAAATGAAGTTGAAACAAATTTCCTAGAAGTGGTTTTCGATTTAAACAAAATTCTAAAAACTAGCAATGTTGAAATAGCATTATTTTTGAGCAAGATTCTTATTTTTTCTATGTTATTAAGAAAATGACAAAAAAAAAAAAATTAAATTAACAGTAGACTTTTTAAGTTTTTTTTTTTTAAATTAGTCCGTACTTAACTAATTATAGTCTGTTTCAATATTTCATTGACAAAAATATAAAATTCTTAAAACCTCAACACCTAGTTATATGTATAAAATAGAAAAGTAAGTAACACACTGTCAAGTTTCTATGTAAAAATGAAACAGTTTGAAAAAATGAATGTCTGTATTGTAGATTATAATTGTAATTAGGTATATATATTTAAATTTTTGGATAAAATTATAATTAATTGAAATTTAATTCACTCTTTGAAAAAAAAAATACAAAATTAAAGTTAATAAAAAACTTTTTTTTTGTGTCAGACCTAACTACTGTAATATAAGATAACATCATAATTAGTGCATAATATTTCTTGTATTAATTAATGGTAAATTTTCATACGTTTTTTGCTGTATTAAAATAGTTATACTGAAGAGTTCTGAAGATCTTGAGTTGAGTATGTAATACAAATTTTGAGCTCCAATTTATAGTTCACGAAATTCGTTCAGTTAATAATAATATTTCTTTTTGGCACCAAAAATTAAGTAAAAATTTATAGTGTTGTAAATCAATTTGAGCTCAATTTTAAGAAGTTTTACTTTGGAGTTGTCGTGGAAAACTTTTCGTTTAATTTTGACTAAATTAAGAAACTTTTTATCCCTTTCTGTCATGTCTCCGTGGCAGGTTGAGAACTTGTAATCTATTACTCTTCCTATAGACATTTATATATTTTATTTTTATCACAAAACTTTTAATTTATTTTTAAACATAAAATTTGTCTTAATACAAACTTGAGACTGTTTAAGATAAATTATTAGCTCATTAATGTAAAAAAAAAAAAAAAAAATTGTAAAATTATTCAACAACATTTTTTTTCATTGGAATAATATAAAGAAAATTTGCTTAGTCTCATAGAAACTTGGCACTTACTTGAATAAGAGAGTAAATAAATTGTACTACATTTAGGATGAAAAAGAAATTTAATATCTTTCTAGAGAAGATAGAATATGCCTATTACATAGAATTTAATGAATTACTTAAAAATAGTCAATGTGAATATTAATTCATGTAATTGTATAAAAAAAATACTCACTAATCAGCGCAAAAATTTTATTCTCACAGGTTTTTTGGTTTCAAGTTCATTAATATCCTTGGCAATGACAAAAAAAATTACAATTAATTTTATTAGGATTAGAAATTTTCAAAAAAACACAATGTAAATTTAGTTTAAATAAGTTTTAGTAGAATAAGCTCTTTTTTAAGAGCCCTTTTCTTGTTCAAGAAAATAAACTTTCATATTAATGATTGTTACGTATAATAAAAATCGAGAAATATTCATTAATTGTGAGTAAAATTTTTCATTAAAAATAAAAAAAAAAAAAATTAAGGACTACACTATGATCAAGATAAGGGTTCTTAATAATATTTTTAAAGTTTTTAATAAAGTACCTAGTAGACAAAATATTACTTTTTTTTTAAACTAATAGAGAATAGGACATTAAGTATTAAATCGATTAAAAATTTCAATAGTTTGATTCAATAAGGAAAACTTTATATTAAGTTTCACTACAAACAGCGTAACAATTTGATATTTGATTTGAATAACTGATTATAATGTAAATGTACATTTTATTGGAAGACTAATAAATAAATTTGTTCCCATCCTAAACACTCCATATTATTTAACAAACTTTAATGTATAATATAACTTTTAACCTTTTATGTAATGATTAATCAGGCTTTCGAAAAATTATTCATATATTATCGTAAAAACATACATTTTATACATTATTGTAAAAAAGACTAAATTAAATATTTTTCTGTCTTATCTTTGCACAAACTCAGTCGCTTACCTATATCCTGTTTTAAAACTATGTCATTCGACGAATGAAATCACATTCTTATCCATAATATAGGTATTATTCTTACCACCGAAATTTTGATTATCTTTTTTCTATATTTTGTAAAAATTCTCAATAACGACACATCTCCAAATACAAAATATGTTAAATAAAAGAAAAACACCATTCCACGATCATTAACATTAAAATTAAAATTCGAAGCATACTCTTCTGTATCGACAATATTATAGAGTCAAATCAAAATAAGTATTTATATTCAGACAGTATCCGGTAAATTGTATTTTTTTTTTATCTTTCTAATAAAGTTACGAAAATTTTGGAATTTAAATATTTTAGTCAAATATTTTTTCAGTAACATGTTTTTTGAATAATTACCGTGAATGTGTTTCTTCGTACAATTTACTTTTTATTTACAATACTTATTCTTATTAAAAACTAACATACATTATGATTGTACTTTATATATGAAAATGAAATATATATATTAAATGCATCAATGTAAATATTAATTTTAAGTATAAAACATAACATATACCTATACATACATAATATTAATAATAAAAAGGCTAAGAATTACTAATACCATATAAATTTTGAATTTATTTAGACCTCTGTAACTTCACAGCAGATTTGTCAGTATTATTTCATAGATCTTGCCTAACGATATTTATGAATAAAATAAAGTGGCAGATAAGATGTAAGTACTTAAGTTTTATAGGTCCAACCATCAGTCCGATCCCTCTCCAAGTTTCAGCCGATTCTGAATGGTTCACGTCATCTGCACTTTAGCCATTTCATGATCTACTTTTTGATTCAAGTTTAGGCCTTAGGCCAGAGCAAATACCACGTTGTTCAGCAACTAGTAGGTAGCCAACAAGACCGACCTCAGGAGACGATATCTTAAATTAATGTGATAGTAGTAACTATATCCAACTACCTATACTCTTGTTAAGGATTTAAGATTAAGAATTTTGAATGCTTAGGCCTAGTTTTATATAAAATAAAATAATAATAAATCGATTTAAATTGAGTCAATAATAGATTATAGAGAAAGATTGCATTTTATTTTATTATGATGATTGATGATCAATCACAAGAATATCACTATTGCCGTTTTAGTACTATTTGTGGAAAATTTAGCAATTAAATGAGGCATTGATATTGAGATGATTTTTTTTTGTAATTTTTTGCCACCATTATTAATTTTTTTATAAACAAATTCATATTAAGTTTTGCATTAAAGTGTTTTATTAATCCCATTATTGTTAATTAAGGGGGTCTTCTACTCTAGAGGCTCGAATTTCGAGCGTTTTTCGGCAGTCGATAAAAAAAAAGCATTTGATAATTTTACTATCCATTTTTTTATCATGTGTTTATTTATATTTAAAGAATACACAAAATAAATTTCAAAAAAAAAAAAATTTTTTTTCATCAAGTTATGCATCCTTGAAGTAGAGGGGGGAAAAAAAAAGCAGTGTCCTCATCACCATGATTTCCGCCCTTGTGGTCATCTGAAAAATAAAACAATGATGGATTCTTGATTAGTATGAATGTCGCTATCGCATGAACCAACGAAACTGAAAAAAAATTTTTTTTCATAAAATGGCGGCTACTCAAAAATAAAGGTCGATTTTTTCACTAATTTTTCAACTTTGTCGAATTTTTTAAAAATATTAAAAATTTTTAATTTTTATTTTTTGTTGGTTCATGCGTTAGAGAGATATATAAAGAATATTAATGCCAAATTTCACGTAAATCAGCTGATTAGAACTTGAGATATTGTGGTTACCGCATCGAAAAAAGTAGTTTCGAGAAAAACGCGTTTAAAGTTTTACGTTTAGTCCAACCGGTTTAGTTGCCACGACACTAAAACGGCTATAACTTCGGAAATAATTTGAATTTTGAAAAATCCTTTTAGAGAGATATTTTTGAATATATAAACTATCGAATTATGAAAAAAAAAATTTTTCGATTTTTTGAAATTTCTAGAGTAGAAGACCCCCTTAAGCTGGCTAGCAGAATATTTATCATCAAAAATATTTGGCACTTATTTCTAGATTGAAAAACAGAATGAGACGGCAATACTGGCTACAGTTAGTGTTGTTATATTATGGCGTTATTAAGTTATTTCTTAAAGCATACTAAACAAAGCCATATGATTTTTTTAAACTAAATCCACATCTTTAACTTTGCCATGTAACCTCGCCGCTAAATAATTTTTTGACGTTTACTTTTTGGCTTTTTTTATTGATTCCTTTTATTTATCATAAGGATTTATTTCTTTTTTAATAATTTTTTGTTTAAATTTATTTTTGTTAAAATAAATTTCTAAAAGTTCTTGTTTCTTGACAACGTAAATAAAACATTCCCATAAACTTTTGTAAGTTAAGAAAAATAATGTGAAATGGATGACTTCCAGCTATGTCGGATTTGCATTTCAGATTCAAGAGAAGGTATACAAAAATATTTAAATTTATAAAATTAATAAAAATAAAAGGTTAAAGAGATATTGACAATTTATTATTTGTTTATAATTTGAATGTATCATATATCTTCAAAAAATGATTTTTTCATCGGTCTTAAATAACTTATACTTACATTCTGGCGGGATCTGGTTAAGATAGGTATCTTACTCCTTTCATTTTATCAAAATTAGATTACCTTGGGTGAAAAATTAGAAAAAGCTTTATGAGATCAGCAAGAGATCAATGGATTTATATATTATTATTGATTGAACTTATGTTACAAAAAGTCTGTCTACCTATAGGAATATTTTCAGATTTCAGTTACTACAATCATTTAAAAATGTTGTTGTTGTAAAATTTCTATTTATTTTTAAATGAATCTTAATTTTTTATTGTCTTTCCAATTAAGGGTTATAGGAACTTATTTTAACCGAAAATGTGTCTAGGAGTTGAATTCTCAAATTGTTAGCTTCTAAGTTAGATGGGTACCTACTGTATCTATGTTTTATAACATCATAAATAATTGCTTTAATATATGAAATTTATTTTTTAGGTATTATGGTTTCAATATTTGGACAAGAAAATCTGTCCGGTAAAATAAAATCCTTTGCTAACGTTCAAATTGATGAAAATGATGGTTTACCAAAAATGATTTGTATTAATTGTGCTAGGAATACATTGAATGTTTGTTCATTTCAACGTAAATGTGAAGAATCTGACAGTTTTTTACGTAATCAATTAATTTTACATAAAGTAAATAATAATCCAGTTAATAAAAATGAATTGGTTGTTAAAATATCATCAGATGAGTCGTCTGATGAAGAAATGAAAGAAGAAAATGAAGAATCAAAAAAACACAAAACTCAATCGTTGGATAAAAGTAATTGTAAAAAAAATCAAAAACAAAACGAAAATATTTCTGTTACTGCTAATTCTGGTACTCTTCCAATTTCACCGCGGGATAGTAATATTCAATTCAGTAGTTTAGTAACAGTTGATGAATATAATTCGCCACTAATTCCAGAAATCGAATTGATAACACCAAATGAAGAAGAAAAAATAACAGATGATCAAATTCAGGGTTATCAGTGCAGCATTTGTTATGAGATATTTTCAATGAGGGCTACATTAAATCATCACATTAAATTAATTCATCCAGAATCCAATCCATCTTACGAATGCTTCAATTGTCGTAAATCTTATTTATCAAAACGTTTTTTAGAAAAACATATACGTCGTGGCAGATGTGTTAAAAAAAGAAAAAATCAAACTAGGCCAATGGAATGTTCTAATTGTAATACTCTTTTTCCTACTGGTCATCATTTAGGTATGAAAATAGAATTAGTTTGATTGCAATAAAACTATTTTTACTATTGAGTAAAAAAATTTATATGAATTTAAAAAGAGATCTGTCTTTATTTGAAGCTCCAACTGTTACCGTTTTGATATTGATAAATAATTTATTATTCTATTTTTGTCTCTTTTTAGGTTGGCATAAAAGGACCGGCTGCCCATATAACACTTCTGTTGAACAACAAATAAAAAAATTTAATTTACTTAATATGCAAAATAATTTGACATACCGAGAAAATGTCTTGAGAAAAATGTAAGCTAAACACTGTATAATTGAGTACTAGGATTTCTAGCTTATAAAGTGATTGTTTAAATGTATTTGAAATTTTTATTTTATCCACAAAATATATTTTAAAAGCAATCTTTCAAAATAATACATTTCAATTAAAAATTTTTTGAAGTGGCTATAGATCTTAATTTTATATCATTTTCAGAAAATTTAATAAACCAAAGCAAAAAGGTAGGAATCGAATTAAATTGAACGCAGCTACAATAAATCTCGCAAAAGTATTGATTGCTCAAGATGCAACAACAAGTAAAATGGCACAAGAATTAAACATATCTCGTACTTTCGCCTGGAGATTGAGAAAAAATTTATTAAATGGTGTGAATTTACAAGAACGTCTGGCAAGTCCAGACCACAATGTTACCGAGGAGGAAAGCAAACCTATCTACAAAATTGAGTCGGATTCAGGAGAAGAAAATACGAACAATGAAGAAAGTAACACTAATGATGTTATTGGCCATACAAATCAAACTCAGTCTTTGGACAGTGGAAGTGAAAATTCGGATGATGATTTGGATGTTCAAATTGATGAAAATTTACACGGTCCACAGTAAGTATAATTTTCTTTGTAAGCAGAAGAAACATTAATTTATTATTTATTTCAAAATTTATTCTTTTTAAAAAAAATTTCATTATTATTGGTAAAATAAGCCAGCTGCCTGTGGCTATTATCCTGTTGAAAGAAAATATTTTTTTAACGTTCATGAACCTGACCAACAGCTGTTTGCACATTTTGAAATCTGTCCCATAAGATCTTATTTCTTGCTAAATAAAGTATTATTCTGTAATTCTTTCTTTATTTTATTATCACGCCTTATTCTTGTATATTAATTTTGTGCGCCATTTGTTTAGAGTTATCAACATTCAATATTTGCCGTTTCGATTGATCGTCTATCTATTTGAGAAAAATTAAATAATTTTTACTTTTTTTTTCAATATTAAAAAAGGATTTTGTAAAAAAGTTTTTGTATTTAAAAAATTTGTAACTATAGATTTTGTATTTTAGGATTTTTAAAGTAAGGATTTTATAACGAAGGCAATCGTAGTACAATAGTACAACTAACTTGTTCATTATTGAGCTCCTAAAACATTTATACACGATAGGATTTTGTTTGGAAATTAAAAATTATTATTTTTATTTTTACAGGCCCAGTTGTAGTAACCTTCTGTTAGATTCCGAAGAGGTGAAAATGTACGTATTTTCTTGTAATTTTTACATCGCTTTTTTTCACGTTAAAAAAATTTAGTTTTTGTATTTATTTTTTATTTTTCTCATTAATTTATAAAATTTTATTGATAGAAAGTGATGAATAATGATGTTTATTTATATTTTTAGAAAAAATTTTGAAACCAAGGAAGATTATTTTCCACCAAGAAAACCAAGAAAACAAAGTGTATTTATAGATGAAAATATTTATGAACAGGCCAAAGTTCTTGTAGCGAAAAATACGTCTACATTGGATATATCACGAATTTTAAATGTATCACAAATGAGTGCTTGGAAACTTCGAGACTCTATTACTAAAGGTTTACCCTTCACCAGAAAATCCAATTCGTTCCAAAAAAATAATCAAGATAAGGAATCTTTAATCAACTCACCATTGTTGCACCCTGTTTTTGGGTCAGCTCAACTTGAAATTTCCCCAAAGGAAAATAGAGGCAGGCCAAAAAAAATTGGAGATAGAGATGAACGTGACAAGAAAGTAACAGATGCTATTTTAGCATTGATAAATGAAGATAATGGAATACAATATTGGAAAATAACCGAAAAACTCGCAGAACAAGGCTTTACAATCTCAACATCGTCTGTATGTCAGAAGCTAAAATCTTTAGGAATTCATAGGCGTTCTAAAACAGCAAATAAATAAGCTTAGATATCATTTAAATAATAATTTTAATCAAGGTTTTAAAATCTTAAATTTCTTTAAAAATTTAAAGATTTTACTAGTTTTGTTTCAACGGTTTCAACCAACTCGTCTGAAAAAAAATAATGACGGAACTGACAAGCTGAATTTCGCTTTCGTGCGATTTTGAACTGAACTTTATGAGGCTTACCTCACTTTTAGTCATTGATATTGATTCAGCTTGTCATCTCCGAGATATTTTTTTCTTTCCTTCTCTTTTGACAGATAACAGATAACATGCTAAAGTCTTATAGAATTCTTCCGATATTTTCAAGAGAACAATAATCGTACTAAAGATAATTGATTCGGTAATTTCAATTCATTTGTCTTTATTAGAAGTATTTTTACATTTATACAATTGGTTTTAAATTAAAAACAAAATTTTAGCGATTAGTTTATTTTTAACAAATAGGACTTGATTACGAAAAGTCTACGAAAAATTTTTTTTTCCAATAATACAACTAAGACGACGACGCACGTAGTTTAGATTTTTTATTAGTTTGATTAGATTGTTTTGAATTATAATATCTCAAAAGCTTAATTCTAGTAAATTTTTTTTTTCAATGACGAAATTATTTCCTACAAAAAACTTCCTAATTTAATCCGATTTCCATGTAAATTTATTTAAAGAAAATTATCCTAAAGTAAATTTAATATTAGTTACATCTTAATAATAATTTTTATTGAATTTTCAAATTATATAAACAATTTAATTTTTTCATATTTTTGTCGAAAATTATTATTAGTTTATACGCCAAATTAATCAAAGTTTACCACAAATTTTACTTTAAAACTTATTATAAAATTGATCAATGGAAGTTAGAAGAGTTTGTGTTTAAAAGTCAAGCTGTTTACCTTATTTATTTTATTTCTAATACCTAATATTAAATAGACTAATAAAACTGGATCGCATATTTATTGGAAATAGATTATTAAATATAATAATTTCAACTTATTTTCAATGTAACAAAACAAAACAATAAAAGTTCAAAATTATATGAAAACGATCACCTACCATTGTGGGGTAGGCGCAGCGCTTTTTTTTTTTTTGTTTTTTATTCTAAAACCTACCTATGTATACAAATAAATTTCCTTAATCATAATTTTCGAAATTCCGTTTGTGGGACAACATTGTAGATAACAAACCACTTATAAAATTCAAAGTTTATCTTTATATTTATAACGACACATATTTAGAAAATTAAGAGAAAAATAAAAAACATTTTTTGGAAATTTTTCCATGGCGGAACTCATTACTGGGTCTTCGTTTTCATATAAATTTAATCAAAAGCTACAATAGTACAAACAGTGCCTTAAAAGCCCAAAAACATTTGTACATAAACTACTTAACACGTCTGCATTTGGTTAACTTCTGATAATTATTTACAACATATGAGTTAAATATTAATAAGAAATGTTATTTTAACTGGAAGTTACAATAATTGTTTCCTGACACTATTGCTTATAATGCTATAAATTAACAAATCAGGTAAATTAACATTTACTTACACTAGTCACAAAACTGAATGAATAAAATGAAATAAATTTTACTTTACGACCCGACATTAAAACGGGAAAAAGAATTGCTGCCCTACATAATTTATTTATTTATTCATTCATAACAAATACCAAGGCTATTTTATTTTATTTGCACATTGCAATCAAATTTTAAAAACTTGTTCAAAATTAAATATTATTTTCTGTAATTAATACAGAAAATAATAAGCTGGCAATCGTGCGAAATAAAATGAATTTTTACCATTTTTATTCAATTGGTCTGGATCGAAATTCTGTAAGGACAAAATTTTGTATGATAAAATTGTATTGAAAAATACAGTATTTAAAATTGAAAAAAAAAAAACTGTTGCGGATCGGGTCGGGCTTAATTCTGTGTCGCACAACTACGTTTGGCAAAATTTTTTTTTTTTTATTACTTTTCCAATTTACAGAAAATATTATTTAAGGTTTAATTTGACTAGGTCATATACTACTACAAAAATTACTGTATCTGTGTAAAACGCTGTTTCCTATCCTGGAAAAATAAAATAGTCTTGATTCATACTCAAAAATATTATTCCTTTTATATATAAAGTTTCAACCAAAGCTTGGAAATTCTTTATAACTTTATACCAAAAATTAAAAATAAGTGTGCGTGGAATCAATGTTTTGTACATATGTTAGTACTTTTATTTTCATTCACAAATAAATTCTTAAAATAAAGGAGATATGTATAATGTATTAATATGTATTTTTAATAATGTAATAAAATGAAGCATTCCATTTTAATTGTAATTTAAAATTTTTTAATAGATTTTTAAGATATATTTTGTATATCACGAAATTCGTTTGTTTGTATGAATAGCAACAAGTTGCACATTTTACCATTTAACATTTTTTAAAGTATTGATTTGAAAAAATATAAATATAAAAAATAAAAAAATAAAAAAGTCATAAATTTCTTAACTATAATAATTACAGACTTGAATGCTATAATTTAAAATGATATTGTGAGTTCAATTAATTACGGCTTCAACATTGTCTTCCAAGGTCTGGCCGGTGTTAAACGCTTTACAATAAAAGAGTGTCATAACAACCTGCAACCTTAAAATTTTAATTAAATCAAAAAATGTTTGCCGATTTTAGCTACTAAGAAGATAATATATGATAAATTAAAACGATCTATACATTTGTATTAGGTACCTATTCTTGAAATTCTTTTTATAGTATAAAGTTAAAAGTAATAAAAAAAATAATTTCTTGAAGATAACTTTATTTTTAATTTTAAATATAATGCTTTTCATTTATTTTGAATTAAGATTTTAGTGAACTTATTGAAATATTCTATTCCATTTGTCTTTGCTTTTCTTGAGATTCAGTCCAAGCCTTAGCAATCATTTTTTTAGTTTCTGTATCTCCTTCTTGATACATTTTTTTCATTAAATTCATAATGCCTAAAAATAAAAATTGATAAAAATAACTATTCATTTACAAAATTATGTTTTTTTTATCTTACCAGCAGTGGGATCTTCACTGTTTGCATCTTCAGGCTTGAATGCTGATTCTTTCATATCCTTAACACGTTTTTCAGTAACTGTCAAATGCGACCATACTTCGCTATCTTTGACTTTTTTCATAAAAACAACAACCATGTCTGTTTTAATTTTTTGATAACTTTTTTCTTCATTAATTGGCGAATGTAAATTTTTAATGGTAAGTGAATAATCTTTATCATTTAAATTTTTAATTATCAATTTCATAGAATTTTCTGTAAATGTGGTTGTAACATCTGCTTGGGTTATATCTTTCATAGTAACAAATATTTTAACAAATTTATCACTTTGATCCCAAGCATAATTTTTTAATTCAATTAATTGATTTGATTGTTGTTTGATTTTTTTCTCAGCTGTTGATGCAGCTGGTACTGCTGATTCAGATCTTTGCTTTATTTCTAGATTAATTATATCAGTTTCAATTCGATGTTGTGCAACTGCTATGATATCTTTTATTTTTGGTCTTGTGGCTTGTTCTTTTAACAATTTTAACTCTTCTAGATCTTTTTTCAACTAAAAATAATAACATTGTATTTATAACCTTACGTAAATTTAAATATTTTTTTTTTTATAAGAGATGCAGATAGGTCTACATATATAAAAATAAAAAGTGAGTTAATCAAAAAAAAAAAATTAGATAGGTAGGTATCTCGGTATTCTGAAACAAAAATTATATAAATGAAGGTCTGTAGTACAATACCTACATAGGTATACTAAAATTAAGTACATAGGTATATCACAAAAATTCTGCAAGGTCAACTTTTGGCTTTATGTTTGTTCATTGTTCGTTGAAGTCGATCTTTCATTTTGATTTTTGGCTCGATTTAGGTAATTAATCATAAAATTAAATTTAAAAATTTTATTATCTGAATCTCATCATTGTTGTTGTGTTGTGGTGAACTCCCGATCCCGGCGAAACATGTGGGCAATTTTTCGTCGGTGAATAATTGTGAATAATATCAGAATGATTGGGTTTTTGTATTTATTTATAATTATAAATAAATTATCTTGAATCTTGATATAATTTTGATTTATTCTAGATAGTTTAACTTACTTCTTCGACCATTTTGCAATAATCTTTTCTTTTTTTTTTTTTATTAAATTTTACTCAGTCTTCCCAAAAATAAAATTATAATTAAAATTTAATTTGTGTTTTAAAACAACGTAAATGTTAAAAGTAAAGAACAAAATTTTGTTCAAAAAATGAATGTAATATGAATGAATTGAAATTCTACTTTGCTTTTGTCCTTTTCTTTCTTTCAAGACAATCCGTCGGAGTGTTTCAATTTTAAATCATTTCTATTTAATAATTCCTCCGTCAGTTACAAAATTATTCCACGTGAGGTCGCTAATAAAAAAACTCAATTGATAATAATGGGCACACATATTCCTATAGAGGTGAAAACACAATTGGGGCGACAGCGACGGCGACAGCGATAGCGACTGTCAAAAACCATATATTTGTATGAGAATGAAACAATTGAGGCGATTTTTTTATATGAAAAATCGCTGTCGCCGTCGTCGTCGCCCCAAATGTGTTTTCACCTTAGTACTGTGTATAACGAGATTTTCGTTTTAATTTAAAAAATAATTAATAAATAAATAAATAATGTACCTAATTAATGTATTTTTATTAAAAATTAATAAACCGTTAAGTTGTGCGAAGTGTAATGGTTTGATCACAGATAGGCTTACCAGATAAAAATTTCTAAAAAAACGTACCCACAAAAATTTAAGTGCATAAAAAAGAAAACAAAATGTAGGTAAATGTGGGGGTTGGACATTTGTCCGCGGGACATTTGTCCGCGATTTGTTTTTGTATCGCGGACATAAAAATGACATTTGTCCGCGATTCAAAATGTCTTTTGTCCGCCGCGGACAAATGACATTTTCCAAAATGTCATTTGTCCGCGATAAAAATTAATCGCGGACAAATGACATTTTGCAAAATGACATTTGTCCGCTAAAAATCTGAAAAATCAATCGCGGACAAATGACATTTTGCAAAATGACATTTGTCCGCTAAAAAGTTAAAAAATCAATCGCGGACAAATGACATTTTGCAAAATGACATTTGTCCGCTAAAAATTAAAAAAAGCAATCGCGGACAAATGACATTTTGGAAAATGACATATGTCCGCTAAAAATTTGAGGCTAAAGTGCAGATGACGTGAACCAATCAGAATCGGCACAACAAGAGAGGGTGGTGGGGGGCGGCGGGCGGGCGGGTGGACTGGTGGTTGGTCAGTGGGATTTGCGGCGTCAGCCGCAAATCCCACTGACCAACCACCAGTCCACCCGCCCGCCCGCCGCCCCCCACCACCCTCTCTTTAAGGGGCAAATCGGGCAAAAAAAAAAAAATTGCATATACAAAATGTATGAACAATTTGGGGGGACTCTCCCCTCTTCCCTTTTCCAAGCTTCAGACGATTCTGAGTGGTTCACGTAATCTGCAGTATCTCCAAAATTGAAAAATCAATCGCGGACAAATGACATTTTGCAAAATGACATTTGTCCGCTAAAAAAACTGAAAAATCAATCGCGGACAAATGACATTTTGCAAAATGACATTTGTCCGCTAAAAATTAAAAATTTCAATCGCGGACAAATGACATTTTGCAAAATGACATTTGTCCGCTAAAAATTCGAAAAATCAATCGCGGACAAATGACATTTTGCAAAATGACATTTGTCCGCTAAAGTTAGAAAATTCAATCGCGGACAAATGTCATTTTGCAAAATGTCATTTGTCCGCTAATTTTGGGACATTTGTCCGCGGCGGACAAATGTCATTTTACAATCGCGGACAAATGACATTTTGCAAAATGACATTTGTCCGCGAAGTTTTCCATACAAATTTCATCGCGGACAAATGTCCCGCGGACAAATGTCACGGCGCCGTAAATGTTATATAATTGAATTTCATTTTATAAAAAAAAAAATGAAATAAATATAGCACCATTGCGAAATATTTTTATAAATATGACAGAACCCTTTAAATAAACAAATGGGTAATTCTATCCTTCAAACAAAAACGCTGCATAATAAACGAGCCAGCAGTTCGTAATACGAAAATGGTAAATTTATGTTTTCCTTTTCGGGTATTTATTATCTTTTTCGGTTTAAATTACAACAATTTTTAAAAATTTGTTTCAACTTTAAAAATAATCAGTAAAAAACGTACCTTTGGGTACGTTTTCACAAATTTCGGGTATAACGTACATTCTAATTTTGTAAGCCAAAATAACGTACGGTACTTTAAATAACGTACACCTGGCAAGCCTAATCACAGATAAAAATATAAAGAAAATATTTATACCTGAAACCACTTAAAAAAAATTCTAGAAGATGTCGCTTTGTTTGCGTTCAGCTGGACCACAGCTGGAGGATATGGACAGTTGGCGAAATAAACAAAGAGGAATTAAGAAATTGTCAAAAGTAATCTTGTATGTTATCTTGATGGTTGCTTTTCGTCATTTTGGAATTTTTCAAGGGCAAAAATTTGCAGTTATTTGCCAGACGTAATTTTATATAAATTTTATATATCAATTAAGTAATGAAATTGAGTTCAGATTGAAGTAAACTACCTTGTAAATAATCATGTCAGTTTCACGAATTATCACATTAGATGAATTAAAAAAGCATAATAAGCCTGAGGATTTATGGACAATAATTGAAGATCAAATTTATGATTTGACAAAATTTCGAAGAGAGGTGGGAAATAAAAAATAGAATTAAAATATTATTTTTTTTTTTTACTCAATTTTTGTTCTTTACGAAATTTTGCTTGAATCTAATCTAGTAAGTTAATAATTCATCATTTTTATATACCTGATTAGAGATTGTTGGCTTGTGAGATCAATATATAAACTTATAGGTACCTAGATATCTATCTTCCTACACCCGCTATATTCTATCTAGACCCACTTGATTAGATGCAAGTCATTTTTATTTTTTATAAGTTTCGAATTGGGGCTGCAGCAGTGTGTCTTTAGCAATGAATTTGTATACTTCTGATATGAATTAGATATGCATACCTATCTTCCTACCTTACCCACTAAAATAAATTTATTTAAATTAATAAATTTAAATTGACCTTGAATCTCTGTTTGATTTATTAAAATTTCCAATTTCTTGTATGAGCGAAAATAAAACTAAACAAGAAAATGTTAAATTGAATTTTTTATTCATAGATAATTCACTTTGCTTTTTAGCACCCAGGAGGCGAAGAACCCTTAGATGAGGTAGCCGGGAAAAATGGCACCAAAGGTTTCAATGATGTCGGCCATAGTGGAGAAGCAAAGTAATAATTTTGAATTAATGATACCTATATTAATGATAAAATATCGAATTTGAAAATTTCAATTGACAATTGTATTAATTCTTGAACATAAATTCATAAAAATTCAAGGATACGTAAAATTTTATTTAGATTCGTAAGTTGTTTGATCAACAATCTATTTTCTTGTTAGTTAAAAATTTTCATCTGATATTACGTTTATTTCATCAATTTATAACTTCTTAAAAATGAAAAAATAATTTCTGATAGGTTAATCAGCGGTATGATTTGGTAATTATTTAGTTGTTTCCATCATACCAACATAAAAATGTTAATTGTAAAAATAAATAAAATGTTTTTTTTTTTAGGGAAATGATGAAAAAATACTTGATTGGAAAACTACCTGATCATGAAAAGACAAAAATCAAAAAGGATCTGCCATTAAGGTAAACCGTTTTGTGTTCAGTTTTTAATTTTATTTTTATTTATTGCAATTTTTATCTTATTTATTTATGTTTTTATTTTTAAATTTTATTATTATTGTAATAGAATATAATAGAAGCTTTTTCTAACTTCACTTAAACCCATTCTAATTTAAAAAAATTGGGTTTTTCTTGTTGATCATGTAACATTTTGCTTCATAACTAATTATTTGCTTGGCTTAATTAATTTAATATCAGAATCAAAATCAAAAAAAATAGTTTGGTTTATTTAATTTATTATTTTTAAAAATAATATTGACAAGAAAAGATTAAACTTGATTTTAATACGTTCCTTTAAACTTATTTTGTTTTTGAAAAAGAAATGAAGGCTGTGAGAATGCGTATATCTTGCGTATATCCACGACAATTTGATGTCAATAAAATTATTCTAAAAAAAGAACTTGATTTAAAACTGTTATGCTACAAATAGATGTAGTTCAAAAAGAAACATAGTCTTTAATTTTAATTTTGGTATTATTAGTTGTTGAAAGAAGAACTGTCATTATAGATGCCGAAGTTTAGATATCCAAGAAGATGTTAATACATTACTGTTGCACTTGTCTGCCTAAATTTTTGAGCACGCACTTAAAAGTAGCTTCTAATAATTAGTCTTACATTAACATCCAGAAACGTAATAGGTGCAAAAAAACTAATACAAACTAATGTTTATGTTTTTATGTAAAAATGGCATATTATCATTATTATATTTAATAAGTAAACAAGATTTTAATTAATAATTCACAGGTCAAAAATATCTTCAATTTCTTGCGCTATTGCTTAACTGTCATAATTTTATTTTGTCTAAATAATTAAGCATCTGGAATGTATAATATTATTTTTAGTTAAAAAGTTTGTCTATTTTATTATTAATTAAATAAGACATTTGGATGAAAAAGATCAATTAAAAAGTTAAAAACATTAGGAAATATGTTATTTTTTTATATAAATATATTGGTTCAGTTCGAAAGGAGAAAAGGAACTTAAAAAGCTGAATCTGAGAGTAAAATATATTTTTTTAAATAAATTCAGGGGGGTAAATATCCATAAGAATCTCAGTAAATATATATATTTCGTTTTGACACTCAAATGTCCCTCGAATTATTGATGATTTTTAATTTTTTTTTCATCCAAGCATTTATAATAGTTAAAATTATGTTTATGTTGATTGATTTTAAATTGTTTACTTTATTAATATTAAGATTGTTTTTACAATGAACTATAATTAAAAATTATCTATATATATGAACAGGGATATTGGAATTGCAGTAGGAGCTGTGATTTTAGGTTTTGCTGTAGTATTTGCTATCAAAAAATTTAAAACCTAATTTTTAAACGAAAAAAATAGCATTATGTATAAACTTTTTCGATTGTTGGAGAAAAAAGTTAAATAATATGGATTGTTATGATTAAATACTTAATGGATTTATTGATGAAAAATAATGTTCATGAATTGAAAAAGATTAGCAATTATGAATTGTATTTCAATGAAAACACAAATATAGAGGGCTCTTTAAATGAATGTATATTTTTTAGTTTTAAGGCTTCTCTAAAGATTTTAAAATTTCTCTAAAGATCTTTTATAAGTTTATAACAATAAAAAAAAAAATAATTTTAATCTAAAATTTGCTCAAGTTTATTCTTCAGATGATAAAAAAATGTATATTTTTTAAAACACTTGAGCATATTTACATAAAAAAAGGTATTAATAAAAAGACGATGTGTATTTTTATAAGATTTAAAGTAATATTTGTTGAATTATATGCTTACATTTTATGAGAATTTAAAGTTAGCTTTTACTCGAAAATAACATTCCATCATATCATGAATTAATTTTTAACTTTGTATTTGCTAATCTTCTTTCAATAATTTTTGTAAGATTTTTTTTTTTAATAAATGGGCCATTATGAAATATAACAAGGTTGTTTATGTTTTATTAATTTGATGGATTTACTAAGATTGCCAAGGTAAGAGTGCAAATTATTTTCACAATAACCTACTTGTATTTTAAAAGTTTTTTGAAGAACGTACATCCATTTTTTATTTTATTTTTTTCGCCGCTGAATAAAACGAAAACAAAGTCATTGATAAAAAACCATGCATCACATATTCTATAAAAAGATATGAAAACGTTTTTTTTACCTGTTTTATCTTTTCCTCGATTGGTCCAAAAATAGCTAATATAAAAATTTACAACTTTATAAACTAACCTGTTAAAAATGTATTTTGTATTGGTATACCAAATTTCCTTTGATTTGGATTATTAAAAAAATAATTTCGGCAGTAATTTTCGGATGTTGATTCATATTACTACCGATGGATTAGATAACCAAAACCATTGGAAAGTGTTATAAACAAAATAAAAGTACAATATGTTTATAATAATATTATATTGATTTGTATTTACATTCTTATCTTTTCCACAATTTTTTGGTATTTAATTTAATTTTGAGATAAGCTTTCCATTGAGATCTACTTATTTTTTTAAAAGTAAAGCTATTATAATAATATAATGGCAATGAAAAAGAAATATTGCATAATTATGACATTTGAAATTGAAAATATAAAACATTAAAATATAATTTAGTTGTTTTCAGCCTAACGCAAACTGAAAGCAAATTATTATTTATATTTATATATAATAAAAATTATATATAATTAATACATCATTTCATACATAATAAAAATAAGAACATAGAATATTTTTATTATATACATTATTTTTTATAATTAAAAACTACGATCTTTTGAAGATTATCATAATATTCTTGTTTTTATGCCTTAAAGCTTGTTATTTAACTTATATTTTTTTAAGGATCATGACTAGTTACTGATTCTAAATCACTATCTTCGCTCCCAGTTGCTTCGGTGGGATCAGCAATAGCAACTCTCGCATATTCATCGGTGTCAATACTTTTACAAAAGTGAATGGCATATTTTAGTTTTTCCAGTAAAACCGCCTGAAAATAATTAATAAAATTGTAGGAATGAATAATGTATTCAATAAAATTGCGAAAACATTAAATAAAAAGTCAAGACTTGCCAAGAATTACCCGAAATTTGGAGAAAACTTTTACCCATTAGGTTAACCATGTTATTTAGTTTTTTAAATATAAATGAAAATTTAAATTTTATGATTACAAAAACCATACCATTTTTTTTTTTAATTTGACAAATTTTATTGTAAAAATTATCGTAATCATTTTTAGAATCAAATCCTTTGTTATATGGAAATTAAAAAATAAGTTCGCGCGGAGGAAAGTTTAAAATTATTTGGCACCATATTACTTACTTTGCTTGAATATCGAGGCATTTTTAATAAAAAGAAACAAGTGTAGCTCTCTGGTAAAAAGTGGTCAGGAGGATTGTACTTATCCAATACTTGCAAAACGAAATCCCTGCCTCGAAAGTCAGCTATTGTTCTTGGTAATCTTGTCCTACCCCAAACAAAACGCAAAAACAGTGAACGTTCCTAAAAAAGTATTGATTTTAGGTTTTTGAAATATAAAATGAGTTTAAATATAATACTTGATTTGAGAACTCTTCCATTACTTCCCAAAACCAGGTTACCAATTGTGATGATGGATCAATGCCTTTGTAAGTAGCAACTGATTTTAGTAATCCTAATGGAATATCTGGAGACCCACATACCATTGCTTGAAGCTCAGCAGCAGAAAAAAGTGACAATAAAGGAACTGGTATAACTTTGGACATACCATCGCGAACTGCTTTGACTTGCTCATCAAATTCATGTAATCTGTAATTCAAAGCAAGCCGAACATACTCTTGCCGATTACTAGAAGTAATTTTTGTATATCTCGTTGATAATGAAACCTCATGACCTCTTGCTGACGATGTGGAAAAAGGCAATTCTAATGTATTAAACACTTTTGGATCATTATCCATGTCACGAATACATAATAATCCAGCAACATAATCGCGATCGACTTCGGTCAAATCTGCTGGTCTGAGAACTTCTCCCGCTAATTGTTTCCAAACTGGTTCAGCCAAACTTAAAAAAAATATTTTAATTAATATGCTGATTGTTATTTACATATATTTTCTTACTTTAGACTTAAAGGAGATCCAGTTCTTACAGCTATTCCCATAAGTACACCCAAAAAACGAAACATGTTCATTTGTAAAACTGAGATTAGAGTTGGGTCCAATAGAAAACAATCTCGATTAGCCCCTGCTTCACCTCTTCCATTTGGAGTGCAAATCAACAATGGAACGCTACCATTTTGAAGTTCGTCGCACATTTCGGCTATTGACTCGGAATAACCTCCTCCACAATCATCCACACTCTCTCCGACAAATTTGACTTTCCAAACTCGATGTGGTAGTGATAAAGCCTCGGATGTTAACAATGGCAATTTTTGAACCATTTGTCCAAATACACTTTTCATTCCATCAACACCGGCTAACCCTCCGCCTGATTTATTCCGAGAACGTTTTACTTGTATTCTATTTAATTCGATCACCGGTCCATGTTGCTTATCCCGCACCATTGTGGTTTGAATAACTTTCCGGAATGTTGCCTCCTTAATTGAATATACCAAAATATCCTTTAACGCGCCCAAACTTAAATCACCAGTTATAGGTAACATAGAAAGGCATGGACATATAAGTTCAGAAAAATGATGCAAAAGTACTAAACGAGCATGTAATGATTCTGGTGGTAAGTCTCTCACTAAATCATATTCTAGAGGTGGATTTGGGGGTGGTCTTGCACCTTCAGTAAGTTGAGACGTTGATAATGCTAATGTATGTGCAGAGCCGCAAGTAACTTTAACGATGTGTTTTCCTTGTAAAGCAGGAACGAGCCTAGGCCTCTGTTGGAAGAAAACATTTTTTTTCGTTAATCGTTGATTATATTTGTTTTCAATTTCAAATGAAAAAACTCATTTCAAACTATTAACTTACTTGTATTGCACTTACGGTGCCGTCACCTAATTGTCCTTCGTCATTATCGCCCCAAGTAAAGACTTCACCACCATCGCTACAAGCTACACAGTGAAGCGAGCCAGTGGCAATAGATATAATCTTTTTTCCTTGTAATGCGGCTACTTTTTTGGGTCTACGAACATGATCAACTGAACCGTGACCCAGTCTGTGATAGTCACCCTTGCCCCAAGTATACACTGATCCTGATCGAGTCAATGCAACGGAAAATTGCGAACCGCATTCTACTTTGATAACTCCCAAACCTGATAGACTTTCAATTTTCATAGGAATTTTACATCCATCAGATCCTCCTCTCCCCAATTTTCCTGAGGGAAATAAGTAAATAAAGTTAATGTTATATTCATATTATGTAAAAAATCAGTCAATATTACCGTAATCTCCATCTCCCCAACTCCAAACATTATCGTCATCGGTGATTAACAAAGTTTGTGCATCTCCAGACCCACAAGCTATATCAACAGCTCTGTATCCTAATAATGTTTCCACGAGTTTTGGTCTTAACTGATCCTCCGAATCTCCATGACCTTTTAAAAAAATATTCAATTTTTAACCTTAGGTTATATAGAAATTTGTTTGGATTATACCTAATCTTCCATAACGTCCTTTTCCCCACGATAAAACATGACCTGATGTTGTTATACAGGCACTATGAGCACTTCCGCACGCTATATCAACAATTCCGATTCCGGTTAATGCTTCAATTAACTTTGGTCTGTCATAGCTTATTCGATTACCATGTCCTAATTTACCATCTTCTCCTTCTCCAAACGAGTAAACTTCTCCATCTGTTGTTAAAACTAGACAATGTTTGCCACCGGAATTAACTGCAACTTTTTTTACGAAAACGTGTTGTAAAGATTCAACTAAAGTAGGTGTTGCAACAGAATCAGTTCCACCAATACCTAATCTACCACCAGCTCCATAACCAGTTGCAAACAATTTTCCTTTTTAATAATAAAAAATAAGGATTAAATACACGTAGTCTTAAAAAATGTATATTATTACCATCTGGAGTCACTGCATATAACGTTTGTTCACCTCCTGCTAATTGAATCGGTCTTAACAAACTTAATGCTTCACATGGTGTTGGTGCTTTGATACGACTTCCTTCTAGACCTCCTAATTGTCCTCTATGATTATGTCCTGCGTTGAAATAAGTCATTCGTTTTTTCAGAGTAATTTTGAAACCATATTTTAAACTCACAAAATTTATTTCACACCAAAATTTTACTTTTAAATTTTGTCCACATCTTAATTCTTAATAAATTTTTACTAGAACATATCTTAAAATTTGTAGCATTGTAGCTCAACTAAGTTAGTTAAATATTAAAAAAATGCTAGCAGCTTAATACTGATTTGAGAAAATTCGCTAACATTGCCAATTATCTTATAATGGATATTTTTGATAAGCTTTTCACTTGTTTAACTAGAAACGGGAACGTGCTTGCGTTTACAGGAAGTTTATATGAACAACAAAGACAAAATTGGGGGATATTATCCCAATAAAATATGCATTAAGTAAAAATTATGATTTATTATGATAAAAGTATTTTAGCGATGTATAGATAGGCTTTAGAAAATTCTTCTTTTCTAGAATAACTAATAACAATGTTAATAACATTGAAGTAATGTGAAATCTTAATAACTTACCCCAACCATAAATAGTGCTAGCACCTCCCCAAGAAAGAGACCAATCTTCTGGCCGCCTATTAAGCCATTGCAAAAGTTGACTACAAATAAAAGTTATATTATAATAAATATTTCATTCTCATGTTTTCAAAAATTTACCTATCATGTTCTTTCTTGAACAATTTGTGATCTTCATGCAGGTATTGATTTTGTTCGTTTTGGAGCTTTATATCATTATTTTCTTGGGTTGATAACGACATAACTGAATCGATATATTGTATCAAGTTGCTTGTACTTGGTGTTAGAGAATTAACCATTAATGAAGAACTTTGCGGTTGAGCAAGAGACGGAGGTGGAGTAATATTACTAGTTGATGAAGATAATGATGTAATAGAATTAATCATTGCAGTTGACGTGTCATTATTTGGTACCATTTCAGAAAGTTTTTTCCTAACTTCTGCACAAAACGATCGAGGTAATTCTGTTCGATTGATGAATGATTTTGCAACTCTCACAGCTGTACAATATCGTCTAAACCAAGACCATTTATGCATATCACCAGGTGGTAAAACTGAATCTAATTGCATATCACATGCTAAGGCAGCTAATATTTTGAAATATTCTGAATGCATTAGATGGATTCCACCACGAACTTGAGGTTCTTCGTATTCATATTGTCGTAACAATTCTGGAATCAATGGCATTAAAATAGTATTTAATGATGAATCCAGAGATTTGGGTGCATGCTTTGACATTATAATTGTGTGAAGTTTTTTCAAAGACCAAATCCTTTGGGATGTACTCAGAGAGCTTAATTGCGAAGTCAGTGCCAACGCTGATGACAATCTTAATAAAATATTTTGATTTGATACTCCTAAACGCGAGTCAAGTAAAGCCATAACCAATGGCATTGAAGGCTGAGAAAGTACTGCTCTATCAGACCCTTGCTCCTGCATAAATGAAGGTGCCATTATTGCATGAACCCTAAATTTTAAATAAATTAAAGTATTTAAATATGTATAAAATGAATATATATTAATTTTACTATCCTACCAAAATCTGAAACCCCAACCGTTCACTGAACTATCACTGGTAAATTTCCATCTCATTTCTTCTCCTTGAATTCTTATTTCTGGTGTCCACTGAATAGATTCTCTTCCAGATCTAGTTGCTATAACTCTTCCAGCACCGTCCATTATAACTAATGGATCATTTCTTTTTTCTGTACTGCATTGGGGATCGAATTCTAGCCGTAGTGCTTCAGCCCCCGGAATTTTTACATGACCAACCAAAGAAATATCATCAATGTAGGGATGACTTGATTCTTGTACTACTGGCTAAAATAAAATACCATTAATATTATCTAATGATATAATTTATACCTGACGTTATTTATATACATACCTTCGGCATTTTTCCTAAGCAATGGCGGGAAGTGCATAAATCTTCTAACTCGGTAATACAAGTTTCCAATAACATTGCTCCAATAGGTGAAGAATTAGATCCAAGGGCAATTAAAGTATCCGATATGGTTTTATTTGCTTGAAGAGAGCATGCTCTACCAGCCACACTCAATTTCAGAAGCTCTACTAAAATTTTAGCTTCAGATTCACCTAACAAGGAAGTAAAGTCATCTAAGCCCGTTGAATTACATTCTGGAACCACTTCTTGCATTGTTGCAGCCATAACCGACATAGCACTGGCAGACATCTTAGAATGTCTATGTGGAGCATTTGAAGAAACTGAAGTCGACAACGATAATGATCCTGTAAGACTTTGGAAAGCACTTAGTGGACCAGCTGGGGCTGGAATTATTTCATTTTCAGGAGATTTTTCAATTATCGATGATTGCTCATTACAACCGGCATCTGCCAAGTCGGCAGGAGCTTCACCTCCTCCTTGCGCTATTACATCGTTATTGTTCGCCGAACTGAGGAGTTGGTTTGATTGTTTTCCGATATCTTTAAAATTAATATTACATTCAACCTCTGGAGAATTCTTTTCTCCTACAATAATTTGACTGTGACTAGTAAGTGCTGCAACAATTAACTGCCGAGCTTGTAGAATACTCATGGCATTAAGCACGTAGTTTAAAGCAGTTTGGCGGGCTCCATAGGTTTCCAATGAAAGTAGTGTGTCACTTAAAAATGATTTTGAAGATTGCTTGCTAGGGCTCATTATTAGTTCAGAATCATAAATACCTTGAGAAATAACAAAAAAAAAGTTAGTTTATTTGTGTTTGATGTTTGCAAATTATTTTTTTATTGTTTCTATCTGTTTTCGAAAAAAAATATTAAAAAATAATAAATATTCAGTCTTACCTAAGCCACTACCTCCTAAACTATCTTTAGTTGTTGAGAAAGGAACCGGTCCTTTCTTATCATCATCTGAAGGTGATTGCGGAAGTCCCCAAGCCACAGAATGAGAGCTGCCACAAGCAACACGATTAACAAAAACAGAATCCAAACCTATTACTCCTGCAGGTTTTTTATTAACGACTGTATTACCTGAACCTTGTTGACCATGATCATTATCACCCCAAGCAAATACCTTTTGAAAATAACTCATAAAAACTTTATCTGCAATATTAAAATCTTTAATTACCTGGCCGCTCTCTGTAACAGCTAAACAGTGAAGAGCACCTACTGCTACATGGATAACTTTCTTGCCTCTCAGGCCTTGAATCAACGCCGGTTTTCGAATGTGAGCATCAGTACCTTGCCCTAGTCTAAAATAATCTCCTTTACCCCATGTCCATACTTCTCCGCTTTTAGTCAGAGCCAAACTGAATTGAGCTCCACATTCAATTTGAAATACTCCTATTCCTGTCAGTCTCTCAACTTCGTGCGGCACTGATGATCCTTCTGATCCACCTCGTCCAAGTTTACCCTTGAAGAGAATTAAAAAGTATGTTTAAATCCTTTTTAATATTTGTCATAAAAACTTTTTATCTTACAAAATCACCATCACCCCACGAATAAACGATTCCATCCTCGGTTAAAGCTAGTGTTTGAGCGTCTCTGCTACCACCTAAGGAACATTTTAGATGTTTACTTAATTTTGAATTGATCACTATAAATTATTATGAATTAAAACAAAGTTACTTACAAGCAACTTGAACAACTCGTTTTCCAACTAAAGCTGTCACTAACTTAGGTTTTAATTGAGTACAATTATCACCGTGACCAAGTCGTCCGTATTCTCCAAGTCCCCAAGTATAAAGTTCGCCGGCAGAAGTAATAGCTGCACTATGGGAAGAGCCGCAAGCAATGTCCCGAATTTTTTTTGAACGCAATGCATCAACAAGTTTTGGTTTCTCTAAAGTTAATCGATTTCCATGTCCTAGTTTACCATCTTCTCCTTCACCCCATGAAAATACTTTTCCATCTAATGTCAAAGCCAAGCAATGTTTTCCTCCAGAATGGACAGCTACTTTTTTAACTACATATTGATGTATGACTGGAATTTGTCTTGGAGCTGAAACATTACAGTTATGACCCAATCCTAATCTACCATTAGTACCTTCGCCACAAGCATACACCTTACCATCTTCACTTACAACAAATAAAGATTTCGATCCACCAGCTATATGAATTGGTCTTAAGCGACTTAATGTTTGCGAAAATGTTGGTATTTTTATTTTTGAACCTTTAAGACCACCTAATTGCTCCTTGTCGTTTAAACCCCATACCATAACAGTGCAAGATGGCTCATGATTTTTGTCGTCTGTATAAACTAAAACTGAGCCCGTTGAATTGGGTTCGTTAATATTATCGTATTCACAAGCAAGAAAACCAGCATTCATTAATGTTAAATCCAGGTCTGTTTGCTTTCTTCTGCCAATTATATTAATTTCATGTATTTTACATTGAATACCATTATTGCGACATTGTTTGATTACAATTTCTATCCATTGATAATATTGTCGAATATCATTCAATAAAGGAACATTAACATCCGTTGGTTTCACTGAAACCCAGCTATATTCTTTTAAAGTAGATAAGCTCTCTCCTACTCGAGTTACTATTAATGAAGGCATGTGTGAACAATCCAATGGATTAACAGTTACTCCCAAATTTTGTATTAAAATATTGTCGTGTATTTCCAAACGTATCCAATGTTTTGCTTGTGCATTTGTCGATGAACTTTGCCAATAATTTGTGCTTTTATCTAATAAATATTTTGCTGTATTTTCACCAGATGAAACTGTCAATGTTTTAATACACCGTGACCAATCATCAATTAAATCATCTTTATTTAGTGCAACAAAATTAACACCAGCTGTTGTTCCACTTATTTGATCCGAATCAAAATTGACTAATTCCATTTCATCGATGCATCCGGTCCAATTGCCTGAGAATTATCAAATTCAATATTTAAGAAACAATTAAGGTACTGAATAAACTAAAACTAATAGTCTATTCTACTCACTGTGCACTGCATATTTTATTATACATATACAGTTATACATGTACCAATCACATACACTATTCAGATTATAGAATATTATAATGCTCAAATAAGATTACTGAAGGTTTTACCACGACGCGGCATAAAAATGAGCCCTCGAAACTTGAATCATTTCATTTCATATGTCAAAAATAAATAGAAAAAAAGAATAAAAATATATTTCTACCTTGCTGAGGAAAATCAACTGTGACATCCTTATTGTTAATAGCTGTTACTCTTCCAACACTGCCTCTTGAAACTAAGCCCCATTGATAACGTGGAACAGTCACATTTGATTTAATACGAACTTGTGAACCAACAACAATAACATTTTTATCAAGAGTTTGCTTATTATTTGGAGGCTCTAGAAGCTCGATATGAACAAACCGAACCCAATATGTATTACCATGTCCTTGCCAATCGACCTTAAAAAGAAAAAAATTTAATAATGTAGAAAAATAATTTAAAAATCCTAAACTTTCTATTCATAAAAAGTAGCCATAAAAACAAAATTTTTAATATTAGTGCTTTATTTGAGATTTGTTGACTATTCAGTTGTACACATTCAATTGAATCATTTATACCACACATTAAATTCGAGAAATAAGGAAAATCGTTTCGACAGCTTTTAACGGTCAAAGAATTAACTTAAGTTAGATTGTAGTGGTTTGGGAATGCTGAGATCCCCTTGCACATAGGCCTATTTGACCGTTGTACTATCCTATCCGATGGGCCTTTTATTCCCGCATCGAGCCATCTTACAAACCTAATTATTGTCCCTGACTTACTTGCACATTCAGATCGTGGAGACCTTCCGTGTCAACTTTCAAAACCGTACCCATATCACCCTTCTTGATTTCCTCAAAATCTCTACAACATCGAACCAGCATTCCTGGGCAAACAATGCCTCGAACATACATTGCATATTGATCAGCTGTTTGAAAATCTTTTCTAATCGAAAATTTTTTTATTCTGTCATGTTGCGTTAATCCTTCATCTATTGTATTATCGTCTGAACAACTATCACTATCTGAATCAAAATTTTTAGGCACAATTGTCGAAATTCCAGAGCTACATTCGTTGTCTATTTTACATGATTGTTTTGAAGTTGAAGCTTGCGGCGGGCATAATTTTGGATTTTCCAAAATCCATTGAACAATCTGATCTGGGTTAGGCTCGCAATCATTCTGCAACGATAATATTTGAACAGCTAATTCTACAGATTTTTTGGTAAATCCCATTTCCATAATTTGAAAAATAAGTAATGACTCCTTTTTTTTGTTATTGTTATTGTTACGATTTGAGTTGCATGAAGGTGCATGATAATTTGTAGGAACATTATTTTCCTCACTTGGTGGAGTTAATAAAATTTCTTCATTATTGGTTGTGTAATCATTATAAATGGGAACACCGTGGCACAGAGTTGGTTGAGACGGTAGTAAGGGTATTGTGAAACGAGTATTATTTGAGTATGATGAATTTATTTCATTATGAACATGGCTTGCAAGCATTTGTGATACATTTAAAGCTGCAATAGTCATTTCTTTATAAGAATAAATTGCTTTTAATGGCGATGGCTGTGTTGCTCGAATTAAAATGCTTTGAATTAATAATTCTCCTTCGGTTAAATTGGTCTCGTCGTTAATGTCTTCTAAATTATGATTAATATCATCATCAGATTGGCGAGGTTGATCAACATCGATAACATTAGTACGTTCTTGCTGATGTTGCTGAGAAAGACTCTCTTCTGATGAAAACGACGATAAACCTGGAGAACGTTGCCTTAAAATTTTTCGTAAAGATGATTGATGACGATATAAAACGCAATTAGCACTTAAAACTGATAGCTGAATTTGTTGGGAACGTAATAATTGAACATCTATAGCTCCAGGAATTGATTCTTTTCTTTCACCTGGACCAGAAATTAAAACTGCCCAAGAATTTAGTAAAATTTCGTTTAATGGCAATCTTGATAAACTAAAAACTGAATAATCAGCGCAGTCCAGAGCTTGTTGCAGCGAAATTTTTTTCATATCCAAGTTACTATTTACTAAAATTTCGTTTCCAATTGATAGCAAGCATTTCCCCTTCTGAGTAAATCCACATATTGTAGACTTTGTGCCGTCGTATATTAACTGCAAACCTATTCTGCAACGTAAATCACACCCGCCTATTGTATTCAAAACACCATTGACAAAAATTCTTTCAATTTCTAAATTATTCAATTCCAAATCGTTTTCTCCAAAGAAATCGGCAGTTATGCACAATTTTTGGGCCAAAAATGAATTAATTACCGAATTCCACACTGGTAATGTGTGAAGTTTTCGCAAGAGAGTAATAATTTCTTCCGAAATTGTGCTAGAGTGCGAAGCAGTCAATAAAACTCGAGATTTCGATGAAGTTTGTTGGGCCAAAGACAAATCATTTGGACAATACAGACTGAATTTTCCTAAAATTAAAAATATTTTTTTAACCAATTCTGAGAATCGTTCTTCTTCTCCATTAATTTCAATATTATTTTTAGTGTTGAAGTTTACTAAAACTGTTTGTAATAATCTCAAGCAATGGACTTTTTTGTAAACGTCTTGTTCTGATGTTACTGAACCATCTAATAAATTTATGTATAAATCAATCCATAACTGTGAAGTTAAGAGATTGGATAATATTACAGAATTTCCAGCCACAGTTCGTAAAAAACCCATTTGAGCCCAACTGTTTAATCCACAAAAATTTCCTGACAAACTACAATTTTTTGAAATGAGTATTGAGCGAAACATTGAGATTAATCCTTTAACTGCGTTCTTCTCCATTTTTTCACAATGTATGGATAAGCTAACAGACAGTATTTGTATCAGTTTTGTGCAAGAGATTCTTAACAATTTTGTGGGATGAGATTCAGATGATGATAGTTGATATTCACTTAAAAAATCGTTTTTCTCAGTTTCAGTATCAGGTGAAACTATATTTGATGCACTTTCAGCGAGTCTTAGGTCATATTGTTTTTCTTTTCCCATTCTGTAAGAATTCATGCCACCAGTGTCCCACTCTACACGTACCCACCTGTTAAAAAAAATTGGTTGTGAAATTTGCACTAAATTTTAATTCTGAAATTCGATGTAAGGCAAATAACTTTATAAGTCTATTTTTTTTTTAAATATTTACCCATCTTCTCCTACTTCACTAATAATTCTGCCTTCTCCGGGTGGATTTCCATCTTGATCACCCCATTTCCAATCAGCTCCTATAATAAACTTATATAATATTGTAAATTATGTTGATCAACGAGAGCTCATACCTCTACAAACTCTTGTTCCAATTTTCATTAGTTTAGCCAATTCAGGCCCAGTTAAATTTACTTTTGAAGATGATTGCTGTAATAAGAATATCAAACTTCAATGTAATACTTAAATAAAGGATGATAGATTGCGTTAATTCAGTTCAATCATGATTGATTTATTTAATAAATTTATTGAATGTACATAAATAGATAAACTATTCTATTATTTTGGATTAGATAAAGTTAGCAAATTAGTCAAATTAGTAGTAGTCAAAATACAAAGTGGAAAATTTTGTAATCTCTCAATAAATCTTGCTACAAAGGAATTTAGAAATTCTACGTGCAACTCTTTTTTTCTTCTAAAATAAATTTTAGTTAAATTTTTACCTTTGTTATTGTATCTTGATATACCACAGAAACTTCATTAGTACACTTTAACGACACTGCATCTGTTCCAGTTTGTTTTAATAAACCCAGTAACATTCCAAGAGTACCCGAATTGATCATTAAACTCAATTGGTTGGGTCCTACACCTTTGGCCAATATTCCGAATATGCTAGAAATACAACACAATTTAAACTAGGTTAGTTAATATTTTTCTCTTCAAAATTACCACAATAAAAATCTTGCTCTGGGTAACTTTTTCAAAAAAACATATGTGCCTAGATTTGAATTGTCTTTGCCACCGTGATATTTTTGTGTAATTAAAGCTTGTTCTTGATTCACCAATTTCTGTAATTCTTCAATAGCCCATTCTAAAATTTTTGACTGAGCTAAAATTAAATCAGCTTTTTGATAAGCTGTTATTAAATTTAATTCATCAAGAATATTTTTTGTATATTGCTTCGAAAAATTTTTTGTAAATAAGCCCAAATAACCCATTAATAAATTATAATGAACGGAATCTAAAAGTCCATTTATTTTCAACAATTCATTAAACATCTCTATGCCTTGTTTTCGAATTTTATACCGTTGAACTTGACAAAACATTGCTCTTCGTAATGTCTCAACATCGCAATTCTCTTGTAAAATAATAAAATCAACGATTTGTGATGTTATTGATTCGTTTAATTCGCCACTTGAGTCATAAAATTGCATAAATTTTTCGCTTAATCTTAAAATAACATCATTTACGAAATGCTCAGATTCTTTTTGTTTATCGTCTAAACTTAATGCCTTCGTGGTTTCTTTATCAATGCTTGTTTGGAAATCATCAGGTGAGTTAATTTCTAATAGATTTTCATTAGATTTTCTTTGTGGTTGTTGTTGCTGTTGCTGTATAACTGGCAATGATTCTGATGAATTTACTGACAAATTTTCAACACTAAAGCCTCTATTTAAATTGTCAATAGAAGTTTGTTTACAATAAATCAAATTTTCTTGGGATGAGAAATTTTTTTGAGCCGCATATTGGCTTTGTATTGTTACATTCAATATATCTTCAGGTTTTGCACATGCCAATTGTTTTTTCGCAATTCTCATTTCTGATATAATTTTTTTCACCAAACCTTTAAAACGCGGTTCTTTGTGTAAAATACATAAATTTTTCAAACCAATTTGTTCTAAACTGATCGCAGGTCGAACTTCATAAAGCAAAAATCTCAATCTTTCCATCATTGGTGTACACACTTCCTTATAACTTCGATTTAACTGTTGTCTTGTCCTAATAATTGCCCATTTCGTTTGATGAACTACCCGAATAATTTGAGAAATCTGTTTTGGTAGTGGGTGATCATTAAAAGATCCACTCAATTCTCGATCAATTACTGCCAACACTAATGGTCCTAAGCTTTGATGTCGCATAAGCACTGCTGTCAATAGTCTATCAAGCTCTTGAACTGGATGATCCATTGTAAATTCTTGGTGTGAAATCAAATTATTTTCTTTAGCATATCTCTCAGAAATTGAAATCCAAGACGATACTAAGGGATCCGTCAATTTTGTTTCACCTAAACCGTTCAACAATGATTCAACTCGTTGTAAAACCAAATTATACGGCCAAATCGTTGCATTGAAATCACTATTAACCATGTTAACGTTACTCTCAGTGGGAGTGCTTCCTTAAAAGTAACATAAATAAATTTATAGCGTTACTATTTGTTATTAATTAAATATTTTTTTGCTCACAATAGCAAATAGAATATTTATTATCATATGTTAGTCTGTAAAGTATAGCTTATATTTATCTCAACTCTCTCAATAACTCAAAACATCTTAAAGAACTTTTTTTTATGAGAAATGTACAATTTGAATTGAATTTTTTATCACAAAACATTAATATGAAAATAATTATCTTGATGGTAAGTATTTAAGTAAGTGCGTCAAAAGATAAAAAAAAACCATAAAATCAATGCTTAACTAAGTTTAATAAATATTTTTATTTACCTGCAGAAGTACTACTTCGAGCTTCACCTTTTTCTTCGTCAAATGGATTTGTAGGCTGGAGAACTCTCAGACCACCGCTTAAGATTTCTGATTTTATTAAATTCTTACATTGCAATTCAGCAGGTTGTATTGGAAATCCACTCTGCATTATACCAGACCTCATACCTAATAAATATGCCAAAACTCTTTCAGATTTGAAATGTGTTAAAATTATATTTTGAGACTCTGGATTTAATTTCTCATTATTGGAATCTATGCAAAATTTCCCAACTTTTAAGTGGTTTGTCAAATGTTCTACAAATGAACGATTTGTTTTCAACTCTAATTCATTTGTTACATCTTTACCAATACTTTTGTCTAACAATTCATTGATAGAGAAGTTTTCGTGTTTGTAATCTTGAATATCACAAACATATCCATTAAGAATTATCCATTTACCCTCATCGATATTATGATTTTCTAAATCACATTTTCGTATTAACAATGGATCTTCAATTAATGATGATAATTTTATCGAATGTTGTTGATTACGGCAAATTATCCCAGGCCAACCCATATCGTCGTTGTCTTCTATTTCGTTTTCACCAATGATTCGATTTACGTTGTCTAAAGCATGTAATAATGGTATAAAACATTTTGTCCACTCCATTGTATGAAAAATATTTGCTTTATCACGTATTATTAATACAAGGCCGATAAGTAGCTCATTCAAAAGTGTATCAGATATATCATTTTTCAAAATTTCAATAATTCCATCTTTGCATTGTAATGAAATTTCGTGAGCCTTTTGTAATGATAATGTGCACAATCCAACTGTATTCTGAATATATTTCATTAGTAAATTTTCTGCACCAGAAATTTCATCAGCCTTAGATTGATGCAAATGTGAGAGTAAAATTCGCTGAAAACGATGCAATAAATCTAAGCTAGGTGAATTTTGCTCAGTTGAATTGAAATAACCACTTATGTTATCATCTTCTGGTTTCAAATAGTTGGAATTAGAATTATTAAGTAAATGTTGTAGTCTTGCTTGTGTTAATGCCGAATTGTTACGAAGAAGCTGTTTTATCAAATGTAAGAGCGGTAAATTGTGAGTGCATTCGTTTTCCGAGCTAATAGCTTGATTCAAAGCAATTTCAAGCCCATCCTCTGCCATAAGTGAAGAAACTAAAAGATCAGTCATAAACCTGTGACCAGAAGATGATATACCAGGATCTGAGGGGAGAAGAGCTGTTAAAGTTTGAGCACGTTCTGCCGCAGTTGGTAATAAAATGCTCCAGCCTATTTGCAATGTCCACTGAGCAGCTTCTTGAATGGTTTTCAATACCCCATTACCACCTGCTAAATTCAATATACGAGTTTTCAAACTTGTTAATAGTCTAGAACTTTCACTTAATCCTACTTCTTTTGTAGAATAATTATTAGCTATCAAAGAATGCAATTGTAATCTAAGTAAATTTAAACATCCCACTGCAATGCATTCTGATTCTTGACTTGGAGTTAGACGTTGGCCATTATTATCAGTTAAGCAAACCATGCTTAAAAGTTGATCAATTAATCGAAATGTATGTTCAGACAAATCGATAACAAATGGAATTCTAGTTTCTATGCCAATAAACGAATTTTCACACCAAATAATACTTCGAGTCGTACCACAAGAAATTCCAGCTGCCTGAATTAATGAATGGCTTGCTACAATGGGTACTGACAAAATTGGCTCTTTTGATATAGACTGTGGGCATATTTGATGATAATCATTTCGACCCCAGCCAAACATTTCTCCTGTACTACTAATTGCAAGAGTGTGCGCAGATCCAACTGCTAAGTCTGTAATGATTTTTCCTTCCAAAGCCTGAATAATTTTTGGTGTGTTAATGATTTCTGAAACTCCCTGAATAGTTTTACCCAATAAACCATGTCCTAAGCGGCCACCTAATCCTTTTCCCCAAGAATAAACTTTACCATCAGCGGATAGAGCTATACTAAACTGAGAACCAGCATACGCTTTCTTAATGCGACACAAGCTTTCGATGCGATGTGGAGTTTGTGTACCGTTGCAGGATCCGTTCCCAAGTTTTCCAAAATCACCATCACCCCAAGAGTATACTGATCCATCTTCAGTTACACATAATGAATGAGAATCGCCACTACCTAGAGCAACATGTACCACTTTTTGACCTTTAAGTGCCTGAACCAACAATGGTGTTAATTTATCTTCGGAATTACCATGACCTAATCTTCCATAGGTCCCACGACCCCATGTGTATATATCACCCGATGTAGAAATAGCTGCACTGTAACTGCATCCACAGAAAATGTCACAAATATCTTTATCATTGAAGAAAACAATTTTTGTAGGGGCATCTTTAGAATTTGTGTCGCCATGTCCTAGTCTTCCAGCTTCTCCAAGTCCCCAACTGTACACTTGACCTTAAATTAAAATAAAACAAGAAAAAAACATGTTAAGAAAACATACTTGATTTTAATAATTTTCTAGAACCGTTTTTTCAATTATTTATATACCTGCCATGTCCAAAGCTAAGTAGTGCTTTCCTTCACAATGTGAAGCGATTTTCTTAATATTAATTCCATTTAATTCATCTACAAGAACCGGATCACACTCAGGTTTGTTAATCTTCCATGTATATAGTTTGTTTTGTTGAGAAAGTAACAATATATGTTCTTCAGAAAAACAGACTTGTTTTAGCTCAAAAGAAAGACTTAAAATGGATGCTGAATATTGTGAAAAATGATCTGCATGACCAACAGCAGGTTCGGAGGTAAAACCGTAGTTTTCATTTGACATTATTGACCAACCTAATCCGAAAATAAACTGTTCATGCGTATTTTCGGTTTTTAAATTTGATTTTACGATATTAGCAGTATTCAAACTTGTTGGCATATGAGGTTTTGCTAAACGGTCCAGATGAGAAATGATCACAACAGCAGCTTGTTTCAAATCAATATTAAAACTTTCCTCTTCAGGAAGGCTGAAAAATCTTAAAAATGACTCAGTTGCATCCGGAGGTGTCTCACAATTTTTTGACAATGAACCAATTGTATTATTAATACGTTCGTATCGCTTTAAAATTCTAACCAAAGGAGCTCCAATATTTTGAGGAGTATCGCGATTGTCATCAGTATCCTTTTCTTTATCCAATAATATTAAAAGTAGAGCAATGCTCTCTAAAGATGCGCTCAAAGTTCCTTTCTGTATACCCAATTCCAATAGTAAACTTAAAGCCAAATGACGATCTTCTCGAGGCGGTGAAGGTTCACCTCTACCACAAATAACGTCTCCTAGTACAACTTGACGCAGAAATTTTACTGAGCGTTCCAAGACTTCAATCCATAATGTAGATACTTGGCTTATGTCGAATAATGATGCCTCAGGAAGATCTTGTAGAGACTCTAATGCTTCACCCAATAACTCGGCACAGAGTTCGCTGTCTTCACCTGATCGCCAAGCACGCCGTAAAAATGCAAATGAAAAATTCAATGCTGCACGAGTTCCCACTCGCGCCAATCCTAGGATTGCTCTATCATTATTTATTTTGTTTTCAGTAAAGTTGGAAATTTGTTGATTATTAATATTTTCATTTGAAAACTTTGGGTTGCCTATCTTTTCGGCGTGATTTTCATTACACTGCTGATGTTTGTTGAATATTGTATTTGAGGAATAATGTTTTCTAGTCCTGGACAAAGCAATAAAATAACGTTCGTAAATGTAAAGTTGTTGCTTTAAATGAATAGCTGATAAGCAATTTCCAGTTGCCTGTAAAGCAATATCATGCAGCTCATTAAGCATTAATTGAATACAACGCTCTTTCTGATCCTTATTAGGTACAGAGCCCCATATCCATGATTCTATAATCGATTCTGAAGTTGGCTCTGTATTACAATTTTGATTTGAATTCAGAGTCTTTTTTATGGCAGAATCAGAGTCTAAAAGGTTACAGCTTGAACAATTACATAGTGATAAAGGACCTGAAAAGTAAAAAAGGTGAGGGGTGTAGTAAATGTATTATATTATATTATTTTCGTAGGATTTAGTAATAACAAAAATAATTACCACAATATCCAGTGCAACATAAACAATTCAGCTTAACAGATCCACAATAATGTTTTCCATCATCGCCTAAAAAAATTGTTTTTGTGAGTAAGAAATATGAGATTTGTATGATTTAAAAAACAAAATCTGCGCCGCACCATCTGTTAGGATCATAAAACTTACATTAAACACTACACCGACATTTCTTAAAGCAACACAACACTCGGTTCAAGTGGATAATCTAAAATATTTACACAAATTCCAGTCCGAAATGAGAATTAAACAAATCCATGGTTTGATCGCCTTGGGTTACCGATAATATCACTACATTAACATTTCATATATTGTAGATTGAAAAAAAAATTTAAATTTGCAATTCGTTAATTACATAATTGAGGTACTTTAATTATCTTGGACTACTTAAAATATCCAACATACATTTCAGAAATAATAGTTGTGAAACGATTATTCAACTCAATATTACTATTCAAATTCTATGATTATTTGCACGTAAATTTAAATTAAGTTACCTAAATATGAAAAGTTTCCATCATTATTTTTTACTGGTAATATTTCACTCGAAACCAATTCACAATCTTGGATTAAATTATTCCAGAAAAAAGCCGTATCATAATTTCTCAATGATGAAATCAAATCAGCTTTTAACCATTTCGAATCTAAAAACGGCAATGGACGTAAGAATAGTTCATGGTGCCCAGCCATCATTTTTGTTAAAATCTCTAAAATAAACGAAAAAAACAAAATGTATACCAAACAAACTAGGTAGGTACCTACATCAAAATAAACTTAATCCTAATTCTTATCGGAATTTTCGTCAAAATTATAAAAAATATAGTTTTAATTTTTAGTAAAAAGTAAAAAGACGAGATAGTAGTTAGGTACATCGTTTTAATGTTTTTTTTGAGGGAATTTAATTAAAATTTTTTTGAATGCAGAAAATTGTATATAAAACAGATCTTTATATTAAACTCAAGGTTTTATTTAGAACAAAGTTAAATAATGTTATTTTTAACTTAAGGGTAAATTAATTTGTAATGAAATAATATGAACAAAATTAAGTGAAAACATTTCATTTAAAAAAAGTAGCTTTCGTAACTCAACTTGAGTTAAAATGAAATCGTTATAGTACGGAAAGATCCAAATTTTTTATCATCGATGCATTTTGTAGGATCATACCATGGAAAATTAAAATTATAACGAACGATGGTAAAAGTCTTATGAAAATCCCTTTCTCCTTTTCATTCCAATATATATTCATTGAAATTCATCGAAATATAATTTGAGAAAGTAAGTAAAATTTTAATGATTTTTACGATCAATTGGATGCAGTTCTATAATTAATAATAAAATAAATACCTATAATTTTTCATTCTTAACCTTTAAGAAATTAACAGATAAAAACTAAAATCCTTTAATTAATTTTAATATTAAATAAACAGCAAATTAGAATAGGTATTTATTTTGTTTTAAGAAAGTATTATTATGAAGATAACCTGATGAAACGAACAATAAGAGTAGGTATAGAATTTTAAATTTGTGTTTTTTTTTAAATCAAAAATCTAAAATTGTCCCATCTTTATCATTTTGGGTTTAAACTTTAAATCACCTTTAATAAATACACAAATGGCTTAAGTACCTACGCTTTGGTTTGATTTGATTGTCTGGGCTGAATCAATATGCACATAAGTTGATCTCGATAACTAACTAAACCATTCAGCTTCACTCGGAAAAGGGGGTATTGGATTTGGAGGTTTATAGAGCGCATCGACCACAAGATTTGGCCGAATTGAGCTTGTAAACGTAAACTGCAATTACACCGAAACCCGAAAATCTACATAGGTGCCTACCTATACCTACCCGTCATTTTATTATTAAAATCTTGACAAGACCTAAGCAGATAGGTAGATACCTACTTATTTCAGTGAAAATACGTAGTTATCTCATCTTCATCAGTAAAAAAATTTTCTGTCAAAGTTAGATATAAAAATTGAAATAAAAAAAACAACAAAAAAAAAAACAGAACCCACTAATTTGCATAAAATCATGATGGAATAACGAATAAAATTAATATTAAAACAAAAAAACTTCTAGGTTTGGGTAGGTGGATACTTACATTCGTTCTATGGTTTTTTTTTTAACAATTATTGATGTTGTGAAAAGTTCTTTTTGTTCTTAAAATTTTTTTTTTACGATTTTAATTTTTCCTTCTTCATATTTTTAATTTATTTTTTTTTGTTAGCCAAATTAATATTATTGAGAACTAAAAAATACAGCAGTTTTTTCTAATTTTTTTTTTAAATGAAATTTAAGAAAAATATAAATTAAGTGGATCAGAAAATTGTAAAAAAAAAAAAAAATTTTTATGGAAAATTAGAATTTTCCAATGAAATAAAAATTAATAAAATTTTCACGATTTTAAAAACACTTGTTTTTTTTACAGATTTTGAGATTTTCTTCTTTTAAAAATACTCAATTAATTAAAGTTTATTAATTTTTCATTAATTTTCCACTTATTAATTTTATAATAAATTTTTCCAAAGGATTCTGGAAAATTGAAAAAAAATTATTGGTAAGTAGGTAAAACTTTTATTATTTTTTTTTTTGAATGAAAAATTTTCAATTGTCAATATTCCTTCTTTAAAAATTATCCTCGACTGCGCAAATACAACCTACCATATGATGAGGGACAACTTTATGTTGCTACAAAATCAAAACATATGATATACAGTGTGTTTATGCGAAAGTTTTGTTGCGCTCTTATTGGTTCAAAATGGAACAATTGTCATTATAGAATCGCGGACAAAAACATGGCGCCTTATTTTTAACATTCGAACTTTTTACCGCTAATTAAATTAATTAAAAAAATATTAGGTAGTCCAGTCTTGCATTAATTTAAAAAAAAAATTATTACTTCTTCTGGATGCCTTTTTTGGTCTTTTGTATGCAATAAAGAGGTATAATACCTTTTCTTTCATATGATGGCATTATAAGTTTAGCCATAATTATATTAAAAGGGCTACGGTTACCAGAACCACAACACTCAAGTATACTTTGATAGCGCTCTATTTATTATTTAAAATAATAATTCATTTTGTGTGTAGTAAAAATAAAAAAAACTTCAGATTTTCTTCAGCCAGCCTTATTTTAAATGAAAAATATCTTTTATTTGCATTTTTTGCTGCGACTAATTTTTTAATTTGAAATTAAATAATAATATTTTAAAATTAATATAAAATGAAGAAATTCAAAATAAAAAATTAATTTATTAAAAGTCTAACTTAAATATTTTTAAACAAAGTGAAGAAAATTAATACAAATTTTTTTTTGTGAAAGAATTGAAAAATCTTTATTTTATTGAAAAATTTTTTTTTTTGTAATTTTTTAAGTTTTCTATAATTTTTTTTTTTGGAGAACACCGGATAGGAAGGAAATTAAAATTAATTTTTAATTTATAAAAAAAGAAAAAACAAAACAAATAAAAAAGAACTAAGAAGAAACGAACATAATAAAATTAATAGAAATGAAAAATAAAAAGAAATTAATTTTTTATTAAATTCTCTCTCTCAAGGACAAAAATTTTCGTTGCATCATAAAAATATAAAAAATTTATAAAAAAAAAACTAAAAATCACAACAACCACAATCAATATCTTTATTCGATTCGAAATACCTATCTATCTATCTACTTATATTTAATTTCATTTTTCATTTAAGTAATATAATATAATTTTTTTTTTTTTAATAATAATAATTGTACATAGGTATATTATTCTTTAAAATAAGTAAAAAAAAATAGATATACTTACCTACCTACTTAGGTATAAATAAAAAATAATTATTTTGAAATGGAAGAAAAAAGAATTGCTGATTATTTTGTTATTGCTGGTACGCTAAACACAAAGAATTTTATATTCAGATTTTCTAGTTTTAAACCTTGTAAACGTTTAAATGTCGTATCTCAACATATTAAACTATCCATTACCCATATATTATATTAAGGGCTTTCTAAAGTATTGCATTGAAGGTATATAGCTGCCTAACTAGTTTACTGTAAACGATGTTGTCAAACTGGCAGCAATATTTATGAAAAATAAAATCTTCCGTAAGAATAATTCAACTCTTTTTTTTTACTGAATGCCCATTACAAATTTTGGGAATAATATTGTAAAAGGCACCTTGCATTAACTGATGCAGTTAGAAAGGCTAAATCCGGCGTCGCCCTACTTATATTTTTTAACGACTTGAATATCCAAGAATAGTGATTTGGTAGCTGGATCACTTTCTAACTACGATTCAAACATTTTTCGATTTTATACATCCAAATGAATGGCATTTATCTATCTACTTAAAATACATTTCCTGATTTTTTCTAGCCTTGTTTGTCATAAACATAGATTAATATTTTCGTTACACTACACTTTTGTTTAAAATATTTGACCCTCGGTTTAAATATAAGTCAAAACTAGTTTAGTCAACCTAGTATATTGATAGTTAATTTAAATTTATACAAATTGGTACATTCATAAATTAAGTATATAAAAATGTATCATGATATTATTCTTGAAAATTCAATTAATTTCCGCTATATAAGTAGTTATATAATAAATGAGTAATACAACTAAATCTAGGTACGAACTAAAAAAACCGCAAATTTCAAAATAATTAAAAAAAAAGTAGAATGGCTGAAGTTATCAATAGAAAACTGTTTTATGCATTGAAAATTGCATTTTTGATTTGTTTATGAATTATGGTTGTAAGGCTGGACCATCCTAATAACGTGTCCGGGAAGGATTCATTGTAGGCTGTTCCGTAATGTGAACGAAAAAAGAGTTTTATTACCTTTTGAGGAGTTTGTCTAGTTGAAACTTATTGTATATTTCATTTCAACCCAACTTTCTTATCTTTACTCAAATGAATACATTTTCCAGTAAGAAGATTTGAATTTTTTTTTTCTTATGGTAAATTAATTTATCAGATAACTTTTCGGTTTTAATTTTGAATCTCTGCCATTTTGATTTTCGCAAATTTCGCTTTACATTTTCGCAAATTTCGCACATTTAGATATTAGTTTAGGGAATAATTGCAGAACTTTTTTATCCCTTCCAATTAGCATTAAAACGTTTGCAAGATCATGATTTTATTTTTTTGTTACTTAATTTTAAAGTAATAGGTATATAAAAAAAATAATATATCACATTTACATTTCAGGTTTACCAGAAAATCCAAAACTTCTTCAAGAGAATATTTTCAACGAGTCCGGTCATTTAAGAGCTGGTAAGTTGATGAATTAATTCTTTAAAAAAAATGTATATAGAGGATGATAAACTTAAATTTAGAAAAAAATTGAGGGTTTTACTAAGATTTTAACATTAAGGATAATGCAACATATTTGATCTCAGATACATTTGAAGGGTAAAATTTATACTTTTATTTGTACACTATGTACAGTAAGTGGAAGATTTTAATATTTACAAATGAATTTTATTAATTGTATATTAATAATAAAATAAGCGTCCGTATAACCATTACCATTTTGTATAAACAATTAAGCATATTCTATTAATTATTAAATTCTTTTTTTCATTATTGTAGCGAACAGCATAGATCCAATAACCGACATTGGTATGTATGGAAATTAAAATTTATATATCAGAAGATCTAATAGATATAGAATATCGAAAACATTGAAAATCAAAGTCTCTAAGAGCAAAATGCATTAAATAATACAATACACAGATTCGTCAACGACTATTTAAAAAAAAAAATTCACTTAATTATTTTGAAATGTGTGTAGTAAATCTATTATAAAAGAATTTACAAACATCTCTAATAACCAATATCGCCATATTATAAGTTGTGATATTGTGTGGATATTATTGATTATTAAAATTAAATTTAAGTATACGTACATATTAAATGAAGAACATAAAACTTGAATTATACATACATTTTTGCTGCATATACATATTTATATTATTAGGGTCAAAGAAAGTATATACATTAAAGTTCATTAATTGACCTAAAATTTTAAATGATTGAAGGATTTCCGTTGGTTTTTAACGCACACAATTTTATTCTATATTATTCAGTTGTTGCAATTTCAAGAAAAAATAATTAATATTTAAAAGAAACCACTTAAACATACAAAAAATAATCTTACACTATAATTTGAACCAAACAATATAATTTTTGATCGTATTATATTAACCCTTATGGTTCACAACTGTTCATTTATCTTATTTTTAATTTTATAAGATTTCGATTTATGTTAATGTTTTCGGTTAACTCTCTAGGTAAACTTTGGAAAATGTATTTTTTGAGAAAAATTTAAAAAAGTAAGAAACCTTTTTCTATAGGATAACACTTATTAACAAAATTTTATCTCCTGTTTTTTTTTTTTTCAAATTTTAGGGGTCTACTTTCCGGCCTTAGGCGAGGAAATTCCAGATGGTTTTGAAATATTAGATAAAACTCCAACAGGTTTATTTGCAGATCTTAATTATGGTTCTGTAAGAACAACTCCATGCTTTATTTATTATCGAAGGGGAAAGGACAGACCACCACTTGTTGATATTGGTAAATTTATTATGAACTTTTGATATATTATAATCTTAAAAAGTTATTAAATGGTTCGATTGTTTTTTTTTAATTAAGAATGGCATTTTTCAACCAAATATATAATTTTTTTTGTTTCTTTTGAAGGTGTAATGTACGATGGGGCAGAACGTATTATGGCAGATGCAGAAATGGTATTAGAAACACCTGGAAAAAGAGTAGCAAATGTCAATAATTCCACAGGCAAGACATTTTTAACTTATCGTAGGGCGAAAGAAGACATGCCATGTAATGATTTAGTAGTGACTGATATATGTGTCTTAATACCAAGCAAAGGTTTGTTAAATGTTTAAACTACTAAAATTTTGTTTGTACATCAATTTTATAAGTAATTCTAAAACAACTTTACACCGTTATCTAAATAATTTTAATGGAATCTAATCGCAAAGTTACCTAAATTTTAAAATTTTTGTAACCTTTCTAGCATGCTTTCACTTACAAAAATAGAAAAGATGAACAATATTCTAAATGTGGTTCAATAAACATTTTATTTAAATATTATATCTACCTATATTTTATCTGAATTATTAAGATTAGATAACATAAGTACTTATTCCTAATTTTTAATAAAATAAAACTCAATAGATTTGTCTGTTAGAAGTTATTGAATTATTGAGAATTGAAATTAATTTTTTACCAATCAATAATTTTTAATTAATTTAATTTTCTCTTATTTCTTACTTCATTATTTTGAGTATTTTTTGTATATAAGTTCAGTACATTAATATTAAACAAATTAAATATATTATTTTAATTGCAGGTGAAAAGCCTCCGCATGCGTTTTGTCAAATACATAAAACTTTGAATAAGGGAATGGTAGGAAGTGATGTTTATCTTTGTTATAAAAAGTCGATGAACCGTCCAAAACTCATTAGTTATCAACCAGAAATACTTTTAAGATATCCATGCAGTGATCATAATGATTTCCCATTAACACTTTGTCCAAGGTAGGATATTATAAGAAATTATTTAAAGTATTATACTCTTTTAAGTTGGTTGTTGGTGAAATTAATTAACTTATTTTATATTTCTCAATAATATTATGAAACTTTTAAATTTAAAATTTTCTAAAATTCGGTTTTAAATGTTTAATCCATAGGAACTAGAATTATATATCCTGTGGTTTAATCTTAATAGGAACTTTTTTAAAACTTCGAATTCTTTCTTGATGAATTTAATTACTTTATAAATTTATTTTTTTTAAGTGTTCCATTATTTTGTTTACCTTTGGGTGCATCATTGGAGGCATGGCCACATGTTGGGCAAGCGGTAAATATATTTTTGAAACATTTTTATGTACGTTTTTTAATTTTATTTATTTTTTACTTTTTTTTAGAATAAAAGAAGAGCAAGCTCAGCAGTATTTAGTACATTTGTTTTGACTGTAAATGATGGAACTTACAAAGTTTATGGATCGGCGTTAACATTTTATGAAGATTTTGAGTACGTAACACGTAATATTGTCAAAAATTGTATAAGTTTTAATTTTGTTATTTTTTAGCGAAACATCTTTAACAGAAAAACAAAAAGAATTGCTGGGATGGAATGATGAATTAATCAAACAAAATCATTCACTTCATATTAATAAGGCAATTTGTCTTCTTTCACACCATCCATTTGGAGATACATTCGAAAAATGGTTGAAATACTTACATGTAATTATCAAAATACTATTATCATTACTTTAAAAAAAAATGTTAAAATTTATATGATCGATTCGCAATAATATAATTATATACTATGCAATTAATATATTTAAATTTATTAATAAAAATTCTTAAATTTGCTAATAAATATAAATTAAATTTTTTAGAAATTAAGTAGCTGTGGGCATTCAATACCTATTCCTATTGAGAGGTATATTGGGCAGTTACTTGAAGAAGTTCCGTTTCCGTCCCCATCGATACTCTTACAGGTAAATATTACTTTTTTGTACTTTTGTAGTCAGAATTGAAATCAAAATAATTTAATAAAATCTTGATAACTTGATTCGAAATTTTTTCTTATTCTATTTATAGTAAATATTGTCCTTGGCTCTCTAGAATTTTTGTAACTCATTAAGAGGAATTCACAATAAAAATTAACTTATAAAATTAATTTATAAAAATACAATTTATTTCTAAATACAAAAACCTGAAATACTGAAACTATATTATAAATAAATAATAAAAAATGTTATTTCTTAGTTGTCATCTGAAAGCAGTGATAGAATTTTACTAACACAACCAGAAGATTCACCGCTTCCAGTTGGATTAGGTGCAGGTTTTCAGCAACTGCTAACAAATCTAGGACCAGAAAATTGTTTACATATTCTTCTATTGGCTTTAACAGAACAAAAAATACTTATTCATTCTTTACGGTAAGAAATTACAGATTTTATAATTTCCTTAGCATTTATAATACAAAATTATACACATTTTTCACGGAGGCAAAATACCTTCAACTTCAGTTGTCAGAAAAAATTGAAACAGAGCAATATGTATTTTTTTAAATGAGTTACTACTTAAATTGTTTTATATATTTATTAGTATATGAAATTTTTTTTAGTCCTGCAACTTTGACTGCGGTTGCTGAAGCTGTTGTTTCGCTTTTATTTCCGTTCAAATGGCAGTGTCCTTACATTCCACTTTGTCCATTGGGACTAGCAGAAGTTTTACATGCACCTCTGCCATATTTAATAGGAGTTGATTCTAGATTTTTTGATTTGTATGAACCACCATTAGATGTAACATGTATTGATTTGGACACAAATAATATAAGTGTGAGTTGATTGCTCTAAGATTACAAGTTACTTAAAATAAAATAAAATTTATATATTTATTGTAGGTTTGTGAATCTCAAAAACATTTAATAACAAAACTATTACCTAAAAGAGCAGCCAGAACATTAAAACAAACTCTCAAACAACTTGAAGACTTGAAAACTGTTTCAAACATTGAGTCTACGAACAGTTTGGATCGAGATTTTAAAAAGAAAAAACGAGAGGTAAAATTATTTTTCTTTAAAAAAAAAATGTGAATAGTAGTTAAGATTTTTACAATTATTTATAATTTTATGAATTGATTTATTGCAGGACATTTAAATATTAAAAAAAAAAAAAATTGTAATTTTTATTTTAGCAAAATCTAGAGCAACGAATTCAGGAAGCATTTCTTTTATTTATGTCATCAATTTTAAGAGGTTATAAAGATTATTTAGTTCCAATATCGAATGTTCAAAAAGTTGGGGCCACAGATCCTAATGCCTTATTTCAACTAAATTCTTTTTTGCGATCAAGGGATAAAGTAAGTTTCTTTTCAATTAAAATTAAAAAGTATTTTTTTCTTTCAATAATTATTAATTAATTATTTTTCAGACGCATCATAAATTTTTTCACTTACTTATGAAAACTCAAATGTTTATTAGATTTATTGAAGAAAGATCATTTGTATCTGATAATGATCAAGGTTTAGCTTTTTTCGATGAGTGTAAGTCATGAGAACAATTTATTTGTGTTGTAAATTTTATTTCCAAGAAAAAATATTTCAGGCGCAGAAAAAATAAGCATGTACGAAGAAACACCAACTGATATTAAATTAGTAGATTGGGAAGCTGACCACACCAGTGAAAGAACTAAATTCATTTTACCCCCAGAAAATATTACCGGTATTTCTATTTTTAAATTTTTATTCTATTTTTTAAAAATGAATCCTTGAATAAACAGCTTTATCATGATAATATGGACACTTTTTCAAAAATTACATTATCCACAGAATTATTAAATATAAAATCAAAGTGTTCAGTTAAATAAATTATCTATGCATTTATTGAAAAAACATTTTTTATTAAATATGTGAATAATTAACTTTTTAACAAGCGAAACGGTAGTAGTTAAAAGAAATGAAAAATTATCTATATGTATAAAATTTCGTTAATGCATTTATATATTTTCTTTTGTAGATGCAGCCTTATATGTGTATGATTCTTTTAAATTGCAACCTAAATTATTAATGCAAGAAAAAAAATCACATTTAAAAAATTTTTTGCAAAATAATGCTATGTCCATTCCGGGCTCGCCAATAGCCAGACGCACAAAACATGAAGTTAAATTAGCTCAAAAATTAGCAAGAAGATGTCAAGCAAATCCAGAAGATTGGGTAAAATTTAATATTTTTACCAAGTTTCTAGAATAAATAATTAATTTGAAGATAATACCTAAAAATTTGGAAATTAAATAATTGCACTTCCGAGGCCGAGAAAATGAGCAAATATTTATACGTAATTCTTATTTTTCTGCTAGACTTATACACTTTTCAAATTTTTTTGTTTGTCTGATATTATTTGTTAAAAGTTTTCTTGTATCTTATAGGCAAAATATCTTTTGGCAACATGCTATTCGCTGTACTTCTTAATGTTACCAAGCATGCTTCTAGACCAACCAGGAAAAGAACATTCTACATTGAGATCTGCATATGATCTACTCGTTCGAGCTAGTAAGCTGAAAATATGTTGTGATGAATTTTGTTATAGGTAAAAATTATTAACAATAAATAAGAAATAAATGCAATATATAAGTGAATAAATAATACAATACAATACTTGTAAATAATATCAAATAAGTCCATAATCTCCTTCACCTTCCAAGTACCATTAACAAAAGAGCATCAAAATATTTTTTTTAACCTTTTTCTAAAAATAATCTATTAATATAATATCATTTAATATGTATTCTTAGATGCTGCAGAATCAAAAATTATATTTATATGTTTTTTTTTATCCCATTTACTTTTTTGGGTCAAACTACAAAAAACATCGATATTTTTTCTCCTGGGAAAGTTATATTCTCCCCCTTTTCTTATAAATATACCTATGGTTGAATTCGGTTAACTCGTTTTTTAATTCGTTTTAGAGTTATGATGCAATTGTGTGGAATTTACAATATACCAGTTTTAGCAGTTCGATTACATTATTTGATGAAAAGATCTGGAATTCAAATTAATGCATTGACTTACGGGTTTTACAATAGATGTGTGTTAGAATCAGATTGGCGATCAAACTCTACAACCGTAGTTCAATTACGATGGAATAGAATCAAAAATGTTGTAATGGGTGCAGCTCAATTCAAGAAAGCTGGAAAAAAACATTCATCAAAAAAAAAACTTTCTATTCCGTATGAAAATAATTTGTGCACTACAGATGGAGCATCACGGACAAGTTTAGATTCAACAAATTCATCTCAAGTTGATCCATCTTGCAGTAAGCAATCTGATCAGTCGATAATAGACTTTTCAGCTTTTGATAAGATCAGAGAAAAATTAGGCATTATTGTTCGTCAGTCCGGAAGAGAATATTCAGATTCTGGTCTTTTAATATCAAGTGATGCAGGCATTTTAATTTCTAGTGATTCAAGTGCAACGAAAAATTTTGCTGTTGGTTCAAAGTTACATGACAAGGATAACAAATTATTATTCAACCGAAAACAGTCTCTCCCTGTTTTATTATCAAAGGAAGCAAAGATAAAAAACGAAATCGAAGAACAAGACGAAAAAATTATAACAGAAAAAGTTAGCAGCCCAACCAAGTAAGTTAAATTTTATTCAAATTCAAGGAATCAAAGATTTCATAAAAATGTTGACATTAAAAAAATAACCAAAATCAGTACTAAACAATTTTATTTTTTTTTAAATTGAAGTTATATAATAATTTAAGTTTGTTTATAAACGAGACCAGCTTTTGATCAGTAGTTATAAATTTTGCTTAATTCTTTTGTTATAAAAGTTTATTAGAAAGTTAAAAAGGTTTTTTAAGTGCTTTGAAATGAAATATGTCTGAAATTTAAATTTACGAACATTTTTTTATAAAAAAAAGTTACTTATAGTAGAAAAAAAAAAATAGAATAAGATACATATAATAATAATTTTAAATCATTTTAAAAATCAATAAATATTTTTGAATTATTAGAATTTCTCCACGTACACCGGTAACACAAAATGATCCTCTGGGAGCTTTAAATGAAGAAGAATCGAATAGTGGAACAAATGAATTAACAAAAATTGAAAATACACCAGTTGTAAACAATATAAACAATTATACATATACAGATAAGCCAATTTTGTTTAAAGGACAACGAAGTGCAACTTTTGACGAATCAATGAACATTAATAAAAGTATGCATCGTTCGGAAACTATGCCTGCATCTAGTCTAACTTCGTTTAGCTCAAAATTTAATTTCAGGTATATTTTTGATCATCAATTTTTTTAATTCATATTTCTTCTGCTTGAACAATTTACCTATAATTGAAAAAATAAAAATTTTTTAATTTGGCACTGTTTTTAAAAAGATTTTTGATGAAGAATATAATTTTTTTTACGATTGCAAGGACCCTAATCTTACTTTTGTAACTAGATTTTTAATTGGCTGTTTCGCTTTGACACTGAATTAATTTCGTGAAATTTTTATTTTATCTTGTTAAGTTTTATTTATTTTTTTAAACAAAAAAGTAAATATATACTTTTCTTTATAAATTTTAGTATTTTTATTTTACTTATGTAACTACTTACTTCGCATTGTAATGAATATTTTAGGAGCATTTATTTTTTGAATATCACTGGTATCAAAAAAAAATTTTATGTAGAATTTGTTTGAAAAATTTAAAATAAAAGCACTTTATTGAAAGAAGCGAAAAAAAAAAAAAAAATTAAAAAAATTAATACTACTTAATTAAAATTAAAATTTTTATTTATTGATTTTAAATTTTCTAGTTTGTTGCAACCAAATTTATTATTTTATTTAATATGGTCAATTTTTTAATATAATTTAATGGTTTTTTTTTTTTTTTTTTCATTATTGCCCGTATAATTTTATTTTCTGATATCACAAGGCATAATTGCTGAACATTATTTTGAGCATTTTTCGAGGAGAGCAGTTTAAAGTATTAAAACCTTAGACTGTCGTAAAAAAAATCAAATTTTCAGGGTAGAAAGTTTTCTGGTAACGTAGTACAATCTGATGTACAGTCAGCGATTATGCCTTGTGATAAGAAATTTTATAGTTTTGATTAATTTGTTTTGTTATGTTTATGTTTCTATTATGTGTTTTTGATTTAAAAATATAGTCGATATTCACCATCGCTTCCATTTAGGAAAGAATTGAAAATACCAACTAGTTTTATTGAAAACATATCAAATATAAGGTAAGTAAATTTCACTGTTTTGAAACTTCTTTAGTTTAATAAACAATAAATCAAATTAATTGGTTATTTTGTTGTACCTACTACTTTTTTTTTTTAATAACTCAATAAAAATTAATTGGAAAATATTAAAATTTTTTAATTTGCAGCCCAAGTTTAAGCGGGAAAAGATCTAATGAAATTCTTCAGGGTAGCATTAGTACAATAAAAAGTGCTGCAAATTCAGTTGCAAAAAAATTAGACGAAATCAAAGAAGCAATTTCAACTAACACAACACCAGTTAAAATAAGTGCAATCAATGATTCATCTACAATAACTGAAGATGATTTAAACACAGATGATACTAATAACAGAAGTAGGCGTTTATCAGGAGACCTAGATGTATGGACCAGATTAAGTGAATCAAGAAAATCAAGTTATAACAATTTACTGTCACTGGGAGAAAATTCAAATGGTTACGTCTATCCTACGTTTCCAGAAAATTTGTATTCTCAACCAACAAATAATGTAAGTTAAAATTTTATTAATTCTCAAATATTTGATCGAAAAATGAAAAATGTATTATATTTTTTTTTTTTAGCAAGTTGAACATGTTGATTGCGATGTTTTACTCCAAATAACATCTTGTTCAGAATGTCATAATTGTTCAGCATTTTTATACGATGAAGAAATTATGGCAGGTGTGGTATTTAATTTATTTATTTGTTTTTTTTTAATTATAGTGTATATTATAGTATGTATTATTACAGTAAATATTATTGTTAGATTTTTTATACTATTAACATTCCTAACTAAGCTTTCTGTTTATTTATTTTTAGGTTGGTCTGCAGAAGATTCTAATTTAAATACAACGTGTCATGCGTGCAATAAACTTACTGTTCCATTTCTTAATGTTGAAATAACAATTTACAATAAAAAATTAAACATTCTTAAGCAATCTGAAAACTTGAGTGTTCCATATTTAAATCCACTAGTTTTGAGGAAAGAATTTGAAAATATTTTGGCACAGGAAGGTGACTCGGCTTTGCTAAATGGTAAATTTATTGAAGAACATCCAATTGTGTATTGGAATTTAGTTTGGATAATGGAAAGAATAGAAACATCAACACCTTTACCCGACCTTATTATCAAAAAACAGGTAACTATTTTTCATGTAAAGTTTCTAATTTTTCTTATTTTTAGATTTTTATATATAATTTATGATGAATAATTAATTTTTAAAGAAAAAGTAAATAATTAATTTTTAAAGAAAAAGTAATTAACACTATTATTTGATATTAATAAATATATTTTAAATTTAATTCTAGGTTTAAAATATAAAAATCCAGAATTAGAGACAATAATATTGTTATTTAATAAATATACTAATCAAGCCCCATTTTTAATTCCAACGATCTGTGTTTTTTATGTTTAATTATGAATAATCAAAACCGATCAAAATTATTTAAGTCTTTACAGTGTTAAATACGTTAAATGGCGTTTTATGAGCCTGACTACGTTATTCTTAAATTTCTAAGTTATTCTTAAATTTCTTTTTTTCTAACATTAAAGGTCGATGACAAAAGCGATCCATTAAGTAGCCTTAATTCCGTATGTGTTCAATGTTTATGGGATAATTTAAAATTACATGCAGAAAATGGGCCACCAATGTATATTATGTGGAAGCAAAATCAACCAACAAGTCCATTATTAAAAGCTTTACTAACAGATCAAACTTATATAAATAAACAGTAAGTGATAAAATTTAGCGAAAGTGGGAAAAATAGTTAAAAAATAATTTTGTATTATTCTGAAACATACGTATATTGTATATTTAGTTATAAATAAGTAATTTTATATTATATGTTATTAGAGTAATGAAAGAAAATTATCGGTTTTTATTTAAAATACATTACAATGAAAAAAATAAAACACATTCACGAAAACGTACCAAATTTTTTCTTGCCTTGAACTAGGTATTCAAGTTATTGGCACAGAAAAATATTTAAAACTTATTAAAACTGCTACTGTTAATACTTATTAATTACGTATGCTAAATAATATTAAAAAAAGTTTTTTTTAAGTGTATCTCAAAATTTCATTTTTAAATAAATAATAAATTTTTAAAATTTCAGTACAATACAACAAATAATATCTTCAATACGATGTAGTGACTTATCAGTTCCAATAAAGAAATTAGCAGAAGAGCGACAAAAATTCAAAATAACAAATGGTGTCGATAGAAGAAATTCAATTTATAGGGAAATCTTATTCCTGGCTTTGTCCGCAATTGGACGGAACGATATAGATATGGGTTCATTTCATAGAGAGTATGCAGTTAATTTTGACAAATCAAGTGAAAAGGAAAGTAAAATGTATTATAGTCAAGGTAATTTATTTCAGTAATTTTTTTTGATTAATTTACATTAATAAATAAGTTAATTTATTTTTAGATTTCCCTCCATCCGCATCAGCAATATTTTGTAGAGCTTATTTCAAGCCTTTGTTACTTCCTTGACCATACATACATTTGAAAAAGATTTCACATTGTAGTTAAAATATTTTTGTATGAAATAAAATAAGTTCTTTATTTTAATGAAAATAAAATTACACTTTTTTTAATTTTAAGTCTTGAATATTTAGCTCACTGTCTTTGAAATTATTTTTTCTTATCGCAATAGAGAAATATGAATTTTTTCCAAAACTTTAAAAACAGCATTTTTATTTTTAATTAAACAAATTTTAATTTTTATCAGCATGGCGGACTTTAGTGTATATGTCGAAATATGTTCGAATCAGTTAAAAAAAAACAATGATTCGTCGTGACGATCAAAAATAAATTTTAACTTATTTATAAGTTTCCCAATGTAATATATTGCCATACATTTGTTTCGAGTAATTGGAAAAAATCAAAATTAAGGATGTAAGAGTATCACTTCCCAACAAGCTATCTTAAATTAAAAAAAAAGATTTTTGAATGTTTTGTTAATTTGAATGACATTTTTATTTTACATAAAATTTTAATTATAATTAAATAAATAAAAATACTTTTGAGTAAAATATTAAATAAAGCCATAAAAATCTACATGTATAATTACAATGAACATTTAAATCACTTTGAAATTTATTTCTAAGTAAAAGGTAGTATAAATATAATGTCGAATGTTTAATTAATTTATTTGTTAGGCGACGAAGGGGGAAGATCCATTGTCTTGCATACCCATCCAGCTATATCGATTTCTTCTTCCTCATATTTTGTGATCCAAGGATGACTCTAAAAAATTGTTAAAAATTAATTTTAAATTATTTACAAAAATCAAAAATTAAAAGAAAAGTGAAAGTCGAAAAAAGGATAATGATTTTAAAAGCCCAATAGCTTTAAGTTAGCTTGAACATAATTGTATTACATAGAACAGACATTTTTTTAATTTGTATAATGTAGATACATAGGAAAATTCTTAAACTAAAATAGAAAAACAACTATGAAACAAAAATTAAAAATATGTTGAATTATGAAAAAAATATAAAATTTACCAATAGGGTTTTTAAATCTGCTCTTTCATCAGGATTTTTCTTAAGACATTTATCCACAAAATCTTTAAATTCATTAGTAAATATATCGTGTTCTAATTTAGGTGGTGGTTCGTTAACAATATAATCAAGAAGTTCAAATATTGCCATAGCTTTAGGTTCAACTGCAGATTGAGAACCATCTTCATTGTTGCTACTGAATATAGCTTCCAATGTCTTAGAATCTGGCGGTGGTATTGGATACATTCCAATTGCCATTTCTACCAAAGATAAACCTAATGACCATATATCAGATTGCACTGAATAATGAGTTCCTTGCAACCTTTCAGGTGACATATAACTTCTGGTGCCAACAAATGAATTTGCCATCGAATCAATAAGTTGACCAGATACACCAAAATCACAAATTTTTATTTCACCGCTACTATTCACCAAAATATTAGATGGTTTAACATCTCGATGCATAATGGCATGTTTATCACGTAAATAGCTTAAGCCTTTTAAGACGGCTAATGTTATTTTACCAAGAATGCGTTCTGGAATACGTCCGGCACGTTTTAAAATCAAATCTAATGATCCACCATCCATGTATTCCATACAAATACTTATTTCACCATCACTATAAAATGCACCATAAAATCCAACAATATGGGGAAAATTACATTCATGTAAAATTTTTAATTCTCTTATAATTTGTTTTTTGATTGCCGGTTTAACTTCTAAATGAATCAGTTTTCGTGCCATTATTAATTGGGTAGGAATGTGTCTAACTTTCATTACAACGCCACCATTCCCTGAACCCAGTTCACCAAGTTTTTCAAGATCTTCATCTCCTAATTCACCAATTTTCTCTTTTTGACTTAAAAATACTTTAATTCTTTTTCTAGCTGTATCATCCATTTCCAATTCTTCTAATGTCTCAGTTAAAGCATCGATACTTGTTTTCGCTTTTCCCAATAAATTACCTTTCCTACAAAAATATGAACCAATTATTTAAGTACTTTATAATCATTGAATTTTTTTTTGTAGGTAGGTATTCAAATGTATCAAGTTTTGAAGTTAAGTAGTTTATCGGGAAAAAGAATTTTCTTAAGAATTTTCCGTCCAGTAGGACGATTTGTAAATCTTTATTAAAAATTAGTTTATTTTACATACTGGAATACCTACCACAAGCGGCAGGGACAAATTATTTGTGACTGAAAGAAATTTATAGCTAGAAAGAAGGGTGTGCATTTCGAAAAGGAGTAGGTATAGGTAAGACTACTTGATAGTTTTTTCCTAGGTACGTATGTAGGTAGAACTCTTTACTTCTCTTTTAATGATGACCAGGTATATATATGTATAAAGAATTAATTCAGTTCTTTTTGGGAGTACCTACTAGGTATATTGCTAGATACGTGGGTATGTAGGTATTGGTATTTAGAGATTTAAAATACAAATTAAGGAACTTTAAAAAGCCTTATTTAACGAATAGCCTTACAATCAAGAATAAAACGTTAAGATAATGTATAACAGACTTAAGCTTATCCAACGTCCAATGTAGATAATTGTAGGAACTTTGGGTGATGATGATGAACATATTGACCTTTTAACCAAAATCAATAAAATCTTATAATAAAATAAATACCTTCAACTTACATTACGAGGGAGATACGTTTTGAAATTATCTTTAATATTTTTTTAAGATTTGCGTACTACATAGGTATATACGATACTATATAAATTATACAATACATCATCGCAATAGCTAGGCTAGGTGGCACAAGAGAAACTTACTCAGTTCCTGGAGTTTTAAATGGTGGAGGTGTTGGTTGCGATGAGCCTTGATCTATTGAGCCTGGCGGTAAAGTAAGATTTAAAATATTTTTTTTCATTTTTATTTTTTTTTTCTAATTATTATTTTTTAATTTGTATTTTTTTTTCAACCAGAGAACAACCAACTTGAAAAAAAAAATTAAAAAAAAACAAATCACTCAACAAAATGTTAAATTTAAAGGAAAAAAATTGTTCACTCAACAAACAAGTTTACAAAGAAGGCAAGTAAAAAATGAATGAATGAATATGAATAATATAAAAAAGATTAATCATAAAACCAAAGGTAGGCCAATATTCATTGTGTCTGGCTGCGCTGCTAATACGCCAAGTTGCACTTCATCAAAGTAAATTCACTATAAGTATGGAAACAGCTAAGGATCTTTTGTTTTTTGCCACAATTTATAAATATACACTAGGTAGAAAAAGTCTGCGTAAGGGCTCGTTTTCTAATTTTTTGTTCGACATGTTCCCAGTGTTTGATGTCATTTAAAAGAACTATAAAAAAAGTTTTTTTGTGAAATTTTTTTTTTTTTTTCAAAATTTAAATTTTGAGTAATTTCAATTTTTGGAAAAGTCTGCGTACAGCCGTTTTTAATGCCGCGTCTCAGAAATTGACTAGTAATGTCATTTGAAAGGAAATTGAATGTAGATAATTTTGCACCATATAATTTTTTCCCTACGATAAGGGAAAGTGTCAAAAGTTGTCTTTGAAAGTCATAGAAATAGCTTAGAACCGCTGGAAAATAGGTTAGAACCGCTTGTTTTTATGACTTTCAAATGCGATTTTTGACACTTTCCCTTATGGTAGGGATAAAATTATCTACATTCAATTGCCTTTCAAATGACATTACTAGTTCTTTTCTGAGACGCGGCATTAAAAACGGCTGTACGCAGACTTTTCCAAAAATTGAGATTTCTCAAAATTTAAATTTTGAAAAAAAAAATTTTTTTCACAAAAAAACTTTTTTTATAGAGTTCTTTTAAATGACATCAAACACTGGGAACATGTCGAACAAAAAATAAGAAAACGAGCCCGTACGCAGACTTTTTCTACCTAATGTATTATTTCAAAAATTTTTTTAAATTTAAAATTATTACATTTTTAAATAAAATAATCAATAATGAAATTATTAAAAAAAAAATTTTAGTGGTATAAAATCGACCTTTTGTTAATAATAATTTCATCTGAAGTTTTCGTAAATACTCCGTCGTCATAATTGTTTCGGGGGTTGGACATTTGTCCGCGGGACATTTGTCCGCGATTTGTTTTTGTATCGCGGACATAAAAATGACATTTGTCCGCGATTCAAAATGTCTTTTGTCCGCGATAAAAATTAATCGCGGACAAATGACATTTTGCAAAATGACATTTGTCCGCTAAAAATCTGAAAAATCAATCGCGGACAAATGACATTTTGCAAAATGACATTTGTCCGCTAAAAATTAAAAAAAGCAATCGCGGACAAATGACATTTTGGAAAATGACATATGTCCGCTAAAAATTTGAGGCTAAAGTGCAGATAACGTGAACCAATCAGAATCGGCACAACAAGAGAGGGTGGTGGGGGGCGGCGGGCGGGCGGGTGGACTGGTGGTTGGTCAGTGGGATTTGCGGCGTCAGCCGCAAATCCCACTGACCAACCACCAGTCCACCCGCCCGCCCGCCGCCCCCCACCACCCTCTCTTTAAGGGGCAAATCGGGCAAAAAAAAAAAAATTACATATACAAAATGTATGAACAATTTGGGGGGACTCTACCCCTCTTCCCTTTTCCAAGCTTCAGACGATTCTTAGTGGTTCACGTAATCTGCAGTATCTCCAAAATTGAAAAATCAATCGCGGACAAATGACATTTTGCAAAATGACATTTGTCCGCTAAAAAAACTGAAAAATCAATCGCGGACAAATGACATTTTGCAAAATGACATTTGTCCGCTAAAAATTAAAAATTTCAATCGCGGACAAATGACATTTTGCAAAATGACATTTGTCCGCTAAAAATTCGAAAAATCAATCGCGGACAAATGACATTTTGCAAAATGACATTTGTCCGCTAAAGTTAGAAAATTCAATCGCGGACAAATGTCATTTTGTAAAATGTCATTTGTCCGCTAATTTTGGGACATTTGTCCGCGGCGGACAAATGTCATTTTACAATCGCGGACAAATGACATTTTGCAAAATGACATTTGTCCGCGAAGTTTTCCATACAAATTTCATCGCGGACAAATGTCCCGCGGACAAATGTCACGGCGCCATTGTTTCTTTGCCGTTCATTACTTCTTTACGTATCTACTTTGATATAAATTGAAGTTATGATTAAAATCAAGCGGATGACAAGTTGATAAAAAAAAATCAAAAAAAACAGCTTACTGCTTACAGCTTTTTCGAATCAGAAATCTAGATAGATCAGTCATTTGTTCACTTTTACCACTTCTGCTGTCAATTTCCCCGCGCAAAATTAAAAAATTTGTTTAGGTTTTGAATTTTCTTGGATTTTTAAATCAAAAATTAAAAATAAAAATTTTCGAAAAAAAGAATAAAAAAAAACAATCATTTTTATATTGAATTATTAATAAATTTTATTTGTTTTTTTTTTTTTTTTCATTAAACAGCAGGCAGCAGGTAGGCAGGCAAGTATTGTTTGAAATTTCAATTCAAAATAAATTTTTAGCTAGGTACCTACTTTGTATTTGTAGCAAATTTAGATACCTTCTCCTATAGTACAACACAAACACCACACCTACCTAAACCCAATTCCCATTTCACATTATTAAAGAAAATTCTAAAAATGCAAGTATGTACTTATAAACCTACCTACTAGGGTGTACATAGGTTTATCGAGAACTCCAATTTTGAATAAAAATTTAAGAAATAATACGTAATTATGATTTCTTAGGCCAAGTAATTAAACTACATATTTTAATTTTTTTTGTTTGTTTTAGACTTATTGAAGCAAAATGAATTCATCAAAACGAAGTCCTAGAAAACAAGTTCAACAACAACTAAAGGAGATATCAGCAAGTGGAAAAAAGTTGGTTCAAGCCCGACTTGGTTTCCAACCTTTAGCAGCATCATCAGCATCAGCAAGCCCTTCAACGAGTAGGGCTAAATTACTTTTCAATCCGACTGGTGAAGACAGGAAAAGAAAACTTTCTTTTTCTTCTGAAGATGAAACAATCAAAAAAGCTTTAAGATCCGATATAAAAGAAAACATAGATAAATCTATAGATTCTGAAACTATTGTTCTCCTATCTGATGACGATGAAATTGCAAAAAATTCTTCTCAAAATGTTCCTAAAGGAAAAAATTTAATAAAACAAAATTCAAATAAATTAGTTATTAAATTGCCCCTTACCAAAGAACAAAAGAAAAAAAGAAAGAAAAGTCAATCAAACAGAAGCACCACCATTGAATCGGAAAATAGTATTAGCGATTTAGAGAAAAATGAGAAAGTAAATCCAATTAAAAAAATTAAATTAGATGAAAATGTTAATAATGAAAATCAATCTGATACCCCTTTTGAATCAGTGGGAAAAAATACAGAAAATGAACTAAAAATTTTGGAAAAAAACGATAAATGTAATGTCGTTGAAGTATGTTCTGAGTTTCCATTAACCTCGGCTAATGAATTGCAAAACTCGAATACAACAGTAATTCATGATGAGTCTGAACTAAATAAAATTTCAAATAAAACACAAATTATTGAGTCAGAGATTTGTAGTGATTCGAAAGAAATCAACTTAGAGTGTAAAATAATAAGAACTGATAAGGAAAAAGATGAAGATTTAATTAGTAAAAATCTTAATAACGATTCTCAAGAATTGAAAAATATCTTAGTTGCCGTTACGGATATGAAAACGGAAAATACATTTCAAGCTACTGTGCCAGAAAAATCAAAAGATGTCGAAATAGTTGAACTTTCAGATCAAGAGAATAATTCAAAAAAAATTCAAGAGGCAATTGATCCATGTGCAAAAAGTACATTAAATGAAAAGGAACTTCTGACACCTGTTGCTTTATCAAAAAAAATTATTGATGATAATAGTACAACACCAAATTCAACTAGAAAACGAAATAAAAGTATTACACCGACTCACAGAAAAAAAAGTGAGAAACGCATTGCAATAGATTTGCAGAAAATGAAAGAAAAAGAAGAAAGAGAAGAACAAAAGCGACGTGAAAAAGAGGAACGAGAGCAAAGACGAAAAGAGAAAGAAGAACGAGAAGCTCTCAAAAAGAAGGAACGCGAAGAAAAAGATGAAATTAGGCGAAAAGAGAAAGAAGAAAGAGAAGAAATTAGGAAAAAAGAAAAAGAAGAAAGAGAAACAAAGAAGCAGGCTGAACTAGATGCTAAAATTGAGGAAAAACGTCAGAAGGAAGAAGAGCGTAGAAAACGTGAGGAGGAGAAAAGAAAAAAAGAATTGGAAAAAGAAGAAGTAGAGAATAAAAAGAAAAAAGCCGCAGAGGCATTTACAAAATTCTTCGTTGCTCCAAAAAATATTATAAAAGCAATTGATGACGATCAAGATTCTTTGGAATCATCAAAGTCTGAATGCCGAGCATTCATGCCGTTTCAAATAAAAGGTGATATGAAATTGGCCCCAGTATATCGTAAAAAAATGACCATAAATGAAAAAAATAATTTGGAAAAATTTTTACATACATCAGCCGAACAAGGGTTGTATTTAGAATTTTTAGGGTCACCTTCATACAAACCTATGAAGTCATCACGAACGCTCATAAAAGATGAAGATTGTGATGAAGTTATTCTACTAGGTAATTTATACTGACAATTATTTTATATGAATTAAATAAATGATGTCTTAATTACTCCTTACACACTGGAAGTCTTGAATGCATCACTTAGATACTTATTACAAGTGCGTTAGAAATATTAAATTATCAAAAAGGGCAATTATTACAAAATTTTACAACTTGTTACATTTAATTTTAAATTAAAACATATTATTACACTCTGTTTTAGACGATGATTTACAAGGTGTTGGACAGGCTATTGATGTTTCATCCAAATCAGTTCAAAAACATCGAGCGAAATTTCTTTTGTTTTGTGATAATCGTCGTCCACCATATTATGGAACATGGAGTAAGAAAAGTGCAACCATTAATCCAAGAAAACCTTTTGCTATTGATAAGGTATTCTAACTTTGTAGACATTATGTCGTTTTCTGTTCATGTACAAAATTTAAATCAATTTTTGTTTTAATTTTTAAATGAATTATTAATTCAAAAATCTAAACTTTTTAGATACTATTTGATTATGAAGTAGATTCAGATGATGAATGGGAAGAAGAGGAACCTGGTGAATCATTGCGAGGAAGCGATGATGAAAAAGAAAGCGAAGATGAGTACGAAGTGGATAACGATTTCTTTGTTCCACATGGTCATTTGAGTGATGAAGAATTACAGACTGATGATGAAAATATTGAAATTAATACACCACAAAATCAAAAAGCAAAATTGAAAATATTACAACAGGAATTCGCTCAAGAAATGAAAAAGAAAACTGAAAAAATTAAGCCGAAATTAATTGGAATATTCTGGGCGGATGAAAATGGAAATCAAGGAATTGATTGCCCAGAAATAATTTGGAACTCATTAAATAAACGTGCAATGATGTTATCAGATCCAATTACTTTAAAAGTTGAAAATCCTTTACAGGCACCAAGCTCTCCGTCATTAAATAAAAAAATAATTAAGGAAAATCGGTTTCCTGAAGCTTTCATTTGTGATTTAATAAGATTATTACATGGAAATCGGAACAGTAAAAAATTTTTAATTAAAGAATTTTTAGTATTTATAGCCATTAAACAGGAAAACAATAGTGGAACTGCTAAGGATTACACAAAATCATCTATTAAAGATAAAATTGACGAAATTTCAAGTTGGGACAAATTATGCAGGGTGGTTCACTCGGAAGTTTTAATTAAATATGAATTACAAAATTTAACTTTTGTAAATCAGTGGACTTATTACTTAAAACCGAAGATTAAATCAAGAAATAGTCCATCCGAAACAATGAATGAAAGCAAAAGTGAGAATAACGAGAAGACAACATCAAAAAAAATAAATATCAAAAAACTTACAAATAACTTGACAAACAAAAATGTTGTCACACTAGATTCTAATAGCAGAAATGGTAATAGTTCTGAAATCACCGATTCAATAGTAACATTACCTCAAGAACAGTTAAAAAACAAATTAGAGCCAATTTCTCGGCAGAAAAACTCATCTATCAGTAGTTTTTTAATAAAAGGTAAAATGGAATTAAAGGAAGATTTGGCGAATAATTTAAAAGAAACTGAAAACGTTGAAAATGTAATCACAATTAATTAAAAAAAAATTTTTTTAGTGAATTAATTTGTTAATGTAATTAGATTTTAGGTTAGAAAACTTAATTATTATTATATTTAATACTTTAGATTTATTTCAAATAAACATTTAGTGAAAAGTTTCTGAGATTTTTAATTTAAATATTTTTTTTTTTTGGAAAATCACAACGGCAAGTTCCTTATACATTAAAGCGCACATAACTAGAAGATGTCAGTTATATAATTTGATCCAATGATCATTTTAAAAATGATACCGATTCCCGCTTTTTGTCGAAAACGAAAGGCGAGTCGAGTTCCATGATAAGAGCAAATACGAACATACAACCAAACTACTATGTTTTCTTACGATAATATTTTTAAACCTTTTCTTTCCTTTTATTTTATTTGGCAAGATTAATTTTGTTTCTTCTTATAACCTGTAAGTTTTTTTACCTTTATATTTGCAAAACGTTATTTTGTGATCCAGTAATTAGAGTTGTTCACAGTTTGCCAAATATTAGTTTATAATAATTATGAAAGTACACAATGTTGTTTCACTGAAAAATACAAATCAATGTTTAGTGTAGATTGCTGGAATTCTACAGATGCTCTCATGTTCTGAGAACACTAAAATGGTGTTATAATAAAAAATATAGTTTTCTCATACACTAGTACGTATTAACTACGATATAAATAGAAAATATTTAAATAACATTTTTTATTTGGGATTTTTTTTTTATAAAAATATATCAAATATTTTATAACAAAATATTGGGGTCGAATTTTTGATGGTTAAAAAGTTAAAACAAAAAAAAAAAACAAATTAGTTACGCGAGATTTAACTTAGATAAAAGGGATTTTAAGTTTTCGGGCAATTTTTATTTCGTTAATATTTAATGTTGTTATTTTAAAAATTATTTATGTATAATTTGATATTTAGATTTGAAATAGAAGTCGACCACTTAAATGTTAAAAATGTATACAATCTATCTAAAAAATATCTTTTAAAAGTAAAACTTAAATTTTCTGTTTGTATTTTGAACTTAATTTTGAAATTTTACAGTGAAAAATCAAATTATTGCATTTAAACTTGATTGAGTTCAGGTTTAATATTTTTTGTGGTGTTTTTCTTTAAGATTTTGTTTCTTGTTGCTGCACTGTTTCAAACGAGTGAGCACTATGGGAAAATTAAGTTAAGGATACAAAATGTAAATTCATAGAGTTATTATACTTTAAATTATTATTTATTTTCAGATGACTTAAAGAGCCTTTACACGTCATATACACAAAAATTGTATATAATTCGCTAATCTATTTATTTTTATTTACAATTTTGGTCCACTTTCCAAATTTTTAACACTTTAAAATTTTTGATATTGTAACTAAATAAAATATACTATGGATGTGATTTTATTTATGTATATAAAAAATTAAGTTCAAAAACTTACATTAAAGCTAATTTACGTTTTTTTTATCCGGTATAAGAGCTACTGACAAAATACCTTAAGGTTAAATTAAAGCCATAAGGCAAATAAAATGTCAAGACACATTAATCTTAGATAGAGGACTATAAAACAAAAGCAATTATTTTTCTTACCCTAGAATAATCATTTAGTCATAAAAAAAGTAAAAACTTTATTAACATTAAGTATATATATGTATATAACTATGTATGTCCAACGAATAAACATGCATACTTACAAATGTATAAACGCACAAATTTTTCTTCTATGTGCGAAATTAAAAGTACTTAAAAAATCTATTTGATATATGTATATCTTATTCTGATGCTGATACTGAGTGTAAATTTATAACATATCCCTATTTTGAATATCGAATAATTTTTCTAAAATTGAACAAATGTAAATATTGAAAAATATTTGTAGTAGATACAAAATCATTAGATCTCGTCTTTCAAAAAATACTAAATCATGTTTTTATTTTTCAATTTCAATTGCTATTGAATAAAATTTGACCGCGAAAAAAGAGACAAGAAACTTTCCGAAAATAAAAGGTGTTAAAGATAAAACAGTTTCAAGCATAAGTGCAAAGGACAGAGCTTGATAATTTGATCCAAAATTTTATTTAAAGGTTTTTTCTAAGTTTTTTGGTAAATGGTCATTTGGTTCTTATTATCGGGATATGTTTCTTATTATTGAGTTCGAATTGAAAGAAGTAAGAGCTGTTAAGATGATTTGTTTAAACTTAATTTTAAATCCTTAATATTAATCTTTTTGTTACAAAATAATATTTTAAATACTTTGACAACTTAGATGAAAATTATTTAGTGTTGAATTTAAATTGGAGCTGCTAGTTAATACATTAAACATTTCTTTTGTTAATAACTTAATTTATTATCTACCTTCTATATTTTAGACGTTAAACTGATTAAAATATTTTTTTAAATTCATAACTTGAATGATTAAAACTTTAATACATTAAAATAACTTTTAAGAAGTATATATTTGCGATATTCGTACAAGGAAAAGAGTATTATGGTTTTTATCCTATTCATAATTTAAAGAAAATTGAAACTCAAATAAATTTATTCCTTTAATAAATGAAAATGAACTTATACGATGTATTATATAAATGTAAGACAAAAAAAACAGAACAAATGAGAATATAATAATAATTAGTACAAAAGGAATTGGTGTCGAAGTTTTGCAATAAATATAAACATATATTCATTCTAGGAAAGCTCTATACATGAGATTTATTAACTATTAAAACGACAAAGAATAAAAAGTATGTACAGTAAATGGACAAGGCGTTAGCAAAAACATAAAACAACTGCAATGACATTTATAGTCACAATTATTTATTTTGTTGATAATGTTTAGAATTTTTATTTATTTTTATACAGTTATATATGTTGGTTTTGTGTATAAAAACATATTATAATATAATACTTTTATTACCATTATTGGGCAAAACAAAGATGATAATATTAATAATGTTTATCAACAAATAGAGTTTTTCAAAGAAAAGATATTCAAAAGGTAAACTTTTTGAAGGCCTTGCAAAATTCGCTGGATAATTCTTCGACAAGTCCTTTAGAAACTTAATGGTGCAAATTTCTGAGGTGGCCTTCATCTAAGAAATGTAAAAAAACAATTTTGAACATACTCATTACTTACGTTTCGTGTAATTTTGATTGCATAATTATGCCTCTATATAAAACTATAAAAATTTAATTTTCTTGGATGATTTTATGATCTGGAACCTTCTAAAGTTGACTTATGTAGATCTATTTCCAAAATCCACTGTAGTGATTATTGCTTGAGAATCTTCTTGTCAAATTCGATGATATTTAATATTTTTTCACCAGAATCAGATTTTTTCACCAGAATCAGATCAAATCAGCACTTATTAGTTTGTGAAAAGCTCTATTGGAAAAACGATCAATGTAAAGTGGTTTTATATATTCATATTATTACATAATAAAATATATTTGCGATATTCGTAAAATATATTTAATATTGTTATATATACATATTAAAGAATAACAAAATTATAATTTTTTTATTCTAAAAGGTGAATGAAATTATTCTGACGTAAAACAAAATTCCATAATTTTTCCTTCTTAATTTTTTTTTCAACGATATTGTAAAATGATTGTAAATGACCAATTTAAAGATTTTAACTAAATTATAATTTTTCTGCTCCTGTTATTTTTCAATTAAGGATAAACGTTAAATTAGATAAGTCCATTTTTATTTTTTTAAAAAAGCCTTAAGAAGTTTTTTTTTTTTATTCTTTAAAAAAACTGAAAGACGATACCATCTGTTGTTAACCTATAATCCGATAGCTTAAAGGCTATTTATCATCATCTCACAAGAAAAATAATTTTACAATTAAGTGAATAAAATATACCGCGTGAATATAATAGTATTTTTTTTTTTAATTTTGTACCAGCACTTATCTAATAATTAAAAAGCATTAATTTTGTAAAATGTATTTATATTTATGAGTTAACTATGTTTTTCCTATAATATATTTAATGCAGTTTATCGAATTTCTATTCAAATATTGTGTGCGGAACAGTTCATCGTGCCGCTTATAGCCACATCACTGTAAAATGAAATTCAGGAGTTATTAAATTGTTGAACAAAAATCTTTTAAAATTCTTAAACAAATAAATAAAAGTAATTTTTTTATATGTATTTATTACGCCAATTACAATAGATTCACTTTTATCAAATTATTTAAAGAAAAACATTTTTTTCTCTGTTATTTTTAATTACCAATTAGGGTTGACATATGGTACCGAAACCGCTTCTGAAAAATAATACTAAAAAAAATTAAAATTATCCACCAAATTTTTTATAAGAAAACTTTTTTTTTTTGGGGTGTTAAAATTAAACGCTATCCACAGCAAACACTTAATTTGCAATTCATATGATTTTTAAACTTTAATTATACTTGTAATTTGTGGGCAAAATAAAGTCATTAATCTTTTGTAATAAATGTATATAAATGTATATATATGATGATTTGAAAATTCAGGAACTAAAAAATGTATTTTTTTAAGGTATAATGTTGTTCAAGAGATTTTGAATTAAATCGAGGTTTCAACAAAAAAGAACAAGTTCTAAATTTAATTCTCTAGGCTGTGGTGATCCATGTAATTATATGTATAAAACGAATTAAACCAAAGAGACATAAATTCTACGGTGCCTTGATCTATTAGAAATACCAAATACTTAAATATTATAGTAGTTCGGTTCGAATATTCTGAAGTTGAGTTGAGATTAGAACAAATATTATGTACAATAAACAATTTATTATATTATAATATTGAATTCTATGTAGCTACTTGTATTATTTGAAAAATATAATTATTGATTTTTTTTCAGCTTTTTCTTAAATTTCCCGCGTACGTAATTACATAATATGCTTGTTCTTGATTTCAAACGATATATACCATGTGCATATATATGTACAATGTACCACTTTAATTAACAAATATTTATCAGACTTAAATTATGGGAATGAAGAATGGATACGAAGAATAAAATTAATCCTTAAATTCTTATTCTTCCCACATAATTTTTAAATATACTATATATAAGATACAATTCCTTTTTTTTTTTCCTCAATACAACTTAAGCTGTTTTCTATCCGTCAATCTTTTTCAATTATCTCGATAAGCAGAATAAAATGGACCACTAATGAAAAATATTAAGGTTTCTAATTCTATGCACTAAATTAAACTTTATTGTAATTTTCTTCAAATGACAGACATGTCTTATTAAGAAATACTAAAAGTATTCTTTAAGAATTCTAATATACTATATTACATGTATAGCATGTTAAGATTGAAAACAATGACAGATGATATTTTTCTACAAAAATTATATAAATATTTCTTATTCTTTTCTTTGTAATATATAGCTTTAGCTTCATATAATAATAATGTATGTGTATAGTATCCATGTGTATATTTATTTATAAATAAATTGATAATTGTAATTTTTCGGACAAAAATTGTAAATCAACAAACTTATCCAACTATGTATACTATACGTACAAACATTATTCGGTTTTTCTTAGTTATCCTTTTAACCACAAACTTTTGTACACATATAAAATATTTTAAAGTTTCAGTGGTGACGATTTTACGTTTGCTTCATTAAAATTTGAATAAAAAAAGCCATTTGTCTCTATTTCCAGAATTTTAATCACTTTTAAGAGAATTAAACTTAAAATTACTGAGCCGGTTCGACTGAACATTGAAGCTTGCAGAAATTATCGTAGATTTTGTCTATAATAACATAATGAGCTTTATAATTAATTTCGCAAGCTTGGAATTTCGTGTAATTCATATATTCGCATTAAAATATTTAAATTTAAAAATAGAGAAATTGAGCAACGCAATCCTTGGACCTTCAAGAAATTGTCACATACATACTATATGTATTTCAAATTTTATAATAAAATGATACATTTGAAAACATTAACCATTTTATACTTAGTATGCAGTGACTATAATAATGTCCATTGATTTGAACGTATACGTACAAACTGACTAAAATATTGCTATTTTTTTTTTTCATCTTAAAAGACAATTAATTAGAATTGGTCATGAGAAAACACCCTCATGTATTTTAATAATAAAATCGAAGTAAGTATATCTTTATATTATGTGTCGAATTTACAATTAAAAAGAAATTATAGGTTAAAGAATGTGGCAAAGATAATGTTTTCAAAATATTAGAAAAAAAAAAAATTCAATCAAGTGAACGGATGTACATTTCGATGCTTGAATGAAAACAAAAACAATAAAAAAAAAGGTCCATTCAACTAAGGAAGAATTTGTCAAATAAAATATTGGTGTAAAAAAAAAACTATTAATTATTTTGTATTTTTATTTTTGGAACTATATAATTCTGTCTAGTCCACATGACTATATGTAACAAGGTCTTCAAAAAAAAAAAAAAGTTGAGCTTAATAATAATAAGATATTTAGGTAAAATCATAAAATGCGGATATTTATACTTCAAGTTGCTGTGGTTGCATTTGTTTCTTAGAATATAACCAATGGTCATAAAGCTATACCTTCCTTAAAGTTGACTGAGGGTTTATTCCATTCATTAAAGTTTTTTTTTTATTCAAAGTATCTTAAATTTTTTATTTTAACAAAGATATTCATTTAATATTTGTGAAAATCTATATATTTGAAAATTCCACAATGACTAATAATGCATCTCTAAAACTAGTATTAGGCGGTGAATTTCTCGCAAGGGTAGGTTTCTTGATGAGTAAATAGCTTTTGATATTAGAATCTTAGACAGTTTCTAAAAAAATTATCTTTTTTCAGTCATCAATAACTTGCTGAAATAATATTTTCAAATGACACTCATAACATAAACATAAATGTTATGCAAAATTCTTTATTTCTGGTGTTTATATACTTTATTTTTGCATAAATAAGCAATTGTTTGTTTCTAATGTCAACTTAAAATTCATTATCTCATAAACATATTTTTGATTAGCTAAAGAAAAAATTTGTTTTTCTGGGCTATATATTAAGAAAAAAAGTGTTCATGCTTCTGAAGCAATTCCATACATAATTTAATCTGTAATTTATTTCTGAACATTTTGCATATTTTCTTTAGTGAATATTAAAAGACAGGGATATGTTAGTTTTACCTGGTGGTAAGTTAATTTTATATCATAAAGCTCTGTATACATCTGTGAAGTAAATCTAGCAAGTTAAATCATTTCGTTTGCTTAAACTGACTTTAATAATTAAAATTATTCTTGCAAAAAATATTATATAAAAAATATTATATATAAAAAATATAACAAATATTATATATAAAACATAATATATATAAAAAATATAACAAATATTATATATAAAACATAATATATAAATGGTGGCACCAAAGTCACTTTGAAACTGAGATCTGAAATTTTTTCTCAATAACAGTTCAAAATTCCGTCAAGATTATTATTTTGAATGTTACTATACTATTTTCGCATCCTTGTGCTGTTAAAATAATTTCGCAAAAAGGCAAAAAAAAAAAAAATGAAAAGAAGAAAACTTAAAATTTGCTAATATTCGTCGCTCTTTTTTTCACAATTTGTGTCGTTATCTGAATTCACTTTGTTTAAATTTTTATGCGTAAGTAATTTGATGACTGGAAAAAAGCATATACCTACCTATATTTTGTACTGTGTTACAACAATTACAACAATAAAGCAAAATATAAAAATTCCCCCGAAATTTTTTCGTTAAAAAAATATTTTCAATTATGTTGTTTGAAGTTAAAAATATTGAATGAAAAAAAAAACTCAACATCGTAAATTTTAATATCTCATAAATTTTTGTTACAAGGATTAGGGTGCATAATGTTATTTACTTAAAAAAATATATTTCATCTCGGGATATTTTAATGATAAAAAAAAAAAAGAAGCGAAAACAAAAAAAAAAAAAATAACTTTGTGTCGTAATTGAAAAGTTCGTCTGCTTTTTTGTTTTTTTTTTTTTTTTTTGTAAACATTTTTAAACATTATTTTAAGATATTAGATATTATTAAAGGTCAAAACAACATTTTTAGAAGGGGTTTATTTTCTCAATCTCTAAGATTTTTATAGTCGCTAGAAATAGAGCTCGATTCTTATTGGGATCTCGGCAGGAACTTGGGCTCTTTTGTGCTTCGTCTTATTTGCTTCAACATTGGACATATTATGTTATCATCGCTTTTAAATAATATGTGGTTTCATGAATTTTTGTAGTTAAAATCGAAGATGTCTTGTTTTCATTCCGTTTTTCTATCATTAATGCTTCGTACGCGCTTTAATTATCACTATCACTAATACTATGCTTTTATTCTACTTAACATTGATATACAACTTGTTTGTATGTTATAACTAGAATTACATTTGTACTTAATACGAATATCCTTAGTATACATTTTGATAAGAAATTTTGCAAATTTAGAGAAAAAAAGAAAAATTTATATCTGACATAACAAATTTTTTTTAGCTCTTTGACTATAAAATTTATTTGTTATTTTTTTTTTATAATTTTTATAACTTTTGCATATTAATTATTAATAATATTTTGTCCTTTTAATATTAACAAAAAGTTTTTCTTGTAAAAATTAATGTTCTTTTTTTTGTTTTTATTAATTTAATTACTGCAAATTTAGTACCTTTAATAAGGTTGGTGATAATTCTATAAATTAAAATAAGCTAATTTTGTAGATATTTAATATTAATGTTAATTATTTTTATAAGGAACAATATGTAGACAGAAAAATTGAAAAGGGTTGGTCAATTTTTATTTGATTTTTTTCATACAGTTAACTTCCTTTTGAAGGTGATACTCATATTTATTTAAAAAAAAATAAAAAAAATATGTAGTAGTTATACGTATAATGGAATCGATTGTGCCTTAAACTTAGTGATATGAAAGCTTTTGTTGGAACCACTTACCTAAAAGTTATTTTTGTACATAGAATGTGTTTAACAATAACTTATTTGAGTTTTCTAAATATTATGTATGGGTTAAATTTTTATATAAATATAGAAAAAGTAAGTGTAATTCAATCCCAGCTATTAATTTGATCCACCGATTTCAATCTCTATTTTTGATTTAGTCAATTATTCATTTATTTAAGCAAGCTGAAAAACATTCATTCAAATACACAAATAGATATTTATAAAGTTTTTTTTAGAAAAGTAAATATTTTTAAAGAACATTTTTTATCACCCACATATTGTACAAATAATACCAGTTAAAAATACATGTATTTGAATAATACGGTAGAATAATAATCATATATACATATTAACTATTTTACTATAAATCATAATTTAGATTTTTGTTTTAACTTTTTTAAAGAACAAAAAACAATTTTCATGAGGTATATATATGTTTTGCAATTTTTTCATTAAATTCACCCCTTACTCATAGTGTGAAAGATGTCACATGCACAATTTTGGTTTGAGTTATGAAGAAAAACTCTATTCTGGTAAAAAGCGATGTTTCTTTTTTTTTAAGTAAGTATATTAGTTTTTCTTGTTTTTGACTCGTTTTTATGCGCATGAGATGCAACAAACTTTCAAAAAAACAAATAACCATGAATTGGAAAATTCTGTATAAAAAGAACTTCGTCATTATACGTTGACCCTAGCAGTTTGACTATGGCTTACAATATACATCATAGTTACATTTCAGAAAAGGATAATACAATTATTTAAGCATTTCTGTCAATATTTAAGAGCTACGAGGAGCATAAGCGATTTTATAGTGTCAAGTTTTATACGTAACTATGTGTAACTATGTTAATGTGTTTTGTTTAAGTATATATACAAGCAGTTCTTAAAATCGACTACGATTCCAATCAAATAAAATTTCTATCTACATAGTATTAAAATTTATATTGAAGATTCTAGTTGAGAAGAAGTCTCATGCAGAACTCAGTTAGTTGTTAAAGTTCAAAAGTTAAAATTAATAGAAAAACTAAATTGTTAAAGTTTTTTTTCGAATATGGGTGCAAAATCATATAAATGTAAGTTAAATGAAATTAAATAATTTTATGCTAAGAAATTATGTGGAAAAACATAATCATTTCCTTTTATATTATATGTAGCGTATAGCTATATTCCTACATAAATGACAAAGCAAATTATTTAAAATAATATATCATTACCAAACATTATTGGTCTACAGCAAAACGTCATTTCAATATTAAATCGATTCTTTTATAATTTGTTTACTTTCATCAAAGTGTTCTTCTACAGTATTTTCAATTTGTATTGGCACCTTTGGACTCAAAATATTGATTAATTCTTCTTAAATAGGTGGGGATTAGGTGCAGGATTTGAGATTGAATTTGAATCAATAAAAATAATAAATACAGATTATCTAACGTCAGCGAGTTATGTCAATCTTTTACTTTTAAGATTTCTTGATGACATAAACTATTTAATAGGATTACATAGGATTTTTTTAGGCGTTTTGAAGTCATATTATATTTACATTATACAAATTATTTTAAACAATCAATGCAACAATTAACGGCAAGGGAGTTTGGAGGAACAACTAAAAACAATTAATAAATCTATTAATATCAAAATTCTGATCATTCCAATGTTTTTAAGTTTTGTTTTTCAAATTTTCAAAAACTTATTCATAATGAAAATTTGGGCAAGAACTTCTACTATTATGAAAGCATTAAGGATGATGTTAATTTTTTTTTCCTCTTATACACTTAAATCTGTAAATTTTAGTTTATAGTATAATCTTTTGTTGACAGTCTTACTACATTTTTACTTTTGACTTCAATAATAATTTCAAATCAATTAAACTCGCATAATTTAAAAAAAAAAATATAAATAAACAATAAATTACAAAGAAAAATAGGGGAAATTTAAATGTATATTTTTTATAAGTCCAAAACATTAATGTTTGCTCAATACCTTAAGTAATTTATAGGTTTTTTAATGCGACCAAAGTAAACGATATTTAATTACGAAGATTTTTTAATGCTTTTTTCACATTAAAAGTAAAAAAAATTTTTTTTTTTTAAGTTTTTTCTTAAATAAATTTTCCGGGTTTTTTTTTTGTGTCATGTTTCGGAAAGGGAGAATATTTTTTCTTTTTTATATATATTTTAAACAAAAATTTTGGAATGGATGCTGTTAAAGGTTTTTATTAACAACAAATCTACATTCCTATGTATAGAGTTTAGGCCCAAAAAAATCAAATGCGACACAAATATATAGGGTTTTGAAAGCTATACTATGTCAAATATTAATTATGAAAAAAGAAAAAAGTTCATTACAATTGTAGAGTTTAAGCTTTATTTTTATGAAGTAAAGAAAACTAAACATTTTGAACTTGATAATTATTTATGCTCCTAATCTAATATAAAAAAGTTGCTACAAATAAAGTTTACTAGTGTCAGAGTACATTTTAAATTTATTGGAAATAATTTGCCATTTCAAAATCTTCTTAAATAATTTAGCATTCTACAGTTAATTTATATAAAATGTGATTAATCAAACAGAAATGTCAACAATTTATGTAAAACAATTTTTACAACACTTATAAAGGAAAATAATCAAAAAATAGGAAAACACGTCCTATTCTGACTCTGTTTATACAAATTTTAAAAATTATTGAATCACAATCAAACGAAACATAAAAAATATATAGGAGATCTGTAAGTCTCTCCCGGTTGGATATCCAAATGCAAATTATATAAAAATTTAGAAAAACTACTTTATTATATGTACTTAATTGTATATATTCAAAATAATCCTAAAGTAAATAAAGTTATATGTTTCCAATTTAATTAAAAAGTGAAAACTAAGTACATTTGTATGCAATCGTAAATTTTACCGTGAAATAGTACCGTGATAAGAGATTGCTAATATTGAAGGACATTTATAATTTATACCGTGAAACAGCACCATAATATGAGATTCTTCATGTTTGAAGGCACATATATAAATGATTTTTAAACTCTAAAATAATTGAAGCCTCCACTATAATCATAAAGATATTATCGTACACTTAAAAGAGACGTGTAAACATAACATTAGAAATTGTGAATTCTATACAATTGGAGAATATTTAAGGATTTCAACAAGAAAAAATCTTGTTAACACGCAATTCATCAAATTTAAGTACGTGAAAACATTTAAGGCACTGTATTTGTGGCGAAATTTTCTATTTCCAATTTTTTTTTTTTGCTGAGGGATTACAATGAGACAAATTGATGTCATTAATTAGATGAGACGGATGTTTTTTTTTTTGTGTGCCTTGCGTTTTGAAACAATTGGGGCAAATGATTTAAATTAAACTGAAATTATTTTGCTTATATTTTAATGGGGGTTGAGGGAAATAAATTAATGATTTTCAATTTATTTATTTAATTATAATGAAACTTATGTATACATGTAAAATTGTACGTACATACATATTATACATATTATATGCAAAAAAAAAAAACAACAAATTTTTCATTATTATTTTGTTTATTGTAAAGCTTATGTCTTTTTATGTGGTTTTATTTGGTACATAATTTTATTTGAAAATAAAAGTATTTTAGTTGTATTTCGAATTATACATATATTTACTTCCCTTTAAATTTGATATTTCTCACCTTATAACAGCTAAAGATTTAATTGAAAACAATTTCATTTGGATATTTAAAAAAAGAAAAATCCGGAATATGTTTTTTTTAACTATACTTACTACATGCTATGATATAAAAAAAATTCATATCAATTAGTTCAATTTTTTTTATTAATATTTTATACAGCAATTTCTTTGTATAAAAATGTATATTTATTAAAGATTAAATCTTTTTGGTCATATCCGACGTTAATGGAAAATTTAATTGATTGATTTATTTTTCGTCATTTCGGCTATCCTCAAATTAAAAAAAAACATAAAACCACAGAGGAAAACAAATTTACTGAATTCGTTTATTTTGAAAATTGGTCAAGTATCAAAAATAATAATTAAATAGTTGAAAATATTTTTAAGGAATTCTTTTAAAGTTTGAGTTTATTCAAATTAATATTGTATTTAAATAATAATATATAGAAAATGCATTTTCATTTCACCAATTTTGTTGTTACTACAAATCGAAGATCGAATAATTGCTGAATGTGTCTGAATGAAATAATATTAAAACAACATCATTAAAAAATAAATTAATCATGAGAACAGAACCAAAAATTGATTTATTTCTAAAATTCAGATCTTTCATTATAAGCAAAATTTTATGCCAAATTTGGACATAGATCACTTTCAAAATAAATTGTTCATGTAGAACAGAAATTCCTATATTTGTGAACTTTTTGTTTTACTTGACATATTTTATATCATTTTGTTTCTAAAAAGTTTCTGCTGACCCGGAATCCGGAAGGATATTATGGAAAAATCACAAAAAAATATTTTAGTTATAAAAGTTTGGAATTTTCTTTTTTTTTTGCTTTTGTGAAAACGGAAAATTTATTTATAGGTATATTTTATTTATGATATTTTATTTTTTTTGACAAAAATAGTACGATTAAGTTTCGTGTTTATCTGTTGAGGGTAAACAAATAAAAAGAGCAAATAAATTATTATAAGAACATTGTATAAGTACGTAATCATTATGTTTATATTTATGCTTGCATGTCTAATATAAAATACAAGGACATTTCTGAATGTCCCATATTTGTCTCATATCTTGTAGAAAAAAAAAACTATAAATCTTTGAAAGTAATTAAGAAATACTTATTGTAAACCAAAATGTATGTGACATCAAAAATTAATTTTCATAATATAAGTTTTTTCTTATTTCTTGTACTCATAAACTTTTTTATAAAATATTTTCTTTTATCTTTTTGTTAATACAGATTTTAGAGTTACGTTAGGAAAAATCATAATCATGTTTTTCAAATCAATTGAAATTTCACTTTTCAGTCAAGGGAGCATTAATGGAACTAGGTTGCAACCTCAAAGGAACAACATTGTAATTAATCATAATATTCTGACACAGAAGAAAATATTTGTGGCGATTTGTGCGAAAAGTTTAATTTCACTAAAAAATATATATTGATTTACTGAAGTGATTCTAGAACGTCTTTTCTTCATTTTGCACTATTCCTTCGACTTAAAACCTGGAACAACATGATACTCATTTCATTAATATAAAATTTATTTCAAAGTCGAGAAAACAGAATAGAATAGGTTTTTAAATCTTGGATTTTTTTGTATAATTTAAAAAGTGAGAGCAACATTTTATCTATCTTTTTTCGTTTTGATTTTACCAATAAAATGTTGCATTTCCATCTACTGTACTATGTATATGTACCTAATATGAATTTGAATTTTTTTTCTCTATTAGTTAAATGTTTTAATTTGAAATCAAAACATTATTTTCTTTGATCTTTAAATTTTAATATGCAAATTCTTTAACAAAAAAAAAAAAAATTGTTGCATAAAGTTATCTTTATACAAAAATCTAATAATAACAACAATTTGACAATATTGTTACTTGTTAGTCAGTTAAATGATTCTCTAATATTTTAATTGAAACATTTATTCTTAATAGAAAATATTTTTTATAATGATTTTAGTATGCTTATTTACATACATATATTTTTTACAAATATTTCATTTATATTTATATATTCAATGTCAGAGTGAACTGATGTTTTGGATAAATTGATTTAATTATTATTATTTATTATTTTGTTTAATTTTTTCTTCACAGTGAACAGTTTTTGACATACACCTAAAAAATTTGGATTTGGCTTTGACATCAAATTATTAGATTATCATAAAAAATTAATTTTTTTTTTAATAATAGAAAATGACGGGTAAAAGATACTTTTTAATTTTCTAAAAAAAAATTTTGTACAAGATATGTAAATTAGCTTGAGTACTTGAACTGAATAACTATTTTGATTTGTAATTTATTGAGACATGGTTAAGGGAAAAAGAGTTATTTTAGTTATATAGTCGCCTGAGAAAATGTCTTTTACATTTGTGACAAAATAGAATTAAAAGTTCCAAGATTTAAGAATCGTTACCTCACCTTCAAAACGATCTTAATATGAAATCTGCATAATCTACGTTTATGGCAAAAATCTTCTCAGTTAATGATATTTTTTGTTTTAAGAAAACTTCTTCTTGGATGTTCACATAAAACAAATTTTAAAAATATAATTTTCATCAAACAATAGCAAGTTTTGAAATTAATGTGTGTATAAGGCAAAAAATGCTTTTTATTAATTAATTTCCAATTGAATAACTTTTTGTTTCGATTATTATTATCAAAAACAAGCAGTGAAGTAATTTTTGTTTATTTCCTTAATGAATTTAAGTTAAAAAAGGATAAAATTATATTAAATACATTATGTTGCCCAAGGATATGTATGTATCTGAATTGACATTACAGATTTGTTGAGTTTATTTTTATTTTTTTCTCTTTATTTTTCATTATAAAATTTCACAAAGCTTCCAGTGAAATGAAAACTATGTAGATATTTATGTATAACAGAATCAGAATCAGCATCAGGAATGTTTTTGTTTTTATTATTATTATTTTTAATTAAAAATTAGGGTTATTCAAGTAAATTAAGTTTTAGAATCAATTTAAACCAGCATTTATTTATACTCTTTGTATATACATTACATATATAAAATATTTTTACTTTAAATAATAAAATTAAATTCAAAGTCTTGAATAAAAAATTTCACAACACCTTTGGGTTTCAGATCTTTAAATAACTTATTGTTGATTTCGAATATTGACAAATGTTTCGTGCGTGAAACTTCTGTGTTGATCAAATTGCCTGATTTTTTTCCATGATATTTTTTTGTTGTTTTATCAGTATAGTTGTAATTTAAAGACTTATGTTACATATTAACCACGTAAATACAAATACATATATTCATTAAGGTCGTTTAGATATATTTTTTTTCAACTAAAAGTGTAGAATTCTTAGTTATTATTTCCCATTAAAAGTTTGTGGTATGAAAACCACAGATTTACTATTCCACAGCAAATGAAGCAAGTAGGTAATGTATTTTGGTATAAATAAATTAGGCATCTTATTCTGAACATTCTATGTGATAATAATAAATTAATGTCGATAAAATAAATTGCAAATTGCATACTTTGTGGCACCCTATCTGTTACAGCGGTTATTACGTACGTTCAGAACTTAATTGAATTTATTAAAATGATTTGTCATTAAAATCTTTGTTTTTTTCTACACTATGTAGATTGGTTAATTTTCTACACTACTTGCTGTTTGACTATTTTAGTAAGTATTTATTATTTTTGAGGTAATAACTTTGTCGTAGAGATGCATTTAGTATGTATAAGGCAAAATTCCTTGCTTGAATGAGCTTTTATTTTCTTTTACAATATAATTTAAAAAAAATAGTGATAAATGAGAAAGAGTCAAGATTTTTGTTGATTGAAACTTACATATGACCAGTTTTACAAGGCAATCTTATATAATATTCATATATAATATTCAAACTGATAAATAATATAAAGATGTGAATCAAAATTCATTCTTTTGCGGGGATTTTGAAATTAGTTAATGTAGGCACACCTCAGATAGAATTCATATAGCTCATATAGCCTTTAATTAAGGCCTAAATATTCCATTTATGAGGAAGAGAAATTTCTAGAGTTACTTGTTGAAGAAATATTTCAAAAAAATTCTGGATTAAAAACTTTAAACACGCAATGATTTCAAAACAAAATAAAATGAAATACTTTTTAAAATCTTACCGATCAGCGTAACAGATACACTGTTGTAGCGAACCAATTATACAAAAATATTGTGTGTTGAGAAATTGAATTCTGAATTTTAAACATATTTTTAATATGTTGAAAATAAATTTTTATATCCTTTAATTATTTTCTTCACTTTCTAAACCAAATTTCTGAAAATGAAATTCTCATCCGTTAGAGTTAAAATCGCAGATAAGACAAAATATTAAATAAAAAATCATCTAAAGATGGGTCGAAATAATTAAATTTATTAAAAATAAATAGAAATTAAAGGATAACGAAAATAAAAATTAATAGTTTATTGCAAGCGGAAATAGAACGATAATGCAAGTACAATTGAAGACTTGAAGTTTTATACTACATTCACTTTTCATATTCTGAAATTAAGTTAATTCTACAAGTACATTTAAAATAGAATGTATATTTGGTGTCCGTTCTTACTAATTTTCTTTAAAATCCATTCGAAGCTTCAAAAAATCTAAAATTTGCATAAATTTTGAATGAAAATTATTGAGGCTACTCAAGAGCCTCCTCTTTCTCCAAAACCATAGAATTCATAGAATCACAAGAAAGCACTGACTTAACTTTTTTAGATCGGGTATTTAACATTTTAAAACAATATTATCCACCCATTCAGAAAAACAATTTTCTTTTTTTTATTACATACATAAATATGTATACCTACATACCTAAATATTATAATAATTTTGTAGAAATATATATTTGAATAAATAATTAACATGCATCCGAGATATACTATATATACCTACATATTATTTTTGGAATCCACCCTAAGCTATGCCTATGACGACGAGACATCATTTACACACAAAATACATAGCGCACATTTGTACACGCATACAATCTAGTATTACATTAGTAACGCAATATTATATTTAAGATAATTTTCTAAGGGATTTTCATATATATCTAGCTTAGCTAAATATATACATACATCCATAAAAATAGAATAATAATATTAAACTTTTTTTTTGTTGGATTTTTTGATAATGAAATATCTAAATATGTTTAACCCTTTATTTATTATGAATAATTTTATAATAAAATAAATATAACCCATATATTTACATAATTATTATAAATAATAAACGTTTCCGTTTTTACCCCCGCCGATCCTAGGTAATATATATTTTTGTGTTTTGATTTTCTTCTTTTCCTCCAAGGAGGAAAATTCTATATATGGTACTTTTTTTTTACCTTCAATTTTTCATATACAAAATTTTTTATGATGACGAATCACAATCCAAAAAAAGGCAAGCAAAAGTTATGATATAAAAAAGAAAGAAATTTATTATTAATTTTTATAAATTTCAAAAATATACATTTATTTTAAAGTATGAGATTTTCATATTTTAGGTTTTTGGTTTTTATGCGAGAAGAGTAATAGAGAAGAAGTATAACTATCAATTTAAAAAGGATAATATCATTTATAGCTCAATCTGTATATTTTCAGCTGTGATGTGAACCCTTTTTTTTTTTTCTTTATATTTTTAATATTAACTCTTCCTTCGTTCTGTTTTTTTTTTTTTTAATATTCCTTTAATTATTTTTATACCATATTTTCCTTTCACAATTTTGTCCTTCCTTTTATAGATGTTGTGATCCCAAAAAACATTATTTGTGGAAGTAGTCAATTAATTTGAGGAATGAACTTATTATAAAATTTTTTTTTGGGAAAAAATTAATGCATGAATGAAATAATATTCATAATTTTTGAACTTTTAAGAGTTTTTTTTTTATATATTTAAATTGAAAAAAATATGGGGGTGTTAGCCATTAAGCACTGATTTGAAATTTTTTTTTTATTATTAATATTATTGCTTTAATAGGAATTTTGTAAGGAATAACTTTCATTTTGAATTTTTTTTTTTAATTGAGAAATATTATGTTCTATGTACAATGAATATTTATGGAAGAAAATTTATATTGATAGAAATATATTAAAATAGCCCCTACGTAAATTATAGACAGGACGAGAATTTGTATAACGACAATAATATTGTATTATTTTATAAATCATATTATAATGTATATGTAGTTTTTACGAAATTTATAGATCAATGTTGTTACATCACGTTCAGAATGAATAAAAACACCATAGGGCAGACATTTCGGAGGTGGTATTACTTAGACCTATTTGAATTAATTTGGTCGAGTTTTATGTACGTTGTGTATATAGTAAAATATTTAAAATCGACTTATATATAGTTCAGTTATTTTATATTTTGTATATGTATGTAAATTACATCTTAACATCACAGCATAAGTAATACATTGTATACATATATATATATATATATATATATGCAAAGACTATGTTTTAGATTTAGAACATTTCATTATTGCATAAAATTTTTAGTTTTTTTCAAAATTTGCCGAATTTGATGTGACATTTGTGGGTTTTGAAGAAATTATTAGACGTATATTACCCCTGTTTTAAATTTTTTTGATTTATAATAAAATTAAAAAAATCTGATCTCACGATTTGGTTTTTTTCTTTTTTTTGGGAGTTTTAAAGGTTTCTTCAAATTAAAAATTGCCAGACAAGGAAGCGTGATTATTAATTTTTTTTTTTTTATTATTTTCATAAACTCAATTAAATATGTGTCTTTGCAAGACATTGAAAAAAGATTCTGGATATGAGTTAATGACTTGTCAAAAATAATTTTCATCATTTCGCTATATAATAGTATGGTGTATGTGTATAATATATATTTGCCTTTTTTTGTAATGAAAAATTATTATTATAGTGACAATGGAAAATATTGGTGTTTTTGAAAAATTAAGTAGGTATAAACTTCGAAAAAAAATTTTGTTTTGTGTTCAATCAAAAGTTGAACAATTTTATGTCCCATATTATATATATCACATTAGAGCTCGAAATTATGTATTGAACGTTATTATATTATAATATTAAGTTCTAGAAAATTAATATTTATAGATAACTCCCTTTAACAATAAATTTAAAATTAATTTTTTTAATTTTCTAAATTCGAAATTAAACTTTTGATGATTTAATAGGATTAAATTAAAAAAATTAAACAATAAAATAATCTAAAAACATTTATCTGCTAAAACTTAATTCAGAAAATGAGGGCATAGTTTGATCTTTCGCTGAGCTTCACAATTATAAGGTTATTATTATCTAATAATGATAATTTTGTTATTTAATAGATTAATTTTGTTTTATTTGAACACTTGGAAACTGTAATAATATAATAATGTAGTAGTACTTATTCTATTCTTTTCAAGCTTCAGTTCAAGTTTTTTTTAAAACCTAAAAAATCGCCGGGACTCAAAATAGAAAAATTTCTAATTTATCATGAGCTAATAAAGTCGCTAGTAGCCAGTACTCCAATTGTGTTCATTAACATATAATTATATGGTTCATATTTTTTTTTGACAGCCGTTGGTAGCTTGTAACCCCATAATTAATACTTATTATATATATCTTTTTAAATATGATCAATGTGATGTGATTCATGCGCCCAAAATCGAATTCATATCTTTTTAGTTCTACTAATCATTTTATTAAACAAATTTTTACTATATAATTGAATTTATTAAAGCTGAACAGTTTGATAATACATAATTTTTATTTTTTTTTTTTCATATCAATATAAAAAAAAAAAACATGTACTATCTCTGTTTTTATATAAAAAAAAAATACGCGGTATTACGTATATGATACGAATGAGAAAATTTCAATTTAGGGATTAAAATTGTAATAAAAATGTTAACATTCCGCGAAACAAATATAATTTCAATATTCAATCCAATTTTGTAATTTTTTTTTTATGCTCATACTAGATTTTTCAGATTTGATAGAAACATAACATTTTTATGCTGTCAGAGGATTTCTTTGACTATAATTCTCCCCAACAATTTATTTTTTAATTTTTTTCAATGAATGAATGAATTTTTTTTTTTTATAGTATTCTAGAATTGTTTTGAAATTGCGGGTTTTATTGTAACAAAAAAATATAAAAATAAAAATAAAAACACCAACAAAACAATATTTAAAAACAAAAAAATGTTGGGGGTGAAAGTATTGTAGGTTTTTTTTTTTTTTTTTTTTTTTTTGATTAAGTGAAGAAAAAAATTATTTTTACTGATACCCACCCTTTTAAGTGGAACATTTTGATTCTCAACGGTTTTGCAAACTGATACCTGCGGTTCAACATATTTACTGGTTATTAATATTTTGTTATTATTTTCATTTTTTTTTTTTCAGCTTTTTTGTTTTTTTTTTTTTTTGTAATAGGATTTCGTGTAAAATATCCATCTATATTGAATCCGTGTCCCATATGTAAACAGGTGTTGAAAGAATCGTATTACATTTTTTTTTTTTGCAATTGAATGATAATTTTCCTGTTTTTTTTTTATTATTTTTTATGTTTTTAATTCTTGAGACTTTTTTAATTGCCAGGAGAATAAAAATATATAAAAAAAAACACACCTAACTTACGTGCAAAATTTTATTTTGAAGAATTTTAATGAATTTAATTTAAATATTTTTTATTCATTGCATATACATACTTTAATAAAATGTCGATAATTAAATATTTCGTGTAATGAATTTGGGAAAAAATTTTAACTGATCTATATCGTTGATTGAGAAAATATTTGCCGTATTTAGATTTTCCAGATTTCATATAAAGGTCGTTTAGTGACGGTTTCCGAAGCTCCTGTAATGATTTCTGCAACTAAATTTAATGGAATCTCTACTGCATGGTATTTAAGTAAAGAAAACTCGTTCTTTAGATATAAATTTCAATTTGATAAAAGAATTTAAAATAAATTTTAATAAAATTAATTTTTTTTTTGTCAATATCAAATTGTACTTATTTCAATTACATGAATAGTCCGTATTCCTGTAATAATGTTTGTTGAATTTTTTTTTTATTTTTTTTGCGAAGGGTGGACTTATTTTGTTATTTTTCTCTTATTACATTGGTCCCACAATTCATAATGGCTTAAAAATAATAATATATGTAATTTATGTACACTATACATACGTATATAATAATAATGTAAGTAGCACCATGTCAATACCATTGGCATTATATTTATTTTATGTATTTCATGGATATATTTTCAAACATCATAATGAGTTTTGTTTTTGACAAAAGTACGAAGGAAATAAATAAAAAAAATTAAAATTATAAAATCATAATAATAATTTCGAAAATTCTTTATTCACCTATTTTATATTTTTAATTGTATTATATGATGTTCAACCCTTCTTTTAAATTTTTCTAACATTTACCATTTTGCATACCATTTTTGATTTTTACTATACGCTTTGCTTATTAATAAAATTAAAAAAAATATATATGTATGACCATTATTGTAGTACATATTACAGTAAAAAAACATAATGATTATTAAAGTATGTCAATCTTAAAAAATGAATAGGTAAGTACGTATATTAATTTCGAATAAAAGTCTTTAACTTTAAGTTGTAGAAATTTAGAGTTAGGTAGAAATTTGTATCTTTAGTGATACTTATATAAAAATGTAGTAATACATTATGAACTATGTATGTCGTTAACCATCATTAGACATTAAGATTCCGTCGCTGTGTCTAGTTTTAAAAGTTCTTATACAAAATTATTTCTCATAAGTAAGAATTCTCGAATGATACATAAAGTAAGTATCTGGGACATTGTTGTAGAAGTAATTTAATTTATTTTGTTTCACAATTAGTTAATTTTAATTTTGAATACTATTAGTCTCTAACCTTTCAATGAATCTTTTTGAGCATACATAATTAGATGTGGTGTTATGATTGTAAGTTGTACCTTGTACGTATTTAATACATTTTTAGAGAGCTCGAATGTCTTAAAAATTATATTTTAAGAATATTTTTGTTCTTTATTTGACATAAAAATTATAAATTGAATTTTAAAATTGAAAATAGAACAATAAAGTTAGTGAACAGTGATTTATACTAAACCAAAAAATCAAGTTATATATATTTAAAAAAGTTATATATGATGAAATTTACTATAATGGATTTTAAAACAAATTTATAATAAAAATTTTAAATTAAGAGTTAAATATTCCCGTTTTTTTTTTTTTAAATATTATTTTTATTTCAAACACATACATTACATATACATATAATGATAATTATTAATTGTGGAAAATACATAATATGTACATACATATAAATTTATTCACAAAGGAATCTACTTAAGTGCACATAAAAAAGGATATGATTTTATTTTTTACTTTACCACTTTACTATACCATATTTATTATTGTACTAATTTTAATGTCAAGAATTTATATATATTATAAAATAAAATATAATATTTTCACAGTTTTAGTGGGAATATTAAAGTATACGCAATATATACATACTACATGCATCATAATTACTATTAGGATAATAAAAATAGACATTAAGAATTATTATTATTATCATTCAAATGTACATAACATTTACTTGTACAGAGAAATAATAAAATAAAATTTATTTAGGGGAGTTTAAAAATGGGTTTATTTTTTTTTATTTTAATTTATTAAAAACGATGCCGATTTTTTTAATAAAAGAATGTCATCATAAATCTACCGTTTGCAATATGAACGACGTAATTTGAATATTTTCATTCTTTTTTTCGGAAAAAGAAAAATTATATTTTTGTTACAACGACACGACGTTGATCAATTTATATATTTATAAATGTTTTTTTATAAATAAATTTCTATACTTCTTACTTAACATAGACGTAATTTCTAAAATGTGGAAATTTGTAATTTGAAAATATTATAATTCGATGAATTTCTTAGCTAGTTAGCCAGACAAGCTGTCAACTTTGTATTTTCTACCACTTTTCATGGTGAACTTTCAAGTAGTAAAATAAAGATTAAATTCATTCAACCAGAAACGATTCTGTTACTCGAATTTGAACTTTTTCCTTAAAATGGATTTATGAAATAAATAAAAAAATATTAACTTATTATTTGGGATAATAAACGAGTTAACATTAAATTCTACTTTAAATTGATTAATTTAAATATTTGTTTCATAATATTAAAATTGTACATTATGTTCATTTGATGTAAGTACTTGTTCATATATAATATTAAAGTATTCACTATCTCATTAATGTTAATATTATATTTTTAAGGGGCTTAAACAATTTTAAAAATAATTTATATTTTTGAGCTTAAATTTTACATTTTTAAACATTTATGTACATGTTTGTTTAATTTGTATGACTGCATATTATAGTTTGCTTAAGATTGAATTTTATTTTAATCTAGTTATTTTTTCGGACGTATTTGCATTTTTGAAGTTTTTTTCGAATGAAGTCTACAAGGATTTTTTCATTTAACCCGTTTTTTCCGTTTTTGCATTCAACCTTTAAGGAATCTGAATCTGCACCACTATTTTGATTTTGTTATTTGTAACGCTATCTAAATCTTCTATAACAGATTCGGTCACTAACAAATTAAAGATGGAGTAAAGAAACCAATAAGAGTTGGGAATGCAAAATTTCATAACTGGCATCAGGAAAAACTTAATTATTGAAATAAAAGTAATCGACACACTGAGATTATAAAATGTATATGCAAAATACTTTCCTATCATTGGAAAAAAATTTGATCCGGTTTTTTTTTGATGTTTTGTTTCAGTAAATTAAATATTTAATAAACGATCAAATGTACATATAATCATTGGTATTAAAATTTTAGCTATAAAGCTAGATTGAAATGTTTTCTAAATCTAAACATAGTATATACATTATGCTTTCATAAATACTATAAACGACACATTACTAAACAAAATTTCTAATAATTCCACAATTTCAAATTGTTAATATAAAAAAAAAACATTTATAATTATGAAATCCTTGAAGGCTTTAACTAAATTTTCCATATATTATTTAAAATTTTATATGATACCATTTAAGTGTATGTACATTCATATGTATAATATAGTATTATAGTATATGAGCATCTGTCTATTAAAAGGGCATCTTTTCAATCTGACTGTACCATAACTTGAAGACAAAAGAGAAATATCTAATATTATTTTTTATATTAATATCATCACATGGTGCATAAGTATCATCTTTATCCTTAAAAATGGAATATTCACCTTAACTTATATACATAATGTATAATACAGTTCAACTGTTCATAGTATGTATATCCTTGAAAATAGAAATTATAAAGTATATTTACTTGTTTAAAAAGTTCATATTTTTAATTTTTTTTTTTTTTTAATTCCATAAGGTTGAGGGATTATAAACTTTCAATTTGGATTAATAAATCCCTTGTTTACTCATTATGATGGTCGGTAAAAATGAGAAAAAGAAAATTATGGCATTAATAAACTTCAAAATAAAAGTAAATATTTTTTGGCGAGCATCTGTATATTTTATTTTTATTTTTTTTCAATATTAATTCGGAATTATTGGAAAAATGCTTTGTTTTAAACGTTTTTTCGACATAAAATCCATTCGAACTACTACTATATATCCAAAAACTGATCTCAAGAACATTATAATGATTAGTTTACCATTTTCGGCTTTGAATTTCATATGTTTTATATTTTCTTCACAAAAATAAACCCCACAATAAATAGTATATATGGAAAAAACATTGAAAAATCGACAGTTCTTGAGTTTTAGGAACATGTATTCCGAACATGACCATGAAGTTCAGGGGATCACAAGTAAGTATAATTTGCTAAAAGTATGTTTTAGGATTGTTTCAATCGCTGCGGCGACTATAAGCAGCTTATAAGAAAATAATTAATTTTCGAAAATTAATTGAAAGCATTTTACTGCGGCTAAATTAATATTTTCTTTAACCTTTATTTTTATTTTAAATTATACAATATAGTTGTCGAAAATTAAAAATATCTATATGTACAATAAAAAAATATGTATTTTTATACGCGAAAATTGTTTACAATGCCAATGCTTAATAAAAAAAAAAAAAATAGAAAAAAAAAATGAGACCAATCCAAATCTTTTGGAAAAGAATTAAGTAACAAAGATAAAAAAAATAATAATATCTGTAATTTAATGAGGGATTCCAAGAATAGATTACATCTATTTATTTTTATTTGCTACGGCGATGATGTCAATTCTGTCAAGGAAGGTCACCGATTTTTAAGAATTAAAGGTTGTTCGAAGTTAAAGGCAGAAAGAATAATTTATATACTTTAAGTTAGAAGAATTTTCATATGATAGAAATATAAATTATTATAAAAAAAATTAAATAATACTGAAAATTCTCATGTAATTACATCGAGTAAAGCTGAATGACTGCTAGCTCCAAACCAAATTCAAGCACTGTGCTAAAACTTGGTAGAGAATTGAATGAATATAAAATAACTTTAATTTTTGAGTTTATAGGTCTGACATGACCGAAGTAAGTAATGTTAAAATACCTTTTATTGAATCTGTATTTGAACTTTCTGCTTTGTGTGCTTCTAGTGACCATTTATGATCACATTTACGAACTGATTTTATTTTTTTTTCAATTCTAAAAGAGTTCTTACTCAATATAGGTCTCATGAGTATTAAGTCTCAACATGAGTATACAAGATATTCGGAAACCATATATAATAACAAATCACTAATAATTTTTGTGTATATTAAGAAGTGAAAAAAAAAAAAATAATAATGAAAAAGGACTACACATAAGGACTTGTTCCCTTCTATTGTTCCCAGTGAAACTAGATTTTTTTCTTTCTTTTAATTTTTTGTTTTTTGTGTAATTTTTTACTCATCATCATTGCTATTTATATTTTCGTTAAGTATATCAGTTTTTTTCTTTTTTTTTGCGCTCAATGCTTGATGATGGCGCAAATATTAAATATATATATAGGGCGCGAGTAAGTAAGTGTATATGGGTGCTCTAATAAATCACAACCCTCAATCATCTTCAATAAATATTATGTTTCCTGTTTTGTTGAACAATTGATGAATAGAAATTACTTTGATGCACATAATATTAAAGAAAAAAATACAGAAAAAATAAAAAAAGATCATTTGAATTGTTATGTTGTGTGTTTTTATTTTTTTTTATATATATGGATAGGATAAATGGATGAAAGGTCTCTGGGAAATAAAGTGATTTCCATTTTTTTTTTATGGCATTTTTTTGTCAGTTATATCATCTTGTTTAATGTTAAGAAGGATAATCTTTAATGTACATGCACATATTTATTTTTCATTTTTTTTTTTTTATTTGTGTACATACGTATAATACAGAAATATATTAATAAGTAGGTAATTCAGAATAATAATTTTTTATTTTTTAAAGCCTACACAATATTATTCAATTTCAATGAAAATTTCGTTAATATATTAAGTCTTAGAAGTACATGTATAAAGAAAAAAAACCATATTTATAAGAGAAAATAAATGTAGAGGACAAAAAATATGGTGACAATATTTTATTTTACTTTAATATGATTGGTTCAATTTATATATTCTGATTTCTGGGTATGCTTTTTTGTGACAAAATATTATTTATATAAAAGATTGGATAAATTATGTCTGTATTTATGTTGGAAGGCACAAATTGTGCTGTATACAAATATATTTCAGATAATTTAGAAAAATTTAGAAAAAATTCGAAGAAAATACAATTTTTATTTCAGGTTGGAATACAGCAAACAGACTATAGTTATATAAAAGTTGAGCAAAGCGGAGCAAGTCGTTTTGTTGAACATTTTACTGAATTTGAGTACGAAATGATTTTTAATATGAAATAAGAGCGAAATCCTTCTTAAGGGTATTGTTCTTGATAAAATTGTACCAAAAATCAAATGAAGTTTTAAACATTTAAATGACGAATGCCAAAAAGTGTACTATGAAGGATCATCGACAAATTCTCGAAGGGAAAATTGATAAATTGAAAATTGATTTGTGAAAAGAATTCGAATATTTAGTTTTTTATCATAAAACTATTTAAAGAAAGATTTTAAAATAGTATCATGTAACTAATAAATCAAAATAAAAAAAAAAAAAAATTGAATTAAGTAAACTTTTACATAATTTCAAAATTTTCCTCATGATTTTTTATTTATTTATTTATTTTTTTTTTTTTTAATTAAAACATGAGGAAAATAATGCTACCGCAAAATTGTGCCGCTTTTATGCAAAAACATAACTATTTTTTTTTTCGATTTGTTCCGCAACAACTTTCCCCACATATTATGCTTTGATATAGCTTGAAAGAAAAAAAAAAAAATTAAAAGAAATATATATAATAAATAAACGTAAGAATTAGACTATTAAGCATAAAATTTTAATAATACACTATATGTTATTTCTTTTTTTTTTTGTTTAGAAATTGTGTACTGTAAATAAGTGTCCAATATTAAAATTAAAAAAAAATAAAATTTAAGAGGCAATTCCATAAGTAAGTTATGCATATTATATGTATTAATAATTCTTTAGAAATAATGTGTAGTATAATGTATAATTAAAAGCTTTTAAATCGCAATTAAAATTTCAAAATAGATTTGTTTGCATCGAAAAAATTAGTTCACAGTTGTTTCCTAATTCACTATACTAACTATGTGTATATAAAAATAACCTCATTGAAATTTGAATAGTACAAAAAAAAAACTAAAATTGTAGAACTAGCTATAAAATATATCAGAATATACACTATTAATAATATAATTAAAAAATTTATAGCCAATGACAGATATTCGGCAAAATTTGCTGTATCAAAATGCTTCATATCGTAAAATAATCATAAAAATTAAAATGAAGTAAAGTAAGTATTACATACAGTTTATTTTTGGAATTACAATAAAAATTATAACAAATTTTATTAATTTACAAATTTTTTGGCAGTTTCATATTAAAAGAAAAAGTTGAGGAAAATATTATAATTTGTGAAAACTGTTTCCATACTTCATTTTCGAGATATTGTATTATATTTAATTATTTTATTTATTTTTTATGAATTATTTAGTTATTTTCCAATTTAATTTCTAATACCATTCAAAGTTAATTTCTTGTTAAAAAATTTTATCGTGGGAGGTGCACTTAATGATCGTGACCATAATTGCTGTTTCGACTAAACGGTGTCTATATAATTAGTTGATAATTTTTATAGAGATTATTACTGAATAAGTGAAACTTTATTTAAAATTATTTCAATTTAAATTTTTTATGCTAATGAAATCTTATTTATTGCTAATATATGTGTTTACATAAGAGATTTTAAATTGAGAAAAAAAATTCTTCGTATTTAAGTACCAAAATTTTAAAGTTTGGGCCATTTTATTACTTGAAATAGAAAATAAATGCAAACTTAACTTGAAAGCACTTTCAAATTTTTTTTTTAAATTATGAATTTAACAAACAAATAGATATAGAATCAAATTTCGAATTTTCTTGGTTCTGACATGCTTCTGAAATTGCAATAATTATAATAAATATAGTTAAGTGCAAAGTCCGATATTTAATGTACTTTAAATATTTACTTTTTTCACAAAAAAAAATTAATGTTTCACCGTTATCTATATTACCGTGACGTGTATTAACGTCTCAAGTCGATGATCTTTAATATATTACAATAACATATTGCTCATGAATAAGTAATATAATTTTTTTTTTTGCAGAAGCTTTAGAAGAATTATTATGCAAAGAAAATCAAGTTAAATAACCAAAGACAGAATTACATCGTCAATGTAAGTTTTTTTTATGTCTTTTTAATTTAGAACTGATGTTAATGTTATTATACAAAAACATCCTTCGAAACAGCTGGAGCAATGTAAGATCTTTAAAAATTAAGGGTGTCCACTCCATAGCGCAAAGTTTTTTTTTCATTATCTTCTCTAGCCATTACCGAGCGAAAAAATTATAGTGTACATAAAATCAACGAAACTGATGCTGATGATAAAAAAATAGGTTTAACAATTAACAACAATGAGGCACGATGTCATGAAACAATTTGTGCTGTAAGACTTATTTCTAAATTTTTTACCATAACAGCAAACACACAAGCTTTATATCTTCGGCCACTAAGAAAAAATTATTTCCGATAAAATTTTTAGAAGACTAATTGTACATTAACAGTAGCACAAATAATTTTTTTTATTCGTAATTATTTTTCAGCAATATCGAAATATTAATAATTTTAAATTTATTGATTTGTAGGTTCAGTTTATAGAGTTTTTAGAGCTTGGAGCACTTTTTTGACAGAAATCTTTTAAAAAAGATATTTTAATAAAAGTTCCAAAATATAAGTACATAAAAGATACTCTTATAAATCGGTAAAATAGTTTTAAAATTTTTGTACCTACCATAATATAAACTTCTGTTTTGCATAAACCTTTGATTGTACCAAAAAATAATTGAATAAAAGGTGTAGTATTATGCGGAAAGAAATTTTTCACACTTGCGACACACCTGTTCTTCACAATATAATATGCTTTGTTCATAAAAAGGAAAAGTCGTTTTTAATTTCGTCTGCTGAGAAATGAAACAACGTATAATGAAAAGTATAGTTTCGAGTAATTTGAATTTAAAGATTTGAAAATTTAAAAAAACGTATGAAAAAATATCAAGTAGCGTACAATTTTCATCTAAAAAACACATTTTAATCAACATTAAGAATTTTGCAAATTAGTTGTACTTATAAAATCGAGTACGAGGAATCGAATGGTGCTATTGTCAAATAATGACGTATAAATGTCATACGTTGTTTCATTTCCCAGCAGACGATTTTACATATACATAAGTAAAGCGTAGATAATAATAATTGTTCATAAAAAAAAAAATAAAAAAAAATTAGATATATGTACATAAATGTACGTTCGTTAGGTACCTACATATATATATTTGAATTCATTTATTGATATTTCGTGTATAACGTTTGTAATCTTTTTTTTTTTATGAAAGAAAACTATATATGAAAAACATTTGATAAAAAGTTTAAGTCAAATAAAATGTATAATTAAAAATGTTATATACCGAAACAAATTCATGCAACATGAAGTAAATCAAACATGCGCAAATAATAGTAAAAAAAAAAAAAAGTTTATTTTGCCATTTTAATTTATTCCACTTTTTGTAATATTTTTTATGTTATTATACGTCGTGTAACGTAATGACGTCACAGTAAAATGAATATTTGTCGCATTGCATATATGGAAAAAAGTTTACTAAGTTCGCGCCTAGAAAAATATACACATGTAGTAACTTGATGTAAGCATACATATATACACTTTTTATTGCGTGTAATTATGAGAAAGTTTAATGATTTTTTGTTTAAAGATTTGGAAAATTTAATAGTCAATCAACTGAATGTCAATTCATAATTTCTTATCATTTATTACACCAAGGGTGGGCTAAAAATACATACGGTATACGGTATATGTATCAGGATCATATCATATCCTGCAGTGATCGCTCAAAAAAAATAATAAAGTTTTGAATTTTTTTTTAAATATGTATATACAAAAAAAAAAAGGTATAGGATGCATCTGATATATTTATAATTGCTCTATTCCGACAAAAGAAATAAAATTATGGATTGCATTATATTTCAAAATCTTCACTTTCTCAAAAAAAAAAAAATCTCGTAATGATTTTCTATAAATATTTTTTTTTTGTTTTATAACCCGAAATTGACAATGCAAATTTTAATGAAAATATAATATAATAAAAAATAAGATTATAATAATATAGATTTCAATAAGATTTAGTGTAGGTATAATTCTCTGATATATTAGTTTGGGTGAATATGATTTGTATTTTTACTATACAGAGATAATAAATTAAACATTTCCACTTTTCCATCAACCGAATTGCGATAATCTAATTCGATTGTCTGAACACTTTAATTACTGACTGTAGTGTCTGACAAGGCACTGCATTTTATTGATTACGACTAGGAAATAGAAATAAATACAATACAAAAATGAAAGCTCTTGAATGACAAGTTTTAAAGAGAATTCACAATGTGACACGAAACACATAGATCATAGAGTGTCCTATAATTTGTGTATCACTTATAAAAGTCAATTAAGAACATAATGTGATTCAGATATAAATATTAAATATTTAATATTCATTAATGTCGTTAAAATAAAATTATGTTCTATTTCAGAACGTAAAAATAAATGTTTATTTTTTTTTTTAATCTTTTTAAATGTAACAAAGGTTTTCATAGTCCATTTCAGCAGTAGTCAAGATAAAGGATAAATACTTTTAATTTTGTTTTTTAAAATTTTCTCTACCGTAAAATATTTTCTTATGTTAAAAAAAAACAAAACAAAAATTGTTTTTTGTGTCTGCATTTTAAACGCATGGCGCTTCTATCTTAAATTTAATATTTTTATATGTTTTAACTTGTACTCTCATAATAATGATAATAATAATAATACATTGAACAAAAAAAGTTTGTTAAAGAAATTTAAAGGAATTTAATGTACAACGATGTATACGTCCTCGCAGTCAGTTTCAAATAATTGAAAATAATAAAATTTACGTTTAAGGATAGATAGCATAAAGTGAAAGAATGGTGTATATGGCAACCATCAAATTCAAAAATTTTTTTCATCGCAGCAAATTATGAATAGAATATAGGATTTTATTTGAATAGGCAGAAAATAAATATTTTATACTTTTGAAAATAGTTGTTCATTTAATTTTCTCTCTAAATTCTATGCATAAATGTAATTATATTATAATATAGGATAACTTCATATTTTAAGAAATTAGCAAAATGAATTGTTAGAAATTTATTATTTATATAATGAAATCGTCAAAACGTTAACGCTATTAAAAAAAAATTTCATTTGCGTAGTCCAAGCCGCAATGTGAATAGTAAATATTGAAGTGTGGCTATGAAAGGGTTATACATCACACATGTAGGTCACTTAATTCATAAATTTTTCCAAAAAATATTTTGTTTAAAGCTACTTTGACTTTTCATAGAAATCTGTTTTTTTTTTAACTTGATTTATATCGCAGCATTCATACTATGCAGAGTTGTTGGAGTGTTTGGAAAATCATAGAATTAGTGTACACTATCACTTTTATTTTACTCTAATAAAATATGGAATAGGATTATAATGATATAAATTCACAGTGAGTTTGGTAATAAAAGGTGAGTTAGACTTAAAGGTACATTTAGTAAATTAAGATTCTTTTTTCGTTTCGATGTATTCTGGTTTCTTAGTCAACATCATTGATATTCTTTAGTACTCCTAGGTAGTCAATCCACAATTTTGATTGCTAAAACAGTTTTATATTAGAAATATCTTAGTAAAATAATAATCTTTGGTAGAATACCATGATGAGAGAAGAAACTTAAAAGAATGGTTTATTTCCTTATAATCTCTGGTGAATAATCATAACTGAGATTTATCTTTTCGAAACTTCAGTTTTATAATGATGTTATTATCAACAAATAGTAAGTGAATTTTTTGACGTGCCCAGGTATTCTTGACCTCACAATTTTGAAGGTATTTCTAATTCTAAGTCATATTTTAGTCATATTATTATTAAAATGTTTCAAAATATATTTTCTATTTTTTTTTATAAAGAAAGTTGATTTTTACACAAGGACCAATGTTTTATAATTTGACAAAAGTAATCAATAAATTGTTTTCTTTTCCCAAAAAAAAAATTCTTTAGAATTAACCAGTAATTATAATAATAACCGAATACATAATAATCGAATTTATAATATTTAATTTATAATTTAGAAAAAATAAAAAAAAACATATACAGACAGGTATGGGTTTAATGGGTATCAAAAGTCATTGAATTTAAGTTTTGGCGACCAGTATAGTAAGTCTTCCCTTAGGTTAAAATTACGGCTTATTGTTAAAGTTACGGCCAGTTTTTTAGTTTTCTTTCCATCATAGGATTCTCTGATCTCCTTTACCATTGTTGCTGATTATATGGAGAGCTTGAAAGATATACTTCAAGTAAGATCATACATAGGATTAATTTGTTACTTTTATTTAAGTAACATAGTTGTAATGAAAGTTTGAGTTAAAGTACTAATGCGCCCGATTTAATGTTCGTATCTGTAGTTACTTTGTTTTTTTTATTGAACACATTTTTATGCCTCGCATATTTTATATATGAATTGTTATATGGAAAGCAAAATTCAACTCCATTTGCTGGGCCCGTTTTCTGGCTGCCACTGATGATGGAAACGTGGGAAAAAATTGTAATATATTTAAATTAATTAAACATGTCATTTAATAGTAAAGTGCATCATTACAGTTAGCAGTCCTTCTACGAATTTTAATGTTGTGAAAACGTTATCAGATCAGAATAATGCTAAACAATGAACTAATGTCAACAATGAACTAATTGGAACTGAGATCGAAAAATTTCTTTAAAGTTAATTTATTCCATTAGTTCTGTTCACTAACACCTAATGATTTCAGTATTTATTATTTTAAAAATTTATATAATAAAAAATATTTTGTATTTAACTTTTATTTTATTTTATTTTTTCCATAATATTATTCTTGTCCTTTTTTAATTTGTACCGTTGATAAATGAACAAAAGATCATTAAATGTCCTCAAAAACTCTTCTAAATTACAGGTTACAAATCTCAAGAATGTGTTATTATAACCAAAATCCCATTAAAGAGGATTTTTAATAAAAAAATAAAAAAAAAATCTATTTAATAAATGACACTGAAAAATTTAATTTTATTTTGTGTACAAAATCACGTTATAAGACCATATACATGATATGATACTTCAAATGGGTTCTATCTGTCAAGTGGAAGAAGATTCATTAAGAAAGGAAGAAAATTATCAAAAAAAAAAAAAAGAGAAGAAATTGTGTCATTTAACAATTCGACATGTGTATATTCTTGTATGATTCTTTTTGATTTTATTGTCCTTTCGAAAAGCCGACTTTTTTTCTTAACCATTTTTTATTTTTTTTTTTTCAAGGGTTTCCTATGGAGTGTTATTTTTGTTGAAAAAATAAGATTAATGTGTGGACATCATTGGTAAAAAACCAACAGGTAAAGATAACATATTGAAATTTCATGGACAATTTTTAATAAAAATTAAAATTATGCTCTCATGTGTCACATATGTTTAAGGCACGTCGTTTGAGTGTTTTTATATTTGTGAAATTATCAAAATAAAATTTAAGAAAAAAAAAGGATATAATTCATTTCCATTACAAATTTGATGAGCATATAGTTAGTTAGTTAAAAAAAAATATATATGTATAAATCAGTTTATTGACTTTTTGGATAAAAAATGTTTTTTTTATTTTGTATTTTATTCCGAAAATGTAAGTGATTGTGTTGAACATATACTGATGTAGCTATATTAGAATTATTAGACTTCAAAGAACGACTATACTAATACGACAGAATTGTGAAAAATCAGATTTACTTCAGACAGGGATCATACTTTGATGTACTTTAAGAAACAAACGCGTACAATTAATTCTGATCAATTTTAAAGCAAGTTTGTCAGGGCGACGGCAGTTATGATGAAACTAATATGAAATTGAACGAAATAAATTATACTTGTAGATAACAACATATTTTTATAGTATGTTCAATCAGTTCGATTAGTTAAAAAAAAAGTTATAATAAACAAATTATGTATTTCAAAATTTGATAAATTTGATTTTAAAAAAAATAGGATCCATATTACTACATATAAAAGCTATCCTCTATCAAGTGCCTAGTCTGTCTAAATCTACCAATAAACAAATAACTTAGGCGCATTCAAGGCAAAAAAAAAAGGTAAATGAATATAAAAGGATAAAAATTAGTAGAAATTTTTAGCCTTATACAAAATTTTTAAAATTGTTTTACGGAATTTTTGGTTTTTTTAATATTAATATTTTTTTTTTTCGAAATTAATTCATATTTATTCTAATTTACTAACATATTTATGCATCAAATTTCGTATGAAATCGATGAAATAACTAATTTTAAAGAATTGAATAGTCTACTTTCATTTATACAAAATAATCATATTTTGACCTCACTGTGAAGTTTTTAAAAAGCTTAAATAACAACTTTGATTTCTTTAATTCATTGTACGCGCGAATGGATTCAATTCTTTTTTAATTTTCGTTTATGTTCTTCGTCAATTATTTGAAATGAAAGCTGCTGTTAATCCAGAATACATTTAACACTATAATTTACTTAATTTACAAACATCATATTAAATGCAAATATCTTTGCAAGTAGTTCTTTACGCATAAATTTACATAAATTACATAAGATTTAATAGTATATTTAATACTTAAGTTAGATTTAATCTAACATGACAAGTCTGAAATTCTATAGAAATTTAATTTACAGATTTTTTAGAAATAAAATTGCACAGTGTAATATCAGCTTTTTTGAATTAATTTTGATCATATAATTACTAGAAACTATTTATGATGTTGGTAGACGATGAAATTATTAATTTTCTGCCTATTCAATAACAAATATCTGTATATTTCAATCATGAAATTAAAATTTGAATACTTTTTACGTCATTTAGCCAGCTTATTTAAAGAACAATGATCTAAAAAAAAAAGAAGAAAATCTTGAATATCATTCAATTTTTGTTTTTTTTTGTTTTTCAAATTTACAAAATAATTTTTTCCATCAATTTTATATAAATTTATAAATAGATTGGTTTTAATGGAACAAAAAACAAAAAAAAAATGTTTTTTGGGAGAAAAAATTTATTCATATAAAATTAAATTTTTCCACTTGAAAATCAAAATGTCTCGGAAAGTAACGTGAATATATTTTAATTAAGAGTACATATAAAATCCTTATGTACTTTTATTTTTTTTTTTTATTTTATTATTTAAAAGATATTTTATTTTTCTTTATATAAAATATTGTACATAATATATTTTATGTATTTACCTGGAATTATGTATAACTAAACTGTGCCCAGAGCTTTTTTTCTTATATATATATTTTCAATATGTACATATTATTGGATTTAAATTTTGAATGTATTTGGGTAAAAATTTTGTCATTTTTTGTCATTGGTTCTTGGAGACCATTACAACTATACTAATGTAACAACAACAACAACAAAATCAAAAAAAAAAAAAACGAAAGATAGAATATAAACATTTGAAGTACAGAAACGAAACATACACTAATCCAATATACCAACACTGAGCACTCTCTGCCCAACAAATCCAAAGAAAAATATAATATTTTGCATAATACTGAAAAATAAAATCTCTTAAAATTGTTAGATTTTCTCTCATATTTAGATACATTAATAATAAAAGATACAAACTGCATTATCGACTAAAAAAAAAAATTCAAAAATCTAGTTTAAAAAATTGCTTCAAAGTATACACAGAGAGAAAATTATTATTATAAATAAAAGAGAATATACAAAAAAAAAAAAAATTTCTAAAGAAAAGGGCAAGTTTTCAATTTATTTTCTAACTCTTTCTAACTTATTTAAAATTACCTTCAAAAAAATTGTCGCAAAAATAAATCTGTTTTTATTCACTTTTTAGTGCGAGAAAAAATTTATTTTGTTGTGGATTAGTTAGTGAGAGAATAAAAAAAAAATTTTGTAATTTTTCTATGTATAGTTCTCTGTTTATGTATTTTTCAAAAAAAAAAAAAAAAAAGAGTGTAGCAAAAGAATAAAAAACAAAAAAAAAAAAGTATGTATCTTAATTCTTTTCCATCGAATATAGTAGAGACGATTTTTTTGTCATTTAAAAAGTCTCCGGTCTTATATGACAAAACACACATTGAAATTTATTCCGTGGCTAAAAATTTTTATTAGTTCTATATATAAAATTTTTTTTTTTTTTTTCCAAAAATATTATGTGTTTTTAAATTTTCTCTATGTATTAGTGTCAACAAATTCGTGTTTTCTATCCTTTTTTAATATCAAATATATATAAAAAAAAAAATAAATAAAAGAATAATGTATATAAAAGAAAAAATAAAAAAAAAAAAACATACAGAATTTTTGAAGAACACATTAAAAGAAGAATCTTTTTTTTTTTTTTTCAATGCAAAGAAAATAACAAAATATAGAAAAAAAAAAATAATAATCTTGTTTACATTTACACATAGGAACGGAATTAAAAATAACAAAAAAAAAAGACGCAAAAAAAAAAAAAAAATAGTGTCACCTCCTTTATTATTCGTGGGCAGATATTTTAGTCGTTTAGATATTGTCGCACAGTTAAGGTTGATGTTGATAATTTTTTTTTTCTCTGTACATGTCATTTTGTCACCAAATTAACAAAAAAAAAAAATTAAATAAATTAAAAATTTTTTTTAAAAAGAAAAGTGAAAAAAAAGTGCTTTTAATTAAATTAAAAAAAAAAAATTAAATAAAAAATTTAATCATAAAAATAAAAAACATAATAAAAATATTTTAATAAATAAAAAACAATTTTTTTTTTATTTTTAAATAAATTTTCAATTGAAAATATTTTATTTTAAAATTTTAAAGGTAAGTTAATTTTTTTTTATCAATTAATTAAAATTAATTTAAGTTTCTATTGGGGCGCAACATTTCTAATGCAAAGTCGAGATTGAAAAGAAGAAGTTTTTTGGGTGGCGCCCTTTTTAAAGCACAAGTGTCTGAAAAATTTTCTTTCAGCCTTGAGCCTTGACGATCTATTAAAATTATATTCGAAATTCTGTATTCTTTTCAAATTTAATGTTTAACCGCATTTTAATGTCTTAAAAAGAGGAATTTTCGAGTTTTTTTTTAAATATTTAAATTTGAAGCTAAATTCATTTAAATTACATTCTTTTTTAAGTTCGAATTCTTCATTCACAAAAGTTAGTGCGGCTCGTGCTAAAGACTAACTGTTGAAGATGAAATCAAAAAAATTTTTTTTTGGCGAAATAAATTTAATATTAGTTCAAATTTTGTTTTTATTGTAAGATTCTGTCTTCTTAACAAAGAGGATTTGATATTTGGATTTGAATGGATATGATACTGTTGTATTCAAATATTTTGTTAAATAAATAATTGAAAATGATATAAGAAAATATTTTTTGTTGTATTTAAAATTATTCAGTTTTAAAAAAAAAATAGAATAAAAAGATCGATCTTTTTCTTAACTTTTTTTTTAAGAACAGCGATTTCCTTTATTATTTCATTTAAGTAAAATATTCGAAGAAACAGATTGCAGAACTCGTTACTGGAGCGTCGTCGGAAGCCTACGAAACGACCTTAATACAAAATATAGAAAATCGACATACGGCAAACACTCATTCTCATTCGACGATAATGTAATTTATGTAAATGTATACGTATATTTTTGTTTTTGTTAGAACGCCTACACATTCTATTTCTAGATTTACTTATTGTTTTAAATCAATTGTAGCTCTTATTTATATATTTATAATTCGTTATCTTTGAGCTAACAACTTAATTTGGTATTATAAAGCCCTCTTGTATATACACAGAATTAGACTTATTAGCATTTTCGTTATGCGGATGCTGTATATGTTGCTTATTTGTAAAAAGCATCAGATAACTTAAGTAATTTTTAATAATATAGACGACTAAGTATGTGTTTATAATCTATATGTAAATTTTAGTGTTCATAAACTATTATCCAATTACAATTATTCATTTCTAATTGTATCGTTCTTTTCTCTATAATACTCATATTGGATAAACTATACTTTTAAATACATAATTCTTAAGCCAAGTATAATTATAGTAACTGAAACTGTGTAAAGTTAAGCACAATATATTGTAGTCGTGATTATCTAGTTTTTTGTTCTATAAAACATTTTGTTATTTTATTATACCAACCTTATATTTATAATATAATACTACATACAATGTATATTATTTTCAAACGAATATTATCAATTTATTATTTTTATTCATAACATTTTATATTGTTAGGAAAAACGATAGTTAACATTTTTGTCATTCTTCTTCTTCTGCTTCTAAACAATTTGTTGACAGATTAAAAAGAACTTAAAGAATATTTAAAATATAATTTTCTTTTGATTTTTCATTTTGTCGTTTCAAATTTATTAAATTAAAAAATTTTCCTTTGAAATTCCGCAATTATATATATACACCTAATATTTTATGTTATTCTTCTGTAATCACATCTCGCGCACAGCTACTATATATACGGAATACTCCTTGGGAAATTTGACAAAGAAATTAAAAAGAAATGTAATTGACTGTTGTTAACACATTAAAGAATAATATTCCTGCAAAGTTCACTTTGTATTTAATTTTTTTATATTTTTATTTTATTTTTTATTTTTCTTTTTGTAACAAAAATAAAATATTTAAGTCCCGTCAAGGACGATTAACTTATACATTGTTTGCAGGAAAAATAATTGTAATATACAAAAGCAAAAAAAAAAAAAAGAAAAGGAAAAACGAAAAACCCTTGGAATTTTCTTTTAAATAATAAAATAGTTAGGGCAATATCTCGAGGGATTCTAAGACGACGACGACATAAGGAAAAGGCAATGAGAATCTTTGTTTTTTTTTTATTATTTTACTTTTCTTTGAAAAAGAAAATGTGTACAGAAATTCTTAAATCATATTCTTTTTGGCAAAATAAATTTTTAATTACCACGTATTTGTTCATTCATTATCGATTTGAAATAAAATAATAAATTTTCTTCTTTTTTTTTTTTGAAAATTAATACCTTCTTAAGCAATAAAGGTAAATAAATTTTATATAAATATTTTACTGAAATTTATAAATTAAGCTTGATTAAAATCTTTAAGATGCTAAATTTCTAAGAAGATATTTCTTGCATGTTTTTCAATTTGGTTTTCTCTAAAGGGCCGAAATCGATATAAATTGTTGAAAAAGAAGAACAGACAGAAAATGTAAACTTAAAGTCTGTTTTTCATATTCTGATTGATTAACTAAATGGGATTATGTATATAAAATTTTGTTTCTGATTAACTAAGTTGAATGTAATAATATTGTTTTAGGATTGAGAAAAAATTTTGAAGCTGTAGAAATGGTTGATTTTGTTTAATTGAGCCTCATTGTATTCTAATTTTCATATTTCTTCTAACTATTAATTTAACTTTAACTACAGAAGTTGTCTGTAATAGAAAACTTGAGCTAGATAGTTTTTAGAGTAAAATTAATATAAAAATGATAACTGAAATGAACTGTTTATATAATTGATTCTATTGCTACTATCACAGATGAGTGATAAATCGTGGGTTGATGAAACTAAAAACAATCATTTCTAGAATTTAAATAAATTCAGAGTATTCTAATTTTTTTTTTAATTCAATCTCGTAATTTTAAAGATTGTAAATACCTTTTTACCCTATATTTATATATATGTGTATTTTTTTTCTACTTAATCGCATCGCATGTAGAGATTTTTTTTCTCTTTAAACCACACAAATGAATTATTTTAAAATAGCTGATGGAGTTTTTTTTTTTTTTTTAAATTTTATATATAAAACTCGAAAAATAATAATAATAATGTAATAATAATAGTAATAATAATAATAATAAGAAATCACATTTTGATATGATAAAAAACTATCAATCTTTTTCGGGCTATCAAGGTTGATTGTTTTCACATTATGTTATAAGGTTTTTTTTTTTTTTTTTTTTCATCTTCTTATTCTGAAGATTTTAAATTTTTTTTTTTTTTCTGAAATAAAAAACAAAGTTATTTGCCTTAGAGCGGTAAGCGGTCTATAAAATTGTCCATAGCGCATATAATCATCTTCAAATAATTTTGATTATATTTTATTTAAAAGCAAATCGAATTGATAAATGTGAATACATAGAAATATATTTATACATTTATATAAACATGTATATACATTGTAATTTTTTCAAAAAAAACATTTTTAATTTTCTATTCAAGTTTTAAAAACTGTACAATCAATTTATTACGTAGATAAGTAATATGCTAGAAGTTTTTTTTTTTTTTTTGAAGTAATTATATCCCAACGAAACTATTTTTTTTATATAAAAATATACATATGTAAATACATATATTTATTATCTCAAGTGTCTGGGTCATAAACCTCGAGACAATTTATTACGACAACATTGATGTAAACATTGAATATATTTCTATATGATTTATGTATAATTGAGGTAGCGAACCTAAAACCATGTAGAATTGATTATTTGAACTACTTACTTTCGCGAACAGCTAATGGCTTTGTTGAACTTGCTACTAAAAATTTATCTTATTATTTTCTTAAGAACTGAAAAGCTTAGACATGTAGTTTAGTAGCCGCAAAAATTCGCTATAAAAATTAAAATATATATACCAGAAACAACATAATGAGATTTTCATTGCAGTTCTAGTGTCTCTAAACAATATTTTGATTTAATATCTTCATCGTAAATTTCAAATGAACATAAAAAAAATTTAGATATAAAAATGTTTTTAATATGAAATAAATAAAAACACTATAAGGCGTTGAAATTATGTTATTTTTTTTTTTTACCTCTAAAAATTCCACTTAATTCCAAAAGGTTAATTTATGATAGGAATCGGTGGTGATATAATTTTATTTTTTTTTTATTTTTATTTTTTTTTTGATTAATTGATCATATTAACTTTATATACATAATTGAAATTAAGGATTATATATAAAAAAAAAATGTCATCAATATGATAAGCAATGTGTGTAATTTGTACAAGAGGTTCATATTTTATCTTTACAATTATTTATGTTTGTTATTTTTATTTTTTGTTTATAATAATAATAAATAGTGTTGTTTATGTCGATCATACTGTTCAGATTAGAAGCTATTAGAAAATTAATTTCCCAACACAAAAAAAAAAAGTAATATTATTTTCATTGAATAAGTGATGGGTTTCAAATTTGATGACATCATTTGTATGAATGTTGATTTTTATTTGGAGGTATAATATAAGTATTAAAAAGTTGAGTTATTAATAAAGGTCTCCAACATTGATCACAAAAAATATTCCAAAATTTGATAGAACTTGCTTACAAAATATTATAATTCCTAGGCAATAATATTAATTTCAGAAAGTCAAGAATTTACTAGTCCTGAAATGCAATAACAACTAAGCCTACCTAATATTTTAATTTTAAGCATATTTTAGTGAATAATTTTGGATAAAAGTTTTTTTTTTTATCAATTCAATATAATTTACAAATTCTCCGAATATAATTTTGTGTCAATTAATTAATAAAATAATTAGTTTTATTGCTAGCATGTTAAATTAAAAAAAAAAAATAATAAGATCACACGATATGAATAAAAACTAAGTATCTAATAAAAAAACTGATTCTTAAAAAAAAATTAGGATTAAGTGATAGTAGAGGTGACATTGAACTTATGATTTTAAATTTTGCCTTTTTTGTTTGCATTTATTTATAATTACAACAATAAGTTTGAATGCAAGGCATTATAAAAATATATTATCGCCAATGATAAAAAAATTTCTTTTACATCTTTCAAATATTCTAAATATAACATAAAAAATATAATATCCAAATTGGTATAATATGTGACCATATTTTTTGTTGACGATATTACTATACTTGAATTAGTGTGAAAAGTAAATTTTTATTATACCGCACTTATATAACTTATTTGATCCTGTTTTATTAGTAGAGTATATATTGCCGCTTTAATTTAAAAAAAAAATTTTGTCTGTTGTTTTGGATATATAATGATGTATATATACAACATCGACAGAAGAAGAATATGCGATGTGGTCACGCAATATATTGTATTTTTTTCGCATCTATATAGAATTTTTATTTTTTTTTCCCATTATAATGTTTCGTTTATTACATTTTTTTTTTGCTGCTTGCTGCAATTGATAAGATATTTCATTCTCTATGTTTTTCACATCATATTGCATTATGAGAAGGTGCGAAAACGAGTATGAAAAATGCTGTTTGATGTAGAAGAAAAAAAAAAAAAAAAAATTAAATTCTTAGAAATTGAAATGGCCAAAAGGTTACATTAATTTCAATCACATTATATTGATGTAAAATAATATTATGTTCTATATTTTTCTGCAGTTTGGTTTTTTTTTTTCTGTTTATATGATATTGAAGAAAACAAATCGAAGAATAAGTGTATATAAATTTATATAAAATTATATTATTGCATTTATGAATAAAAAGATTTTGATTTTATTGACTGTAGATTGATTTTTGCATAATATTAAATTTTAAATTTTTTTTTTAAAAACAACAAAGCAAAAATCTTTTAATAATTTTTATGAGTATCTTCATGACATTGATTAAGTTATAAAATGTGAAAGATTTCGAATTCGACAACAGAAAAACCAGAAAACAATATTAAATAGAAAAATAATAACTTAAGAAAATATTTTATATAATCTTAGCATATAAATAGTTATGGAACTTTAAAGAACGTGGAATCATTTCTTAGTTGAGCTGAAAAATATTTGATAGTTTGTTTTCTGGATTGAGCTTTCAATATTTCAATAGTGGATCTCGACATTCTGCATCTGCCAAAAGGCTCGAGGGTACCTGTAATGAAAAGTAGAGTCTTTGATGTATGATTCAGCAATGCTTTCTAAAATATTTAACTTATTATTTAATTTTAAATTCATTTTACTTTCACGTTATTTATTTTGTTTTCTTTTGAAGCTTCTGGAAAATCCCTGCTATTTGTTAAAACAGTGATTTATTTTTTTTTATCTAATTTGGGTCAGCTATTTAAATTTTCCAGATGAATTGTTTTTTTTTTTTTGGTATTATTATTGTTAAGGATTGTTCCTCCATAAAAAATTTTGTGAAATTAAATAAGCAATTAAATTTGTTTTGAATAAAAGGGATTTTTTTTTTGTTTAATATCATAAACATAAATATTGAAATATGTTTTTAAAATATTTTTTATTATGACGTGAGAGCGCATAAATTCGGGAGTCAGGTTATATGAGGCTTAAATGAAACACATTTTCGTTTGGCTTGAACAAAAAAGGGGAAAAAAATTCGTAAATTACAATATCTTGGAATTAGGAAATTTAACTCAAGTTATGCGTTTCAAAATAAAATGTATCAAAATTTTCCTTAAGCATTTCTTATCTGTTCTTATAATATAAATATTGAGCTTATGTGAAATTGGCGAACTATCATCTATGAAGTGTAAAGTATATTAAGGAAAAAAGAATATACCTACAAATTTTTCACTGATAATGTCATATGGTAGTCACAATATAATATTAGCTCAATTGTGATAATTATTTATGACGTAAATAAAATTGACGTAAATTAATAAAATTCCTATATAAAAAAGATTTGCATAAACACTATACATATTATAAAATTCAGTTTGAAAAATCAATTTCTTTTTTTTGGGAGTTAAACTTTTTTTTTAAATTTTGTGCTTAAAGTTAAATAATAAAAAAAAATTAATATTATTTACATTAAAATTACAAAGATATTATATATCTTCTTGACTCAACAACATAAGAGAGAACCTCAAAAATAATTTTGATTATTTTCTTTGAAACTTTTTTCACTTTTCTTTTAACTTTTCTTTATAAAATATTCAAGTTTTTGGATTTTATTTATTTTAATTAATTTAAAGGGCCAGTTTTATTTTATTCTTTAATAAACAAAAATTTTGATTTGCTCCAACAAAAAGGGTAATTAATTTTTAATTAAAAGAATAAAAAAATACTTTGCTTTTTCAATGAGTTTTTGATTAAAAAAAATATAAAAATTTATATATGTATATACAATTTTTTTTTTTCTTGTTATGATAAAAAACATAGTTTTATAACTTTATAAATTTTAAAAAATATTTACAGAGAAAAAAAAAAAACAGAAAAACAATTTTTTTTTGGTATTTTGAGGGTTGAAATTACAATTCGATTGAAATGTTAACTGGCCTTCCCGCAACTTATGGATTAAAAAAAAAAAATAAATGTTAAAGCAAAAAATAAAAAAAAAATTAAAACAAAGTTTTTTTTGTTTTTTGAATTTTTCATTTTATTTCTTTGATGAAAATATTTTTAATTTAAATTTTATATATACACCATAGTTAGGCATAATATGCTTTTTTTTTTTTTTTTGGCGAAGAGATACATAGTCCTGTATATACATATTGTTGAAAAATTGTTTTTAATTCAAATTAAGCTGCCCGTTGTGTGTAAGACTTAGTGTAAAACTATTCACTCAATCAATGGTTAACTTTTGGGACATTATGATCTTAATCCTAATAAGTAAGATTTGAATTCTAAGGTTAAATTTGTTCTTTCTAATCTTTTTTCATCCAACTGTCTTCATCTCACTGTGAATGTGAAGTAAAAATTGTTTAAATTGTTTGATAAGATCTGCTACAACAATCATCTCTATTCACACGGAATTGGTGATGAAGGCCTATTAATTTTAAAATAAGAAATTAGTAGAACTTGAATAAATATCTATAAATTGTATTTTTTGTACCAAATGAAAAGATATGGGGAAATAGAAAGCAAAATAAGTAAAATTTTTTATTTCCTTCAATTAAATCAATTGAATTTAGAAACAAAATAATATTATAAAGTTAAATTAAGCAACATTATTTTTTTGTCTTAAATACACCTGACTGATACTTGTTTTTGGATATTTTACGCTAAATTTTATTGTACATATATGGACCTAAGTTCAAATTGTTGAAAGTGTTTTATTTGAATTATAAATAAAATTATGTTGTTTCCGGTAACAACAATTTTTTTTTTTTTTATATTTTATATTTAATTTATGCATAACACTTTATTCTTATTCTTGTTTTAACAATGTGCGAAGTGAAAATTTTATATTTATTATAATCGCGAAATAAAATATTTTTTATGGGTTCAGCGTCGGCAATTTTAAAAATATATTTCTGATGAAAAATTGATTTTTTATAACATTTTATTTTTATCATTTCTAAGTAAAAATTTTATAAAAAAAAGATTTATTTTTTATTTATTTTTAAATATTGAGTGGACATTATAACTTGGTTGAATAAAAATACTATATTTAAATGTGCAATGTGCACACTATACTTCTAATAAGCATTTGTCATAGATTTATATTTTTGCAAAATCTAGTTTGTTATAATAAGATTGGCACTATAATAATTGTGCGGCCAATATCTAATACAATATGGATCATACAAGTTTAGGAGTAAGGTTCAATGTACTGTGCAGAGAATATTCTAATCTTAATTTTCTAATTAAAAATAAATATAATTATCACAATTTATTAAACAAAAAAAATAAAAAATTAATTGACATAAAGTTATTTTTAATTAGAGAATTTTTGATGAAAAATGTTCATTCAATAATATCGAATTCTATTGTAGATAGAACTTTTTCTTATCAATTATTAACACTATGCAATAAATTGTAATATTTTATTTATTTTGTAATAGTATAATAAATTTTATCAAATGATAAAAATACACAGAAGCTTTTTATTATGGAATTATAAGATAGAGATGTATTATTTATGTCACTTTTTAATGAAGGGAATATCAATTGAACTTATTTGTAATTACGTGAACAACTAATACAAGTATATACTTTTGCACGAATTCCAAATTTTTTAATGCAATAACTAAGTAATCACATCACTTAGTGTCTATTGAATAAAGTCCTAAGAATTTCGTTCTTATTTTATTTTAACAATTCGATTCGTAATTTTCTGTACGTATCGTAAAATAGTAAGCTATAGCCATCAAAATATAAAACTATATAGTTTATTGTTAGTTACACTATTAGAAAATTGCATTCAGAGAGAATTTCAAGTTTACGAGGTTCAAAACAAAACTATTTTGCATTTTTATTTTTCATTGGACGGCATTTATTTTTAATTTAAAAAAAAAATAAATTTTATACGTATTCTGATCTTTTTCGGCATAATAATTACGAATTAATGTGATGTGAAATGGGACAATTAATTTCATGAGAAAATTTTTTTATTAAATACGGAAATATTTTTTTTTTCTTGATTATTTCAACGTTTCTAACTAACTTTATAGAGATGATGATGACGTTATTTTTTTTTTGAGATCGTAAAAAAAAAACTCGATGACAATTTTTCTATTTAAAAAATTTCGAAATAAAAATATTTAGGTAATTAAAAAAAAATTTTAACGATTTATTTAAAGTCGTATTGTTAAATTCTACTGTTGTTGCTATATCTATCTGTGTATATAAATAAGATTTTTGGTACCTATATGAATAAATTTTTATGTTTTCGGCTTCCAAATATTAAAGAAGTATTATAATATAAAATTTAAGTTCTTCTCGCAACATTTATCTAATTAATACATAGACACTTAACTAGAATATAATATAAAAATTTTAATTTTTAATGAGAGGAAAAAAGTAATAGCTCAGAGGGTTATTCTCAAAAAATTAAACACAGAACTATTTGAAATGAAAATCAGTTCAAAGACGACATGTCTTCGAAAAGGAGACAAGTCTGCAGATTGCTGTTATGTAAGTGGAGTAAAATCGATTTATATGATATTTGACTTTTTGCAACCAGATCGAGTAGTATTCTTATATTTCTTGTAATTATTTGAAGTGTAAAGACGTTTAATATTCAACATTTAATAAGCTAAAATAAGGACCTGATATGAATTTTCTTCTAATACAAAAATTTCAGTTCAAATATTTATACTTGCTTGACAAATTTGTTTTTTCTCAGTGTTAACATTTTGATTACTTCTAACAAATTTCATTCAAAAAAAAATTGTAAATTTTGGGAAATATTTCTTCATTCAATTTCATATATAAATGTTAATTGTTTTCCGAAAGATAGTTATTTTTTCCATTTTGTAATTTTGTAGCAAGTTTATTCAAACACAATTCATTTAATTTCTTTCAGAAACCTATAATTAAGCTTTGAATTGTCTAGAAAAGTTAATTTTCCCATATAAAAAATTATGATGGTCTTAATTGTTTATCAATTTATCTAATTGAAATCATATTACAAAGTTTCAAGAAATTTTCGTTTTCTTTTCTTTAATCCCAGTATATTTGAAAGAGAGAGAAAAATAAAAAAAAACTTTTTTCTAACATAATCAAACTTTTTTTTTTTTTGTGGAGAAAGCAATTAAGATTTCCTATTAAAGTCAACTGATTTTTTTTGGTGGTCATATAGTTTTACTGGCGTCTTTGAGCTTTAATTTATTTATTTATTTTTTTTTTTCAATTTGTTTTCAATAATGATTTTTCAAATTCTCATAATTTAACAAAATACAAAAAAAATCGTACGGAATTGTATGTGCTGTATATATACAAAATAGAAATTTCGTTCAAAATAGAAATAGGGCTTCCAATTTATACCTACCTCGAAATTTACAATTTTTATGTTTTCACGGGCTACATGACATAACCGCGAATGTCATAACCGCGAAACTTTTTTGTCATAACCGCGAAATTAAAAATAAAAGTGTCATAACCGCGAAAAATGTCTTATATTTTTTTTTGTCATAACCGCGAAAAAATATGGCAAAAAATTGAAAAAATTTCGTTTCGCGGTTATAACAAAAATTTTTGTTATAACCGCGAAACACAAAATTTCGATTTTTATCATTTCGCGGTTATAACAAAAATTTTTGTTATAACCGCGAAATGACAAAAATCGAATTTTTGTGTTTCGCGGTTATAACAAAAATTTTTGTTATAACCGCGAAACACAAAAAATCAATTTTTATCATTTCGCGGTTATAACAAAAATTTTTGTTATAACCGCGAAACACAAAAATTCGTTTTTTTTCATTTCGCGGTTATAACAAAAATTTTTGTTATAACCGCGAAACACAAAAACTCAATCATTTTGAAAAATGAAATAAGACCTCGATAAAAAAATGTTGTGTGGTAAGCACACAGGAGGGGGGGGGCAGCAGGGCGGCGGGCGGGCGGTTGGTCAGTGGGATTTGCGGCTGGCGCCGCAAATCCCACTGACCAACCGCCCGCCCGCCGCCCTGCTGCCCCCCCCTTCCGTGTGCTTACCAGACCTCGAAAAAAAAATGTTGTGGGATAAGCACACGGAGGGGGGGCAGCAGGGCGGCGGGCGGGCGGTTGGTCAGTGGGATTTGCGGCTGGCGCCGCAAATCCCACTGACCAACCGCCCGCCCGCCGCCCTGCTGCCCCCCCTCCGTGTGCTTACCTAACAACATTTTTTTATCGAGGTCTTATTACATTTTTCAAAATGATCGAGTTTTTGTGTTTCGCGGTTATAACAAAAATTTTTGTTATAACCGCGAAATGAAAAAAATCGAATTTTTGTGTTTCGCGGTTATAACAAAAATTTTTGTTATAACCGCGAAATGAAAAAAATCGAATTTTTGTGTTTCGCGCTTATAACAAAAATTTTTGTTATAACCGCGAAATGAAAAAAATCGAATTTTTGTGTTTCGCGGTTATAACAAAAATTTTTGTTATAACCGCGAAATGACAAAAATCGAATTTTTGTGTTTCGCGGTTATAACAAAAATTTTTGTTATAACCGCGAAACACAAAAATTCGATTTTTATCATTTCGCGGTTATAACAAAAATTTTTGTTATAACCGCGAAAAACTTAACATTTTTTTTGTCATAACCGCGAATTCGCGGTTATGACAAAAATAAAATTAGTTTCGCGGTTATAACAAAAATTTTTGTTATAACCGCGAAACTCATACAAATTCTAGTTTCGCGGTTATGACAAAAAATTTTCGCGGTTATGACATTCGCGGTTATGTCAGTTCACCGTTTTCACGTTCCAAATTTGATAAACGATTGAACAAAATTAGATTTGTTTAAAGGTTTATGCGCCAATTTATGAATATTTAACTTTGATATGGTAACATATTTTTTTTTCTTCACAAAATATGATCATATACTATTTTATTTTTTGGAAACTAGTTGAAAACTCTAACAGGAAGTTTTTTAAGATTTTTGCATGGAAACTATATTAAAATTTCGATTTAATTTGGATATTTTGAACGAATACGTAATGTGTATATACAAAAATAATATAAAAAAAAACATCATATGCCTTTGTTATATATATAATATCCATATGTAAGCACAAAAATATATATTTACAACATGTATTCATTGTACATATGCTGTGAAGAAATATTTTTCTATAAATATTGAGTAACATTATATATAGTTAATGTGGAACCACTCAATAATAAATTAGTGTTAAATTAATTCTATGTAGGTATATATAGCTAAAATTATTTTTATTTTCTAAATAAAGAAACAGTTCATTTGAAAATAGAAATCAACATACAAATTCAGAAATTTAGCCAGCTTAAGCAATTTATAATGTATATGTATCAATAACTGTCAAAAATCTATTAAAAGTATTTAGATCTTTTGAAAAGTAGAAACGAACGTATTTATTTAGGTGAATAACTGGAAATGCAGCACAGCATTTTAAATTTATTCAACTAACATTCTACCATTCTTTCAATATAATTCTTTTATAACACTATTATAACACTAAAATAAGATTTTAAGCATCTCATAAATATATAATTTTGATAATTTTATCAATATATCGTAAAATCTTGTTTTTATATACATACTTTAAATAATTTCTAAAACATGCTAACTATTTTAATATTATCGAAAAAAGATAAATTTTGGAATAAACTGTGAGAAAACTCAATTCGATAATTATGTCAGACAAGAAGCTTCGCGGAGAATTATGTTACCCATTCGTTCGTCCGTCGGCCAAAAATTCACACATATTTAATAATTTAAAAATATTACAAGAAGAATTATAAGAAGATTTTGATTAGAAAAAAAAAAATAAATCTAACTACATGGGCTAATAATAAATTTTTTTCTCTACTTGATGTACACAGAAAAAAATTTGCTCGTACTCATTACGTCAAAAAAGTTCGTTAATGACATTCTCGTTAAGATAACGAAAAATAATGAATAATTACGTTTTTGTAACGTAAATTTCGTTTATTTTCTTATTACGAACATTTTTTTCATTTTTAGTACTCGTTAAAAAAGTTCGTTATCGTTAAATACGGGAAACAAAAATTTCAATCCATACAGAACTTATATTTTCCATTTTACACATTGCCGTAAATTTAGTTCATAGCTCAGTGGCAGAGTTGATGGATTGCAATGTTTAGGACAGTGGTTCGAAGCCACAAGCGAGCATAAAAAAAATTATTAAAAAAAAATTTAAAAAATGAATAAAAAAAATAGAAACATAAATAAAAAAAATTAATAAATAAAAAAAAAAGAAAAAATAAAAAAAAATAAAAATAAATAAAAAAAAATAAAAAAAAAATAAAAAAAAAAAAAATGAAAAAAAAAAAATTTAGTCAAGTAAATTTTTTCTTTCGTATTTGCGGTGTTTTTGCTGAAGAATTTGAAAGGTTTTTGGTTTTGGGGTATAACGAACTTTTTTAACGAACTACGAGCTTTTTTCAACGAAATGTTCGTTGTAGCCAAAATAACGAATTTTTCGTTGATTTTAACGAATTATTTAGTTAGTAGTACGAGCAAATTTTTTTCTGTGTATAATATATAAGACGTGTATATTTATAAAAGCCATATCATGTCATTGAATTCCCTTTTGAGCATTTCCTTGTTCATTGGGCTATTTTGAAAGAAAAATTTATTTTTTTTGGGGTTATACATTCTTTTGGTTTTTTTTATTTTTTTTTGTTTAATCATCAATCAAATTCTACTCAAAATATTTGATGAAATAGAAATGATGTTGCATATTTTAACATTTTCTTGAGATTCTAATTTTTTTTTTCTTACCCTCACTACACTATGTTTTCATCACATAGAAAGTTTACAAGAACATAACTTGGTATTTTACCTTGGCGTAATACATTTTTATTATTTTTATATTAACAAATTAAAAAAAAAAAAAAAAATTGTTTTTATATATATTTCCTTAAACGAAAATGACTTGTTTTTTAATCTTTTTTGACTATTTTTTTATTCTTTTTTTTTTCTCTCTATTTTTTCCAGATTTTACACATTATTATTGTTTCAATTTAAAAAAAAAAACTGAAATCAAAATAAAACTGCGGAATGGAGCATATACTTTCGCGACTTAAATCTCTTGAGGGATGTCAGCAACAACAACACCATGAATTTCCATTCACAGCAACCCCATTTATGATTCAACCACAACAACAACAGCAGCAGCAGCAGCAAATTAAACACCATCATCATCGCGAACAACAACAACAACAACAAAATCATAAGCAAAAAAGATGGGGATCACCGCCAATTAATTTTGGGGGACAATTTATAAATCCGGCTGGTAAAAAACGTGCAATGTGCAATGTATGTTTGAAAACATTTTGTGACAAGGGTGCATTAAAAATTCATTTTTCTGCTGTGCATTTAAGGGAAATGCATAAATGTACTGTCGATGGTTGCAATATGGTATTTAGCTCAAGGCGTTCGCGTAATCGTCATAGTGCAAATCCAAATCCAAAATTGCATTCACCGCATATACGTAGAAAAATATCCCCCCATGATGGACGTTCATCACAACCATATCCACCACCATTATTGTTTCAATCACCTGCCGCTTTATTACCTTCATCAAATCCATTAAATCATTTATATTCATCATATGACCGTTTACCATCTATAACAAATAGTGAATTTACGCATCCAAATTTATTTGAATTTAATTTTACATCACCTCTTAGTGAAATAACAAATAAGAGCAACACCATTAATGAAAATATGCAGAATAATAATAATAATAACGATAGTATTATGCTAACATCAGATTCAGATGCAAATAGTACTACAAGCTGTCTAACCAACAATGACAGTAGCTTAAGTATTGTCGATGATGAGGATTTCACTGAATGTAAGTCAATTAGTGATATGTCCGAAGACTGTAACAGTATTAATGATAGATTAGAATCTATTATTTCAACACCATCGTCTGCACATTTTGATGAAGAATTTTATGATCAACCATTAGATTTTAGTATGAAAACATTAAAACACAATACTGTGGTTAAATTTGAAGTAGAAGAAAAAAATACTGAAATTAAGAAAACTGAAAAAAAAATTATATCAAAATTTTCAGTTGATTCATTGTTAAGTAATAAAAATAAATCACGAATTTCTGATTCTGAAGGACTTTTAGATTTGACCAAAAAATATAATGAAGGGCACAATGAAAAGCAAATTAACGATAATAATAAATTAAAATTGAATAATAGTACGACTATGTTTTTAGAAAATCTAAATTCAAATCATGGTGTTATGTGGAATATGTTGTCAGAGTTTTATAAATCAATGTTATATAATAATAATCTTAAGATGAATTATACAGAAATTAAGTCAAAAACTATATCGGTTTAATGTGGATTTAATATTAAAATAGACCTCCTAAGAGACTGAGAATATTATAATTTTTTATTATTTTTTTTGGATTTAGTTAGTAAATTGAATTTGTGTTAGTAAATTTATCAACATAACAATTTGATTAATGAATTAGAAACTTTTGTTTTATGTACACTATTTTTTGTCTTAATAAATCGAATTTTTTATTTTAATATTTGATAATAAAAAAAATTTATATGTGCGTATAACATTTTTACATAAATTTTAATTTTTTTACAAACAATGTTATAGTCAAACAATTATTTATTCTGCGTTATTCTTTACAGTAAAACTTCTAGAAAAAATCATATTATTTATTTAGCAATTTCATAGAAATCAAAAATTTTTATCCATAATTTAAATTTTTGAGTTCAGTTGTAGAATTTACATTAAGTGCAGATAAATCGTCCACTATAATTATACATTGGACTACTGTATATATACCTTTCTTTAAGGAATAATACTAAATTGTACAAGCTTGTTTAATTAATTCAAAGATATTACTTTACATTTTAACGTTTTGAAAACTTAAATTATATTGATATTATATTAAAAAAACATTATATTTTGCAGCATTGACTACAGTAATTTACTTTTTTTTTATTTTAGAATATAAATATTTACGGTATAAAGGCTAATTTCCACGGATAAAACTTACAGCCAGTAAAAATAGATAAAACTTACTGCCACAGATAAAACTTACTGCCATAAAAAAGCAAGATAGATATAAAAATTAATCCATATTTTTGACTTATAAAATTCGTTATTATTAATAATGAAATAATTTTTTTAAGTAACAAACGGTTAGTTAATTTTCAGTTTTAAAAATATATACTCTAGGTACACGCAGAGAAATGCCTTTTCATTCAATATGATTATATCAGTCATAGACTCCTAATCATAACGAAAAAATAGCCCTATGATTAAAAATCTTCGCGCAAGATGAATAATCTTTGCATATAATTACTACGTTATACATCGTGATTATCTTATGATTTACCTGAAATCATAAGTTATGATGCTTAATCATGCTAGTCATAAGTTATGATTAATACAAAAACATTTTTTTTTCACTTTTTATTTTATTTTCGGTGATTAAAATTTAGATTATTTACTTTAATTACTAAAATAATAGTACATAGTTGAAATTTTCTGTAATGTCGCTAAAAAAAAATAAAAAACCAAAATTTTTTTGCTTTCTTCGGGATTCGAACCTGCGTCCTTAACATTACAAATAGCCAACACACCACACAGAAAATGTGTATACCAAATTTATATTTTCTATTTTATGTACATTTTAAATTTCAATACCGTAGCTGAGTGGTAGTGTTGGCGGATTGCAATGCTAAAGACCCAGGTTCGAATCCGGAAGAAGACATAAGAAATAAAATTGTAAATTTAATAAAAATATAATAAATAAAATTTAATAAATTAAAAAAATATTAAAATAAAATAAAAAAAATTAAATAAATGAAAATTAAATAAAAAAAAATTAAATAAAAAAAATTAATAAAGAAAACTTAAATTTTATTTTCTTATGTAAAATAGCAGCCATTACTCGCTTTTAAGACGTAAGAAATGAAATCGATATTATTGGGTTGCAGGATTTATGATTTTGCAGTCATAGTGATTGTTTTTACCCTTAGTCATTGTTTATGATTAATATTTACGGTTTATGATTAGTTATTAAGAGCTGAGTTCTCTGACTGCTTTACGCATATGTACAATCGTCATAATCACAATATCTGATTGGATTTCTCTCCGTGTAGCTAGCGTTTTGTTCCGTTCAGAAATTAATCATTATAGTTTCATTCATAGTTTCAATCATTATATTAAGTAAGTTTTCACTTATTTCAATCAAAAGAATTTTTGTCATAACTATGGAATAAATTAATTTTTCAAACAAATAATGGTGCATGTTGGCAATTTTGTTTCTTGTTGCCATAATTAGTTCGAGCATTTTTTATAGTTTATGCTCAACATTATAGCAACATTATGGCAGTTTTTATAAGACAATTCTCCCTTTTTTACATTAATAATTTTTACTCAAAATACACCTAATTCAAATTAGTCGCAGTAAATATTCTTACTGGCAGTAAATTTTCTTCATGTAAATATTAGCCTTAATATGAATTTATTTTTAATTTATTTAAGCATAGTTTCCAGTTTCTCTTTTTTTTCATTCATTATTTGTAATTTGAAACTCGACTGCAAGACAATAAGATTAACCTCCCATTAATCTTGATCCTAAATTAATATGTCCTTCTTCTTCTTCTCTATGGCGCTACAGCCCGCTGGCGGGCCTTGGACTCCTCAATCTTCTTCCTCCATTCGTCTCTATCTTCTGCTGCAGTTTTCCAGTTCTCCTCTACTAATATGGTCTTGGCATCTCTTTCCCTGCGTCCTTCCATCTACTCCTCGGTTTTCCAACTGGCCGCTTGCCTTCCACTTTGCCGTTGAAAATTAAATTGGCCACGGCATCTGAATATAAAGTTTATTGAGTATCTTAAATTTTTAAATTTTTATGTTTAAATTTTTTTTTTTGAGTATCTTTAATTAATAAGTGTTTCTTTGATTCTTTATCTTTGTATATTTTGTACAGTTCGTCATTATACCTGATTCGTCACTGATTTCCAATAATTCGTCGAAGAATATTTCTTTCGAATCTTTGGAGTATGTCTGCCGTGCTCTGTGTTATGGTCGACGTCTCACATCCCTAACAAAGAGTCGGTCGGATTATTGTTTTGTAAAGACCCAGTTTTCTTTGTCGCGGTATATCCCTTGATCTCAATACCTTGTTAAGTGAGAAATATGTTTTATTTGCTGCTGCTATTCTTTTTAGAACTCCGCTTTTCTCATCATTCTGGCTGGTAATTGTTGCTCCTAGATAACTGAAGCTTTCCATTACTTTGATTGTGTTCCCTCCAACAGTGATGTTTTGTGGTCTGTGGTGTTGTTTATTTCGTGACTGAATTAAAATTTTAGTTTTCTCCGTGTTGATGTTTAATCCGATCTCTTTCCCTTTACTTTTTCTTTCTAAGTATGTTTCCTCTAGGGCTTTTTATGATATGTTTAAAGCATTGATGCCATCTGCATACCCCAGTAGTTGCTTGGATTTATTCATAATCGTGCCGTTGTCGTCCACTGTCGTCTGCCGCACTACATATTCTAACACTAAATTAAACAAGATTGGTGCTAAGCCATCGCCTTGCTTCAAACCTTGCTTTATGGTTTTTTTAAATTTACAAATGCTGTTTTCAAAATATCTCGGTTTTTTGCTTTAAATTTTCTTCAACTTAACTATTTCAGTACATCACAATGGAAGTTCGCTACTTATTTTGAATTTCTCTTTTTTAAGAAATGTGATAGTCGTGAAGAAGGCTTGAATGCTGAATAATTTATTTTTACAATTTTTAATTGAAAATTGGAAAAATAGGGTTAAATTAATAGTTGCCAGTGTTCTAATTTTCGTTAAATAAACAAAAAATAATAATCATAATAATATCAATATTTATATTTTGTTTATAAATTAAAGTAATTGATTATCTATCCTGTGAGCGCGGTTTTTACAATAAGTAAATATTTATTAATTTTGGCGCAAGTTGAATTACAATTTTTACAATTTTATTAAATGAACTTTCAACCTTCAATAAATGATAAGCAATTTAAGATTATGTTAATAAAAAAGTATTCATTATATTATTATTATTATAAAAATTAGGTGCAATAAGATCTTAATGTATTATACTTATATTATATAAAACAATAATTTTAATATTTTTTTTTTCTCTTTTTGAATGTATTTTACTAAAAACATATCCACAATATTATTACATAAAGTTATGTTTAAAATATAAAAAAAAAAAAAAAATAACATAAATTTATTTGGCAAAGTGAATTTTTCACGTACATATTTACGTACGTGTATATGTATATCTAAACAATTTTATGATTTTTTTTTATCCTATGGCTGATATAAATCATTATGTATACAATTTAGTTTTTTTAAGGAAAGTTAAAACATATATTTATAATTTAGCACCACCTAACTATAATACTATTAAGTGTATGTATATTTGTAATAATTATATTATATTTACTTAGTTATGTAATCAGAAAATTGATATACTTAAAAAAATAAAAAAATAAATGAAATAAATTTGATTTTGAATAATTGTATAATGCGTATTTTTAATGGCTTGAAAAGTTTTGATTATTTATACTTTTTTTTTTTTAATTATATATTTAAGCTTACTGTATTTAGAAACCGTTTAGAATTTCAAAAAAATTAATTTCTGTTTTAATTATACAGCAATCTAATATAAATGCCCAAGTATTTTATAATTTTGCATATTATTAATGTATATGAAAAGAAATTAACAGTTCAATGGAAGATTGAATTTTCGTAGCATTAAAATGAAAATAAAAAATTAAAAGACTCGCATGAATTAAAAAGTACAACCTTTGAGGATATCATTTTATCAATAAATGGACGACCAAACTTAGTATTTTTGCTTGTGTTAATAAGAAAATTAGAAAGATGAAAAAAAAATAATTTTATTTTTATATACGGACTATATGATATTTGGAACTTCAATGCATTCTCATTAACATGTAAGTTTTTATAAATAAATTAATGATACGAAATACGATTTTTATTCAATTTTGTTATCATTTATTTGATTCGAATCATTGAAAGTCTAATAATATTATAGAAGGAAATCCTTGAAGAAAAGGTAGATAGAAAAGCCTAGAAAATCGAAAGTGCACTTGTATTGAATGATACAAGATCAAGATTATGATATTGAAATAGACATCTTTAGATTTATTGTTATAGGACATTTACCATATTTATCAGATGAAAATATAATTCCTTCTTATAATTACAAAGTCTCTTTTTTATTACGCTACGATAAGTATTTTATTGATTCACATGCCTGAGGTTTGAAATTATTGAAATTATAATTTCAGATCAGGGAAACATTGGTACGTGTTTTGAACTGAAGAAGACATATTGTTTTATTACCCTCTAAAACAAAAAACTAAGTAATAAATATTAGGATAGAAAACTCTCTAATTTAAAATCATTAAAGAAAAAATATATTAAATTTCCTCAAAAATGTTTATCATAATAATAATTCACAACATGGTTTGTAAATAATTACCTGATTAGTACTTTTGCAAAAAATTTATTAGAAAATTTTATAATTTCTATTACCTATTATAGCGAATTAATGAAAACAGGTTTATTTTAATGTACATTAATATTTTTTCAAAGAAATTAAACTGAAAAACATAATTAGCGTTTGAACAAACTAAGTAAATGAGACTTTGTAAATTTATTAACCTTTTAGAAAAACATGTATCAAGTTTTCAACATCTACAAGTTTCAACATCTACAAGTTTCAACATCTACCAGTTTTCAAAGTTAGAAAATATTTGTGTTTTATTGGTACTACAGTCAATTTCAGCTATTAGGAGATAAATAATAAGAGATAAAATAAAAAAAGCATAAAATAGGCATTTTATATAATTTATTAAAATTTGTCATTCTACTTTATTCTAGGACTATTTTTCTCCAACTTAATGTACCAACTTAGTGTACTTAATTTAATTGGAATTTCTAAAAAACTAAATGTATTTATATATAATGCAATTTGTTGATTAAAAATAAATCTGATGAACATAAAATGCAATTAAAATAAGGAATATCATTTAGAATAAATAAAATAAAGCAATAAAATCACAACAAACAAAAAAAAAATATAAACAAAGCGATTCTTACGACTTTATTTACTGCGGCTTATTTTATTTTCAAAATGATAGATTGACATAAATATTGACAAAATGTTCCACATTTTTCCTATATTATTTCTAAGTATTTTGAATAATATAATCAAAGTTAAATAATTTTTATTTTAGTCATCCAGCGACAATACAATATAAAATTATAATAAAAATGTTTACACGAAATGAATTGAAAAGTTTATTAGTACTAAAGTAAGGAATAAACAATATCGAAATTGAATTATGTTCTATCGAATATTGAGTTTAAAAGTTCGAAGTTCTCTGTGTATTTATAACTCTCTAAAAACCCCGAAACCCAATTTTTTCTTATAAAATTCAGAACTGGGAGCTGAAAGCGGATCTTGAAAACGATTGTAGAAATAAATATTTAAAAAAAAAAAATTTCTCAAATAGAATTTTAAATCGAATTGCTCCATTACTTCATTTTTGAGTTACTGTTCTTTATTTTTCTTTCATAGAGTTATTATTCATACTAAAATTAAAATAAATATATTTAGTACTATGTACATACATACATATAGGAGGTAAGTAATAATAAAAATTATTATTTAAAATAAATTATTATCATAAAATGAACATTTAAAAATTATAATAAATTTAATAATAAAATATTCGTATATTTAATGTGCCACAAAAATGATATATTATTATTTTTCTGTGATCTTAAATTGTTTTAAATTGGATCAAGATACTTATAATATATATGCATTATGTATATAATAGTTATACAAACGCAAGATTAAAGATATTTAGAATACATACACAACATAATATATGTACGTATTATTTTTCGCATAGGGTGAATAATTAAATTGGGATAAATGTAATTTAAATTTTCAATCATTTTTTTTTTTTAATTTTTAATATTTTTTAGCCGAATTGGCTAAAGATTCGAGAACTATTTAATTTGTCTCAGAATCATATGAATTGAATTCTTTTTGTAAGCGTTAACGAATCAAAATATAGATTCAACTTAATATGAGAAGTAATTTAATTAAAATATATAATTTTCACATTTGTATTTGAATTTTTGGCAATTGAAATATTCTTTTTGAATTAGTTATCTCTGAATAAAGAATTATTCTACACCTATGAATATCTACCAAACAAATTATTTTACTGACATTATTTGGATTAATTTATTTGTCCCCGAAACATTCTTTTAACGTTTTATTAGATTGATTAAATTAAACTGAGACTATCATCTACAATAACCAATATAATACTATATACAGAAATTTTCTCAATTAATATTAAATTTAAACAACCTGTATATTATTATAAAATGTGTATAAAATTTATGTATATTTAATGATTGAATAACTTTTATTTTATATGCTACTTATACTTAATAAACTAATATAAATATTTTATATGGATCAAAGAGCTAATTTTAAAAAAGGAAATTATGTAAAGTATCTGTCCCACTTGGTTTGATTTTTTGACAGTTCTTTGACAAACCGCAATGCCTATAAATATTAAATTTTATAATCTTGTTTTGTTTTTTTTTTGTTCATTTTGTCTTATAAAATTTTTTGTTCGTGAATTGAAAATAAAGAATTTCTTTTATAGAAAAAAAAAAAAAAAGGAAAATTGAAAATAAAAATTGAATGAATGTATCATTTTCAAAAAAAATACACTTGACTCCCTGTTAAAAAAAGAATGTATATATATGTATATATATGTGTACGTGTTAAATTGAACAACCCTTGTGAGCTTGTTTTTTTTTTGTTATGATAATTTTAAATCGATTGTCTTTATATATGTTTTTCAATGTGGTATATCGTTGCTTCTAAGTTGGAACGACACATGTTAAAATTTTGAAAATATATGTATACACGGAAATTTAAAATTTGGGAAATCTTTTTTTTTAAGTTAAACTTTTTCTTCCATTTCTCGGTATTTTATGGTTTAAGAAATTATTTATGTGGATAGATTTAAAAATATCTGATTCGCCACAAACCAGTTGGTTACTTTGTATTAACATGGTGATAGCTTTTACAAAGCTTAGAAATTGATTTAACACTGATAAACATGACTATGTTATCAAATCAAGCATCTTTTTAATCCTACAACTGATATTGTGGAAGTCTAATTAACAAAAAAGATACTTTTTAGAAAACTTTGTTCAAGGCCAAACATTCCGAGATCAATATTTAAATTATAATTCTTTTCTCTCAAAAATTATGCTATCAATAATTAAGTATTTTAAACTTAATTATGTTGTTCTTTAGCTAAGCTAAGATAACAATTTTCTTTTCTATTGTATTCGAATTATTCTATGCTTTTCCTATAAACACATTTTATTACTATGGGTTTTTTTATATTTTGGTTAAAAATACGATTTGTACATATAATGTGTATTTATATATATATTTTTTTATTGTTAAATAAAAAGTATTTATTTTATTTCCCAAAATAATTCTCATTGTAGAAGAGTAGAAGATACAAAAAAAAAAAAATAAAGTAACCCTGTTTTAAGTTAATAAAGGGAATTTTACTAACTTGCCATCCATTAGAAAAGTAATAACACTAAAAAACTTGGTGAAATTAATTTTTTGGGGATCAAGTGAAAATCTAAAATCTAAATGTATATGAAGTATAATGTGTGTACAATACATTATATACAATATACCTAACTATAATAAATTGTTATTTAAATCAGATATTCTGTAGGAGAAGAGTTTATTATTGTGCTATTGATAAGAGTTTATGATTGTACTATTAGAATTAAGATACCTATACTTTTTATAAACTAGCCTCTTAAAAAAAATTAAGATTATATGGAAATAACAATTATACTTTTCCTAATTTTTCTTCGTTCCCTGAATGCATTAGACTGATCTGTTGGTGTCTTTGCCATAAGCTTGAACATATGTATCTAAAGTTAAGGAATTAAAAAAAGTTCTGAAATGATATCACAGCAAATTTGTATTGATCCTGAATAAGGAGATGTTAATGAAGGATGTTAGAATAATTTAATTTTTGGATTGATTCTTTTGAATTCTAAATTGGCTAACTATAAGTTCTTTTTTAGCTGAAATATTTTTTTTTGAAAGCATATAGATTTTGGTACGACTATATCTTTATAAATTTCGTAATTTCTATATAATAATATTATGCAAATCATAAAAATATTCGTCAATATTGAAAAATGGTTAAAATTTGAAATTTTAAAAATCAAATGATAAAAAGGGTTGAATATATTTATAAATATATTTAATATATATTTATGATATTTTCAAACAGATTCTACAATTTTTTTACGTCATTTATATCTTTTATTTAATGATATACGAAGGAGTTAAAATGTGACAATAGAAATTTATTTGAAATTATCTTTCATTTTTCGACAGTTTTTTGAATACAATGTTATAGAGATAATGATAATAATAAAAGAAGAATAATGAAGAGTTTCTTATTTTTCAAAAAATATGTCAAATTTTTGACATTGAGATGATATTATTAAATGAAATAAACTGTTACAGCTATTTTACATTTCAATAATAAAAAAATACACCTTTTTGGGTTTTAGGTGTACAAATATATTAAATATGTTAAATTTTTTATTTCATTATCTTTATTTGATTATACTAGAAAATAAAAAATTCATGCGATAAGCCACTTTTAAACTAAAAACCAAATTTTATTATTCTTTAAGATGGCCAATATATTGATTAAGGTATATTGCTTGAGTATTATCCATGTTATCCTATGGTAAGAAAATGTTTTTAGTCCTAATAAAGTTTGAAAGAAAACCGAACTGTTGACCTAAAACAAGGGTCGAAAGGTTACATTATAATTTATTAATAATGAAATCAAATATAAATTCTGATCAAGAATTCTCCTTTCATACGCAAAAAGTTAATGGTCATTAAGAATTGAAATTGTTAGAGCTAAAATTTAATAAGGAACCAAAATTGCATAAATATGTATATGAAGCACATATGCACATATAAACAGATTTTATTTATATTCAATATTTGTTTAAAAAAAAAAAATTATAATTTTAAGATATTCAAATATCAACAAAACATATAATGGTATAAAATTTGATTTGATTGAATATGCAAGCTTTCTTTCTTGTTGTACCAACCCTAAATAAAGTGAGATAAACATTATTTTTGTAAAGAACGACCGACGCCATCGTCATTGGTTTCCAATTGCAAATGTTAATTACTTTTGTATGTTTAATATAAAGTTCACATATATATAATATAATAATGTGTATATAATTTTTTTTAATCAATAATGATATAAAATAACATATCATTAAATTAATGCAATAAAATTGCATATAGTTAGTACACATAAAAATGAAATAAAAACTTTAAAGATTTTTTTTTTTTGGGGAAATTAGTGATAGCACCAAAATTTTTCAACCATACATCATTTACCTTTCATTATATTTTTTATAACAATGTAATTGTATCTAATATAAAAATATGAAATATGTAGTGTAGTTATGTTTGGGTTTTAATAAATTTAAATTATATTTTAAATGTACTTTTGTTACTTTCTATATGAAAATTTGAAAAGATAAGCATATATGCAATGTTATATTTTATGGATATAATGTTGTTATAAAAGCTGCTTTAAAATTTAATAGAAGTGATTCAAATATATTGAAATTTAATATTAGTTCAGGCTTAAAATGTATTAAACATTATAGCAAAACCCATTATTCATTAGTTCTGGTTCTAGCAGTTTATTCAATATCATTACAATTCACCTAAGTATTTTACTGTTGAGTCAATTTTTCCAAACTTTTCTTCCAATTTCATTTCCTCTTTTATCTTGTTTTAATGTCAACCCGATTATTATTTAGGATCTCAGTTGTATAATATTATTTGTACAGGAATATAAAAAATATTTTGATTTAAAAAACTTACCTGACTGTAAATCTCCAGCGGTTGCCAAAAATTTTTAGTTTTACGAACAAACATGTTGTAAATGCTTAACCAATTTAATGATTTGATTGTATCTTATTTATTGAACTTTTCAACCAGTTGTAGTATAACTAAGAGTGAATATACTTAATATGTTTATAAGTATGTTTAATATTAAAGTACATACATTCAGTAAAATAATCATTTTGTTTTTTTTTATTTTTAGAGAAAGAATATAATGTACATATGTGTAATATTTGTAAAAGATATATAATAAATTATGTAAATAAAATACACTTAAAAAATAGAATTTCCATACATACAATATACTTTATGTGGGTATAATTTAATAATAATAAAAGTTATGACATATTTACTTATAATATACTATATAATTTTTTATAATATAATATTTCCTTATATGAATAATAAAATAACGTTTCTGTAGCCTAGCATAGGATCTAGTTGCCTGAGTTCCACAAACTTAAATGCATGTAAATTGTAAGTTATATTTTTGATTGAACTGTAAGTAGATAAATTCAAGGTAAAATTACTTTGACACAGTCCAATTTAGTTTATTGATTTTAAATATTATATTTACCAATAACATTAGATTCAGATTATTTTTATTTGAATAATGTGCCAATATACCTTCTTGGTAGCGGTTTTGAGCTACACCAGGGATTGATTAATATCAAAATCTCGATCTTCATGTAAAAATTAATGAAATAATGTAAGAATGATCTAAGCTTGGTTTTTTTTGCAGTGTATAAATTTATGAATAACGAATTGTTATTAATAAATATTTATTTATACGTAAATATATATATAATTCTATTTTTCGCATTTTATACATAAATTTGATGTTAAGTTTTAAACACTTCAATAAAATATAAGCAAAAGTAATGGCAGCAAAGCTGCAAATCAATAGAATAATTATTACACGCCATGTGCAATGTATGTGTACACAAATAGTACAAGTGCAAATAGAGAAAATTGCAACAACATTAAAACATTAAACAAAAAAATTATTTTGTTCAATATTGATTAGTTCAATTTTAATTAAAATACAAGAAAGAAAAATTATATTAAAAAATTTTTTTTTTATGTTTTAAATTATTAGATACGATTTATGTATTATATTTTTACCGAATAGGGAGTGTATTTTTTTTTTTTTCAACTTTATTTTTATGATATTCACTCAATTTTTATTGACTTTAATTAATTTGGTTTTGTGTAAATATTGTTATACTAATTGAATGAAAAGTTAGCCAACTTTATTTTATTTATAAAATAAAAAATGTGTCTAACAAGATATTATAAATATTAAAAATATAAATACACAGACCTAATAATGCTTATATAAAGAATATGCGGCTGACTTCGGCAGGATATAACACGTAGTGGCAAATATATGATTCTAAATTTTATAATTATAAATTTTAAATTTAATAGAATGATGTTCAATGTGCAGAATTTTAAGTAGATTAGGTTCCTTCTAAAAATTCTTCTTCTAAATTCATAATTTATCTGTAGTAATAAATTTAATTAACTAGATCTTTCACTAATATAATAAGATTAATTTTTATGTTTTTTTTTCTCTATCTTGAAATTGATACTTTTCAAAGTCAAAAATAATATTTACAATTTCTATTTTACATTTAATTTTTTAACAATTGTTATTCATTTTGGAATTGATAGAGAAATTTAAGTCAAAATTCACATATAATTAATATTTAATTTAGAAAATTCTTTAGTATTGAATACTACTACTTAGTACTGAATACAAAGTACTTGTGTTTTAAAAGTCTTATAACAATTTTTCCAACTAGAAATTTCATTTGAGGTATAGTAGTTAATAATTAGCCATTATCTGTCACACACTAAACAACGAAAACTTTTAAATTTCGATAGAAAATGATTGTTAAGTCTCAAATATTTAACTTAGTTTGATCGTAGGCCAAAAATCAGAATTTTTTTTACAAGAGTACGGTCCGAATGTAAAAAATACGTAGTTTTTAACTATCATCATTGCTATTGTACAACTGTATAAACAAACAGCTTCAACGATTGTAATGAGTTACAACTAATTTAGGTAAAAAATAATTTATTATTGAAATTGAAAAATAAATTAAATTAAAAATATGTATATGGCACATTTATACAATACAGAAGGCTCAAATTCAATATATGTATAGTTCTAAGAAAATGCATTTACAATATTATTGTCAGCATATATACAGAGTATTATTATAGAGATATCGTAAATGCATTTTTTATTAGGAGTGTTCTTCAAGGTACATATTCCAATAAAAAAGAAATTTATTTCAGCTTTATATAGAAGTTTGTAATTTTATTAAATGGTTTTATTTTTTTTAAATTAATAGGTATATTCCTTGATGTCCTTTTCATTGTGAATATATAATAATAATAATAATAATAATATAATATATGTAGCTCGCTGGACAAAGAAATTTCAATTTACAAAATGTACATTTGAGTATTTTTTTTTTTTATTATTTTTCAATTTTTATGAAAATTACATTTTAGAAGTTAACATTACAAATAGAAAATTTTTTTTTTTATTTTTATTATTATTATCACCCTTTTTCGTTTTTTTTTTATATAAAATTTGAATTTTGTTATTGTGAAAAATTGTTATAAAAGGAAGAAAATTCTATTCACATGATTGTAATTTTATTGAAAGGTCTTTTCAAGGCAATTTCTTTGTGTGCCAATAATATAAAGAAGCGGCTAACTTGTTAATAAAAAAAAAAAGAAAAACAGTATAATGTAAGTTAATAAGTAGTATGTAGTATCCATTTCTTTTGTCCATTGAAAATGTATAATTCTGATAAAAAAAAATTTTAAATAAGTTTTTACAATTTGAATAAAAATATTTACAATTTTCAGGCTACGGTTAGTTAGTGTGGTATTAATAACTTCATTCCCAATATGAATTATCGAAGTTAGTCTAGAATTCTATATTTGAATGAATTGTTTGATACAAACAGGAGATAAAAGGCTAAAAGGCTAACAGAAAACATAAACACACTTAGATTGAATGCAGACAAATTTTAGCCTCACTTCGCGTTTATACCAAGACAGAGTTGATGACACCATAACGGCCGGTGGATAATTAATATTTATGTAGAACAATAGAAATAAAAAGGATGCATTTTAAGGACATCAAATCCTTTTGAATCAACATTTAAATTTAAATCCTGTCTAAAAATAGTGTTATTTACTTTACACTTTACACTTTACAGTGATTATAAAATTATTTGAATTGAAGAAATTTGGAAGAAAAATGGTTTAAAAAATTTATGAGAATCCATTCAGCAAAATTAAATTTATTTTTATATTTTATTTGTATAATTTTTTTTTATTTTAAACTTGTAATTTATATGTGAACCTTATGAAAGACAAATTATTTAAGAGTCCTTTGCCGTTAGACGAATGAAAAAATAAATAGAGAAGAAAAAAAAAAATTGATCCTGAAAAGGTAAAATTTTCTTTTTTTTTTATGGTTAATAATGTTAAATGAAACAGGAAAAATGTGTACAATTGTGAATTTTATTTATTTATTATATATATATTTTTTGACTTCAAAAAAAATTTTTTTTTTCACTTTATACATTCAAATTCAATTCATTTATATACAACGATTTTTTTTTATTTTTTTTTTACTTTTAATAAAACTAAAAATTTTATTACGGTTAAATCAAAAGCAAGAAATCATTAAGTAAATGTAAAATTTGAATGCCAAAGGGAAAAGCTAATAATATGATAAAAAAAAATTGTTTTTAGAGACTATTATAGAATATTATGTATATAGTAGAAATAGAATTTTTATTCAGTACCCACTATCCAGTTTTTTTTTTTTTTGTACATCTTTTTTGAATAAAATTACTTCACATATATTAAACTGAAGTGAATAAATGTATATAAAAGTTCCTTTTTATCTAAATTTTGTTATTTTTTTTTTTCATTCCTCGCTCGCTGAAACTTTTAATAGAATTTTCAATTTGAAAATGTGTTTCAAAAAATTTTTTTTTTAAGTCAATTGAATAAAAATTGATCTCTCTATTGAAGTTTGCAAATTTAATTTAATTTTATTTTTTTTAAACAATTTTCAAGAAAATTATGTAAATGCCAATATTATATAAGTTTTATTTTGCTTGAAACGATTACTGCGAAATGATTTTTTATTTTGATATTTCAATTTCATCTTTGTACAGAAATTTTTACTACACTATCTTCACTTAAATTTAAAGATTCTACCTACAGTGGAACCTTTATGAAATCGGTTTGTTTCTTACCTTTTAATTTTGTCAAACTGTTCCAACCACTACCTGGCTACTGTCCTGTCTGTAAACTAACTTCTTTGCCTATACAAACTAGCCTTGAATGCAAAGGTTAAAGCTTGAACAGACCAATATTAAAGCTTAGTTTTAATGGTCGTCTTTCCAACCACTTAAAAATTCAAAACCAGTTAAAAAATTGCAGAAAAAACTCAGAAAAGCTAGTGATTTTCTTGTCTGCAAACTATTTTTTTCGGCCTGTAATGCAAAAGTTTGTTTCAATTCTTTCAGCTGAACGATTACTGGCCACTATTGTGTTGGAAATAGAAACAATCATTATATTTTTGTACAAGTTCTTTGTCTTTATACATTTTTTTTACTTCACATTATCAGAAATTAAATAATTTTAGGTTGAAATATGTTGGCTCTTTATGCCTCATTTATTTTTAGCATAGTTAAATTTTCACTTTTTATTATTTTTTATTTTTTTTTTTTACCATTGAAAAAGTTTCAAAAATTCAGTTTGGAATTTTATTATAATGAAGAAATTATTCAAAATAAAATGTGAATAAAATTTTTTTTGATGAATCAAGAGTATCGTTCGTTTTTGATTTTAGAATATTAACTATTATGATATTTATATGGTTTGTGGAATTTTTGTGCGAATAAGAAATATTTTTGAATTCAAAATTATTGAAATTTTTTTTTGAATAAAAATCAATGGAGATCAATTGTGCAAAATTATCGTTAAATTAAACTTAATAATTTTTTTTTTCGTATTTTGTGGTTATAATATACATTTAGGTATATGTATATAATTTATGGGCTTTAATATCATAAAGTTAATTCATAGGAATACAGTACATATTATATAGTTGCATTTTAAAGTATGAAAAAGGATAATGAAGTGTTTAAAAAAATAATTTAAGCTTCGATGTCTATTAACACAATCTTTATTTGAAACGAAACCATCCTTAGAATAATTTGAAACGAAACCATCCTTAGAATAATCCCTTTGAGTATAAAGTGGACGATTTTTGCTTGATTACATTTTTGTAAAAATTGTGATTGATATTTTAATTTTTTGGTATCACATTAAACGACAAGTGTATTTCGCTTATAAGGTTCGTAAATAATTTCGAAGTCATATTAATTTTTAATTTTAGGCTTGCAATGGATGTCAAATAATAAGTACATCTATACCTACACTTGGAATGTTATTGCTATATAGAATTTTACAATGTTTATTAATATTGTTTATAAATTGTTTACTCTTAATTGTCATAATTTTTATGTTAACAATATAATTTCTTTATTTTAACCTGGATGTCTGTTTTCTCGCATACCGATCATAGATGTGTATATTTTTTTTTCAGTGTTCATTCCTTTTAGAAAAGATGACCACAAATGAAATTTTTGTGTTTGTTCTGTTTTATGTTTTCTCAACAAAAAAAAAAAAAAACTAGAATTTGTGTTGTTGACATTAAATAAACACATTGAATATATTTTTAAAAGTATGAAAGACTCACATATTACGTGAATTTTATTTTTTTTGTTTATAATTAAAAGTGTTCAAAAAACAAATAATTTTTCATACTGATACCTCAAAAAATAAACAAAAGCTTTGTTGTTGATATCGTACGTACTAAAAATTGAACATGATTGCTGTTGAATCCTATTTTTATCTGTTTACATAAGCAGAATAAACATCAGAAAGTAAAAAAAAAATATATATATATATATTTAAAGGTAAATTACATTATTTTAAATGGCTTTTGATTTTATATTTAATCTATTAATTTGCTTATTGATTGAAAATTGTTTAGAGCTTTTTTTTTTATTCTTGTGTTCTTCTTTTTTTTTTTTAATATTCAATTAGTACTTTAAAACAAAATTCTATATTAATCTTAAAGTTTATAATAACATTTAAATTTTTTTTTTATTTTCAAATTTTGTAGAAAAAAGAAGATATTTAAGGTAAAACTAACAATTATATGGTTCAATATCCAATATGTGTCATTTAAAATAATTATGTATATAACAGCATCGAATATTAAAGAATTTATGAATGATTTCTTACTTAATTAAACTACTTTTTAACTCTAGAATGCAAATCAAAGGGTAATTTACTTAGTGAAGCTTACATTGGTGGATAAAACCAATTCTATTGTTTTAAAAAAAAATGGAAACTTTTGATGCCTTGATGTATAGAAATATTAAAAAGGTATTTAAGAATATTTCTAGAAAGTCTGTAAAGTCATCTCCCAAAGTTGATATGAACAAGTAACAAGAATTTCAGCCGATGATACCAAATTTCTTCAAAAGTAATTCTATGGATGATTGAGTTTACAATTATCTTGTTTCTTGTGTTAAAATTTTTTCAGCTTATACTAAGCTTACTAAATTTGGAATTAATTAAGTCAAAAATTCATATTATATGTCAAACTGAAGCTCAAATAACTTAATTTTTTATATAAGATCTAAAATACTAAAATGAACATTTTTTTATTGAAAGTTTATTAAATAATTCCAAGAAACATTTTTTTTTTTGTTTATTCTATACCTCTATGATGTGACATTATTTGAAAGAAATTCTCAATTACGCATATCAAATTTATTGATATTTCATTATATTTCATTTCTTTAAATTCAAATGATTTTCTTATTTTAATTTCCTTTATTTTTTTCTATTTTTTTTTTTTATCTATACAAACATAATTTATGTCTGCTTCCGAAACATAAACAGTATTGAATTTGAATAGCCCGAACATTTAAAATACTTGTGCCTAATAAATAGACAAAAGTGGCGTCATTGAAAACTTTTTGTTTTTTTTTTCTTGAAGCAGCAGTATAAGAATAAAAATATGAAGCAGTGTATTGTTAAGTTGGCGACGCGGATGATATTAAAAAAAAATGTATTAAAATTAAAAATTAATTCTATAATATTTTGTTTGACATGTTCAAATAGTTTTCCCCTTTTTCTTCTATTTTTATTCTAATCAAATAATAATCTATATAATGTATAATTGAATTAAAAATAAAATTGATAGAAAATTGAGATGGTTATAGAGAAGATTAAAATATATAATTTAAAAATTTTTTTGTCTTACTTATTTTAGCATATCGAAAATATAATTTTTCTAGTCGTAATTAGGTATATGTAATTTTTTTAAAGCTTGTTAAGTAAGGGCTTAACAACCTTAGAAACGAATTATTACTCTGAATTTGTGAGGCCAAGTGGTTAATGAATAGTGGGGCTTAAGCGAAAGCAGTATATAGCATACGTTTATATTTGACGTTCTAATATTAATTGCTTTTTTTTTTTTTTTTTTTATTAAAGTTACCAAATCACTAGGTGGGATACCTTTTATACTTAAAGAAGTATGGATTTGGTAATGGGGACAGGAAGTTTAGACGAGATTAAAAAGTGGGACAGTTAGGAGGTAATCATTTACATTCTTCTTAAAGCGGCGCAGGTCGTAAATCAAACGACCGCCAGCTGTCGGGAACAATTTTGTTGGGAGAGCATTCCACATTCTCGAGGTGCGAACTGAAAACGAATCTCCGAAGCTCGTTCTATCACATCTGGGAATTTTGACGGAATATGGGTGTGCCGTTGAGGCGGTACGTGTTTGACGTGAAAATACTTGAAGTGAAGGAAGTAGGGCTTTTACTTTCAGGGAACACGTATCCGTTCCAACAAGGTATTTATAGAAAATAGAAAGTGAACCTACATTGCGACGGTGACTGAGTGATGTTAATGAGCTGGTGGTTTGATGATTGTTTATCAATCTAATAGCCCTTCTCTGAACTTTGTCCAGGTACTCAAGGTGGGTTTTGGGAGCACCAGCCCATATATGTGAATTATATTCTAATTTCGATTTTTAAAATTATTAAAAAAAAAATTTTAAGTATCTTGTGATCAGCCAGTACTCTGTGGGCTTCAAATTGAAGAACAATGAATAATTATTAAAAGCGAAAATTAAATATACATACTCAAACTTCAAAATACGGATTCTCTATACGAAATGAAAGTAATTCGATTAATTCAAATCAATTCGGACTAGTATATTATTCAAAATAAATTTAATTAAAAAAGATTTTTTTCACTTTATTCACAATGTTTTTTTTTCCATTGAAAAGCATAAAATATGGTATTATGCTTATGCATTATAAATTTATGCGCTTTATTTATAAAATTTTTAATATGTTGGCTGTTAATTTGTTTTTTTTTTGTTTTTTGTGATTCGATTTTTCTGTTGTTTTTCTTATAATATTTATTTTTCTAATTTTAATCGATTCGGAAAAAAAAGGCAAAAAAATGACAATTTTATGGTTGAATAACAGATTTAATGTGCTGTGCGCGCATATGTTAATTCATAAACATTGATGTGTATGTATGTTATTTCATAATATGAAAATTTTCATCAGTCATAAAGAAAAATATTATTAAAAAAGTTTTTCTGGGCCACTGAACTGCCACTGCATTAAGAAGAAAAAATATATATTTTTTTTTTAATGTTATGAGAGGTGACAATGTGTACATGAAAATGAAAATAAACTATACGAAAAAAAAAAAGAAAAGAAAATGATAAATTAATTGTTTTACTACACAAGGTGATAAACAAAATGCCATTTAACCGAAACACATGTCAATTATCAATTTTGTGATTTAATTTTAAATTGAATTATTTTTATTTCAGAATTTAATGTATATTTCAGAGGCATGTGAATAATATTTAGAATAAATGTACAATACATAAATATTAGCTTAAAAAATGATCAGAGAGGTGAAATCATGAACTATTTTTATTATAGCCTGGATCGACCTGATTTGCCTGGACATAAATCGCGTGACGAGATAATGAACCTTATTACGTATGAGCAATAAAAATAGTTCTTTTATGTGCTATTTTTTGTCAAGGTCTCTGTTTTTTATAATGTACACATAATAAAATTAAGCATGTAATAAATTATTCCTCCTATTCTGCAGCGAAATTTGCCTTGAATCATCTTCACGATTCACCAATCCTACTACTCTAAAACTGCAAATTTGTTTTAATTTCATACAGTTTAAAGTAATATACATATCTAGTTTAAAGTAATATACGTATCTATCTACATATAGTATACATATAGTATTTCGACATTTCCTACCATTCGGCGAACACTTGCTGTCATCACAGATAACTGCAACTTTGAAATTTTTGTAGATATAAATATATATGTATTTTTTGAGACAATAATTTGTAGACTTCTTTCATACATAGATTTAAAAAACCAAGAAAAACATTTTTTTTAAATTTTGATGCTGAGTTATTGACATTTATATTGACATTTATATACAAACAAAGAATTCACATATAGCTAAGTTGTTAAACAATTATTAAAATAAGAGAAGCGTTAACGTTTTAATATGCTAAATTTTAATAAAGGTTATAGGCGAAATTTAGTTATTTCATCCAGTAATTTCAATTCAGTTCTAGAAATATCAAATTCAAAAATAGTTCCTTTTAAATTGTTTAATTTGGCTCGGACATATGTACATAATGTACATAATTTTTGACTTCGTCAAGTAGCAGAATTAATTTTTAGCGATATAGTTTCAACAATGTTTTAACCCTGCATTAAGCTCTCTAACCTCAAATATCTAATAGAAATACGTATTCTGTGTATTTTTTTCTATATGTCCAATAATTTAAAATAAAATTTGTTTGTCATGTGAATAAGGAATTACTAATTCCCATCAATAAACGATTTTTATATAAATACATAGTTAAAAAATAAGTTTTCAAATTTTTTTTTTTTTTTTTTAATAAAATTGTTTTCCATGAATTCAATATTTTCAATTATATTTGATTAAAAATTATGTACAATATTATCCATCATTGATAAAATAATGGCATTAATACTAATAGTTAAATAACAACAAATAATAGTTATAAATCTCAATATATATATATTTATATATCTTTATGATGGTATGTCTTCTTTATATTACAAAAAAAAAAACATTAAAAGATAAACAGCATTCGTGCAATACATTGACGTTAGTGTTTAAGCAAATTAATGTTTGTCACGTAAAACGAGACTCAGATGTCCAAAATCATAAAAGAAGTGTTTTAATATTATTATAACTATGTTAAAAGTGCTTCACAAAAATTGAACGTGACTTTTATTCATTACTTGGACATAAGACAACAGAATTATTGTTAAAAATAAAGTGTTTAAATAATAAAATAATAATAATAGTAAAAAAAAAAAAGAATAATATTTTGTATCTTGTAGTTTACATGACAATCGAACAATCAATTTATTTTTTCTTCATTTTTATTTACAAAATATTTTTTTTTTCTATTTTCGTTCTCGAATAATAAAAAAAATAAGATTGATACAAATTTATGATGTTTTCTATTTTATATGTAAGTACAAAAAAAAAACCAAAGAACTTCAAATGGTCTTCTCTATGGTCTGCTGTTCTATGTTTATTGTTTACATATATATGTATACATGGCTACAAAAAATCAAAAGGGGAACAAATGTGTGTTATTTTTTTTTATTATTATCATTTTCGTATATGACATTTGACATTTATTTAAGTATAAGAAGTAAATGAAAAAGAAATAAATTTAATTTAAAAAGAGATTAATAATAAAACTTTTCAATCAATAAAAGACACTTTGATTGCGAAAAGAATTTTATTCAAGTTGAATGATTTTTTTTTTTGTGAGTAGGGTAATGATTGAATATAGAAAACCTGCTGGATAAATAATAAGAAATTATAAATAAATGAAATAAAAAAATGAATTTAAAAAAAAAAGAGTTTTTTTGTTTAGAGAAGACTATTTAGACAAAAATTGATTTATTTTCATGTCAAGAAATTTCCTTATCCAAACTCAATAGCATGCCTCCATTCTTTGTGGTGATCTTGAACTTTGCTAATTATTTTGGTTTTTTTTCCAGACCGGGTACGGCCTTGATTTAGATCAAAATAGATTTCATAAATTCTTCAAATAATTTCTCAAAATAATCCATCTACTTTGTAGATAACATTGGTTTGGTGAATTTAATGGTAATTCCATATGAAACAATATGAAACGCTGTTAATAAATTTATAACATTTAAAATGTATTCTATAAATAAAATGTACATACATTATATATTTTACAATTAATAAATTAAAATAAAAACAAGAAAATATTCCAAGAGATCAATGTATATAGTTTCATTTTATATTAAAAAACAATTCAGATTCATTAAAACTCACAATTAAATAGAAATTGTATTATACAACTTCAATTTAAAACCTTATAAAACTTCAATATAAACTTATATAGTATTAACGTTAGTAAAATAAAAGACTGATTGGTGAAAGTTTAAATGATCATTAAATCTTTAATATTTATTATATTATTAATAGTATTATTGGTAATACTATTTTTATTTTTATTATTAATAAAAAATTATCCGGATACAGAACCCAAATAATCCTTATTTAAATGTACTTCTAATATAATTCCCAAATCACTACAGAAATGTTCATTTTACTTGATCCCATTTGTTGTTGACTACACTACTTATATTACGTCCTATACTCAGCTAAAAAAAACCTCTAAAAAAATTACTTTAATATTAGTAATGTTAACATAAAAATTAACGACATAAAACGTTTTATGTGAAAATAAAAAAAAAAAATTTGTTATTTTATTTTAAAGTACTTAACTTTTACCCCCAAAATAATGTTGAAAAAAAAAAGAAGAAAATTTTTGGAAATTTTGTGGAATTCTGACCATCATCATAGTGAAAATAATAAAAAAAAACTGAAATTCGCATATGTAGGCTTTATAAGGAGTTACTTTTATTCCTTTTTTGGTTTTTTTTTTTGCAATGTTTTTATCTTTTGAACTCTCAACTATCAACTCTATTTGGCATTGCTGCTGCTGAGGATAATATGTTTATTGCCTTTACTTTAAATTCTACAGAGACTTTTATTGATTTTTTTTCAATATCGGTATAGGAAAAAAAATAACATTTATATATACATATATAAGATTAATTTATCTGATTTAAGTCTCTAAATAAACATTCTCTTATAAAGAATGATAAGTTATATATCATATTAATTATTTATCATTGATTTACAAGAAAGAAAGTGCTAAATTTATATCATTATTATTATCCAGCAGCAGCATCACAAGCAACCAAAGTAAATTTTGTAGAAAATAAATAAAATATATTTTTATGCTTTGCATCACCAAGAATTGAGAAAGTATTAAAACTACACTTTATATACATATTTATTTAATTAGTTATTATTCAGGCATAACTGTCACAGATGTTTGAACTTTGGAGTAAAGATGAAATTATATTCTTTAATATGGCTTTTTCTTAGTTTCTATTTATTGAAAGAGCATATTTTTTCAAAGTGAGGACTGTTCGATTAGTACAGAATTTCGTCATTATAACCAACATATTATATAAATAGAGAACAAGAATCGCCGACAGAATTATATTGTCGTATTATCTTAATTTTAAAAATATAAAAGTTATGTTAAGTATAATGTACTCCATATATTGTTACTAGCTTAAGGCTTTGAGTGTTTCAAAAGTATATAATAAAAAAAAAAAAACAACACAAACACTTAGATCAAGTGGACAATTTCAAAATTCACACAAATTCCAGCCCGAAGTTGGAATCGAACCCACGACCGAACACACTGTAGGATACTGACAATACCACTACACCATGACGGCCGACATAATATCTTAATAACTTTGATTTCAACAATTTCCTATTTTCAAAAACTAAACATTTGAGTTTGTTGTACAAAAAGTTAGACTAAATTTAATTAAACCAACCCACATGCCTTTATTATTATTTCCAACATTAATATGTATTTTTGATATTACAAAAAAAAACTGTTTTTTTTTTCTTCTTAAAAATAGAAATAATTTCATTTCATACATATTCAGTTAAATTTTCTTTAATATATAATATAATGTATAGCATATCTATATTTTTCTCTGCACTAAATTCATGTATGTGCAAATATTATACCAAAATAAAAATAAAAAGAAAAAAAATAAAACATATAAAATAAAAAGGGATGAAAAATGAATGGTCAAAATTTACTCTGCTATATCTATTCTATAACATACATACAACACACATAACATAAGTGGCAAGAAAAAAAAAATCTATGATTGGTAACCTGTCCCAAGGGTGTCGTACTCTTTTATTTTATGAAAATATGAATAAAGTAGCCACAAAGACTTTTCTAATCTTCCAAATCGTTCCTAATATTTTTTATTATTTTATTTTGTTCCAAAATAAGGAAAAACAAAAAACAAAAAAAAAAAAAAAGGAAAAGATTTGGTCAAATTATGCGGTTTAACTTATAAATTTATAAAAATAATTTTTTTTTTTTTTCGTTTTACTCTGGAAAAATAAATTGAATGCATAAAATATTAGGCGTGATAGAAAGTATATATCATTTCTGCATGAAAATTTTATGAATTATCAAAAAATTTTGAGGATATTCTTAGCAGGATATTCGATTAAGTGAACGTATGTAGGGAATATTTGTGCCTAGAAAGTGCAATGCATATATAGTTTTTGTCTTGCATTATCATAATATTTTTAAAAATAGCCACAATAAATAAAGTTAATAAAAAAAAAAATAAACTATCTCAGACTCGCTCTGAGGTCATTTTTTTTTTTTTAGAGAAGTTATAACATGCTTTAAACTTGGTAATTTCATGAAGGAGAAACCATATTGTTAGGTACAAAATTTGGATCAAAATTGTATTTCCATCAAACAAAGTTCAAAATTATTTTAATGCGTTGGGGATCGTTATGTTGTATTTAGTGCTATAGAATTTAGATCACTAATAAGGAGTATTATATGCGTCAATACACATGCAATCATTTAGATGCATCTGCGTAAATAATGAAAAAATTTAGATGCATCAGCGTATATAATGAAAAAATTTAGATGCATCAGCGTAAATAATGAAATCATTTAGATGTTTCGTATTGAATATTACGTAATACCTAAACAAACATAATATCTCTCACAATATTTCAATACAGCCAAATACAAAAAAAAAATGAGAAAAAATGAGAAGAAAAAATATTCTCTCGTTGCAACTACCTCTCCCCTACGCATTAAAACAGTATATTGGATATGTAAACAAAATTTGTTATACAACTCGTTCTGTATTTACACAAAAATACATTGACACTTGTCAATTTATATAGTATTGACTCCTGTCAATGTATTTTTGTGTATACAGAACTCTTAATTAATAACAAATTTAGTTTACATATACAATAATCTACTATTAAGATTTATGTGACCTTCAAGTTTCAAAATATTAAAGATACACTTAAAGATTTTTATATTTTAATATGTAATAATGTATTTGTATGTAATACATGTACTTTTTTATGTAAAATGACTGGTCATGTAGGTAAGTTGTTTGTAGATTCTTGACATAAGAATATTTCATGAAATTTTTGAAAGTTGGCAATTTCAAAAATTTTATCCAAACTTTGTAAAAGTCTGAAACAAATGTAAAGTTTTAAAAAATGAAGCCTTATAGTACATTAATGTTCAACTTGATGTTCATATAGTGTCGATATCTTATTTTTATTCCTTAATCCGTATCTTTTTCAAAAGAAAGTAAAAAATAAATAAATAAAAAAAATTATGAATATTTTTAATGGGAAAAGCTACACTATTAACCCGATCATCTTATGATTTAGTCTCTTAAATCATTTCTTTTTATAAGAAAGATAAAGGGTAAGGTCTTGCACGACTATGTATAAAATATTATTTGGTTAGCTCGTTAAAATAAATCCCTTAGACATTTGGTAAACCATAAAAGAAGTATAGGTTAAAACATAATTTATATTTGTTAAAACCAAGACAAGAAACAAAACAAAAAAAAAAACAAAAAAAAGATAAAATTATCGTAATAAAATATATCACAAAAAAAAAAATTAAATATATGAGAAAATATGGTTTAATTTTGTTGTTAAATTGTGCATGTTTTTTTTTTCCTGTAAAAGAAGTATAACTTATTATTACGTCACCATCGTCACATTATTGTATATATAAAAAAAGATTAATATTATAACAAGAATATACAAAACATAATTGAGTATGTCAAAAATTCACAACATTTAAATTTTAATATCGAAATTTATTCTGTACCAACGTCAGTCTTCGACTATTTGGGTTCATTATACATATGTCAACATTTTACTTTTAATTGTCGCATTTCTGTTTATGTGTGGGCTAAAGTTTCTAATTTACAACGGATAATTGGTAAAGGAGCTAGCAAGGAAATTCCAGTTCTAATTTGTATAATTTCTTGTACCGAAAGTTTGTTTCAAACTTTCATTTTCAAAGTTTTAATTTCAAATAAATAAAATTAATATAAATAATGTTTTTCGGAAATTGTGCATTAAAATTTGAAATTTGAAGCGGTGGTGGTATATCTGTACACCTTCTAAAAGGTAAACAGGATAAGAAATCACTTGAGATAATATAAGGCTATGAAACCCATTACACACATATTCATTTCGTCATTATATTTTAATTATGTCAAAAAATTCTTGTTTATTCGTCACAAATTATTTAAATCTTAAGGGAATTCATTTATTAATAATAAATTATTGTACAAAGTTAAATTATTAATAAATTAATCTAAAATTGTATATAAATTATACTTCCAGTATTGTGAAAATAAAAAGAAGTTATTAAAATGTTAAAACATGAAAACATTTATATATTTATATATATATAATATATTTTATCAATTAGTATAACATTAAATTTTTATATAATTTCATTATTTATTTAGATAACAACAAAAAAATATATATATAAAGATATGTACTAAAATAATAATCCTTAATAGGGTTACATGACCGCAAATTATAAAATTTCACTATAGTTATACAAAAAGGGTGTTAGTGAGAAGTTTATTTTTGGTTTAATTTTTTTCAAGAATGAACATCGAAATGAGACATCTTTAGAGACAATTATTAAAATAACAATATAATCTGAAAGACCCGAGCTCGCAAAATTCCATATTAAATGAAATTAGTATAAAAAGCCAGTGAAATATTAAGTTGAAATTTCCGTCTACTTATAGCAAAGTCTGGGTGCAATTAGCAAAAATTTTTAATAATATTAAGTCTTTTTCTGAAAATAAGTTTTTGGATGAAAACTTTGTGAGCAAAAATCTTTAATTTTTTCATATTTCTTTTTTTTAGAATGATTTCATCAAATAGTATTTTAAACAAAAAAAAAAAAACACTTCAAAATTATAGTTTCTTTATAGTTCAAATATTATTTTGAAACAGATTTCTCTCGTACTTCAGAATCCAATTTCCAAATTGTAAAACTACTAGTAATCTTAATAAGTTGTTTCATTCGAAAAAAGTTATTCAAATTAAAATTATTTTCTAAATTTTTTCAAAATAAATTGCAAACATTTTAGAACCAATCTAAAATAAAATAACGCACATTCAGTAAAAATATGCAAACATAATTTTTAGCCAAAAAGGATTAAATAAAATTGAAAAAAAAAAAAAAAAAGGTTTACAAAGAACAGAAAAGATAATTTGAAAATTGTTTACTTTAACAACAAAATTTTCCATGAAAATTCATTCATCTGATGTGTATAATGGGGGACATACTCATTTGTTTAAAATTTTCAAAAAAAAAAGATTCATTTACAAATACCGTCCTGTCATCTCATCAAATCAAATATTTTAATAAATTAAAATTTTGTCTGAAAATATGACCAACAAGTCATAGAATTAAATATAATTTTGTAAATTTTTAAGGGTATATTAGATAGACTTTAACTTTGTAAACTAAGTTTTTTTTTTATTTTAATTTATATTTTTTATGTATTATTAATACATATTATGTATATGTTATCTATATTACCTACTTTATATGTAAATGTTGAAATGTGTATTATATTATGTGAATATTCTACAATAATTTTCACTACGAGTTATCAGTATTATCATGATTAAACGATGTAAAAAATTCTATTGTTACTAAAGAAAATGAAACTGGAGTAAAGGATGATGTAAGTATAAGATAAAGGGTATAGTGTTAATACAGGGATAATTTGTAAAAAGTAGATATGTTCTTTGATTGTAAATTATATACCTACGCAATCTACGTACTTATTATCAAAAAACATAAATGTACTATTTCTGGAATAAGTTCAATATTAGTGTTATATTTAATTTTGTTAAATTAATAATCTTGTCAGAATCTCATCAGAATTTTATTTATTTTGACATCTTCAGTCGGATATATTTCCTATTTTGTTAAACAAATTACTATGAGTTTTGGGAAACCTAATTAAGAACTTTATTTTAAATTCAATAGTTTTTTTTTTTAAGTTATCAAACCAAGTATAAATCATAGGCCTACGAGAAACATAATGAATGGAATTTTATAACATAAATCGAAAATGCATATTGGTTTTCATTTAAATTCTACCTTTAAAAAAATATTAAAACTAATATAAAAAAAATTTGAAACAACCTTGAATTAAAAATTCTACTTAGAGAATTTTTCAATGTTTAATTTTGTTAAAATTTTTTCCTTTACCCACTTAATATCATCGTTTTGCTAATAAGGACAAGAAGAAAGAAAAAAATAAATAAAGGATTTAAATATACAACAAAATCATCGTGATAATATTTTCATTTTTCTTTAACTTTCCTTTATTTTTTTTTTAAATAATAATTTCGCCTATGTAGTATATAGTGTATATAGTGCACCATGGTAGACATAAATATTTAATTTTATTTATACTCTCTCTAAGAACTAATTACTTTTATAATAATTTTTTTTCATTACATAAAAAAAAAAAATTATTATTATTATTATTATTTTTTCTGAGCTGTTGAAAATTGTTTTTCATTTTATTTAGATACATATATTTATAATTTAAATTCTTTGTTATTAATCCGCAGAGAAAATTTTACGTTAAATTTACTTATAAAAATGGTATAATAAAGCCTTTAGGGAATTGTTTTACTCCTTTACTTTTATTTTCTCTCGGTTTTTTTTTTCGTTTTTTGTTTGAAATAATTTTTTTATTTTATCTTTTACCCGTTAATTATAAATGGTAAAAATTTCAATTAACCATTTAAAATATATATGTATGTAATATATAAAATTATGTTTTTTTTTTGCGTATATATACAGAAGAAAAAGCTCCCACGAAATAAAATTAACATTTTCACACAATTTTCTGTATGTAGAAAAAAAAATAAATGAAAATAAATTTTCAAAAAAAAAAAAAACAAAAAATATTATAGATATAAAACAAAAACGGAACAGTATAACAGATACTTATGCTTTTTATATTATTCCAAGAATCAATCTGTATCTTATTTAATAAATTTTCACTTTTCCACTTTTACCTTTTCAATTCTGTTTTATTTTTTTTTATTCTATCTAAATAATTTTCGTAATTTTTTTTTTTGATTATTTATTTTTACTTTATTTTTTTTTCGCAAAGAACGATTTGAGAAATTTATATTTCTCCAAAGGGGTGAATTTATTTTGTATTTATTTTTATTGCATACCGAATAAGAATATTAATCTCGTTGTAACCTATGTTTATATATATTGTATATGTATTATATATTTTACGTATAAATAAAATGGAAATGCAATGTTATTTCAATATTCCGGTTACATAATAGTAACATATTATATTTAATGTATTTATTTAAGATTTTTTTTTACAAATTTTCAAAAATGTTAGAAAATATAATACTGGCTTAGTTGATAATAAACACCTATTCAAAACTGATTTAAAATATAAGGAGCAGAGTTTTTACCTCTGGGCAAGGACTCTTTTTTCTAGGGATCGAAAGTAAGACTTATTTTTATTTTCATAAAACTTCTACGTAAAGTAAAGAGTAAAAAAAAAAACAAATACTTAAAAATTAATTTTTGAGTAATTAAAAAATTGAAAAAAATAAATACTTAATTTTTGAGTAAAGAGTATTTGAAAAATTTGAAATACTTATTACTCAAGTTTTTTTTTTTAATATTTTTCAAATACTCTTTAGTTGAGTATCATTTTTAAATATTTTTTGAAATACTCTTTTTTTTTTCTTTTTTTTTAAATATTCAATAAGCAGAAAATTTCTTATTTTTTGGAAAAAATTCAAAAAATAAAATTTAACAAAAAGATTTTTATTTTTTACTTTGGAAAAAGAGTTTTATTTTTTACTCTAAAAAAACTACTTACAAAAAGAGTATTTGGAAAATTATTAAAAAATAATACTCTTTTTTTAAGTGTTCTTTTTTTGAGTAAAAAATAAAACTTAAAAAAATAGTATTATTTTTTGACTAAAAAGTAAAACTTTTTTTTTAAGAGTTATTTTCAGAGTAGTTGAAAAAATTAAGTATTTCATTCGGTCTCTTTTCGCTATCACAGAATTAGCATGAAGCCCGTAATTGTAAAAAAAATTGGATGTAACAAGGGAAGGAATTATCTACAGCTGAATTTTTTGAAGTTTTTTTTTTCATAAAGTTTTAAAGTTTAAAGTTGGCTCCAATTAGAACGTTTAGAACTTCTAATATTTTTATGTACCAAATAAATTTTAATACGATTTGAAATATACTATTAGTATTTTTTAAAGGGATGTCAGTGGTCAACAAAGAAAAAACTAGTTGAAAATATTACTATTAGCAAATTTGAATTAGTTATACATAGTTAATTAATCATTTTTAGTTAAAAAGTAAATTTTTAAGTAGTGTTGAAAATTTAATAAAAATATTACCATTATCGGTTTCGGTTAATATTACATTGTACTTTGTATTCAATTTTGAAAACATATTTTGAAATTAAATTCCGCTTATAATAATAAAGAATAAATAAATTAAATGTTTAAAATTGTTAAAATATATATATATTTTTTTTATTATCTATCTTTATATTTTTATTCTTAATATTCAACCAAAAAATTTAAAAAATTAAAAGCACAAAAAAAAAAAAAACCGGTCAAAAATGATTAAATTATTTTTTTCCAACTGCTTAATCGGTCGAAAATAATTATAGTCAGTAGTTAATTATTTTTTTACGGTTAAGCGAACAACTATAACTAAAAAGCTAAAAAACAGTTATTTGTATATATATATATATATGTAGTTATTATAGCCAACTACTGACTTATTGATTTCTTTCTCTTATAATTAATAAGTAGTAAGAATTGTATTTTAAGTTAAACCTAACACATTTCAATTAAGGATTATGGTTCTCATTCTTATTGTAATTTTATTTAAATTCTGATTTTTGAGATACATATGTGTTTAATTCAAATTCTTTCTATAGACTTTATGTGTCAGATAGTTATAAAAATTTAAATGAAATCTGATTAAAATAATGATGTGGGATAGATGCCGATTAGAGGAACTCAAACAATGTTTAGAGCTAAAGGACTCGGACTAGGGTTCAGATTTCGATGAAAATTGTTATATTTGTGTATTAGAGGAACTCAGACAATGTTTAGAGCTAAAAGACTCGGACTAGGGTTTAAATTTCGATGAAAATTGTTATATTTGTGTATAAATTGAAATGGTATACATAATGATACTGAAGGAACTGAAAAATTTTCTAAGTCCTTGATTGTGAACGAGGTGTCTTAAAATTCTAAAATTAAAGTATCCTAATTCGAAATTCTGCGGAAAACGTACCTCATACTACTCTTCTGTATATTTTTTAATGCTGATGATGTGTTGAAAACTGTACTAAGGAATTCGTATGTTTTTTATCAGTTCTTTTATTTTATTTTTTTTAAATATTATTATTTTTGTTTTATTCCTTTGGTATATAATAAGGACTTTTATAAATTGATATTAGGTTGGGACACATTTTTAAGGAGTTATTTATGTTCGCCGAGGGATAAAAATATGTCACAATAAGGAAATGGGCTGATTATTTATGTGACGCAATTTTCATATTAGGATTTTGTTGGGGCTATTTTAAGTAAATCAAAAAATATTATTTTGATTTAGCTTCATTACTATAATATTCCTAAAAATAAAAAAAAAAATATACCAAAAATTAGTATGGTTATTGTAAAAGGGTAATAAAATTGAATATATATAGTAAATCCATAAATGGGATATGTGCAACTAAAAAGTGTAAGACATAAAATAATTTTTCTTTTATGAATAATTTAAAATGAATAAAGAAAAATGTTGGGTATATTTTTGTTTTGAAAAATTATGCACATAAAATGTTGAACCTTTATTTTCCATACTTAATTGATGGAAATTATTTGGAGAAAAAAAGAAAAATCATTTGATTCAAAATTTTTACTAAAATGAAAAAAAAATAAAAAATAAAAAATCACCGTAGGAAGAGAAAGGTAAAATTGGACATGCCTATTGCACGCCAATTGATTTCATTTGAAATATGGTAATAGTCTAGCGGCACAGATGAACAAGCGCGCTTTCAATATTTTCTGCTGTTTTGGCTTTTTCATATTCTGTATACGAGTTTTTAGTTCTAAGTAAGCTAGAGAAATAGAAATAGCTTCCTGTTTAAAATAAGCGAGCCAGTTTTGAATTTCGAAGTTATTTCCCATAAAATTCTTTAATCCTACAAAGTGAATTCTATACTTTTTATTTCTTAACTATATACCATCCAATTTTATATATATACTTATAGTAAGTTAATAATTTATTCCTTATCAATTAAAAACTTAAATTAACAGACCACCTTAGATTATATTTAATTTACCAAAAAAAAAAAAACAAAAAAACATAAACACAGTAATGGAAAATAAAATGTAAATGCCATAAGATTTATTTTCTTAAGGTGTTGACAACAAATTAATTCTACGTGGTGGGGAAATAAAATGCTATATTTATTTTATATTAAAAATGTGAAAAGTTCTCTAAGTGAAAATCTTTATTTTTTTTTTCTCTGATATTTTTTGTACATTTGATTTGGCATCGAACCTACAAAAAAAAAAAAATTAAATAAATAAAACAATTTCAAACCCAAAACCATGTCCTGTTATCTTAATATTGTCATTGTCACAATTTACAAAGAGCAACGCTAATGGATTACATGATTTTCGCATTATCTTTTTATTCAAAAAACGATTATCTGAAACTATCTTTATATAAAAAAAAAAATTATTGTGCTTTTTTTTTTCTGCTGATTTTCTTATTCTGTTTTTTTTTTTGTAACCATAAGAAAATTATGCACGCAGTGCATTTTGATTAGTTTTCACGGTTGCAATCTATAATTTTAGAGTACATACTTTCATTGTGCATATCTTTTAGGTTTTTTTTTTTTTTTTTTTTTTATGTTTTGCATATAGGTTGAAAATTTACGTTTTTAATATTAATTTTGTATATTTTTTTTGAGAGAAAAAAAAGAGGAAGAAAATAAGTGTACAATGTAAATTGTCGGCTGCGATTGCTAAAAAAAAAAATTTATATATATATAAGATAAAGATGAACTTGATAAGAAAAATTATAAAATAAAAATGCCTTTTGAAATCAAATGAAAATTCAAATTAAAAAAAAAAAGAAATAAAAATAAAATTCTTGATAGGGAAAATTCATATAGAAAGGAAACACTTTATTTTTACAATATTTATTTTGCATAGTTTCTTTAAAAATAATGCATTACCAACATGTTTCAGTTTTAATTTTCTTTTATTTATTAATTTATATATTAACCCTTTCACAAGGAAGTTTTCTCTGGAAGACATATACTTTTAGTACGGTTAAATACAAAAAATTTAATTATATGTAGTAAGAGAGTTAAGTATTTTTTTGTTCTATAAATATGCTAATTTTATTTTAAGAGATTCTTTCGATGTTTTCTGAAGTAAAATTTCTTAGTGGAGATATTTTAAAAAATATTACTGCGCTTTAGCAACCAAACTGTCACAATTCAATATGATGGTTCAGTTGTGAAAATAATGCGTCAATTATGTTCACAAAGCGCTTTGTAACTAGTGCTATAATAAATTAATGCTTTAGTAACAATCTTGAGATTACTAGGTATCATACTGCTCTACGTAGAAGTGAACATTTTAACTTAGTTTTATTTTTTTTATTTATTGATTTCATATAATTTTTTACATTTAAAGTAAATTATTTTAAGGATATTCCTTCTATTAGTTTCGATTTCAATTATTGGTATTGTATACTTCTTGTGCAATATTCTTTCGCCTTATCGATTGCAAATCTATAAGTTATTTAATTCGCAAATCCTAAAACATCTGATACTTTGATATATTATTCCTTTCTTTCTTACTGCAGTATATGCGGTTTACAGATAATTTACAAATAACACCAGAAAATTTCTACATTAGTTTTACATATATGACATTAGTACACAGCAAAAGCTTAAGTAATCTTATGTTGTTTTGAATCTCGTACTGTTCCGGTTCTGTTATAACATATAAATTACAAATTAGAATTTAAGTTTACCTCGATAAGTATATCTATCTAACTCTAACAATATTGGCATAATACATCTCGTTATCCATCCCGAATTCCTTCATGAATATAAAAAAAAAACTTCGCATATAAATAAAGGACAGTGGCACATAATAAAATTGTGTTTTTAATAAAATTTTGAAAGTTAAATTTCTTAATGGTTGCCAAAAAAAAAAAATTCATAATATAATTTTTTTTCTTGGATGAATTGAATTTTTAACACCAAAATAATTTTTAAAGGTTCATATTTTTATGATAATGAAATTTAAAATGTAATCTCTTGGGAAAGTTGATATACGTATGTACAGAAAATTTGTTCCTTGTTTTTAATATTCAACTATTTATTGTGTTTGTTTCTTCTTTTTTTGTTTTTTATTATGATAATAAGACAAGGAAGTTTAAATATTATTCAAGTTTACAGACATTATAACTTCGAAAGACAATCTTTTGTGTGTTTTAACATAAAAAACATAAAAAAAAAATTTATATAATTGAAAAATTTAAAATTTTCTAAAATAAGGAAATTTAAATACTGTTGATGTTTTTTGTTTTAATTAATTTCTTTAAATATATAGAAATGTGGAGAAAAAGTTTATATATATTAAAGTTCAATATCTGAACTTGAATATAATTTACACCTGATCTTAATAAATTTATACTTAAACCTAATTTACGCAAACTTACGCCTTACGCAAATTCTAAATGCATAGGATCTCTAAATAGGATCAACAGGAGCTGAAAATTGATTAAGAATAGTTAAATGACTTTTTAATATAAAATTCATATTCGTATGATAGTCTGATTAAAATTATTCATAATCTTTTCGCATATATATACCCATGACAGTCTCTCATTAAGCCTCTCTTATATAATGTACATTTACAATTTTAGGAATTTTTATTTAAGTAAAAAACTCTTAAAAATAAAAATATTTAAAAAAATTTTATTGTGAAGTGACGATAATCAATTTCTATTTAATGAACTTTTTTATAACATTCATAGTAGTATTAAAAAGAAACATATTAACCTTCACCAAATTTTAATTTTAATTAGTTAATAAATAAAAATTTTAAACTATTCAATGATAACCTACTAACATTAAAAAAAAAAAATAATAAATAAAATTTAAATTAAGATTAATAGGTGGAAATGTTTAATAAGATGTTGATAAACTGTCAACGACAAATTTTTCGTTGTGAATTTTTGTATGTAAATTGATGCTGAGATTTTGATTGATTAAACTGACATTGTGAAAAATGTTGATAAGGGTATGATTAACAAAAAAACACTTTATTAGTCATATGGGACTTAAAGAAAAAAAAAAAAAAAAATAGCTTTGTAATTTATTTTTTATTATCATTATTTTTTTTTTTTTTTTTTCGTTAATAAAAGTTCTAGATAAGTTTGTGTAAATATTTATTTTATTTTACAGGAAAATGGGTTAATATAATGTAATGTTACAAAACTAGATATTTTTTTTTTGAGAAATAATATATAATTACTCTGTGCCTATGAAATTTTATATTGTGGCAAAAAATTAGACTTACTTCAAAGTAAAACATATTTTAATTAGAAATTTAAGCTTATTTTTAGACGCAATTTATTATCAAAAATTAAGTACTTTAGTACTAGAAGTTAATAGTTAATATTACGTAGTGATCAAATCATTTTTTGTACCTAATTTTTAAGTATCTTGATTAAATAGAATTTAACTATTTTGAATAAAAATAATTGAAAGATTCAATATTAAAACTATGAGTACTGGATTTGAACATTAACATTATCTATTACACTGGCCTACACTCATTTTGGTGCCTAAGATTTTAGACCTGATTTTGGGTATATTTTGTGAGCTGATACAAGAAAACTAGTCACATTTTTCATTTCAGCTCTTTATCTTGATTGCCAATTTCAATACCAAAGTATACAGAATACAAGCGAATTACCGTGTCATTAATCGGTTTCTGTTGATCTTTCATTATCACCGCATATGTAACAAAACATATCAGGATCGTTAATGCAACTTCTTGACTTACTTGCCATAATAAATTTATACGATTAATGTCATAAAAGTAGTTATAACATGGACTGATTTTGAATAAAACCGTAAAAAATTTGAAATAAGAATTGTAGGTAAACCAGAGCTGTCAGCTGACATCTAGTAGCAGCAATGTAGTTCATACTGACTACTTTACCGACTACAGATGCGAACAGAGGTGCACCAATACAAATTTTTTTTTTTGTAGGCCAGTGTTATGAACTATTGCAGATATATATATAGATAAGTTTTAATCTTTCAAGCAAAAAAAAAAATTCCTCTGATCGAAGTATTTCATATAAATTTAAAGAATCTGATGCAATTCACTATCAAAGTTCTTTCTTTTTTTTTTGTATTTTCATTCAAGATCAGCTGTTCCATATTTTTGTGATAATAAAATATATAAGACTATTATATCATAAATATAATACTACAATATCGCATAAAACAGTGAAACCTATTCATTTTATATACATAATAAAATAATAATAATAAATAAATAAACGGGGGCGCACATTTGAATGCGATTACATAAATTCTGAATTATTATATTTTGTTAAAAAAAAATATAAAATAACTTTTTTTTCCATGCTTATCTTAAAATATGTCATTGCTTTTCACGTAATCATTTAATCATTACAAAATGCAAAAGTTGACCACACAAGCTTATCCTACAAAAAAAAAATTAAAATTAAAATAAAAAAAAATAATAATAATAATATTAAATCAGAACTATATTATCTGAATGTGAAATAAGAATAAAAAAAAAAAAATATATATATATTATACTATTTGAAAAATTATAACTTATACATACTATATAAATATAAAAGAACTTATATTTTGAATAACAAAAAGATCAGAAAAGAAAACCACTGAACGGAGAGAGAGAAAATAAAGAAACCGCGTAACGCGGAATTCATGTTTTCTGATAAATTCTTAAACCATCATTAATTGCTGGCTTCTGATTTAAAACACCACTATCCTCTTTTTTTGTTTTTTTTTTTGATTTTCTTCTTGGTTTGAAAGTCTTTTCAAATTTTTATGTCACGAAATAATCATCTCTGTTTTCCACTAACAAAAATAAAAGATCCGAAAAGATAAGTGAACGATGTCGCACAATAATTTTTTTTTAAATTTTTTTGTGACTTTGAGGCAGCAATAAAATATTTTTTTTTTTCATCTTATTTTTCAAAAATAAATGAATAAATGAAAATGTTTTGTTAGTTTTTCTAAAGAAAATTATATAGATTTGTATATAATTTCATAAGAATTAAAAATGAAAAAAAAAATTAAAAAATAACGAAGACAATAATTCGAGCGAATAAAAAGACAGATTTTGTTGAAATTCTAGAATTGAAAGAAAGTTATTGTATTGTATAATTTTTTAATAATAAATAATAAATAAAAAGATTTGTATTTAATTATTATATATATACACAATTTTTTTTTTAATTTTCATATATATACAAGATTGCAATCGCGTCATAAAAATTTTCTGGTTAAACGTGAAATTTGAAACATCTGAAAAGCATATATTAATAGTTAGTTCATTGAGCTTGGCGGTTTTTGGTTTTTTAATTTATTTCATATTTATTAACGTACAAAGTAAAAACTGGATGATGGCTTATTATTAAATCACAGGCACTATGAACCGAACCTTTAAGACCCAAGGGAGTTCGTTAATCTGACATTTTACGAATAAATTCTAATACATGTTCATCTCTTTTGCATGGGATTCAATAGTTGAAATCATTTTTAAAATCATTTTAAAATCATGCCTAAATTGAACTGATGAGCAAACAAGATGTAATTGTAGGCTATTACGAAAAATCAATTAGTAATATTTCAATATTACAAATCAATATCAGTTTTTAATCATATATGATCAGTATGATCGTCTTAATAAAATGATTCACAAAAAAAAAAAAAAAAAAACCAGTAGACCAAGGCCACCTAAAATTTTACAAAAAATATTGACTTCGAAAATGCGACAACTATGTACACAATTATAATAATGAAAATAAAAATCCTAAATTCATTATATAAAAGATAAGAAGCGGCCGCCTTTAATAACTAAATTATATATATATATATATGTATGAAAATTGAAATTTTTTCTGGAAAATATTTTTGTTATTATATAAAATATTTTTGTACATACATTTACTCATCTTAAAATATTGATGATAGTGAATATTATATTTATTTTATTTGTTTTAGAAAATATTAAGTTATAAAAATTGATTATAAATATTAGATAAATAAATGAAACCCTAATTAGCACCTAATTTAAGGAAAAAATTTCTATTATATTTTCAATGTCGGCATTTTTATAAATTATCCTAAAAACTATTTTTTTTTTTTGTTGAGACCAAATGTCATCTTTGAAAATTTTTCATTCATTTTAAAAATATTTTCGGTTAATATCTAATAATTTTTTTTTTTTTTCATATATTTTATTATATTTATTCAACTTATTTTTCTTGGAATTTGTTTTAAAACCAAAATTGTTTTTATGTAAATAAAAAAAGGATTAAAAGGACATTACCGAAATGAGTATATTTGAAATAGAATTATAGGAATAATAAAAAAAATGCGGTAGTCTATTTATTTAGTATTTTAGTGTGTCGCCATATTTATAGGGAAGAGGGCTGGATTGTGGGTCGGGCTGTGTTGTGGGTCAGCTAATTTTTTCTGTCATGCAAAGTAAAGATGGTGGATCTCAGTACTGTCAAATTTTTGTTTTGACCCAAGGTAGTTTTTAAGCAAACACCGAAGTGAATGAACGTATTTCTTATACAAGCTGCATACACCATATGTGAAAATCGTTAAAAAAAGTGATTTTTAGATTTTTTCAAAGTTCCATGTTGTTGTGTAAATGAATCGTTAAAGCTGAATTGAATGCATTTAGTTTAAATCTTATATTTTTCGAATTGGTATGGCATTGTGATGATATACGAGTGGAAAATTTTTTTTTCGTCGTCTGTCAAAATGACGTCATGGTTAGGTTGTGGGTCAGCGATTGGCTGGGTTGTGGGTCACCATTTTTTTCAACTGTGTGGCATATACAGCGTATGTACGTGTCAAATATCGTTAGTTTTTTCAGTTTAAAGTATTTTATCTGATTTGACCAGTGTTTTAATGCATGTTTTTCTATTGTGAGTCATGTCTCTACAAAAAAAAAGACAACTAAACCCCAAAAAATCAACTTTTTGCAATTGATGATGATTATTGAAAACTGTCACTTTTTGAAATTATTTTTGCCATTGAAGTCTTCTAAAATTAATAAAAAATAATATTTTCGTTATTTATCGAGGTTTTACTTCATATTTTTTCTTTTAAATGATGTTTTTCTAGGTGACCCACAACCCGGCCACTTTTTTTTTTGGAAATTTTTTCACTTACGCACAAAAATGGTCATAACATTTTTTGGGTTTCTTGAATCACTATACTTGCTTCGGAGAAAAGTTGCGTTAGGAAATTACCTTTCCAACAAGGTATAACACTACATACTTTATTTTGCCAATTTATGACTTATGGGCCAAAAACGCAACCCGACCCACAACCCAGCCCTCTCCCTTACTAATTTCTGTGCATCTAGTGCCTGACTGGTTTCGAAGTGATTTTTTTTGAATAATTTCAAATGATTGGGCAAATAAACTATAATACACTACTAATAAAACTTCAATTTTCGTCGTTATTGAGTCAAATTTAAGTTGATTTTGGGCCACAGCTACAAAGTTTTTCAAAGTTTTTAATTTTTTTTGTACTGAACTATTGAAGTGGATTTTTAAATTAAAATCAAAATATTATTAAATCGTAAATTTATGACATCATGTTTTAATTTTTTTTATTATAGAATAAAATAATGATAATATTCCATTACAACGTCGTATAAAATTCGATTAGGGATTATTTTTGTCACCTGTTTGCATAACCACAGTATATTATTGCCATTATACATAAAAAATATTTCGCTCAAAACTCAAAAATATTAAAAAAAAAAAAATAAAATAAAAATCGCATTAATTCCACAAGGAGTTCAATAATAATTTTCGATATGACGCCCTAAATTTTTCTTATTTTTCTTCTTCTTCTTACAAAATAAAAATTCTTATATAGCTAAAAAAAGAAAATTATAAAATATTAAATTTATAATATTTTTTTTTTGTGCTTTATTTTTGTCGTAAAGAGGAAATCAATTTCTTAAAGAAAAGTATAATTTAATTTGAAGAAAGTACTTAAAAACAAAAAAAAAAGCCATGTGTATTTATATGAAAAGCCTAATGTTTGTGTAATCGATTCCAAAAATAAAACGTTTTGAATAATCCATGTGGCATCCATACAAAAAATAAAAAATAAATTTAATATAAATTTAGAGGAAAATATTATTTTTATTTAATGGATTTTTTTTTTCTGGAAATTCAATTTTTCCGATACATATATATTTTTTTTCTGTATTTTTATTTCAATTTTATATATTTTGTTCGCTTGTGTTAATGATACTCTGTGTGGAACGTGCTTTTTCAGCTTGTGAATTGATTTCAAATAATCAATTCCGATTAAAAATAATAAAAAAAAAATTGTTTTTTTATTTAGTAGTTTATTTACTAGGGTAGTTTTAATTTTTTTTTTTAAATTGGGGTAGTTTGTGTAAACTTAAAATTATATATTTTTCAAAATTTCTATCGTATAACCCGCAACGTAGGGAAACAATATACTGCCTTAATAAACAAGAAGGTTAATTAGCTTAAAAGTCAACTTGAGAGATAATTGCATACATGTTCTTGACTGTATACGAAAAACATGTTCTTGACTGTATCCGTTTTTAAAAAAAAAATATTATTACTCTAAAACCTTAGAAATGCAATAACATTGAGCACTTCTCTATATAAAAGTTCGAACATAATAATAGAAAAACTCAAATATCTTAAAACTATCAAAATTGAGTGTCGTAAATCAGATGGCTCAAACTTTCAGAGATAATTTCTCCAAATAATATATTCTTATTGTAAAACAGGTTCCGATATAGAAATAAATTTACGAGCAAAAGGCCAAGAGATAAATACAAGAGTAATCTGAGATATATCGTTTTTAATTTTTCGAATTCTTCATAAATTCGCTTTAGCACAATTTTTTAATAAATAGTTTAAACATCATTAGAGCGCATTTTAGACATTTTAGATATAAAACAAACAATTATAATTAAGTCTCGTTATATTTCATATGGCAAGTAAGAATATTGGTTAACATATTTATTTATTAAAAAAAAGAAAAAACAGTTATAGGAATTATGTATTAATTATACATTATACATAAATATGTTCGATTTGCACTTTTTAACTCGAACAAACGGATGATAATTAGTAAAAATACAATAAAATAGAAACAAAAAATGTTAACTTAAAATATTATTATAAGCAAAATAACATAAAAAGTGCTAATAATATTTTAACAATAAAAATGATCATCACTTTCATTAGAACGTTTCATGCACATACCACTTAATGCGTTAATATTTCACCCATCATTGAAAAAGTAAAATTTGATGCGCAAGAATGGACATATGTGTCATGCGCGGCGATATATGCAACTGCAACTTGATTATCGCATATATAATATCAATTCAGTCAATAACACTGTTAGTGAATAATTTTTCAATTCATGCCAGCCAAAAATAGTTGATTACTTTACTATATTGTATTTTATATATGTATATATATATATATATATATATATATATATATATATATATATATATATATATATATATGTATGAAAAAAAATAAAGAAAACCAAAATTAGTGCAGTGCATTGCGCATATTGCAAAATATTTACAGTATCTGATTAATTTGCAACATAAGAAAATATTTCAATTGGTTTTCTTTGCTTTTCGGTTGGTAGAGTGTTGCACATTTTTGTTGCGGTTGGGTTATTTTTATTTATTTTTTGTGGTTGGCCGCACTCATTATCATGTCATCATGAAAATCATGCGTTAAAATTTTTAAATATAATAATACGAATATGAGGAATAAAGATTTTGTCCAGTCCTAATGATAATACCAATAATAATAATAATAATAATAAGTCAATAATTCGCCCACCTTGTGGTTAAATAAATTCGAAACATGCTATTATATGCAAAGGCAAGCTATTCAACTTTTTACTATTAGGTATATTACATTATAGATTTGAAAGTTAGAAAAATGTTGTCACAACATGTATGAAAAATGCTCTCTTGGTGCAAGACTCCTCCAAATTTTGATTAGGCACATGAAAATGGAAGTTTGTCGTCGCAAATAAAGCAGAGAATAATCAAATTATATCCGTTGTAGTCATTTAGACAGTGTTGTAAGTTATTAAGTTTGGATTTGCATTCAGTATCAAACGAATGCGCACACATTTATTTTTTTAAAACTAAAAGGCTAGAAAAGTTTCTTAATAAAATCTTATAAAAAAGTGCTTCGTTCATCAAACAAATATTGATATAAATATGCTATTAAAATTTTTTTTCAGAATTCGTGACATTTATTTAAAGATCAAGAATGTGCTGTCAACACTCACGATATTTGTTGTTTTTTTATTTTCTTTGTACACATCTAAGTTTGTTTTTTAAATGACATTCAATATAGATTAGAATATGTCAATCATTAGGAAGCAGACGATAATAAAATAATTGTGCAATGATTACCTAATTTTCATGGAATTATTAAGAGTGTCACTTAACCCTAAAAAAAAATATCATGAATAACATTGCACATTAATTTTTAAAGATACATTTTGCAAAAATGTCGCTGTTTGATAATTTTGTGTCTATAATATTGGCAATAATTTAGTTATGACAAAGACTTACAAGCCGGTAAGTGTAAGTGTAAGTGTAACAATTATCATTGGCCCAAGTGTAGTGATCGAATTTTTGTTACCTTGCAGATTTCCACTGTATTATAGGGTTATTATTTATAATCAACTTGAATTAGTAATTTTATTAAAATTATCTTTATTGCTTAATATTTTATGCGTTTCAAGATATTATAGATGTTGATGATTTCATTAAGACATTAAATTATTATGTTGATAATAATTGTTTGATATGTTCAACAACTATCATGATGAAATCAAAACTAGCATCTCAGTCATCAAAAGATCGTTTAATTAACTGATTTTCTACAGCAGATGCCATACACTTCTTTTTTAATATACATGAACAGTCTTTTATTTATAATTTTTTATTAATGTTATAAATGTTCTTGTTTTTATTTTCCTTAAATTATGTAGATTTTTAGATAAATTTACGAGAATTATTATTCCCTACCTGTACTATACCTAGAATACAAGAATTTAATATATATTTCTTCCAATGACCTCTAAAGTCAGAAAACTTCTAATGTTAAAACATATGCTGGAATAAGAAAAATGATGATGTCAACTGTAAAATTTGTCCTCAAATAAATTATATAAACTCTTGCATTAAGAAGAGTTTTTTTTTTTATAATAAAACTGTACAGTTTTCTGCTTTAAAGCTTTTAATTACATAAAATAAAATATCTCATTTCCTGTCCACTGAATAAAAAAAAATATATTTTTTTTTTATTATCAAGTCATATTTATTAAAATCATAATATCAATTAAGAAAATTTTTTTAAATTTAATATATAAAAAAAGAAAAATAAATAAAGCAAATAAAACTCCGGATACAGTTTTAAGACAATCTTAAAACTAGAGTTTCTTAATATATAAAAATAAATGAATAGTGAAATTTTCTGAAGCAAAATTTCATATCTTTTTTTTTGTTTTTTTTTTTATTATTTTTATTTAAGTAGTGTATTTTTTTTTAAATATAATTTTGTAGTGCAAATATAAAACAGTCACAAGACTGTGACGTATTAATATTCATGAGATTTCGTGGACTTTAGTGTGAATCTATAATGATATTATAAGAAAATTATGTACAATTTCAAAATGTGATGAACTCCATTAGAATGAAATTTTAGGTTGACTAACCTTGTTCCTACTAAATTTCTGTCTGCAGAAAATTTTTTTTTAAATAAAATTTTCCGAAGTAAACTTGAAGAATAAATGTGAAATTTTGTAAGTCAGTTTATCATGCTCAAATATTTTTAAAACTATACTTATTATATGAATACTTTAACGAAAACCCAAGCCGTAGTTTATAACGCCTCATAAAGATTTATGCACAAAAAATTTCAAGGACGTTCGAATTATAAATTTAAAAATCTAACAATTTTCGTAAAATAACAAACATTTGAATAATTTTAATTATAATTTTTTTGCATAATTGAAATTCGGTCCAAAAATGACGTCCCAATAAGTTAAAGCACCTCTATATCTCCTACAATAAAATATAATATAGAATTTTTTTTCCATAAACTTCAAAGCTTTCACTCAGTGTCGTGACAATAACATGTTATGAATTCTTATAAGTTTTACATATTTAAATTCATAATAATATTTCTTCTTTAACAAAAAATTGAAAACATTAATTGCTGGAGTTTATTTCAAGTTAAATTTTAAATAATTTAAGAAATTTATAAGTATTTTACAGAAAATTTGTAATGAAATATATAAGTATAAATGCGAACGGACGTTCCGCTAGCTCTGGGACATTTTTGCATATTAATATTTTCTTCATCTGTATATATCGTATATCTTAAGGTTTTTAATTTAAAAGATATTAATCTCCGTCTTTAGATATGGTAAAAAAAAAACAACCTGTTGTATTGTTCTTGTTGAGTGATTTAAAATTTTGTGAAATGACTTTTTTTTTTTTTTTGTAACACTAATTTACATAAGATGACAAAATTATTTGCTTTTTATCCATTAAGATTTCCAAGGAATAGGTATAAATACAAAAAAAAATACTTCATTCATAGTTTTTCATAATTTAATATATTATGTTAAATATTTATGTATTAATTGTTTACCTGTTGAATAATTTTTGAACTGGAACATATTTAAGTTTACTTTTATTTATTTTTTTTATCCGTGGAAAAAATTAAATAAAAAAAAATAAAAATATGCTAAATTAGATTATGGATAATTACGCTAGAGGGTCCACTAAAGGTCATATGTTTTTTTTTTGTTCACATAAATTTTATTTAAAAACTGAATTTTTTTTTGAATTTATAATACAGTTTTTACATAATAATTATATTCTTAGTGTATATTCTAATTATAGTAATGATTCTTCTATATATCTTGCAATTGTCTTTTTATGAGTAATACAGAAACTAAATACAAGTCATTGTATCCAACTATATGACTATTATAAAGCTTTACTAACTTAATGATAAAAATTGAAGAAATATTTTTTTTTAAATTTTAATCAAAACCACTCTATATGAATCACTATCTATGAATCAAAATCTATTTTGAACCAACTGAATATAAATGTATATGCGTGTATTTATATGGGAAGGTAAGTTATATATATATATATGCAATATAATTTTCATTTGGTCAATTTAAAATGTGCAAACCAGAATTTGGTCTATTTGAAATGAGTTTAACACAAAAAAATAAAATAAAAATTGTCTTATGCAAGCCACTATATGTGTGTATGTTTTGATTGCCTAGAAGCGAAATGATTACGTTAAATTTATGAACCTATTTTATTTTTATTTTTTTTTTTTTTTACGTTGATTTAAAACTTAAACAAAATGATAAATATTTAGAAACATCTGCCAATAAGAGGAAAGACCAAAGAGAAATATATCTATCATGTTCTCATTTTCAAGCCTTTTTTATATTTCAAAATAAAAAAAATAAAAAATAAGTCGATATCGGAAAGCCTGAAGTTACAATATTTTTTCAAACACACCTGGGTACAACAATGCAATAGCAGCGTTAAAAAAATATAAAATATTATTTCATTTTTAACCATTTTTTAATAATAAATGTTTGGGGGAAAAATATAATATTTTTTTCAGTTTTATTTTATTTTTTTTAATTTGAAAGGTGTGTAAGAAGCATCATGGTTAAAAAGACAACTTTTAAAATAGTAATTAGGTCTTTTAATATTATTATGTTATTATTATTCATTTTTTAACATAATAAGAAAAATTTATTAAATAAAACCTTAATTAAAATTTTCGATATTTTAAAAATACTAAAATCGGAAAAGATGAAAAAATAAGACAAAAAAATTGAGCTTTATATAAAACTTCTATATGCAGGTTTAAAATTAAAATTCTAAAATTTTATGTGCAATAATAGAAAGAGGACGAGAAATTAAAATATTAATTTAGAATTTGTATTTTTAAGTATTTAAAGTTAAATGTATCCACATTCAATGTTTACTAACTTCTGCTAAATTCATCATAATTTTTCTTAAGTTAAATATATGTATGAAATTAAGAAACTAATAACATAATCAAAAATCTGAAAAAAAAATCAGTTTCATTTATAAATCTCTCATCAAATATAATCGTTATCATTTTTTTCATATATTCAACATGTATAACAATGGAAAAAAGTATAAGATAATAAAAACAAAATATTTTAAATATTTTATTGAATGATTATTATTATTATATTATTAAAAGTTTTGATGAGCATATTTTTTTGTGAAAATTTCATCAATTATCAAAAGAATAACCTGTTTTTTTTTTTTTTTCTTTTAATATATGAAAATTATCAATTTATTACAATAAATTTATTTTCAAAATTTATTTTTATAAGATGAATATCTTTTCATTGTGATTTAAAAAAAATTTCATATAATATTATATTTCTTTTGTCATTACAGGCTCGGCACTGCTACGGACTCATGGATAGTTAAATTGATAATAATAATAATAATAAATATAAGTCTTAAGGCGGGAATCCATTAATTTTTACCCTATATAATTTTATTTTTTTATTTTAAATAATATTGTACATTCATTATGTAAATTTTTGCGACCACATAAGTTATAATTAATTTTTTTTTTTTTTTGTATAAATAATCTGAAAAAGTAATAAATCCTTATTAATTTCATATAATAATGATTATTTTATTTTATTTTTTTTTTTCACTAAAGTTAAAGAAAATTGCAAGGTGCGAAAATGAAAATATTTTATTTTAATTTTTTTTATTAAAAGAACCAAAACCAAAATATATTTATGCTAGTTTTATTCATATATATATACATATAGTAAATATATTCGCTTTTATGTTAAAAATAAAATTATGCGTAAAAGTTAATTTGTATTCAAAGTAAGAATGTCTTTAATAACCGTTTACGTCATGTTAAACACTTATTACTTCATTACTGTTATTACTCTCAAAGTATATATAATAATATTTATATAGTAATTTTTCATTGATCTTTGGCTTTTTTAATGAAATATGTATAATAATTTTTTTTTTTTTCGCAAATAAATTTCTTTATTAATTTGAAAGAGAGAAAAAAAAAAAAAAAAACGTAAAAAATAATAATAAAAGATTTTTTTTTTTTTTTGTTTCTATGGTGGGCTGCCCATTAAAAGTGTAAAGAAATTTTTACAACACATCCTTAAGGCTTTTTTCATAAAAATTTTTTTTTGCTTTTTTTTTTTTTTTTGTAGGTATCTTATAAATTATTCAATAAAAAAAAAATTGATCAGAATATATGAATTAATTTTTGTTTTTTTTTTTTTTTCGGTACGCACTAAACTACTTATTTAAAATAAAAAAAAAGTGTTACCAAAAGATGAAGAAAAAAAAAAAAAAAAAAACAAAAAAAATTATGCTTAACTGAAAAAAATTATTTTATAACACATTATTAATAAATTTAAAATAATTTGTTTTTTTAATTTTTTTTTCCTTTCAATAATAATTATTATTATCAGCATGTTTCCACCTATATTTGGTTTTTTTTTTTTTTTTTTGCTAAAAATATGTCTCTATTTGCATAAATTAAAATTTATATTTATTATATACGTATTTAACATATATGAGCGCGCGAATATGTAAATATTATATTTATATATGTTATGTACATATATTTATATTTTCCAATAAAAAAAAAAATTTATTGAACGATAACAAGTTTAATATTTATATTTTTTATATTTTTAATACATTTATTTGAAATATTATTATAATTTTGTATTTTTTTTTTTTTCTGTAAATATAATTATCATTATTTTGCAGCTATTAATGGTTAAATAGTTTGTATAATGGGTAAAAAAAAAAAAAAATTTATTAGTTGTTGTCAATTATTAAGTCATTTATAAAAACATTTAGTGAATATTAATTAGATGTGATAAAAAATAAGAATTATGTATTCAATTCATTTTAGCATTTAAAAACAGAGAATTTGGGATAATGCGTTTGTGTTATAGATTTTATAGATGGCGCTAAATATACCGTGTGTGCGTTCTGTGGGTTTTTTAAAAGTTAATAAAAAAAGTTTTAAAGTTAAGATGTTCAAAAATACATTGATAATTTCAGTAATCGCAACGCAGGGTTAAGTTTATTGCAAAAAATTTTCGTAAATTTTGAAGGAATTGAAATGTCACATTTCTTGCTTGCATTTGAAAATTTGTTTTGTAAAATTATATGAATATTGCTGATTAAATATTTAAAAGTTTAACTATAAAATAATATAGAGTTTATAAGATCAAGGGAGCTAAAAATAAATAAGTATAACATTGAACTAATGGAACCTTTTAACTATTATAAAATTATAAATTAAAATACAAAAGAAAAAAAACATTAAAAACAATATATATTTTCAGTTACTTATCAATCATATTTAAATAATAAATAAAAATCAATTTCCAATATGGAAAGATGTTTTTTTTTTCATGTTTTAAATAATAATCAATTACTTTATCATAAATAGTGTATATAATAATTATTAAAATAAATATTGTTTTTTGTTTTCAGACACATAATATCGCAAGTGTTAATTAATCAGCTCAACTATCATACATATACATAAAAATATTGATGGAATATAAGAATTCAATCAAGCTGATCGAAACTTTATTACCATGAACTTATTTCAAATAAAAAAATCTTTTATTTTAAATATATGATTATTATGTGCTCTTATACTATATTATAATATCGTGCTTTTAAATTTATAATAAATGTATGTATAAAATAAATAAAATGAAACAAAACTTCGTTTAATGTAAAATGTAGATTTCACGTATATACGAAAATAATTCATTGATATTTTGTTATATATTCATTGTTGATATTCTATTCATATATTCTAAATTACTAATATGTAATATACTTATTAAATTTTGTTAGCATTTAAAAAATTAAAAAAAAAAAAAAATTATAAAATGCAGACATAACAATGTGAAAATAAGAAAAGAGTTTTGATGTAGTTTATAGAACTCTGATACCTTCATCTAATTATACGCAAATTGTGTTGATCTTCTAGGTTAATTTTTATGTATTTCGTACATAATATCAAAATTATATTAGTTCTTAACTTATATGAAATTGTACTTTTGTACTATACGGAATGTTTCGCTAATTCAGCATTTAGACTCGATGTTTTTAAAGATTTTTTCGAAAATGTTTTATGAACGTATATTCGTAAAAATTTTCAAAATAATTTTCAATATCCAGCTTAAAATCAAGATTTTTCGAAAATTTGTTACTTAAAATAAAATTAAGTAGTCAAAACTGTAGTGTCAATAAATTTTTATGGTTTTTCTCAATGATTTAAAAACTTACTTGCCGCTTCTTAATAACAATTTGAATTAATTTTTGATACTAAGAGTCGTGAACTTATTTCATGATAATACATTTCTTTGCTGATGAAGAAGCTGACAAATTTTTCCTTTGAAATCAGCAACTCAATTTAACAATTTAACAAATAAGTAAATAAAAAAAAATATAATTATTTATGCAAATTGTAACAAATAAGTATTCAGTTTTCATAGATGTAATTACAAACATTTAACACCTGAATGAAAAAAACAAGTTAATATCCTCGGCAATTCTATAAATTCAATGCCTTATTTTTATGAAGTTCTAATAAAAACTTAACGATTTTATACAGTTTGTCTTTAATAAAAGAAGACAAAATTAAAAAGGTCTTTTATTATATATATTATTTTATTATATATAGTTTACGTAATTATGCATTATATATATATTAAATCGATTTTATACAATAAGCCGATTAATATAATGAACCGATCATAACGATGTTTTAAATTTAACGTATTGCAAAGTAAAAAACCCAGTCAATTAGCCGAATTAAATTCTAACCTATTTTCGAAATTTGCGTTTTTTTAATTAAGCAATATTATATTATTACAATTATTATTCTGGTATTATTGGACGCCAAATAATTAGTATAAATTCGAAAAATTTTGTATCGAATATTATTTTCACGAACAAACATTTGATTATGTTTCAATTCTCTAATCATTTTTATTTTGTTTTTTTTTTTTGGAGTGTTATGAAAACCTTCAAGAACCCGAAAACCCATTTTTTTTCAATGAAACTACATATATTTATTATTTATTTATTTATATATATAAGTAAATAGATTACAAAATAATTTAAGATTTTGAAACAAAAAAAAAATAACAAATTGATTATACAACTTTTAATATTCTTCATTAAGAGAAATAAATTCTCAACAAAATTATTGACAAGATATATTTGTGTTAACAGTAAGAATTAACTATTTGTTTCTTGTCAATGTTTTCTTGTTATTCAATATATTTTTTTTTTCTGTTAATTTAAAAGAGAAAATGAAAATGATTAATATTTTTTTTTTAAATATAGGAGGCACTACAATAATTGTTTTTTTTGTGTGTGTATAATTGTTTTTTACATTATATAACTAGATAACTAGAACTTAACTATTTAGAAGTATGTACTGTGTTTTTAAATTTTTGTTCAACATTTTGACATTTTATGTAATTTGGAACAGGATCCCTAATACAGTTTTCTTAAAGGAAATGGTTGTGACAAATCCAGAATACTGCAAAAATCTAGAATTTTTTTTATTCAAATCTCTGCCCTTTACTATAATAATTTATGCAATAGTACAAAATGAATAAATATTTCCATAGTTCCTAGAAATTATTCAAAGACACCTTTTCAAATTGTCCTAGAAATTAATCTATTATTTTTTTTAAATAATAAAACATACTTTGTGTGTACAAATCGAATTGAGTATGTATTAAAATTCTTTAATTTTTCTACATTTTTTTTTTTTTAACTAAAATATGCTTGATATTTTGATAGATGAACGCATTATAATACAATTTTCATTTCTGTTTTTAGTGTCGCAAAAGTTCAATCAAAAAGACGAAAATTTTTTAGACGCCACTCAATATTTTACAAAGTCATCATCATTGAACTTCATAAATTTCAGATAGATCAATCTATAAAATGAATAAAATAATAATAATAATAATAAAAAAAAAACAAAGAATTTTAAATATATTGTACACATTTTCTTTATACATATATACATATAAAATCCAACACTTTGTTACTATAAATAGTTAAAGGCAAAACAACAAAACAAAAAAAAAAGGCACCAGCTTGTCCAGGTATATTTTTGATGGCGTTCTAATTTTTTTATTTATTCCTATAGGCATCATCGTCTTTACCTACATTTATATATATATATTAAAAATGCTGAAAAATTATATTAAAAATATATATTTTTTTCTGTTCATCATCCTAAAAAGATACAGAAAAATTTATACATACCATGCTTAATAAAATATTTTATTTTCATTCGTTTATTATTTAATTTTCAAGTAAAACAAATGAAATCATTTTGATAACGAAAAACAAAAAAAAAATTCAAAATAAAAAAGTCACGCCAACACTGCACAATCTAAAATGCATCATTTATTTAAAAAAAAAAAATAAAAACATAATAAAATAAATTAAAGAAAAATTAAAAAGGAAAAAAATAAAAATCTGGCCGACTTTTGACACTTTTGACAAATTACCTTAATATCCTTTTTAAGTATAATATCATAAAGGAAGTATAATATAGAGTAACTATGTCAAACAACTTTTTAAAATATCGTTTTTATTTTTTTTCCTATTTTTTCAGACCCCCAAAACTTATGTATACAAAAAAGTTTTTCTATTCTCTCTAATACTCATTAATTTTTTTCAATTTTGAGGATGTTTAGTTTTAAAATTACACAACTTATAAAAATTCGAATGTAGTTGTGCGAAAAATCATAACTATAATGAATAAATGAAAAAATATGTGTCTAAATATGTATTGCTGTTATGTGCTAATATCAATTTATTGCATCTATGATTTTTTTTTTTTTTTTTCAAAAACTAGTATCTTCGTCTTCATTGAAATTTATAAAATTCTTATCATAAGTTAACTAAAAAAATTTTTTGATAACTATTTTGCTCAAAATGTTTATAAAAAAAAAAATTTTAACAAACAGTATATAATTACATTGCTGTTTGGACGCAACAAAATTATCAAAAACATATGATTTCCGGTTCACCGAAACAGACGAATGTTATGAACATAATTTTAAATTTTTGGAGTTTGTTATATTAACACTTTTAATAACAAAAGGCTCAATATTTTTGAAAGGGATATTCTAAAAAGTGAAAGTATCCTTACAAACCAAAATAAAAGAACAAAAAAATCATTATTCCAATAATATAAAATAATGCGAGCATCGTCGGTCTCATGCAAAAATCACGAAACTGCAAAAACATAGTTTTGAGAAAATTGGTTTTGAAATTTTTTTTTTATTTTTTTGTAGTACGTTTTGGTACTTTCGGGAAAATAGAAATAGTCATTGCGGATAATTTATGAGAGCTTTCGACTTTGAACATATTCAAATTTTAGTTTTTTATGATTTTTGTACAATATTAGGTCAAAACGGCTAAACTTACAGTTTCGTGCTTTTTGCACGAAACCGACGATATGTAAATAAACATGAAATAAAATGAATTTATTAATGCTTTCAAACACACCCCGACGCGATCATATTTTTGTTCTGCTGCTAAAAAAAAAAATCATTGCTCGCTACTGCGTCGCTGATAATCGCTAAAAAAAAAACCCTTAAAAAAAAAAATCTAACAAAAAAAAAAAAACAAAAAAAAACACAAAAATTTTCGTCGCTGCTTGGTTTTTTTTTTTTTTTTTTTTAAAACTTCTATGAATGCTAGTGATCGTTTTCACCTAAAAATTTGTCGCTACTGTTAGGTCAAAAAACGTCGCTGCGTACCTTGCGGTCGCTCAAAATCTATGATCGGGTCGGCGTCTGCTTTCAAATATAATTTTTTTATTTACATTTATCTAACCCAATTTTTTTTTTCATAGAGAACAAATACTAGTAAACATTAAAATACAATTATAATAAAGGAAATATTTTGTTTATTTTTAAAAGCTTTATATAAAAAATATTTTAAAAGCTATAAAGCTCTCTCGTTATAGCGATATATTCTAAACAAAAATAAAAGCTTGGGGGCTGATCTAATTTTGTTTAACTTTTTTTATTCGAATTTTTTGTATGGGACTAGTTTTTCTATTTATACTTCCTTTATGATAATGTATAAAAATATGTTTTGATTTTATTATATGAGTCGGCGCGACTCTACTTAAATATTTTGAGAGAGAACTCATATACAGAAAGTTTCTGAATTTATTTCTTTATTTATTCAGATATTGTTCACTCCCTCAATTAAAGTATATTTTTAAATGTTTTTTGAATCCAAAATTTTGCTATATCGTGTCTTACTGCAGATGAAATCATCATGTCATTAGAAGATTCGCATCATTTAAAATGTGATTTAAGTAACAAAAATTCAAATTATGTGCATGCTGAACTCTTAAAATCTTTAAAAAAAAAGATTCAATCGACTCAGTATAATCTATAATATACCATTCAGAACAAAATTTAACGGGTACTGAGGTTGATATTTAATTAACCCAACAGGTAATTCGAATTTTTGACCTTTAAAATATAGGAATAATTATTAAAAAAATTATTTAAGATAAATATTTTTTACATAAGAAATTCTTATATTTAAGTTTAAACTTAATGTACATTAAAATATTTCTTTCATATTGTTTGCCAAAATATGTTGGTAGACATTGCGCCGTCGGCGTCGCCGCTCGCTAGAATGTAAATACTTAAAATGCAATAAAAACTGCCATATTTTTATTTTTGCATAAATAAAAAAAACATTTTTTAATATTGAAAAATTTCTGTGCTCTGTAACCTACTAACTATTTAGTATAACTTCTATTCTAAAGCTAAAACTAATTTAATTACTTATTCTTAGTATATTTGCGAAAATTAATGTCAGGATTTACATAAGTTTTTTTCTATAGGATTTTCTTTGATATATATAAAGAAAAATTAATTTATTTTATATTAGTTTTCTATAAAACTGAGGAAATTGCTATTTATCTTAAAACAGCTACAGAATTACAATAAACAATATGCCGATAGTTATAAATTTGGTATTAATTTTTTATTATAATAGTTAATATTTAGAGAAAATGGCATATGCGTTAATATCGATTTCTGTTTGAAGAGTTTACGGGTGTTCTAGTAGTTGAACGATTGACATCGTAGTGAAGCTAGTGGTAGTGTCATGTGAGTGTCGTGTTTTCGATTCTGTAATAAACCAAATTAATGCTAAATTATGTTTTTATTTAAGTCATTTCTAATATTATATATATATATCAAATTCTATTTTGGATTGTTTCGAGAAATAAAAATCAGTGCGTTTTTATTTATTTTTTTTACTTTTTAGCTGGCAATCCGGGTAACTTAAAAAATTTCTTTCCGATCATATGAAAAAGATATTAAATTTTTTTTTATTTTTAAAGTATCCAGTAGGGTACTAAAAACCAAATGTTTTAAAACATATTTGTATTTATGACCATTTATCATTCTTTGATGAAAATATTTTGCAAGGATTACAAGATAAGAATTGTTAAAAATAAATTAAGAATATAAAAATAAAAGGGGTATGTGGGTGAAATGATATGTACTTTTTAATAATAATTTGAATATTAATGCTTTATTGTTATTTGTAATATTCTTGATTATATTATATTTATATCTGTTTTAATTTTTTATTATTAATTTTTATTGTGACGTTAGAGAAATTTTTGAAAACTAATGATTAGAAAGAGGAATTTTCTTCAATGAACATCAGAAAACGTTCAATAAAAACACACAAGATGTGCTAAAACATGCTGAGAAATTATTTCAATAGTGAATGACAAAAATTTATACATATTTATAATTTCATAACATTTAAACCTCAAAAAAAATATTTGTGGTGTGCCGCAAAATGTTATGGAATAAAATCTAAAACATCTAGTGTCGTGCATGGTATTGCGTTAAGATCTTGCAATATAAAGAAAACGCTGCATTATATTGTATTCGAATTGAAAATTACATTTATTTTTTACGGAATTATACGGGAGAAAAAAAAAAGAAGTTGTCCGGGAATCCATAATTTTTATATAGTATAACACTGTCCCAAAATCAGAGACAATCTTCTATTTGGTTAAAATAAATTCTTGTCCTAATTCAAATAAATTATTTCAAACGTAATTTCATCAAAAAATACTTTCATTTGAGCATTTTTGTAAGGGCTTACAAAGCTATTCGTACCTGGATGAGGTGGATCAGCTCTCTTCTGCTATTATACATTATGTATCTGATGTAAATATGCAATAAAAAAGATAAGTATGTATAATTTCAACGTCACATTATTCTGTATAAAATTTATTCTTTATATAAAAATTTCTTTAAATTTGCATTTGAAATACATACTTAATAAACAAACTTCACGAAATACTCCATATACATATTGAATTTATGTAGATCAATTCTGTAAATTTAACTTCTTTTCTTTTTTTTTTTGAAATTTTTTTAGATTTACCTGTTTTATATTATGTAAATCGTTAATATGTTCCGTAGTAAATTTATATTACACATCAACATAATTTAAAATTAGGTTTCAAATTTACTTTATTTTAAAATTATATGCTGTTTGTAAAAAACATTACATCTTTTGAACGAATTTTATTTGCAATTTAACATTTATTTATTTTTTTTGGATTGTAATTTCTTTACGTCCTTTGGAAAAAAGGCGCCTTTGATGAAATTCGACGCTCAAATATCACATCACTATGTATATGAAGTGATTTCGAAATAATGTAATATGGAATAAAATTGTTTTATTTTCATTTCCACCCAACCAATGTATACAAATATATTTCTCTTGAGTAAAGGGAATCTTCAACCTCTACTTTATAGAATCACTAAGATTACAAGTAAATAAAAATAATATATTTTATTATAACAAATTTTCTAATTTTATTCGAATAAAAATCATTAAAAATATTTTAAAATGGCAATAATGGACTAAAATATAAGTTTAGTGTAACTGCTCGTCATCTTCTTCTTGGTATGTTTTTTGACGCAATCATCAAAAGGAATTTTTTTCCCTCAAATTGTCGATTAATCTTTCGATAATTTACATGTGATTGACGGACACAAAGAAAGAAATCCTTATATGTGAATAACAAAAAAAATAAAAATAAAAAATCCAATTTACAATCAAAATATTACACTGAATAATGATATTCGTTGTTGTAATCAACATAAAAAAAAAACACACATTATAATCATATCTATATACAACATTATTCCGTACACTACATAATAATTTATTAACATACATATCTACATTAAAAAAAAAAAAAACTGTATATTTATAAAATCACTAAAAGTAATCAAGTATAGAGGGGAAAATTACCTGGGCTAATGATGAGCAATTTTTCATAATGACTTGTCCATTTTAAAGGCCGAAATCAATCACACTGAGAACATTTGTCAATTTCTGTAAAAATGGACATCAAATCTCTCAAAAATATTTTTTTTTTAAAATATGTAGATATTTAAAAAAAAAAATATTATTATAAAGTAAATGAAAAGCAATCAGAAGAAAAACTCCAATTGAACAACATAATTAAACTGAATTTCCTATTACCTATATTAGTCTTACTTTCGGAGAAAGATTCATATTGTGTACTTAATGTTTAACATTTCTACACTGTTTTAAGGAAGGATAAGATTAATTATTAATTCGTTTGCATTACTCATTAATTGAGTTTGAAAATAAACTTAATAATAAAACTTACTTATTAGGTTCCTTACAACTTAAGCTGCCTAAAAGTTTAAAAATTGACATATCGTTGATTACAGCTTTTATCACTCCAATGTCTCCAATATAATATATTAAACCTGTATTAAAAATAATATGTATTTTCTGCTATGTGATATGAGTATTGCAGCTATTATCTTATACCCTTATATGTATTTTAATCTAAAATTTAATTCAACAGATTTCTCTAAATAATATGAATATGAAAATTTTTGGTAACTTTTTATATAAATTATGTTTTATTATTATGTTTGGCTCCGCCAGATACATTATAATAATAAAAAAAAAAAATTACAAAAAATTACTTTTGAAGGCATAAAATTATTTTCTTGAAATTTTATTTAAAAAAAATAAAAAGTGTATTATTGACTTCTTTTAAAGTTCACGGTACTATTGAAAATATATAATTGACTTTGGAAATAAACCTTTGTCAATGCTCTAGAAATGATAATGTTGTACACACATAACGTACACCAAAATATTTTGGGTCTTTGCCTATCAAATTGTGATTTAAAGAAATTATTAACAAAATTTTTGTTACTTTATTATCTTTTATGATTTGTGCACATATATAGTTTTTGATTTATATGAAATCATCAAAAATAATTTATTAATAAATATTAAGAATTTTATTCGTAATTTAAAGAGGTTGATTATTTTTTTTTTTTATCCAAATTATATATTTTTTTTTTTGGGTAAATAAATAAAATTAGCTGACTTTAGAGATATTACGATATTTGGTGCTTATAGATGCAAGCATTTGAATGTTAATCGAATATTTATACTTGGAAATTTCATTTTTAATTTATTTCATAAAATAAAATTCCAACATTTTTTCATTATATTTACATTATATGTTTAAACGAAATAGGTAAAATTAGAAAGGGTCAACTCAGTATTCCGTAAGCCTAAGAAGAACGGATTTCGAACGTATTTTACGTTACGGGATTATGTTTCCAACTCATAAGGACTTTAAAGAGATTGGATAAAATTGTGTTTAAAATCATAAAAATCGTAAGTTTAAAAAGAAATATTCAGGAATTTGGGATTGAAAAAACTTTCGGATATAATTGTATCCAAACAGATATAGATCGGGTTTGAAACTAAACTATTATAATGAATATTGAGTATAATAAGTTGAAATTCCACAAGGTGGTATGTCACAATTTTAATTGAATTATTTTTGACATTTATGATTTATTTATAATATTTTTTTTTGCACTTGATGTTGATTCATTAAATCAAAAATAAAAGATTTGATTTAATAATTAATTAAATTAATTTTATTATTAACTTTGTATAATATACGTTCTCAGGGCACAATTTCTCAGTAAACCAGTTATTAAGATTTTAATAGAAGTCATAAAGAAAATAATTAATAATAATTTTGTGTTTTTTTTTTCTTACGATAACTATACTAACAAACAAACAATGCCGTAGTTAATAGGAGTAGCGTGATAAGAAATGACATTAGCATAACAATGGGACTTTATGTTTTCTTGGACAATTATTGTCATGGAAGGACAACTATTTACCGTGAATAATTTATTCAAATAATTCATTTTGTGAATATAATTTTTTCTACGGTTTAGTTTTTATTTTTTTATTTTTTTATTTCTTAACAATGTTGTTGTGTATCGCGGTAGAAAAAAATTAATTTTAATAAAAAAAATATAGTGTCTCAGTGTTATTTTTCTATAATTTTTTATGTTTTTTCTTGACTCTCCCTGAGCTTCTTATGTTTGAAGTGGATAAAGAATTTAAAGTAATTTTGAAGCTGCAGCCAGAGAAAGAAGAATTTAGATAACTAGATATTTTCCGTACATTCAGAGTAAATATATTCAAATCTTTTGGTCAATAAATCTATATATATAAAAGCGAAGTTGTCTGTTTGTCTGTTCCGAATAGGCTCCTAAACCGATCGTTTTCAAACTTACACCATGTCTTTGTGTCAGGTCGGGGGTCGTTATAGGCTACTTTAAAATTTGATTGGCCTCCTACCCAGGGACCTCCCACGAGGGCGGACTTCAAAAGTTCGTTAAAATTTGATACGTAAAAAAAGTAACAAATTTGTTGACTTCCTACCCACCGACCACCCCACATTTTCCGACAATATTTTACTTGCAACATTTTTCTGCAACATTTTCGTGCAACATTTTGCTGCAACATTTTCCTGCAACATTTTGCTGCAACATTTTCCTGCAACATTTTGTTGCAACATTTTCCTGCAACATTTTGTTGCAATATTTTTCTGCAACATTTTCCTGCAACATTTTGCTGCAATATTTTGCTGCAACATTTTCCTGCAACATTTTGCTGCAACATTTTTCTGCAACATTTTGCTGCAATATTTTGCTGCAACATTTTCCTGCAACATTTTTCTGCAACATTTTGCTGCAACATTTTTCTGCAACATTTCAAGAAAAATGTTGCAGCAACATGTTAGCAACATGTTAGCAATACTACCGTGCGAAGCCGGGTATTTCGTCTATAAACTATATTTTTCGAAAATTACTTATAGTTTTCCGTTTTCCCATTCAAGGGCTTACTATAATAATCCGTTTGTGTTAGAAATTCGAATTCACTCAATAAGCTCAAACATTATACACACTTAAAAAGCTAAATTTGGTGTGAAATTTTTAATTTTTGCACTGTAGTTTTTTTCAGTTATTTTATCTAAACTTAACTGAGCGGTTATTTTTAGATGAATTGCAAGCAACGCATTTTCTTCTGATAAAACTATATAAACCTTATAAGAAACAAATCAAGAAATGCTCTATTAAAAATGTTAAAGAGAAAAATTTAAAAGCAAGAAAAAATTAAATAATTATGAATAAATTAAATTGAATATTATATTCATTCACTCTAAAAAATGTTTATATAAAAATGTTTATTTGAAAATGAAGAATTGAGAAGGAAAAAGTTGTAATTCTTATCAAAGTTTTAATATCTTTACTCAAATATACGATTCTGATGTAAACATGTCTAATTTATTTTATCGAATGTCATGGGTTATTAATTAACTAATAAAATGAATATGTTTAATAAAAATTACATGTCAAACTGAAAATTTCAAAATTAAGCATAATTAAGTATATATTTATAGAATTGATAAGCTGATATTCTACCAGATTCTACCGCAGTTTCAATTTGAATCGAACATCTATTTTTTAGCACCATCTTACAAATTCATTTCATCTTAATATCATTTTAAAGAACAAATTTTATAAAAATACTCAAAAAATTTAATTTGGTAAATATGAAAATAACAAAAGTTGTTAAAAATTTTTAATAGTGCAATAATAATGTTTTAAGAAAAAATTTACGTAAAAGTAGTATTAACATCAAAATAATATCTTTCTCACTGAATACGCGCATAAAATTGCGATTTAATTAGAAGAAATCTTGTAGGCTCAGAAAAAATATTACGGATTTTATGCGGTCGACATCATATAATATTGGTTAAAAAGTTATGCTTTTTTAATTTCATTAACATGCATTGCACTTTTTCATATAATTTTCTTTTTTGTTTGATGAAATCTCACTATATATAATATATAATATTTATAAATCAAATGAATTAAATTTTTACTTTGATATTAATTAAAATGTTAATTTAACTAAGCGCAGAAATATTTTATCATTAATTTTTAACAGTCCTCATGGTTCAGATAATATTTTCACCAAAACATTATTATAATTGTAATAATAATAATAATTTTTCTGCGAAACTTCTTCGTACGCTAATTTTTTATTATATATATATTTAAGCATATACTTATTATATCAAACTAAATTAAACACATTGATTTATTTCAATACTTGCAGAGAAACATTGTATATACTCAACATGATAAAATAAATGTATAAATTTAAGTTTCTTATTAGTAAGTGAAAAGTATTAACTATTTTTGGTTTTCATAAACTTCTTTTACCTTCTTTTGAACCAGTTAATATTTTTTGTAGATTGTAGGCCTTGGCTTAAATAAATATATCAAACATGAATTGAATGAGAATGACGTATGTATATATTCTCTTCTGCAGATTGGGTCGGCCAAAAGGCTTACTCTGTAAATAATCAACAGCGAAGGGTTATTATTCATGAAAATATGAAAATTTTTAAAGGCAATGCTTAATCATGATCAGCTACCTATTGGGTTGTCGTTTTTTTTGTTTCAGATTCTGAATTAGCTTCTTCTTGAGTTTGTTTAATAAAGTAATTTTAAATTAAAATATAATTGTATACGTTCACAATGAATATACATATAATTTCTCATTGAATATCAAAGGAAATTTCCCTGCACCGAAATCTCTATGATAGAGAGCAGGGTTATAAATTTTCTGTGAAATGTGTAAAAATATATTTTTTTTATGGTTTTTAAAGAATAATGTAAACATATTTTGCACTGTAGAATATATAAACACCAAATGGCCTGATTTAAATCGGCACTATAATATGACATTTATTAAAAATCTCCCGCCAAATCAAAAAGGAGCAAAGGCGTAAATTATTCTTCAAGGTGATTATTTTATTTTAAATAATTTTTATATTTAAATCGACCGACATTAAAAACAATTTTCAAAGGTAGGTATGTTATAAAATGTATTAGAATTTAATTCTGAATTAAAGTATGTTTATAATAAAATTAACGTTGATTGCAAAACACGAACTTCCAGTTTAAAATTATCAAGTACGGACATAAGAAGTATGTTCTTTTTACAAAAACCTACACTCATAACTGCCTGACGGTAATCGAATTATGAACATAGAATTTTTTATTAACATATATGGGCTTATGATACAATTACTGACTTCACATTGTGGATTTTATCCGACAGCGGATTATATCCAAAAAAGATATAAGAATATATGGAATAAACATATAAGGTTGTAGTTATAGTTCTTTGGTTTAAATAAGATGAATCTTCAAAATAAAATAATTAAAAAATACGGGTATCATCATCCAACATTAACAAACAGCAAGAAATAGTTTCAGTATAAATTCAAATTTTGATCGTATTCAACCCAAAAAAGAAATTAGTTCACGTTTAATTTGACGTATAATAAATTTATTCTTATATCGAATATTTGGAAAACTACATTTAAACAAATTTTATTCGTGCCTCTGATTTATAAATAAACGAAATGAATATTTTAAAATTTACCACAATTTAAATCATCATATTTATAATATTCAAATCGTATTTAGATTATACACAAAAATAAAGTTAAAAATAAAACATTTATCGATTGGCATCAAAAGGTAACCTGCTGAGAGTTTTTCTTTTCTGGACATCGTCATTCAAAATTCTTGGTGATTTTTAAGTGCCGATTTTAAAATATTTGTAAAATTTTAATATCATGCAGAAAATGTTTATAAAGTTGTAAATAAAAATTAAATGTATATTCACAAGAAAGAAAAATGAAATTATGACTTCCGCAAATTGTTTTGAGAAATATATTTATATATATATATATATTTTTTTTTAAATTCTATTGAAAGCTTAGTGAAAGCTGCAACCGTTGATGAACTTAGAACACTCTTGAGGGAAAAGTTATTAAATTAAATTTGAAATTTGTTTATTTTAAGAATTGAAAAAAATTATTTTATCCCTCGCTTGAATTAAAATTACGAATTGAAACTAGTGCTAGTATCTAGTGCGCCAAAAAGTCTTTCTGTAGCAATTGCAATGGTATGTATTAAATTTAAAAATCTTTAAACTATTTAATTAAATTATTTAAATTATTTAATCAGCGACGGCTACACAAAAAAAATATAATGCTTTATGAATATAGTATTGGCTATCTTATTGTATATGATCATTTATTTCGTTAACATGTAGATATATTTTGAGGGGTTGGTGACGAAATTCCTTATGCCAAAATTCTTTTTCCAAAATTCTTTTTCCAAAATTCACTATGGACAAAATTGACCATGGACAAAATTGACCATGGACAAAATTCGCTATGGACAAAATGCTTTAAAAAAATATTTTGGTGGAGGCTCTTCAGCCGGACAATTCTTTGTAAGTGATGTCGCAATTATTGAGCATTTAGTGCTTAATTTGTGACTATTAGTGCCACAAAAACTAGAATTTGTGCGCACTTGGTTTTTAAAAAACTTTGTTTTTCGAATTTCGAACAGGGATATCTCTGGCCAGATTCGAATTTCCAAAAAAATAATGACGCTATCATTTAGTGCTTAATTTGTGCCTATTTGTGCTCCTCAAAATTATACAATTTTTTAGATTAGCCGAAAATTCCTAAATTTGAACCGAAATTTTTTTCGTCGAATTTTGGAAAAGGGCAAATGCTACCTTTTAGTGCTTAATTTGTGAATTTTGTCCCTAATGAATTTTGTCCATAGCGAAGTTTGTCCATAGCGAATTTTGTCAATAGTGAATTTTGTCCATAGTGAATTTTAAAAAAAGGATTATTTTCGAAAAAGAAGAATTTTGTCCATTTGAATTTTGGGATGAGGAATATCGTCACGATCCCATATTTGAGCCTTTTAAGCTCAGTAAGGCTATGCAAAAGACTTTGGACTTTGGACTTTGTCCCAAAATTCTTGGTTTTTAGTACTATGGTTTTCTGAATTTTTATTTCTATGCTTGCGGATTGTACCGAAATATTGTCCAAACTTTTATTTTTAAATACTCAATCATTTTTATTTTTAAATACTCAATCATTTTTATTTGTTATTGACTTAAAAATATAACTCAACTCTTAGGTTCTATTTGACTAAAAAAAAATGTGCATTAATTTTTTCTACAATATGCAAAGCAATAATTATCCTATGAATGATCTTTCTGTAGTTTCTTTAGATTTATATGTATCTACCTTCATTAAGTACCAAATCATTAATTTTAAAGTCATTATGAAAACTTTGATATTATACTTATAATATTATGAATTTATTATTTATATATATTTCATTTTACAGTAACAAGCGATATTATGTTAACTGAAGCCTTAAAGTGGCGCATGGCTAAGCTTGGATATTTTAATTAGCTTAAAAAAAAAAAGGTAAATGTTTATGATTTTAATGCTTATATTATTTTAATTAAGAAGCATATAAATATAATAATAATAATAATATAAACTGCGAGGAAAATAATTTTTTTTCTTTTCTTTTTTTCTATAAATATACATATATATATATATATATATATAATTTAAAATCACTCAGCCCATTTAAAAAAAAAAAAAAAAGTTATGCTTGCAAAATTATATTTTATGAATTAACACTCAAAAAGAAGAAAATTATAATATGAAATTTTAGTAAGAGAAGATCCGGAAGTCACTAACAAATTTCTAAACGCTTCATGCTATAACTCATATCGCATCAAGGAAAAAAAGCACAGTTAGCATAATACATAATATTTTTATTTTTTTTAATTTTTTTTTACGATTAATAAAAATCTAATGCATAATGAATAAAACAACATTGCATACTAATTCTGTTTGGATGAAAAATATTATAAAAATAGAAGCAATAAATATCAGATTCACTATTATTGTGGGCAAAAAAAAAGAAGAAAATGCAGAAAAAAAAAATGAAAATATTAAATAAAACGATGCACAAATATCGCATCAAATCCCCCAAGCACATATATATATGTATGTTATATATATATAATTTTTTTCAAAATAATGAGGATATATTTACTATTAATACATTTAATTTTATTATGATAGAATAATATTACATTATTATTTTACTAAGAAAAATATTAAAACCATTCGCTTTAAGAATTTTATTACTTTTAGCACTATGACTTGATTTTTTAAGCTGTAATAAAAGTTTCCCGTAATCGAACAGTGTTTTTTTTTGTATCTTTGCAATAATATAGCGAACTGATTCTGAAGAGATGTTTGCTTGATCTTATAATATGTAAATTATTCTCATATTCGGAATAAAATACATATTATAAGATTAAGCAAACGAATCCAAATTGAAAAATGTAATAATTTTTAAGATACATTTGACACCTTCACTGTAAATTAGATTAAACTGGAATTCCTTAAAATTAAAACAAAAATTCTGTTCAAATGGATGAATTGAAAATTTAATCTGAACTCATAATAATCTTTCATCCGAAATTCTGTTTATCCTAATAAATTTAGCTTTATGTAAAGTTATTGAATTCCCTCAATTGTTGGACGGGTTCACGATGGCTTTTATAATGTATTTAACATCTTTCGTTCTGGTTATCCTTGATTTCAACTGTTGTATGTTTGCACTGGTTCACCTGGGAATAATTTTTATTGCCTTTTTTCCTTTACAAATATAAAATTATTTCATACTAAACTGTAGAATTCTATACATAAATTATTTTCGGTTAGTTAGTAAGTAGAATGAAATAAGAATTGGAAATAGTTACACCGTGTGGTATACAAGAATCCTTAAAAACAAATTAGTTAAATCTTTAAAAATTTAATAAGGGTTAAGGCAAAAATTATTACAACGACAAATATTTTTGAAAAATATAAGTTTATAACTAAAACTTGAATCACGAGTTCTTTTTTATTTGTTTCGGGTTTCGTTTTTTTTTTTTAACATTAAAGCTACTATATATACTAGAATGTTAAATACATTAAATTTAATTTTATTTTTAATGAACTCAAACCGCAATTTAGCAATCAGATTTGTTAGACATTTAAAAAAAAAATTCATTTAATTTTTTTGATGGTACAAAAATATATATAAAAAAAAAATTTATATATAAAAAAGGGTTCAAATTATCACTTTTTCTTCTTTTCAAATATTAACTTTTACTGCTGCGATGTTTAGTGGATATACATTTATTACAGAAATCTATAATTAAGTAAAGACGCGGTCATTTTATGAACGCATTTTCTTGAGACCTTTTTAGAAATCTATATTATTAAAACATATTTACTTTTTATTGTGTCCCGATTTATATTTTTCTTATTTAAAAAAAAAAAAAAAAAATTTAATACATGTATATTCTTTATAAAAATTGTACAGAACTTAATGGTGTTAAAATGATTTAAATTCAATAATTTCAATTCTGTATTCCTTATAACATTTGTTTTAACATAAGTAACTGCTCACTTTTTAGATATTTAATACAAAGATATTTAGATACTTAATTGATATATATGATTTTTGTAAAATCAATTAAATTTTAAAACATAAACTCATTTTGCTTAAGCTTTAACTATACTATTTAAAAAAAATGTATATAATGGTAGAATATATGGCGAAATAAGGTATGGTCAGTAGTGTTTGGTTTTGGATAATTTAACATTTTTTGAAACCAAAAATATTACTCTTTTAAAATATAACTATGGTTACTGGCTGTCTCCTGCCTTCATATTTTATTTATAATCGGCATTTAGAATTCGACGAATTAACGAATTTTAAATAGATTTGGCATATACAATTTTATGTTGTTGACCCTCAAAGTTGAAGTCCTGAGAATCAGAACTGATCTTTGTCATGTTTAAGCATCAAATAATTATGAAAACTTTAAAAGATAATATTCTGTTTTTTTTTATTTAAAAAAAAAAAAAACATTAAAAATAAAATCAAATAAAAAAAGAGTTCAGCATACCTACATGACATATGGGGAGGAACCAATCTTAATGGAATTTAGTTTTGCAGATCATTTATTATTTTATTATATATATATATATATATATGTATATTTATATTTTTCTATAAAAATCAAGTCAGTATTAAAATTTTTTATAACAAATAAAATTAATAAAAAAAAAAATAAATAATAATTTTTCACATTTTAAAATATTTCTCGTTATAAAAATGCATTTTAAAAAAATATAAAAATTTGTTAATTTTTAATTATTCTTCTCTCATTTTTATAATTAAAAATCGTGAAAATGATATACAAATAAAATATAAATTTTTTAATTAGAAAAAAAATATAATATTTATGCTGTTCAAATTTGTATAACTATATGATATATAAGATGTTTTGGAGGTAAAATTATGCAATTTACAGTTGCTTACATTATATATATTACATGATGTATATGTTTTTAAGTAGTTATAATTCTTTGTGTCTGACACATGTAATTGTACTTACCGTGAATCTAATATTATTTTTGCTTATTATTATTTATTGTTTTTATTATGCTATTGATTTATTCTTATGTCTCCTGGTTTTTATAGTTATTTTTATGTACGTATCTTTATTCAGTATAAATCATATAATTAAATTTTACAATAAATTAATTTAAACTAATTAAGAAACTTAATTGAAATATGCATAATGTCTGACCTATAAAATAAATAATACTGTTAATAATATAAAATGACGTAAAAAGAAAAATATTAATACTAAAAATATTTAAATTTTAAATATATAAAAATAAAATAAATGATCAGAGAATTCTGCTTTTTAGTTAAAAAAAAATTCAACTGTGAAAAAAACCATAAATAATCAAGCCATAATTTTTGTTATAAGCGATAATTACAGTTTATATATCCATTTCGCTAACAATTATAGCTTAATCTGTTATAATTCAGGAGCTCAAAATTATTTTGGTTTCTTAAGTGATGAAAATGGTGCCGAGTAAGCCACACATCACTGCAGCCATTTTCTGAAAACTCTCACAAACTCTTTTGGTCAGATTATTTGCGCGGAAACTTTTACATATTATAGGGTTAGAACAAAAGTAGATGCGTTTTTCTGTAGAAAATAATAATCGTATAAACTATAATTTTATTACAATATAAAATTAGATCTTAAATTTCCACGAAGAATATATCTATAATATAATAATATTATAATATTTATAATAAAATTATTTTTCCAATAATTCCCAATTAAAAATCAAAAATCAATTTATTTTACAAGAATAGACGAAAGTGTAAAATAAATTGAATTTCTACTTTTAATTGTTCTAATCCTTAATAAAATCCAATTTAATCGACTTCAAGGATACTTTAGCCGCAAATTCAATTCAACTATGAAAATATTTTAATTCATTAAATTAAGTAGATGTGATTAAGTACAAAATTTTTTCATATAAATTGATCATGTGCTTCATGTGTTTTTCTAATAGTTACATTAAGATCTGCTTAGATTTGACTCTATTTTGTTCACCCCAAATCTTTGTACTACGTTCTTCCCAGCTTTCGCGATAGACATCTTGCTTCTAAGTTTCCTGCAAATATCGTAGCCTCTCCGAGGTTGTCTTCCGAGAACAGAAAATTAGAAATATAACTAATTCTCGTCTACTCATTGAATTCATTAGCCAATATTATTTCGTTCACTCTTGGAACTTCATCATGGCTCGTTTAATTCTGTATAAAAATTGTTGTGCATTTCCTCAATCTTCACCTTTGTGGTGTATTCAAACAAAATACCACCAGTCCACATCGTCCAGTTTTAGATTAAATGATTTTCTTTTCTCTGTATTCATTAGAGAAGAATCAATTGCATAATTTTTTTTTTGTTTTTGAAATAAATAGATAACTTTTTTCATAAAAAAAAAAAAAAATTTCAATCATTTCTAAAACTTTAAAATAATTTTACAATTTTTTTTTTTCTTATAAATATATGAAGTATTGGAAAATATTTTGCATGCGGCTATCACTAGAGATAGATTGAATTTCCATGATAAATAAAAAGAAAAAAAGAAAATATTTTTTTTTTTCTTCTTTTATTTATTTTTTTTTTAAATAAATCTTAACAATAAGTCGCCCGGGGACAATATTTATTTATTTTTTGTTTGCAATATAACAGTTTTAAAACTAAAAGGAGGCACATAACGACCATTAAATTTATAAATATATAAAAATTAAATTACAAGATTATTTTAGCATTGTTTTCTTTTTATTTATTTTTATTTCAATTTTTTTTTTTTAACCAATTGTTTGTTATTTAAGTTTTTTTTTTTTTTAGTAATATTCGCTTAGATTTTATATATATACCACCACAACTCTCGTCAAGCGATATTTAATCAGAAAAATTTTTGTTTTTATCGCATTTTATTCTGATGGCAAAAAAAAAAAAAGAAAAAAAGTGAAAAATATTAAATAAAGTATACGTATAAAAATGTTTGTAAATAAATAAAAAAAAATAAAAAAATAAATAAATAAATTAAAGAAAAAAGATTAAAATATTTCGAATGGTAATTTTTATTTACCTTTTTAATTTTTATTTTTTTTTTTTTTGTGTTTTATTTCCAAAATATAATAATTGTACACAATGGATCAATAAATTTTAATTCGAAATACCATTAAGCTTTTGAAGAATTTTCCTTTTTTTTTTTTTTGTAGTTGTTTAATTATTTGATGCTATTTGTATTTTATTTTTTTTTTTGTGGAATCAAAACAAAAAAAAAAGCTAACTCTTTATTGCTTAATAATTCACTTGAAATTAACTATGTACCTACATAAATTTTTTTGTTTTTTCTTCTTCTATGGATCTATGATGTTGCAATGATAACCTTAATCTGTGAGATTTAATCTTCCCCGTTCTTAAAATGTGAGGCTATCTATTATTTAAATAAAAATATAAAAATAAAAATTGTGCACAGCAATTTACAATTATTTTAAAGCCTAAGTTTAATGGGAATTTAATTAAAGAATTATTATTTAAAAAAAAAAAAATTGATTAATGTCATTTTATTATACTGTATTATTTAAGATGAATTTTGATTAAATTTTGATGTGAAATTATGTACAGACAGATACTGCTCCTACTGCTCAACAGACATTAGTAACAAAAAATATAGAACAGTATGCGTTATAAATGAAGTACGAAGTCTGTTTTGACAATTTTGATTTCAGATATTATAATCACAATCAGGAACTGAACATATTTTTTAAGATCCTTCAATATCATTATGGCAATACAAATATAACAATTGATTAGCCGGACGGACGAACAGACGATCAAATATTTAATGGAAAATTATTCCGTTTTTATTTCATTTTTCATGGAAAACTTGGTATATTAGTAATTTTTAATGGTTTAATTAAATTTCTCCTAGCTTCTCGAAAAATAAAAAATTGTTGCTACAAATAAATTATTAAAAAATGATTGTCGCTAATCTAAGCTAAGAAATAAAAATATGTTTTTATCTTATAAATCTGTAATAATTTTTGTTTTTAGAATTTGTCAGATGTATTTATTTCCTCATACTTTGCAGTTAAATTTCAGAATCTTATTCTTCTTGTTAATCATGAAAATAAAAGAAAAAAAAAATTACATGCTGTTTGTTGTAAAAATCATTAACTAAAATGTAAAAAAAAATAATTTTAAATTAGATAATAGAATAGATGCGACTAAAAAGGTTTATTATATGTAGTTAGTACCTATGATTGTTAGTATATACATTTGCCATATCAAAAACTATTAAAATTTAAATTATTGCAGGAAAATTTTTATTTATTTAAAAAAAAAAATTATTTTCAATACACACAGGTGCTTAAAATTTCTACTTATAAATTTTATTATATTACCGCACCAGATCTTTCCTACTGATCAATGTATGGTTAATGTTTTTCCTGCAATTCTTATAATATTTTTTTTTCCATCTTTGTAAAAGAATAATATGTTGCTATCAAACAAATATAAAATAAAAAAGTTTATAGTTTAAATTCGCAGTGTTTTTTTTTTTTGTAACAATTAATGCAGCTTCTAATAACGACAAGATACTAACTGTTATTTTATACTGGGCGGTAAAAAAAAATATAGAACATTTCCTGGTTAATGAAGTATCAATCTAAAAAGTATGTAAATTTTAAGTTAAAATTAAATTGATCAATCTTTCAGAGCAATCATGTTGTAAGCCAAACATTATCTATTGAATTAAACTAAAGTAAATTTTTACTATTGTAAATTGAATGTATGAATAAAATTAAAGTAAGAAACGCTTTTACATTTTTAAATATGGCAAAATACTCAAACTATATAATTATAGGATTGAAATTATACCTACAATTAAATTGTCAAAAATTAGGCCAAAACAAACTTGATGTTCTACATTCAGAACTACTTCTTAAATAGAAATATTTTTTTAGCAGGATAATGACTTATCATTACCCAAATAAATATGGTTTTACTAAAAGCAGAAAATTATAAAGTGAATATAATTTTCGTTACAGTTTGAAACTTTTAAAAGCATAAACAATTTTAAGGTTACTCTCTTTAGGTGCTAAAGTTTTTTTTTTTTTTGTTTTGAAACCCATAATTCATACCAACTGGTTTTAAATCAGAAAATATAAGAAAATTTTATATGAAAAAAAAAAAAAAAAATACAAATGATTATGATCTTTCATTCTTGGTTAGAAGAATTGGAAGGATCACATTATAAGAAGTTGATCGAATATATGTATATTATATACCATATGGATAACCAGCAATGAAGTGGACGATATGATATGTGTTATATGATGGTGATATTTTGAAGTTTAACAAAAAATCAGTTTTACAAGTTTCATTTATTTTTATATAAACAAAAGCGTAAAAATGAAAAGAAAAATTAAATAACTAAGTTTTTTTTTTTTTTTTTAATTTACAAGCATTATGCTGCATGTTCTTTTAGATAATATATTTGTTAGTAGAGTGGTTTAAGAAATTATATGAATTTTTTAAATAATATTTAATGGATTCTGTTTTAAAATATTATTGTTTCTTTATCATAAATAACAACAGTATGTCAAATTTGCTATCAATAAAATAGTGCGGTAGTTTTATGTTAAATTAACTTCTATTCCAAACAATACCTTATTGACATCAAGATACTATTTTATATCTAAAAAAATCAAAAATTATATAATTTCTATTATTTTGTTTTTAATGTACGGAAGGGTCATTAGTTTACATGTAATTTGTTTCGTTAGAACAAAATCATACACTAGTAAGGATTACGTATATTAGATACGCTATAGAGAGCCCCTAGCATTATGTGAGAATATTTTTAGATCGAAACTGGATTAGAAATAGATAAGCAATTCAATTTTATTACTCACTCTATTTTATCCAAATCTACGAAAAAAGAAAAAAAAAATATGATACATTTGTACATACATTTATTGTATGTATAAGAAATTGTATATTTTAGAAATGTAATCAAAATTTTAAAAGTAAAAAACATGTAAAACTAATATTAAAGATTGAAAAATAACTACAAAAAAAAAAAATACAAAAAACTGATCTCGTTCAAAGCATTTTGCAATTATTATTTTGTGTTTTTTTTTTTTTTCGTAATTTCTTCCGATCAATAATTTATTTATTTTTCTTTCTATTTTTACCTGGCAAAATGCTTATTATATGAGATACTTTTGCACAAACAAAAAATTCAAAAAAAAAAAAAAAAAAAAATTATAAGATACGAAAAAAAAAAGTGGCCAAAGGAGTGCAAAATAATCACATCACATAGTTTTTCTTCTTCCCATCATATTTGATTTTGCTTTTTTTTTTTTTAGGTTTAACTTTTATGAAACCAAATATATTTTTCAATCGCCAATATATCTCAAATAATGTAGATAAATACTCAATAAAAATATATAAAGTGAGTATTATATATATATATATATATATATATATATATATATATATATATTTTTTTTTTTTTTTTAACTTTAAGGATACATTTAATATACACCCAAACTCCCGAGGCCTCCTTTAACTTAGTTGTTTTTTTTTATAATATTTATATATGTATAAATTTTTTTTGTTATTGGTTTCATTTTTATGTAACTATTATTATGAATTCAATGTGAGTAACCAACATAATAATAATAATAATAACAAATGACAATTGAATTTTGCATTCAAGAGTCTTACATACTATGATGGTAAATCGTAAGATTTTTTAGACCATATAGATTTTAATATTATTTGTTAATATCATTTGTTCAACGTTTAGCTAGATTTTTGTCAGAAAGTATCAAGCTAAAATAATGAGACTATTCTATATTGCTTGTATTATTTGATTGTTAATTTTTAATTATAAGAAAAAATATGGTACCAAATAGAATTTAGTGTATTTAAAATTTAGAATTCATCTTAAACAAATTTTATATTTCACAATGAGATTTTTTAATAAAAAAAAATATATATTAATACGAATTTTAAAAATTTAAGATATTAATAATTTTCTTTTAAAATGAAATTATATAGATTATGTATTTGATAGTGCATTTCTCTTGACTTTATTCACATCAATATTTTCCAATATTATATAACTAACTAATATGATTGTTTTAGGCATTTCTCTATCCAAATATTACTTTTAATGTACGTATATGTATTTTATGTGTAACTAACTATACGAAAGCATATTTTATTTTCATATTATACATATCTGTACCTTTATTGCACATCAAAAGAATTTGTTATCTTAATCTCTCGTGAAGAACTTGGATTAAAATTAAATGCTATACAAAAAAAAAATTATTTTATTTTCAAAATTTTCTATATAATATTATGTATAGTTCTTCGTTCTGTATAATGTTTATTTGTTTTAAGAAAATTAGTAGCTCTATATAAGACTAATATTGGATATAGGTATTTTTTTATACATACTATGTGCCTACATTATTAATAAAGTAAATTATATATAATAAAATGATATTTTTAAATTTCAGATTAGCTTTGTTAATGAGAATTAAATTTTTGAATTATATTTATCTGTGGTTATTAAATGCGATTATTCGAAATCGTAGCCGCTTGAAGTTGAAATAATAATAAAGTTGCATTAAAGTTTGTATTGTTAATTTGACTTATTTGAAGTTTATATATTATCGATTTTTTTTACGATGTACAGAATTCTTTTTTAATAGGTCCATATTCACCGCAGGTTTGGATAAAAAAGTTCTAAGCCCATTTTTCATCAAAAACAAATTTTCATTTTGTATATGGCAGTTCTTCACTAAAATCGTTCTGACTTTGACATGCCATATGACTACCAAGAAGGAAATTTTATTTCATACAAAAGTTTTCGTTTAAAAATCACTTCATTAAATTAATTTAATATTTAATTCTTAAAATTTTCTCTAACAATGTTTATAAAAATATAATTTTTAAATCAAACCTGTCTTAATAGATTCATGTAATAACTACTCCATTAAAACAAAAAAGAAAATCCAAGAAAAACAAAAAAAAAAAACTACGAGCAAAACACCTGTGAATTTTTTTATCTTTTTTTATTTCTTTACTAATTAAAAATATTACAACGAAGTAATCATATGGGTAAATCATATACTATTATATATATACTTATATAAAAAAAAATCATATTATGCAATTTTGCACGTATTAAATTGGATAATATGAATAATGTTTGTGATTTATCAGAGAAAAATGCATGTTATACAAGATCACATGCAATCGTAGTAAGCAAGCTTAAAGGAAAATAATGACCTAGACCTTTTTGACATATGTTTAACATTTTATGTTATATATTATTGAATTCCTGATTTTATTTTTTATCATCAAGAAATAAAAAATAAAAAAATTTAAGTCAGGAAAATTGAAAATTGAACTTTTTATATGTAGGTACATATGTACGAAAAAAAATCTATGGTGATAAATACTTGGTTTTTTTATTTTAAATTTATTATTGGAACTGAAATATAGATTTTCAAAGAAAATTCATTTATAACGAATTTATAATTTATGTTCATATCTCACTTTCCAAAGCCGTTAATCTGAATGCCAAACAGAAATACAATTATATGGAAAGCTTGAGAGTAAGGCACATAAATACTGCATACTTCTATATGGGTTTCGATCTGAATTTGGATCAAGTTTAATGTGTTGCGCTAAACTTAGTTTTTTGAAAATGACTTCTTCAGATATTGCTAAAATGCAAACTATTAATTTTTAGACTAACTAATCAACATTGTCATTCTGACTTTTATTTAGATTAAAAATATATTTTACTATTACCTACCAGTAGCTGAATTTTAAACTAATAAAATAATATTATTATTGTGAATTGAAGTAAAAAAAAATGTTTTTTTTTCTTGAATAAATGATCCAAGTCTCAAACTTAAATTTAAAGATTTATTTTATTTTGAAAAGAGATTGATTGGCTTGAACTAATTTTCTTTACTTTTCATAGATTTTGTGTTTTTTTTTTTTTTTCATATATTATTTGTTTGATCTTTTCCGTTACATATAAATAGCATTAAAATAAGTCCAATTATTATTATTATTTTTAATATTTTAACTTACCTCCTCTGTTAAAAGGAAATGCAGTATTAAAATATTAATTTTTTTTTTTTCTAACATTAAAATAATAATTTTTAGAACTAGGAGAAAATAATATCTCCTGATGGATGATATTTAAGAACAATCATCCTCGCGGGTTATTTTGGACGTGTGTAGGTGGTTTTTGGATGATGTTAAGTCGGCCGTTATGGTGTAGCAGTATTTTGTTTTATTATACAACTTAACTGTTTGTGTTGTTTTCTTTTTATAGGATTCTTACAAATTCATATAAAAACCATACACAACACTTTATTAACATCCAGAGTGTTAGTTTTTACTAGGTACAACTAATAATAAGAATAATACTCTTTAATATATGACTTCTGTAAAGCTTCAAATCGTATGGGGTTGGGTAGATTTTAAATATATATATATTTTTTTTTTTTTCAAATTAACTAATGGATTATTAGTACATTTCATATCTATATTTTTTATGGCAAGTCTTGACATTTATACAAAATACCTAAATTTACTCGAAACCACTGGGCTTTCCCAAAACAACATAAAAATGCAAATCCTTTGTATATGACATGTCAATCTTATTTATAAAACAAAACAGAAAACCAATAAAAGGACAATAGAAAATTGTGCATACAACAATAAAGATGAAAAGATAAATTTTTATTAAATAAAAAAAAAAAAGGCAGAAGAAGAAAATAAAGAAATTTGAGCGCCATGCGCTTCAAAAATAAATACTTTGTAATTTTTTATTTATTAAAAAAAAAAAACAATGAGTAGAACAAAAAAAAATAAAATAAATAAAACATAAAATTCAAATAAATTTTTTTAGATCAGAATTTTTTGTGGTTTTGCACACATAAAAAAAATTTTCCAAGCAAAATATTTCTAAAATTTAATACAACTTGAAATTGAAATAATTTTAAAAATATTTTATGCTTGGATGTTTTTAAAGGGCTTCCGAAAAACGTATAATATATATGTATGTATAATATATCTAAACGTAGTTATGTATATATGGTAGAAGAATTATCCAAATAGCAAGATTTATTAAAATATTACTTCTATTTTTTTTTTTGTATTTTATTTATAGTTTTGAATTTTTTGGTTATATTTTTAACTTGTTTGTGGTTTGGAGCAAGCAGATTTCGATGTATACACACACACAATAAAAACAAATAACTGCCGCAGCTATAAATTTTGTATTTTACTTCCTATGTTAATCGAACTACACTACACTGGATGGCTTCATCTTTCATTGACAATTTGTCAAAGCATGGAAAAAGGGCACGTATTTTTACTTTTTAAGACATCTGTTTCTGTTCATTTGATTATTGAAATATTTGGCATAAAAATTTCAGGAATTTATTATGTATAAAAAAATATTTTATGTAATTTATTTTTCGCTAGAAAAAACAATAAAAATTATAATTTTGTGTAGCAAGTTTTGCTACAATTCATTCGCTATTCATTTGCTACTAATTATTATGTACTTATTATTATGTAAATTTAGTACTTGTTTTCTGTTTCTGTCACCTTTTCATTTGAACTATAACTTCAAGGCTTAACCTATAACGGAAAATAACAATATTCTTTTCAAAACAGAAAATCAATTAAACTTATATAATAAATATAATTAATTCGTTTAATAATGATAATCATAAAAAATAAATTGTCGAAAAGACAAATGGAAGTAGGTACATATAACATTAATAAAATGTCAGAATCATTAAAAATCGGTGACTTTTCTTTGTGATGACAGAAATATAATTTTTTTTTTTTTTTTAATAAAAAGGTATAAGTCGGTTTAAATATTGTTAAAATAAAAGAAGATTAAAAATTTGTAACAACATCCCATATTTCGTTCTTTTTTTTTTTTATATAATAATGTATATATGAAGTAAGTATAGTTTATATACCTTTGAAAAGAAATTCCGATCATGTTTTAAAAATATAATTTTGTTTTGTAATTTAAAGTTCTCATCTTAAGGTAATTATAATGATCATATTATATGTGAATTGACCACCCATAGAGCAGATTAATTGAACCCACAAAAAATATATGACCCAAACACAGATCACAACAACTGTTTCTTTCAATTTTCAATTTTCTTTTTCACAATATGTTATTTTCATATAAATAAAAAAGAATAAAAAAAAATATATATATTTTTTTTTCTTATTTTATTTCTATTGCACGAAATATTATTTTATGACTATAAAAATGAACTAGACAAAAGCAATAAAATTTTGGTAATGCTAATTAAATAAGTAAATTTTTAATTAATATATGAAAAATTTTATAATTTTTATAATAAATGTCTTGAACTGAACTCGGTGGCAGACTTGCCGGAAAATATTTATATTCCAATAATCGTAAGCTGTGAATAGCGCAAAATTTATGTAGACTTCTGAACGTTTAAAATAAATGTTTTTTTATTAAGGTTAGTTTTTTTTTTTTTGGAGAATTTGCTTCGAAGGTATATCTTATCGTAGATTTAAAAAAATATATATATATAAGTTAATCTTGCACATAAAAAATGAAAACTAAAATTTTGAAATCATTAAAGTGAAAAACTGAAAAAAATAATCGTTTAGATACTTAGATTTTCATAAACAATAACATAATAATAATCTTTAACTACTGTAGACAGTTAACCTTATTTTTTTGGAAAATCTGTAAAAAAAAAACTATTGAAATTGATTTTATTTGGTTTCTAATCCGAGTCCGAATAGATTTACTGTATTTTTAATAAAAATTTAATAAATTTACGGTATATCGTATTAAATTTACTGTGCCAGAAAACTGTATTCAATTAGCAGAAAATCAGGTTATTATAAAACTAGGATCACTAGTAAATTAAAAAATAAAATTTCGCAATTAAAATTTGTAAAATTAAAAAAGGATTAAAAAAATTTTTATTACCAAGATTGTTTCATTTTATTATTATTTTTGTAAAAATGTCTTTCAATAAATTTTGCGGCACAAAATTAATTTTTATAGTTGCAGAAAGTCAGAATATTCAGGCCTATTTTCACAAAATAAAGTATATGGATGAACTGAATAAGTTATTATAATAGTTATATATAGTTTTTATAAATTTGATAAAATTGCGCAATGTTTTGAAATATTTTCTTACTATTTAATTCTTTATCGCACCCAAATTATATAAAAGAAAATAAATAAATCTGAAAATTTTTTCCACTCTCATATGGAATTAGCTAATTTTAATAGTTCTAATAATTTTTTTTAATTAATTTAAATTGCTTCCTAATTGACCTTATCTTTTTTCCCCGATCTAAAAATAAAGAAAATTTATTAAATAAAAATCTCAATCTTTTTTTTTTATAATTTGTCTTTTTATATGAATGTATGTTTGTATATACATATTTCCCCCTTAATTTTTCACTATAAAATTTTTATAATTTTATATTTGGATTATAGTATGTCTTTATTTCAATATTTCGTGGGGATTATCTTTTAGCCTATTTAAAATTTATTTATAGATAAGCTTTTAACGTAGATATAATTATATATATAAAAAAAAAAAAATCTCTTTGTGAAAAAAATTAAAATGCTGCTGGTTTATAATTTAAAAATGAAATTAACTTAAGTACAATGTACAATGCCGGTAAAAGCGCTGAGGCAGTTTTTATCTTGTCCAAGCACTTTTCGTATAAACATCATAAATGCAATATCTAAGATCTGAAATATTCAAATAATATGAATTTTGTGTATTTTTTTGACATTTAATAACTAAAGATGATTGCAAAACTTAAAAATCGCCACGGATGTTCGAAAAATTGACAATTCTTAATGATTAGATGAAAAAACAACCAATTTCAGAATAACTAAGCTATGCAGAATTAACCCCAGCGATGCAAATGTATCTCAGGCTTAATATCTAACTTTTTATTTTCCAATTATTATTCATCCCTGTACATTATTTTAAAGCTATAATGCTGAGAACAGGCAGACTTGCTACGTTGATATAAATGTGAAATTTATTTTTCATATAAACTGACCCTAAATGCGCGGTTTTTTTTTTTATAAATAATCAATAAATAAATAATGAAATTAAAGTGGAGCAAAATGATGTTTCGTCATCCAAAAAAAAAAAATAAAAAAAATACATAATCTTATCAACCAATTAAAAATGCCAGAATTTAATAGAAATATTTTAATGCTTTTTTTTTTTATATATATTTATAAAATATAGTATATACCGCACATAGAAATTAAATTTATATAAAACAGCAAAATAATAATCTATTCTTAATTTATGTCTGTTTATTGTTTATTATAGATGCAATGTTGGTTGAAGATTGTATATTTTTTTTTCTTCAAAAAATTTGTTATTTAGTGGTTTTTTTTTTATTTTTGTAGTTTTGCTACTTTGTTATTTTAGATTTTTTTAATCACAACGAATACAGTTTTTTTTTTTTTTTTCATTTCTTATTGTAAGAATTTTCTACGTTTTTTTTTATGTTTTTTAAGAAATCATGTTCAATTGCATAATATTTGCTTTTTTTTTTTATGTTACACTCTTCAGTGAATATTTAGAGAAAAATTTGCATATTGTGGTCATGAAAAAAAAAAATAAAAAATAAAAAACAATAATAATAATAATAATAGTATAAAACCAACCATACATTAATTTCGTTATATTCGTCAGCATTAAAATAAACAAAGCAATAAAGCATTGTTTGTTGTAATTGTAATTATTACATAGAGATTTCATAACGAATAAATTTTTCTAATTTTTTTTATTAAAATAAGATAATTTTCATAAATTTATCAAAATTATTATTAATATGATAATACAAATAAATGTTAAAATATTTTTTATCTTTATGTCTTTTAAATTCCAGGAGTTACACTTCATGAGTTCTTCAAGTTCGAAGATTGAACATTTTTAATTTCTACATTCATATACAAATGAACTGAAAATTCACGAAAAAATAGTTCTGATTATATTTTGATTTAAAGTTCTTCTTTGGCAAGCCCACACTATCAATTAAAAAAAACAAAACACTTTGATGAAAAATGTAAAAAATTATTAAAAAAAAATTTAAGATTTTGAAAAATAAAGACTAGAGGATACTACCTAATTATTAAGTATCCAACCAACACAGCAGTTCCAAGTCCAAAACCTTATCACGTTAAAAAAAAAAAATATTAAAATAAAATTAAAATGATTAAATCAACTACTAAAGTATTCATAATAGTTCAAAAAATAGTTCTGATTATTTATTAACAATCTAAATTAGTTAATAAAATAAATATAATGCTGGGTAAACATGCCTAGGTGCAATATATAAGTCCTTCAAACCTAACCCAATATTGGAGAAATTTAAATAAATTTTGAATAAGAAATTTCAAAACGATTAAACCAAAAATTTTAAATCTACATCTATAAAATAAAAAAAACTTAAATAATTAATTTTTTAGTTTATTTTTAGCAAAAAAATAAATAAATATATAAAATTATGATTTGATTAAAACTCCGTAGAAAAATCATTATAAATATTTTTCATTTAATTTGTTTACATTTTACATTAATAGTTTTTTTTTTTTTTTCATAATTCTATTTAAATTATTTGTAAAATATTCTTTCTCATTAACATAACAATAAAAATTTTACAAAGATAAACTTTTTTTTTCGTATTATTATTATTATTATTATTATTATTGAATATGTAAACATTGGAATGAAAAATATATACATATATTAAAAAAAAAATACGAAAAATTAAAATTAATTATCATATTAATTTTTTACTAGAAATTCAAATAATAATAATTGCTAATTTATTTAAAATTACACCTAATAATTTTTAACAAAACAGAAATTTAATAATTGATGAGAGAATTTTTATTAATTACCACTTATCAAGAATTTTTTATACGCTTTTTAGTGAGCAAAAAGACGAAAGTGCAGTATGGGGAAAATTATAATAATTGAAAGCAATATATAGAGAATTTGTGACAAGGCGACATTTTTATACAAAATTTATTACTTTTATGCATACAATAATATTTACATTTAAAATTACTTAAAATACAAGTAAATATAAGATAGAAACATAGATATAATAGACACTAATGTATGAATAATAGCAGACATAATATAGTTATTGAGCATGAGATGCCGCATTGGGTGCTAAATTTTTAGTTCATTTTCCATGAAAAATTAAATAAACGGATTATATGTTTTCATTAAAAATTCATCCGCTGCTAAAATGATACTAATGGAACAGCCAATTCGAATATCAAAACATGCCAAATATGTTGGCTTTTATTCTAATTAAAAATTAAGATTCTAACTCTTCAACCAAATAATTTTTATACAAAACTTTTAAAATTTCTGAATCTGAAAATTAATGTCGATTAGAGGAAGTCAAAAAAAATTGTTTCAGCCCAAGGATTCCGTCTAAATTTTGATAAAAATTGTTATGCTTATGTTATTGCCGAGTACAATGATATTAAAGGGACCTAAAAACTATGTTCAGCCCCCGATTGTGACCAAGGTATCTTAAAATTGAAAGTATCTTAAATTGAAATGCTGAAATCGGCCATATACTTCTTTTTTTTTTTCTACAAACGTACAAACGTACATACGTCAAACACCAATTCACCAAATGGTTTGTTGACGCACACAAAGAGAAGTTGAAGATGAACCAGTAAATGCACTTTTTCTATGAAAATTGCAATTAGTTTTAAATAATGACATCTCTTACAAATATAATAAATATAATAATATACTAATATAATAAAAATAGAAAAATAACACACTAAAATAAAATAAAATTTTTATCACTTCTGTTTAATATTATATATACATATACTTAATTACATTTTATGCAAATTTATGTATATTATACATAAAATGTATAATTTAAATATATGTATGTTGTATACATAAAAAATAAATAAATAAGATACATTTTATAGGATACAAAAAATAAAAAAAATTCTTAGAATCTATGTAAATTTATTTATTTATATATTTGCTTTATGTAAAAATTATCTTATTTATCTATTCAAAAAAAAAAAATACTATATCTTTTTTTTTTCATTTTACGTACAAAAAAAAGAAATATTTTCTCTATATATTTAGTTTATGTACTATTTATTTATTTTTGTTTTTTTTTTTTATTTTTATTTTTTTGTTTTACTTTACTTTAATAGCATTATCTGTCCTCTTCAATCCCATATTGTCGTTTGGCTGGCTATTTCGAATTATTATTATTATTATTATTATTTTTTATTTTTTCTATATTGAAAAAAAATTATAAATGTATATCTGGGTAAAACAAAACAAAAAAAAAAATTATATATATATATATATATATATATATATATATATTTATATAAAAAATATACATATATAAAATCAAATAAGTATGAACTAAAAATAGAGAAACGGTCCAGTAGGTCGCATGTCCTGTCCCCAAAAGTTAATGTGACACGTCCCACAAAAAGCAAACACAAAGACTGGAAGATTTTCATTTGTCGTTTAATTTTTTTGTTATATAAATATAGGTATATATCTTGAATAAATAATTCAGAGAAACATAAAAAAAATTTTTTTTTTTTTTTTTTTTAGTACGCATACACAATAATAGTTTCAGAAAATATTTTTTTTTTCTTAAAATAATATAATTATGTATAATACTATATCTATAATATACCTGAAGTTTCAAAAAGTTAAAATTTATGGGAATCTCAACTTAATTCCTGTAAGTCATTTTTATTTTAGTAAATATAATTTAATAAAAAATTACATATTAAATTTCTTTCCAAAAGGCTAGAAATAAATTATTATAAAGATTTTTATAATTAGTTTGATAACTAATTTGGTTGAAGTTTAGAAATGGAGTACGTACAATTTGGGTGGCTATAAAAAAAAAGACGCATTTAGCCTTAATTGAGTATCAAAAATAGTGGGCAGATGAAATATTCCAGTGTTACAGTTACAGTACTGTTTCTTGGAGAAATACTTCACAGGGATACAAACAAGTCAAATCTGTACTAACTGGCTTGACTAACTCTGATAAACACAATTTACTATTCCAGATACAAAAGATTATATTTTCCAAAAAAAATAATATTTAATAAAATTTTCTTTTTTTTTTTTTCTGTTTCTTGTTGTTTTTGTATATAAAAATAGCTAATCTATGATATTGTACAACACACCGAAAGGGGGAGTATATATTTTATTTTAAAATTTTATATTTTTTACATGTATTGTAATCATACATAGAAGGACAATTTTGTTTTATTATGTCGCCAAAAAAAAAAATTTTTCTATATCTCTAAAAGATACAAACACTGGTTAATTTAGAAAAAAAAAAAAAAGAAGTAATATACCGAATATAAAAACAATAATGTCGAATTTTATATATGAAAATCTTATAAACATACTACTATGTCATAAAATTGCGAGAATATTAAATATTGTGTGTTTTTTGTTTTGTATTTTTTATTTGAATTAATTTTTACATTTAATCTCAATTTTCTCAATCTCTCACTTGTAATTTTGAATTTATCTTGGGTTTAGTGTTTGTTTCTTGTTTTCATTCAAAATTCATCAAAAATCTAAAAACTATATTACCGACATGTAAAAAAAATTTTTCTCTTAATATTTTCTACATTATTATGCTTTTGATTAAAATTTTCAACTTTATTATGTTGGAGCAGATAATGAAAAAAATTAAAAAGAGAACTTAACTAAATTTTTGTTCAAAGGAAAAGTGAAAAACCAGAAGATAAATGATGCACAGTCAAAATATATCTTTTTTTTTTTTTTATTAAAAGAAAATTAAGATAAATTACTGACACGAAATATCTCAAATTAAAGGCAAAACATTTTTTTATTTTTTTTGTTTTCAAAGTATTGATTTACATGATGCCATCAAGATTTTCATTTTTGTTTATTTATTTTTTTCGTTCAACAACTTATTTTTTTTTTATTTTGGCCTTTCTTGTTATTATATGTTAAAGTATATATTATGAATATATATGAAATTATGAAAAATTTATGCATAAATAGACAAAAATAATGTATTGAAGCGATTCATAAACGTTAAAATAAAAATTTTTTTTTTCTTCATATTATACTATTGAAAATTAATACAGCAATAGTAGTATAAGGAAAAAAAAAAAAATGAACAGATTTAATAAAAAAAAAAATTATTAATAAAAAAGGGATATATTTGAAAATTTATCTTTTTTAATATTAGAAATATAAAAACAGTAGGACAAAAAAAAAAGAAGAAGAAGAAATTAGGTAAATAAAATTTAACGTTTTTGATTTTTTTTTTTTTTCATAATAAACTATGAATAGATAACAGCAGTGAGACTGAAAAAAAATCACCATCAAATTGGGTGAAAATTTGTTAATGAAATTTGTTGTAGTTATGAGTTTATTATTTTTTTTTTTTGTTATTTTATGTTGTATACTTAGGTTGTTTTTTTTTTTTTTTTTTTGAAAATAAGGGGTGATTTTATTGAACTTAAGAATTTATGAAAAATAATGTCTTAAGGCCGCCGTTTTATGTCCTGATGAATATTCTCTAAAATGTATAAATGGATTTAAGATAATTTACGTACTATATAGGTATATAAAAATTAAATCATGCAAACAATTTAAAATTTAATATTTTATGTAAGAAAAGAATTATTCGAAATTATCACAAAAGAAATTAGAATGGGGAAAAATTGGAAATGTCATTATGCCACTGATCCCTCGTGATAATAAATTTATGAAATTTAGTTGAAAAAAGGTACAGGTATATATAACATAATAATATTTAACTGATTTTTCAGCTTTTTAGCTAACTTAGAATCAAAGCCACAACTATTTCTACATTTCATCATATATCACAATACATTTTGGCTTTGTTTTAATATTTTCTGGCAAATAAGAAGAACACTTAGTCTGAAATTTGTCCACTTGACAGTAATCGAGAAAATTTTAGATATCTACAAAGCTGTTTCAATAAACTTGGCTTCTGTAATTGATCCATTACAAATTAGCCTTTGGTAACCATTTACACATAAATATCATAACTTATAGCCTTAAAGAAAGTTTCTTCAACTTTGTGGAATAATTATTTTTATTTTTCTATTTGTATTTTAGTATAAAAATTATAATTGAAATATGTTCTATATACCTACACTTTTACTGAACATATACGTAAGTTTGTAAATAAATCAATGAAAATTTTTCTACATATATCAATTGATGTCCCTTTTTTTTTTTTTTTTCTAAAACATAAGTACAAATTCAGCAAACCATAATTAAAACGAAAAGTCCATTAAAGTTCTTTTATAGTTTTTCTTTTCATTTTATTTTATTTTTTATAATTTATGGTTGTACAACTTTTAATTAATGCCATAGAAAAAAAAATAATAAAAAAGTACACACAATACTAAAAATCACTCTCCACATTTACCATTATTATTGTTTTTCTATACAAAAAAAAAAAAAAAAAAGTTCAAAACAAAATTGTCGATAACTTGAAGAAAACCTGGAAACAGAATTCATTTTGCACATACTACATAAAAATAGCCCATAATGATTTTTCATCTGTACTTTATATTTTTAACCTCAAGGAAATAAAACAAGAAAAAAAAATTTAAAGAATAAAAATAAATTTTATTAATATATAACCCTCTTTTTGAGTTTGAGTATCTCAATTATTTTTGCTAAAGAAAATTTTTTTCATAAAATATACTTATATACTTGTTTTTTTTTTGTCATTAATTTTAACTTTAAATTATCAAAGCTCGCATTCTAGATTAAAGAAGTCGAAATATGTTTTATCTAACTGGTTCCGATTGAGCTTTATCTACATTGTGTATAAATTTTCAGATTATCTTCTCCAAATATTGGAAATAAGTGTTTGTTAATTTTAGTTTAGTACAGAAATAACGTATTCTTAATGAAACCAGATGATCAGACTATCAGTTGAGGAAAATAAAAATCATAGATTAATATTTAAAACAATTCTGACTTGTTTAATCTTATATTATATTTTCAGTTTTTGATCTATCTGGCAACTTGAAAGTGCAAAAAGATTTAAGCCTTTTACCTCTTTGACGAAATCACCAAAACCTCAATGATGATTTTTTCAATAAATGGAGTACTTACTATGTTAGAAATTATGAATGATTTTAAAATGTAATTAATAAAAATAATTGTTTAATGCCTCAGTTTACCATAAGTCTTATTCTATACAATAAATTTTTTAAAGAATGTAAAAGGTAAAAAAAAATGCCTATAAGAGATCTCAATGATTTGTTCGAAGTCAGGCAGCGACATCTTCTGCTTCTGACAAACAATAATATGTTTAATAAATACAAGAGGCCAATATTAATGATTTTTTATCTGTCTTTTCTGACGTGGTCTAAATTTGTTCACCTTGCAAAAAATAAATAAAAAATAATAATTTTCATAGTCAGAAGCAATTTCGGAGCTGACGTTCATATCTTTTTTTTTTGTTTGAAGTAAAATTTCTATATATACACAAGTTAAATAAAAGGAAATAAAGAAAGAAAAACATGATTATCTTTATTGAAATATATCTGTATATAGAAAAACAAAACATTCTAAGACTCTTTGAAGTTTTTAAGTTTTCTTCTTCTTCTTCTTTTTTTTACTATACTAGATTCATAATGAAAAAAAGGAAAAAAAAACAAAAAAGATAAAAACCAAGAAAAATTTATACAGTGTGACAGTATTTTATATTCGCGGTTATATACCAGCTTCTGATTTAATTTTTTTTTTAGTTCTTTTTGTTTTTGTTTCTGTTTTTTTCTATATATATATTTTATTTTTTTTTTCTTACAATAAAAAACATGGAATATCTTAAAAATTATTATTAGGTTTTTTTTTTCTGGTGTTCCGTGAACCACCAATACTTTTGAAATTTTATATAAAAAAGATACTTCTATCTGAAAATAAAAAAAAATTTTTTTTTGTGTATCTCTTCTCTTTTTTATTATTCGTCTGTACAACACATTTCTTATGTGTCCAGAATATGTATACATTTTTATTTTTGTTGTTTTGTTTTTTTTTTTCATTTCTATATTTTTTTTTTATTATTATTTTGAAAGAGAGCGAAAAACCAATTTTCATTTTCGTTTTGTTATTAACATTACGATTACGATATAATTTTTTTTTTTGTTTTTTGTTTTTATTTTTGCTGATGTTAAAAATATCTGCTTTTTTTTTAATGTTTAGTCAGTTAAAGTAGTTTGTCGCGGTTTTTTCTGTACAATTTTTCGAAGCACAATAATATTTTTGTCCTTTTGCCGTCGCAAACCAAGTTTAATAAAAAAAAAAAAATTAAAAAATAAAAATTTTAAAAAGGCAAATAAAACACAGAAAGAAAAAAAAACAACAAGAATTTTTTACTGTGTGTATATGAAAAAAAAAATTATAAATATATATATCTATATATAGATTCTCCATACTCATAAAGAACATAATATAAGAGCAATATTCTTGGTATTGAAAAATATTTAAAAAAAAAAAAAAAAACAGCTCCTAGCACATCCCTCTTTGAAACCGATTTATTTATTCTGTCTTCTGCTGATTTTTTTTTTTCCAATATTTTGAAAAAAAAAAAAAATATCTTTTTTTTTTATTTTTGTTGCTTTTTGTATTTGGATTTTGTCGAAAAGTGTCATTGGTCGAATTGAGTATACAATTTTTGTGTAATAATTTTTTTTTTTTTGTTATTTTTTTTTATTTTTTTTTTTCCTGTGTGACTCTAAAAAATATTGTCCAGGCATTCGTCGTTCTGAACAGATCCCTGAGAGGCGTGTGTGTGCAAAGCATATTAAAAAAAAAAAAAAACATAAATTTTTTTTTATTTTTTGCAAGGATATACTTAATTTTTCTTAACTCTTAATTTTCACAGGATAAAATTGAAAAAAAAAAAAATAATAAATATTTTTTTTTTGGTTAATTTAAAAGTAAAATATAATTTAATTAAAAAAAATATATATATAAAAAAAAATTAATTAATTAAAAGTGTACGAATTAAAATTCATAATTTCAAAAGGATTATAAAATTAAGATGGATTAAAAAAAAATAAATTTAAAATTAAGGAAAAAAAAAAAAAGAAAAATAAATTTATAAAAATAAAATTAGCTGAAAAAGTTAAAAAAATTTTAAACATTTTAATACTCATCTGATTTTTTGCTTTCGGTTTCTAAAGTATGCTGTTGTAAATACTAAAAAGCTCACTGCACAAATGAAAAATATTTGTCCTACCCATATAGTTTCGATTTGATAAGATTTTTTTGAAACCTTTATTTCTTTTATATAAAAAGTAATGAAATTTGGAGAAAATCTAATTTTTCGTTTTGAAAATTGATAATGTCAGTTTTTCGGTCAAAAATTGCTCAAAAATTATCCATTTTTGTATATGCAGATAATATTTTATATTTTTCTTTGTCGAGGCGACATTCATTTCAAAATTATATTAGATTTAACTCATTTTGTGCACTTCGTAATGAATTTTTGACTAAAGTGTTTTTGCTTTAATCATAAGATTTAATTTTAAAATCTGGGCCTAGACTAGACTGACTTAAGGACGGTTTTCATTAGATCAAAATTAAAAAAAAAAAAAAAGCAATTAAGTCAATTGCATATCTCACACATTAAAAAAAAATATTAACATAAAAACAATAATTAATTAATTTTTCTTGCCACATAATTTTTTCATATTTCAAATATTTAATATTTTTATAAAAAGTTGTTTTATCGACGGCATTTTTATTATACAAAAAAAAAAAAACACAACCCATAAAAACAAATTTTTTAACACAAATCCTATATGGGAAGCCTCACTGGTACCAAAATAAGATATAAAGAAAATTGTTTAATTTCGACCAACCACTGAATGAAGTAAAAACTTTTAACGGCCTCAACATCATCCGCTGAAACTTTGTTATAACGCATGGAAACTAATTCAAGTGTGGATGTGCTAAATTTAATCTCGATCGGATGACGCGAAATGGGTCAATTTTCAGATCTTGAATTTGGAGACAATAAAAGCTATAATATAAAGAACTCAAAAAAATATAAAAGCAAAATGTTTTTTTTTATGATTTTCCTGAAAAGTTATTACCACTGAAAATTTTCGGGATATACAAAATATAGCCAAAATCTACAAGGATAAAAATCATAGAACTTAATGACAATTCAATTGAATTCCTTTAAATACAATTTTATTTAACTTTTTTTAATTTTCTAATTAAAAAAAAATTCAAATAGGTTATAGTTTTGAGACAGATTGTTTATAGTAATTGATTAGAACAAATTGGATAGCTTCAATGTAATGAAGATTTCTATTTTAGCTGAACAGTACTTCTCATGCTGAACTTCCGAAAATTTTAAAAATTGAAAAAATTATATTTGATATATAAAATTTTTGTAATATGAAACTATAAATATAATATAAAATTAAAAAAATATAAAAATTTCTCCAAATTTTCACATATTTTATCAAAAATTTTACTCATTACCAATCAGTAAAATTAATCAAATTATTGAATTGCAAATAAGTTATAAAAGATATTCAAAAGTCATTTTCTTCCTGTGAAAAAAAAGTTTGAACACAGTATAGTACGAACTGAGTGTATCAAAAATAAAAAAACTTAATAATGTCTTAATTTTTAATTGAAATTTTTATTCTAAAGCTTAAAATAAGTTAATTTAATGAACCATTTTAATAAAAAAAAAAAATTTTTTTTAAATATGAAATATAAATTAAATTTTAAGGTTTATAAATAAATTATTTTTAGATTAGTATAAAATGAAAATTAAAAGAAAAAATTTGTATTAAAAGATAATTAAAATCTATATGGAATGAAATTAAGAAAAAATTCATACTAAAAAAAGTGTCAACAACTAAAAATAATTATTTTTTTTTTAATAACTATTTTTAATTTTATTGCAAAATATGTAAATCTGTGATTAAAAAAAAAATTATTTTTTGAATAATTAGATGCAATTTTATGTTAATAAATGGAAAATATTGAAATAACGCTGGCTAAAAGCTTCTAATAATTTATATAAAAAAAAAATGAAAAATTTTCTTCAAATTTTGGATTTATTGAAATTTTGATAATTATAAAAGGATTTAAATCTATTTTTTATTTTCTATTTAACGTAAGTAAAAATTTATCTTAAATTTAAGTATTTAAAAAAAAAACTTTTGTTAAATGTCATTCACTAAATATGTACTTGGAAGACAGTAAATACTCAATTAAGATTCAGGTTATAAACAAACTTTAAATTTTTAAGATGAATTTAGACCCTTTTCAAAATTTTATTCTTATAAACATAATATATACACATATCTGTGTTCAAAAGCCGGAACGTCTTATCAGCAAAATATTTGTTTTGAGTTAGAGCGGAATAAAACTTTTTTTTAAATTACAAAAAATGTATTTGTTAAAAAATTGTAATTTGTTTAGAAAAGTTTTGAGAACAAATTTGGTTTCAGTTTTTTGTTTATAAATTATCAAATTATTAGTTTAAACTTCTGTTATTTGAATAAGAAACAAATAAGACGTTTTTCATAGTAAACTTAATATTATTTTTTATAAAAGCACAATAAGAAAAATTTTAGTTAGGACGTTTGTCCAATGTCTATAACTTCTTATATAAAAAATTGTCATAGAAGAAAAAGGATAAGGACGAAAATAAACTACATAAATAAAGAAGCAACTTTATAATATTATCTCAATTTTGTCTTATCATCATTTAAGACGTTTCGGCTTTTGAACACAGATATGTTATTTAGTTAACCTGTTTACCTATTTGTGAAACCGAACTAGTTTTTTTTAAATTCCTTCACTCACATATCAATTTTCATATAAATCTATTTTCAGTCGAATTTTTGAACCAATTCCCTCTAATCGACCCATTCCCTCTAATCGACCTTCTCACATACTAATTATTATCAGAATCTATTGAAATTTTGACAAAATTAAAAAAAATATTAATAGTTATAAGCTTTTTACTGCGTTCGAACTCTCCAAATAAAAACATTTATTTATACTTAACTCTACTGATCACATTTATGGATCGATTTCCATCACTTTTTTTTTAAATCAAACTTCACAATTTCATTTTTGATTAAGGTGTTTTGTCAACTTCATATTTTTTTTCATAATTTTACATTAACAAATATAACTCATCAAAATCGAAAAGTGATTACTTATATAGTGTAGTAATAAATAATAATAAAAATAAAAATTTTGTTTTTGTTTTATTTAAGTAAATTTGGTTCCGAAACCTGAATCTCAGCCCATGTTAAGTTTTGAAAGATTGAACCAAAAAATCCCCAAAACATTTCAAAACTGTTCTGATTTAAATTTTTTGGTCTAAATTTTTACCTGTGTTCTAAAAATATAAAAAAAAAATTAACATATTATTATCTAACATTTTTATGTAAGGCCAATTTTAAAATAAAAATAGTAAATATAACACCTATTACTTTTAATATTTACATTGACATAATCTGTTTTACACATAGTGGAAATAAAAAAGTTTAATGGACCTAATGTAAAATATTGTCATACAAATAAATTCATATCATATGTGGATAAGAATTTAAATGTATTTAAAACTCTTTTCGAATATAGTTATGAAAAAGCCAAGCCACTCAGTAAAAATAATGGTAATTTTATATATTTATATCAATGCTGTTGAAATTGAAATGCATAAAACCCAAATTTATTAATACGAAAATGTATACCAAATTTCCATGTTTAGCAAAGTTATTATTATGTATATATATATAATTTGAATCAGTATTATCAACATAATCATCAGCATCGTCCGCACAATAAAATCGTTCTTACAGAATATGATATTGCAAGATGCGAATTCCCATTTTCTTATTCAAGTGCTTTTTTTTTTTTTTCGTTAAACGTCTCAATATATTTGATTATATACGGAAGTTTATATTTGAGTGCTAAAATTTTTGAAATTTTGCATGAACTTTTTATTTTCAACGTCCTAAAATTGTTGCTGGCAAAATTTTCTGCACATATTTTAAAAATTTCTTCTTAGCTCTTACTGTGCGTTTAGATCTGGAACGCAAGTAGTTAAACACAATTTAAAATGACTTAGTGAAAAAAAAAATTAACTTCAATAAATAAAATTCATTCAAAACCTTGTACGAACTATGTTAATAATTTTATGAAATCAAACAATATAACTACAACATAAATAATTATAATTACAAAATTTTAGACGAACAGATTTCCATTTCAATCTTTCCAAAGTGGAAGAATGAGCATTTATAGACAAAAATTTTTCTATTATCTATCAACAAAAATAAAAATTAAAATGTTAATAAAATATTTTGAATTTTTAAGAAATAAATATAAGACCAGAGGTGTGTCTTTATTACATTCTAAATTGTCTGATAATGATAATTATTGCAAGATTTTTTTGAAAGATAGTTTTTATGCACATATGTTATATGTATAGTTATAAACTCTATACGTGTGTATAATGCAACTATGTAAGAAAAAAAACAAAAATTATTATAAACTTTAAAAAGTGTAAATTTTTATTTTTTATTTTCTATGATAATAAATAATTAATAATTTTTCTCATTTTAAATTAAAAAAAAAAAATAAATAAAATAATAATAATTTTTTTTTTGTGACCCTGGTAATTTTAAAGACAAATTGTCCGCTCATAAGCCATTTTTTTTTTTTATATCTCTCTTCATTCCATTATTACTTCTTGAAAATCTTTTTTTTTTATTTATTTCATTGTATCTTCTTCGTCAAATTATTATTTTATAAATATTTTTTTTTTTTCATATAAAATTCGCGATTTTTTTTTTTTTTTGTGGGAATAAAATCACTTCGCGTTATTCATTTGTTCAATGTTTTTTAATATTAAAAAAAAAGCGAAAAAAATTTGTGTTCCCTTTTTAACAAGTGATGGGAATTTTATACACATATAAATAAATAACAAAAAAAAAAAAATGTATATATATGTACAAAAATGAACTTGGAGTGTTGATTCATCTTAATGAAAATCACCTGGGGTTATTTTTGTTTTTCTTTTTTTTTATTTTTTTTTTCATTTCATTTCAATGGTTTGTAAAATTGCAATGCATGCGTCTATTATCCGATTTCATCTCTGTCAATCTGTCAGTTAAAAACGCAAGCAAAAGTATGTAAAAGCAAAATAAATATCTTGAAATGAAAGAAAATAAAACTGAATTTATATATAAAAAAAATAAGATTTTTGTATCTGAAAATTACGATTGAAAATGGTTTTAATATTAAATGTCGCAAAATGAAAATGGAAAATGTTTTTTTTTTTTTTTCTTTTTATTTGTAACTTAATTCTTTGTTGCAATAAATGTTTTTGTCTAGAGAGTTCATAATATATGAAATAAATTATTTTTATATTTATTATGGATTGAGAAGATAAAATAATATAATTAAATTTATATAAAATAGTTAAGTATCTTTAAAGAGAGAGTATGTTTACGGTGTTAGCAGTAGTTAGAAGATAAGTTTGATAATTTTTTACATAATATTTATTTGTCAAATTAAACGACTGGATTTCAGATTTCAAAAAAAAAAAAAATACATAAAATCGGTAAATAAAATTCACTTACCACCAAAAATTTAATTTACAAAATTTTTTTAATTTAAACATTATTCGAAGAAACTGTGATTTATTTCATTATTTTAGCAATCTTCTTCTAGAAATTTAACATCGAAGCCATTAAATCTATAATTAACTTATAATTAACTCTATTTATAATATGATGACGTCGTCCTTCGCTGAATGCCTTGATATTTAATTTTAACCTTAATCTTTACAATTTTTATATAAATTTGTTTGTATTTTTTGTGAAACATTTTATTTTTGATTTCATAATTATAGTTTTAAATTGCAAATGTGAATGTCATTGGACCTAATTTTCCCATAGTCTTCTGAAAGTTAAAATTTGACAAAATTTTAATATTAAAAATTAATTTATTAAATGGTGTATTTTTTTAATTATATTGCTGAGAACGACAACTAGTCCTACTATATGTACATTTATTACTTGAATAGTTTGAAAGCACAAAAATGATGGTTAAATTTAAAATATTTTTGATTCATTCTAGATTAAATGTACAACGACATCGATTAATCGAATTTGTAAATGATCTACCTAATGATAAAGATAAATAAAAACAAACTTTAAAAATAATATCTAATTGACAATAATATGTAAATTTTGTCTTGTCTGAGCTTCACATAGTCAATATAGTAACTTTTATTTACTATTAAACACATTTTTATAGGCTATTAACTAAAAATTTATTTGTATCTAGTGTTTTCATAATTTTATTTTTACCATCGAATACCTTTATGCTGTTATATGGAAATTAGTATGGCAAGTAGACGGATATCGTTAGAAAAATCGCTACTTTAATTACATTAATTCTCAAATAAGTACTTGAAAATAAAAAAAATTGTTTTCCATCAACTTACAAAAGTATACTAAATGGTTTTCTTTTTTATAATTCGTAACAAGCCATAGACCTAAAATACATACATATGTACTCTAAATTTATTATTTACAAAAAAATTTTAATTCCGAAATGTTTGCCTTGTTTGTATCATTTCAAAATTCGTTGCGATGTAAAAATATGTTTTTTTTCTTACTTTATTACACAAAATGACTCTACAGATCTTCGTATATTTTTAATTTGTCAATAGTTTCGCATAATTACCATATTATAGTTATTAAATAATATTCCATTTCGGAATATGTCAATAATATTTTTAATTTGTTTTTCTTTTATATAAAAAAAAAAAATAATGAAAATTATAAAATTAAAATTCAATGTGTATAGTATATAAATGTATGTATGTAATTATGTATTTTATGTTATTTTACTGGAAAAACCAGTAAAAACCATGTCATTGTAAAAATTAAATTTAATACAAATGCACAAATGCCATAAAAATAAATTTAATTGCTTCTCAAAGTTTGCGTGATATGAAAAAAATATATATATGTATATTAACAATACCGTGATACATAGGTACATACATTATGGACATATAGATAGTACTGTGTACATTGTACATATAATATGCCGATACGAAAGAATTGTACATAATACCTGGTTCAAGAAAGACTCATAACATTTGTAGAATGAAAGTAAAAATATTAGTTATAAAATTAATTTAAATATGTATTTAAAAATTAATATAAGGCTTATAAGCTAATGAAGAATTTACTGATGATATTTTAATTAAGTATTATAATAATTAAATATTTTATAATTTATGTAACTAATCAAAATGATTGTAAAAATTGACAATAAACTGATTGTTATTTTTATAATAAGTTTTTTTCTTCCTTAACTAGTCTTCCTTAACTAGTCTTCCTTAACTAACATGTAAAAGAACAAATCGCATCGTACTATTAGATAAAATTCCAAACTCTATCTGGGATTTTTATGATGGATCCTTATAGTATTCTCAGATATGTAAGTCAGATATGTATTTCTCGAAAAATTAAAAATGAAAATAAAATTCAAGTGAATGGAATTCATGTTAGGGATTATACTTAGTGTGTGTGTAATGTGACAAGCATCGGATCAAATTTCGAAAATTTCTAGAAATATTTTATAGATCTTTTTGTATGCAATTGTGCTGATTTCGTTTCACCCTAATAACTATATAATTTATAATATATATATTTTAATATAAATATATGTGTATGTCAAAGTTAATTATTATTATTATTTTTGTTGAAAATATGTCAATTCCTTGTCACAATAAAGTACTTCATATTTTTATTTAATTTTTTTTTCTTTTAAATACCAAATGGTTTACTCGGTATCGGTAGGTACATATATATTTTATTTGGATTTGAATAATTGCAATTTTGATCCATATCTTTTGCTATTAAAATGAAAAAAAAATGCAGCTAAAGTTTACATAATGTGAGTTATGTACGTACATAGTTTGTTTATGTAACAATAAATAACAATAATTAATCATAAAACATTTTACAAATACACACTCCTTACAACTGAAACAGAAACATCATATTTCCATATTTTTTGTTTAATATTTTTATAGTTTTCTAAAGTTTTGTATTGCTCTCATTTTTCGACCTTTAAGGACATTTTCTTTCATTTTACATGCCTTTTAAATTATAATTCTCGTAAACTTATGCTATAAGAGTCTTCAAAAATAATAACATTATGTAAAATATTTCGATTTTTAAACAGAACTTTCATAAGGCGTTTGATAACTGTTGCAAAAATTTCAGTCTTCGATCAAAAGTGTTGAAAAATATAATTATTTTTTATTAAAAATTGGAGTTAAATGTATATGTAGGTAGGTAGGTACTATTCTTTATCAAGATTACTTTATTAAAAAATTTATTTAAATTTTTTTTTTATTTTCACGCTGTAGCCGATACGAATATAGCAATTAATTGCAGCCTTAATGACTATAAAAATAATAATAAAATAAAAAAATCAACGTTTAAATTCACTAAGATATAATAATATTATGTTTTCAACATACTTTACTTTATATCATTATTAAGTTTGATATAAAGATTATTTCACATTAAGAATGAGAATTCAAAATAATAAATTGTATATAAAAAATCCGATTTTAACTATATATTTATATAAAAGTTATTTTTGCAACATATATTTTTTCATAATTATTTAAAAGACAGTCAATTATTCAAAATTCAATAACATGTCTTATAAAAAGAAATACACGACTAGAAAATATAATTTAAGTATTGAAAAATATTATTACAAGTGCCATTTAAAATATTTTTAAATAAAACAAAATTTTCAAATATTCCGAATAAATAATTATTTTTATTTATTATACAATTATAATTTTAAATTTTTTAAATATCTGATTTTTTAATTTTACTGTTGTTTCAGTTGTTTTTTTTTATATTCAAAAGTTAGTTTTTTACTGTCGACCAAAAGTTAAGAAAAATTGTCAAATAAGCAAACGATATAAATTTCGAAAAACAAGTATAAATTAATTTTTGTTAGGCTTGTAAAATGAAAGAAGTTTTAATATGAATTTTAAACTGTAGGTATATATCAAAAAAAATTTGTATAAATTCTTTTTAAGAGTCCTTGAATTTCTTTCCCTTTTGCTAGAATAATGTCAAAAATATCCCAAAAAAATAAAATTAACCTCTACTGCATTTTCAAACAACAGTTCTTTGATGCATTATTCATATAAAACCAATCATAAATATGTTTTTATAGATTCCTAATATTCTCATATCCATATTCTGACAAAAAAAAAAAAAAAATTAAATTGGTGTTAAAACTAAATTAAAACTAACAATAAAAATATGAATTTGTGAAAATGTGAAATGAAAAATCATAATAATAAAAAAAAAGAAAAGAAAACCATTAAAATGAAAATTTTCAGTATAAACTTTTGTTACTACTAAAAGTGATGAGTAAAGATATAAAAAATGAGTTATGAGCGCCTTTAAGCAACTTATATGAGGAGTATATCATATAACAAAATGTTATATTCAAAAGAATTAAAATATTGGAATCCTACAAGATGTTTAAAATAAAAAAAAAATTGGTCAAAAAAAAAAAAAGATATAAAATAATTTTTTATAACTTTTTTTTTTACCTGTTTTTATACATATTGCATTTATACATATAAATACTATTTTAAATATGTATTTAAATTAAATTTATATACATGCAAACATATAGAGGCAAGATATTCATATATATGCACATTATGTATATATATTAAATTAAATGTTTTATATGAGAAAATTATACAAATAAGCCGAAAAGACGAGCTCTACATACATTTTATTATTTAGATTCAGTTTTTTGATTAAAAACCATAAATAATTATATAATCCAACCAATGTCACCATAATTTTATTATTTTAAAAAGTTAAATATATTATGAATGATAAATTTAGGGTTAAGAAATTAAGAAATTTTATATGCTTTATTGCCATACCGGCTTATATTTTGTTTTTTTTTTTTTTTGAACAAAAAGGCAATAATTAACAAAAACTACAAATTTTATTAGTTAATGGCTCAGAGGCATAAATACATATAAATTCGTTGATAATACCGTTGAATTATTATGTAGACAACATAAAATATAAATTTTTTATTAGTTAAAATATTAATAATTTAATGTTGTCCTTTTGAATGTCATTTTATGAAGTATCTATAAAATTTCAATAGGTTTTCGTTTCAAAACTATCTGTATAATATTAGAAGTTAAAGAATCGTATATTTTATTCACCGTAATGAACTCTGAAAAGTTTTCACAACATTACTTTACTTTTTTGGAAAATTTTTTCTTAAAATTAGTGAAATGTTCTTAAAATAAATAATAAAAGACAAAATTATTCTCTTTTTTTTTATGATGTAATTTGACAGAAGCATAATAAAATAAGTCCCCAGGGCTTTTGTAATTTTATTCATCTGGCATAATATGAAAATATCTGTATATACCAAATAGTTAAAATAAAATAAAGATTTTTGATGAAATTTAAAATATAGAAAAAAGTCAGTGCAATTTTTAATAGATTTTATTACTGATGAGAAATTTAGTTCTTATTGAATAGAGAAATTTTTTGATATACTTATTGTTTCTAGTGAATATGATTCATTTATCACAAAATCAAAAGTCAAGTAATGAAAAAATTTGGTGGAATTGTTGGTTCAAATAGAATTTTAATTATACACTGACGTCTCAATCAGCCACAGATAGAACCATGTGTTTTTTTTTGTTAATTCTTAACTTGACTTCACACTAAAATGGTTCAAAACTATAAATTCCAATCTGATACTTCAATATTAAATTAACACATAACTGCAATACTAGAATTAGATATTTTCTTATTAACTGGATTGTTAGATCGAATAAATGTTGAAAGCTAACACAATAATTAACTTACACTTCTATAAATTCTGTGATTAATGGACTACAGCATTAAGCTTTTTTGTAATTTTACCATAAATTAGTGACAAATAAATATTACCTGGAATTTTATTTCAAAAAAAAAAAAAATTTCAAATTAATATAATTTTTATTAAGGTCTCTAATCCATAAAACTTTTTAACCGATTGAAGAATGTGTTTCCTTGGCAGAGTCAATGGTGTATGCCAATTAAATTTAATTTATACAAAATGAGAAAAAAATATATACAATTATACATAATATTTTATAGAATTACAGTTTCGTTTCAAAAACAAACTTAGAATTTTTTTTAATCAATGTTCGTCATCGAAGCAGTAAAATGTTGATACTTTGTTATGTTCGTAGAAAATAAAATTTTAATTTAAATATTATAATCGATACCGCCTATTATTATATTTCGATACAGGTGGAAAACTCTAATTTAAGTTATGAGATTCCATTTGTTTGCAACATACTGAAACTGAATTGAAAATGTAAGAGAAATTTATACTTTCAAAGAACTAGATAGTCCACTTGAAGTAAACATGGGAGAAACTGGAAACTTTAAAAAGCTAATCAATCGGATGGCTTGCTGGGTCTTACTAGCCGTACATTTTTGATCATAGTGTAAATAGAACTGCGCATCTTTTAGGATAACAACAATACTTTTACTGCTGGCCTATAATATACTTATTCTATAGTATACTTATACTTATGGTGGCCTATAATATACTTATTCGAATTCTTATAAATGTTAGCAAAATATACTTTTATTTAGTTGTAGATATTAAAACATAAAATCTTATACCATATAATATTTACGACACCCTTGTATCCGTTTTTGTTGCCTCTAAGTAATTATTAAGGCATATAAATATTATATTGAAACGGAAATTTTATATGACACAAGTCGTATTATTATGATTTAATATTTCTTTTCATGCCTCTTTATAAAATGACAGTCTTTTTAGAAAACCATTAATGATACACACACAACCTTTTTTTATTATTATTATTTTTTTTTTATTTTTTCGAAATGAAAATAAATTAAAACATATTTTCTCCTATATACTTATATTTTTACTTTTCATATATAATAATAAAATACATTATATGTATGTATATAATTTTAATTAAATGTTGTAAAACCTGGTGTCGACCCATACATTTGTTTCATATTTTTCACGTTTTTTTTTCTTCTTTCAATTTATTTATTATCATTTGGTATTTACTAATTAGTTATTTATAGCTAGTTACAATGCAATTTCAATAATTTTTAGTTAAGCAATAATATACTAAAAATTAACTAGAACGCAGTTAATTTGTATTGAATTGCAATTATTACAGTCACATTATATTATGTGAAATAATAAATTTTTAATTTATGTAAAGATTGAATATATATAGTAAGATATAAATAAAAGGGGGCGCCGTCGCAAATGGAAAAGAAAAGAAAGTTTTTTTATCATCAATAATTAGGATTATTCACTGTACTTGGGAGGCTTAATCCAAAGGGAAAAAGTCACCCACAAAACTAATTAAAAGAATCTTGGAATATAATGTTGTGAATATTGTTATATGGCACATATATCAAAGTGAATCTCTAAATTCATTTTCACTCTGCAATTGTATCTATTATAATGTCCAATTTTCGTTATTGTATAGTAATTATGTTCTGGATTGCATACTTTAAGAACATTTCTTAATTTCATTCGTTTGATTAAATTGAAATAATAAAAAATCAGTGCTTGAATATTGTGCTTGCTTCAAAATAAAAAATAATTTATTCATAAATTTTTGATTTAATATCTATGTACATACATTGTGTAAACAATGTTGCTATGAAAATATAATATTATGTACTCTAAAAATGTGTAAATGATCAAATAGAAACAAATCTCGTTTTCTACTATCAAATTATACAATTTATTTTATTATTATTTGTAAGTTCAATTAATAAGATTTTAAAACGATTAAAGAGACACGAATTTGTAAATTAATAATTTTTTGTCAGTTGACACAATTTTTTTTTTTTAATGTATTTTTTTTTTTATTAAAGTCAATATTTTTTATTAAATGTTTTTTTATATTTTTTATAGACCTTTAAAATAGGTATAAACTAGAAGAGTGCGAGTGCAGACTTACGCTCATAGCTGATATAACGTAATAACTATATAGGTTTCTGTAGAAAAATAATTCTGTAAATTTTCTAATCGTTTCCTCTAATGCTTTTTAGTGTCTCTAAATGAGACAGGCATTGAGACAGGACTTATTTTATTATTCAAAATAATAAAATAAGTAAAATATATTCTCTAGTAGAAAATAAGTGAAGTATTAAAAGACATGTCAGAAAGTTTTTCTTTGGACAAAACGAGGATTATTTAATTTATTATCCAAAATATTCTCAATTAATAAGAAAATTGTTGTATTTATTTTTAATATTTTTATTAATATTATTTTAATATTTTTATTAATATTATTTATTATTTATTTTTATAATTTATTTTACAAGATTCTTATATTGTTTGTTTTTTATTTAATACAAACAGCCACAGGCTGTTATTAATATTTTTATCATTAAATCTCTTGTATTAGTTAATGTTAACACATGCAATTAATAATATCCCATATATAAAAAACACAAAAATTAAAAATTAATTGTCAGTTTAATTTCAACTCAAAAAATTAAAATTTTTTTACATTTACATTTTCCCGCGCCAAAATATGTGATCGTCATAAATGGGATTATAAAAAAAATAAAATTTTAAAAACAAAATCGATAAATTCCATCTAACCTCCGCAATTCCACAAAATAACAAATTCGTCAACTTTTATTTAAATAAAATAAATTTGTCAGAAGCTGATGTTATGTTTACTGAATAAATTCTGTCATGTATATATAACATTTAAATTGTTATAAAATGTTTAACATAAAATTTTAAATCTTCAAAAAAATAATAATAATAATAAAAACATCGAATAAAATTATGTTTAACATTTTTAAAGAGATTTAAAGATATATTTATATATACATATATATTTTATTGTTTATTCACAATCCAATAAAAAAAATGTTATTGATACTATACCAAATAAATGTGAGAAACACGATGAAAATTTTGAAAATCTTAAAAAAAAAATAAATAAATACTTAAATAAAAGATACCCAAACGAAATATTGAAAAAAAAAAAGTTCTAATGTGACGATTTTTTTTTACCTCAATCCACATTTCAAAGATGTGGTCAACCGATATCTTAACGATTGAACGCTTCATTTGATAACTAATAAATTGGATGTTTTATTTTTTATTTTTTTTATATATTTTTACAAGATTATGATGAACAGAATTGTACTATGTATATATTTATATTAAGAATATATAACATAAAAAAAAAAGAGTGTTAGTCAACTTAAATCCATTACACTTGAGTTAGCACAATTAGGTTTAAGTCGCACTTTTTTTTTTCCCTCTAAAAAATGTGTCTCCCAAAAGATTAATAACAACTGTGATCAAACACCGGTTAATTATTCACTTCACTGAACTCTGAAGTAGTTATATCAAATAATATATTTATATATATGACAGAACAATACTATTAAAGAGATAAATAAAAACAAGATTTTTAATGTTTTTTATATATATAAAAAAAATTTTTGTTTAATACTACGAGTGTAATAAATTTGATTTATGATGTGACAATTTTTATTTTATAACAAAAATAAAAAATAAAAGTAAAAACTTATAAGTTGTTTTTATTATAAAGTTAAGTAATATAATAAATTAGAACAAATCATGTATAACATAGATGTAAAAAAAAATGTTCTCATTCTTAATTAATAAATTTTTTTTTTTATATTTTTTCATCATTAACGTTTCAGATTGATTTTATTTGCGTATCTATAAGTTTTATGTGATATGGAAATTCCCCATTAAAATTTTGTTTTTTCAACAGTAGTCAAGCTGTAGAAAAGTATTTTCCTATGAAATTATGAAACTATATCGTCTGCTGAGAAATGAAACAATGTATGACATTTATACGTCATTATTTGACAATAGCACCATTCGATTCCTCGTACTCGATTTTGTAAGTACAACTACTTTGTAATATTCTTAATGTTGATTAAAATGTGTTTTTTAGATGAAAATTGTACGCTACTTGATATTTTTTCATACGTTTTTTTAAATTTTCAAATCTTTAAATTCAAATTACTCGAAACTATACTTTTCATTATACGTTGTTTCATTTCTGAGCAGGCGATATTTATAGTCGTCTAACAAGTATATTCTGTAAAAGTTCATCTGCCAATTAAGGCTGACTGTGTTTGTTTTTTAGGTCTTAATTAATTCCGTTAATCAGTTTTATATAATCACACTTATTAATTTCCTAATTATATCTTCTTTTACTTGGTCACTAATATTTATTATTATTATTATTAAACGAAGGCTTTTTTGAATTTAAATTTAATTCTCATATTCTGCATATAGTTAATTTTATTTCAGAAATTCTTAAATAAATGCAAGTACAGGTTTAATAATTATTTTTACTCATATAGGTAGTTTTATGCTATAAAATTATAATATTTAATGGTGTACTTATAATACAGGGTGCATCACAATTTCTTATTTGTTCCATTCAATTTTTTTATGCATTTAAAATTCTAAAACACAATCATGATATTTGCAACGAAATATTTATTTTTTATTTAGATAATAATGTAAAACCATAGAAATAGTAAAAATCTTTCAATAATAATCTTATTATGTATATAATTTGTATTTTTAGACGAGAGTTATACATATGCCGGTGATACATAAATTTGAAAATTTTATTAAACATATAAATAAATATTGATTATTTAGTTGAATACCTCTCTGCATACGCATACATTTTATATTTACCGAAACATGAGAGATCTGTAAAGGATTAGTAGGGCTTAAAAATTCTTAAGTCAGCACTTAAAACCACTTATCTCTTTTTGTCAAGTGATTTATGTACACATATTCTTCTAATGCAAATATAAAAATAAAAAAATATTTTATTTTATAATTTTAAATCTATAGTTATACTCAAATTCAATACAATAAGAAATAACATAATATGCATAATGTTCTGATGATGAGATTATGTATAAATATTGTTCATAGAAATCTTCACAAACCAAGTGTTTTTCAATTTTTTATTACAAGAATAAAAAAAAGTTATTGTCTTCTTCAAAGGACAAACACTCATAATTTTATTTTGCTACAAAACAAGTTTTTCTATTGGCAATTTGACAAACTTGTATTTTTTTTTTCATTGTTAAATGTAATAAAATTTATATATATACACAGGTTTTTCCAAAATTTAAAAAAACAATATGAAATATAAAGCCAATATATAACGTTTTTTGCCATTTTAATAAAAATAGAAGAAATAAAGGATTTAGTTTTAAGTTTAAAATTTTATTTTTTTTAACTTTTCAGACTTTATTTGAATATCTAGTTATATTTATTGGCCTAGAACCAATGATCTCAAAAGTTATGATAAGGGCTGTTTAATAGATTTTTTCTTTATAAATAATATGTACAATTTAGATATGGGATATAAGTTCAATAATCTATTGTCTATCTCTATTTATTCATCGAGACATCAAGATGTAAATAAAATTAATAATTAATTAATGAATTTAATTTTATATTATTTTTATTTTTCACAAATAATTAAAGTTTATTCTTTTATTTCATCTTACAGATAAAAATGGAATAACACATCAGAATTATTGTTAATATTAGATAAATGACCACTAACAACTTCAGAAATAATTTGGACTTGAAAGCGTCTGATGAATATTTCCATAACAGCAAGTATCTATTAGAAAAAAATTCAAGACAATCGGTACAAATGGTAATGTCACCAAGTAGGCGACCATCTCCACCTCAATTGGCAGCTCATCCCATTAACATGCATCTGAGCTCGCTTGCTCATGCACAATTACAATATCAATCTCAAATACAGCAAAAAATAGCAGCTGGTCTCCCGCCAAATCATCTAGGAAGTTATTTTGGAACACCATCAATTCACTGCACTCCGAATATAACTTCGAATACTTCTAACAATGATAATACTCCCAATAATCCACTAAATAATTTACAAAATATGCAACCTTTTGATTTTCGTAAAATAAGCTCAGCTGCTTTAGGATCTTTTCCACCAAATTTACCAAGCACAACAATCAATTCAGATTCTGCCCATAGTAGTATTCATCAACAGGCTTTAGCACATTCACGTAAAAGAATATCAGAATCTTCAACAAATGTAGACAATGCAGCAATGTTTAATATGGCAATTGCTGGTCACCATCTTCCATTTCATTTACCACCTTCGCAACATCCAGGAAGTGGATTAACAAATCATCAAGTTGCAGCTTTGGCAGCTGCTGCAGCGGGCAATAGTCACATATCACGTAGTTTATTATCTAATCATTTCTCAGCAATAAATTCTAGTAACATAAAATTAAGCAAATCACCCTCTTTGTCTGATCTCAAAAAAGAAGCTAATTCGAAACAAAAACTTCATGAAAACAGTTCCTCGCAGTCAGTTGTAAACTTAACAAAAAATTCAAGACCAAAAACTCCTCCAAGTTCTAATCAAAGTCAACAACATAATTCTCGAATAAATAATGTATCAAATGTGGATGTTAATTCAAGCTCTAGAAAATCTTATTCTCCAGGAAAACGACAATGGGGCTCAATGCCAGCCAACTTAGGAACCCAATTTATAAATCCGGTAACTGGAAAAAAGCGTGTGCAATGTAATGTTTGCTTAAAAACTTTTTGCGATAAAGGTGCTCTAAAAATTCACTTTTCTGCAGTACATTTAAGAGAAATGCATAAATGTACAGTAGAAGGTTGTAGCATGATGTTCAGTTCCCGCCGATCACGTAATAGACATTCTGCTAACCCCAATCCAAAATTACATTCACCTCATCTACGGCGAAAAATATCACCTCACGATGGAAGAAGTGCTCAACCTCATCCAATACTCCTTCAACCTCCTAATGGCTATCCATTAAATCCATTTGGTACTTTTCCGTTACTTACACCACCCCCAGATATGCGACATCATGCGTTATCTGGTTTCGAAATGAAGCATATTTCTAATAATCATGATGAAGAATCATTAATGAGATATGATGACGAACAAATGCATCAGGACGATGAAGATGATGATGATGATGATGATGATAATGATGGTATATTAGTAGTTGGAGATGAATCAGATCAGATGTTAGAAAAATCAATTTCGGAAGATGGATTGATTTCAAATGAAGATAAACCGGCAGATTATAGTTTGTCAAAGCATAGTACAGCTTCCGTGTCGGAATTTGAAGATAACTTGAGTAATGTTGGAAGTAATGAAGACTCATTATCGGTTACAGACTCATATAGCATAAAAGAAGAGCCCGAATCTCTCCCGTCTTCGCACAAGCGGAAACGAAAAAGTCAAAACCCATTAAGGTGCACCGTTCAAGAAATTGAAATATTGGGTGATAACTCTAGTGATGGATACGAAGTAACAGATCTATCATTAAACTCACAAAAATCAGAACCCCAAACCAGATCACCAAATAATTGCAATGATAATACCAAAGCGTTGCCATCACCACCACCTACACCGTCTGTAGGAAACAACCAAACTGAAATTAATAAAATTAGATGTAAAGAAGAATCAAACCTAATGGAAGAAACTCAGTTATGTCAGCCTCAAAATGATAACGTTACATTAGATTTGTCTCGAAAACGCTCCAAAACTCCTGAGCTCATTTCTTCCAAAATAGAAATTAAAAAAGAAAATGACAACTTTGAAGATAATACTGAGAGCAAAGCTGTGGATAATATAATGACTAACAAAGACAATCCAATGAGCAAAGGAATGTTGTATGTCCGCAGTGATTTATCGATGAAAATCCCTGAAAATAAAATTGAACCTAAGAACTTAGTAGACAACGATATTTCCATTAACAATGAACCTGAAGACTGTGAAGAGATAGACGAAGAATTTTATGAGAATTGCGATGAATTTGGCGTAGATGTTCCTATTGATAAAGAAAATCCAAAAAAATGTGCAGCATGTGGAAAGGTTTTCCAAAATCACTTTAGTGTAAAAACGCACTTTCAAAATGTGCATTTAAAACTACTTCACAAATGCAACATTGATGGTTGTAATGCCGCGTTTCCATCCAAAAGGAGCAGAGATCGACATAGTTCTAACATGAATCTTCATAGGAAACTTCTTTCCACTACTTCAGACGACAACCAAGATGACTCTCTATCAAATAATAACAAAAACAATTTTGGTTCTATTCCTAATGCAATTCAGGCAGAATTTTTAGCTAGATTGTACGCTGGCTCGCAACGAATGAATAGTTTTAATTTTGACGCATTCAAAAGTTTTCCAAATATACCTAATTTTACTCATTTTCTTGGTTCAGATAATAATTTTTTTCCAAATTTGAACAATCAAGCCAATCCGCTTCTATTTCCACCTATAGCCGGCCTTAGTGCATTTCCAGGGCTATCGTCATTAGGCCCACCAATGCTACCAAATACTTTTAATAGCATTAATCCATTTTGCAGAAGACCGTCACGCGATTCTAATTCACCTGGATCTGGATTAGTTCAACAGCAATTTCCTAATCATCCAAATAAAAATTCAGAAGAACAAATATTAATGCCTATTGGTGAAGATTTAAGAAAATCTAGGTGTACACCCGATATAATATCGTGACCAATTTCTTTTTCATACAAAAATTTAATACCGTATAGACAAATTGATTAATAGAAAACATAGTTATTTTTAACTTATTCAAATCAATGAGATTAGCAGTGCAATATTTTATTATTTCGCAAATAATTAATGTATATATTATATAAAAAAAATAACAGTGTTATATTATTAAGAAAGAACAAAATACTCAAAGATACTTTCCTTTTGGCTAAAATTTCCAAACAATATCAATTATTTTTTCAAAATGACCGCATTTAACTGTCTTTCATGTCTTCTTAACTCTATTACATATCGATGCCTATCTGAAAGTGGAATTAAGAATTATTTTATATCAATTACTTTTTCGGTATCTTTTTTAACATATACTTTTTTTTTGTAACATCCTAGCTATGACATCGAATATTAACTTGGTCAAGGATGTTATTATTTTTATTATTATCTTTTTAAATAAACTTTCTGGCCGATTTCTCAACAACGCAACGGCTATTACTATATAAATATTAAAGTGATTGGTAATGCTCAAATTCGTATCCTAAGTAATTATTAATATTATTGTATATGAATAATATTTGTAAAAATAACAAATTAGTAATTTACATAACCCAAATAGTATTTTGTACTGAAAAGTCTGACATATTTTTGAAAGATAATAGTATAAAATCTCTTTCTATTATTATAATAATTATTTATTAAACGAATAACATAAAATAAAAATATAGTAAACTGAGTATATACATTGGTGATCAATTAATGATATTAGTAATTATTATTATTAAAATAATTGTAAGCATTAAGCAAGATTGAACTTTGTTATTAAATTTTATATAATTTTAATTTTATTCTGTTTATATGAACTTAAAACACCTAAAATATATTATAAAATACTATACAAATGTTATTTGTTACACTTTTTAATATATTACCAAATCCTGGTGTAAAATAATAAAAATAAATAACATTATTTCTTTATGGATCAATCACAATAATAAAATTTAAATAATATAGTTTTTTTATTGTTTAATTCTGATCATCTAGCATTAATACATTAAGTATTATTTATCTAGCCACTAAAAAAGAATAAAAACAACTATTTATATCATTCATTTTATAATTTAAATTTTTTTATTTTGTTTATTTATTTATTATTATTATTTCAAAGGGCTTAAAACTACAATTTTTTTTTGAATATTTTTCTTAGAAAAACATTTTAATTGCAATATAAGTCACAAATTATTTACATTGTGCACTAATGTTGAAAAAGTTCTTTACTACAGCTTAAATATTTCTTAAATAGTAATTAAAACTTTTAGGCTTGCTTGATGCTTACTAAACAAAATTTTATCTTATTTTATACAGACATTAAAAAATATATAAAGAAATAGAAATATTATTTCGGTAATGGAACTTTTGTTATCGTTATAAATAATTTCCAATGTCAAAAATAGAATGAAAAACATTCAAGTAGAAGCAAAAAGTCTATGAACTAATTATGTAGTTGTACATCTAATGAATGTTGTAGGTTCAAAACTGAGTCGTAGATTTAGTAGGTACTCATTTTATGCATATACAATTTTAATTGCTACGAAATCAGTTATTTTTCCAAAATATGTTTTTTAGCATTTTTTACGATTTGAAATTTTTTTTTGTATTCATTTTAAAATATGCTAAATAGTGGCTAAGTATTTTAATATACATTAATCTAAAGTTCCAAAACTGAAATAATCGCAAAAATTGAAGTAAAACTTTACATTATGTAAAAATATAAAACTATATATATAGATATATTTAATTTATTCATTTAGAAATACAGATACTTAATAAATAAATAATGTTTAGAATGAAATCAACATATAATACTTAAATACATAACAAAATAAATACATAATATCAATTTAATTCGCTTAACGATACGCCTAAATGGAAAAATACATAATCAGTTAGTAAATAAAATCAATAAAAGTAAAATTATGTAGCAATTTTATAGAATCTGATGAAAAAATAAATATAAAAAAAAAAAATACTGTATAAATCCAAAGTTTTTAATTGTAAATATACATAATTAATATAAAAATATATACATACTATGAATATAATAGTAGGTAACATTTATTGCAATTTACTTAAAAAAAAAAATAGGCAAATATTTAAACGGAAAACAAAGTAACAATTATCTATTTCTAAAATAAATTTTCATTTTTAATTAAAATTTAGGTTATTAATGGAAAACCAATTAAAAATATTTTAATTTTTTTTTTATTTTAAAATCATAAACCTATTTGTATAAAAAAAAAATATAATAAAAGATAATGTTATTTTTAGTGATGATGATAAACAATGTTAAACATATACCTATGAAAATTCATATATATTAATTAAGATTCTCTAGTTAAAATATTGTCTTTATATAAATTTGCTTTATAAAGCTCTATTAAATAAAAAAAAAAAAATTAAAACTAAATTCCAAATAATTTATCTAAAAATTAATAATGTATACAAAGAATAATAAAATGAAATCAATATTAAAATAATTTGTTTTTAATTTTTCACAGCGACGTTTGCGACAATACTACTATTAAAATAAGAATAATAATATAAGACCAAAAACAGGCTGAAAAAATATTTAATGCTTTCTATATATAAGGAATTTCTATACAATATAAGATTCAATTGCTGATGTGAAGTTCTACCCAAATTTTTACCAATGATTTGAAACTATAATTTTTAAAACTAATATTTTGTTTTTAATAATGCAACATAGAATTATGGCATGAAGCAGTCGTAATATTGTACATTCGAACTATTGGGCCAGACATTATTTATTATACATAGTATATTTCTCATTCATAACTTCTAAATCCTCTTTAGAATCAACGAAAAATTACAAAATCTTTAGATAATTAAAATTATTTACAGAAAAAAAAATTAAGTGTAAGAGGAAGAAATGTAAATCGCCACAAATACAAATCATCAATGTATGCATTGATTCCAGAAAACGTCTCTCATTATTGCTTCATAAAAAATATCTTTTACGGTCCAAGATATTTTGGAATCTATGTAATATATATATATCTATAACAAACAATTAAAAAAGATTGCGAAGATAATTTGAATTTATGAAATCTTACTTTTTGTAAGCTGGTAAAAGGGTAAGATTACAATTAGCATAGCTGACAATCAACATCCCTATATTTTTCTTAATATATTCTGCATGGAGTAAGGAAATTGTCATATTATAAAAATAAAGTTCTATTTAAATTTTTGTGGAGTGAATCATAAAACTTTAAAATTTGCTTGTTCGATGTTGCTTGTAAGATTTCGATGATGTTGAGAGTGGAATATTTCTAAAAGCATCAGTAATGATAGTTGAAATGACAACTGATAAAGCAATACCAAAATCAACGCGTTTACATTTTTAAAATTATTATTGACACACTAATTGTGTACAGTTTTTTAACTCTACTTATGTACAATATCTCAAACTTATCTCCTTAACTATTCTACCCTGCTTTGTTGTATTTTGAGCTATACTCTTGACCAATATCCTGATCTATTATTACTTCTGTTTTTTTTACAAGTAATCAAGGCATCCAGAAACTGATATCCAACTTTAACATATAAAAAATCTAATCTCCAATTTTGTTTACCCGTTTTCGATCAGAACAGATCATTGGAAAAGTGCCTCTTTTTCCTACAGAAGCGTCGTTTTTAAAATTCTGAACTATCCGACGAATTTTTCATTCATATTTACCTCTTTTAAATCAGTCTGATTATACTGAAAATATTTTGGCATTTTTTTCTATAAATTTATTTGAAAGGTTTATATATTGATTGAATAAATTATTAGCAAAAAAATTCAAAAGTAATAAAAATTCTTATTACTGACATCTAGTCAATATTATAGGTCCATAACCAGAATATGATATTCACCGATTGCATTTTTGATTTTTTTAAATCTTATTTGAAATAAAATACTATTTTTACTTCAAAAGTATAAAATTTAGTTTCTAAAATTATCATTTTTGTTTTTAAAAACATGGAATTGCAACATTTAACAAACATTAAAACAAAAAAAACATGAAATAGCTTTTAGAAATTATTGACTCTTCTTTTTTTCGTGATTTTACCTCGAATCTGTTAAGTATAACTTTAAATTTATTACGACCTACATTTACAATTTTATTTTTTTAACTTACTTTTATATATCGAAAACCTAAATACACTAAATTTTAATATGTGGTTCAGTAATTCATTATTAACTTATATCTATTCAATTATATATTAGAATGGAAGCAAGTTTAATTAATGCAAAAGAATAATATGAACTATCATAACTATTTGGAGCCTAAATTTAAAAATCATCGGTGCTTGAAGATGATCTACAACGAATTTGATTAAATTTTTAAAAATATTTGTTAAAAATCAAAAATTATGATCCACTTTATAACTCTATTCAAAATTTATTTACAAAAAGTTGTTTCAAAAATTGTAAAAATATTTATTTTTAGTATAATGGGTATTTATTATATTTATAATTATTTCTTCCTTAAAGTTATTTTGGAATTTTCAAAATATTCTTTCATAATAATGATGAATACAATTTAATAACTAATCTATTTAAAATTAATATTTACATTATAATATTCACTCTAAACTAATTTTTATTTGTGAATTTTAATATTTGAAATGTACATACCTATAACATAACATTCTTTGCAGCAAAGGATTTTAAAATTTTCAAAAAAAAAGGATTTTTAAATTTAGCATTTACAAGCCAAAACCATGATATGATTATGTGTAGATATTTTGGAATACATATTATATTTATTTAGAAAGAGTCAAACATTACATATTCGTGTCAATTTCAGATCCATATATAACTTTACAAAGCTCGTGTAAGACCTTTTTTGTCTAATGTATTCAGGCAATTTAAAAAAAAAAATAATGATATAAATATAACGTCTTAAATTTCTCTTGTTGTATAATAAAAATTAATTAAATTTTAAATTATGGGGTTGAATATATTTACAATATTATTCTAATAAATAAACTAAGACAAGGATATAGGAAATGAAAATTTGTTAGTTCTGAAGTTTTTCTGTTTTAGATAAGACAAGAAAAGTATATTTTTTAGAAACAATATTGCAATAATGCCTGAATAAAAATTTTTTAAATTACCTCAATTTCCTTTTACTAAATATATATGTATATAATGTACAAATATATACTACTACATACTATGTTTTATTGTTAATTTTGCAACTAAATTTGCATAAAATCTAGTAAATAATAGTGAAATGCATGCAATTCAACGACATTTGTTTATGATACTTTTATAAATTTACATATATTATATATACATTGTATTCAATATTATGTACATACATACTTAGTAAACACAATATACTTATGAATAACAGTAATAAGTGTTATTATCGTCACTATATGCATTCATTTTAAATCCTTTTTTAAGGACTTAGAGACATCAATATAATATAATCAACATAAAATCAAAAGGGTAAATTTTTTTCTATTTCGTAGATGTGCACTTTCGATTTAATTGTTCTATTGGCCTTAAAAGTGCAGTGTATGTAACTTCTTATACAGCTTAATTTTTACCTTGGCAAATAGTTTATTAATTTTAGTTTGTATTTTAAATAATGTAAACATTTTGAACAATTTTTATAAATTTGTAAATACTTCAACTTCCTTCGCTGGCGTATTTTGTAATTAGATATTCACTATGCTTTTGGCAACAATTTCATAAATCAAATTTTCGAACTTTAATAAATAAACTGAAATTTTGAAATAAGCTGAAAAATACTAAGAATTTCTATTTGGACTCTTATTCATAATGATAATTAACAGCCATTGGAACTAAATGGAAGAACTGTAAGAAAGTAGCCCACTCTGACTCAATTGAGCTAAGGAAGAAGAAAATTCAGAATAAAAATTGTTAGACGGTTTCACAAGTTAACAAACAAAAATTCCTATTTAGTTTAATATCATCTTTTTGATTCTTTATGATACTTATGTATGTTTGTGTGTACTTGTACTGTATCGATAATTGGCATAAGTGAATATATGAAGTTGCCATTATTACATTTGTAAGGGAAGGTCTTGTTCTAAAATTTTGATATAAAAACAAAAAACAAAAAAAGGAAATATATGACTTTATATTACAATAATGGTGAAAAATAATTTACTAATCTATATATATACATTAGGAGTAGTATAATAATTTGAATGTAAATATAGTATATTTTAAAAATGTATACGTATTTTAATGATTTTAAATAGAAAGTCACTGTAGTTTAATACCATGTAAAAATCCTAATACACTTAGAAAATAAATTTATGCTATTTCAATATCACTTTTACTATTTTTATTGTATGCTCATTGTTAAATTTTATATTTAATATTTTTTAACAAAATAAATAATTATATTTTGACCAAACTACACTTGGAAGTAAAAATTATACAAGTTTTTATTCAACACAATTATATGTATCTCTATTTAATTCACTTTTCATGAGAAATATAATGCCTAGCGTCTAAAATCCAATCAAAACAATTCTAATTTGTGAATAAGTTTTATAGTTGCATTTGAGCCCATCCTATCATTCGAAGGATATGTAAGTTGCGATGTGGGAGTATCGATATATAGTAAAATTATTTCTCTGCAAGTCTGAAATGTGTTTTTATATTTATACACATGAATCGATCATATACATAAGTTAAGCGCAATGAAACATTTTTTTTAAACAACAGGAAAATTTTGTGCGAAAATATTAAATATAATTTACTTTTGACATTATGTATATTTAATTTTTTCTTTACTAAATATAACTTACTTACTTTATAAATTCAAATATAAATGCATTATACCACATCGCACCATCTTCCACACAACATAATAGAACCAGGTTTAATTTTTTGAGGCCAAGTAATTTGATCAAATTAAAATATCTACAAAATTACTAACTGTTATGTATATCTGTAACTGCCATTTATATTAATAATTAGATTCTCTTGCAAAGTTGTTTACTATTGTAGAGAAAAAAAAAACGAAAGAACGATATGTATACCTAGCTATCTTAAAATTTAATATATATACTTTTTTTTTTTTTTTTTGCTGCTTTAATTCATTGGCAAAATACATGGTTCATCTATAATAAAACGTTTAGTAGAAAGGAATTACAGGTTTATCTTTTACAACAAAAATAAAAATATTAAAAAAAATAAATAAAAATAACATATAAGGTACGTAAAACTATAACGTACCTAAGAGCGCTAGCTATATGTGAAATGTGATGTATGTCCCTAAAGTAATTTATAAACGGAAAGTTTTGAAATTAAAAAAAAATATATATATAAGACGAAACTAAAATAAATTAAACCTTTTTTAAAAAACAATAATGAATCTTAACTTCGCATAGAAAAATTATTTTTGTAGTTACAAGTATCTATATATTAAATATATACCTATACACATTTTTTTTTTTTTAACTATAAAAACATCATTTATGTGCAATGAATATTGGGTTCGAAATTTTTTAACATTGGGGCATGTCAACTCACGATTTGTATGAAATGAAAAAATATTATGCTTCCGAATGATCCATACACATAATAATTACTTATGATGTGATCCCGCAACCACAACACAAACTATATTAGGAGGATCTACATGGTGTTTCTATATGAAATTTATTTAAAAAAAAATTATATATTTTTTTTTATTTTTCAGTTAATGCTAAAAATACACTGTTGAAAATAAAAGTTTTTATATAATAATAATGGCTTTAAGTACATAATTTACTTAAAAAATATATTCTATTAATAGTTAGTTGAATTGAAATGAGTTATGCCTTCCAAATTCAGATTCACATAGTTACTAGATTGATACTGGAATTGAGATTTTTAAATTCATCGAAAATTTTGATATTTAAATACTTTCGGGATGTTGTTTATGATGACACTTTAATGTATTCATCATCATCTATTACGAATTCTGAATTATTAAAAAATACTTTCTTATAGCGTGACTATGTCACAAATGGAACATATTTTCCTAATATTATTTTTTCAACTACAATTGATGAGTCAGTCAGCCAATCGAGACTGCTCTTTTTATATTTATAATATATTACAATAAATCTCTGTTCATCATCATAGTATTGGAGATACAAGTTTTCATTAAATTCAAACTCAAGTTTGGAACATTTCTAAGATTATAATTATTTAAATTCACTTTTGTAAAACCGTCTGTAAGAAATCTATCGAGGATTAAATGCATTCTTCTGTTATAGATATGAATTAGCAATATAATGAATACATAATATGTAAAAAGCAGTTCGTAGCTAAAGTGAAACAAGAAAAGAGCCTCGAATTTAGTTAATCAAGTAAGTATATTTACAAAAGATTTTGATAATAATATAATCAGAGCTTCGAACCGGAACCGAAACGAAAACCGAAAACCGGAAAAAACCGTAATTTATGACCAAACCGTAACCGTAACCGAACCCAAATATTCTAAATACAAAAAACCGTAACCTTAACCGGAACGAAATTTCATTTCGGTTTTTTTTGTTCTTTTTCGTTCCTTAATCGTTCCTTAAACAAGATAAAAAATAAAAAAATTTAATATAAAATTTATATTTTTTCTATGTTTGAATTTGAATGAAAAATTTATATTTTGTATTTGTGTTACATATATGTATGTGTGTATTTATTTTTAATATAGGAAATATTTTTATTACACAAAAGTTTCAACTCCATTTCTTTTTGCAATTAACGGACAAGCATAAAAAGTGCTACTGAAAAAAAATTTGAACCGAAGAAAAACCGGTTTTGAACCGAAAAAAAAATTGAACCGTAACCGGAACGAAATTTGAATTTTCAAAACCGAAACGTAACCCGAAACGGTAAAATTTTAAGAACGAAACCGAAAACCGGAACAAAATAAATTGCGGTTCGAAGCTCTGAATATAATACTGAAACACTACTCTCAACATTTTTTTGTTGTGACAGTGTATATTCATGTTAAAATAAAACAATTTTCTACAATGTCTAAATAACAACATATAGAAATGATGTTCATAGATTTTGCAAATGCTTGTAAAGGCCGTTGACTGATCATCATGCTGTTACCTTGATGAGAATTTTTTTTTGTGGGCATGAAAAAGGTATAAAATTTTTTATTGTTATTTAAAAAAGAAAAGAAGTACAAAATGAGCTTAACATTGCAGTAAATATTATTACTTACTTTTTTTTTTTTATTTTTATTTTCAAATTTAATACGCTTAACGATTGATCCATACCATGTTTATGAGCATCAATTTTCTATTAGCTACTTACTATTGAAATATAAATATATTGTTTTCAAAATCAAGTAGAAAATTAGAAAATCTGCAAAGGACTCAACAATTTTATGAGTCAAAAGTTTTGAAGAAAAAAAACAAAAACAGTTAATTCTATATAAATGAATGTTTATTTTAAAAGAATACATGAATTGTCCATAGGTGTTTCTGCAGTTTAGAAATATTGAGTAGAGCATTCTTAAAAAAATCAAATTAAATTGTAAGATTTTGATAGCTTTCGATCACTTAATGTTCTATTCTACACAGTCATTCATTATAGAAGTATACAAATTTTAAGCAATAGTCTTTGATTAGATTTTCTACTGTAACGAAATATATTTGATAGCGAACCATATTAATAAGAAAATTAATGATTGAACAAAAACGGCGCGTCGTCATAACTAAAAAAAACTACAATCATAAGCGGTTCTAAGAAATAAATTCAATAACACTATTATTCGTAAATATCTCAAAATTTGCCATTCAAATCAATAGCCAAGCCTCAATCATTACAATTTTAGTTCATATTTTACGGATTTAGACATTATATATAAGTACAAAAAAAATTATGAAAATTTTTATACGAACTTACTATGTTTAAATTTATCTACAACCTTTTTGTAGTCATTTGTTTCGAAAATTATAAATTATACTATCACATTTACCGTACTTATCTCTCACATTGTATCTTGTGTATCTTGTATGTATCTTGTATTATATATATTGAAAAAGGGTAGATTAGTATGAACGTAACTTACATACTATTGAAAAATAAGATTTCTTATTTAACTTAATAGTAAAAAAAATGAAAATCTGAATTTTTTTTGGAACAATTTATAAAATTTGAACCATTTTCTTCGCATGAGGTTATTTTTCTGCTTTATTTCGCTTCTGCAAAAAATAAATTGAAATGAAAATTATTTGACAAAAATATCTATACTAAATATTTATTGTGATTGATGTCCAAAATTAAGTTTTTTTTTTAATTTTCAACTGAAAATAAAATTAATAAAAACGTGAAACCTGTTTTTCGCATTCTTCCTGTTTGTCTTTAAGTAAGCTAAAAAAAATGAAAAAAAAAAAAAAAAAATGAAATAAACTTAAATTGGAAATTATTTTGTGTTATATGAAACACATCAGAAAACAGAGAAAAAGAATATAAAAATGATTTCAAAGAAATTAAAAATTATAGCATCTGGGATTAAGGAAATTATAGGTGAACGGATAAAAATACATTATCTGTGTATATTGAGTGCAATTTCATATTAAATTTATTTGTATTGAAAATATACATAATTTTTTTAAATTATAAATTTATTTCAAAATAAATATCATAATAATTCTATGTAAAAATGATGAAAAGGAAAATCAAATCGAGACCTTCAATATGTTCTGTCCTAGCAAAAAGGAAAACTTTACCTCGCAAACTTGTATAAATTAAGTCATAGTTTCCGATTGGCTTGACAACTTAAGTGAACAGCTTTTTTACATCTAAAATCCAATGACAATTTTGTCTAGCTTTTTTGATCAGTATCATATTTCAAAAAAATCTAATTTGGTCAAAATTATGACATGTTCGCTGTGCAACTCCGAAGCTTTTCAAAAAATGTCCCAATAAGATTATCATAGTTTTAAATATAAGTTTGAATTGAACAAATTTAATATAAAATTGTTTTATAAATATATTAAAAATATGAGAGACAACTTATGGTCATGGCAATTTTCTGCAGTTTTTGTTTTATTTTTTTTTTTTAGTTTTCTTCTCCTTTTTTGTTTCAAGTTGAAAATTTTAATTTTATACATACTGTTTAGTTTCATTGTTTTTTTGTTTTTTTTTTTGTTTTATTATGAGTTCTTGTCATGGTATTCTTTTTCTTGTCATGGTGGATTTATTACACACAAAACACATTGTTCAAATCGATAATGAAAAACGAAAAGAAAAAATAAAAATAAAAATAATACCAAATTTAATAAATATTAAGATTCGTTAGAGTTTTTGGGACAAAGCAGCTCCCAACATACATATAATATGCTTTCAATTAAAAACACTCCCTGTATAATTTCACCTGCTGCTTATGTAATTGTATTGTGCAACACGATAATTTATTTATAATCTACCACAGAAGATAAAGTGGAACCGCCCTTTTAGAATTAAAAATTTTTAAATGAAGTATCATATGCTTTTCTTGGAAAACATAATAAATACACTTCTTTTTAGCTTATGGCATTAGAAAAAAAAGAAATCTTAAATGTGATAAATCTAGAAATTCTAAGATACATGATAAATATAACTAGCCATTTTCTTCGTATAATATGGATTTGCCTTTACATTGTAAAAAAAAAAGTATATAAATAGTTCACGCTGTATCTGAAAATACAAAAATTATAGAACAGTACCTTATAAATTAAGTACGGAGCCAATTTGCAACATTTCTAACAAATAAAACATTTTTAACAAATAATTTCTATTTTAAGTCATTTAATCAAAACATATAGTACATTTTTTCATAAAAGCTCAAAGAGATAATCTACAAATCCAAATCAAATTCAATAAATACCTATATATTACTTGCGTTACTACACATATTAAAATATATTAGTGAGGGCTTATTCGTATTCGTTCTTTTTGTAGTTTTTCAAGTTGTTTTCATTGGAAGCATATCCAATTATACATTTTTTTTTTTTAAAGAAAATGAATTGAAAAGGTTTTTAAAAATTTGCAGCGCGATATTTGTATATAAGATATGTTTTGGCAAAGCTACGAGTACCTATATAACTTTAGAATTTTGGAAAGATATATTTTCAAATTCTACAACACCTACAATTATCTTTCTTATCACACTTATCTTATATTTTTCAATATTCCTTTTCATACAAATTTATAATCTTATTGTTTTTAAATAAATAAATAAATAGAGAAAAAAACCCTTCAACTCTAAATCAATCATGAAATATAACATTTTTCATGTATTTTTTTTTTATTCTTTTTTATTTTCAAATACTATTTATCTCATTAATTTTTATAATTTTTGTTATTTTATATATACATACAAAAGAATTTATTTATTTACATAATCAGTAATGTAGGGAGAAAGACTAGATTGTAGAAGCAATTTATTAATTAGATTTATTAGTGAAACTAAAGTATGGAAAGTAAATTTTCTTACCATCTAAAATTCTTTATACTGTTGTTATATATATATATATATATTATTTTTTTTAAATTAATGTCCAAAATTAGACAAAATTTACCTTGTAATTTTCATCATGATAAATTTCATGAAATTATCCCTTTTAATGACCTACTATTTTATTTAATTTGTAATTATTCTCTTTATGGTTAAATAGCATAGAAGAGAAAGGATATGGTTTCCTTTTTACACATAAAAAAAAAATAAAAATTCAGTATGATCTGTTTTAACACTGTCTTCCAGCAATAAATTTTGTTTTTTTTTTTTTTTTAAACGCATAATTAATAAACCAATTTGCTTTTGGTAAAAAGAAAAAAAATTGTTTTTGGTGGTTGAAAAAACATAAAGAAAAAATTATGAAAAATAAAAATGTATAAGAATTTTTTTTTTTTTTATGTAATTTTTAAGGAAAATCCATTAGGATTATAATATTCTTCAAAAACTTTTGTAATTGCCAACACCTGTTTAATATTTTTTTTTTTTTTTTGTACATACAATTATAAAAATAAATGAAATTTATAAGAATAATTTTTTTTTTCTTTTCTTAAAAATATCTTAAAATAAACGACCATGATGGATAAATTTAAGTATATTTTAACTTTTATAATTAGCATAATTTTGAATTGGAAAAAAAAATATGTTTATATATAAATCAAATCCATTAGAAAAAAAATATTTAATGGAATTAAATAATATTATTTCATATAAATAAGTCCCTTCTGAAAATCATATTAGTTGTTGTGTGTCACAAAACTAAAATGCTGGGTAATTCTGCAAATATCTGTATGTTGCTAAAAAAAAAAATTGATTTTAAGATTAAAGTTGACATTTAGTTGATGCTCATATTATTATATTTAAAATTTCCCAAAATGTCTGACAAATTAGTTACATGTATAATAAACCTAAAATCAATATATCATTTAATATATATAAATAAAATAATACTATAGTTAAGCAAGAATTCTTGCTGATGTGTTATACCGGAAGAATTTATTAATTACTTCCTTAAAAAATCAGATTCAAAAAATTTAATCTATTGCTAATATAATAATTAAAAAAAAAAAATCTTTCATTCAGCAGCAGAGGTCAATTAAATATTAAATAATTCAAAAATATTATTTGGAATTAAGTCAATCTAAGAAGATACTACTCGAATATTATAAATTTATTATAAAAAATGTATTTAATTTCATTTTATATTATGTTGCATATACATAATTTCTAATACAAGCTTAAAAGGCATTAAGAAATTTTCCTGAACCCATATTTTTATATACTTATTAACTTATATTTCTTTTCAAATTTTACTCGAACATTATTCTCACTTACATTTTTGTTAATTTAACACTATTTTTCTATTTTATCAAACTAGAATTATTTCAATGAATTTGGTTCGGTCACTTCAAAATTTAAAATTGTTCATGTTTATATTTAGAACAATACAAATGACATGCAATTTTTGCACTTTAGATACTTTCAAAAAAAAAAACTTTAATCACTTTTTTTTTTTATGTAGAAAAACCTTACTAGTCATAATTTTATATATATTGCTTTTTTTTTTTTTAACTTTTAATTTTACCTTACTCCATAATATCCCGCTACGATTAACTTAATTAAAGAATTCGAATTACCTGCAGAGAGTAATCAATCAATACTCTGGCAATTTTATTTTTTTTATTATTTTTATTATTATTATTATTATTATTACTATTTCTTTAATATAAAAAAATAATAATAACGATCAAAATGAATACTGACCTTTTAACTTTTGTCATTTCTAAAAATGAACATAAGTTTGATTTCTTAAAAACATATTTTTATTAAAAAAAAAAAAAAAAAAAATTATTTCATAGAGATAGATTAATCTAAATCTACACGCTTAACATGATCATCTGAATATAAAAAAAAATATCACGATGGGAAAATATGTAACACATCATAAAAATTTACGTCGTACTATAATAATACTTTATTTAATAAAAGTGAACAACATAAACCAGGCGGTCTCCTCTCTCCAACATAATAACAATATTATGGTCCATTTTAATATAAAATTTTTTAATTTTTATGCCATTGTGTGGATTTTTTTTTTTTAATATAATTTATCATTAAAACATCGGGTATGACTCTTATATATTTCCGTTATATATATATTTTATATAATTTTTCAATGATTATCGATTATTTGTCAAACTGTCAGGTCAAATTCTTAAATGAATTACAGCAAGAAATTTCAAATAAGTTTAAAGTATATAGTTAAAAAGTTTGTTATAAGCGTTAAGTTTAATTTATACCTTTATAATGTTAAAATCACTATTTGATAACATCCTTCATAAAATTAATAATCCAGCAGAAATCTAAAACATACCTAATTAAATTAATAGATGCGACCGTCCGGGAAATCCATAAAAAGCAAAATCTGTAACTTCCGGGCCCGAGTTACTTTTTGTTGTCAAAACTGGAACTTGTTCATTTAGTAGAATAATCTGTTCTTTCTTGTCATCACTTTGTCAGCATATTTTTGTCCCCTAAATAATCTTGAAAATATCTCTTTATTAACACAGAACATTTAAACATAGTAAAATTTACCTTCACAAATGTTAATATTCAGAAATTTCTTTTACTAGATCAATATCAACAACGGAGAAAATTACATCAAAATGATGATCCATTAGAAATGGAATGATGACGTTGAAAAACACAATTTAATTACAAATATCTAGAGAGAGTACAAAAAAAAAAAAAGACGAATTTGACCAGAAAAAAAAAATAAATAAAATATAATAAAAAAAAAAAAGAAAATAAATTATAAAATATTTTAAAATACAAAATGTTTTTGGACTCATCGTCGTATCAATAAAAAAAAATTTTTTAAAAGGAACTTGTAATGACTATGAGATGTTTTATTCATAAAGAAAAAACATAAAGTATTATTATCAAGGTGACCATCTGACGGATTTAACAAAAAAAATATATATATATATAAATAATTTAAACAAAAGAAAATATAATTTCAAAATAAATTATCCCTCTATAAACTTTAATAGCCACTATAATGTCAAAAAATTTGTTTTTTTTTTCTTTTATTTCTAAATTTATAAGTGTAACAAAATTTAATCATTTTGTCGCTGCTTCATATTCATCTTAAAAAGATTGTGATATTTTGTTTTGTAATTGCCTTATTATTAAATTACTTTTAATTTTTGAACATTAGATTATCTAAGTTTTTGGTTAAATAATTTCAACAAAATTACATACATACTTATACCATAAGTTGAATTTAAGTCCAAATTTTTGAAGTTCATAAGTTATTACAAGAGATTTTAAGAAAATTTAGAGATTTGTTTTAAAAAAAGTATTAAGAAATGTATTTTAAATTTTGAAAAAATAATAAGTCCGGCATAAAATGGATAACTTGATTAGCTAATTTTTTTTCTGTTCTGAAAATTAAAAGATGTTTCAACTAACAGATGATGCACTTTTTTAGTTCCCAAATACGTTAAATACTGTTTTCATTTTAGATTGAACAAATATACAGGATCGTTGATTTTTGATAATATGAAAATTTTTTTTAAATAATTATTATAAGCCATATAACCATAATATAGTAGTCGATCACATCCGACAATATTTTTAATCACAAAAAAACTTATAGATACTTTTTTTCCATTTATAATTTCAGAACTAGAACACTATAGTTTTATATATTATATATAGTCAGTTTTATAATTCGCGACATGCATGAACTTATGTATTTGCATTATGCAAAAAATATTCAAGAGTTTATTTGAAAAAAAATTAAAATAAAAATACAGTGTGAAAAAATGAAAATAATTATTACTTTGTGAATTGAAAATACCTTTAAGTAAATCAATCTGATGGAATTTTAATTCATTTATTTTTATATCTTATAACTTATAACACTTTGATTAACTTTATTCAATGATATTTTTGTCAAAGAAAATTTTTTTTTAAATCTAAGGTTGTTATGACCTTTTTTATAATTTTCTTTTCATACAAGCCAATGATATTTTCGCTTTTCCATTCACAAAAAAGAGAAAAATATTAAGAATAAAATGAATTTGTGATTGATGAGCACATAATTCTGAATAGATAATTTTTTAAACAATAAATTTCTTGAGTCCATAACAAAAGTTATCGGCACTTAACTCATAGATCGATTTTTTATGAATGAGATCCAATTTAATTTTACCGAAAATTGACCGCTTTTATGTGCCCTGAAAAAATATAACTCATTCCAATTGTACATTTACGCAGCTTTGAATCTAAATAAAGCATAATATGGTATTTTTTTATTAGGTATGTTCGCTTATTTGAATTTACTATTTTGTATGTTTGCTTATATGAAAAATTAAAATTTGTATCATAGAACTAAATTTTTTTGACCCTACTCATTCTTTTGTTAATTTGATTTACCACTTATGGGCACAAGATTGATATTGCACGAATTCACGAGAGTTTTGTATCTTTTTGTAATTGGCTTTGAATGTTGATGTTGATGGCGGGGAACATCACGCATACTAAACTTAAAGATATTTTTGTGACAACCATGACAACCATTTTTTATGTGTTTATATTTTTTTTTCTCTCTGCGTTTTCAAAAAGGTAAAACTTTATATAACTCTTTTATAAAATTGAAAAAGATCAAGAAAAGTGTAGAGAAATTGTCATTTTTTTGAATGGTAAATGAAAAGTTTTTTTTTTTTATTCAATTGTAATCAATTTTTATTTTTTGAAAATAACAAAATATTCTTTTTATTTCAATTTTAAGATCCTTTTAGCTTTTAAGTGCATTCTGCTCGTTCAGAACGCAATCTAGAAAATAGTGAATATTATTTTAATGCTTGATACACCTCAGTTCTCATAAAATTATAAAAAGTTAACTCTTTCTATTTGCTTCCCAGATATGTACCTCTAAATTCTTCATCCTCATATGTACCTCTAAATACTCCATCCTTCGAAATTTCTTTCTGATCTAGTATCCTTTTTTTCTTACTTGCAGCATTAGTTCATATACTTAGGTGTACAATTGGCAGACAGTTTATACGAAGAGTAAACAGCAAATCCAGCTCTTATCCTTGTTAAGTAAAATACAAAAAATAATCAAAAAACGATACAGGGTTAATAATAAACTTGGAATGCTGTCATACTCCTCCCTATACTTAATCGGAAGATCCAGCACTCTACATGGATTCAAATATAAGTATAAAACGAGCCATTCTAGGAACTCACCGAGTGAAATAGTGCAACTGGCCAACAGGCCAAGGGGAGTTCAATTTAACCCACAACTTCGTCCGCTACAGTAACTTATATCCTGCCTTAAATGAAGTGTTAACAGACGATTACATGTCGTTTTATAATGATTAAAAAGTCAGTTATTAAGGTAGACTTTTGAAATACGGAAAGCAACTTACTTATCTGACTGGAACCCTGGAATGATAGCAAAACTAAATTTTTGCGCTCACTGTCAGTAATTTATGAAACATATATATATACAAATGCATTTATATATTCGTGGTTATATATTATTTAGATCAAATTAATTTCTTTTTTTTCTTTTTGTCATTTATTTCTAAAATAAAAATTTGAATTTTTTTTAATTATTTTTCAAAATATCTTTTACATATGTATATACCAAAAAATAAAATAAATAACCAGGTATCCTGTACTAAATCATTATAAATGACAGTAAAGCATTCAGAGAATCATTCACATATGTATATATCTTTTTAAAGGCATACATGGATTATGGGAAAATAATGATTTTCAACAAGATGGATAAATTTTCTTACTTTGGCAATATATACGATTCAAATTAAAAAGAATTACATACAGAAAAAAAAAACAAAATATATATAAAAACATATTCTTATTTCATTCTGAGTTGGGATGTTAAACTTATTATCTGACAATTTTAATTTCATTTATTTTTTTTTTTTTTTTTTGTTTCCTTTGAAAAGAAATTTTTGTTACTGAAGCAGATCCCCAAAACAGATCGTTTTAATGAGAGGGACACGCCTACTCGTTTAACAGTCTATACGTGATTTCATTCGCCCTTTTTTCTCTTTTGTAGCAATGTTTTGTTATTTTTGTTAATCCAAATTTAATGACCATGTGTCTATGACATTGAAATATTTGGATGATATACCTTGAATGTCTAATATTTTTTGCCGACTGATTCAAATTAAACTATGTAGATAAAACATATATTTATTAATTTTACAGTGAAAAAATAGTGTTTCGTAAATGAATTATTATGCCCGTTTTAAGCATTTCAATTTAAGATACTTTGCTTTTGAGATACTTTGATCACTACCAGTGGTAAACATATTTGATTCAGGGTCTAAAAAAAATTTTAGTTCCTCTATTCAACATCTATCTAACCCAGCACACTTATATTCATCGAAATCCATTTCAATATTTAAAACATTTAAATATAAATTTTAAAACAAAAATTATTTTGATCTTTGTCTGGTTGAGAGCCTCTTATTTCTAAATCCAAAATCATAGAATTTCATTCTTCAACCGAGATGGTATCCAAGAATTGAAATCGATCAATTCAGTTCATTAGTTACAAATTAGTTACAAATTTTGTTCGGGGTCTGAACGTTTTTGTTAAGGCTCATCAATGAACCTATATATTGTCACTTGCTCATATACTAATTTCCATCAAAGATCATTTTCTGTCTTCAGTTCGAATCCTTGGACTAAATCGAAGGCATTTAACATCCCAATACAAGTGACATAATACAATTTTCATAATATCATTTTCAAATTTTGAACTTTTGGTGTGAAAATAGAACCATAAAACTGTGGATCCTGGAATCTCATTTTTTGCCTTCTTAGACAAATCTGAACAATATCACAGATGTTATGGCATTCAAAAAACCCAATTCGATTCAGAGTTTTAATAGATTGGGACGAAGGACAGACATATGTTTTTTATGTTTTGTTGCTAACATTTAACCTCCGGAGGAACAATCGAACTGGATTTTATCTCAAGACGAGAATAATAAAAAATTAAAATTATGATAATTTTGCATGCCTATACGTAGTAAATTTTGTCAGCCTCTGTTTTAATCAGGACTGGGCAATTTATAATGTTAGACTTTAATCAATGGTGGATTGAATAAAAACGAAAAAGAAAACCATTAAAATGTGAAGCACAAAAAATATAATTATTTTAAAACAAAAACAGAAAAAAAATAAAATAAAAGAAGAAAACGTCATATGTATATATAATTGTATGCGTTTAAAATTGATTTCATTTTCAATAAAGGTTGCCTCGGTCGTCGTCGTCATCATCGTCGTTCCTATATTATATTCAAAAAAGGACATTAACTTTTTTTTTGTTTTTTTTTTAATTTTTATTCATTCATTTTCTTTTGCGAAATTATATACATGTATGCGGTGATAGAAGGTAAAATTTTGATTTAAAAATTGAAGACAAGACAAAAAAAAAAACCTATTAACTTTTTATAGTTACATACATTAAGATTATACATATATTATATATGAAAATAATATTCTTGGAAAATAAAATCAAAACGTTGCACACCTACCTTTTTTGTTTTTGTTTTTTAGGTTTTGTTAATTTTGTTACAAATTATAAGATTAATGGTGACATGCAGACGATATAGTGCGACGACGAGTCCATTATAGATTTTTATATTCGAATATACTACTATGTATATGAAAACAAAACTTTCAAAAAAGTTATCAAAAAAAAAAAATTAACAATTTTTGTATAAATTTATTTTTATTTTTTTTTTTGGTTTAGGAAGGACTCAATGTCCATAGCTGGGTATAATATGGTTAAAAACAAAAAAAAATTTTTGGTTTTATATGAAAAATGAATATTATTTTTATAGGCAGTCGTCATAATAATTTATGTAAAAAATGTTCCCACACTTTGTTTTCAAAAATTTATTTTGCTTAAATTTTTTTTTATCATTTTTCTTCTACATACTTATTTATAAAATATTATTGAGTTATGCATAAAAATGAATTTTTTTTTTTTTTTTCTAAGAGACGCCTCTCTGAAAAATTAATCAATTGATGAAAATTAACTCATGGACATAAATAAAAATAAAAAATTTATTTATATACATATATATATAAAATATAATTACTAATGCGATTAGAAGAATTCATGTTATAAATAAAAAATGCAAACTTTGAATATGTGTAAACAAATAACGATGACCCCAAAAATTGTATATCTAATAAGAGAGAAGACCTCAAATATTTATAGTTCAAGTTGAGAATGGAATGAAACTATATCACAAATGGTATCTCAAAAATTTATATATAACCCCTACTTTACCACTATATAATCATACTAGACATGGTTATATTAACAACTCAATAACACTGTCACTACTTCATGACACCTAATGGTATGTACCTCATAAATTTGTGTGCCAACCTTGAAGAATATTTAAGCTTACTTTAGGCTATTACATAGTCAAGTCTACTATAGTGTTCTTATGATTGAATCGTTAAGTAAAACATTGATATAAATACTATACAGTGTTAGAACGTTAGAAGAAATATCTTATTGCTTACGATCAATTTTTTTTTTTTTTTTCTTCATTTGTATCAATACGTTTCATTTCGGGCGACAATCAATCATCATCTTTAATTATTTTTTGATTATGTCCCAAAAAAAAAAAAATTTTTTTTATTCATAATTTATCCATAAAATAATCTTAATGATACATAATAATGATGCTTTTTAGTTAAAGCACTATGTGTTATAACATGTGGAGAGCTTCTTTGTGAAGGACAAAAACTAGATAATAAACTATTGAAATAAAATTTGACCACCAACAATGACAATAAATCATGTAAAAGAGTGCTATCGCACATTCAATATTTTAATATGAACGATCATAATTTTTAAAATTTAGTGCGATTGCCAGAATTTTTCAGCATCAGAACACAACAGTTCGTCCAAAATTATAATTATTGAAATAAGATGTTGCTGTTAGTTGCAGCAGTCAAACATCAATAATTTTCCGACATAGAAAAGCTACACTGTTGAAATTTTTCTTAATATGAATTTGTTGAATCACGAATCATTATTTTATTAAATATCAAAGTGTCTGAGTTTCTTTATCAAAATCCCACCACGCTCATGAACTTAATTATTACACAGATATATGTGAAATTAATCATTTTTCAGTCATCATCATATTGTCCGAAAATTTTTTTCGTTATTTTGTGTTTAAAAAAATTTTTTTTTTCTTTTCAGGAACACACATATTGAGCTTACTTTTGATTTTGAATAATTTTTTTTTTCTAATACTTAACCTTCTTGATTTTATTGTGAATGACCACAAAAGACATCTTCAGTTTATGTGAATCGCATTAACAAATGGATTTTTTGACAAGTTGTTTCATTTGAATTCAACATATATTCAAAAAAAGAAATTTTTGAAGGTTTAATGGAAAAAATAGAAAACACTTTATCCAATGATTAAAACGAGTCTCACAAATATGTAAAGAAGCATTGGCGCACTTTTTGAAATATGAAGTCTAAAAGTATTCATTTTTATTAATACAACTGTGCTGGCGTTATTCTCATTTTCGGCCACCAACCTTAAAACTGATAAATTTCATGAAAGTTTACTTCAAAAAGATTTGCCATACAATTCAATTATAACGATGAAGTATTTTTGATTTATATGTTTTCATTAAAACACTCGGTAATTCCTAAATCTCGACAACATTAAAAAAATTTTAATGTCCATCAGAAATAAGAAATAAAATCTTATTTGCCACCAAAAAGTTATTGAATTTTTTTCAATACCTAAGCATTAAATAATCAAGTTGTACATACATATAACGTGTATTTTTATAGATACGTTTAGGTATGCGAAACAAATTTGAAGTGAGTTAAATTAACAATCAATCAAAATTATTTGTCGTTTAACTATAAATAATCATGTTTTGACTTAAATCCAAGTCTCCTATATATGGTCATATACGGTATAATAGTACGACAGAATAGCGATGTACATAAAAATATACACAAGAAAAAAATTAAAAACTAACCAGAGGCAAAATAAAAAAGAAACTGAAAACAAAATTAATTTAAAAAATACAATTTTTACTTGCTCACAAATCAAATACAAGATATATTTCATTATAGTTTTTGAACGAAAGAAAAGTCTATATACTGGCTATTATGAACTTTGAAATATTGAAGGACAAATTGTTCTTGTTTAAAGAGTTTTGTAAACTGTTGCCAAAATGTCTAGGAATTAATTTTCTATTCTAGTTTTCAAAACATATGATACGATATACCTTGAAATATCTAAACTTGTAAGTCGAAGAAAATAAATTGAGGGGATTAATTCCCTTATGATTGTTAAAATATTATTATTACAGATAGAAACTAAATGCGATGGGTGAAAAATGAATTATAATAATTATATTTAAGAGAACTAACAACTTATATTTTGTAGGTGTACGTAATAATTATAAATAATATAAAAAGAACCCAAAAACTTAAACTCATTCGTTAATGGTTTTATTCGGAGACTCTGATTTCTTCGTCAAGCTTGTCGTTTTCTTCGTATTACAGAATTATCACTAAGCCAAGACTAAAAAAGTGAGTCAAAAATATTCACATAAACAATTTATAACTATTTCCATATTTTCAATTTTAAACGCAAAAATATACAAATTCGAAATTCACATTGGTTTATTTAAAAATTATATGCAAATATAATTATTATAATTATAAATATAGGATTCGAATAAATCCAAAAATGTTCCACCAAATTGTATCAAAACTTTCTTTTCTTCTGAATAATCTTTTAAAACACCACAGTGTATATTTTATTTTAGGACAATCATAAACAACATATAAGGAATAAAAAAATAATAAAATATTTACAATAATAATTATATCTGGGGCTAAAAATTATTTATAAATTTTATTTTTGCCTTAATCTTCCATAAGATAATTTTGCACTCCTCCATAAAAAATGACAAAAAGACACAATTGTAATAAAATAAGGTAAAAAAAAAGCTAAGTGTATATAAGTCGGCTTTTTGTCAAAAGAAAACTGAAAGCAGTATGATCTAAATAATAAAGGAAAAAGAGCAGTGAAACCACATACTATACATCCGAAACACAAAAAAGTTCTTTCATAACTGTGGGATTTAATCGACATAAATATTTGATCTCGAGATATTACCCCATGGGGGTAAATAAATCACACCAAATCAAATTTAAGGTATGATACATCGCTTATACATTATTTCTGTATATACGTGATATAATGAAAATATAATATTGAAATTGAATAGAGTGATTTGAATAAAAATATAATGAATACTGACATTTTTTTTAATCAACCTTTCTCTGACGCGTTGTGAAGCCCAATGAGACAGAGATGTTAGAAATATTTATTTGAAAGGAATTAAGTAACTTTAAAAAAAATCGTATCTTCGAGTAATGAAACATTAAGAGATTGATGTTGGTTTAACCAAGTTATCGAACATTTTCAGATTTTTTGAAAGAACATAGATTTCTGTCAATGTTTGTTGAACGTCTAAGAAGTTCAACTTTCAAATAATAATAACAAGTTTTGTATTATTTAAATATTTTTTATTTTCAATTCGAAAATTTCGTCTTAATATTCAATTTACCTACTATCCTTTGAATCAATCTAATATAAATTAAACAAATACATGCATATGCATATATTAAAAAGACAATATCCAACAATTTTTAATAAAATATTTTGTGTCTGAACGGACATTTAATATTAAAAAAGTTTGTGGTTCAATTTCGGTTAAGACAAAACTTTTGCTGTTTGATAATAAAAAATTAAAATCATAAATTTTTAGGCGAATATTTTTTTAAATCCAAAAAAGGATTTTAAAACTATCACGATTTTAATTTTTTGTTAATTTTCAACATTTTTATGTGAATAATAATTGAATCGCATGTCTTATAATATATAAGTGAATTATTAATATTTTAATACTTAAATTGGTATTTATTATAAGTAATGTGAATATATGAAGAGGAATTTTCAGTTTTAGTTAAAATTTAAAATTGTTTAATTTAGTATTCAAATGAATTGAATTTAGTATAATATTGTTATAATAAGTTAAAGAATACGAATAATGTAATATAGTATTGATAAAGAATATATACTTAAGTAGTAAAAGAAGATATAGAATTACTATAGTGTATAGTATAACAGATATAGAATTTTATTCATATGGTGTTATACAAATGAAATTCTGGATCTAGCATCCGTAGGAGCAATTTAAATTAAAGTTTCAAGTTATAGATTTCGGGGAAAAGAAAAATGCATGTCCTGGAACAAGTATTTCAGAAAATTCTGAGATTTATAGACTTTTCATTAACATTAACATTAAAAAAATAAAATTTGTAGTAAATTATTTGAACAATTCAAACACAAAATTAAGGATCAGAGAACTTGATTTACACTTTACTGTTGTAGTCAAAGAAAAAAATAATAAATTTGACATATTTTTGACAAAAATGACGATAACATTTTTTTTTTTTAAATATACATTAAAAAATGTGAAATTTAATCCTTTAAAATTTTATTCATTCCAACGACATTTTTTTTCTTTAGTTTATTCATATATCATAAATATAAAATTTATTAAATATAATATAAAATAATGATAAATTCACAATATCTTTCGGATGTAAAAATATTTTCTAAACAAAAGGGGTTCTTTGAGACCCGTAAAAATTATTTGAACAATACCGTTGTCATATTTTTTATTACATATTTTGATCATATATACAAATTTTTTAACAAAAAAAATAAAAATAAAAGACATTAACAGAAGGTATATAACAGAAGGTATATAATTTTAGATGTCACATTAGCTGAATTTCTTATAAAAAAAAAATATCAAACACTCATTTCGAAAATGTCAAGGAGTGAAAAGAACAATATTTTATGATAATAAAATTTATTTCTTACAAATAATGCAAAGTACATTTGGCTGATTTTCAGGTATTTTGAACTAAATATACGGTTAAAGGTTTTCATTAACCTAATTTTGTAAGTTTCTTATCAATTTTCAGTGTCCCTGAGATACCACAAAACATAATCATATTCTATTTTTAATTTGAACATTTTTTATTTTAACTATGATATTTGCCAGGTAATTAAAATTTTTCATTGATTATTTCCATGTCTCATAATGTTAATTAAAATTTTATAGGTCTACGTGTAAATCGCCTAAATTTTGTGGTACCTAGAGTGACCAACTCGTTATAAACTTTTTTTCTGTCTTTTGAATGCCATTCTTTTAACGTAATGCAGACATATTGATGACATTTTGTTCATAGAATGTGAAGTTCTTGGTTAGTGCTAAACCTAGTCGTAATGTAATGAAATTAGTCATAGAGTTTTATAAAATGATAAAGGTTTTTCGCCTATATTTTTTTACCATTGTTTAAATATTAAATTTACTATAAATTTTATAAAGTTTTATGTATTAACAATTTAAAAATATTTGTAGTAGATTAAAAATTGTTTATTAAGAAATTTTTGTGTCATCTTAAGATTTGCACCGACTTTTATTAAAAATAAGTATGTCAATAAAATATGTTATAAAATTTACTTTAAAAACACTTCAAATAAAAAAAAAATCATTTGACATATTATTATTATTATTGTTGTTAAATTCGTAATTCTTTAAAAACTTCAAATAAAAATATAATAATAATAATAATAATCATGAATGACGACTGCAAAAATTAAATATATATATGTACAAAAATGTTAAGATGATGATGACAGTATTTTTAAAACTTATCTTTAAGATGAAATTTTATTATCAAAAAAAAAATAAATAATATCAATTATTTATTGAAAATACTTTAAGCAGAAATTGAATGATAATGCAATTTTTTTTTTTGCCAGTGTAGTTTTTTTTTTTTTTTTTTTTTGCCAAAAACTAAAAGCATATCATTAATCTTTTGTGATTTTTATACTTTTGAAAATTCATTAATATATATTTGACATATTACAACATATATATATATTTGATATTCTGGCAATTTTATTTATCATTTCTTTCTCATCAAAAAAAATAAAAACTATAATATACACATATTTACTTCTTTTCTAGAAGTATACAGAAGACGAAAGACAATATTTGACCCTCATTAACTTAATAGACTTACAGGAGAAAAAAAAAATTCTTTTTTTTTTTTCTATTTTCTTCTTCTTTTATTGTATAGTACATATTCATATCTCCCGATGGAAATATTTTATGATATATTGCTCTTATCTTATAGACTTCAAGTTTATAATTGGAATATATTTATATATTGGTGTTATCAGGAAAAACCAAAATATTATATAGGTATACAGATATACTCAAACTCATATACTATTCTAGTTTCTATAGTTGATGCGATGCATATAAAAATTAAAATAAAAAAAAACAAAATTCTATACTAGACGTACACGTACATTCATTCATGTTTACATAGTTATCCTGATTTTCCCATTATGACTTGAATGAAAGAAAATTAAAAGTTTTCCTCATAAAAGTATAAAGAATTTATTCCTGATTTAATTAACATAAAAATATTTTAGTTAGAAAATATATAACTTTAAAAATATTTTCTGTTTCTGTAGAATTGAAAAGTTGAAACAATGTTATGTAAAATTAATTTAGTTTGTTTAGATATTATAAGAAGCTTTGTGCTTTAATTAGATTTTTAATTCTATCCCAGCAGCAGAAAAGACAAAGCTTAGTATATTAGAGATTAATGGGATATCTTCAAAGAGATGAATGGATAGTATAATTATGATAAAATTTCTTATTTATTGAGTGCAGTATCAAATGATGGATTGGTTGGTACCAAGAGCATTGTAGATTTTCTTGTTCATCTTTTTAGTGATACACAGATATATGTGTATCTTTTTTATTTCTAAATATTTTTTATCTAATTCCGAAACGGAATACTGAGAAAAAGAATGTCAAAAAGAATCTGAAAAATATAAAAAAATTAAAAAAAAAAAACAGTAGTAAAAAAAATTTATTTACATTCGAAAATAATTAGGTATATAAAAATAATGTGAAATGTTATGTTTATAGTTTATGGAATGTACAAAATATTTTAATTTCTTTGGTAAAAATTAAAAAAAATCTCGAAGAAAACTATTTTTTTTTTACATACAGTACGGTATATAACATTGAGTTGAGATAGTTAGACATACACATAACTAATAATAATAAATAATGCACGTTTTTTTTTTTTTTTTTAATTCCAAAACATAAAGTAATATAATAACAATGAACGAAGCAAATGGATAAATATACTTTGAAATTTGTATTTAAAAATCATTTATACCGCCAAACGAATTTACATTGCGAAAACAATTACGCCTACACTTTACAACTTTTTGCACTTCTTAAGCTATTCACAGTCAGAAGCAAATGGGGAGTACTTATTATCGTTTCAGATTTATATAGGTAACATGTTTTCTTTTAGTAGAAGATAGATCTGTTTCAAAATAAAAAAATAAAATAAAAAATAAAATTGCAAACAAATATTTTTTTAAAATTTATATGCTTTGTTATTTTACAACGTCATAATTATATTAACAACCTGTAACCTATATGTACCCTATATTTTTATGAACAATTTAATTTAATATACCCATATTTGAATTGAAAGCATAACAAAATCTTCAAAATTTTAATTTTAAGTAAACCTTAAGATAATTATTGTTCAATGTATAGAATGTATTCATTTGTGTATATAAAGGAAAATAATAAACTATATGCATCAGAATTATATATAATTGACAACCAGAACGTAAAGTTTATTGATGAAAAACAGACGAAAAAAAATTCTAAAAAAGAAGAAAATTTAATTTTTGTGCTGTATGATCGATATTTTTTAAGTATAGCGCTGATTCCGATGTCAAGCAAAAGCAAAGATTAGCGAGATTAAATTGAATTTTCAACAGCTAATTAAACAATGATCAACACCTAATCCAGGTCAAATCGTAGAATTTTTTTTTTTGTTTCAAAAAATATACGAATTTTTACCCTTGTTTAGTTTTTGGAACAAAAGATGGCCTTTAAAAAATTTTAAGTTTTCGACCTGGGCAAGATTCCGGTCGAATTAAAGTTGCAAATATATCGTGATTATTTTTATAATTACCGGTGATAAAATTAAAGAAATTTTCTTATGCAGCTTTCAAGTGGATGAATTTTTGACCATTATATTTTGAAGTATAATATTAGTGAAGATTGAAAAGTTATTGAAATTTGATTTCAAAATGCAACTATCCTTTACATCATTGCGATTTGCGGTAGTTAATTTTCAATTAATTTTATACAAATCTTCTCATTAAAATAAGTTACTACTAGGTATGTTTACTTTAAAAGAAAAACATAAATAATATAAAGTCTTTCTATATATTATATATTTTTTCCGATCAAGAACTGCAATCAAAGATATATATATCTATAAAATAAAACTCGTACAAATGTCAATAACGGAATTTATTTCTGAAAAATTTTCATGTTTTTTAATTTATTGACTTATTTAAATATTATTTCAAAATGTCGTTTAAAATTGTTTACAAAGATTTAGTAATCATTATGTCCGTGTTAAAGTTGTAACTTTTTTTTTTCCGATCATGTTTTTCAAGCGACAATATTTGATATAGTTTATGAATTCTCTTATATTTTATTTAAATGTTATTTTCATAATAAAAAAAAAATTATTAAGAGAAAACACTGTGTAGGAACATATTTAAACAACAGCATTAGTGAAATAGTTTAACAATTCATACTATTAATGTTAATTTATTAAAAATTAATTTTCAAATTTTTAATTTTTCTTTTAATTAGAAATTAAATTTGTTGAACAAAACCTTAAAATTATGTAAGTAAAAACTTCTCGAGATAAACATATAATAACAAAGAGAAATATATTTCTTCTTGGCGACTTTAGATATTTTAAGTGCAGAACAAATAGTCGAGATTATGGACTGATATTTTAATAGCTACAAGCTAAAATTAAATTTTAGTAATTATTTCTTTAAATTTGAACATAATTTCTACATAACAACTTCAAAGATTTAATTTGAAAATAAAAAATTATGTGTTATCTGTAAAAGTAAAAAAAAATTAAACGTGTTTATCTGGTCTATAGTCTGAACAAAGTAAGCTAATGTTATCTGCGCTATAACAATAACACTTTTTCAGGAACTTCAAATATTTATTTTAATATCGAATTCAAAAATTTACTTTTCATTTACAATTGTGTTGACATTTTAAAGACAAAAACTATATACCTACAAGACAAAATAAAATTTTAACATTATAACAACACAGTGTTTAATTTTCTTTAACTCTTTTATTTATATAAAAATTCAAAAATCAATTTTTATGCGAAATAAAGCCGACTTTGTAAACAGAGCTTTGAAAATACCCCATGGAGTCCGAGACATTGGCGCCTTTTTGCAACACTGCAGGAAGATTATCTGGTAATTTTTTTATTTTTTTTTTTCATAACATGCGCTTCTTTATTAACTTATATTACCACATTATGCTGTTTTTATTTAATTTATTTATTTACTTTTTTTTTTTTAATAATTTTTTTTTTACAAGAAACTTATCTCCCCTACGCTTTAAAAAATTTATCAAATAAAATTAAAATTCATTCATTTAAATCTGTTTCAATAAATAAAATTATGAAACATTTATCTTAACGAATTGTACATAATTGTAAACTTTATATACGAAAATTTTAATAAAAAAATTGTAAAAAATCAGATAAAATAATATGTATATTGAAAGCTAAATAAAAATTTATAATTTATAAAAATAGTACTAGTCCTTGTCTGCATCATCAAAAATCAAAGTTTTATCCAATAATAAAAATTCGAAGACAACGATCTATGAAAATCTGTATTTAAAATCTAAAGATAAATAATTTTTGAAAAATTCGAAAATTTATTCAATATTATGTGAGTTACTATCTAAACCCTAAGACTTGTAAGCTTAAGCAAATAAACGAAGAGAAATAATAAAACAATCAGAATCAATTTTACTTAAACTCATTAACTTCTAGAGATATTTTTGTTAGCTTCCTATTGGCATTAACTTAAAATATGCTATTCGAAGTTTCGATCCGGTCATAATGAAAAATGTTGGCAAATAAAATTTTATATAAAGTTTAAAAAAAAAATATTTTATTTTCAGAATTTGGTAGCTTTAATATTATCATATACTAAATAGCTAAAAAAAAAAAAAACCTTCAATTATTTTTTCGATAAAATCATCAATATCGTATATTGAATACGAGTATTGAATTTATTTTCCACACAATATAAAAAGGGTTATTAATCTATGTAACCTATATGTATATTTTTTGGAAAAGAGTTTTTCAGTCAATTGTGATTGAATGGAAAATTAATTGAAAATATGGTACACGATATTATGTAGAAAATTGGTGATTTTTCAACATAACTATACATAGATAGAAAAATAAAAGAAAAAAAAAAATGAATCATATTTCACATTATTGTTTAGTAAGTGTTTTCTGTTTTTCTGAATCAATTTTCTAAAGAAAATTCTGTTTTCATCTTCATCATGTGAATTTGAGTGGGTCGTAAAATTGAATAGATTAAGTATATTATACACCTAAGAGTTTTCTTAAAAAAAAACATCAAACTAACGCTTTAACATTGTTATTATATATATTTTTATAAAAATCTATTGAGTAAGGCGCCTATATGCTGTAGTTAAATTCTTAGTCCTCAATAAAGATTAAGTTAGAAAAACTATAAAGTATAAAATACCTAAGTAAGACATTGATATAATAATTTTTTTTTATCGTGTAGTTAATTTCAGCTCATAATATTTGAGCTTTAGTTTGAAGTAGTATGTTACTTAAATCATTCCAACGATTCAATGTTTTCAGTCTTGATAAAGTTTACGTTGAACGTTGGCATCAATTAAATAATATATCGCCTGTTTGTTAAATCCTATATCCGCAGCTAAGAAAAATTCAAATCAGACATAAAGGTCAATTTTCTAAATGGGCACATTATTAGAAAGGAAAATATAATAAAAACATTATAAAGGAAATAATATGGCTAAACTTATTATGATATACAGTTTGTATTCTATTCACTAAATATAAAAATATATACAAAAATGTTATAAGTATTTTAAAACAGTCCACCCTTTGTTAGTTTTTACTTTTTGTTTTTCAATTTTCATGAAATTTAATAATTTTTTTTATTGTTTCAAAATAATTAAAATCAAAAGAATTTTATCGAAGAAAAAATAATTGATTTTATATACAGAAATCAATGTTGATATGTTTTATCCATGATCATAAATATTCGTACATATATATATGTCAACTGTAATGTAAATATGATATGTGTACTGTACACTTGTAGGCATACATAAAACATCGTTATTTATTACAAAAAAATGATAAAGGTAATGTAACATGGTTCATTATGAAAGAAAAATTTACAATAACTTTAGTAGATAGTTTATGAGAGTTCTGGCGCAATGTGCGGATCCATTTATGCGGATCCATGCGGATCCTCGTATTATATGAGAGTTCTGGATAAATTTAAGCGGATCCTCGTATTATATGAGAGTTCTGGATAAATTTAAGCGGATCCTCGTATTATATGAGAGTTCTAGATAAATTTAAGCGGATCCTCGTATTATATGAGAGTTCTGGATAAATTTAAGCGGATCCTCGTATTATATGAGAGTTCTGGATAAATTTAAGCGGATCCTCGTATTATATGAGAGTTCTGGATAAATTTAAGCGGATCCATGCGGATCCATAATATTTAAGCGGATCCATATTTAAGCGGATCCATATTTAAGCAGATCCATATTAAAGTGGATTATTTAAGTGGATTATTTAAGTGGATTATTTAAGTGGATTATTTAAGCGGATTTCGAATTATTTAATCGGATTATTTAAGCGGAACCGTGTGTTAAGTAAATTATTTTAAGTGGAGCCGCGTATTAGTAAATTATTTTAAGTTATACCTAAGTGGATTATTTATGCGGAGCCGTGTGTTAAGAAAATTATTTTAAATGGAGCCGCGTATGAGAGTTTTAAGTGGAGCCATATTTATGTATTTTCAAATTGATTTTTATATTGAATTGTTTATAAAGGAAATTATTTATTTTTTAAAAACTTGTACAAAAATTTAAAATCGATTTCTATTAAAAAATCTAAATTCGAAAAATGCTGAGTCTAATATATTTTCCGCACCTGCAAATTGTAATTTGATATTCGAACGGATATATGCACCTGGAGATTGTAATTTGAAATTCGAAATAAATTTACAACAATAACAATAACATATTGAACCATATATATAAAAAAATTCACGTGAGAAAAAATAGATTTTCACTAATAAAAATTTTGCACTAATTTAATTTCGCAAAAAGCTGAAATAATAATTTTCGCGTATTTTCGTATATGTCTGTGAAAAATTGAAATATGATTTTGTGCTAAATCGAAAAATGCTAACTTGAGCGGATCCTCGTATTATATGAGAGTTCTAGATAAATTTAAGCGGATCCTCGTATTATATGAGAGTTCTGGATAAATTTAAGCGGATCCTCGTATTATATGAGAGTTCTGGATAAATTTAAGCGGATCCTCGTATTATATGAGAGTTCTGGATAAATTTAAGCGGATCCATGCGGATCCATAATATTTAAGCGGATCCATATTTAAGCGGATCCATATTTAAGCAGATCCATATTAAAGTGGATTATTTAAGTGGATTATTTAAGTGGATTATTTAAGTGGATTATTTAAGCGGATTTCGAATTATTTAATCGGATTATTTAAGCGGAACCGTGTGTTAAGTAAATTATTTTAAGTGGAGCCGCGTATTAGTAAATTATTTTAAGTTATACCTAAGTGGATTATTTATGCGGAGCCGTGTGTTAAGAAAATTATTTTAAATGGAGCCGCGTATGAGAGTTTTAAGTGGAGCCATATTTATGTATTTTCAAATTGATTTTTATATTGAATTGTTTATAAAGGAAATTATTTATTTTTTAAAAACTTGTACAAAAATTTAAAATCGATTTCTATTAAAAAATCTAAATTCGAAAAATGCTGAGTCTAATATATTTTCCGCACCTGCAAATTGTAATTTGATATTCGAACGGATATATGCACCTGGAGATTGTAATTTGAAATTCGAAATAAATTTACAACAATAACAATAACATATTGAACCATATATATAAAAAAATTCACGTGAGAAAAAATAGATTTTCACTAATAAAAATTTTGCACTAATTTAATTTCGCAAAAAGCTGAAATAATAATTTTCGCGTATTTTCGTATATGTCTGTGAAAAATTGAAATATGATTTTGTGCTAAATCGAAAAATGCTAACTTGAGTTAAATATTTTCCCACGAATTGAATAACGAATTTCACAATTGATGTCTAAATCGTAACTTGAGCCTGGATTTTTGGGTATTTAAGGAGGAAAATTTTACTTTTTTATTCAAAATTAAAGTTTAAATCAAACAGTGTGAATCTTATAAAATATAGTGTGTTTAAAACTAGAGTAATTAAAATCTAAAAATTTGAAAATAATTAAATTTAAAGCTGAAATTAATAAATATATAAAAATATAATTTTTAACTCTTGAAGATACATTTAGACAAAAATAAAATAAAATTTGCGCAAAGTTTTTATAAATAAATAAAATTAAAAAGAGTTAATTAAGAATTTTAAAATAAGTACAGCTGAAATCAATAAAGTTCAAAAATAAAAAAAATTACTCTTGAAAAGTCATTTTAATTTTATCCAAAAATAAAAGAGGTGAGTAAAAAATTTAATTTTGTATTATATTTATAATTTATGTTTTTCGAAGATTTAATATCACAAAATTAAACTTAATTTCAGACGAAATATTTTAAAATGGTTGTTACATGCCAAATCTGTAATCAAGAATTTACAATGAACAGAAATCTTCTTCGTCATGTTCGAAATAAACATACCCCCGTTAATAGTGGATCTTCAATGCAAAGTAAGGGTGTAGTTTGTCAAATTTGTGATACAGAATTTTCGAGGTCTGATGTGCTTAGGCGTCATATTAATTTGCAGCATATTCAACCATCTAAAAAGGCGAAATATGGAAGCGATAATGTAGTTGTTGCTGATATTGAGAGTGACGATGATGATTCCATTCATATTATTGAAAATGATGCTGACAAAATTGATAATGATGGTGATGAAAATTTAGATAATGCTCACAATATTTGTAATGATCCCGGTACATCTCATGGCGATTTTTCAACAAGTAAGCAGTTAGATTTAAGAAAAACTAATTTTTGTGATACTTGTAAGGTTAGTTATGTAAGTTGGCCATCGCATATTAGGAAAACTTCCCACAAAAATTTGACGTGTAGTAATATTGACAATATTGAGAATCTATCCAAAATCTCTCATTGCTTTAAATCTCGAATCAGTTCATTTTGTTATAAAAATTCAGATGAGGGTTTAGTAATACCAACTGAATTTCTTCAAAACTCCAAAAATGTAGTATCTACCCTACTCGCGGACCACTTAATAGTTCATAATTTCCTTAAATTTAATTTAGAAATTTTTATTTGGTATGTTAAGATAGTTATTAGTACAGATGAAATGATTGAAAGTTTGAAATCTTTTCAAACAAAAATGCAGGTATTGTTGAATATTGACGAATTCGATTCAATTTTTGAGGCAATGGTTTCTGATATAAATGCGAAAACAGACGAGTTTCAGGAAAGTAATTCAGGTTGGGCATTAACAAAAATAGAACATTTAGAAATAAATATTAATAAATATGATCCAATACGAGGTGGATCTTTCATTGAACTCCCTAAAAATATTTCCAATAAAAAAGCATGTACTAATATTCAAAATAGTGATAACTATTGTTTCAAGTGGTGTATAATTGCAGCTCTTAAAAAGTTTGTTTCAGATAAAAATCGTCCTCAGTCATATGAAATTACTAATATTGCATCTACTAAAATTCATATTCCTGATTTCGGATATATAAATTTCGAAAAACTCAAATTCCCCTTGATGCAAAATGACATTAAGGTATTTGAGGAAAATAATGAGAATATTAGTATTAATGTTTTTGAGCTCTGTGAAAATTATATTTCTATTGTTGGGCCTACTTACAAAACAAAAGAGTTGAAACGAAATCATATAAATTTGCTTTGGATAGAAAATGAAAGTAATTTTCATTATGTTTTAATAAATGATTTGTCTAGATTAATAGGAACCCAACTTTCAAATCATAATGGGAAAAAACATATTTGTAATTTTTGTTTACTTTATTTTCAATCTGAGGAAACTCTGAAAAGCACGAATCTGAATGCAATAAAATCGTAACAAAAATGCCTGATGAAGACCATGCTATTCTCCGATTTGAACATTTTGAGAGATGCTTCGAATTACCTTTCGTTATATACGCAGATTTTGAATCCGTATTAGAAAAAAATTTATTTGCTGTTCAAGACCCTGCAAAGTCTTCAACTGTCGTAGTGCATACTCATAAGCCCTGTGCTTACGGCTTTTATATAAAATGCAATTACGATGATAATCTTTCAGTTTATAAATCCTACGTAGGTGAAGACTGTGCATCTCATTTCGTGAAAACCTTATTTAAGGAGGTTAGGGATTTGTATCATCAGCATACTAGTAAAAATAAGCCAATGAAAAATTTAACAAGAGAACAAATTTTGAGACAGGCAAGCGAAGAAAATTGTCATATTTGTTGTAAAAAAATGGGGTCCGATAGAGTCAGGGATCATTGTCATTTTACTGGGGAATACAGGGGCCCAGCGCATAGCAAATGCAACATTAATTTTAAAGTTCCAAAATTTTTCCCTGTAATTTTCCACAACCTGTCCCGATATGATGCCCATCTATTTGTGAGAGAATTAGGTTTAGAAAACGGTTCGATAAATGTTTTAGGTCTTACTAAAGAAAATTATATATCATTTTCAAAAAAAATTAGCATAAACGAATCCGATTCTGCTGCCCTAGATGACGATGAGAAGCATATCTTAACTTTAGAAATTAGATTTATAGATTCTTACAGGTTTATGCCAAGTAGTCTCGCAAATATATCCGACAGTCTTGATAAATCTGACTTTAAATCAATGAATCAAGAATTTCCGGAAGCTGCTTTCCATAACTTACATTTACAGAAAGGCGTTTTCCCCTATGAATATTTAGAAAACATCAATCTTTTAAAAGACAATTGCCTTCCTCAAAAAGTTGAATTTAATAGTAAACTGACAAATAGTACATGTTCGGACGAAGACTACGAGTATGCTTGTAAAGTGTGGGAAAAATTGAATTGCAATACTTTAGAAGATTATCTTCTCGTTTATTTAAAAACTGATGTTTTATTATTAGTCGATGTCTTTGAGAACTTCCGAAAAATCTGTCAAAAAAATTTCAAACTGGACCCCTGTCACTATTATACTGCCCCTGGGATGGGTTGGGATGCTATGCTTAAAATTACCGAGATTGAATTAGAATTATTGACCGACATAGACATGTTTAATTTTATTAAATCGGGTATCAGAGGGGGAATTTCACAATGTTCTATTAGACATATCGCTGCAAATAATGAATATTTACCAAATTTCGATCCAACAAAAGAGACGGTATTTGGAAGTTATATAGATGCCGTTAATTTATATGGATTTGCCATGAATGCATATTTACCCTATAGAAATTTCAATTGGGAAACAAAACTTGATGAGTGGAGTGTTGAAAAAATTTTATCAATACCTGAAAATTCTGATCAAGGTTACTTTTTTGAGGTTGATTTAGAATACCCCATCGAAATTCACGATGCTCATAATGATCTTCCTTTCTGTCCAGAGCTCGAAACACCCCCAGGCTCAAAAACTCCAAAATTATTATTAACTTTAAACGATAAAATAAAATATAAAATACATTATATGAATCTACAACTAGCATTAAAAAATGGGCTTAAACTTAAAACAATTCATAGAATTTTATCATTTGATCAAAAACCTTGGCTCAAAAAGTATATTAATTTGAATACAGAATGTAGGAAAAAGGCGACTACTGACTTTGCGAAAAATCAATTTAAACTATTCAATAATATTGTCTATGGGAAGACAATGGAAAACGTTGATAAAAGAAAAGACATCAAGATTGTTACTGATTGGGAAAATTATAAAAGACATTATGGATGTAGATCTCTTGTAGCTAAATCAAATTTTCATAGTATTTCCATCTTTGATAACGATATGGCAGCAGTCCAGATGAGTAGGGTAAAATGTTACTACAACAAGCCAATATATTTAGGATTTACTGTTTTAGAAATATCAAAACATAGAATGTATGACTTTCATTATGGTATTATGAAGCCTCATTTTAAAGATAATATAAAAATAGCTTACATGGATACCGATTCATTTTTCTACAAAATAACAAATGTCGACTTTTACAAAGAAATCAAACATATGATAAATGACCATTTTGATACATCTGCTTATGATCCAAATAATCAATTTGGTTATCCATTAGTGAACAAAAAAGTAGTTGGATTATTTTCAGATGAATTAAATGGTAAGATATTAACAGAGTTTGTAGGCCTTAGATCTAAAATGTATTCTTTTACAGTTCATGAACAAAAACCTACTTTTAAAGCTAAGGGAATAAATAGTTGTGTTGTAAAAAATTTTAATTTTAATATGTATAAAGATTGTTTGTTTTTTAATAAAATAGTTCATAGTGTAATGTATAATATTAGATCCCGACTTCATAATTTGTATACGGAGAGAATAAGTAAAAAATCTTTGGATAGTTCAGATGATAAGAGAAAAATTTGCGTGGACGGAGTTAATACTTATGCGTATGGTCATTATATATTAGATTTAGAGAATGACATTGATATTTTGTAATTTAAATTAAAATAATTTTAAGAAATTTTGTTATTCAAATTCTTTATTAGTCTTATTTATAATTTTAAGGTAATAATTTAAGATATGTAAATAAAAATTAAAAATAAAGTAAATGTATTTAAATTACAGCTTTTTTATTTATCCAGGAATTATGTGACTTGTCAAATCCTAACCATTTTACAAAAACCATATCCCCCTTCTTTTGAAGAACTTTTTCCACTAAATAAATATTTGGATGCTTAACTTTCTGCAACTCCTCATCATAGAAACTTCCTAATATTTCTTTATTTTGATAATCATTCAAAACATAAGTAACCGGATTAGTAACTTTTACTTTTGATATGTTAAATATTTCATTTGACCAATTTGGAATATAACCTTTACTGAAAATTCCTTTTGATTTACTTATTCTAACTTTATCTCCAATTTTAAAACGACCGGGTTTAAAAATTTTCAATCTATTATAAACTGTTTTTAACAAGTTTTTTTCATTGGATTTTTTGACATCTTTTGGCTTCATCTTAATTACACTATGTTTAGTATTGTTGTATTTTTCGACCAAATCATTAACAACAAATATCCATTTATAATCTCCTTGCAAGCTGAATTGTTTCCACATTAAATTTTTCAAAGTTCTATTAAATCGTTCAACAATTGAAGCTTTGAGTTTGGAAAAAGTATTATAATGATTTATTTCATACTTTTTCATAAGTTTGAAAAAATGTTGATTAAAAAATTCCTTTCCTTCATCTGTATGCAAGTTCTTAGGGTGTACATTTTCAAAAATTTTCTCCATGGCTTGTATAATATCAGCAGCACTTTTAGATTTAACAGGTTGAACATATGCAAATTTTGAAAATATATCGATGACTGTCAATAAATATTTAAAACCTTTATTGAACTTAGAATACGGAATCATTTCTACTAAATCTGCTTGCCAAGTATCATTTAAACCTTTTTGAATTACTTTGCGTCGAGTATAATTTTTTCGAGCTGGTTTGTGGAGCTCATTAACAAGTGCTTCTTTACTCATCTTTAAAGGTGAAATGATAAGAAATTAGGTTTTTATTTGTAATAAATACACAAATCAAGTCTTCCTCGCTTTTATTTAAAATTTGACCACGCAAGAGAAATGTTTTATCAATTTCTACACCCGTTTTCAATGATCATAAGTGGGCCTTCAGGTTGCGGGAAAACTACCTTTCTTACCAATTTGATTAAAAATAAAGATTGGCTAATAAATGCAGACTTCAAGAAAATAATTTGGTGCTACGCGGAAGAGGGAGCAGTACCCAATATCAAAGGTGTTACTTTTCATAAAGGTGTGCCAGACTTTTTGGATAATTTAGAACGGGGGCCTGTATTACTGATATTAGATGATTTGATGATGGAGACAAATAATAAAAGCATATGCGAGATTTTCACAAAAGGATCACATCATCGAAATATTTCAGTCATTTTAGTAACACAGAATTTATTTCATAAGGGGGCGCATACCCGAGATATATCACTTAATGCTAAATATTTTATTGTGTTTAAAAATCCTAGAGACAAACAGCAATTTCATCATTTAGCTCGTCAGGTGTATCCAGAAAACTCTACTGAGTTGTTTAGAGTATATAAAGAGGTAACACAAATACCTCATAATTATTTAGTAATTGATCTTACACAAGGTGTTAACGAAGTCTTGAGGTTTCGAACAAATATTTTTGATAAAGAATTTTGTATTTGTTTTTGTAATTTAAATGAAAATGAAGTCGAAACTGAAACGGTTAACGAAGAACAAGCATATGTTGTACTCACTCCAAATGGCGAATCCGAGACTTAGAAAAGCTATTTTAAAAAACTGTGATAACGAGATAATTAAGACTATAAGCGAAATTGCATACAACACACAATATGGATACAATCCCATTAGCAACAAAACTAAAAATGAGTTAAAAAGATATAAAAATCCGATACGCTGTTTGAGTTGTCCAAAACGTTCTTTAAACTCAAAGAGGAAACTTCTATTACAGAAAGGAGGATTTTTACCCGCATTATTAGCAACAGTTTTATCAGGAGTTATTGGAAAAATTATTGAAAATGTCACATAAATTAAAAAAAATGATTCTCGTGTATCCCAATGCTTACAAGAAAATAAAACAAGATGAAATCAATAAACCTGATTCGTTTTTTATTAAAAATTATCTTTTACCGATTTTAAATAATGCAGACTTACAAGATATTCAGAAGTGGTATGAAATCCGACAACAGCTTTTAAAATATGCAGAGTCAAAGAGATCAAATACTTCAAATTCTTATTCAGTTAAAGCTTACTCTGATAACTTTACTCAGACACCTTTTGTAATTAAAAAAGATAAGACAATACAATCAACACCAGAATTAAAAGAAGAAGCTGTTCAAGCGAATTTATCACCAAATGAAGAAATTTTTGAGACTCATAATGATTATGTTTTTGAGCCTAAAATTCAATCAGCAAACAAGGCAGCAAAAATTTTGAAACGGCAAAGTGATAATAACTTTTCTTTTTATAATGACGATGAAGGATTTTCCTTAGCTCCAGAAAATAAACGCACAAAGAAAGATATGACAGATCTCAAAGTTATTGAAAAAAATGGGGAAGTTTTCACAATAATGGAAAAAGGTATTGAAGATGCTGAAAAAGAAAAAGTTGATTCTATTCTAAAAACATGGAAAAAGAAAGAGAACGAAGCCGATGATAAACCCAAGAAGAAGAAAATAAACCCTGAAAAAAGACAAATGACTACAAGAGCTATGAAAGAACAAATAGGTGAAAGCATCATTCGATGGCATTCGTTAAAATAGCTCTATAAAATAATATTTTACGTGCAATTATACTCATTTGTAAATGAAAAGTGAAAAAGAAAGGATGTCAGACTTTTATATTACATTACTGAGTAATAACTCAACAGAAGCTTACCCTAATAATTCTTTATCTTCATTCACGAACTTGATTAAAAACAGTGTGACTTTAAATGAAAATTGGGTAGTTGGTCTAACTGAAATATATTTTAATAATGTCGATTCAAAGAGAAAAAAGCGTGATGTTCCAATAAATCAAAATGAATCTGAGAAAAGACTTCTGGATGCAATCAATAATGCTAAAAACAAAAAAGCTATGGAAGTAGTTAACAAAGAGAAAAAACAATCTGAAATCAAAAATAAAAAAGCTTTAATCGAACCTAAAACTCGATCTACAGATGAAGAAGTTGGAATTTTACCACCTCTTTTTACATATCAACTTATAGATGCAATACACAATTTAATAGATGGAAAAAATGATGAAAAATCACAAGAAATAACAAATCTTATCTACATATATTGCGATATAATCCATCCAAGGCGTATTGGTGATCATCTTACAAGATGTCTACGAGTGATTCCTATACAAAGTAAACAAAGTTTCATAAAATTCGATAATATAGAGTATTATCAAGTCCAGTCAAACATCATTACGAGTATTTCAATGTTAATATCAAACGACCAAGCACAAAAAATTAATTTCAGAGCTAGTGAAATACCGACAATGTGCACTCTCCACTTTAAAAAAGTATAAATAATCGCATTATCTCAATTTTTAATCAGAATAAAAGCAGTAATGGATCAAGCATATACAAACTATTATTTATCGCAATCGGGGGCTGGCTTAAGTGATATTGGTGTTTTATACAGCAATCCAAAAATAATTCAAAGTGGGCGTGGAGGTGTCGGTGCATTTTTCTCTGGAATTTACAAATACTTCAAGCCTCTATTAAGATCAGGGTTTGAGGCAATTAAAAAACAATCAATTAAGACTGGTGCTAACGTTCTTCAGGAATTGTCTACTGAGAAACCTTTCAAAGAAATTATTAGAGAACAAAGCAAACTAGCAGCCGGAGAGTTGACTCAAAAAGGCATAAAAAAGCTCCAAACACTACAGGATGGAGGCGGTTGCAGAAAAAATATAAAAAAGAGGAAATTATCTGCTAATAATCAGTCATCATTGGCATCTAAAAGAAAGAAAACCGCTAAGCGCATTAAAAATAAATCTGATATTTTTTCAAATTAAAATGGAATGCATGAAGTCAGAATTAGATTTATTCGAATCAAGGCCTATACAGACAAATGTATTACGATCTGAAGAAGTTGCATACAATCCAATTTCATCATTAGATAATGCCTCCACTATTGAATTTATATCACTTGGAAATGGAGAAACTTATAGAGATTTATCATCAATTTATTTACGACTTATTGTACAACTTAAAGGGAAAGGAGGTGCCGATTTAACTGATAATTCTGTTGGCGTAGTGAATAACTTATTGCATTCATTATTTCGCAATTGTATAGTATATTTGAATAATACACCTATTTCACAATCTGATAATAATTATCATTACCGATCATACATTGAAAAGCTTTTGAATTATGGAAATGATGCTGCTTCTACGCATTTAGAGGCAACTGGCTGGTTTTTGGACTCGGGAGCTATGGACTCTATAGAAGCAAAAGCAAATCCTGGTTTGGATAAACGAAAATTACTACTTCAGAAAAGTCAAAGTATTGAATTAATAGGGAAACTTCATTCAGATATGTTTAATCAGCCAAAACTTTTGCTTAATAATGTCGATCTCAAAGTTGCTCTTCATCTAGAAAAATTACCGTTTTATATCATGGATAATGAAGTTGGAGAATCATTTGTTAAAATTTCAGAAGCTACTATGTACATTAATCACGTCACAATTAATCCTATAGTTTTATTAGCCCATCACAGAATTTTACAGACAAAGAATGCTATTTACCCATACAAACGCGTCGAAGTTAAATCTTTTACATTGTATCCAGGAAATCACTCTTTATTATTGGATAATGTGGTAATAGGACAGCTACCAAATATTTTGGTGTTTGCTATGGTATCAAATGAAGCATATAGCGGGTCACGCACGAAAAATCCATTCAACTTCCATCATTTTAATTTACAAAGATTTAATTTATGTGTAAATGGAATTCAAGTACCTAGTCAGCCTATTGAATTTAATTTCAACAAAGAAAAGGGCATAATCAGCACTAGAGCATACAATACATTATTTAGAGGAACTGGAATTCACCATTACGATAAAGGGCATCAAATCACGAAAGAATTGTTTGATAAAGGCTACTTTTTATTAGCATTTGATTTGACAGCAGATCTCTCTTATAATTCAATCTGTGGAAATTTACTCAATCAGGGAACAATAAGAATTGAAGGAAAGTTTGGTGAGGCACTGCCAGAAGCTATAACTTGCCTTGTTTATTGCGAATTCGATTCAGTCATTCAAATTGATAAAAACAGAAACGTTTTACAACAAATGTAAATGGATTCATCACAACTAACATCGCTGTTGAAATGTAATAAATCAACAAACAAATATTTTATTGGGGTTTTTCCTTGTGATAAACTTCCTAAAAAAATTAAGAAAAAGCCAGCAATGTTAATTGCAAACACCGATCCATCTAACAAAAGAGGCCAACATTGGGTAGCATTTTATTTTTCTAAAAATAATGAAGCGGAATATTTTGATTCATTTGGAATGTATCCTTCAAATCCATATTTTTTAAAATTACTGAGAGATAATTGTATAAGATTTGTAAGCAATAATAAAACTCTTCAAAATTTTTCATCAAACTTTTGTGGACAATATTGTTCTATTTTTTTATATTATAAGTCAAAGGGAAAATCTCTGAAATATATTTGTAATTTATTTAATCGTAAAAAAATTGTAAATTTATTTAAAAAATTATTTTGTCTAAAGAGTAGGATTAAGAAAATTAAATGTAATCAAATTTGTAAAGTTTTGTTTAAATAAAAGAATATGATTTTAATATAATATTTAGTTTTTATTCATTTATTATTGATTAACAAATTCTATAATTGCCATATCTTTTAGAGTATTATCTCGACCTTTGAAAACTAGATTAACTTTTTCACTGTTGAGTTTTTCCAGTTGTTTCTTGGTAGTTACACATTTCCCCAATCTTTCTGGTAAAAATACTGCAAATTCTGCTTCACCATCTTGGAGGTTAGCTACCAATTGAGTACCATATCTCGTCACTTGATGTGTGAAATCATTAACAGTGTATGGATGATCCACAATCAAATCATCAATATTTTTATAAGATGTTTTTCCACTTGCAACTGCTTTAATGTGTTCGAAGAAACTCTGTTAAAAAAGAAAAAATTAGTTAAAATAATGAGTATCTTAAAATTTAAAAGACTTACCATTTTGAATAATATTGTTTGTAAGAAAGTTGAAATTATAATTATAATTAATATTGAAATCTAAATTCTTTTATACCCAAATTATCACACACACACGATTGAATTAATTTTTTTAACTCGGTTTTTGATATACATATAAAAAATTGGAATCTCAAATTACAATTATCAAAATCTAAAACCAAATCGAAATCAAGTTAGAACATGTTTTTGAAAAAAAATAATTTTAATCTTCGTAATTAATTTAATAAAATCAATTGAATATCAAATTACAATCACCAGATGCATATATCCGGTCGAATCTCAAATTACAATTGGCAGGTGCAGAAAATATATTAGACTCAGCATTTTTCGAATTTAGATTTTTTAATAGAAATCGATTTTAAAATTTTTAAAAAATAAATAATTACCTTTATAAATAATTTAATATAAAAATCAATTTGAATATCAAATTACATTTATCAGCATTTTTTCACCTCAATTATAATTTCACAATTATTTGAAAATACATAATTATGTACATATACATATTAAATATGGCTCCACTTAAAATATTTTACTTAGAACTTTACTATTTTACGCGGCTCCACTTTATTTAGAACTTTATATACACGGCTCCACTTAAATAAAATAATACACTATCATATAATACGCGGCTCCGCATAAATTTATCTAAAACTCTCATATAATATACGGCTCCGCTTAAATTTATCTAGAACTCTCATATAATACGAGGATCCGCTTAAATTTATCCAGAACTCTCATATAATACGAGGATCCGCTTAAATTTATCTAGAACTCTCATATAATACGAGGATCCGCTTAAATTTATCCAGAACTCTCATATAATACGAGGATCCGCTTAAATTTATCCAGAACTCTCATATAATACGAGGATCCGCATGGATCCGCATAAATGGATCCGCACATTGCGCCAGAACTCTCATAAACTATCTACTAACTTTCGTAATCGGTTTCAGGAATAGGAACCCTGAAGAAGAAAATTACATTTTTCCAACCTTATCCAGTTGGAATTACTATGAAAATTGATTATTTATGGATACTTATATCTGCTTGAAATTAAAAAGAAAACTCATAGCTTTACTTTAGTGAATAACTTACAAAATAAAAGCATAATTTTCCCAAATAGATAAAAAATAAAAAATTTAACTTTTATAACATATTTTTGTAGAAGAATACATAAATAAAATATTATAATATTATGTTTACATTTTATATACATATTGTATAACGAAGACTTCAAAATGTCTTAGGTTTTATTTATATAGAAAGCATATATAATAAAGGTGCTGTAATTACACACATATATTTTAATTGACACAAAAAGAAAAATCAAACTATTCAATCAAAAACACGTCACGCCCGTATGTTGCATACTTTTTCTATATTAAATGCTTTTATATAGAAAACAAGTAATCTGCCTTCTAGTGTTTTAATATAAAAATATTAAAGTTGTTTGTATGTTCTTTTAGGATGCATCAATAATAAATGTATTTATTTTTTTTCGACAAAGAAAAATTCGTTTGAAAGAAAACTTAAATAGTGAGTCTATGCATATATTTGTTGCTCTTGGAAGAATAAATCTGTAAATATGTATGCTAATTTTTTTTTATTTACAAATTTCGAAGGTAAATATTTTGATAAATCGATATATAGAAGGACTATTATACGACAGCTAGTATAGTTTTCTATATTTAAAATAAACGTTGTAAAAAAATTTAATGCGCATGGCTTCGGTAAGTTGTATTTACATTCGCAAATTTAGCTCGGTAAATGGTCCATTACATGCATCAATACACATGCAATTATAGAGGAATGTAAATTGTATTTACATTTCCCTGTGATGTAAATTGTATTTACATTGCTCTATATTGTATTTACATTCTTCATTTTGAACTGCGTAATACTATAAACAAAAATAATATCACTCACACTCACAATATTTCAATACAGACAAATACCAAAAAAAAAAAAAAATTGCAAATGTATACCTCTCACATGCATCATATCAATGTCAAACAAAGCTTAGTTTATAATGCTAAAAATCTATATTTTCCCTCTGAGCTAATCTATATTTTCCCTCTGAGCAAACAAAAAAAAAAAAAAAAGAACCAATAAAAAAATACGGGGCTATTTTTTTTTTTTTTTTTAAAAGCGGCCAGTCGATCAGTCGATGAATTTTCTTAACATGTGTTTTAATCTACTATTTTTAAAGGATCTTCGAACCTCTACTACTAAATTTTTAAACGAGTGTGGTTGGATTTTAGTACAAAAATTGAAACCACACTTCAAAAATTGCACTTATTTTTATTCAAAAAAACAAAATGAATAAAAATAGAACAATGGTAACCCTGAAAATATCTTTGTTGTCATTATAAAGTTTGCTGTCAATTGTCAAATGTCAAGTAAGAATTTTTTTTTTCTTTTATCAACAAACGAGGAAAATGGCAGCAACAAGGAGATTATTTATTGTAAATATAAATTATAATTATATAATTATTATTTGATTTTATTTTTAATTATAAAAAAAAATAATTATAAAATTATTATTATTTTTTTTAATAATTAAAAATAAAATTAAATAAAATTTAAGAAGACCATTAGTTCCTAAAATAATAAAAAAAAAAATTAGTAATTTTTATAAAAAAAAATTATTCGATTTTTTTTTTTGCAAAAAAGAAAATAAATAATTTTTTTTGGAAAAATTACTAATTTTTTTTTAATATTCTAGGAATTAGCTGATCTTAAATCATCCGGTTTGAAATCATTTCGAGAAATAAATTTACTTCCGTATTAATTAAATTTTATTTCCTTGCTTCATTTTGAACTTTTTTGTTTATATTTTTCATTGTAAATGTATTGTTTTCAACTCCCTCTCCCATGCACATTAAAGCAGTATACAATACATGGTAATCAAATTTGTTATACAGCTCGTTGTGTATACACACAAACACATAGACACGAGTCAATATTATATATGTAAAATCCGATAATAAATTGTAAAATTGCAATTTTGAAATTTTAAAATTGCAATTTTATAAAGATTTTATAAGAATTATAAATATTCTAATTGAGGAAAACTGCTCTATCGAATTTTGTTAGTACTCTCCCTATTTTTTTACATTTGAGAATATTATCTATTTTTTAATCACTTGTAAAACTTAACATTTTCGCACCATTGATGGCTCTAATAAAATTTTCCAAGTTCAATTGATTTTTTTTTATTTAATTAAAAAATAAGTAATACAAATCAATTTGAAGTGGTGCAATATCGAAAAAAAAAAACTATTATATCTTGTTACGAACATTTTTCAATTTTTATATTTATTTTTATAATTTACAACTAATCATTCATTGAACTTCGTTAAAATTTTTACCACCCGCCTGGCACTAGATCTATTAGCTCTATGAGCTACCGTATCCGTTACGTTTAGTTGTTCTCACCTATCCGATTCCTTGGACAAATCTGATGATATCTTCTTCCAATTTATGTTCTTCCAGCACAAAAGAGTTGCTTTTCTGTGATATTTCTTTCGACGTTCTGGCCAGAGCTCGAAAGCAAAAATTTCAACTTAAAAATGAGCATAAATTAATATTTATAAAATTATAAACCACTCTATCAAACTAGCATACAAATTAAAAAAAAAAAGGAAATATAACTATTTTAGAAGAAACCGTCAAATCAAGTTGTCCACCATTCGTCAACAAATTATAATAATAAACTGGCAACAAAACATTTTAAATATGTATAAACATAAAAAAAACACAAAGCACATATATATATTTTATGCTTTACGTTGACTTTTTTTTTTGTGTTTCTTTTTCCATGGCATAGCGCAAGCATAATATATATATCTTTTTATAGCATGAAAATAGCATTGCGTGCATGTTTGTCACCCTAAGTCATCATATGCCACGGCGCCCACTTTGTCATATAGGAACCACTTCAAATACTTATTTATATATACTTTTGAAAAAAAACGTATTAGTTGAAACAAATATAGCAATAAAATAAAAGAAATAAAAAAGAAAAGTAATTTCTTAGTTATTTTGACTGACATTTTGTTTTCAAGTACAGTGAAAAAAAAAACTTATAAATTAAGGTTATTATACACATTTTCAATTAATACTGATTTAATACATACCATTTTTGTAATTGACATTGTTGTAGAAATTTTCCTAAAATAGGGACGATGCAAATATTACCATGATACTGCGCAATAACAACAATAAATCGATAGTGTTCAATATCATTAATGTCCAATTTTTTTGTACTTCGAATGTTACAATCAGAAGGAAGTATGCATTGTTATTAAACCTCAGTTGAAGGACTATTTATTACTAAATTTAAATGCTTCATGTACTATAATATTCCCTGAAAATATAGGAAAAAATATAAAAGATGTTGAGATCACATGATAAGTATTCTTTTTTGCGGACATCTATGGACATTATGACCAAGAAATGAATTATAATGAGTCCAAATTTGAAGCTTAAAAAATGAATTTAAATATTTGAAGCTCACAAATAGAAGAAATAGCTTTTCTCTATAGCTCTATATTTGACTTATACATATTATGATGTCTAACAATAATATGTATTAAAAAAATTTATCATTTTGATAACATTAACACTTATAAAATACAGCACATACTCAATATTCATAAAGACACATAAATTTTTAAACTACATAAATATTTATGTGTAAAATGATACTTTAAATCACATATTTTTTAATAAAAGGTTGTCAAGCAATATTAATAGAAGGCGGAGTTTTTAAATTTATAAAATAACACTATATATATATGCATAAAATTATGAAGCATAATGTACACATTATAATATAATATATAAATTTACATAAGTATGTTTCTGATTACCATTATTGTGGTAATTTTAAAGTACAAAATATAACTTATTTTATAAATATGTCGTATACTTTCAAATATACAATATGCTGTGTACATAAAACTAAACAATGACGCGTTGACGATATAATGAAATGCATTTTTCTCTTTATTATAATAATGCAGGGAAATTTATAAAATGAATTTATTTGTAGGAATTTATATAAATTTTGAGCTATTTATTCTATAAGCGACAACTTTAATATGCCACCACCAATAATATTGTACATAGAAAATTTTGTTCTCATTAACAAGTTTATAAAATAATAAAAGGGTTAGTTTTAATTTATGCTTCTTGTATACATAATTTTTATGATACAACCACCATTTATTTTTTATTTTGTTTAATTTATATTTTTGTTAATTGATATTTATATTATAAATATGTTAAATCTGTTTGATGATTTAATTTTTCAATAATTCAAATTGTAAAGCTTAAATTTTTGAATTTGAATACTAAACAACCTACAAAATTGAAAAAATTAACGTCATTAAAATTTTCAGATATTTGATACAATTTTGTTTTCAATTTATATAAAATCTTATATTAGATCTAGAGTTTACTTGCAATAACAAGAAAAATACATTTAATTCAAATCCTGTCATTTATCTAATTCACTAATTTAAAACAAAAAAAATTAATTGTGAAGTACATTTGTACAATAAATACAAAGACGGACAATCTGTTTTTAAATTTCTGAATCTTAATATGATTATAATGTATATATTAAAATTTATAAGAGCACACTTTTAAAATAATAATTAAAGTCGTTTGCAGCACAGCATCAAGTATAAAGATTTTTGTTTTTTTTTTATTTAAAGACCAGTAGCTAAATACCAAAAATTATTATACATTTTGTTACATTTTAATATTATAATATACATTTTAAAATATTCAATTTTGTTGGTCCACAACGCATATTACCTATATATTATTCGATATTACTTATTAGTTAGCCATCAATATAACATTTACTCAAGTATAATTTTCTTATAAAACACATTATTAATAACTTTTTTTTTTTTTTTCTTAAATATTCTATAATTTATTTTATAAATTCTGACATTATTACCATTTAGGATATTTTATTAATATAACAATCCTTTTTTACCACAAATAAAAAATAAAAAAAAACTTGAATATATCTTTTTTGAAGTAAAGTCTCTAATTTTTTTTTTTTTTGTAAGAAAAATAATTTTAAAAAAGGGCGTAATTACTCTTGTACATAACATTGATTTTCATCATGCAATCAATTTTTGCAAAAAATATGCGAATATCATAATATGAAATATGTTGTGAAAAAAAAAATAAAACAGTCAATATTTGAAATTATATTACATATATATGTATATTCTGTGCATATATATTTATTTTTGCATATACATAATATATATACGTACATGTGCAGCACAGATTAAAATGCACTTTTTATGCATAAAAAAAATAATACCTTCTAGGCACAATTAGCACTTACTTTTAAAAATATATTATTCATTTTTGAAAATTTTTACTGTATTTTTTTTTTGAAACATTATGTGTTACATAAAAAAATATGCCTATGTTCGATAAAGCTCGTTATTACATACCAAAATTTTAGAATTTTGTGTTCAAATATTACATTAAAATATTTTTGTTTAATTTTTTTTCTTTTTTTCAATTTGAATTTATTCAAAATTTATTTAAAATTATTTTTATGAATACATTTTTCAGAGCAATAGTTTTAAAAATCCACTTCCTCTGGAATTTGAAAAAAAAAAAAATTGATAAATATAGATTTCTGGTGGAATTTACATTATAGTCTCAGATTATGAAGTTTTAGTTAGATAATACATTTATAATTAGTAAATTATTACTTCATTACAATTATGTACGTGAAACCGAATCAATGTCTTTTAAAGTAGAATAATCTACACGGAAGATCATTTTATTTATTTATACCCTATATGTATGTAAGATGTACCTAATAAGAATGTAGAATTAAATAATATTATTTATACATATTCATTTAGGTGTAATTTTACCTTTGTAAACCTTTCTACCAATACTTGTTCCTCCAATAAAGAAGATATTGTTTATTTGAAAAAAAATGTGTTATTAATTTTAAGGATTTATATGGGATGGTTTTCAAATTAACTAAATTAAAATATGTGTATATGACGGTATTTTAAAATAATTATATTTTAAATATAAAAAAAAAATCATACACATTACTAAGCTTTTAACATAATTAATTTTCAAGTGATTTTTATATTTTTACTTACATGTACATTAATAAAGCAAAATATAATAATTTTAAATATTAATAATAAAATATAATATATATAAAAATAAGTTAGACCGCATGAAAAAGTAGAAAATAACTTTTTCTTCACACACAGAGGTGGACTCAGATTTTTTGATTGGGACGTAAGTGATTTGATTCATGAAGAGAAAGAATATTCAAGATATAATCAAAAATAATCAAAAAATCTGAGTCCACCTCTGTGTGTGAAGAAAAAATTATTTTCTACTTTTTCATGCGGCCTGGCCTCAGTTTTTTCGAAAACTCGTTTTTAACTTATTTTTATTTTCTGCCTTTTTCACGTTAACTAAATTGTTATTATGTGCTGCATGGATGTTTGAAAACAATTTTATGACTAATCATATCGATGAAAATTTTTCCGATGATTTTTCCGCTTTTTCGGGTTTTCCATGGAGTTTTCTGCAAAAGCAACTTTATGCAACTCATTTCGCTCTACATTTTTGTCTCAGGTTGCAAAACGCTCAAAAGCTTCCTTGGTCGGAAAAACTCCGGAAAAGCGTTTTACATGAATTTTCTTCGATTTTTTCTGCAAGTTTTCACCATTGTCGGAGAGAAAGTAATGATGCCAGTTGATAGGGAACTTGATCCTGCATAATTTAGAAAACTTGTTTACCGGAAAATTTCCAGAAAAGTCGGAAAATTCCGGAAAATTTTTTCAGAAAAATCAGAAATCTTTGCATTTTTCCTAAAACGGATTTATTACTACTCAAATTTGTACCAAATTTTCAAATGATTTTTCCCGATTTTCCGAGTTTTCCATGGAAATTTCCGCTTCAAATTTTGATAGCTTCAATTGTCACGCGACATGAACCTGTGTGCCAAATTTCAGCTCGCTGTGATGACGAAAAGTGGGTCTACGAGAGTGTCGAAAATAGTAAAGAAATATACAGACAAATTACTTTACGAGTTAATAAGAATTGTGTCCTCAATAAATTATACAAAGTATATTATGTATGAAATGAAATACATTTTTCGAAGTGTTATGGTATTATCTATCCATACTGTGAGCTGCAAAACATTGTGAGAACCACATCAAGCTTCAAATAGTTTTTTAGCTTGCTATCTTAACGTATATAGTTTTCTTAACTAACCCAGAACCGTATATGTATGTCAACAAAATGTTTACAATTGTTTTAAAAGTCGTATGAGCGGAATTCATATTATTAAACCATAAGATGGAATAAAAAATCAGAATATATACTCTTTACTTCTTGGTATTTTGAATTTATAATAAATTCTTTTTTTATATCAATATGAATTGGTAAATTATTATTTCTTGTATAATAAAAATTTAATGATAACATTTTGGTATATATCATGCTTGTGTTATGATAGATAACCTGAAGAATTGTGTAATTAATGCAAATGTACCACTGAAATACAATAAATTAAAAATATGAATATAAAATTCAAAAATATCGAATATGCACAGCACATATCATATTAAACCTGTACAACAAAATTATTTTTTGCTTAGTGGTCTTAATTGAAACAGAAATCAAGAAAATGTCGACTTACAACCAACTTATTATACAGAATATAATTTTTATCAAAACTTTTTTTTTCACACTATCGGCAACTATTAATATTTTATTGGAATACTTGATATATTTTGTTTTTATTGATGGAAAACCAAAAAAAAAAAAAAAAAAATTAAATAAAAAAGGAAAAATAACTTTTTAATACATTTTGAGATTTTATCAATCTGTCAGTGTTTGTATTTATCAGCCCATATTCAATTCAACCCTTTTCTTTTCACTTGTCCATACTAGTAAAATGTCAAAAAAATCTAAACACAAAGTGACCTTAAGCTTAGAACATATGTTTTTCCATTTTCATCAAAGAACCTTTTTTCTATATATAAAAATAACAATTCAAAAAACAAAAAAAAAATAAAATAAAAAGAAAACAAAAATCTTATACCCTGACGATTTGACTTCAATAAATTTTAAGTATTTTCCTTTAAAGATTTTCCACTCAATGACTATTTATCATGAATTGAATTCTGTTTATAAAGATCCACTAAATTTTTTTTTACTTTTGGACTTCTAAAAATAAAATATAATTACCTAACAGCTTAACGATGGGATTTAAAAATAAAAATAAAAAATTGAAAACCCACAATATGAAGTACATATATTAGAGAAATCCCTTGAAGAATTGTGTTGCTTTAATTTTTTATGGAGTAAAAAATTGTGAGTACGACTTTTAGAGAAAGCTTTATATCTTATAGCTCCCAGATATTACGTCTTTAAAACCAAAGTATCCTAAAAAGAGACTCTTCTTTCCAAAAAATGGGTTGAGCAAACTCTAAATGATTGAAAACTAAGCTGAAATTTGGCATAAATTATTTTAAGTAGACCACTGACGCACAAAGTAGCAGCAGGATATTAGAGTTATGGCGAACAATCATGTTTCTATACCACCCTAGTAAATTCATATAATTATATGATTTTGTATAACATTTGAAAAGAAAAATTTAAGCAAATATCTTTATATCAAAACTCAATTCAAGACCAAAAAAAGCATAAATGCATGGAAATTTAAAAGAAAATATATGTACCTACCTTTTACAAAATCTAATCATGTAATTTTTAACCAAAAACAAGGAAAAAAAAAAATAAAAATTTTCTTACAATTTTTTTTTTTTTTTTTTTTTTTCAAAAATAATTTTAGATTTTAGACTTAGGATTTTAATGTCCATCAATTTAAAAGGAATGGAAATAAATCAAGCAGTATCCCATCGTAATATAAAGGTAAAATTTATTATAGAGAATTGAATACATTTATAAGGAACTTTTCGGTATTTAAGTTTGCATAATAAGTAATTTTATTTGCCTTTTTTTTCATAGATTTTTATAGGAAACTTAAAAATAAAAACATGTATGCAAGTGTGTAAATAAATATAAGGTGAAAGATAGTTATTTTGTTATATAAAGATAAACTATGTTAGGTATATTTTATCAAAAAAGTTTTACTACGATAATAACTTTTTATTTTTTAAATTTATAATGTAACAATAATTTGAAACAAAAACTTAAAACTAAGTATAACTATATAATATAGTTACATTTTATTTTATTTTATGATAAGCTTATATAAAGTTCTTCTTTTTTTTGTATGAAATTGCTAATAAAAACAAAATCAGAAACACACCAAACAAAAACCAAATCAAAATCTCAATGAATTTATTAAAATCTACATACTAAAAAATTATATTTCTAGAGCTAAGCGTATCTGTTTCTATCTTCTTCAACAACACAAATAACATTGCGGATGGTATTTAAAAATACGTCCAAGAAGCTGATTGAGGGTAACATTAGGGTTATTGGATTACTAATTTAAGACTTATGATAACATTTTACTTATATCAACATCCAAACCAATTTTCATGGAGCGGTGAATCATTTGAAGACTAAGTTATTGTATGTACAGTATTTAAATTAATTATTTGAAATTAGTGTTCTGGTCATTTTGTTCTAAGTTCTTCTAAGTTCATATCTTGTTTATAATACAACTAAAAAAAATTATGACATTCTGTGAAAAAATTTAAACCTAATAACTTTAATTAACGAAACTCTGTTTTTTTTTTGTTAACTCAAGAAAGCATTAAAAGAAAGCATTCACATAAATTTAATATATGAAGGAAAGGGAATGTCAACTTTAATGAATTGCTTACAGATATGTATGTGCAAAAAATTATTGCTAATAATAAAAATAAAAATAATAATAATAATAGAAGGTTTTAACAATCAATGAAGGGTTAAATATATATTTTTTTTTTCAACCCCCAGGACTGCAATAAATTGACCCGTTCTATTACTTAAATGGAATACAAAATAAAGCTTATTATTTTCTTTTTGTTAAGTTTTGTTTTTCTATTTTTATAAATGTTATGTTGTGAAATTATATTGTTTTTGTTTTGTTTAATATATATAACATTTATGTACTTATTATAGGTATAGTGTAACATTATAAACATTCAATTCTTTAAAACATGATAATATTTATGTGTAAGTTAAGGTCTATATATATGAAAATGATTGCTATGTCCTTATAAATATGTGAAAATCTTTGTGAGAGTAAATTTTTAGCCTTGTTGTATTTTAGAATTTGAAATAAAATTCTTGAGCTATACAGAGAGGAAATAAATTAAAATATAGAATAGACCAAGTCCTCTGTGTTGTTGGGATATTGTGTGTATCGATAATTCTTTGTACATTTATAATTATTAGATTAGATTTTTCATAAAGACAAAATAAATGTTATGGAAGAAGAATAAAACAGCTTCAAACTTGATACAAGGCAGAAATTTGTATAATTTTGACAAAATTCATTATAATATTAAATGAATTGAATTAAAAGTTTCCCAATTCCTTTTATATAAAGCTTTTATATTTATATTTCATATTATTTGAAAGAATATGCATAAGTGCGCTTTCAGTTTTGTCCACTGTCTGAAATATTATAACCAGAAATTTCCTCAACAATGAAAATTGATTAAATAATAGTTTTCTATTTTAATTTTTAGTGCCTGAAATGCACTAAAATTTTTCTGCTGTTTATTACCTAATTAAATCATCAACTATATTATACAATAGATACAAGGCAATTTGTATAAAAGGATAATCCTGTGAAAATTTAAGCTTTGACTATAAAAATTGTTCTCACAAATTTGAAAACTGACATTACGCAGCCTTTGAAACTAAAAACGTTAATTTTAATTAATTAAATTTTATCCTATTAATTGAGTTGATATGTTTTAAAAATTTAAATAGCATCGAACATCGAAAAACAGAATTTTGATATATTAATGAATTTTTTTAACAAATTCTCACGAGAAAAGTTTGGATACATAAAGATATATGGTTAGTAGAACTTTTATTGACATAATTTAAAAAAAACGGATACTAAATTTACAAGAGGTTGCCAGACTTGAAAACCAAATATATTATTTCTATAGACAATATTCTGAATTAAAATCAACAAATTTGAGTACAATTTTCAAAAACAACAAATAACACTTTATTCAAGTGAATAAATCAAACACACTCAGAGATAGCATGACAGCGGACCAATATTACAATCAAAGTAACTTTTGTTCATTCACTTTTGAATAAATTTCACTTAATAATTTAGCCTAATACTAGAATTTCAAATATGAGTCAAAAAATTAATGCAAATACCACAAAAAAAAATCTTATATATATAATTTCAATAACGTAAATATAAACATATTTATTTAATTAAATCTTATAACATCATACTGAATAGTAATTTAGTTTATTGGAATTCGAAATCAGTAAATTCATGTAGGTGCGTATGTATAATGTATAAAATGATAACTTTTATAGCAAAAACAATATAAACAATGTTTGTGTAAAGTAAATAATAACATTATCATAATATGTTGGGTTTTGTATTGAGGATAGAATTCTTAATCCAATATTTTTGTCCATTTCATTAGAATCTTAAATTTGGAAAAAAAAAATAAATAAAATAAAAATATCATTAATGTATCAGGTTTTGAGTATATATTTTTATTATTGTTTATATTATTATATACTATTATTACATTTTGATGTGCTTTTATTGAAAGCACATTGCAATTTTATTTTGAAATAAAAATAATACATGAATAGGACATGATCTGAATTTGTAAAATATTTTACGCTGTTAAAAGAAAAATTTCTTCTAACAAAAAAAAAAGAAAAAAACAATTCATAATATTAAACATTTTTGCAATAAATATGTGCTACTCTGCTGCCTTCTATATTATAAAGAATTTTCTAACAATTTTTTTCGGGTTTTCACTTTATTGTTAAATTAATTTTCAATATTATAATATAATGTTTGAATATAGTAAGTATACTGTACACATAACATTGTACATTATGTAGGTAAGTATTTTTTTTTTATTAAACTCATGAGATAAAAAATTTTAAACTTTTATATATTTATTAAAAGATTATTGCAAACATTTGCAGAGCAATTGTATAGTGTTTTTCTTTATCGTAATAACGATATACAGATAGTAGAAAATGTTAACAAAAATAAGTTTGTATATTATAGAAAATAATAGGAATATTTAAATATAATAATATTTATTAAATCTGCATTCGGAATTGTGCTTTCAAAACTTCAAAAGTGACCTCTACAAAAAGAAACCCTATAAAAATATAATATCAGCTAAAAAATAATTTAATGTCATCACCTATTTATTATACCTACCGAAGATACTACGTACCTGCTGAAATATAAATTTATTGTTTATAATTGCATTAACGTTAAGAAGGGAAATGACGTTGAAGTTGATAATCCTGACTTAATGACAGTTTAAATTAAATAAATTTTATATGTTAACTTTTACTTACAAACATAAATTAATCTGGGCGTGAACTTATCGTCCTTTCAAAGGTATGTATATATGCAAAAATTTAAATTGTTATAACATTTTTTTGTAATACTGTTTCATATATATTAATGAGAAATCATTTCTAAAATATCAGCATTCAATTTTCTTCTTCTGAAATTATATATTTTTTTGAAGTAGACTTAAGAAAACTTTGAACTTAAAAAGAAAAACATTTTTGGTTTCGAAATTACGCATTTTGATCTTGGTATTCTAGGATTTTGGTTTCGATGTCAAATAAAGTATATACAATTATTTATAGAATAAGTTATTGTCACACATACGTTACTTCAGATTTCCTGTAAGTTCCTTCAAGAAAACGAACATTTTTGTTTAAAATATAGATGTCAAAGTATGTTTTAAGTTAATTGATAAAATTCTATGCTTCAATTGTGCTTGAAATATGTTTTTAAATTATAGGTATAATTTAATAATCAAGATTGCATGAACTTCATTATATAGACGATTATTTCTTATAATGTATGTTATACAGGGCCACTTAAATATTAATTTGTTATGTTATTATTTGTATAAATGCAAAAAAAAATTTCACTCATGAATTTAAATTTGTTCGTTTTTACTTCACTATATTTACGTATGTAAATTAGATGATCAAAATTTGGTTATTGAATTATAAAAAAATAAAGAGAGAACATAATTAAGAAGTGTGTTATCAATAAATACACTAATTATGTTTTTTAGAGACAAATTATTTTGCGTGCATAAAACTTATTTTTTTATATCTTTTATACTAATCTTAATTAAGATTTCCCAATATACCACGAGTCAGTTATTTGTCTAGTTCATCGGAAATAAAAAACATCATTTGTTAACTAACTTAGTATACTAATGATATGAACACGTTAGCCACAAGGATATATAAAAAGTACGACATGGATCGTATATAGGTGACAAATAACTGACATTGCCCATACATCAAGTGCCTTCGAGCTAGTTATTTGTAACCGTAAATTACGACTGAACGTTAGGTATACGACAAGCATTAAGGTAAAGAATATAGCTGACGTAGCCGTTAGTTATGAAACTAACATATAAGTCAGAATTAAAACTGTCTCCAGGATCAGTTATCAGGCTGACTACTAAGCTAGTTGTAAATCTTACTTAAATGTCACTTATATGACGGACATCGAAGGACAATTCTATGACTGCCGTCGATGTTAATTGTAAAACATACTTTAATGTAAGCTGACCATTTTTGTCCTCCTAAGGAGGACCTATTCAGAATATTTTTAGTTTTTCGCAAATATTTCGAAAACGGTGCGTTTTTACCCATTCATATTTTCGAGATATTTGCGAAAAACTAAAAATATTCTGAATAGGCCCTCCTTTTAGGAGGACTAAAATGGTGAGTTTACATTAAAGTATATTTTACAATTAACATTAACATCAATTAACAAAATGTCAGCTCATTTAATGGTAACTTTGCTAAAGTAAAAAAAACTGTTGTAACCAAAATGGCAAAAATAAGAATCAGATATAGTTAATGTTGAAATACTATTTATTATTTAACATAAAAATAATAAAAACAAATTTACATAAATTCTCTTATAAAAATTAAAACATAAATTTTTAAAAACGAAAAATTTTAGTAATTAATATTAAAAGCACATAATATATGACCATATTAATATTCTTAAATTTTTTTATGTGATGTAAAATTAATTTAAAAATATGGTCAATTACTCTTATGGGCTTTTTATTCTTCCTTGAATACAAATTTTTGAAAAAAAAAAATATATATACATAAGTTCATTAGTAACATGAATGAAAAAACCACAATGTATGTATACGTACATAGTATTTATACAATATTCATAATATATAGTTGCATAAAGTGAACATTAGTTAGAATAATAATAACAAGAGAAGTAAGAGACAAACAATTTTGAATACAATTAAAATATAAAATAAATAAATCTCACTCTATGTTTTGGCACATCTTCCAATATTGATTGATTATTATTTGTAACTTCTATGCTCCATCTATCCAACATTACAGTACTTGATCGACTTATTTTTTCCATTAATTTTGGAATACTTTCACCTTCATATCCACCACCCCATCGTAAGCAGCGTGCCAAATCATTACCAGTCCCCAATGGTATAACACCAATTGCAGGTTGGTTGTTGCTGTTGTTGATATCTCTCTTCAACTAATATATTTCCTGATGTCGTTGGTTGTACAACACCAATAGTTGTATTCAAATTATTATTTGGAGTTGAATGTAAAATATTGGTTGCTAAATTTCTTATATTATCGTGATGATGTTGTTATGTTATCGAAATCAAATTATTTGTACCTATAATACCTACAAAGAAAATAATTATAAAATTTGAATTAAAATTTTTTTTTTTTAGGTAATATAGGTAATCGTATAGTTCAATCTAAAATTAATGGGAGTGGCTACAGTTACGGTAACCGTAACTTATTTTTTTTTTAACAGTTACGGTTAACGTAACTTATTTTTTTTTAACAGTTACGGTTAACGTAACTTATTTTTTTTTTTAAAGTTACGGCAACCGTAACTTTTAGGCAATGCTTAAAGTTACGGCAATTTTTTTTTTGTCAAAAAAAAAAAAAAAAAAAAAATTTAATTTCATCGTCATACAAAAAATGCAAGAATAGTAAAACCTTACATCGTTATACAAAAATAGTTTTATAAGCGCGAAGCGCCAAAGCAAAATAAAAAAAAAAAAAAAAGAAGCCCTAGGGGGTTTGGGGGAGGCGGCTGCCGTTCCCCATTCAGCATAACAACTTTTTATTTAAAAAAAAAGTCATAATGCTCAAAAAAAAACTTTGCCGTAATCACTAAACAAAAAAAAAAAGTTACGGTTACCGTAACTGTAGCCACTCCCTTTGAATAAACAATTTTCGTCAAAATCAATCCATACAGGTTGCGTAATACGTGTTTTTTTTTTTTTGTATTTTTTTTTTTAAATAAAATTTAAATACTATACTATTTGTAATTGGTGTGGTCTTGTGGTAACTGTCACCTGTTTTTTTTATTTCTACTTGAAGTCGTCCAGCAACTTCACCTTCCTGACTAATTATTGGAGTATGATAATCCAATGTGACATCATGAAACAAAACCTCTAGAAATATATTCGCCACTCCAATTAAATTATGATTTTCCTGTGATTCATAAAATGGATCCAATTTGGTTTTTTCAGGGTCCTGTAAAATGTATAAAATTAATTAAAAATCAGTATAAAAAAATTTATTTTATAAGAATGTACACATAAATTACATATAATCAGATTATTAAAATATGTGAAATGAAATAAAGAATATTGGAAAGAAAAACTTAAAAAATTGTATGAGGTTGTGATTATACTACAGTCTGAAAAATTAGATAAAACTGCAGAATAACTTATAAAAAAAAACAAAAGACTTTATCTAATTTTAATTTCAACAATTTCAATAATAATTATTATTCAACCATATATTTAGAAAATTTTTTTTAGTCAAAAATAAAATAAATTTTGATTTGGATTTTTGAACTCTTAATGTTCTTAAGACGTCTTTTTATTGCTTGTGTTGATTTAAGGTTAAAATAAAATAAGCCAGAATAATTTTCTTTTATTATTTATTTGGGTGCACTTCTGAAAAATGGCAGATGCAAATTTTTTATTTGCTGGTTTTTATCTAAGTATAAATAAGTATCTGAATATTTTTGAATAAAAATAATAATATATGTACGTATAAGGGAATGCATATTATCTTAAGCAAAGTATTACCTCATCATCATCTTCATCAATTTCCGGTTCAATGATTGGCTGTTTTTGAGCCAAATAATATCAAGTTTTGCAGTTTTAAAATTGAGTAAAAGGATAATAATGTTTTTTTTTTTTTATTAGTAATAAAAATTCAAAATTAGAGTATTATAGTGAAATATTTTACATAAGAAAATATTTAATATTTAAAAACTTACCAAACCTCCGTCTTTATGTTCTTGATACATTTCCCTCATATCAATTAATTTATTTTCTAATTTTTCCATAGTCCATACTTGACTACCCGAATTTAAACGTTTGACTAGAATAGCGGGTTCACTAACAAATGCCCCACGCTGTTAAATAAATCGTATAAAAAAAATAAATAAATATTACAATTCAAACAAAATTATAATCATGAATATTTTTTAATCCGATTGGAATAAAAACTTAATGTTATTTTTTTGCCAAAACGTTGTAAGACTAACAAGAGTTTATACAAGAAAACTTATATTTGAATAATTTTTTTTTTACTTACCCGTCTGTTAGGACTAAGATTTGCTGGTGGTATTTGTAATGTAACACTAAATTTTGTTTTTTTTTCCATTTCTTCAGCCAAAAAATTAGCTTCTTGTACTAAAGAATTAGCACGCATTATATCAGTTTTAAGTTGTCCCAAGGATCTTCTAAACATTTCATCTCTTTCCTACAATGATTACGATTTTATTTTTAGTTTGATTTGTTTTGGTTTTTTTTTAATTCACATTTGTATAGATAGAATAAAAGAGGAAAAAAAAAATTGTAAAAAAAGGTCAACATTTTTTATTAGAATTATTAATGAATATTTTAGTTTCCTGGAAGTTAAATTTAACGATTTTTAGATATAATTTTAAATGGAATCCTTTTTATGGTTTCAAAAGGTTCAAAGGGATCCGGATCATATCCTTTGAAAAATATTAAATAACAAGAAACTTGTAATTTTGGAAAATACATTAAGGCAAATTAAAAATTTGTGGTAGAAGAAAGCTAAAATAGTTTTCTATTTGACGAAAATTAATTAATTAGACGACAAAACAAATTAATAAAAAATGTGAAAAATCTTATATATGAACCGAGTTTAGAAATCATAAGTATTTTTACAATTTTCTGGTTCTGTTCACCTGTTTTGGGAGTTTCTTTATTTCAAAAACGATTTCATAGTAGAATTTAAAATTTTTATAAAAAAGATAAGACTTACTTGTGCCCATTTTTCAACTCGCATTTGTGATGTTGGTGTGCATGGAGTTATTTTTCCTAATCTTAGTGGATCGTAAGGAGCATAAGGAGCATATGGTGTACTAGGTGATAAAATATTTCGTAATTGTTGAAATTGTCTTTCATATTCCTGACGTTGTTTTTCAAGCGCAACTTGTTTATCCTCTTCATGCTGCCGTTCTAGTGCTGCGATTGCCGTTTGTATTGGATCATTACTCAATTCGTTTTGCATAATTTCATCTCTCGCGAAATTATAATCGATTGGTTGAGCTGGGGTTTGAGGTTCGGAAGAATTTAAATTTTGCATTGCAGCACTTTTTGGGCAATTCACACGAAAGAAATGATGATTTCCCCATAAAATTCGATCCCCATGATTCAATGGCATTTTTTCTGTTGCCGGTGAACCATTAACAAAGCATCGAGCATTTTGTATTGGCTCTAAAAATAGTCCACCATCTTCAATACTAATTATACAATGTTCTTGTTGTATGCCAAGACCTGATAATTGGATGTCGGGTTGTTGACCGGCAATGTTTCGACCTCCAACTAATGTTCGTTCCTAATAATTTATAAAACAATTAATATTAAGAAAATTTCAAAATCTAAGGAGACAAAGCTCCAAGAATGGAAAATTGTATAAAATAACTTATAAAATAACCTTTAAATAATAAACTAATAATTCATTGAGGGACGGATCAGCATTTAAATTAACTAAATAATATTTATTTTTTTCAACCATAATTCCACTAGCCTGAACACTGATGCCCATTTTTTCTAAAGCTTGTTGCCTCTCATTTTGTATTCGTTCTGTTTTAACTAATTTTTCCTCCCAAGTTTGAGAAATTTGTTTCATTTTATCTAAAAAAAAAATTAAATAAAATATAAATAAAATAAAATAAACTTACCTTTTTTTTATTTTTTATTTATTTTATTTTATTGTTATTTAAATTTTTTCCATCACGTGTTTGTTATTGTTTTTCAAAATATAATGAAATTATAAATGTCAACTTATCAACAAAGTCAACAAAGCAACAAATAATTGACGCTGTTGTCAGCTTTACGTAAACTGGCGCTTATGTACGCCTTGCAATTTCCTTTGATTTAGCAACATATAATAAGCAATTTATAATAGTTATTTGTACAAAAATAACTCACGCTGCCGTCAGCTTTACGTAAACTGACATTTATGTACAACCAGTAACTGTTTGAAGAGAAAGATTACCGTAATAAGTCGCTTACACTCAAAAATAAGATAGACTGCAAGGTCAAATATTTGTTTCGACTTAGAACATAGTTCAATATCCGACACAAAAGTCGGTAATTTAAATTGGTCTTTTCAGCTGACCTTAAAACTGGCGGCCGGGACAAACTCCTGTTTATTGGTGTTCAGGTTAGTTTCAAAACTAACAAACAAGTCGGAGGCATATTTTAAGCCGGTGTGCCAAAAATATGTTAACTATGAGTGAACTTGTAGGCCGGTTCAGTAATCGACGCCCATGCCAGTACAAATACTTGACATTTCTTTAGGAACTGGCGCGATGGTATATTGGGTTTTCTCAAGAATTTTTTAAATCGCAATTCAAAGATTCCACGAATATTCAAATTAGCTACTATGGTAACCATACATGCATATAAAACCAATTATGTAGTAGCGATTTCAAATTTCTTCAAACGAATTGCATTTGGAATAAAATGCAAGATGATAATTAATTTTTTTTTTTTCATTTGTATACATATATGTATAATTTATATATATTATATATACCCATAAAATGTCTAGACAATTTTTTCTTCTTTTTCTATACATTGGATACACCTATTCTTATGCTTATAAAAAAAAAAAGGTTCAGATTACCAAAATTAATAATTATATGCAAATTGACAATGAAAATTTTAAGGAATTAGCTACGATTTTATAAAGAAAAAGTTATTAATATTTCTTACAACTTGCTTATTCTTTTTCTCCTATAAAATATATTTAGCTGCTATTGCATTTGTGAGAGGTTCTTTTCATAATAATTATCCTTCAAATGTATTTGCGATGATGGCAATATATTCTTTTCTCTTTGCTTTCTTAAAAAAAAAATTAAAACTACTTATTTTTTGTATCCAAATTAAGTCCAATCATTAAGATCGTCAAACCACTGCAACTATCTTAAGTTGATAGAATAATTTTTTTTATAAATTACCGATTACCAATCTATGCTATATACCCGTTGATTCATAAAGACTTAAAGTTGAACATATTAATATAAAATTATGTATCGCAGTTTGCAGAACTTTCAGTCATTATGCTTGCACTTTACTAATATTTATTGATATTTCTGTAAATTTTAAAATTTCTGTTACTTAAAACACAATACTACATACTTAATGTAGTTCTACTCTGGATTACTAGCTACATTATCTATTAATAGTAGATTGCAACACATGTTAAGAAAATTTGTTATTACAACGAGTTGTGTATACACAAAAACACATAGACACGAGTAGGTCGAGTGATATAATATTGACAAGTATCCATGTGTTTTTGTGTATATACACAACGAGCTGTATAACAAATTTTATTAACATGTTTTGTATACTGTTTTAATGTGCATGTGAGAGGTAGTTGCAATTAATACATTTGCAATGCAAAAAAATAAACAAAAGTTCAAAACGAAGTAGGTAAATAAAATTTACTTAATACGGAGAATGTAAATAAAATTTACTTATTTAATTAATTACATGTGTATTGACGCATGTAATATACCATTTACGGAGCTAAATTTACGATTCTAAATACAACTTACCGATCACATGCACATTAAAAGTTCTTTCTATACTTTTGAACTTTTTCTCATATAAAAGAACAGATAGTGTAATATAATAACAGATTGAAATGGTATAATTAGAATTTGATCACATAAAGTTAGTGTGAGCTTTTTAACATTTTTAGGTAAAGGACTCCATAGAAATCCTCTTCTTTTTTTTATAGCCACAACCGTTCGTTAAAAAAATTGAGAAATAACTAACATTTAAAAATGTACAGCTCAAACACTTACTTTTTTAATTCTTTTTTAAGTTATATTATACCTAGCAGTCATATTTTTAAATCAATGAAATTCTCTATAATTATATTAACTACAAAAACATCAAACATTGTAAAGATGTAAACTGTAAAGAATCAATTATCTTTTTTGATCGTCTTCATCGTTTTTGATACTCAATGGAATCTAAACTTTAATTTTATTAATATTTTTTTTTTTTTTTTTCAAAGAACAAAACTAAATAATATTCATGCGTGATAGAATGATTTCTTTTTTAGTTTTTTTTATAACGTTTTGGAATTATTAAAAAATAATAATTCCTTTATGAATTTCTTCTTTTTATACCAATATTAAGTATGTAAATTCTTACACAGGTGTCCAATTGATTCCCAAGAAAAACAAATATTTAACGTTATTAAAAAAAAAAAACTTAATTGAAAATATTGCAATTTTTTTTTTTTTAATAAAAAAGAAAAATTGAAATAAAAAAAAAATATTTTTTATTTTATAGCAAGCCAAAAGTTAATTATAATGTATTAGAAAGGCTGAGAAAAGTACAGTTAGAGTTAAGTTCATTCTAGCTTAAACACCGAGCTTAACGACAGTGATGAATATCTTTTATAAAGCTTAAAAACTTTCAATGAAACTAAACTGAATCCTTAATTGTATATAGAATTTAATTTTTTTTATTTTATACAGCTAAGGTTTGATTTCTGTTTTAATTCATGATTATTCGAAGCACCAATCTGGTTCTTGATATGAGGTGCATATTGACTATAAAATATAAGTATCAAATTAAAAAGGTCTAAGTATCTAAGTATGTGTATCTTCGACATTATATGAATTTTTTATTTTCGCGCTAAGCTTGCTGAATTTTGTTGCAATTTTCAACACACTTAAAAGATCGCCTTTAAAGGAAGGTATTAACTTATTCCACGTCCGACTGTATTCAGTTGCTATCAAGAAAGGTCATCGAAAAAGAAACAATCCAATAAAAAAAAAAAAAAAAATTTAAAGAAACTTGTCGAAGCTCGACTATACTTCTAATTTATTTATTTCACAACTATTCAAATAACATCATCTATAAAAATGTAGGAAATTAATAAATGGGATGTGTGAAAATGAATTTGAAATCATTATATGTTATGATATGTTATTTTAATTTTTCATTTATTAATCTGGATTAATTTATTCATCAGATATTTTCCCACGGCCACTACTGTACGGCATTATTCATATCATTTGCAATTATTATTGATTTTTTTTTCTCTTTCAATAATTCAACCTTTTGAAGTTTGCGTTATTATTGTACATAGTTTTTCCATCTTCTTAAAACTATATAATTGAAATATCTTCGTAGAATTAGTTTTTTTTTTGTTGGGTAAAAAAAACGTTTAATAAAATCATAAATAATATGGAATAAAAAAAAGCGAGCGTATTATCTATATTACTACCTGACGTCCGCAACCTTTTTTAGTTACAATGCTGCTCAAAATCAATTAAAATACGATATCTGGGTGCAATTAAGACGCAAATCGAGTTATTGATGATGTATTATAATGTATTTGCGGTCAGTTGAAATTTTTCAAATGGGTAAATACAATCAAGACCCCATTAAGCGTAGGGTTAATTTGGCAGCAGTCCAGGGGCAAAAGACCAAAAACCAAATTTTGATTACTTTTTTTTCAATTTGAAAAGCAGCAGTTAAATTCTCTCAAAAATTGTTCTATGCTGTGAAACAGTGGTTAAATTTACAGTTCATTGGAAGTGTTTATTGAAGACCGTCGAAATCGAAATATAGATTTATTTAATTATTACAAAAAGAAAGGCTATCGGTATGTTTTGAATTTCTACATTAGTCGACACACAATTTCATATACAATTTCATATAATTTCCGTATAAAAATTTTCAACGTTATTATTGAAAAACTTTTGGCAGAAATAAAAAACACAAATCTGCATATGATCGCATTGCCACTGAATTAAAAAAATTTCGACGAATTTATTTAGTTCACGGCGCTAAAACTTGTTAATACGGCCCTGTGTACAAGTCCTAGGTTGACGACGCCTGATCTTCCTACAGTATGATATATCTTTTAAATATTAAAATAGGGCAAATAATCCAAAAATCACGCTTCTAACACTTGTATATATAAAAAAGATATTTTCCTAAATTTTTATTTCAATATTTTATTGTCTTGTAAATGAGATGATCAGAGTATCAAACCACACAAAACCGAGTTATCTTTTTTTTAATTTATTTTATTCTTTTCAAAAAGTTCGTTCTTTATTTTAATGGGATTGGGTTCAGATTCGTGCCCACAAATTTTCGCAAAAAGTTTAAATCGTAATTGATTCATGGTTGCGGTTTGGACTCTTTTTAAACCCTGAATGAATATTTATTTTAAATATTTTAAACAAATATTTGATATTATATATATGGCGCAAAATCACCAAGGTGGTAAATTCCAGTTGGAATTGATTAAATCATAGAATATAATAGTTTTTTATAAATAATGCGTCATAAGTAATCCAAACCAACTTGCTTAATCGCCACATCAAAACATTTTTTTTTAATTTATTGATTAAATATATTTTTTTTCACAAATTACCCTCAAAACGTCATTCCGGGAACGTGTCCCAAGTCAACATTCACTGACAACATCAATTAAAATACGTATTAAAAAATAATTTTAATGCTCTGAAAGTACTTTTTAACTCAGTTAATATTATAATGAAATGATATTCATAAGTCTTTTAGTATTTACAATATTATATTTTCCGAAAATTTAACTCAAAGTCTGGCGCAAGTTTTCGCGTCATTCCGGGAACGCCTTCATTTTTTTAAAATATCTTATTTCAGAAAAGTGCTAAAGATAGCGCCACTCGGTAATTCTTTAGAGCACCTAAGGAGAAATAAATGCCTGATTTGTTTTTTATTAAAATGTGAGAACTGTAAGAGGTAAGTGCGTTTTTGTATCGAATTTTTGTAGCGTACCATAATTCACCGTCATTCCGGGAACGCCAATAATTCTAAGAAAAAAAAAAAGTAAATGACTTTAAATATATTAATTCTCAAACATTATTAGGACCTTTTGCAATATTAATCTTAATAACGGATGTTTTTGAGGTTATTCTATGTTTTTTATGCAATTCTATACGAAAACGTCATTCCGGGAACGCGTCATGTCCGGGAACGCTTATATATAAATATTGTTTAATTCATGTAATAATCCATTTTCAGCTCTGCCTGCTCAGATATTACTTAAAGATAATATAATTAATAAATAGGACTAGTTTTGGAAGTGAAAATAAAAAATTTTTTTTAGAAATTTTTTGTAGAATTTCAGACCCGGAATTTACCACCTTGGTGATTTTGCGCCATATACATAAGGGAGTGAAGTGAGTTTTAAAACATTTTTTGCCAGAAAATAAAATTAGATAAAGTAGGGTAAGTAAGCCGAATAATATTTTCGTTTATATACAGTTCTTATTAACAAGATTTTTAAAATTTATTTTACAATGGAATTGAATTGGCAATTAGTCCATAATATGTTAAAATATTGAACATATTAAAAAAACAATGAAATTATAATTGATTAATTTTATTTTATATATATATTTTTTTTATCACATAAGAGTGGTTGTTGAATTTATTTTAACAAAACATTTAACAAAAAATTTTTAATGAACAACTTAAAAAAAGATAATTTTTAATATCGATTTATTATAATGTTTAATGTATTTATTTGCTTTTTTCTTAGTTTTTTGAATGTTTGTTACTTAAAAGATGATAGTTTTTTTTAGATTCACAATTACAAATGAAATGTTTCTGAATTCTGGATAGACAAAAAATTAAACATATGTTTATAAAGGAAGTCTAAATAATTTTCCCATTTATACAAATTTCTTGTTATCTAATGAAAATTTTTTGAAACGAAAACATTTTAATATAAAAATTATTTTCTAACGCCTGTACTTTTTCAATTTTTAATAACCCGTCACACAAATTTCCCATAACAGCCTTTAAAAAGAAAATTGAATGTAGTAATGTAGATAATTACACCAATTTGATTTTTGTCGTCGGATTATTAAAAATTCAAAAAATAGTTTTAAAAAATAATTTTTTTATTACAAAAAAAAATTGTATAAGAATCCTGGGAAAATTTTGCCCAAAAAAGTATGAAAATATGACACCCAGTATTAAAAATTTAAAAATATTGTAAAAACTGAATTTGCAGTTTATCATGACAACGGACGTTTTGATTTGAGATTCATGGTAAATGAAAAATATTTTATGAAAGAATTTTTTATAGTATTCCTATCTCGTTTTCTACAGAGTTGAAATTTTGAATTTTTTTTTACAACAAAGCAAATATTTTCAATAAATTATTTGAAATGCACAAACATTATTGATATTGTTTGTTCATGTGCTAAACATATTTACGAATTACCGACTCTTGTAATCTTTATCTAAAATTCTTGCTTCTTCCCGTGCATGTCCCCGCTCCAAATACCAATCATCTTTATAATTGTCTTTGTGTTGCTTGCGAATTTTTTCACGTTGCTCCATATATTTTTCATGCCAATCTCTGTCGTATTTTTCTCTAGATTGTTCAAACTTGTTTTCATTAATTTTTTCCTTTCTTTTAAAACTTTCTTTCGAATTAAAATCTTTAGAATTTTTTTGATTTTCGTTTTTTCTTTCGTAATCTCTTTCATTGAATTCATAATTCATTTTCCGTCCATCAGTTTTATCGGTTTTATCATATTTCTCATTGTTATATTTAAATTTTTTATCATCAAATTTATCAAATTTTTCATGATTATTTGAGTGCTCCGATTTCTTGTGGTCTTTTTGTCTGAAATCATTTTTAAATTCTGGTATTTTATTATCATATTTATTGTGGTTTTCATAATCTTTGGAAGATCTAAATTTTCTAAACTCTTTTTCTTTACTCAAATTCTCACTATTGTAGTTTTTATGATATGTTTTTTTTTCGTCTTCTGCAAACTTATCATTTATAAAATTGCGTGAATCTGCTCTATCTGGCTTTTGATTATCATTACCTGATCCAAATTTATTTTCAATTATTTTGCCAATAGGAACAGCTATTCTGTCTATTATTGTTTCAGCATTATTATTATTAAAGTCTTTTTTTTCCGCATTATTGATAACAGTTTTTTGCTTGCTTTCATCATTATTTACTGAGTTTTCAGTATCAAAGCAAACGCCTTCAAAATGTTGATTTGGATCATCACATGAATGTGGAGTTTTTAAAATTATCTTTGGTATTTCTGTTTGTTTTAATTCGCCTCCACCGGGCCAAACTTTTATTTTCTCCTCTTTATGAAAGTACTCTTCTGATTTTTTAAACTTGTTACTATTTTTCACAGCATCGTAATTTTTAGATATTTTCTCAAAATCTTTTGATTGCCGCAAATGATTCACCTGCTTCGATAAAAGATCAATTTCAGCTCTTAACAAATTATTTTGTAATTCAAGGTCATCCATGCGTTGACTAATTGGTTGACCGTCTGACTGAAGATTTTCATGCCATTCAGGATACTTAATTTTAGCAAGAAAAGCAACCAAAGCAAAGAACACACTTAAATAAAAGAATCCTGAGATGCCACGCTTAAAACAAAAATTATTCATATAATTTGGGTTTGCAAGGTTTGATTCATTCGTTGATTGACTTTTTATTTTTCTTTCAAGGCTCAATATTTCTTTTTTCAATTCGGTATTTAAAAAATTCCTATCTGTTTCTGATAAATTAATTGTGTCATCTAGTAATTCTGCAGAAGATGGACCAGTTGGTGAGTTTCGCCCAGCACTACCACTGTCTTCCCCAATCACTGAAATTCCGTCAGATAATTCATCTGTAGATTCATTTCCACTGAAAAAGTAAAAAAAAAATTAAGTAATAATTTAAAATCTCAATCTTCGAAAGATAATTTCATTCAACTGATTCTCAAGTTTCACCTCGTGTGAATACATGTACTTATATATAATAGAAAAAAAACTGTGGTTAACTTATTCTCTGCTGGCACTTTTTTTTTTTTGTTCTTTAATAAATATGAAACTTACGCTGTCTTTAATGAACTATCATCGTCCTTCAAAATTTCGACATGATCATTTTCATCATTATCCTCATTCTCAATTTTTGGAGCTGCATCTGTTATTAACATCCAAGATCCTTCTGGATCAAGAGTATCAATATGATTGGATTCTTGGTTTCTAACACTATTATCAGCTTTGTCGATATCCATTTTATCAATACATTAGAACTACAAAAAATAAGATTCTGAATTATTCGCTTTCTTTATTAATCATTGGTTTTTTTTTTAATCAAATAACCAAATATTGATAACAATGACAAATTTTACTGAGTTCAGAAGGAATTGGGTAATATTTTCTGTGTTCGAAGTTCATTGATTAACATCTTAATTGATTAGCGAAAAAAAATTCATAAAATCAAATACTTAATATAAATATACCATAAATTTTGTCTATTTATAATTTTCGTATTTCTATGAATTTAGGGAGCAAAATAATAAAAATAGATTTTTTTTCGAAACAATTTATTGATATTATTACATTTTAATAAAAACTTGATCAAAAATGTATATACCGTATATTTAGCATATTTATATGATTCTTAAATTCGAAATGTATAGGTACTTTTTATTTTAATAACAAACGAAGAAAAAAAAGTAAAAAGATATGATTTGCATTAATTTGTTCTTTTTTTGCGTTCCCTGTATTATAACAAAATAAGTGACATGAGTCATATTTTAAAACAAAGAATATCAATCTAGATAAATGAAAATAAACAATTTTATTATGTTTTCCTCACTTAATTTTCTTTGGAAATTTTGTATTTATGAATTCTTTGATCTGCTCTGAAAGATCCTTATCACATATTTAATGTTTTGTGTTATTGTAAAAATATTAATGAAACCTGATTGAAGCATATTAAGGTATTTACTTCTTTAACATTTTCAACAAATTTTGCTTCTTTGAATTATTTTATAATGTTTTTATAAATCTTGTTCTGAAAGTCGTTTAAACTTTAATAACCACTGCTCAGTAAAATTTATCATCCTCTTTTTCTTTAAAAATAGAATTCTTAATTTGTTTTTTTATTGAACTCACAAAAAAAAACTTTAAAGACTTATAAAACATTTCATATTCAGTTTAACACACCATTGACTCAACTTGTAAGATCAATTCAACAAAAGTAATTATCAATTCGTTGGACATCTACAATTCTCATACTAGGTAGTCCTTGTTTCTATATTAATATCAATGACATTCGATTCAGACTCAAATGATTATACAACTACTCATTTACTCAAAGCTTTTGCAAATACAATTTATAGACTTGTAGGTAGGGTATGATTCATAGCGACATGTACATGATTTTACCTTTCTAGATCTCGGATGAAAGTCGGATGTCTGTCACTATTTGGATCGATTTATGATATGTTTAGGTATTAGAGCCCAAGCTACCATCGCTGGTCAGGCTTTCTGTTATATTCCCACCTATTCTATCTATATCTACTCACTATCTACTACAATTCCTATTTTTCTACCTACTACACTAAATTTTTACTTCGCAGCTCAGCACATAGGTAGTTTCGTCCCTGAACTTTTCGAAAATAAAAATTAAATAAATAAATAAATAATCCCAAAAAATTTTAAATGGTAATAAAGAGCTATAAAGACTAAACAGAGCAATTAAGCCAAAAATTAATAACATTTAATAATTTTTTTTTTTTATATTTTTGGCTCTTTTACAAGAAATTAAAATTTAATAATAAACAAAATAAATTGCTTCCCTTTTTGCAAATAAAAACAAAAACAAAAATATGACGCAGTTTTCATTTTTCTTTTTCATATGACAGTAGAGTACGAAGAAAAATATACCTACCTATAGGTATATATATTTTTTTTATTTCAATTTTCTAACTTACCTTCAACAAAAATATTAATTGAAAAACAAGAACAACCTTCTTTTATTTTTTATCAATTTTTGATAAACAAAAAAATTTTATAAGAAAAATATCGAAAACTTTTTTTTAAACAAAGAATTTTAAAAATTTTTTAAAACTAGATTTTTTTTAAAATTTGCCAAATTGGTTTTTCTGCAAATTCTGCTGTTTGCTTGCTACACTGAACTGTCAACCTACTCTCATAAACCAAAATAAAATAAAAATTTTCTTTTGTTTTGATTTTTGCTATGGATTTTTGGTTGTTTGCACTTTGCAGTTTGCATGAATTTTTCAACACACCAAATTGAGGTAAATAGTCAAATAAAATATCACAAAATTAAAATTAGCCGAAACGGTTATTAAAACTTAATTGAAAGCTGCTAAATCTGAATTCGCGCTTCGACTCGTTCGTTTTCCCACCACTTTATGGAGATTTTTTCGTATTTTTGGATTCCGTATTGCGGCTGGCAATCCAAAATTTATATTTAAAAATGTTTAAAATAGCTATTCATTTTAACCGCCTGGGCAAACTCGACGCTACGCAAACTTAAATGACGATAATGACCATATAATTTTACGTTAGCGTCATTAATGTCGAGACTGTTCGCGTCCATATATTTTCATACATTTAATATTTCTTACGTCATTTGCGTCACGTTCGTCAGTTTAACCAAACTATAAAACTTATAATATTATAATAATATCTATCATAATTTTTATATGTTCAATTTATGTTCCCGATGATTTGGTTCATTGAGAGCGACTTAGAAAAAACAACGATGCTCTCGGAAAAAGTGCTAAAAAAATTCACCACAAAATTACACCTTTTTCTTTTCTTCACTTCTGTAAAACTACACTGCAACACATGCTCACGTTTTGTCTGTCAGATTTATTTCAAAAAAAATAAATTTTTTCTTATTTTTATTTCTTGAGTAAAAAATTAATTTAAAAAAAAAAAAATTAATAAGATATAGAAAAAGTGAAAAAAGAATAAAAATGGCTCAAAGGAGCTTTTTTAAATTAACAAAACAATTTTGTACAAATAGAAATAATACTAATATTCTTTCAAATCATTCGAGGAAAAATTTTCCCGGAACATTCTGCTGCAATTTTAGCGAAAGTATGGTTAATTTTATTTTTTATTTTTTTTCTTCATTAAAAAAATTTGCCTAAATGAGGATTTGTTGCTATTTATTTATTTTATTTTATTTTTTTTGTAGCTAGCAGCAGTAGCAAATCTAATAATCCTCAGAATAAAATTGATAATGTCAATAGTCCTCAGTTATTGTCAAAATTATTTCCACAAACATCACCAACATCGGCCGACAACTCTGAACAAGAAAGACAAAAAAAAGAGGAAGAAGAAAGTAACAAGGAAAACGAACAGTCATGGAAACGTATGAAAATTGGGTAAACACAGAGAATAATACATAGTGGGTCTGCTGAAGGAAAATGAATAACTTTCGTATAATTTTTTATTGTAGATTTGCATTCTTTGGAGCATCAGCAATTTCAATGGGAGTTTGGGCAGTTTATGAATTTGGTTCACCAGAACTTGATGCTGATGGTAAACCAATTGAAGACGAATTTACTCAAATGCCATTTATTCAACAATATCTTAAACGAATGTGGAAATCAATGACATATTATCAGAAAATGATTCAAGAGCCATCAAGAGAAAAACTTTTGCCGGATCCTTTAAAACCTCCATATATTCAACCGCCCTACACATTAGTTTTAGAAATGAAAGATGTTCTTGTACACCCAGACTGGACCTATCAAACTGGATGGCGTTTCAAAAAGCGTCCCGGAGTTGATAGTTTTTTAGAGCAATGCGCGAAGCATTTTGAAATAGTTGTATTCACTGCTGATCAAGGAATGACAGTCTTCCCAATTTTAGACGCATTAGATCCCAACGGGTATATTATGTATCGATTAGTAAGAGATGCAACCCACTTTGTTGATGGTCATCATGTGAAAAACTTAGATAATCTGAATAGGGATTTGAAAAGAGTAAGTTCTATAGAATAAACTCTGAGAAAGAAAAAAAAAAATACTGTAAAAAAGAAAAAAATTAATTATGAATTAATGTTGTAAAGTTAAAGTAACTACAGATTATTTCTCAAAAGACGATGAGTTATTTTCTATACATTGATTGAAAATCATTCGAGTTGACGCATAACTAATTCATGAATTCAAATTTTTTGGTTTTCTTAAACAGACTTATTATGTCAAGATTTAAATAAATTTTTTATCGAAATGCAAATCAAAGTATAAATTTTTTTTTAGGTTATTGTTTTAGATTGGGATCCAAATTCTACAAAATTACACCCTGAAAACACGTTTCTCATGCAAAGATGGAACGGAAATGATAACGATACATCTCTTATTGAGCTTATTTCATTTTTGAAAAGTAATTTTAATTTTATTCGAAATTATAAACCACAGTTTCAATAAGAGAATATATAACAATTTTTTTTAGCTGTAGCCATTCAAGAAGTTGATGACGTTCGAGAAGTTCTTCAATATTACAGACAATTTGACGATCCGTTGGCTCAATTTAGAGATAATCAAAGGCGACTTTACGAACAAATCCAAGAAAAGGAAAGGGAAGAACAATTAAAAGAAAAGCCCATAGTAAAAAGGTGGACACCCAGTTTCTTAAGTCGTTCTTAAATTCAATATGTACACCTAATTGTTATTTAATAGTTTCTAAAAATAAAACTGATTTTTCTATAATAAGAATAAAACTTTTGAGTTATTAATAAAAAAAAAAAAAATAAGAAGGTTAAAATATTTAGATTTTTCATCAATCATTTTTTATATTAAACAGAGAGATTCAATTACATAGTACATATTGGTTGACTCGTTAGTAAACATATCAATTTGAACTTTTCAAACTAAATAAATTAACCCAACATTTTCTGAATGAAAAAAAAATATTTTTAAGTTTTTAGTAAGTATCATTGTAGTAAGAACGTTCTAGCAACAATTATAATTCCTTGAAAGAAAAAAATTCGAATTTATGTTTTCGAAATAAGAATAAATACTATGAAATAAATAAAATAGATGCTGCTGTTTTAGATATTAATTTATTTAAAAAGGCATTTTTTACATAATCATAATTTTTATACAATTATCTGACTGTTTTCATTTTTCAATATAAATTTTAAGGTAATAACCCCCTATTTTTCGATTTTTTTTTTTATGATTAATTTTTGATTTTATTTTTGTTAATACATAATAATATTCTTTCCCAATACATATACAAAAAAAAGAAAAATTAATTTGGACGTTACTACGATACTCTTTCCTAAAATTTAATAAAAAAATAGCTCAATCATTTAATTATTATTTCAGTTGCAAAATGAACATATCAATAATTTTCTTACATCAGGAAATCACACTAAATAATTAAAAGAAAATTACACTGCTAAATTTATATAATTTTAGTATTTATTTGTATAATTATTATTTACTTGATTATTGGTATTAATATATAAAAATACTATTCATTTATTTGAATTTTATTTAAAAAAAAAATTTTTTATATAAAACAATTTTTTCCTATAATTTCTTTTAAATGTAAATAAGTAAAAATTTTGTTATAGTTAATTTTTATTTTTCTAAATTTCTTAAATATCATTTTGAAATTACATTATCGAGTAATTTTTCGACAATTAGTTTTTAAAGAGAAATTATTTGTTGATAATATTTTAGAAGCAATAAAGGATCGATAAAATATAATTAATAGGCCTATTCTCGAATTAACTATGAGTGTGAAGTGATATTTATTCGAAAATCTTACTCTAAATTATATTTAGATGAAATTCAATGGAATGAAATGAGGTGTTCGATCAAGTATGACAATAAAAGGGGATAAATAAAAAAAATTGAAACAGAAATCGCCATTTATCTCGAAACTCGTAATTTTGAATCTTTGAAAATCAAATCTAGAAGTTTTCACAAATTTTTTATGTATAAATCAGTTTAAGTATATTGCCGAAAAATTTTTCAATATAATTTCAGGAGCCAATAACTAAAAAAAAAATTGTATCCCAAAAAGAAATTAAAAATATCTTCTAATCTTTCATTAAATTGAAATCATACTTAAAATTTTAATAAAGCTGATATATTTTTCAGCAGAAAATCATAAGCAGTTATTTGAAATATATTAAAATTATTTTTAAAATTTCCCGCTTTCTTTCATCTTGAATTGATTTTTTTTTTTATTAAGATTGAGAATATATTAAAATTTGTTTTTTCTTTTTTGGATTGATAAAATTTAACAATATAATTTTTTATGATTGAATTGGAATGAAACTATATTTATGAGGGATTTTTAATGTAGTAACTAAAAATATGTAATTTAAATTGAATTTCTCGCAAGTTTATTTTTAATACTTTATAAAATATAATTCGAATGAATATTTTTGAGGCCACTAAAATTAGTAGATTCGCCTTGAAATTAGTTCCAAAAACGACATACAGTTATGTTCCTTGAATTATGAACCAATATTCTAATAAAAATATGATTATTCTATATGTAAGTATATTAATTAGAATACAAAACTTTGACCTAATTGAAAACTTGATAGTTCTCATTTAAATTTTGAAGAACTTGTGAAATTAATTTTGGAAGTCCTTTAAGAAACGAGTGGGTGTTAAAACTGAAAATCTTAAAGGATTCTTAAAAAACAAAACTGAATATGTCCAAATTTTTAAATTTTATGTGTTAGATAGGAACAAAATGCTAAAAAGAAATAACAACTTTGTAACAAATTATATAAATTAAAATAAAATTATCTATCACTCACAATTTTTGAATAAGAAATAACAATATACACCACATTAAAATAAAACAAAATAACAATTCTGTTGATTTTCAAACATTGTTAATTGTACGTCAAAAAATTGAAAAACATGAATAAATTTGAGTAAGTTGAAAAACTTATAAACATTTTTTTTAAGAAACCGATTCTAATTTTACTTAAATGCTGAAATGGCATTAAAAAACAGAGCTGAAGTATTAGAATAATAATACCTATTATTTAATATAAAAATTTAATACAAAATTTAAGCATGATAGTAAAATTTAAATGACACGAAAAAAGCATAATACTAGTTATTATTTTCATTAACTTTTTGAAATTGTTATAATTTTAGCATTTTACCTTTGGTTTAAAAATGTTTTTCAATATCAATATCTAGATTACGAAATTATTTTAAATGGTCCACACAAACCGATAAATACATAAAAAATTTTAAATAAAAAAAATTAACCCAAAATGACAAATTAAAGGATTATAAAAAAACTGCTTGTAGAGGTTCTGAATCTTAGATAGATTTTTTAATTTAAAATATCTACATATATTATTGTATATTATTATTATTAGTAGTAGTATTATTATTATTATTATTATTGTTATTATTACGTAATTAAACATAATCTGATATTTCTTTTTATTTTGTATTACACGATAAATTTTCTATTTTAACATATTTGAAAAGTTTTTGTAAAGTTTCATTTAAATAACATTTGAGAAAATATAAAATAAAATTATTCTATTAATTTTTGTTTTAAATTAAAACTATTTTTAGAATAATTAAATTCACAATAATTACGAATAAATATTTACATTTGAATCAAAGCGATAAAATTATTTTTGAAAAAATAATTTTCTATAATTTAAAAAAGATATATCGCTTTGACAGTTCATATTATCAGTAAGAATTAATTAAAATTAATCTATATAAATTATATAAGGTAGTTATAAAGTTAACGAAATTGTGATTATAAAAAAAAGCAAACATAACCGGAACCGAGAAAATGAATTAAGTCTTTTTATCATAATAATCCTTAAAATAATTAGATAATTTAATTAAAGGATTACTAAGAAATAATTTCTTTAACGAAAATAAAAAAGGTAGAATTTGTTCTGAATAAATTAAAAAAAGGAGTTTAATTGTTTAAACTATTTTTTTGTAACTCCATCAATATGAAGGTAATACGACGATTAATCTTAAATTAATATATTATATAAGATGCGACATAACGATATAAAAATTATGTTTTTTAAAAATTATGAATGCAGAAAATATTTGAATTTTCTCGGATTTATGTTGCTTTTTAACTTCAAAATCCGTATATTTATAAGGTTAAGAAATGAAGATGTAGGTACAAATATAAAAATAGGGCTCATAAAAAATAAAAAAATTATCTTACCAATAATATAAAAATAAGATTGAAGTTAAATTTAAACTAAATCATTCGAAATATTTTATTTCCTTTTAAATAAAACACTATTTTTTGGAACACATACAATCATACAAATTTATTCAGATTCATCATCATCAAATCCAGTCAAATCAGCAGATTTTAGTAAGCCCCGTGATAGTGCGTATTCAATCAAAGCTAAATGACAAAACACATATTGATCTGGCATTTGTATTGAATATGCTCTCTGAGAACGAATTTTTTCTACTGTTCCTTTTATATCTGCCGTTCCGACATCTTCCAGACGTGAAATACATATATCCAGCGTTATAAAAGTGCCTAAAAATATTATATATAAAAAATTATAAAATTTAAATATTCAAATATTTTGTGTTATACCTGTCCTTCCTATTCCAGCACTACAATGTACTACTATTGGCGGCCCACGTGGATGACCTGCCCATGTATCACTCAAATTTTTAACCATCTCGACTTGTTTATCACGAACTATTTTTAAAAAATTTAACATAGCCATTGCAGACGTTGGAACACCATAATCAGGCCAACTTGTAAACTGCATGTGCGATACATTACGCATTTCGTCAGTCTAAAAATAAACAATAATTAATATCTTCGCTTTCCTGGGAAAAAATGGAAAGGTAATGGGGAAATTTTTTATAAATATTTAGTTTTGTTTTTAATAATTTTTTTTTGACATTCGGTCTTATTTTATATAACAGTTATTAATAATTAAAAAAAGTACTTTACCTTAGTATTTTTCAGTTCTAAATATGCTATTGTATAATCTTCGTGTGTTTCTACAGTAATTGTTCGTATATGAAACTTGCCATATTCACAAACACTACCTTCTTCCGCTTCCCAATATTGACCACATTTAACATGTCCTCGTTCCATAACACGTGTTGTCATAACTATAACTAAGCAATTTTGCTCCCAAATCATTCGCCAAAAATCATGAGCTGTTTTTGGTAAAGGACCCTGTGTCGATATATATGCATTTTTTTGTTTATAACCGTCAACAAAATTTGCATTTATATAATCTGATGTTGGATCATCATCATCTTGTGATAATATTACTCTGCTATGATCATAACATAATACATCTGTGTAACGATTTTTTGTTGTATTATTTCTTATTTTGGCATTTGTAAATGTTCCTTCTGGTGCTCTAGATCGAATTAGAGCATATTCCTTTATTAATCCTTGACGTCCACGTTCTTTAACCATTTGAACAATTTGCTCAATTGTTTTTGGATCACCTTCTGTTCCAGCCAGACTGTCGTCATCACTAAAACCAGATGATGCACTACTTGGTGGATTATCTGACCAAAATTCACTACTTTGTGTTGTGTTGCGATGATTTTTATTTGTTTCCTCTACACCGCTTCTTTCTCTGCATTCTACTTCAAGTTCACTATTATTTGTTATTTGTGCTGTTGGAATTGTTGAATCAGTTAATTGTTGTAAATTATCTGTTTGCCCAATATTGGCTAATAATTCGTCTTCACGATTCGTCATCGATTTGTGGCAATGTAATAACCATGTGTTATGATCTATATCAAATGTACCACCTAAGTGAATTGGTAATGATATTCTTGGTACATGTAATATTAATGTCGGAATCGATACAGTAAATACACGTTCTCTTAATTTTTCTCGAACAAATAATCGCAATATTTTGAATGGCGCTTTAAACCACAAAGGCGCCGTAACGATGAGTACTTTTTTTAATCGTGCAGGATATCCACCCTAAAAAGAAAAAGAAATTTTTTTTTTAATATATCAAATTTTATGTTTTAAATAATTTTGTAATAAATTTAAAATCGAATTATGAAGGACTTTGAATGCTACTTTGAATGGTACAGAATTTGACTAGATTTTCAATAATAATAAATAAAAAAGACAATAAAATAGGTTGAACAATATTAGAAAATTTAATAACAAAAATGAGAGTACCTGGGTTCTAAATAAGTAGAAGAGTCAGATTGTTATGTTTTTTTTTTTTTTAACTAAACATTAAATTAAAATTGAAAATTTTCCAACATTTTTTACTTTCCCTTTTTTCTTTTCTTTACTGGGTACACACTTATTTGTTTTCCTTTAAATTACTGCTGGAATTAAGTGAAAAAAAAATATCTGATGAAATCAATAATATTTTTTTTAAAACTTATTATTATTAGGTCAAACGAAATTAATTCTGTCAGATATTGATATTATAAAATTCGAAAAGAGAATTTGAAAAATAAATCATCAGAATTATTATTTTCAATATAATTACACATATAAATTTATAAAAAAAAAAAAAGGATATTAAGAAATTAATTCAAAATTGCATCTGCACACATGTTGTAATACAAAATTATGAACTAAATTATGTTCTTGCTTCTTTTTTAGTGTTTTTTTTTTTCAAAACAATAATGAGTTGAAAACCAAAATAAATAATATTTTCACTATATATATAAAATTAAAAAAATATTACAAGTAGGTATTTTCGTTCTGCTTCTTCTTTTTTTTTTTAATATTCGATTTGTCCTAATTATTGAAAAATTTTGCAATTTTTGCACTCTTAAAAAATAAAAAAAAAATAATTTTAATAAATAAATAAATAGATATATAAAAAAATATACAGTGTATATCAGCAGTGTATATATAATACATACTGCTGCTGTCAGAAAATGAAATACAAGAAATTGAAGAATAAAAAAAATAAAAAAAAAAAAAAAACAAACAAGGGTTGAAAATGAGAACAAAATTTATTTCTACATATAAATAAATGTATTTATATTTTTAATGTTGGGGGTATTAATAAAAAAAAAGAAAAAAAATATTGTTTTTTTTTCATGTACTAACATACATGTTTGTAGTTACATATATATAAAAAATGTTCGATGAAAATGAACCAGTAGCGCGCGATGATGTGTAGTGAAAGCCAAACAGTTTTGCAGTTTTTTTTTTTTATTAATTATTAATTAATACTGTCATGCATTCAATTTTCAAAAGGGGAGGCAGACAGTTGCCCAAATGACATTTGACAATCTGACATTTGCCCACGGACATTTGACAATCTGACATTTGCCAATCCGATATTTGAGTCCTTCGTTCCTTTTCACACCTTTTCCAAATTGGAAAAAATTTATTTCCAACTTTATAGGTAAATTTTTTTAAAAAAAAAAAGTTTTTTTTAGCTTAGTATAAGTTTTTTAAATTAAAAAACTGGTCAAATGTCAGATTGGCAAATGTCCGTGGTCAAATGTCAGATTGTCAAATGTCATTTGGGCAACTGTCCGGGAATCTTTCAAAAGTATGTAGGTATAATAAAAAATCTATACTAAGGACCAATAATGTTCTTTTTTCGCAAAAATTAATTAATAATGATGGAACTTTCAAATTGGTTCCATTTTTCAAGTAGTACGGAAGAATTTAAGAACAAGATACCTACCTCTATAAATCTCAATCATTTGTTAAAAAAAAAAAAGAACCGCCAATTTCTGAATAAGGTATATATAATATAAATTGTTATAGACTTACTAAAAAAAAAAATGTTCAGACTAATTTCTATTTTACTGGGCTGTGTAAGAAGGAAGGTGGTATTAGCTTAGAATTATTATAAATGTTTCTTTATATCTGATTTAAAGCCAATTTTTAGTTAAAAAAAATTCAAAAATTATTCTACTAAGGTACTAAGTTAATTGGTTAAATAAATTCTAAAAAAAAAAAATTGGAAATATCATCAGTGAATATTGACAAAGTTTGTAGACAATAACAATTTTTGCACATTGGTTCTCTTAGCACCAAGTCACAATTATATTTCAGTGTTTTTTTTGTAAGGAAATATTGTATTTGTGTCTGTTTATATTTCAATGTAGGTAGAAGGTAGATTAAAAAAAAATATTATATTTTTATGTAAGTATGATGATGATGGAAAATGGTTTATTTATTTTGTTTTTTTTTATTAATACACACAGGCCGTTTGAATATTTTTTTTTTACAAGGGATGATGACACAAATACAGGTAAAGAAATATCTTTTCTATTATTTTTTAATATTTTTATTTAAAAATAATTTTATACCTATCTATAGATGGATTTGTCATTTAAAAACAAAGTTTTAAAATTCTAAGAATTCAATTTTATAAATTGAAAATGGCATACCATCAAGTATGTTTACAACAATAAAATAGAAAGATAAATAAATATATGTAGATGTGTTATGTATGATGATAGTAAAGGATTTATGTTAATTTCTGAAATATATATATGTTTTTCAGATTACTAGTAAATAAACCCATGGAGTTGGATATAAATGTCAACTAATTCCTCAATAAACATAATGATCAACTGTTTTTAAAAGAATTGTAAAACTAATTTCTTGAATTCGACTCCAACTTCGAAAAAAAAAGAATGCTTTTCAATTTTACTGAATTACTGTGTGTAATTGAAATTATACTAGGTAGTTTATTATAATTTTAATCTGGAACTCTCTCGAATTTAATAGTGATTATAGAATCTTGATATCTTAACTCAAAAATAAGTTAAATATTCTTGAAACATTAACTTTTTGATTACTGACGAAGTGAATTGAAAATAGAAAATTAGTTTAAATTTATTTAAAATGTTAATGTTGTTGTTAAGAACCAATTCAGTTACAATAGATTTCGTTTAATATATTTAAATTGTTAATGAGAATTAAACGCACCTGCATAATTATTTTGAAAAAAAAAAAGTAGAATAATACCTATATTCTTTAAAAATCAATAAATCGAATTTGTATATTGAATTATTAATTGTACAAAAATTAATATTACTTTTATATCGTTGAATGAGGACCATTATTTTCAACTTTATTCTTTACTATTTAGAAATCCAAAATTTGAAATAAAATGCAGCTATACTAAAACTACATTGAGATCTCAATATTTGGACTAGCGGCGTTACAGTATGCAGTTTTTTTTTGTAATTTAATTGATATAAAATGACACATTAATTTTTTGTTGTAATTGATGAATAAGTAGGACAAACTATAAACGAAATAAGATAAATACAGCTAAAAAATTTGTACCTTTTAACGAAAACTGTTAAAAAAAAAAAAATGTGTATGTATACAGAGAAATGTTAAGTCAAGTAAATTTATTTTTTTTCAACTTACATCAATTTTTTATTAATACTTAACTTTGCAGTAAATTATAATATAGAAACAGAAGAATGTACCTAGTTTATTCTTTTTTAGTTCAAGGTTCTTTATAAAATGATTACAAATTTATGTAATAATGTTGTTATATACCGAAAGTTATATCTATATATTAATATGTATGTTTGTAATCAAAGACATAAATATTAATTAATGATATTGAAAATAGAAAATAAATTGAAGAAAATCATTAAAAAAAAAATAACAAAATAAAAATATCCCTGAATATTTTTTATAATTATTTATGAAATGGAATTGAATTTAATTAAATTTTGATTCGAAATTGATTTTAACTCTAGCCATTTCCTTCTTTTTTTTTTTCCTAATTCGTTTTATTGTAATATTTTAAATAAGCTTCCTCGTGAAATATGAAAGATATTCCACCAATTATATGTTATATATATATATAAATATAAATCATTTGAAACACTAAGCTGTTCGCAATATTAATCAATGTGTGCCAGTTCGAAAATATAAGTTCTTATGAGTTTAAAAAAACTAACAAAGCCCTTTCAATATAATGTATTTTTTTTTTTGTTTTTAAATAAAAAATTTCGTGCAAATTAAATATTTTTTTCCGATTTATTTTTGGATAAAAATATATTTTAGACTGTTTTTACGTTTACAAAAATAATACTTAATTTTTTTTTTTTTTGCGCGCAATTTCCGAATGTTGTTTACATCGAAAATTAAAAATTAAACTATAAATTTTTGTCTCAAACTTTCGTGTCTCTAAATGACGTCTAAATTTATTAATTATTTTAATATTCTATTAAAAGACTAATAAATTGTCTTCATAAATAAATAAATCAATCGACTTGAAGAAATTCATGTAATCAAGGCTAATATCGAAAAAGGATTTAAAAAATGACAAAAATAATTTAATCCTATTATTTTCCTGTCTGTGTCACATCAATCAATTCCAACCAACACTGCATTATTAATTAATTAAAATATTAACAAAAAAAAAATTATTCCATTTTATAAGAACAAATAATAGGTAAGTGAAAATTAAGACATCAAATTAATTTTAAATCATTATCTTGTAACAAAATTTTTTATCTTAACATAGATATTAATCAATAAATCTTTGAGCAAAAAAAAAAAATTAATTAATAATTTCATAAAAATCAAACAAAATATATAATAGGTATGAATTTATTTTTTTGAATACAAAAATACCATTTTTTTTATTAAGAACCCATATTAACATTATTTTTATACATAAATAAATTAAAAAAAAAAAAAAAAAAAGATTAACTATTGTGTTCTTAATTTAGAATTTATTCACATAAATTCAAAACACCTAATAAAAGAGGAAGAGCAAAAGCATTGGAAACGTCATTTGTTAACAAAAAATATATGTATGTTGTACCTATATATAGCTAGAAAATTATAAAGCACAAATTATGTATATTATTTTTATTGACTAGTAAAAAAGAAACATTTAATGATCGGTAAAAAAAAAAAAACTATTTTAAAATATAAAATGTTCATAAAATAAAGTTAGAGTTAGCTACTTTGCTTTTAATTATACTTTAAAGTTTTCCCAATTCAATTAAAAAAAATCGATACCTAAATAATGCGTTTTAATATAAAAAATTAAATATTTCTTCCTGTTGCATACAGAGCTGGTTAAAAGTCACAGATTTATCAATTTATTTTTTTGTATTGTTTGAAGTTACAAGGCCGGTGTTGTTTTCGACGCAATTGAAGGGTCGTAAAAAAGTTACAATTGTTTGAAAGTGCATAAAAATTTTGATTTTGATTTAATGCAACATAGTTGCTTCAAAGCTGAATGAGCAAAAAACAATGGAAAACAATTTCACTTCCACCGTAGTTCTCGCACAAATATGAGATTAGTGTAAAAACAACACGAATTTAGGAAGAACTTATTTAAGTTACAATTACAAATATTACGTACAGCATAATGTTTCTTAACTTTCTCATAAAATTTTCTTGGAAATTTCTTATTTTTTTTTTTTTTGAGGAAATCATTCCAGGTAATCATTTAGTTTTTTTTCTTCTTTCATTTATTTACTTTTGTGCTTGTTCTTATTGCGTTTTACGTTCATTTATTTAATATAATAAAAAAACATTTTTAATATTGAACATTGACTAGATACTACTACAAAACAAAAAAGTATCTTAATTATTGATTAATTCAAATGAAAATAGGAAAATTAAATAAATATCGAATATGAGGGTACAAATTTAGTTTTGTAAAAATTTCGTTTTTTGGTTGATATACCATTGATTAAGGATACTAAATGTGTATTCTTAATCAATAATTATATCTACATTCTTCCTTCCATATTCTAGAACTAATTTTAAAAAGACCAAATAAAAGAAAAAATTAAAATACATTTTTCGCATAACAAATGCTAGACGAACAATGACATATTAAATCCTTGTGAACATGTTTAAAAAGATGTACAAAAATTTCATAATGATACAACACCAGGAAACATTTATTTACAATTGTGTCATCAAAAAGTTAAAAGGTTGAAGAACAAAAAAAAAAAAAATTCTTGTAGAATACGAAGTTAAATTCTATTCAATTCACATTCGATCCACACAGATAAAAAACATAAAAATAATCAAATTCTCCAAAAAAAAAAAAAGAAAAATTTCAATGAATATGTAAATTTGATTTTCAAGCGAATGGTGAAAAGAACTCTGTTGTTCCGTAATTTCCAAAACAAAATTGAGTTTAGAAACCAAATGTTCTACACATAAACATGATGAAACCTATTACCTAGTTTACATGGACTCTACCCAAGAAATTCGCTCGGTTAAGTTAACTCTACCCATGTAAACGGTTAACCCGGTTAAAAATAAGAGCAACAGCTGTTTGTTTTGTTCCTTTTTTGTTGTATGATCTTGTCATTTTCAAACTCAATTCAACCACAGTTCAACCACATGCTTTTCGACTACATCATGTAAACACTTGACCTCTTTTCAACCACATTTCGACTCAACCACGGTTGGACTATCATGTAAACTAGGTATATGTTTCAAATGTGATTTATATATTCTGGGAATTGTTTTTCTGAGAAGAGTCTGACAATCTACATAGTCATTAGGCTTTAAATCGCAATATGTTGAGAATCTGATCTTCACCGATTCCCTTATATTGATTTAAAACTTGTCTCACTGTAACGAGTTTAAGTGATGTCTAAACGAATCAAATTTTATTTCATTTCATTTCATTACTCAACAGTCTATTAATGACAATAATTGAAATCATAACTTCACCATTATCCCACCAACAAATATTGATGTAATCTTATTATAGAGAATATAATTTCAAAAATTCATTAAAATTTGTACAATTTTGTGTAGGAGATGACAATTTATAAGAGAAAATAATAATAATTTTTTTTTTACTGAACATATAAACAGCAATTAATTTTTTTTTTAAAGAATTTTGTCAAATAAAAATTATATTTTTGTTGTTGATGATTCCCATAAGTATAATTTTTTTGTACATACAACATAAAAATATTGATTCTTTTTTTATTTGGATTCTGAATGAGTGAGTGTTGTTTATAAATTAGGTAGGTATTAAATGGTTAGTTAAAAAATAATAATAATAATAAAATAGAAAACAAAAATAAAGACTTTATCTATCTCTAGGTAAAACATAATAATAAATAAATAAATACATTTAATTTTTTTTAAATATATATTATATATCTCTCTTACCTATTTTGTTTTTTTTTTAATTTCTTTTTTTTTTTTTTTTTTTTTATTATTTTATATATCGTTGGAGGTTGGATAATCCAATTTTCGAATAAAAAAAAAAAAAATAGACAGATAGAAAAAAAAAAATTAAAATTAAATTTTAATTTAAATCTTATTTATTGACCCCGAGAAAAAAAAACAAAAAATTGACCTCTCTTTATTTCAATTTGAAAAAAAAAAAGTAAAAAATTAAAATAAAAATAAAAACTAAAAGAAATATTTATTTAATTAAAAGAAATTTTATAAATACAAAAAATTTAATTTAATTTTTTTTTTTTTTTTTGATAAATATTTTCTTCTAAGCCAAACTGATTTTTAGAATTTTTTATTTGACTTTATATTAAACACTACTGATAAGGTATTAATATTATATAAAATGTATGTATTTATATTTTTATTTATTTATTTAATTTAATGCTTAAAATTTCACTTTTTTCTCGCAAAAAAAATTTTTATTTTTTTTTTTCTATTCTAATCAAGGTAAAAATTTATTTTTAAAATTAAAAGAAGAAAAAAAAGAACAAAATTTTCTTTAAGCTTTTTTTTCCTGTCAGACGAAAATTTTTTGTTTTTTTTTTTTTTTTCAAACTTTATTCTTAAAAATATATATATTTTTTTTTTATATAATTTTTTTTTATTTTTAAAGAGAGCCAGTCGTAAGAAATTTATTGTTTTAAAAAAAAAGCTTACAAAAATAAAAATAAGAGAAAATAATTTTATTTTAAATATTTTTTTGTTTTTTTTATATAAATTCAGCAAATTTTTTTTTTTTTTTAATTTTTTATATCAAATTTAATATTTTTAGGTAAGTGTTTTTGCAAAAATTATTTTATTTAATTTTTTTTTTGATTTTTTTGCATATAAAATTTTTTTTTTTTATAATATGAAAATATTATCAACTTAATAGTCTCAAAAGAATGGAACATACTGAAACGCAAATAACAAAAAAAAAAAAAAGAAAAAAAGATAGAATTTTTGTTTTTTTTTTTTTTTTATTTTCAGTAAATTAGAATTATACTAGCAACCTTTTAATAGAAGAGTATGGTATAAAAAAAAAAAATTTGTCGCGTCGAAGCGGAAAACGGAACATTTTTTTTTTTTTTTTGTATAATAATTTTGTGGCTGTTTTTTTTTTTTTTTTTTTGTTTCTTTTCGAAATATATTTTTTTATGTTTGTTGTTTGTGAATTTTTAGTAGGTATATTATGAAAAAAAAAAAAAAAGAGATCGATTGAATTGAGGAAACCAAGTAACGAGAGTGCGCATTATTAATTTTATTAAAAACATTTAAAAACAAAAAAAAAAACAATTTTTTTTTTTTGATATTTTTTGTGTGCATATTATAATTTTTAATATATATACATATATCTCTTTTTTTTTTTCTCTCATTAAAACATTAAATGTATGTAAAAAAAGTTTTTTTTTTTTTTTATGTTCTACAAAAGCATAATAAAATCATACAAAAAAAAAAATGTCAAAAATTCATATAAAGCTTTGTCGTTGTTGTTGTAATGACAACAAACAAATAAAAAAAATAAATAAATAAATAAATATTTCACTTAAAATAATAACAATAATATGTATGTATGTTTGTACCTAATTATGATGATGGTCAAGTGGATTTATTATGGAAATGATAATTCTTTGATTAATTTAAAAGAAAAAAAAATCTATAATCACAAACATTTTGTTAATTTTTATTTGTTTTTCATATAACACTATATAACTGGTATGTTAACTACAGTTACGACTGCTGAATATGAATTTATGTGTAGTTGATTAATATTTATGCTGTTAGAAAAAAAAATTAGCTAAATTTTTGAAATATAGGTATATGAAAATTCGTTTGATTTATTAAAATCGGTTTAGTCATTAGGAAATTAGAACATTTTTACGAAAAATCTATTTCATTTTAGTTGCCATTAAACAGTTGACAACAGAATTATCAATTCAAATTACTAAATATAAAATTTTATTTGATTGAAAATCGTATTCCAATTTCTACAAAAAAAAAAATAGTTTTTCCAACTATTGTTATGCAAATGCATGCAACAAGCATTATATTTTTAGTTTTATATAATAGTAAAGTAATGCAACAAATATGTATATTAAGGGTATAAAAACTGTTGATTTTTTTAATTTAAAATTCTAATTCTCTAAGTTGATAACTAACTATAACTACTATAAAAGGGTAAGCGACATTATAGATTTATTTAAAATTAAACTTATGAGGCCGATGAGTTGTTGTTAGTATATTGCGCTTGGATACTAGTTAAGAGTCGTGTGTCATAGTTATATTATAAAATTTTAAGATTCAATCATATAAATTCATAATTAATCACACTGCAAAGATTGTTAATTTAAAATTTTAATTTTTTCATAGTTTTCACATGAAGTATGGATTATATTTGAATATTGTATTAATTTTATTAGTCATCGTCATATTATACAATCAGTAGTTATTTTTGGTTTTTTTTTTTTGTAAGCAAAGGTAAAATAAAAAAATCTTGTAACGATATTCAAAACAAAATATGTATACAAATATTTCAAATAGATAAGAACCATTATTCATGCTACGCTACAATTAAAAACAATAAAAAAATATATAGGTACAATGTTAGAAATAAACTTTGTATCGAAAAATTATAAAAAATAAAATTATTGAAACATTTTTTTTTTTTTTTGATTATTGATTGAATCTAAAATTGATAGCTGTAAAATTGGAATTCTAAAACGCATTTTAATTTCCCAAAATTTTGTAATTTTAAATAATTTTGTGTATTAATGTCCTGGAACTTTTATAGATTATTAATAAAAAAACTACGGTAAGCCAAAATACAAAAATTAATATTATTTTTTTGCATTTAAGAATTTAATTTGTTAAAAATATACCTTTAAATTGAAATAAAATAGATATTATTTTTTTTTTAAGTTTCTTATTTGTCACTTCAATCAATTCACGCTTACTTTAAGCTCATTGCCCTTTTAATGTATATTTTATGCTAAAGAAGTAAACTATGTTATGTAAATATTCTTATTTCCACATGTTATATTATATATATTTTAAATAAATTTCATCTTTTATGTGATTTATATTGCATTTACTAAGTAAGAATATGAAAAAATTATAACATAATGAAACGAATTAACATTTATTTGTTATTATTAATAAAATAATAACGTCAGTTAAAATACAAGAATAATTATGTCATATAATAAAATATCAATTATATAAATATTTATTTGATTAATTAAGATAATAAATAAATTATAGGTAGTCAAATTAATTATTAATGTTATAAAAGCAAAAAGCCTTTGCTGCAGAGTACAACACATTTTGTTAAAATATAAACATTTGTTCGAGTCGCATAATACTGAAATAAAACATATTGGCTTGAAAATTCTCGAGTACTGTCAAATTGTTAAAAAAAAGTTAGTTCTTGGGAGAAAGCGAATTCAAATTATTGTACAATTATAATTTATAATTATATACAATTATATGAATTTTAACAGATTATCCTCCTGCTAACATATTAATATATCTAGTTTTTCATCGCTAAGAAATGGAGTTGGATTCTTCATATGGAAGCCCTTATTTTATAAATTGTATTACTTTAAATTCAATTTCAGAGCGTGATCAAAATTATAACAAAATCTACACAGTACTATACAAATTTTCAGGAGTACTACAAAAGTAGCTTTCAAACACTTATGTAATTTTTTTTTTTCCAACATTCGATCTCTATCCATACACCAATTTTCATCGAACTTCGTTTTAAGCCCCCGAATCCTTACTCATAATCGAAAGCTAAACAATTTTTAACATCGAAATACACCTGTTCGTTATTCAATTATTTGGGATGAAATTCTATAGAACCTCTTACGGTAGAATCTAACCAATTACTAAAATAACTTTGATTGGTTCATCAATTTCGATTCGAATAGTTTATATTTTCAGAAACGAAATTACTAAAACTAACGCAAATAAAATTTGTTCTTTATGATGTGAATTTAAAGTGATAAATTTAGAAATTTTCCTTTTTCAACTTAAAATTTTTTTATTAATAAATAATTCAAAGTTTACTTGTTTAATCAATTATTTTTTTTTTAATTGGAATTTAACACTTACCTTTAATAATGTCAAAATTTTTTGCGACAAATCATAATCAAAATTCGAATATTTTGAATTGCTCATGTCGTAAATAAAGATAAGCCCACTTTTTTGGGTATCAACACTTTGTAACGCAACATCTAATTGATAAACTATTCCCTGTAATGTTATTTTATGAGTACATGACAATGGATTATGTAAATTAGCTGTAAATACAGCAATTGCTGCATTACTTGAATCTCGTCCTGGCTAAAATAAAAAAATATAAATAATTTTTTTTTAAATTTTCTTCCGCACAATAATTAATTTTAAATAAAAATATATGTATTACCAAAATTGTAAATTTTCCTGTTTCTAATTCTGATTTTAGGGGTTCAGAATTAACATCAAAACCATATAATTCTTCTCTTTGTCTAATTAATTCATGTTGTTCATATAAATCGAATGCACGTTGAACATCGAATTTTCTTGCATATAAAAATTTAATAGCGGTGGTCTGAGTTACGTTCTTTCTTATAGCTGAATTTGTACAGTTATTAACTAATTCTATGAACTGCCGTATCGCCTGAAATTATAGAATTAAATTTAAAATTTAAGGCATATAGTTAAATAGTATAACAATTAATGGAGATACCTAACTGGAGCTTGAGGCTCTTAATCAAGTAGATTGAACAAACGAAGGTAGGTCATTAATACATAGGTATATAGTTTTTATCATTTTTCTCACTCTTCATAAATAGATATTAAATTAATTTTCCTACTTAACTACAATAAGTCAAAAGGTCAATGTATTTTCTGTCTATGATGTCAACGTATATCTTTACTCTTCAAGATAATCACTATCGTTACGTTATTGACATAGGTACATAACTACAACCATAAAGGAAGTATAATATAGAGTAACTATGTCAAACAACTTTTTAAAATATCGTTTTTATTTTTTTTCCTATTTTTTCAGACCCCCAAAACATATGTATACAAAAAAGCTTTTCTATTCTCTCTAATACTCATTAATTTTTTCAATTTTGAGGATGTTTAGTTTTAAAATTACACAACTTCTTAAAATTCGAATGTAGTTGTGCGAAAAATCATAACTAATGAATGAATTAAAAAATATGTGTCTAAATATGTATTGTTGTGATGTGCTAATATCAATTTATTACATCAATGTTTTTTTTTTTTTTAAACTAGTATTTTCGTCTTCATTGAAATTTATAAAATCCTTATCATAAGTTATTTCAAATCAATAAATATATAAATTACAATTTAATTTTTACATTAATAAAGAGATAATATGTCATAATATTTTATCTTCTTTGGATAAAATATTCTTAAACGATAGTGGGAGACATTGTTTTATTTTTTTTCGTGAATTTACGTTTAATTAGTTCGTTCTTTAAAATAACAGTGTTTTGCATTTAATGGTACATGTATGTGCATGAACTTTGTTTTAATTATTTAAATTTTTAAATTTTTATAAGGACATTAAGAAAATTATACCGGAATATTTTATTATTATTGAAAATTTATCAATTTAGATACGGAATTAAAATAAGTATAAATAATTTGAATAATATAAAGTAAAGTATTTATTAATTTATTTTATATATTAATGAGTAGGTAGTCGCACTTTTTTTAATGGCCCACCTTCACGTAAATATTTTACTAATTCATGAAGTTAGAGCTCCATAAAAAGTAGTCGGCTATCTTCTATCGACCCCAATCATAAAAAAAACTTAAAAAAAAAACTAATGATGTCCTTGTATTCAAATCAGAACAATTTTTATATCTCAAGAATTATGAGACTGATTTGGAAATATTTTATTTGAAAGCACTAAAAGATGATCTGTTTGAAATTAACAGATTTCATATAAAATTTATTGATAACTATTTTGCTCAAAATGTTTATAAAAAAAAAAATTTAACAAACAGTATACAATTACATTGCTGTTTGGACGCAACAAAATTATCAAAAAAATATGATTTCTGGTTCACCGAAACAGACGAATGTTATGAACATAAATTTAAATTTTTGGAGTTTGTTATTAACACTTTTAATAATAAAAGGCTCAAAATTTATAAAAGGGATATTATTACAAAGCTAAAGTATCCTTTCAAACCAAAATAAAAAAACAAAAAAATCATTATTCCAATGATATAAAATAATGTGAACATCGTCGGTCTCATGCAAAAATCACGAAACTGCAAAACCATGGTTTTGAGAAAATTGGTTTTGAAATTTTTTTTTTTCTTTTTTTGTAGTACGTTTTGGTACTTTCGGGAAAATAGAAATAGTCATTGCGGATAATTTATGAGAGCTTTCGTCTTTGAACATATTCAAATTTTAGTTTTTTTTATGATTTTTGTACAATATTAGGTCAAAACGGCCAAACTAACAGTTTCGTGCTTTTTGCACGAGACCGACGATATGTAAATAAACATGAAATAAAATGAATTTATTAATGCTTTCAAATATAATTTGTTTATTTACATTTATCTAACCCAATTTTTTTTTTATAGAGAACAAATACTAGTAAACATTAAAATACAATGATAATAAAGGAAATATTTTGTTTATTTTTAAAAGCTTTATATAAAAAATATTTTAAAAGCTATAAAGCTCTCTCGTTATAGCGATATATTCTTAACAAAAATAAAAGCTTGGGGGTCTGATCTAATTTTGTTTAACTTTTTTTATTCGAATTTTTTGTATGGGACTAGTTCCTCTATTTATACTTCCTTTATGCTACAACCTACATAACCTATCGAAACTTTTCAAATGTAAAAAGTGAGAAAATACAAGTAACTTTCAAATTATTTTTTTATTCAAGGTTCCTATGAAGTTTTTCATTTATACTTGTGCAATGACAGGAAGTGCAATTTATACCTCATCCCACTCATATTTTAGGGGTTTTTTTTTTAACAACATTCAATATTTAAAGAATTTTTTTTCTCCTAATAATTATTATTTTTTTATTCAACAGTTGAAACCGACCGGCTGAGTATCTTCTCATCACTCAGTCAATGAACTATGTTTGCATCATTTACCTCACACATCAGAAATGACACAGATATCCAATTCCAAAGAAAGACGAATTACAGAAAAAAAAAAAAACAATTTGTATTTTTCATGTTTTCCGAGAAGCGACGTCACAAAACTAATATAATTTCCTCTCAAATAAAATTATTATAATTATTCTTAAATTAATTTATTTATTTTCTTAAATCTTATTTGATATATTCATATTTTAATTTTCTTTAAAACTACGAAAAAAAAATTAAATTGATGTAAAAAATAAATAAAAAAAAATTAGAAATCAAAAATTAAAAACTTACCACATCCATTTTCTGTTTTCTATATTTTTTTTTTTTTCTGAACTAAAGAAAAAAAAAAGCATTTCATGTATCGGAATGCGATATTGTTGACTATTTTGTACAATAATGGTAAAAGTTACATGATGACTGACTGCTTCAAGTTGAAGACTTTTTTAGAAATATAAAGTTCAGTGATGGGGAAGTTAAATTTCTTTCACTGAGATGTTATTCAACAAAAAGTCTTAAACTTAAATACTAATTAATTAATAAAAAAGTTTTTAAAATAAAAAAAAATATACATTTAACAATTTTATTTATTTTTTCTTTTTTAATGCCTTAACTAAACGGTGCAGCGTGAGGCTATAGGGGGGCGCTTATTGGATATTTAAAAACAAGTAATTTTATGTAGTAAACAAAATTGGGGCGGCAGCGACAACGACAGCCATAGCGACTATCAAAAAAAAAATATAAACCATATACATATTTGTATGAATATGAACAGAATTAAGACGACTGGCGACAAACAACATTGTCGCCTGGCGACAAATTAGAAATGTTTCTATTTTGTCGCCGGGCGACAACGACAACCATATATTTTTTTTGTTTATTTTTCTATTTGTTTATTTTTTTCCTGTTTATTTAGTTTGTCACCGTCGCCGTAATTGTGTTCACTCCAGTGATATCGCTGTCGTTGTCGTTGTAGTCGTCGTTGTCGCCCCAATTGTGTTTACTCCTTAATTGTGTTCACCCAGTGAGTAATATCACTGTCGTTGTCGTTGTAGTCGTCGTTGTCGTTGTCGTTGTAGTCGTCCTTGTCGCCCCAATTGTGTTTATTCCTTTTACTTGATTTTCGTTTACAGAAACTGAACACTAGCCTTAATGTTACACAAATTATATTTGGTGTACATTTTATAGCTATGTTACTAATGCTATGAACCGGTTTTTTTTCAGTATTCACTAGAAACGCACACACAACAACTGTCAAATTTTTAAAAAAGATAACTTTTTTTCATTTTGCTTGAGCTGTGTACTGCCCTTAAAAACAGAAAAAATAATAAAAAAAAAAAAAAAAATTAAAATATATTTGACGAAAAGAAAGTTTTTTTGTATTTTTTTTTTTAAGAATTTTGAAAATAAAAAAAGTAATTTAAAACATTAAATTTAGTAAATCAAAAAAAATAAAGTGGCTCAAAACCAATGAATGAAACTCAGGGTCCTCGAGTTGTAAAAATTGTTAAAACCGAGACGGGTTTTGGTTTCAACGTAAGAGGTCAAATTTCCGAAGGTGGACAATTAAGGTACAGAAATTTTATTTGATTCCTTTTTTTTAATTTTTTTTTTTTTTTATTTAAAAACTTGTATTAAAATTTTTATGGAATTGAATTGAATTCAATTTATTTTCTTTTTTTTTTAATTTTTCCCATAAATTATACTTACTCGAAAATTGTAAGTTTTTAAGCAAAAAAAAAAAGAAAAATCAATGCTTGTTTTTTTTTCCTGTATGTAAAATTGGGATTTCAACTTTTGTCATCCTCATTCCGGTTATACATTGTTTTGCCCAGATTAACCTATTTTCTTATTTTTTTGTTTATTACTTCCGAATGAGTATTTTATTATTTATAGATATACTATGGCGTAAGCAATAAACTGTTTTCACTGAAGTTTTATATTTTTGTAATCAAATGTCAATCCGGTTAGTCATAAATTGCTAGTAGATAAGGTTATTTCGATTATAGGTAGTTAGGTACCTATCTAAAAACACAAATACTTCGTTGCAAATATAGCCGAATTGACAGATTTTCATATAGTTCATCTAGCTTCACCATGACTTGGTTTCAGCTCAACTTTTGTGGACTCTTTTATTTTATCATTGGTTTATTTTTGTAAATAGGTACCTAATTATTCGTTTGATTCCGGTTTACATCTAGCACATACTTTTGATAGTAGGTACCTGTACCTACTATCACCCGTACCCATAGGTAGCTCGTCTTACAAGTTTTTCTCAATATAAAATTGATTAAAGTAATAAAAAAAAAATAATTTAAAATTTTTTTGGTAGTTGTATATCTATCTTAATATTATTTGAAATTATTATTGTTTCTGTTTTAATTTTGAGACCGAATTGTGAACCCTAAATTTTTGATGCATATGCAGATATAGATATATGAAGAAAAAAAAATATGAATTTTTATAACTTTATAACTAATTTTTTATTTTTTTTTTTTAATTCATATGTTTTTTTTTTTTTAATTTAATTTTTAGATCAATAAATGGTGAATTATATGCTCCATTGCAACATGTTTCAGCCGTTCTTATGGGTGGTGCAGCAGAAAAAGCAGGAATTAAAAAAGGCGATCGAATACTCGAAGTGTAAGTGTGCAGAAAAATTAAAAAAACAATTAGATAGGTATATAGTTTTCTATGTTTTTAGGACTGTGATTGGAATCCGCCCTCTTTAGAGATTTTTAACCTTTTAATTTTTTTTATTATTTTTTTTTTGTGCATGGATCGATATTTTGTTTTTGTTTTGTTTTTAAAAATTTTTCAGAATTTTCAATTACTTTCATTTAATTTAACTAAATTAAAGACAATCAAATGAACCAACGTTAAATGCATTTTTTTTTTTTTTGTACTTGAAAACTACAATAATTAATTAGTATTGTGAGAATTTTTTTATGCTAATTAGGCACTAAGAAAGCTAGTGAATTTGTATTTTGTTTTTTCCTGTATACATCTTTTGAGATAAGTACAATGTTGTGTATTATTTTATGTACATAAATATAAATCATATAATATTTTTGCCGCCCCAGTATACAATTTGTTTTCTGTGAAATTTAATATCAAATAGGAAAATGTCACGTTCGATACAAATGCAACATAGTTACTTATTCAAATATTATTTTATGTGGCAAAAACACAAAAATTTTCCTTTTTCAATTATTTTCTTCGATTTTAAAATAACCAATTTTGTTTATTACTACGAACGAAGATTTGTTAAAAATTATAAATGTTGGGAAAAACCGAATGACTAAGATCAGAAGATCAAAAAAATAATACGTTATAAATAGTAATACCCTTGCGTATTGAATTAAAAATCAATTTTTTATCATTTTTATATATCTGAATTAATTCTAGTAAATAAATTTTATTTTCTTTATCTGAAATATTTACCTAGTAATAGCATCATTACAGCTACTTCTGTACTCGATCCACCAGTTATATCATGTTTTCATTTATTTATAAATTTGTACATTGAACCAGATTATTACAATCATTTATAGTGCAATAACAAAAAAAAAAGTGTATCTAATTATTTCGGTTAGATATTTATTTAATGATAACAAATTTTTACGTACCCATCATATGCATTACACAGGAAGTCTAATATGAACAACAGATATTCAAACTATTTTGCAGTTTCGAAGTAAAATGTAAAATACACGTTGTCAATAAATAAAGGAAAAATAAAATCACAAAAATTATTATAAAATAATAAAATAAGTAATTACTTTTTTATTGTAATCTATTTTTTGTTGCAAACGTTTGATTTGGTGAATTTTGTTTAATTGTTTTGTTCACATTTGCGAATAACAAGTTGACAAGCTGAAAACCACTGTTTTGACTCAAACCAATGAATTTTATGAATTTATAAATATTAAAAAAAAAAAACTAATTAAAAAGTTTATATTTAGACTTTTCAGGTCTACAAAACTTTTACTAAAATCTCATCAATCATCTAATCGGTAATCTTTTGTCTTAAAGTTGAAGTTGATGTAATTAAAATCAAAATTCAAAATTCAAAGGAATTCAAAAATTTATTATCAGACATTTTTGGTATTAAAATTATTAATTATTTATAAACAAACTGATAACAAAATATAAATAAACAAAATTTTGTACATCACATATAAAAAAATTAGAGAACACAAATTATAAAAATTCAATTTAACAAAAATTAAAATTGCTTGCTTTCAAAATATAATAGTATTTAATTATTAAATATGTAATATTTAATATCAAAATTTTAAAAAATAGTACGCACTTGATTTTGTTATTTACAATTTTTTTTTAAAAAATTATTACCTTTTAATTTTTTTTTTTCAATTTAATCATTGTCGAACTTATATCAAATATTATTTTTGAGATAAGAAATTCTTACGCTTTTTTAAACTTAGTTAATTGTTGTTTTCATTTTAATAGTAATAATTGGCAATAATTACTCGAGTCGTTGTAAAATAAAATTGACACTAGTTTTTTAACAATGTTAATTCGGATCATTATTATCATTATATTGATTTATTGATGAATTTTCTTATAAACACAAAATTATAATTTCCATATATAACTTGCAATTATTTTACCAATAATATTACTTAAGACTTTTCAACCGGAAAAATTACAGAGAAATTTTTGAAATTTGCAATATAAGAAAATCTATTTCTTATGTAAACTCTGCATAATACCGTGAAATACCAAAACATCTTTATCAACAAAAAAAAAAAAAGTCAACAAAAACCTTTAAAATGATGGAAAAAAAATATTGAATTAAAAATGATAAGCCAAACGATAGGCAAAAAATAAAAAAAAAAAAAAAAACAAAAAATAAACTTTAATAAGAAAAAAAATGAATTTTTAGATTATTCAATAAATATTAGTCAAACGTGGATAAACCAGTTTAATTTTAATTTATTGATAAAAGCAGCAGCTTAGTTATTATTATTATTATTTTTTTTTTCTTGATCTATTTTCTTTTTATATTCAATTTTGCTCTATATATATATATATTATTCATAATTTAATGAAAAATTATGTTGGGGTGTAATTACTATCAATTTTTAGAAGTTGAAACAATCTGTCAACAACAACGACGACGACAACGAAGATTGCAGAGGTTTACTTTCACTTTTTTTTTTGTTTGAAAAAAAAAAATAAAATTAATTAAAATCTTAATTTTTCTATTTTTTAATTTTCATAAATATTTTATTAATTTTGCTATTTTATTTTATTTTTAGTAATGGCGTAAGCGTAGAGGGAGCAACTCACAAACAAGTTGTAGATTTAATTAAGTCTGGTGGTGATTGTTTAACCTTAACTGTTATATCTGTTACACAACAGGTAAAAAAAAAATTAATTTCACTTATAAATAAAATTTGAATTATGAGGAATGAAATTAGAGTGCAAGAGAAAAGGCTTAAGTTTATTACGTATATAAATGTACTCTGTGACGATTTTTGCTGTCGCAATGAGAATCTGAAGATTTCAGAACTAGTAGACTTATTTTTTATTAAAATTATTAAATTTTTTTTATTTAATTTTAATATGACAATAACATTTCAGAAATAATGTAATTGATTTCGGAAACATGACTGTAATTTCTTGACCTTAACTATTTTTCACTGAATTTTTATTTTCTATGGTGTGAAGCTTAAGAAGCTTATGTTACGAACTAAAACCACAAACGTTATAAATTTAATTTTAATTCGAGATAGCAGCAGACAAATACATTCTCCGTCTTTCGAAGAAAAATAAATAATAAATTTTATCAGAATTTTGATTCAAAAAAAAAATTTTATATTTCTTTAATAATAAAAGTCTTATCAATAGAAGCATTAAATTTAACTACTAATCTAAAGTGCTTTAAAGTCAAAAATAAAAATTGATTGAAAATTGAAGAAAAAAAAATGTAAATGAACTTTTAGGAAAATATTTGTTCAAAATAAAAACACATTGTTTCTGAACTGAAATTTCTATGAAGTAAATAATATTTATCAACTAAACTTCTTCATTTGTTTAGGAAGCAGAACGATTGGAGCCTCAAGAGGATCCTGGTGGTTATTCTTATATAGATTATTCCGAAAAAAGATCACTTCCAATTAGGTATTAATCAATTAGTTAACAAAATAAATAAAAATTTAACAATCATATTGAATATTATATTTATTTTAGCATACCTGATTACAATATTGTTAATAGAAATGGAGAAAGATATATTGCGTTTAATATTCATATGGCTGGCAGGCAATTATGTTCAAGGAGGTACCGAGAGTTTTCTAATTTACATTCATCATTAAGAAAAGAATTTAGTGGTTTTAATTTTCCTAAATTGCCTGGTAAATGGCCGTTCCAATTAAGTGAACAACAGCTTGATGCCAGACGACGAGGACTAGAGCAATATCTTGAAAAAGTTTGTGCTGTACGTGTTATAGCTGAAAGTGACGCTGTACAAGATTTCCTAACTGATTCAGAAGATGATATATCAGCATCACCTGTAGATATTAAAGTTATGTTACCGGATCATGAAGTAACTACAGTTTCGGTCAAAAAATCCGCAAATGCTCAAATTGTCTGGGACATATTAGTGCAAAAAGCGAATTTGACATCCTATACTCAGCAATATTTTTACCTGTTTGAAATTGTCGAATATAATTTTGGTAATTAATTTTATAAGTTATTAAAATAGTTTAATTGCTACACTTGGTGAGAGAATGAGCAAATGTTATATTTTATGATCATACAATATATTTTGACATAATTCAACTATCATTTATTTTATTTTAAGATCACATTTATTACTGAAATTTTTTTTTAGAATTTTAAAAAGATTCAACTTTGCCCTGATAACTTTTTTTCAATCCAAGCTTTGTTATTTCTACATGTTATATTGTTTGGGTCATAAAAAAAAATTCAATTATTTTCGGAAAAATATTAATTTAATATGAAATTTTAAAATTATACTTTAAGAGAGGAAATTACAACCACATGAGATTCCACATCAACTTTATGTGCAAAATTATAGCACAGCATCAAGTACATGTTTATGTGTTAGGAGATGGCTTTTTTCTATAAACAAAGAACTAACATTACCAGATGGAGAACAAGCAGCCACATTTATATTTTATCAAGTAAGAAAGAATTTAATTCAAATTTTTTTATAAAGTAAGTAAAATACATTTATTTAATTTTAGGCTGTTGATGAAGTAAATCGTGGAAACATTCGTGCTGACGGAAGACTTTATGAGTTGAAAGCGTTGCAGGATGCTAAAAAAGCCAATGAATATTTAGCTCTTGCAAGAACCTTACCAGGGTTTGGTGATATTGTTTTCCCTCATTGTAATTGTGATAGTCGCAAAGAAGGACATGTTATACCTGCAATAGGTATCAAAAGTTTTCGTCTACATGCCTGCCGCGATGATGGCACTTTAGAAGCTCAAATGGTTGAGTTAATGTGGGATACGATCACTAGATGGGAGAGTGATGAAGAATCTATGGCATTTTGTTTTCAATATAATCGAGTTGACAAGCCACCAAGATGGGTCAAAATATACACGCCATATGTAAGTAAACTTAAACATAAATATGAATAATTAAAAAGTAAAATACATTAATAAATTAACTTAATTGAGGAACTAGTAATCATAATTTGAAATAACTTTACCATTTTATATTTTTAGCATGCTTTTTTGGCTGATTGTTTTGATAGAATAATGGAAGAAAGAAAATGGGACGACAGTGGTGATTAACATATTTAAAGTTATTTATTATATTTATTTATTAAGTTTAAAATAATAATTATTATATAAAGTAAGAAAACAAAAAAAAAACTGTAATCTCATATTAATGTTTTATTTAAGATAAAAGAAAAAAATTAAGACTTAAAATCTATTTTAAATTTAACAACTCTCTATATATATATAGAAAATTATTGTTTTAGACAAATTTAATCTACTTTCATTTATGTTTCAAATTTCACTTGTATTTTTAGTAATGCACTAAATTTTACATGCAAAAAAATTTATCAAAATGTTAAATTTACTTTACACTAACTTAACAAAATATGTAAAACATATTTCATTTTTAAAATATTATAAAAATAGTATTATTGTAGATTTTTTTTATAAATTGTTATTTTTATTTCAAATTCATTATACAGCAAAAATGCCTGAAGTTTTTTAGTTTTGTTTTGAGCTTAACAAATATGGAATTATTTATTATCATAAGTTTGAGTATTAGTTGTCTTCCTAAGATATCGAAAAGTTTCGCATATTCAGTTATCGGTTCTGCGCGGATTGCTTTCTTTATTGAGAATTAATTTTCATTAAGACAATTTCTAGCTTAAACGTTGTTGTTCAACTTATTTAAATTCAATGTAAATGCAAGTAATACTAATTTTATGGAAAATCGCTAAAATTTGATAAGGTCAAGTTCACACAAAAATTTTTAATTAGATAAGAAAAATTCTTGGGTCCATTATTTCCTCTTAATAAAAAAAAATATTTATTTCGAACAATTAATGTATTTTCTTTAGTTTTGACTTTCTTTCGTCTTTTTTTTATTTATTTTTTTTTTAAATAATATTATTTAAACTTAAACTGAATTTATTGAGTGGAAGTAACTTAGAATATGAAAAAAAGAACATCTAGATATGTATTTCATTAAATAAGCTGTTTTTTCATTGATGTCATTTCAAAAAAAAAAATGTTTCAAGATTTTCATCACTTTCCAATTACGAACATTGTTAATACTAAAAAATCTTTTTTAATAAAAAGAATTCAAAACTTTAATAAAATAATAGATTTTTGCTTAAATTGATTTTTTTATTTTATTTATTTTTGTTATCGTTCATCAAATATATAATAAAATAAAATCAAAAAGGTAAAACTCAATTTAAACATTTTCTTCAGTACAATTTACAGTCAAATTACATGGTTCTACGTCGTTAGGCTTTTCTTCGCCACTGCATCTTGATTCTGGCAAAACCACTTGATTGTGGTCCAAACATATTACTGATCTACGTTTAAAAAAAAAATTAATAAATGTTAGTAGTTGTAAGAATTAGTGTTAGTTTTTTACCTCCGTTTTATTGGTTCGGGTTTATTAATTTTTTTACATGTTACAGGGCATAATTGCCATGCTCCAACCCACCATGTTACTGGACATGCAATTTCATTACATGTTCTACTTAATGGATCAGGCCTAGAATTCTCAGCATTAGACCAACAGTATTCCTCATCAACTGAACCTAAATAAAAACTTATATAAAAAGAATCTCGTTTGAATTTGTAATATATTGAATACTTGATCCCTCCATACAAATTGGCATTCTATGTTGAGTTCCACCATTACAAGTACTTGTACAAGCTGACCAATCCCCTATTTTTAATCAAATTTAAAATTATTATATTGTCAAATTAAGTAAGTTAAAATAAGATCATTTGCTGCCCTCTAAGTTTAAAATATGAAAAAATTTAGTAAATTTTAACTGCTAAAACTACAAGGGTATGCATTTTTTTTTATGTTTTTGTATTAAATCTAATGAATTTAAATTTACCTAATTTCCATTTATATATTTTTGTAAATGTTGAATTTAAAATAGGGAGCGTAAATTCATAATATATTCCATCGTTCTGTGATTCTCTTGCAATAACCTTGAAAAATAAAAGACGAGTTAAAGAATTAAATAGAAAGTAGGATGCAAATTTTAGTCACATAAAAAGTTATAGATGTTTGAATCGGAGAAGGAATCCTTATGGTCTCTTTATCATTTTCTCTGTCGTACATTGATTCAGATCCAGCAATCATGTACTCACCCGGCATATATATGTATCTGAAAATGGAAAAAAATAAAATTTATAGTAAGAAAACAAAACATACTTTTTCATTTTATTAGTAGGGTGAAAATCTCAGAAATACAATTAATGTTTTTTAATGCGTTGGGGATCGTTATGTTGTATTTAGTGCTATAGAATTTAGATCACTAAATGGAGTATTATATGCGTCAATACACATGCAATCATTTAGATGCATCTGCGTAAATAATGAAAAAATTTAGATGCATCAGCGTATATAATGAAGAAATTTAGATGCATCAGCGTAAATAATGAAATCATTTAGATGTTTCGTATTGAATATTACGTAATACTTAAACAAACATAATATCTCTCACAATATTTCAATACAGCCAAATACAAAAAAAAAAATGAGAAAAAATGAGAAGAAAAAATATTCTCTCTTTGCATCTACCTCTCCCCTACGCATTAAAACAGTATATTGGATATGTAAACAAAATTTGTTATACAACTCGTTCTGTATTTACACAAAAATACATTGACACTTGTCAATTTATATCACTCGACCTTCGGTCTCGTGATATAAGTATTGACTCGTGTCAATGTATTTTTGTGTATACAGAACTCTTAATTAATAACAAATTTAGTTTACATATTCAATAATCTACTATTATTGTTTATTTCCGATAAATTAAAGACAATTTCGGTTGTAGTTATTGATATATTTAATTACTTTGGGCAAATACATAAAGTGTTACCTATTTCCATTTAAATAATATTTGCTACTGTTTGTTTTTCCCACACTTAAATAATTTAATGAATTGTTTAGCTCTTTAACTACTATATGCCTGGCTCCGTATGGTATTGTTAATATTTCAATATATTCATCGGGTGCTAAATCAAAATTGTCAAATATAGTTCCCTGTGAATAAATGTTTGCATTAGTATTTATTTTTTATCGTTCTATTTCTGATCCTCACGAAAATAGAATAATAACTGAAACAATCAAATCAATAATTTTTTACTCGTTCCTGTACTTTTTTTTTACCTTAATTGGCTCACATTTATCATCATTTCCGTTGCAAACTCCACATCTGTCTTCCTTAACAGTTGAATCAATTGCCCAATCACATCCTACTTTCTAAAAATTAAATTTTATTCTGTCTAGACTTTTAAAAAAAATTATTAAAGAAATAACTAACTCTGCAAATGCCATCTATGCACATGTTTTTGGTACCAATTTCACAAGGTGTTCCGTCTATAACACTATCAGCCCAATTCGCAATGATACTTTCATTTTCGTCAGTACAAAAAAGTTTGCATGGATTATCTTTAATATAAAAAAGTAAGTACATAAGTTTGGTCTAGACTGTTTTCAGAAAATTATATAATATTTGAAAATTGAAAAAAGTATCAAATTCTATTATTCTCCAAAAATCTATTCTAAGAACTTTTAAAGTAAAATTGTTCAAAATGAATAGTTAAGTAAATTGGAGAATACTAACGTTTATCAAAATGTGGAAGCCATTTATATTTTGCATTCTGATAAGTTGAATTATTAAATTGACTACATTGTTTAGCACGAAAATTTGTTTCATTTTCAGAACATTTTCCTATGTTACAAACATTATATCTTTTCCTTTCTCCAATACAATATGAACCTTAAATAATATAAATTTTTATTCAATAAACTGTAATAACGCAAATATCTTTGATTGTACCTCCATTTCTAGGTTCAGGATTATTACATTCCCTGCAAAAATCAATAATAATGAAAAATTATTAGAAATGATAATATCCTCCATAAGTTTAAAAAAACGGGCTAATCTATGAAAACATAGCTAAAATTACTCGTAATCCTAAATGCACCCTTATACCCATTTTTAGCAATAATATTTCGGTTTTATGTAATTTTAATAAATCTAGTCTACCTTGTTTGTGATATAATACCTCCTCCACAAGTTCGAGAACATGGACCCCATTCCGTCCAATTACCCCAGCCACCATTGACTTTTTGAGGCTCATCTTCTATGGGAACACATTGGCCATTTTGACACCACTATAGAAAAAATTGTAGAAAAACGTTATTAAAAATGGTTGCAAAATATTTATTTATTTATTACTTTATGTTTTCCACATTTCGTACCACTAGCTGCTGGCCTCATATTTGATACACATTCACCTGCAAAAAAAAAAGTTTAACTATAGTAATTCATTTTTAAATTGGAAAATATAATGACGAAATATTTTCCTAAATTCGAAAAATTATTCAAAAATTACCATTAACTTCACACCATAACTGAGAACAAATTTCATGATGAGTTGAGCAGACTTTCTAAAACGAAAAAGTTGGAATATTATAAAGTTTGTTGTAGGCTGATTATATTAAATATAAATAATTATATTAATGCATCAAACTATAAATTGATCTTTTTTAAAATTTGCCTACATTAAATGTTTATAAATTAATATTGTACCGTGGTATCGTCATCAGTTACATTGTATTGGAGGCGACATTGTAAATCGGCATTAAACATGGCGCCTGGAGGTAAATCCGGGTAAGACTCCATTTTTGTAGGTTCATCAACTAAACATGATCCCAAACCTTGACTGAAATAAATGTAAACCATATTATTAATGGTGCATTTTAAAATAAATATATAACTATTAGTTATAGTGATAACTTGATAATAAACGCCTTTCAGTATTATTTATCAAACCAATTTTCCGTATTATTTATTAAACCTTTCCGTATTATTTATTAAACCTATTTTCATTATTACTAATTTTCACTAATTACTAATTAAAAATAATCTTAATTACTCCAAGAAATGTGTAATTGCATTTCTGCTACAATTTGACCAAGAAACATTAATTGAATCTGCAACAAAGCTTGGAGTCATAATATGAACCAAATTTCCAATACGAGGATGACAACCAATTTTCATTGTATCATGGAACATGCCAAAACTAAGAATTAAATAACAAATAAATATTTTTTTATATAAATACTAAATTTGTTTTCAATATTTAAAACTTACTTATGACCAAGCTCATGCGCTATCGTATGTGAGAGCATTATTCCATTGTCTTCGTTTACACTATATATTTAAATAAAAGATATCATGGATAAAGCAAGATTATGTGCAATTATTTACAATTATTTAATTACCTACAAGATTTTCTGGGCTTACACATTCCTCCAACGTTCGCTAATCCTATTTTTAAAAGAAAACATATTTAAGATTATAATTTTTATAACTCTATTTTTATATAATTTAGATATTTATATTGTTAAAAATGTTAGACATGATTAGAAAATTTGATACTATATCATATTTTATTACATTATGTTTTTACAATTAAAATTTTTTTCGGTAGTGGAGCTTAAATGTGTATGCATCACCACGATATACTAGATACTAATTGATAAAATAAAGCTATTAGAATGGGTTTCTTACGTTAATTGATATAATTGAGTTACTCAAACTTTGCATTAAATGTAATAAAATATGTAAATACCAAATATATTATAATATACAGAATTTAACAATTTTAAAATAAACTTTTAATTACCTAGAGTTCTAAAAAAAGTTGATAGTTATAAAATGTTCATGGTTTAATGAAATGTGTTAAAATTTGTAAGCTATGGTAGAGAGTCTGATATCACCATTTTGATGAAAAGTAAATTAATGATATTCACTTTAAACTTCTTGAAGCTTAATTTAAATGTATAATGTGAACAAAATACACATTTTCAACCTTGCTTGAAGGCCTTACCGTCGTTTTTATTAATCTCAATATAGGTCAAAATATGAAAATAGAAGTCCTTAGCGGATTGGTATATACAGATATTTTTGCAATTGGGTTAAGAAAAATAAATAATATATTCCCAACTAGCAAATTAGCTTTATAAGAGAATTCGATTCTTTTAGTAGAAAGCTTATGTATTCTAGTAACTATCTACAAGAATAATCTGCTAGTTGGGTTATATATTATAATATAATTTCAAACAGATGAGTTAGAGAATTATTTCGTATTCTCAGTCTATTCATTTCATTCAAACTTTATGAAATACTTCTATAAAATTAATAAAGAAGTTTTTAACTAAGAAGCAAACAATGAAATCAGGTTCTCTACAACTCTTACAGCTGCCGTACTGGCAATTGTCTCCACATATGTTTTTCCGAGTAACTGAAAATAATTGATTATACAATAATTTGAGGTAAATACAAGTTTCCTTGTAATAATAATAATAAAGAAACTAACTCAAAATCCCAACATCATGATGATTAGGGTCTGCATCATGTTTTGCATTCAATTTGTGTTGATATCTTAAAAGTGTAGTATACGAAAATGTAAGTTTATTTTAATTATAGTTATGTTATCATTTAATCAGAGCTTACGAACAAAATGTTTCTAAGTTATGCTGAGCATTATCAGTCAAATTTAAAAGAGGATTGCCGTATTCATCATCCTCGTCCTCTAAAATGGCTATTTTAACAACTACAACTTCTATAGCATTACCTAGAAAAATGTTTTTTTTTTTTTTTCAAAATATTTTTCTATAAGAAAAAACTGTATTTATAATTTATATACCAATGGTTGGATCTTTGAATAAGGAAGAAACCATATTCATTATAGTGAGTAAATATTGCTCTAAATCGTCGTGAAATGTTGACATCGTGGAGTCGGCTACAATAAGAGTTTCAACATAATGAGGAAGACTAACTGATCTTTTTAATCTCCTTTTATTCTGATGCAAAGCATTTTTATGAATCTTACGGCTTTTCTGAATAATTACCTGTTGAAACAAAAATCTACGTTATTTATACAAGTAATTTTTAAAATACAAATGACCTAATAAATATAAAATACTCTATGTATAGCGATGTCAAAAGAAATGAAGAAAATTTAATTAAAATTATTTTTACCTTTCCCTGGTTTTGCCATTCTAATTTTGTATTGAATTTTCTTTTCGGCTCTTTTGTGCCACAATTTTTTGTGTGGTGCTTTTTCTTCCGATTATTCTTTCGATTCTGTTTTAAAACATGAATTTAATTAATTTGTGTTCTGTTTAATTTAGAAGCATTTACCTTTTCTGTCATAGATGTTCGATGAAAAACAATATGTGGATGCCCTTTTTTGTGTGGATTTTTATTTGTTTTTGATGGTTCAATAAAGTATTCTTCATTTCTATTTCGGATGTGGCCAGTCTACGAGCAAAAGGTAAAAGACGATGTTGCTTAAAAATGCTCTTCGAATTATTAATAAATTTTATTAAACTAGCAAATGGGATTAAAAATTATGGATAAAGATAAAAAAAATCTTAATATTTCGGACTAAGTTTTAAAGTAAAAATCCAAAGGAAAGTTATCCTGAAATGCTTGAAAGTTAAAAAAAAAAAAAAAATTAAATAAATTATATAAAAAATGTTAGGCTTAAGCAATCCCGTATTATAAATTATAATATTTGTTAAGTGTACTTAAAAAACTATTTTTTATAAAAGTTTATTTATTACAATTCCATTACAGGAAGACAAAGCTACAGCACTATCTTTCTCATTTTTAATTTTTCCAATATAATGACAATTAGAATTCCTTGAAATTCGATTTCTGGTACGTATTTCACGCTTATGTCTCTCCAAAACTATCATTGGTGCTATGAAATCTTTGTTGGGTCTATAAAAAAAATTTCTTAATTAAATGTGAAATTTCTGTAAACTAAGTAATATTATAGTATGCATATTTGGAAAAGAAGAGCCACAGTTAGTGCTCATAAACAATTTTCGTTATAATTTAAATTTTATACATAAATCAAAATTTATATATACAAATTTTTTATATTCTACATTTTTAACAACTTTGTGATAGCAATTTTACATAAATATCTAGATTAATTTTGCACACACTGAAAAAAGGTCAATCAAATAGGATCAAATTGATGGACGATCCATATTTGAGACAGAACTATATATACGACGAACTAATTGATTGTATCCAATACGGAAGAATAAATAGTTTAACACATTTGCCCCGTATAAGTATGTTGCATAAAAAGCTATTTATATAATATTCTTTGATAGGAGTTTAATAAAAAAAAAGCTGAAATGTCTATTCGAAGATATTATAATAAAGAACGAGAATTCGGAAAAAAAATACTTTTCATTAAAAAAAAATGTATTTAAAATTTTTAAATTTGACGTACTCTAAATCAAGCTGTAGTTTTTTGTCACCAAATTTCATACTGTAGTGAACAGTCTTATTTTCTTCTTCATCGTGATAATGAGTCAAATTGTACGATATGTGATTTCCATGAAAATCTGTTTTAATAGGTCTTGTTATAAATCCTGAATTCAAATTATTTGAATATTTTCCTGAAATAAAAAGAGATTTATTTATAAGGTTTTACATAATTGCAAAATAGTATCTGACTGTAATTTTTAATTGTTTTGTTCGACAAAAATTTGCTTAAGTAATAAAACCTTATTGAAAACTACTTTGAACTTTATGAAATACTTTCAAATATATAGAATATTTTTTCTTTAATTGAAGTCTTTTATTCTTTCGAATCACTTTAAAATTTCAGAAAGTCGAAAATTTTCTTGAAAATAAATTGCATATTCTTAAGTTTTATACTTTTCTTAGAGGGAGACTCTTTAAATAGAAATTGTCGGTCATTTCGGAATAACCTTTTTTAAGAAAAAATTGGATGTAAAAATTATTTTCCAAAGGTAAAGTTAATTTTTTTATTTAAATTTTTATTGAATCAAGTAACGAAGCTCTTGAATATATATAATCTTAAAACAAATATTTAGTTTTTAGAAAATTGCTTCAGCAATCTTTGATCTGGTTATAATATTCGCATTAAAGAAATTTTGGGTATTTAATATAAATTTCTAAATATATGATTTTATTTAATTTTCTTTTAACTTTAAACTTATAAATTATAACTATATATGTATTTATATGTATTTGAATATGTATTTGAATAAAAAAAAAAACAGAAGAAAATGAAGGTTGAAAATAAGAAGACGTATAGTTTTTTAACTTACCTTGTAAACAGTTAATAATTACTATATTTATATTGATTATAAAATGAAAAATAATTATATGTGGTTTCATGGCTGCGACAAAATTCATTTAATGAGTATTTTATTATTTTCAATTCATTTATTGAGTGTATTTTAAAACTTTAAATAAAAATATATGTAGGTAGGTATATGTTGTTTTATGTATTTATTAGTTATTTTATTTTAGTGTTTTTCACATGTTACTTGAGACTTTAATGAATAACAAAATTATTGAATACAAAATCTACATAAGAAAATTCTATATCGAGAAAATTCTATAAGGAAACTTTTAACCATATAGGTATGTAGTCTATACACCACACCATTGTAGTCGAAGATTATTCCAATGGCATTACGCAACTTAAAAAAGTCTTATTTAGAACAAAAATTGATCAAGACACTGGGAATTGGAAGCAGCTGAAACATAATTACTTCTTTTAATGGGAAAACAAATCATTTTGAAAATTTGTATATAACTTATATATTAACTAACAATATTTTTATGTTCAGATTGTCCGGCCTTAAATAAATTAATTAAGTCTTTACTTAATTTAAAATAGTATGGCAAATCTAGGAAAAATTAATAATACATATTTATATTTAAAGAATCAATCCATTATATTTCCAATTCCAACTGTACCAAAATACATAAATAAAATAAGAACTTAAAATATAACCTCTTCGAGAGTATCTACATAAATAAAAAATTATTGATGCATATTAATTGCACATTGTGGTTTCGATGTTATTTTATTAATGAACAAAATAAAAATGATTTACTTAAATTATTTTTTCAAAATAACTCTCCTCATACATATTTTTTTTTTAATAGATTGTAATTAGTTCAAATGTAATGAACTTTTCAATGATTCCCATTTATTAATTTTGTACATGTACATAGGTACATTTGTAGAAACTTGATATAAAAAATTAATGTAGATATGAAATTTTTAAAATTATTATTTATAATAATTTTGCCGATTACAAGTTATGAAGTCGCTTACAAAAATGTTCTTGGGAATATAAATTTGATGATACCAAAGTTCAAGATTATGTTGCGACAATTGAATGTATATAATTTTACAATTTTCAATTATGTCGCTGGGTTAAAAAAAATGTACCAATGTAGCTGATTTTTCCCTTTTTCGCCTTAAGAAAACTTTGAAAATGTTGAAAAAAATGGTATAGCAATAGTACATTTACTTAATTAACTGCTATAAAATTTTTTAAATACACATTGGAGATGTTCCAAAATTTAAAGAACAGCATCAATATATTCCAAACTTCATAGCCGGCAAATGAAATACTTATAACATTTTGTTGCATAAATATCACATTAAATATTTTTCCCTTAATACAAAAATTAAAAACCAATAGGTACATTGTGTTTTATTTTTTGTTAACTAATATCGAAATTGAAACAACCGATTGTTTGATACTTTATTTAAAGATAATGACTTGTAAAGGGTTAAAATCCAAAATCCATATCCAGAAGTTGCGAAATATCAGAAAAAAAAAATTATTTTATTTTGCATAAATTATATTTGATTAAAAAAGAATTAATTTAGATTAATTTATGGCCTTAAGGGAGCTACTATTTGATAATAATATGTAAGTTTTAAATAAATTTTGAATAAATTTATAAAAGAAAGTAACAAAATTTAGTTCACTGCTTCTGTTTTCTGCATTTTATTAATTTTTTTTTTCTTGATTAATATAATAAATGATTAATTTAATCAGTTTTGAAGAACGTTTTTTTTTTGGACATAAATATATATTAAAAAAAAAAAACAAAAACTTGTCTAATAAAATAACCAAAAATGGATGAGAAAAAACTTGCTAATTGTTAATGATTTTTACGATTTTATGATTTTTTTTCTCTTCAAAACATTAAATTGAAAAGATGAGATCTAATTTGCAATTTTTAATTTCATGCAATTATAAATTCACAAGAAAAAATTAAGTTTCGTTAGAATGATTTACTTTTGTTTGAAGTTCATAAATTTATTTGGCAGCTGAATAGTAAAACTAATTTAAAAACTTTTTAAAAATATCTTATTGGAAAATGAAGAAAAACATTTTTCTCGTTGGCTCAAAACATTTTTAGGAAACTAGTAACTGCACTGAAAAACAGCAGCTATAATTTCTGTATTTCAAATCGGACTAGTGAAATACGTTAGCAAAATTAGTTAATTGTCATAGCAAGGAAAAATAGCTAATACTTTTACTTTTTAATATATCTGTTCATATTGTATAAAAAAATATTTTTGAAATTTATTTTTCGTTAGAAATAAACAATAAAAAATTTAATTTTCGAGCAGCAATTTTTCCCACAATCCATTTGATATATATTTTAATGGGGATCGTTATGTTGTATTTAGTGCTATAGATATAGAATTTAAATCACTAAATGGAGTATTATATGCATCAATACACATGCAATCATTTAGATGCATCTGCGTAAATAATGAAAAAATTTAGATGCATCAGCATATATAATGAAAAAATTTAGATGCATCAGCGTAAATAATGAAATCATTTAGATGTTTCGTATTGAATATTACGTAATACCTAACAAACATAATATCTCTCACAATATTTCAATACAGCCAAATAAAAAAAAAAAAATGAGAAAAAATGAGAAGAAAAATTATTCTCTCTTTGCAATTAACTCTCCAGTATATTGGATATGTAAACAAAATTTGTTATACAACTCGTTCTGTATTTACACAAAAATACATTGACACTTGTCAATTTATATACCTCGACCTTCGGTCTCGTGATATAAGTATTGACTCGTGTCAATGTATTTTTGTGTATACAGAACTCTTAATTAATAACAAATTTAGTTTACATATACAATAATCTACTATTAGGAAGAGTTATTATATATTTAATCAATATTTTCAGCACATACTGCTAGAAAATAACGCAATTTTAGTTATAATCCATCTATTTTTATTGTGGTAATATTTATCTTATAAAATCAATAAATCAAATATTTTTTTGTTTTATATCTTTTAATTATTCAAAGTATTTTTTATTACAATATTCTATCAATTATATTAATTTTATTAGTGTCCTAATATGAGGACAATTTAGCAAAAAAAAAATCAATTTATTTTCGAATTTTGCAAATATTATTTCGCATCATCAAAGCTTTCTCAAGGCTAAATTAAATTTTTAAATTGTTTTTTTATTAGTTAAATTATAAACATTAAATTGGAATTAAGTTATTTAATTTATAATAAAATTTAGTGATTTAAAATAATTTAATTCGAATTTAATGTTTATAATTTTTTAATAAAAAAATCAATTAAAATTTTATTGATTTTTGAAAAAGCAACGAAATAAAACGGATAATACTTATATCGTTGCAAAACTTAAAATATATCTATTGATTTTTGAAAAGTTTAGAAGTGATATAGTCAAAGTTTAACTTTCTTTTCTGTGTAAGTACGATATGTCTTGGAGACGATAAAAAAATAACAAATTATCAAATCTTACGTTTAGTAGGTAAATTTCTATAAGTTCAATTCAAAATATCTTTAATGCGCAGTAGATAATCTATTTATTTTTGGAAAACCCAAAAGTTGTGCTTCTGCTTTCTTAAAATTTTGTTTACCTCATATACAAGTTATTTATATAGATACAATGAAATTTTGACTAATTGCATCAAAATCTTTTAATATTAAGATTATCTAAGCAAATTGATTGTAGTAGAATTTCTAGCCTAGAGATCTGAAGAAACGATTTTTCTAGTACCATTCTATATTATCCAAAAATATTAAAACTTTATAGTTCTTACAGTAACTAAGTTTTTAACTTCAAATAACTAAAAATACAGTAAATTTTTGGAATTTTTGCGCTGAACAAAGAACTGATCTAATATAGAGACATGAAATTGCATTAACTCAATATTAATCTGCAAGTGAAGATAACAAACAGGCTTTTGTTCAAACAGTATATACATTATAATTTTATCGAAGATAGAATGCAACAAAATATTTTTTTTCTTAATTCTACGACCAACAACGTTATTCTTATACAATTGAAATGAATTTTCTGACAGGTTTTTTTAATTTTTATTTGGAAACTTCAATGTTAAATAATTTGGAAAATTTTGATAATATTAATTTGAATTACATTATTTATAAAATGATAAATAAAAAAATAGATTTTTTTTTTGCATTTTACCATTAGTTGACAACGACAATTTGTCTCAAATAGCAGAAAAGTTAGAAAAAATTTTTTTAGTCATCATGGTAAAAGATAAGAGTATATTATATACATAATTTTATGACCAATCAATTATAATATGTATGTATCTTTTTAATTTGCAAGAAAAAAATTCCAAGTAAATCTAATGGGCAAAAAAATAAAATAAAATAAAAATAGCAATATTCAAGAGTAACACAAAACACAAAAAATAAATACATAAAATAACACAACAAAAAAAAAAATTTTTTTAATAGGTATATAAACTACGAATTACGTATTAATTTCCGGAAATTCATTTCACTAGAACTAGATTAGCTCATATAATATTTGTATTTCTTCTGAATTAATAATGAATTTAATTAATTAATTTTGTTTTGATTTTATTTTTAATTAGTTTTTAATTTTCCACAAATTTTTCTGTTTGTTTGTTTGTTTTTTTCCGCTTTTACATATTTTTTTTTTATCAACAAGAGCACTTCCAAAATTTCAACTTATACTGTGGTGGTTGTTGTATTATTGCGTTCATGAGATTAAAAAATCTCCGTTAATTCCAGTATAATTTTTTTGTTGTTTATTTTTGATGCGCCCGGTTTTTAATTTTATTTTTTTAAATTTTATTGCTTCTTAGAAATTTTTTTATTTTAATTAACTTCAATCAAAGAAAATTTTTTTTTTTATTCTTAATTAATTAAAAAAAAAAAATGCTTCAATAAGTAAGTCCTATAAGTAGGTATATGTAAAAAAAAAAAATAAAAAGTTAAATTAAATAAAAATACAAAAATTATTATAATGAAAAAAACCACCCGCTCGTTTTAACTTTGAGTAAATAAGGCAACGAACTAAATATACAATTCTGAACTGAACTACTGAATGAAAAATGTTGCTTGATCTTTTTTTAAGACTTAAAATATATGTATTTTTTTTCATATATTTTTTTTTTGTTTTGTTTTTTCTTTTAATTCATATTTATAAGATATTAGCAACAATCTTTTTTTTTTTGTTTTTTTTTTTTTTTTTTTTTTTCAATTTATACTAATTTATATGTATATAAACGATCAGTGTGTTGTATACGTGTTATTGGAACTAAACATGTTATATGTACCATTATGATTTTTTTATACATACATTTATTTTTATTATTTACTTGGGTTTGTCTGTCGGACGATCTGTTTCATCAACCTAATTATATATAATTAGCTTAAATATGTGTTCGGCGAAACTGTAAATTTGATATTGAACTTCGAATAAGTCAGAAAAGATATTAATCCTCTACTTTACTTCAAAAATAATCAGTAGCAGTACCTATTATTTATTTTCCTGTTTTCTAAGCTGATAATCTTAACGATATCGAAAGTTGGTGTTAATAAAAATTTTAAAGTTTTTTTTTATATTATAATGCAATATTGTCACATATAACATTTTAGTATTAAACTTTAAGATATAATATACATATATTAAATAATTTTACAAATTTAAAATGTTGGCGGCATTTTTTTAAAGTATTATTTTCTCTGTTGGCGCCACTTGATAGTTTATGAAGATAATGCGGTGATTCTGGCTACACACAAATTGAAGACAACATCTTTTGCACGAATTGTGGAATCATATAGCACTTCAATTTTGTTATATTTGCAATTTAGACGCCATGAAAAAAAAATGAATGTTTATTTTTATATATATAAGTATATTTATTATTTTTTTTTTATATATTTGATTTCAAAAGATTTTTAATATCATTGTTGCATTCATTGATGACAATATTTGTACGACGTCTACTATTAATTCTGTAAATCGTGCAATTTTATATTAACTATACAATCAAGTGTAAATTTTGTTGAACCATAATGAGCGAATGAAGTGAACTAAACATTTTGTGATAATTTTGCAAATAAAACTATTTCCGACGAGCCTCAAGACCTCAAGTATATTATCAATATCACACTTGATAAGTTCAGTAAATAATTATTAAATTATAATAATTTTGAATGAGTTGAACTTTTTTGGGAGTATTAAAAAGAAGCTTGGTATTGAATTAATTTTAATACTTAATTCATGGGGGATGCACTTTTTTTCCAATGGATACATACATCTACTACATTAGATTACATGATATATATTAAATCTGCATTAAGACTCTCCCAAAAAAATCTTTACAGACCTATTACGATTTTCGTAGATTTTTGATTTAAGTATTTTGGTCACCATCGAATTATATTTCTAAATTTTACAAAAAATAAAATGGAGTAGTGAGAAGCTTACATTTTCTACTGCCTATTTCAACACTTAACATGAGATTTATAAAATTCGCAATCAAGCAAATTTTATTTAATATTAAATAAAAATGTTAAATTAATAGAAGATTTTTTTTTTTAAAACTAACATAACTTTGATCTTTAAAAATTCTATACTTTATTAGTTGTTGTTCGAAGTATTAAGTATAATATGATTTATTTTAATTTTAATGTAACTATTCGATAGTAATTTTAGGCCTAATTAATTTAATAACAAAATAATATCAATTAATTTTTTTTAATTGAGCTATTATAAAGATAGAAATACGTGAATGTAATTTTTAAATAATAATAATTATAATATAATATATAATGATACTATATTTTATTATTAGGTGTTAGATATATAATTAACAAGTTAACAATATAATGTACGTTGCAAGCCCGGAAATTCAATAATAATTTCTAACTAATACTTATGTTAATTTCAATGGAAAATTTTTCTAAAGAACTAATATTTAGAATTTTAGTAAGTATTTTTTATATAATCAGTGGTGGCTGAAAAATAAATGTTCAACCCTCGCGCCCTAGGCAGATTTAATACATATCGCCCCCTTCCTCTTCACCCTAACCGTCAGGCCTGTCGAGAGGGGGGGGGGAGGGGGGGTATAATTCCCTGGGCCCACAGAGCTAAGGGGCCCGCTTGTTTAATTTTTTTTTGCGACAAAAACAATGTACATTATACATATGTGATATTAAGTTTCATGCTTATACATTGTGATATTAAGTTTCATGCTTATTACAGTCATTTTTGAAAAAAAAATTTACATAAAAAGTCCTTGATGATGGCGTCAAGTAAAATTTCTTGTGATTTGTTATGGAAAAAAAGTGTATGAAAATTATAATTAGTAAGTATAATTTTAAGGTGTTTATTTATCAGCTTTTTTTCAGTAAATTAATTTTCTATTTCTACTATTACTAGACATCCAAACTGTTTGTATTTGTTGGACTGTTTGGACCGCGGTCCGAATTTAAATAATCTAGGAGAGATTCTCGTTACTAATTATTTGTGATTTTTTAAAGTGGAATCTACAAGTTTTTATGTAAAGCGAAAAAACTTTACATTCTGATTCTCATATGATCTTATTTCCTACTCTGTACACCATAATTCTGATTACAGAAGTAGATATGCCTTGAGCACAGCTAATACCGCAAAGCAATTTTTGAAGGAAACCTGTTCACAGCTAATTTTACCTGAAAGCAAAAAAATCAACTGCAAACAACTGCTTTTGTTTTTTTTATAATATGATTGTGACAGAAAAATGCAGCAAAACCAAATTTCGATGCAAAAGAAACGCTGTGAAAAAGAAACAAAAAAATTATTTTATGACGTAGTCAATTCAAAAAAAATAAATTCAGTTTTCTAATTAATTATGAAATTATTTTAAGAAATTCTTTTTACAAAAAATCAATAAAATTAATATCTTTCGTTTTTCATAATTTTTATTTAAAATAAATAAGAAATAACGCAGAAAATCGGTTTTTACGGTAGCTCAAAATTGCTTTGCGGTTTAGCTGTGCTCAAGGCAATAGATTTGTATTGTACAAATATACAAAGTGTGACTATTAATGATAAAATTATGTGTTTAGGAGACTCAATTAGTATTATTTTCATAATGTTAAAACCTGTAAAAAACCTATAAATTTTTTTTTTTATTTGTAAAAATTTTTTCCCGGGCCCGGTGTTGGCTATCGACGCCCCTGCTAACCGTGTATCACAAAAACAAATCTTACGTTAAATTTTTTTTATATTAAACATGCATTATATTTTATAACGTGAACCTAAATTAAAAAAAAAATATATTTTTGGACGAGTAGAGTGCTGACTACTATAGATATTGTGTATTGCCGACTATTGTCAATTTTCTAATACTGTTGATTTTAACAAAATAATTTTTAAAAGTAAAGAAAACAATTTTAAATATTTAAAAAAAAATTATATGGATTTAGCAAAACGAACTTTGGCGCCCCAAAAAGCTTGGCGCCCTAAGCGGTCGCCTAGTTCGCCTATATGGTAGAGCCACCACTGTATATAATTTCCTTAAATTGCTAACTTCTATATATTTCTACTGATCGTACAAAAATACAAAGTAAATATTTTGTTGTTGCGATTTTTTACTATAAATGCCTAACTGATTTTTTCTTTTTGTTCTCTACCCCTACGTAAAATGAAAATTTACATATATAATAGTATGTATAGACATAATAAACATAATAATATGTATTTTTGTATACACATAAATTAAGCGGTAACATTAGGTTAAGCTGTAGTAAGTAGCAGCAGCTACTGATTATTAAAATTATTCAATATAATATAATAAATAATATTATTAATGTTAAGAAACTAGTTTCTGCTTTTTACCAAAATTATTATTATTTTGTTTCTTTTTTATTTTTGTATTAATTTTTTTTTTTTAATGTTTTTGTTTTAAAAATGATAAATAACTTGTTCATCATTAGTAGTGCGCGCTTTAATTCTATCTTTGAGTAAAAGTCTTTTAGAATTTTTTCATATTATATTTTTTGTTTGTAATTTAAATTTAAAATTAATTTTTACATGCTAATAAATTTTATGAAATAATAGTTACCTCTGTATAGTTATTTAACCTCAAACAGCTTATTAACTTATTATTAATAAGGAACAGTGTAATGCATATCATAAGAATGAGAACAGATAATAAAACCTAAATTAAGGTATTTAGAATAAATTACCAAAATTAGTACTATCTTTCAGGACTGAATTATAATATGAGAAATATCCTGGCTTGTAATTTAATTGTTTTCAAATTTTTTCATTTAATTCAAAAATTCTAATGATGGTTGTATTGTTGTATTTTTAGAATGAAAACAAGACAATGTAATTAATTTTTAATTAAATTTAATATCCAAATATTAATTCTTCGGTCGACGACGTAGAACTTCTTTTTGACTCTTTAAATAATTTTTAGGGTCGTGCCTGCCTATATATATTATTCAACATCAAATTTGATGAAATAATAATTATAAAACTATTCATTTCCTACCATGTTATCCGTTTGAATCTGTTTATGTTTTATACTTGAAAATTAAAATAATTTATTGCTGCTTAGAAATAAGTCACCCATAAGTAAATTGTTAAAGGATTATATTCAAAATTCGTAAAAAAAGAGTAGCTACTGAAAATTGTAATTTGAAGATACGTTAAAAATAATATTGTCATAATTCAGAAACACTTGGCAATCCGAAAATAAATACATATTAAGAATTTTGTTTCCTAATCAAATCATATAGAATAATTGAATGTGAAGAATCGTTTAAATAATATAAAAAATAAAAATAAATAATAAATAAATAATATAATAAATAAAAATAAAAATATCTTAAATACCTTTAAATATATTTTTTTTAATCTTTTATATTAATTTTATGATAATGATTAAATTAAGATACGACCCTTGTTGAAATTTTTTTGTTTAACTTTTTATATTAAAACTTCAAATACAATCCATCATATTGAATCAAATATATTCTGAAAATTTTAAAATAAATATTTTTCAACCTGAACAAAACTTTAAAAAACTTTAATACCTAAATGTTTTTTATTTACATTGCAATTCAAAACGAATATTATAAGCTTTTTATTAATAACATTTTCGAGATGAAGCATTTTAATTTCATACATATTTGAAAAAGATAAGTTTTTTTTGTTAAACAAAATAAAATGTTGACAAAAGGATTATTAAAATCAGGAAATTTATGAATGAAAACACGCGAAATTTAAATAACTTTCATAAATTTTAATGTACCTATGTCACAATTTAAAAAAATCTTTTTATTATGTTGAAAAATATTTCGAATTAAAGAAAATGAAACAATTACAAAACTTTTTCGAAATTCGATTTTATAATCAATCTGGGAATGGATTTTGTTAACAAAAGCTCATAATTTCAGAATAATAATATAATATCTGTAATAAGTTTCTTGAAGTTTTTTTAAGTAAAATATACATACATATTTAAACTTGTTAAGAATCACAACTTCCATATAATTGGTTTTTGGTAAGGCTGTTTTCAAACAACTTTATTGATTTAATCGAAAGAAATTAAGTTTTAAGAATTCTTCAATTAATTTGTTCATTGATTCATGTGGATAGTTTATAAAATTTCATTTTTTCATCGTAAACCAAACAATTCATAAATTACAGACCATGAGGTGTGAAAAAATTCTAATAATTATTATATGTACCACCAAGAGATCCACATGATTTTATTTCTCAGAGAACCATTGTACTGATAGATTGATTACAATGATTATAAAATATTTTCTACTGTTGTTTGGGTCAGAGTGTACATATGTTATTATTTCCTAACAATGTAAGAAAATAATATTTTCATGGCGACTGTTGGCGAAATGTATAATATAAAATTAAAAAAAAACAATGCATATTGAATTTTATTTTTTATTTGTATTATCATTATTACTAGGTAACATATATGCCAGAATTGTTAAAGCTAAAATACTTGCTCCAAATATTAAAAATAATATCTCACAATTAAATGTTAAAATATATCCTATTGCATTGCTTCCAACAATTGCCTAAAAAAATTAATATATTAAATAATAATTTTCATTGCAACAAATGAATAATAATATATAAATAATTACCCCCAATCTCGCTACCATCATCATTAAACATATTCCCATTGCACTAATATTTGTTGGAAAATATTCGAGCATAACTGTAGAAACAATTCCGCCAGCATTTCCAACAGCCATGCAAAATGTGAATAATACAACATTCACATAAAAGTTTGTAATCCAGTATAGAAGCAGTGTCGCTATTCCACATATTATCAACCAGAAAACTGAAAAAAGAAAAATCCAGTTCTAATAACTTTAAATAATGTACAAAACTATTTTTTTGTCCATTCTAATTGTTCCAGTAAGCAACGCAACGTAGTTCGGGAATTCACTTCGTTGTCATAAATTCTGTTATGGATTACATGTTTAATGATTTGGCAATGCGTACAAATCGAAATTCGTTCATGTTTAGAATTAGAAGGTTAATCGATTTGTCAACGCACAATAAAATGGAGCCTAATTTATTAACGCTTATTAAATTAATTGAAGTTTATATAATAAAAGACAAATATTAATTAATTAAAAATTGGAATAAATTAAAATAATAATTACAATCATAAAAAGTTTTTTGAAGTTTTGAAGCTAATAACAATGATAAGATAATAATAATGGGAGAAGTTTCTTGGATTTAATAAAATAATAATAATAATTTGTTGGTATATTGAAACGGTCGTCAATAATATGTATTTAAGAAATGTTTGATTTAAAATAACTTCATACTCACTTATAAGTTGTTTTTTACCAACACAAACAATAATTTTTGAGAATATTAAGTACACACAAGTATATGCAACTCCCACAAATATTAAAACTTGATACATAAAAACATTTATGAAGTCATTGCAGGAATCAATTCCAGTACTATCTGAAGTATTTTCTTCATTTTGTGTCATTCGGCTCACTGTTTGACAAACTGTTGAGCCACTGTTGTCCATTTCTTTAACCATTGCATTTAAAATAGAGGGAAACCTGAAATATTGTAGAAACAAATTGAGATAAAATATAAAGCTAAATTTTGTTAATTTGTACACAGAACATAGAGTAAAGTTTTTAAAGATATTTACCACATAAAAGTTCCTTGCGCGATTCCGTATATAATAAACATTAAACAGCTAATATTTAATGTATTTAATATATGCTTTTTACCAAATAATGGTACTGTTTGGTTCCATATTAATTTTAATGCATCTAATGTGTTTTTAACATTACTAAAATTGGCACCAGTTGTTTCTAAATTAATTCTTTTAACAGGATAATTAGTTTCTGGTTGACCAGTATTTACCGTGAAAATTTTACGTAGAACATTAATGGCCTCTTCTTGTTTTCCTTGAATTAATAAATATTTTGGACTTTCGGGAAAAAATGATAATCCGAATAAGGCAATAAAAGCTGGTACTGTATCAGCTAGAATTAAAAATCTCCACGATGACATTTTTAATGACCCCAAATAAAAATTGATATCCAGTGGAAGGATAATCCACGCAAAAGCTGGAAAGAGATTTATTATTTTAATTAAGTTTTGATTCCACTATTATAGTTATAAAAAACAGGTCTTAAATATTGATAATTTTTTCGAAACGAATTCTTTACTTTCATGTACTACTTAACAATTTAAATTCTCACTCACCTGGCAATATAATTAATCCAACTGGTAAAAATGTTGAAAGTAATGTTACTGATTTTGTTCGTGTCTGATTGCCATGAAATTCACCTAAGAAACTAAAAACACACGCTTGGCAAGCACTTATAAATAATCCAACTAAAAATCGCATTGCTATCAGCATCCAAATATTAACAGAAAATGCTGAAATCACTGACGCTGTTAAACTTAATATCAAAGCAATTTTAAGTGTTTTTATTCGACCACAAGTATCTGCAAAAAATCCCATTGCATGAGAGCTTAAAACAATGCCCAGATAACCTGATGACGCTAAGAATCCTTGTTCAGATAATCCAAAATTTAAATCACATTTTGTTATATCTAGTATTAGACTAATTCCCATTAATTCAATCATAACAGCGCTAAAACACATACCACAAACTAATAATAAACATATATGAAATTTTCCATTTTTAACTAAATTTATAGCCTCCTCAAATGTGTAAGTTTTTTCATTACTTTCAATTTTTTGATTTTTTTCATTATCTGCAATAAACATAAAATAATTCAAATTAAAAATTTAACTAATTATTAATTATCCTAGAGTAATCAGACAAAAGAAACTTGTAGCATGAAGAAAAATAAAATATTGGATCTTTAATTTTTCAGATGAAACTATGTATATTATAATTAATATTATTTTGCTTCATAAACGTTCGTTATAAAAAGGTTTCATAACTAATATAGTATCATTGGATAGTACACTATGAAATTACTTCGTAGACTTATTATACATTATTATCATCAAATCTGCATTATTTTATGCATTATAGCTTTAGTTTGGAAACATTTCTCCTATGGATTTAAAAATTCACTTTTTTTGCAAAATAGGAGATATTGTTTTTCAATTAATAATGATTAAACAATATTAATATGTGTATTATACACTTTATGTTTATATATATGAAATTTAATTAATTTTTTTTTTAATTTTACTAAAATATGTATACTTACTTTCATAAATGTCAATATCAATATCAATAAACCCTAAATTGTGCATTGTTAATTTTTGAAATTTGAAGTTTATAAGTCTTTTGAATATTTTGTTTTAATTTTTTTTTATATAACGTAAATAAATAATAGTATAGAAATTATACAATTAAGATATATTATATTTATTTATCTTAATTATCTTTTATATTAAATAATAAATATTTACTTGGTTAAAAGTATAATTTACATTTTATTTTTCTTTAATTTTTATTTTTATTTATTAAATATTATGATAGCGATTTGGTAACGAATAATATCTTTTGATATAAATCGCGTAATGATGACTATTTATTTTATTCTGAAAAGATTAAATTAAATTTTTTTTGTTAAGTTTTTATATAAAAGAAATGATAAAGAAAAGCTCAGGGTTTAATTGATATTTATGACATACATCTGTTAAATTATTTCAATGCTACCATTTTCCATGTAAGTACGAACATAAGTAAGTAATTAATAAAATTTAAACTCGTAATATTTTTTTTTTTTAAGTATTAAAAAGTTAAAAAAAAATATTGATATTATATATTTACTAATTGTATAAAATGTAATGTACATTACATTAATTATATATGTAGAAAGATTATAGAAAGATTTTCTTAACTGAGTGCGTATACTTCTATTTGTGCGGAATTAATTAATTTCATTATTAAGGTAATTTTTAATACAACGAAAATTTAAACAGCTAAAAGTGGGTTATTAATTTAAGAGGAATACTAATTTTATGTAGTCAAAACTTTTGCTTAGCAAAAAATTAAAATAGGTATATGGTTCAAGCTTAAAGCATAGTATACGAGAAATGTGACAAAACTCGTAATATTTTTTATTGAATATCATGCATTGCAATATGCCACTCTAGATTAAAATTACCCGCTTTAATTTCTTTTTCTGATTAAAAAATTTTTTCAAAAACGATGACTTTTAATTAATGTGGGTTAATTTTTTTTTTTTAATGTTAGAATTGCATATCTGTTTCAAGTATGAAATTAAACTTAATCCTTTATTTACTTTAATATAAAACAAAAAATTCTTAATTATTTTGTATTGTTAATTTAAAAAAATTACTTTAGAGCTTATTTTGAAGAATATATTTTTAAATTACAAAATTTAACAAATTTTCTTTTAATATGTACAATAACAATATTTTTATTTCGAATGTTATTTCTTTCAAGCTCAAGTTATGACTGACTAAATTTTCGCACAATATTTTATATCTAATACACAAAAAATTATAATATAATTTTCCTTATTTTTGCCCTGACTAAGCTAAATTATAAAATATAAAGATTCATCAGAAAATCCGACTAAAAATGTAATAAAAAAAATATTAGATATGTATAATTTTGTTATCAAAATTTCGAAATCTTATTGAGTTTAGTATACAAATGAAATTAAAATATAAAAATGTAAACTACTACCAAATAATTATATGTAGAACGCTAGATCATTAATTTAACTATTTATAAGAATATAAAATAAAACATCTTTAATTTAATTAATAATAGTGATGTAAATAAGTATTGATATGTAATGGTTCGTATAGTAATGGTGTAATACGCCGTCTACTATAATTGTATTTTTCGTCAGAATATAATACTTAATATAAATAAAAAAATAAAATTAATAAAAATATTGTAAAATAAAAATTCAAATTCCCTTATTTCAAATTAGATTACCCAACCGTAAAATGCCACAAGTTTTAGCAAACCTTTACTATACATACCTATCTTCTTTTTTTTTTTTGATAACAGCGGTTGACTACTGATAACCTTTATGATCAGACATAAATGATTTTTTAAATGTTTATCAACAAAAAAAAAATAAAATAAAAATGCTCAATCATTGAGAAAGAAAATAGTTTCTATTTTTTATTTTTGTAATTCGCAGATTTTATTATCTTAATGATGTATACAAAAGTTTAATACCCTTAGGTAATTACATCAAGAAGGTACCTACACAAAACTTATATATTTTTTAATTAATTACCTACACGCTTTCTTCATCATTTATTTAACAATACATTTTTTTTTATTGTTTGCTTTAATACAATTTTATTTTTATTATTCAAACATGAATTTAAAATTGACTTAATTTTTCAATTGATTTGTTAATTTGTTAAATAGCTCCATAAATAAATAAACTGTGGCATGGAGAATTTCTTGTTATAGATAATAGTTGAAAATCTCGTACATTTCTCCTACATTCGTGAAAAAACTCAATCATTTAATCTGATATTAAATGATTTTTTAATTTAAATATACATAAACATCAAAAGTTTGTATAACCGTCTATAACAAGGACTCTAATTCTGAGGAATTAATTATTAGATTATTATGTTGCAAAAATTATTGTTGAGATATTCAAAAATTGTTTCAGAGTTATCTCCGAGGTTTTTATTGTATTAAAAAAAAACATTGTAATATCAAAATCTTGAGATGAAGCTTCAATTTCATATCTTTGTATATATGTGAAAAAGATAATAAACATAATAAAATGTTGACAAAAGGATTATTAAAATCAGGAAACTTGTGAATAACAACACAGTCATGAAATCTAAATATTTTTCTTAAATTTTATTATACTTACCTACGTCACATTTTAAAAAATATTATTATTTTTGTTAGAAAATATTTTAAATTAAACAAATAGAAACGGTTATAAACATTTTTCGAAATTTCATTTTTATAATCAAATTGTGAATGAATTTTGTTATATTTCTTAACAAAAGCTAATGTCAGAGTATTATACTACATATAATGTGTAGTTTCTCCAAAACAATCATATGCGGAATAAACTAATAAAGTTTATTTCTTTATTATCAATAAAATTTATTAAGAATAAATAGACATAAAATAGAAATAGAAATAAATAGAAATAAAAAAACAACATTTTAATTTTAATGTTTTATTTGAGATAATAAAAATGAATCGACATATAGAAAATTTGGTGAAAATATTCCATTCTTGTTTGAAATCAGTTCAACCATTGGTACTTATCGAAAACTCAATAAAAATTGAATCTTCTTCAAATGGAATTCATTTAAAAATTAACCAAGATGAGTTTAATTTTGGCCAAAATCATAATTTCCATATAATTGGTTTTGGTAAGGCTGTATTAGGTATGGCACTTAAATTGGAAAGCTTGTTAGGTTCAAATTTAAAATCAGGTATATTAAGTATACCAACCGGTACCATGGAAAATTATTGTAATGAAAACCAATTAAATAAAACAATTTTGAAAATCTGTGAAGGAGCAGTTAATAATATTCCAGATGAGAATTCACTTAAAACAGCTATTAAAATTAAAAAATTAGCTTCAGAAATGAATTCTAATGATACGGTTTTTGTTTTGGTGTCTGGTGGTGGATCTGCTTTACTACCATTACCAAAGCACCCATTAACATTAAAAGAAAAGCAGCGAATAATTTTAAAATTACAAAATAATGGAGCTTCAATTGAAGAACTTAATATCGTTAGGATAAGTTTATCTGAAATTAAAGGTGGAAAATTATATAAATTAGCTAATAATGCTTGCAAAGTTATTTCATTAGTAATAAGTGATATTGTAAAAGATCCTGTTCATTTAATAGCCAGTGGACCAACCGTTCCAAAAGTTTTAAATACAAATTACCTCGATTCCAAAAAAATCTTAGAAAAATATAAAATATGGGATAATTTGATCCCTGAGGTTAAACAAGTTATTGAGAATGATAAACGCAACTTGGATGATCAATCAGAGCAAAGCCCATCAAATAACTACATTTATATAATTGGAAGTAATAAAGTCGCTGTTAAGGAATGCTTCAATAAAGCAAAAGAGTTAAATTATTTTCCAATAATTTTATCTATAGAAATTGAAGGAAATATTCAACATCTATGTGAAACATATATTAACTTTCTGAGAAATTTGAAAAGATACCAAAGTGACTCAAAAACTGAAGAACTATTCGCAAAAAATTTCCCATTTTATGAAATGAGTTTCAAGGAGTTCGTTCAAAAAATTTCACAAGCCAAAGCTGATCAGCTCCCTATTGTGTTTATATTAGCAGGTGAACCTACAGTTTTAATTAAAGGAAAAGGCAAAGGTGGCCGCAGTCAAGAATTAGCTCTTAAGTTAGCAATAGAGTTCGATAAATATCGAGAATTAAACAATTCTGTGTTTTTAGCTGCCGGTACTGATGGAATTGACGGCCCTACCGATGCAGCCGGAGCTCTTGGCTCGTCAGCTATTATTCAAAATTATTTGAATTTAAATAAACTAATGGATTTGGAAGAAATTTTAAATAATAATGATTCATATAATTTTTTTAAAAATTTGGATAATGGAAGATATCATATCAAAACAGGACACACGGTATGACTTATAATTTATACATTTTACTTTTCTAGATTAAGAGTAGCCTAATATGTATATTAATAGACTATAAATAAAAACTTTATAATATTCATGTATTTATCTATTTATCCAGGGAACCAATGTGATGGATATACATTTAATTGTACCATAAATATAATATTGAAAAAGAAAACGATAAACACCAATGCAAGATTAAGGATCGAGATTCTTATGTCAACAGTCTGTGGGTTATGTAAACAATATATATTTTTTGTCATTAATAAAAATTACTGTGATATTCAATAAAAATGCGGAAAATTTTATTTCTTTGTTTTTATTACTACAAAAATTAACATAGATAGTGATACCAAAATTGCAAGTATTAAAAGTCTTATTGAACGTTATGAATTTTTTTTTTAATAAAACCAATCTTTTCTCAATTAGAATTATTTTACGGTTAGATTTCTAACCGAGTATTTGAAAATTTGATTATATATTAAAAATAATATAAATTGTGTGTATATTATAATAATGATACTCATAAGACTAATTTTTCTTTATTTCTACTGATCGTTCTCTCTCTGACGTTGTGTACGTGCACGAATTCGTCAATAAATGAAAAATTCAATAAATCAACTTTAAATAAAACTCTTTTAAGCTAAAAGTAATTTATTCTACATCGTCAAATTGTCAATTTTTCTTGATCTATTTCAAAGTTTTATATCTTCTCTTTAGGTTATCATTTAAATGAGGTTTCCTTTAACTCAAAAATAAATAAAAATGTTCCACAATATCTAATCCACAAACAAACATTTTAAATTAGTATTTCAAGTTTTTTCTACATATTTTTGCCAATCATTAATTTTATAATGAGGTAATTTTTATTTGAAATCAAATGGTGGTACGTCTCTACTAGTAAATTTACACATTGGTATTATAATGACTTGCAAATGTATACTGTTACGATCCGGACCAGTTAAATGAGGTGACAATTTTGGTGAAGATAAGGCCAACTCATCATATGGCAGAAGGTTATCAATGTTAACAACTCTAAATGATTCTGAAAAATATTCTGTACTTTCGCGAACTGTTAATACATGAGGAATTTTATTTTGAACACCAGTTATCAAAACTGCGATCTGCAAAGAAAATATAGTTAGCTCATAAATTTCTAAAACTACGTTTTATTGGATTATTCCAAATTTTTAAGCAATAAGTATAGAAATAAATCTTTTCTTACCTTATATCTTTCTTCCTTAAAAAAATTTTCTTTGCATGTCACCCTTAGTCGAACTGTTCTAAGGACAACTTCTGGTAATTCTTCACCACCCCATACCATTTTTGCTTTATGATATTTAACACCTCTTGGAAAAAATTCAATTTCCCACGTTGCATTTTGATCTTAAAAAAATTTTTTAAAAAATGTTTATTTAAAAATTCAAATATTTATAATAATTTGAATTTAAATTTATAATTGGAAAAGTTGTTCGGAAAATGGGAAAATTGAAAGTGCTCTAAGGGATTTTTGTAAATACATTTTTTATTTTTATTTGCAGTCTCTTGCCATAAAAAATGTATTTATTTTTATGAATAGTAGGCTAGAACGAAAGAACGTTCGCGTCGGGATAGACTAGTATATAAATATATATAATTATTACCATCTTCACGTTCTGCTAAATTTCTTTGCGAAAAAAAGCAAGCAACAAAAGCCATATATTTTTCAACTTTTTCAAAATCTGTTACAAACATATTAATGCTGCATCCGTCATTTGTATATAAACGTGGTGTAAATTGTAAAATACCATGATCCGAATAAAAAACTTCTGCTACTCTCTCGTTTTGACCTGAAATATTATTAATTTTGACTTATCCAAAAAGGGTTTTAAAAAAATATAAAATTTAAAAAAATTTAATTTTTATGTTTGCAATGATTTTGACTATAAAACTATAATATATAAAAAAAAAAAAAATAATAATAACAATATATCGTCACCTCCAGGGATGTAAAATGTAAAAATTGAAAAAACTGAAAACACCAACCTGAATGATAGCTCATACCAATTGCCATTCTTTGAACTAAAAATTCTTTATGATAAGCTACTATTGGATTTAATAATAAATGTGCTAATTCTCTTGGTGACATCATAGCAAATCTTATGTGTATAACTGTTGATTCTATTAAATGAATAAATGTCGAATTTTTGTCTTCATCGGATAGATTTTCTTCAGTATCCAATTGATCTTTTTTACATAATAACCATTTCATTAAAATCCCAAATAATGAATATTCATTTTTAACTACAATATCATTTTGTTGTAATAATAATATTAAAATCTGTTGATCTAATTCAATAAAATCCCTAGATTCTGCTACCATTTCAATGTTATATTTAAGAAAACGTTTCAGCGTTTCAGTTACTTCAATATGATATGGGCTAAGTGCTATCGTGTACTGCAGCCATGATATTAAATATGATTGCATTGCACCCCGGCTAACATGTTTGAGCATATAATCAACACACAGTTGTGCTAAATCTTTAATATTATATTTATCTGCTAATGATAGCATTGGCATTACAGATGCCAATGAAATACGAATTTGTCCAACATATAAATATTTTAAAAATTGTGGAAATACTTGTGAACAACTTGGTTCCTCCTTTAATTCAATAACACTTTTTCGGCACTCATTCCATTCAGGATTCATTAACATAACTTGAAATACTTCACTGCTGGCGCATAAAATTACACGATGAGCAGGATAACGATTATTACCCACAACTAAAATTATATCGGACATCAATTGTTCAGCATATAAATTAGCAATTTTATGTAGAACACTGTCAGAGTTATTCATCTTCAAATAAATATATAAAAATTGAAAAATTAAAATTTATTTTATACAATCTATACCTTACTATAAAATCTGATTATATGAACTTTTTAAATAAGCATCGTCGGTAGGTAGGTAGGTATACCTAGATAATCGAAGAGAATTAATTAAAAATTATATCGGACATCAATTGTTCAGCATATAAATTAGCAATTTTATGTAGAACACTGTCAGAGTTATTCATCTTCAAATAAATATATAAAAATTGAAAAATTAAAATTTATTTTATACAATCTATACCTTACTATAAAATCTGATTATATGAACTTTTTAAATAAGCATCGTCGGTAGGTAGGTAGGTATACCTAGATAATCGAAGAGAATTCGTACAGCAAAGGCACCATCATGAGAAAAACAAATTAACTCATAGAAATAAGTGCGCGAAAGATTTTCTAAGTGACTACCCAATATACCTATCTACTACTTATTTGCACAAATTTCTGCTGGCTTAAAATTTGAAACAGTAACCTACCAAACTTGAATCCTGACTGGATTGATCATCAACATCCTGATCCATTTTAATCGGTTGACCATTAACTGTGGCTGTTTTTGAAGATGATGATGAAGACGCCATTTCATCATCCATTGCACCAAAAATCTTATTTTATCCTCGACTGGTTTTAGTTTTGAAATATATTTGTTTTTTGATTATTATTTTTTTTTAAATGAGATAATCAAAAAATCAAAAATAAAACAAAAAGATTCAGATGGAAGAGAAGAAAATAAATTAAAATCTTTTATTTTTCTTCACAGCAGAGAAATCAGAATTAGAATTATTTTTATCAGCTGTTTTTTTTTTCTGCTTCTGCCAAAATTAAAAGTGATAGATAAAGAAGTTATCAAATTTTATTCAAGGTGAATTTACAATTTAATAACTTTTCGTTAACGGCTCGCTACGCCCATAAACATTTATTTATTTTTTAATTTATAGTTTTTATTATTAATTAATTTATCATCACCGAAGGTACTTAAGTTTTTGTTTCTTTTTTATTTGAATTTTTTCACTTAGATGTTTTTTATTGATAGAGCATCAATCAAGCATTTTCTTTTTATAAAATTACTATCGGCCTGTAATTGAAACGACGTAGCATCCGTCGCGTCGTTGATTGTAGGTTTGTAAACCATACAAAATTTCATTCACAATGGATATTAAAATAAAAACATAAACAAAACAAAAACGAAAACAATAATGAGTTTTGATTGTGATTCTTGGTTGAAGTTGAAGAAAGTTGATTGTTGATGTTTTTTTATTTTGATTATGAAAGAATTGAAGATTGAAGTTGAACTGATAGTGATCAGACGCCGACGCGATCATCGATTTCGAGCTAGCGCGAGCGACGCAGCGACGTTTTTTGGCCTAGCAGCAACGACCAAATTTTTAGGTGAAAGCGATCGCTAGCAGCCATATAAATTTAAAAAAAAAAAAAAAAAAAACCAAGCAGCGACGAAAATTTTTGTCTTTTTTTTGTTTTTTTTTTTTTTTTTTTTTCTTTTTTTTTGTTTTTTTTTTTTGTTTTTTTTTTTTGTTTTTTTTTTTTTTTTTTTAACGTTTTTTTTTTTGTTAGCGATTATCAGCGGCGCAGCAGCGATCAAGAATTTTTTTTTTAGCAGCAGCCCCAAAAAATTGAAAATTTCGCTGCTTAGCCGCCGCGACTAAAAATATGATCGCGTCGGTGTCTGGTAGTGATTAATACTGAATATTATAAAAATTTGAACAAAACATTAAAAATTTGAAAAAACAAATTAAAATAATTAAAAAATAATGAATTTAACAAGAAATGAATTTTGGAATGGTGTTAAAATTTTATTCGAAAATCAACATGTTTTACAGAATCGATTATGTGGAATAAAAATTTTATACGAAAAAGAACTTCCTATTGAAGAAATTCAAAAGTTCGCTGAAATGACAAAAACTGATTTTGATAATTGGACTTCAACACTAAGGTTTAATGAAATTTCATGTAAAACTATCGATCTAGAGACTTTCATATCAGAAGGAGATAAAAATTATGTGCTTGTAACAAAAATGGTAAGTAAGTTGAAATGGAAATCTTAAGAAAATAAATAAATTATAAAAAATGCGATGAGAACCTTCAAAATGATTATCCTTACTTCTACCTCCAACTACTACACTGTATCAGCTTTTCGTGATTTTAATGGCTTTAAAGAACCTTAAGGATTATCTTAAAATTCTGATTAGTTGTTGCCTACTGGATGGTTATGATTTTTGCGATTACCCAGTTTCGAATCCAAAATTTTTAATCACTATTTGTGTCTTTTTTTTTTTCTTTTTTCATTTTAGATACTTAAAAACTCAACATCGATTGGTTGTCAATTAATTAACATAAAAGAAAACAGTTTTTATTTCAAAAGTTTTTCATATGATTTATATGATTATTGTTTGAAATTAGAGAACGGAAATTTAATTCTTCAAACAACCAATGATTCAGAACAAGAATTCGATTTTAAGAAAGCAAATTGGCTTAATTATTATTTTAAACCTAAATTTTTAAAGTGGGCAAAAACTCAAAAACTAACGAAGAAAGCAATTTCATCATTGGAACTTATAGATCTTGAGGATTATGTCACGGTCCATCAGAATTTGAAAGATAAATATGCCAATGATATCATAAAAATTTGGCCAGAAGCAACTGATCCGTTAAAATTTGTTCATGAAGATTTGTTATTAGCTGCCTATTTGATTTGTTTATGGAAAAAATTAAATGAGAAACCCAAATTTGTCGATCTTGGTTGTGGGAATGGTTTATTGGTATATATTTTAGTTTCATCAGGTAAGATTCCTTTGTTATATATTAATTTATTTTAAACAATATCTTAATATTTTTTGTAGGGTTTGATGGATATGGAATTGATGTAAGAAAAAGAAAAATTTGGAATTATTATCCAGAAAATGTAAGGCTTATTGAAACAGTTATAAATCCTGCCGACGAATTGCCAAATTTAAATGCAAACTGGTTAATTGGTAATCATTCTGATGAGCTGTCACCATGGTTACCAGTTTTGGCAACCAGAAATTCTTACGATACAAAATTTTTCCTCCTACCTTGTTGTGCTTATGAGTTTTCAGGCGAAAAATATCAACGACGTACAACACACAATAGTACATATACAGATTTCTTAGACTATGCTAAAAAAATTTCTAAACAATGTGATTTTGAGGTGAAAATGGATAGATTGAAAATTCCAAGCACAAAAAGAATAGCTATAATCGGTTCTAGAAGAAATTACACACAAAGCGAGTACGAAAATAAGTTAAAAGAATTAAGAAATTTTATTGCCGAAGAAATGAAAATTAATTCTTTGGTGAAACTACGTAATAAAGTGGAAGATGTCAAAAATTGTACTCAAATTCAGGAAAAAATTAGAGACGCACTAATATTAAAGATGTTCAATTTCATACTAGGATTGAATGTTGATATTGTTTTGAAGAATTCAGTATCAGTTTCGAAATCCAATGTGGAAAATTACTTGAAAGAGTCTGAATGGCAGATGGGTAAAAGTGTTAATTTCACAGAAATTGGACATATTTTCGATGCAAATGATTTCAGAAAAATCAAATCACAAAGTGGTGGATTGAAAACATTATTAAAAAATTATAGCGAGATATTTATAATTAAAGGAAATTTAATTTCTTTAAAAAAACCTAATGCTGATAAAATTAACACATTAAAGAAAATTGAAAATTTAAGAAAACGAAAATGTTTCTTTTTTATAAATCACCCCAATGGCTGTCCACTGAAAGCTGATGAATGCTGTTTCATACATTCGAAATAAATATTTATTATAAAAAATAATTTTATTTAGATATTTTTTTTTCCCATAATAAAGTACCTAGATTATCAAATTAGGTAAGAGAAAAAGGTAAAAACTGATTAAATGCCGAAAATTTTGTTTTTTTTTTCGAATAAATTTTAGTTTAAATAATAAAGCCGTCCATGTTGCCCGATCACTCTCTTATCAGTGCAATTAATTAGCTTTTAAAATCAATTATTTCTGAGTTAATGTATTTTTATACAAAACAATATATTTATAATCTCTGTTTTATATCAAGTTAGTGTTTAAAAAAAAACTACTATAGTTTTTTAACTCAATTTTAATTATGATTTCATTGTATACATTTTTAAGTATTTATTAACTACGTTTTCTCTTTAGGACTTATATAATTACACAATTTAAAACAAATATTAAACCGTAGTTTAAAAAATGGGATAATTAAAGAAAATGTAAATGCATTGATGATTTTTTTTTAATGAATGATTAAAATGATTTTTTTTAAAGTGTAAAATCTTAAATTAATGTTTTTTCACTCTTCTAAACAAACTTAAAAAATTTAAGAAAATTTGCACAATTTCAACGACATTCTGTAAATATATTGGTACAAAATTATGTAAAAAAAAAAACAAATTACATAAATTTATTTGTTTAGTTTTCTATAACTCATCATGTTTCTCCTCTGATTCTGAATTACGTTTAGTAAATTGTAATAAATCATCTAATTGTCTGCTTCCATTATATTCATCAATTTTTTTGGCATTTTTATAGATGAGTAAAGTTGGATATCCATCGACATTTTCAGAAACACACAATTCTCTATTATCTTGAGCAGTACAGTCCACCTTAGCTATTTGAGTACGTGAATCCACTTTTTTTGCTAATTGATCCCATGTTGGTTGTAGCTTTTGACAATGTCCACACCATGGAGCATAAAATTTTACGAATGTTAATTCATTACTGCTTATTAATTTTTGGAAATGATCATTACCATTTACTATCAATACCCCTTTATCAAGTTTTGGTGGTGTAACTTTTTTAGGCGGCTCAATTTCATCTGTTGGTTTTTGTGGAGATCCAGCCATTTTTTCAACAAACTCACTCAAATTATCTAAATCGCGAGCTCCTGCGTATTTTTCAATTTTTTTGGCATTTTCAATCCATAAAAGCGTTGGATAACCTTTCACTTCAAAATCTTGGCATATCGGACGATATACAGTACAATCAATTTTACAAATTTTCACAGAATGTTCACTATCACGTATTTTGCTTGCCAAATCATCCCAAGTTGGAGCTAAACGTTGACAGTGACCACACCAAGGAGCATAAAATTTAATGAAATGTTTTCCAGAAGAAATATGATCATAAAATGTCTCATCGGTTAATTCTATTAACGCTGGCTGCTCAACCGGTGAAGTTTCTTCTTCTACTGGACTATCCTTTTTACCAATTTGTTCTGTTAAGAATTCTGTTAGAGAAGTCATATCTCGAGCGCCTTTAAATTTGACAGATTCTGATGAGCCCAATTTAAAGAAACGCAATGTTGGATAACCTGAATATAAATGGTAATAATAAATGTAAATAATCTAACTCAGTTTTTTTTTTATTTTGTTTTATCAAAATTAATCGAATTTAAAAATAACATAAATATTGTCTATCTAGGTACTCACCTGTGACTTCATGTTTTGCACATAATTCTTGATGCTGTGTGCAATCTACATTGGATATTTGAACCTGAATGTTTGAATCTTCATTCATTTTTTTTGCTAATTCTCCCCATAATGGATGCAAACGCTTACAATGTCCACACCTAAGAAATAAAAGTTCAAAGAATAAAATATTGGTTATCGAAGAATTACAAATAGTTATTAATAATAATTTGTATTTTAGAATAATTAAGAAGATGAGAATTTTTATTACGTGCTCGTTGCAGTCTAATGATAACAAAAAAAAGCTTTTAAACAAAAAGGTTCTTTTTCAATTTTGAAATTGTAGAGAAATTTTGGAACTAATTTTTCTTAAAATAAAAAAAAAATTTAACAAAATTTCGTGAAGAAAAAGAAAATTAACAGTAAGCTATTCTTTAATCAACATCAGCTTTTTTTTTCAAATTTATATAATTAATACCAAAAAAATTAATAAATGTTTAAAAATACCATTTGTTGTAGATATGCGTATATTGTGATTATTTACTTTAACACAAAAAAAATAAAAATTTTTTTACTTATCAGCAAAAAAATATTCATAATCATTTGATAAAGACTAAATTTGAAGAAGTTTATCATTATTAGGAGTTCAATGGTTTCAAAACCCTTTACAATTTAAAATGTTCAAAAAATTAATAGAAGCAAACTATAAAATTAATGAACACTTTACACAAAATTGAACTTAGTCTCTCTTTGACTATTTAAAGTAATCAAACAAAAAAACAAGCTGCTGCTTATCAGAAATTTGATAAAACTTTCCGAGATCTCTTAAAAGAAAAAAAATTTTGTAAAGTAGGTTTATAACGACCTAGTGCACCTACTTATAATCGAATTAAGTAAATTTTTTTCAGGTTAAAAAAAATTAAAACGTCTAAATATTTATCTACTCTTTATTAGATTATGAGTACAATTACTTCAGAGTCAGACATTATTACACATTATTCGAGATTATTTTACCTGTGTATTTTCCGAAAAAAAGGTAGGTACTTAGTAGTAGGAGCCTGCCTAGATAGGTAGGTACCTTAATACAGAAAGAGGTATTTTATTTTGGTGGTGTGGAAAAATCAATTGATTGAAAAATAATTTTACATTTTTGACAGACAGAAAAAAAAAAAATTTACTTATCAAATTATTATTTTTAATTTTGATGTTCGGTTCGAACCGACCGCCGACATAGCTATCTTGATCCAGGCTACCTACCAAGTATCTCAGCATTCATTAATTCAAAATCAAAACAAAATAAAGAACAAAAAAGAAAATCTAATAAAGGGAAAATTTTGAATTTTCAACTTTTGCGTTCAAATGAAAACAAACAAAAGAAAATTTACTGAATTAGTGAATTTTTTTTTTTTTTTTTAAAAACAAAGCAACAAAACAAAATTAGTACCTATATTTCGAGTTTCAAAGAACGTAAAAAAAAGCAAAAAATTATTTAAAAAACAAAAAAAAAATATAAAAATTGCTTATTCACTATTAAACACTTACCATGGGGCAAAGAACATAACAAAATTATTCGATTTTCCTATATTTTCATCGAAATTGTCGCTTGTAAGGGAAATCGAGTGTTTATCTTCGGTTTCATCGGTGGCACATAAAGTTCCACGTATCGATAAAATTAAAAATATTAAAAATTTCAATTTTTCTAAAAACATTTTTTAACTTAAAAACAACAATTTTTTTAAAAATTTAATCTTTTTAATTGAAAAAAAATTTATTCTTTTTTCTTTCTTTGATATGCAAAAAAAAATTTAATTATTATTAATTTGTCTGACACCGGCAAAGAAAATTATTTTTATCAAATTAACAGCCTAAGTAATTTGACAGAACATTTTATACCAAAAAAATCATAAAAAAAAAATTAATTTAACAATGCCAGAACGACAGAATCAATTTGACTTTAAAGTCAATTTGCTTAAGTTATTTTTGTTTTTTTTTGAGTAAATAATTTTTTAACCTGCTCAAATATTTAAAATTTCTGTATGATTTTCATTCAACTTCGCTTTTTTTTAATTTTTTTAAATTTGATCGAATTTTTTTTATTATTGTCTTATTTATATTAGGTATATGAAAATTAAATTTAAAAAAAAAAATGTTTATGTCTAGACGAATTTTAGTTAGGTATATATAGGTAGGTATTTACTGTGCAATTTTTAATTTAAAAGAATTTTTGTTCGAGGCCTACGACGACGTAATAATCTTATGGAAATTCTTTTTTTCAATTTAAATGAAACTAGAAATGTATACCTAAGAGCCCGTTCCCAAACTGAGACTATTTTAGAAACAGAAAAATTTTTTTAATTTCTAGAATTTCTAGTTTTGGAACGACACGATTTTACAGCTGTTATTTTACAATTATTTTACAAATCAAGATTTTTTGACGTAAAAATCGTTCCGAAATGATATTTTATATTTTAAAAATCTGCAAAGGGAAATTTTAAATTTCCCATAACAAACTCAGTTTATAGGTGTACTTTTTAGTGCACCTCATTTAAAAAAAAAAACAAAAAATTGAAAATTTAAGCAGACGTTGCAGATGATACAGATTAAATGTCAAGCCTATTTCAATTTCTGAAAAAAAAAGGAATTTTCTTTAGCAGAAAAGGTATATTTTACGATTTAAAAGAGTCTCAGTTTGGGAACGGGCTCCTACTTAGTTATTATATTTGAAAATATTGTTGGAATATTTTTCATTGGAATTTAATTTAATTTGATCGATACTATTTTCTAAACTTATCTTGGCTAAAGTGCAGATGACGTGAACCACTTAGAATGGGCTGAAACTTGGTGGGGGGGTAGAGGCGGTGCCCAAACCCCCAAAACTGAAATCAGTTCTTGGGGCTCGGGCCTTGTTTCGGAGATAGGGCCCCCCAAAGTTTTCACACATTTTGTATGGGAAATATTTTTTTTTGCCCGAGTTGGCCCATTTTTTTGTAGAGAGTATAGGGGGCACCCCAGAACGAGAGGGGGGGTGGGGGCGGCGGGCGGGCGGATAAAAATAAAATGGATAAAAATAAATTTAATATTTGATTTTGAATTATTTTGGATGAAAAAGTAATGCATGGAAATATTTCTACCTATAGAATTGTTAGCCAATGATATTCCGCAGACGTTAAAGTTTTTTCTATTCTTTTTTATTAATTAACTAATTAATTATAACTTAAATAAAATTTCAATTCGTAAATTTTCATACAAATTTCACGAAAATAAAAATTTTATATGTTCTCCTACGTTCCATAAATGGCCACAGAGGGCTTGTCAAAACATTGAATAGCAACAAATATGTCGCTGTCGCTGGTATTGTGTTTATTCCAGCGATATATCTGTAGCTGGTAGCTGTCGCTGTATCTTGTGTTTAGAACTTAATAATGTTTTGATGTTTTTCAAAGCAGGTTCAAGGTCTTGTTAAATGAATTTTTAGGAGGGCCAACTCATGTTGAAGAAACATTTAACTCATCTGCATCATTATTAATCTAGATTCGAAAATTGAGTGAGTGTTTTCTTAAATGAGTTCAACTGATAGTCAAAGAAAAATTATTATAATTATACTCTGGCAGCACTTTGCAATACAACAAAAAAATTCAAAACAAATTAGCGGCGAATTTTACTTTACATATTTTATTTTTATTATTCGCCGATCGTCGTGCAATAACAAAAAAAACCAACCAACCAGAAATCGTAAAATTGGTCAAAGACAAGGAAAAGACAGACCAAAAGATCTATATTTTCAAGAATACAAAAAAAATATTTCTTTTATTTTTTAATTTACAAAATTATTGAATTATTATTATTATTTGGAAATTGAAAAATTCAAGATAGTTTTTTAAGTCAATTTCACCCCTCAGCTCCTTCCGTAACTGATTAAAAACGTGCAGCAAAAGCAAAGGAATCATTCAATTTTCAAAATAAGAATGGACAAGATAATAGTTTTTATTTAAATTTTGAAATAAAATTTTACTTAAGTGAAGTCTTAGAATTTTGACATTTCAAAATGAATAAAAAAGATATTCCAGTTTTATATAAAAATCAAAATAAATACAATTTAGATGATCCAAGATTTCGAATTCGGCCATTTCAACAATTATGTTCGGCTGTTTCTGGTGCATTAATAACATCGCTATTTAGTAAGTATCTATTTATATCTAATACCTACATTTTTTAGTAAAAGATAACATGAACGATAAGTTGGTAGATAGATCTATTTGGATATTTGCGTATCTAATCGCTTTTTTCATTTCTGGTAGGTACTACCTATTCCGACCTAGATAACTAGATTTTGATTTCACAAATAGGTACCTACAACAAGGTAATCCATTTTTGCAAATTGAATCATAATCTTTTTTTTTTTTTTAATTTTTAGTGACACCGTTAGATGTTGTTAAGACCAGAATTCAAACTCAACATAGAACTATGCTTTCTAGTAAATGTTATTTATATTGTAATGGACTTATGGATCATATTTGTGATATCAAAACTTGTGGAAATATCCCTCAACAGAAAAGTATGCAGCTTAATGGAACTATTGTAAGCAGGAAAAAAAAATAGTTTTTTTTTATTAGAATTTAGAAGTTATGTTATATTAAAGGTTATGTTTTTGGTTTGGTGTGATTTTAATTTCCTTTCTATGATCAGACTCAAATAAGGGGGTTGTAATAATTAAAAAACAATTTTTATTACCGATGTATATGAAATAATTATTAGATAATTCCACTGTACTTACAAATCACATCTCTCAATCAATTAATCAATTTGTCTGATTTTTAAGTATTAAGTATTTAATAAATACCGAAATAGCAAAAGAAAGAACTCAATTAATATAAAGATATTTTATTTCCAGGATGGTTTGTTGAAAATAAGTCGAAATGAAGGATTTAGAACGTTATGGTCTGGCTTGGGACCCACATTAATATCGGCATTACCAGCAACAGTTGTATATTTTGTAGCTTACGAACAACTTAAAATACGTTTAAAAAATTATCATATTAAATATATTTCAAAAGATTTTAATAATAAAAATCCAAAACTGCCAATATACGTTCCATTAGGATCTGGAGTATTGGCAAGAATTATGGCTGTTACCGTCGTTAGTCCAATAGAACTGATACGTACAAAAATGCAATCACAGAAATTAAGTTATTTTGAATTGCGTAAAGCAGTTCGTATATTAATTGATCAGGAAGGTATTAAGGGATTGTACAAAGGCTTACGTCCCACTATTTACAGAGATGTAAAAAAAATAGTATTTTTAATTATAACTTGATTTATATTATATTTTGTTAATTTTAAGGTTCCTTTTTCTGGTATTTATTGGACATGTTATGAAACAGTGAAGTCAACTTTTAATGTCACTAATCCAACTTTTGGATTCAGTTTTTTTGCTGGTGCAACATCAGGATCAGTAAGTGAAAAAAAATGTGGAATAAATTTTTCATCTGAACTGAAAATATAACAATTATTCAAATTTTATTTACTTTCTTTCTTTTAAATTATAACTTCCTTATATCATATTAATTTTTTTTTAATGTTTTTTTTTGTCCTTGAAATTTTTTGTTTTTCGCAATTTTATTAATATTGTGATTTGCCAGAGAGCAAATTATTATTTTAATATTCAGAATGTTTATATTTTAATTACCTATTGCTCATAGAATTTAATTGGTTAATGGATTGAACTTTTTTTTAATTTTCTCCGTTTAGGAAAAAAAATTGCGAAAAACTAAAAAATATCGGTAAGAGAGTGTTCATTATGCATACGTTCATAATAAATTATTTTTAAATAATTTCAGATTGCAGCTTTTTGTACAACGCCATTAGATGTTATCAAAACTCATCAACAAATTGAATTTGGTGAAAAATTTATCTATACAGGTAATGTTTTGCATAATTTATTTTATTAAGGTTATATATTTACATTTGCAATGCATCAAAATTTCGCAATGTAGGGAGGAACATATATCTACTTACATGTCCACATAATTTATAAAACTATTAACCATATTTCTCAGAAAAATTCTTCCGGTATCTAATTAAAAAGTTACAAATTGTTATTTTAAAAAAGGAACAAAGAAATATTTAAATCATAAATTTTTTAACTTTCTGTTGCTTAGATCTTAACTTTAAATTTCCTAAAATACCATGTTATTTCAAACTCAAAATTGATAAAAGTGACTTATTCATCTGTGAGTTTTGTCGACGATTTGCTAGGAGTTTGAATCATACTGGGTTATAAATCTTGACATAATTGTTTTTTTAGAAGTATGTAGTTTAAAATCTAAAAGTAAAATGTTTTTTTAAATTCTACAACTACAGAATTGCTGTTAAAAAAAAAAGAATTGTTATTCCAAATCACGTGAAACCATATTAAATTTTTTGTTTGAAAATAAACCAGAAATTTTTAAATGATCTAACAGCTTCTTCTTTTTTTTTTAAGAAAAACCATCTCCGAACATTCCAAAGAAGACCCTTAAGGCAGCACTAAAGGAGTTGTATAGAGCTAATGGTATAAGAGGTTTGTTTGCAGGATTAGGTCCAAGGTAATTCGTTATCAACAAAGATATAATTAAATTCAATAGCTTGTTTTAGATTTTTTTTATATTATACTTTTATTTATTTTAGATTAGCAAAGGTCACACCAGCCTGCGCAATTATGATATCTTCCTTTGAATATGGAAAAACTTTTTTTTTCAACCATAATATCAAAATCTTCGCCGAAGAAAATAATATAGTATTGTCTTATGAAAAGGATTGGTGACTGTCAATCAATGTGTAATAAAATTTAATTTGAAATTTTAAATTTTCTATGTATAAGTTTTTCTTCATTCAATGCAATTCTGATATTTACAATTGCGATTATATTTAAAGAAATATGTTGATTTAAAATATTTGTTGGAAAAATAGAGCTTTTTAATTTAATTTGTTTAAAATTGTTTTTGCTTATTTTTAATGAAGATTTTAGGTCTTTGTCAAAAATTTTTAATGATAATGGTTGTTAAATAAAACGAAATTAATTGTTCGCTAAAATTTTTTATTGGTTTTCTTAATGAACAATAACAATTTGGTTTAATAGTTTTAAATTTAACTATTTTTATTTTTTTGAAAATAAATATTGACTTTTTTTAGTTAACATAATTTTTATCATTATAAAGATTTCAAATTTAGTTGTAATGTCAACCAACAGCCTGTTTTTTCAAAATTATTGTATTTGTGAAATAGATTAATGAACAAAATTGGCAACTATTAATGCTTTAGGATCTTTTGTAAAAATTTGTAATTTAAAAAATATAATAATTGTTAAATTAAGATTTTTAGCCAGGTTTGGATACAAAAAAAAAAAGTAAATTCTCATTTTTTTAAATGTAGAAAACAATATAGAAAATATATTCTTTTTCTGTTATCCTTTTATTAAAATTTCTATTTAAAAAAATATTCTTGATTTTTCACTTTTTTTACTGTTAGGTACTCTAGTTGCCAAATCTGTTCTCTACGATTTAAATTTTAAATACTAATGCCTTTTTTTCATTTAAACTCAATTACATTTTATTTTTACATTGGAATAAGTTTTAATACAGTGTTTAATATTTTATTTCACAAATGAAAAAAAACAATTAGAATCTAGGCGCAATTTTTTTATTTCGGAGTAAAATTTAGATTTTTACTTAGAAAAAATTGTCGTAAACCCACAAATTTTATGTATGTAAAAATATTTACAAATTATATAACTATATAATACATAATAATATAAACGAAGTTTTTATGACATTTCAACCAAAACTTTAGAATATAAACTGGTTTGTATGGACTTTCGGTCTTGGTGCAAAAAGCCGAAGACATGATAAACATTCTTTTTAGAGTTAAATTTTCATCAATAGTATATAAATCAAAAATTTTTTGCTGTGCTAGAGAATAATAACGAACGAAGTAATAAGTCACACGAAGAAACTTCCTTTTAATGTGTCACAAAAAGTGATAGAATGTAGTAACACAGAGTCAACATTCAATAATTTTTGCTAGAAATCGAAAATCGATCTACCACGAAATATCAACAATATCATATACAATGGTAGGGATGTCATTTCTTGTTAAATAATGCATAAGAAGATTAACTATTAATTATTTGTTGGGAGCGATGAAATTATATTTTTGAAAATAATTTTAAGGATAGGCATATTACACATTTTTGTTTAACTAAAGAATAAAAAAATTTAAAAAAAATGGTTTAGCAACTATAGATAAAAATAAATATGCCTAAAATACCTAGTAAACATTTTTTCTCTTTAAATTTTTAATTAACATCACTTTTTGTTTTAACAAATGTTTCAATTTTTTGGTAAGAAGGGTGAATTTTCAGAATATGATTATTTTTTTTTAACTAAATAAATAAAAAAAGTTTTGATTTTTATAAGTTCAATTCATACAAGCATTCAACTTTCATATGAACATTATATCATGTGGACATAAACTCAAACACACTGTAGCTATAAAAGGCTAATTGATTCTCAAAATGATATTTTCTCAAAGACAAAAATTCTTATCAAGTTACTAGGCCTCAAAATTAAACATTAACTAATTATACTTAGTTCTTCAATTACTATTTTGTATAAAAATTAACCAAAGGAAATAGATAAATTATATTATTATACAAATTAATTTATTTGAATAAAATATACGTAATTATTATTTTTATAACAGAAACATTTTTTAGACTTATATACATGTAAAAAAAATAAATATTTTTCTTTCATTATTTTAATTTTTTTTTTTTTATTTTCAAAAAAAAAGTATAAATAGTAAAAAACTTAAAATATTAAAATTGTATTTACATAAATATTGAATTGAAATCTTTTTTTTATTTTTCACATAATATTTAAATACATTTTTTGCGTGAAGACTAATTTTTAATTTTTTACCCAATGAAAACAAAAATTTAAAAACTTTTTTTAAAATCTTAAATCTTTGGCTTTTTTTAATTCGTAAAAGGAATTTTCTGTCCCTTGTCCGATGTGAGACTGAAACTAAGTCAGATCCTAATCACCGAAGTAAGTAATCCCTGTTATTGTGTTTTTTCTTAATGATGACTTATTTTTAAAAATCCTTAAAAAATATTTGTTTTTGAAAATATATTTTTTTAGTATCCAATTATAAAAAAAAAGTGGTTTAAATGCTAAATATTTTATGAAAACTGAAGTCTTATTATTAAATTATTTTTTGAATTATTTAATATGTTAATAATATATTATACATATCAGTTCTTAATTATTCATATCGTCAATTTCATGCTATAATCGCGTGTTGAAAATTTTGTGTTCTTGTTCCTTGAAGATATTCATACACGTAAGTATTATTCCTTTGTTTTTGGGATATGCGATTACAGAATGAGATTGAAGATCTATTCAAAGACCGATATCAATAAAATGTCGATAGTATATTGATAATTATATTATGTTGATATCGTTATACGCAGTGACACAATAATGTGAGTAGTTAAAAAAATATAAAAAAAAAGTACAAATCCGGAAATAAAAGTTTGGATAATATTTTTATACTTTTCTTCTGTTAAATATCCTGAATTTTTATATTGAAATTAAAGTTTTCATTGAGTTTTTCGAAAATGAGGAATGATAAAGTGAAATGAGTGTATTACTTTGATGTTTTAAATTATGTTTTGAAGTATTTTTTATCATTATCTAAGTTTTTATTTCATTATCTTCTTATACAGTAGAAATTATATAATTTAAATTTTAATAACTTAATTTTATTTTGTGTTTGCCTAAAGCAGCGATGTCTTTATGTTTTATTAAGTTTTCATCCATACATAGTTACATAGATTCTGTAGTCTTTTATTCGCAAAATATTGTTTTCTTTCCTTAAAAAATTCCACTGGTTTGAGTATCATCTCCAATTTCCAGCGTATCTTGTACATTAGCAACATATTCCTGGCCAATTGTAGAAAGAAAATAGAAAGCAATAGCTAGAAGACTAGAACCTAATAAATCACCTAAGGCTGTTAAATATGGTATTGCTGAATTATCTGGATCAATTTTGTATTTCCACATTGCATGTATAATTACGTGAGCAGTGAAAAGCAATATCAATAGCTAAAAAAAAATTCAAATTTTGTAAAATTATATAATAATTTCTGTTTGAAGGAATAAAATTATAGCGTTGTTTAATATTTGGAAACATTTGCGTGGGAATTAAATAAATTTAATTTACATTTTATTGCGAAGTCGATGACTATATAAATTTTAAAACCTGAATTAGTTCAAGTGATAGGTGCTTTTAAATTTGAGATTGAAGAATTTAAGTGGTTAAAAAAAATCGAAAAAAAATTATGTAAGTTAATTTATAACAAAGAGTTTGATAACTTAATTTTAATTTCGGGTTATTATATATAAACATAAAGTGAATAAGAGTTGATAAGATTATAAAATTTTAAATAATAATTTTTATTACCTTATCTACTTCTAGAAACTAGTTACTCGTGCAATTTTTATTTCGGTATAAATTTTTAAAGCTATTAGATTGAAAAATATAATAACAATACGACTTCTGTATCTGGCATCAAAATTATTGATGTACAATTATAAAGTTTTTAGTGAATTATTGCACTATTTATTAAATCGTTATAATTTTATGTGCTTAACTTTTGTAATTACGAAATTACTTATTCTTATTCTTTTGTATTTTATTTGGCACAATTCCCTATTGCATGTATAAAAATAAATTCAATGTTTTGTATATAAATTCAAGCTTACCTGAATTATACTGACTGACAGATATGAAAGGACAAACGATATTTGAACTGTCGATTCGCTCATATGAATATAATCTGCAGCATAAACAAATAGTATTTGTCCAGGTATTGATAAAAGTAGTAAGATTCTTGCAGTTTTAGCGTACGGTACTGAAAATAACAAAAAAAAAATTATAATATTTATTTATTTGTTTATTAGTCTTTCGAAAAAAATTTTGATGATATAAGTAATTAATATAATATTGACATAAAATATAAAACAATTAATATATGATTTAACTTTGGCCGTTAGCTTTTCTAACATCAAATTTATAAATTAAATTCTTAAGCAATTTCTTGAGAGATTAAAATCATAAACTTTATATTCATAATAATAATTTCTTTAATAATAATTTCTTTAATAATAATTTCAATAATAATAATTTCTTACTACTTAAGAAATAAATTCGTAAATCCATAATTATTATGTCGACTAAAATTTTTGCTGGATATAAATTTTTATCGGATTTAATGAATCGGAAGATTCAATATTGTTCGTTATGTTAACTTAAAAATAAATATAAGGTTCGGAAAGTTATAATCAAGTAAGAATATTTTTTACCTCCATAAAATAATGCTCTCCATGGTAATTCAAAAATTTTTGTATGAGGTGGTATTATTCCTATTATTGAACTTTGATGCAACATTGTAGATATTTTACTTGCTTGTACTGATACTAAATTTCCACCGATTCCATTAATAATTGGTTGAAATACAACGAAACCTTCATAAACTTTAACAGCTGCATCTAATACTAGTCCTCCCATTCTAAAAATAAAATCAAAATAAATAGGGGAATACATAAAAAATTGGAACTTACACTATTTCTGTTGAAAAATTTTAAATTCTAAAATGTTTTAGCATTTAAACAACTTATTACAAAATATTCGAAGTTCGTGTCTTAAATCTTTTGTTTTGACGAAATTTTTTACTCAACTATACAAGTACATGCATACAGATCAAAACGAGGGCTATCAAAGAGTTAGTTTTTGAAAAAAATAGAATATTAAAGGCTGCTTTCATAATAATAGATTTAATTCAATACATCTTTTTATTTAATGTCCAAATAAACTTAGAATTTCTCCTTATTTAAAACTTACCCACTAATAAATAGAGCAGATAGTACAGGAATCCAGCCTGATGTTAATACCGGGCGAGTATAACTATTGCGATAAACAAAAATAACCCAAACTGGTAGCATACAAAAATAGACAAAAATTACAATAAAAGTAATCCATAAATGTGTATCTGAAATTATATGGAATTTTAAATATTTTTTTAAATTTTATATGAAAAAAAAAAAAAAAAATTAAATTACCTATTATTTCAAACAGCCAAGATGCAATAAAAGATAGTAAACTAATTGAAACAACATCACCAATTGATGCTGCCAATGGTGTTGCTAAATTATCTGGATTTAAATTATACTTTTTGGACACTAATATCACAGCCACTAATACAAAATCTAGGAATAAAGTATAAATGTGATAATAAATACTTTTATAATCAAATTAGCAAAGATAGTTAAAGAAAAGGTTTATGAAAATTTGTTTGTCCCATCTCAAATTTAAATAAATCTTGTTAAAATCCTTTCTTTAACTTTTTTCATTAAAATATAAATATACCTAAAACAAAGCAAGACGATGTAGCCGTAAACATACTAGAGGCTGTCATTAGCATAATATGATCAAATATAAATTTTCCTTCCATAAGGGCTCCAACACCAATTGCAAATAATGATACTATAAACGAAGCAACGATTGCCTGCACTTGAACCAATGCAATATTGCCTGTAACCATTTTAAAAACCTCTCTATTTGATGACATATTTCCTAAATTAGATTGTGTTGATAATCTAGATGCTAGACACATATCTAAATTTCCCTTTAAACCTAATAATGCTGGTACTAAAATAAATAATTCACTAATGTGTTCAAACACATCCCAATGCTGAAAAAAAAAATAATAAAAATAGTTAAAAAAAATCAAAAATTCTAAAAGGTTTTTGATCACTATTTTTTGCCTATATACGATAATTTATTAAAATAAAACAGTTTTTCGTATTATAAAACAAAAATCGTTATTAATTAGTTGTAAGGAATGATATGTAAATCCTAAATCTCTGAAGTCAACAATAATTAATAATAATATTGTCCAGAGAAAATTGAAGTGGTTCAATAAATAAATAAATATTATAAAAAATAATACATACAATTCGAATTTCAGATGGAAGAACTAAAACTTGCAGAGGAAAAACGACATAATGATCAAGGATATATTGGTTTTATTTTTAATTAGCACACAAATTGGCAATTTCCACTATTTTTTTTAAAAGTTTTAATAATTTTTTTCAGATTATTTTCCATATAAGCAATAAACACTTTAAAGTTCATTTCCATATAAATTATTTGCATTCTACTTTACTCATTGTTTTTCCAAAAATTTCTATGAAACTCATCGCAAAAGAACCCTAAAAAGAATTGTCATTTCGCATTTATCAAGTTTCATTTAATTAAATTTTATACGAAGGCTTATAAAACTTATGAATATTGTGCCAATTAATGGACAAAAAAAAACTAAAAATGCTTATCTTGTAATTAACTTCATATAAAATAAATACCATAAAGGATATTTAAACAGAAAATACTCTTTATCTTAACTAATATTTGTATTCAAGTTAAACCGGAAATATTTATAATATCAAGAAATTCAAATGTCAACTAATCATTACTTCTAATATAAAAGAAATAGAAAACAAAGTCACACCACCATTGTAAATATTTTTATTATTAATTCTTTTAAATAAAATTGTATTCTTAAGAAGTTATCTTTATTGCATCTGTTTATTTATTTTCATACATAAAAAAGAGCAAAAATATTGTTTATTGTTGTTTGTGTTTAAAATATTTATTTTCATTATTATTGTGATTGTGGTGACGTTTTGTGATCCTAAAAAATCTGGGAATATCTAAAAAAAGCTTCAATAAAATTAGGTCGCACATGCAATTATACTTCACAAAATGTATGCAATGTAAGTAGTATAAATTGGTAATTTTTATAAAAATCATATATATAGATATTATGGTACTTAAGAAAACATTGTTTGAGGAAATTAACTAAACAAATTTATTATTTTTGTTTTTAAATATTTTATTTATAGATATGTAAGTAAATACACATAGAGGTACTTAGATTATTAATTTTTGTTTTGATTAAAATTGTAAAGTTATATTTATTTATTACGCATAATAAATACGATTTTAAGTTTTAAAAAAAAAAAAAAATGTATTTAATTCTTGAAAAAAAAAAAAAAATTATCATGGAATTTAATATTGCGATTTATTGGAAAATAATCTATCAAAAATAAGTACTTTATGTACATAATATCTATGCATATATATAAACATTATATAGATAAAAGAATATTTTTAATTTCTTTTATATTTTTAAGGAGTCATGTCTAAAAGATTAGGAATTGATTAAAATATCATTGTATCATTTTATTTACTATGTTCATTGCTTTTTTTTGTTGTCACTTGTTCACCAAAATGTCGAATATTTATCAAAGAAGTTGTTGAACGCTTAATATTTTATGCTACCAAATAGTGAAAATATGAGCTTAATATTTTACTACTTAAAATTATTCTGTGATGATCGTTTTATTTAAAGCTATAATACGGCTTATCTAGCGTACGATAATAGTAGATTATTGTATATGTAAACTAAATTTGTTATTAATAAAGAGTTCTGTATACACAAAAATACATTGACACGAGTCAATACTTATATCACGAGACCGAAGGTCGAGTGATATAAATTGACAAGTGTCAATGTATTTTTGTGTAAATACAGAACGAGTTGTATAACAAATTTTGTTTACATATCCAATATACTGTTTTAATGCGTAGGGGAGAGGTAGTTGCAAAGAGAGAATATTTTTTCTTCTCATTTTTTCTCTTTTTTTTTTTTTTGTATTTGGCTGTATTGAAATATTGTGAGAGATATTATCGCCTGCTCAGAAATGAAACAACGTATAATGAAAAGTATAGTTTCGAGTAATTTGAATTTAAAGATTTGAAAATTAAAAAAAACGTATGAAAAAATATCAAGTAGCGTACAATTTTCATCTAAAAAACACATTTTAATCAACATTAAGAATATTGCAAAGTAGTTGTACTTATAAAATCGAGTACGAGGAATCGAATGGTGCTATTGTCAAATAATGACGTATAAATGTCATACGTTGTTTCATTTCTGAGCAGACGTTATGTTTGTTTAGGTATTACGTAATATTCAATACGAAACATCTAAATGATTTCATTATTTACGCTGATGCATCTAAATTTTTTCATTATATACGCTGATGCATCTAAATTTTTTCATTATTGACGCAGATGCATCTAAATGATTGCATGTGTATTGACGCATATAATACTCCATTTAGTGATCTAAATTCTATAGCACTAAATACAACATAACGATCCCCAATGCATTAAAAAAATTAAAAACATTTTCACGAAAATATTCTACACGGAAGCATCTACTTGAAAAATATAATGCATTATTATGTACATATATTCTAACAATTAATTTTATTTTTTAATTAGAAATGACTGAATATATATTAATAATGTATTTCATATAATACATAATTTAATATTCGATAAGATAATTTAATTTAATTCGAATAACTTTTTTTCTTTTTGTAAATAAACACAATTTACATTATTATTTATTATTTGTTAGTTTATTAGGTGACATTTTAACTAAAATTTTTCCCATCATATAAAAGTACTATATTGAAAAATAAAAAAGGTAATAATTAAGTTAATTATATATGGTTTCAGTATAATTTAATATGAACATTTTTTTTTTTAATTATGTTTCTGAACTTGTATTTACATACATAGAATATAATGTAGTATTTATGATTTTTTTTATATTACTTAATTAAATAAATTATATTTATTATATTATTTATACTATTAAATTATCCGCATTGTAAATATTTAGAATGTACAAAATTATTTTTTGTTTTCATAAGTTTCCGGTTTTTAAGCAAAATAAAAAAAAAAAACAATTTTTGATTCATGTTTAATAGTGCCAATTAAAAAAATTAGTTTTTCTTAACTTTCTCTTGAAAATTCTAACAGACAAAAATATGGAAATTTTTCACCAACATAGTAGTATGTGTAGTATAACATTATATAAATGGGAATATGAAACAGGACTTGGTAAAAAAAAAACAATGTAGTTATTGATAAATACTACTTTTTTGCCATTTTGAAACATTGGAATAAACAAAATTTCTAATATATTATGTATTATTTTAAATTCCCTGTTCGATCAATATTTTTATCTCATAATTTCTATTTACCTGTACTCTTCCTAAAATGATTCCAGCTCCAATAGTTCCGGTTCCCGCCAAAAAAAATGGTATTGATACTTGTAATAATATATGCCACCATTCTTCTTGTTTAATACCTGGACGATTTAATGCCAATTTCTCTCCATCCCCACCCGGGCCACCATCCTTTCCTGGATCAGGTTCCGATGATGCTATGGACGTCGTGATGATTGAGCTTAATGAACCAGTTGTCGAATGTGGTAGTCCACTTGACAACTTCTCATTGTCAGTGTCTGTATTAAAAAATAAAAAAAATTAATTGATAATTATTTAAAATTTTTTTGATTTTATTTTTGTAATTTTTCGAAATTTGATCAAGCAAGGATCAAATACTCAAAATAATAATAAATAAAGTGATATTATATGAATTCCAAAAAAAAAATTATAAATGAATGCAAGCACAATTAATTTTTAAGAAAATTCTTCTTCTATACGAAGATGAATACGATGCATCAAGTTTCAGTAGTATATATAATAAAATTTGTTCATTAGTTTTAGCAAATATATATCATTTGGTTGAAATTTTGCAAACCATATAAAAATTAGGAGTTAAAAACCATACACAATAAAAAGCTCTAATCGCTTTCAATAATATATTTGGAATCGCATATTCTAAAAAAAAAAACTTTTCAGCCAAATTGAACAAAATGCGAGAGAAAATATTTTTTTAAAATAATTATGATAAATAATTATAATATTGTAATTTGCATTGTAAAAAAATTATACTCGAAAAAGTTTTGGCTGTTTTTAATTTTAAAATATTCGATTTAATCTTAAAATGCATGCACAAACAAAAAATGAAATTAACTAAATAAATAAAAATACTATGTAATATGTATATACTATATTTTTAGTTTTTATATTTTGTGCTTTTAATTTAAATGAAACAGAGTTGATAAATTATATAATTATAAGCAACTTCGAATGAGTTTTGATATTTTTTATATTATCCACATTTCAGATGAAGTTTGGATCATTCAGCTTTATTATCAGATAAACAGCTGCAATGAATGGTTGAAAAAATGTTGATAATTTTGCTTGCTGTTGTAACTAATAAACAATATACACAAGCCTATACAACATATAAACTTTGAAAGACTCTTCGAAGTAAATGAGAACATCCAGTTTAATTCTTGGTAAACATATCAAATGAAATCCCCAAACGTGTATTTTCAACAATTTAATTCAGTTTTGATCAGCTTATATCTTATAACATAATGCTAATCAAGTTTATTTTAAAATATATGTTTGTTATCGGTTAATTACATTTTATAAATTTTCTTCTTTTTTTTTCATATTTATTGTGCAAAAACGAATAAATTAAATTTTCTTAACATTATTGTAAATATTTATTTTAAGACATACATCTTTGAAAAAAGGTACACAAAATTAAAAAAAAAAAATTTTATCATTTATTTACACAAAAATCTAAATTTTATTTAATTTTTTTTTTTTTAAGAAAATAAAAAATAAAAAGTTCTTACAATACACGATTATTATGCAGGTAAAGAAAACTATTTTCCAATCCTACTGTGTACAATTTTTATTGTACTACGTTCAAAATTTAGCCCTCACCATTTATGGTTTGACTATATTCTAATGTTGAATCTAAAAGTATCGGAAATGTGAAATGTACATTTTTAGTTGAATATTATAAGTTTTCAAAAATGGCAGATTATAAAAAAAAATCAGAATTTATGCATATACTACATTAGAATTAATTCTAAATCAAATATAAATATTAAAATAATATCTTAACTTTATTTAAATAAGATATTAAAAAAAAAAAAAAGCAATCAAATTTTAATAACGTAACAAAGTTAAGATCTAGATTCTAGAATATCAAAAATCTTCCCGTTTTACAAATCTCATCAATTACAAAACGGCTATCAGTAATTTTAATTTTTAAAAAAAAATTATTTAATAATTTCATATTATTAAATCAATATCTATGTAAGTATATTTATGTAAAAATGTAAAATTTTTATAATAAGAAAATGTACTAAAATTATTTTTAAATAGTTTCAAAGTATACATAAATTAGATTAGAGCTTCTCCTCATTTTTAAAGCATTTTACTATAACAAAATTTATTATCTTAATAAAATAAAGTAAATAAAATAATTGCATATTTTTGTATTATAGGTTTAAATAGACAAAAAAAAAAGTAGATAAAAATATTTTTAAAAAGAAAATTAGACAGTAAGTAATCAAACATACTTTAAAAAGATAAAATGCATAAAGTAAATATTACTCTTGTTGTGTGCAGTTGAAAATTTTATTTTGGATATTTCAAATTAGTATTTGAGTGTCCTTAAATGTGTATCAGTAGTTGTTTGTTGTGTAATATTAGAGTTTGAGGACAATTTATTAAACCAAAAATCAGTCTATTTTAATCTTTTTATTCACAATATTTCGCTTCAATCTTAAATGAATTTTTTTTTTTTTCAATTATAACTTATTTTTAATTTTATTATTATCCTAGTGTGAAATTATGTAATGACATTATATCATTAAATTTACACTCATTGACTTTTATAAAAAAAAAATAATTTTAATAATGTTCTAAATAAGTAGTAAAATTGATAATGTTTAAAAAAAAAATTTTAATTCACAAGTTTTTAAGCAATAAATAAATTCATAAAATAATTTGATCTTCGGTTTATTTTATTGTCAACATTCTTATTATATAACTAACAACAGATATTATGTGTATATGCAAATAATGCATTTGTAATAAAATTATATGATGTACGGAAAAAAACAAAATAAATTTAAGGAATTTTAAATCTAACAACATTTTAGAATAAAAAGTTAAAGTAAAAGATAAAATAATTATCTGGAGAAAACATAATAAAAAGAAAAAAAGTATGTTATGTATGTTTTATATATTAATTAATTTATTTATATATTATATATAATAAGATCAAATTAGAAGAATTTAAAGGATAGAGAACAACTCACCATTTCCAAATATAGTAAATAATTTATTATTTTGTTTATCGTCTGGTAAATTATAATTTCCATAAATATTAAGTGCCGTTCTATTTTTATCATTATTATTTACCGGAGAAATACCATTACTATTATTATAATTATTTATATTATTAGGGAAATTGTTATTATTTTTTTCATCATTTATTGTTACTGGTAGGATAGGCATTTTGGTGTATTTATTTATTTATTTATTTATTTTTTAATGTTTTATGTGAGAGTTACAACAGTGTTAGTTAGTGTGGGTTTGTTTTAATTAAAAAAAAATATATATATATCGATTTTAGAATTAGTAAGTATTAAAAATTAAAAAAAACTTATAAAAAATTAATAAGATTTTGCTCACAAATTAAAATAAATAAAAATTTAATTATTATTTAATACTTTCAAATAAAGCTTCTTTTATTTTTTTAATTTTAATTTAATTAGAATAAATACTGAATAAATGCTATTTATTTTTAATATATATATTATGTTTATTTTAATAAATTACAATATAATATAGGAATTAAAGCAGGAATATATTGATTTTAATTAATTATTAATTATTTTTTCTATTATGTTATATAAACAAAAAAAAAAAATTGCGCCTCGATTAATATTTTTTTATTAATTAATTTAAAAAAAGAAGCAAATTAATAGCTTTTGTCTAAATTTTTACATTAAAAAATATTTTAGTAAAAAATTAATTTTTTTTTGTATTATTTTTGTACAATTTTTTTTTAAATAAAAAAATAATATAAATATAATTATATTTATATATTTTTTAAATAAAATTTTATTTACATCATTTATAAAAAAATGATTAATTAGAAAATTTTTTATTTTTTTTTAATAATTTTAAAAAAATTTTATCGCCAAAAATATTAGATTTTCCGTTTTAAAAATTTTTTTTTCTCTATTTTTTTTTAGATAAAATTAAGAGAAAAAATTTATTTGATTTGTTTACATTTTTGTATATTATTTTTGAATATTTGGTTTTATTGTTTTGCGGATGAGGTGCAATGCTGTTTTTTATTTTATTATACTGTGCAAAAATAATAATAATATTGTAATATTTTACTACAACAGCATTTGTGTTCTGTGTGTGTTTATTTGTTTGTGTTTACTTATTAGTTTTGGTTATTCTAGGTATAATTTTCTCTTAGTCACCGGACCGTTGATATGGCTGTAAAAATAATTTGTAAAAAAAAATAGAAAAATATTTTATACATTTTTATTTTTTATTCTTTTAATTTTAGAGAAAAATATTTTATTTAATTTTAATAATTTTTTTTTTAATAGTAAAAAATATATTATTTTTTGAATTTGCACATTGCTACACGTTACGATATCAATTTTATAATAAAATTTATGATTACTACCTGAATAAAAGTTGTTCCGATTTTCAAGAACTTTCTAGAAGAAGTAGTAGTATTATATTTTACCTTTCAATTTTAATTAATTTTTAACTTGGAGAAATATTATATACATATTTTTTTTATTTTTTTTGTAATTTGTGTTCTATTTAAATTTTTGTAAAATAAAATAATATAATTTAATTTATTATATATACTTTTACTTCATTACTATTATATTATATTTTTAATTATACTTAAAAAAATAACAAAACAAAAGAATTTTCATTAGCATTATTATTCTATTGTATAACTAGGTAACTAAAACTAAGTACATTTTTGATCTTAAGTTACACTTACAAACTATGTTACTTTTATTATAAATATCTTTATTTTTTTATAGTTCATATACCACTGTTTTAATTAAAACCATATTGCATTGAGATGGAGAATTTAAATAGAGTGTACAAATATGCATTTATCAATATAAATATATTATATTTAATGAATAATTGCTATAGTATTCGATTAGTATTGAATGATGAGTTAAATTGTTAATAATTGAAATAATTTTCGAACAAGACCCAATGTTAATATGATATTTTTTATTAGAATTATATTATCCGTTTGATTTGTTATATGCATATTCCGTATAAAGTTCAACCAAGTCAGATTTTTCTAGATTTTAACGAGATGAAATCTAAAAGGATTTATTTTTTCTAATTTTTAAATATAATCAAAATTGCATATTTTAATAATTCTAGCATTCTACGTGTCAAAATCTCTAAATTAATATTTAACATTAAAAAAAAAAACTGACCTGAATAAACTTAACTTTTTGAATTAATTATTATTATAATATTATATATATATATTTTTTTTGTTCATATAACTATTTTAAAAAATAATTTATTTTCGTGAAAAAAAAAAAATTACATACCTTGAATATTTCTAAATTTATTAAATGTTCCGTACATGTTTTGTAATAAACTTTTATTTATGTGTAAAAAAATCTAATGTTTTGTAAACTTTATTTTATGACTTCTATAAGAAAAAAAAAATAAAGAAAGAAAGAAGAATCTCTTTTAAAACATAATTATTGATATTCAATGTAAAATAATGTTAATTCATTTATTTTAAGTTTTTTAGTAATAATGTATGTATTTATATACAGATTTTATAAAGTACATCAAATAAATTTGATATTTACATGATTTAGCGAAAATTATAGCTAAATCTACATAATCGATGTACCTAAATACATATATATATTTTTTTAATGTTTTATAAATGTAAGTTTTTTAGCTTATAAATTACTATCTACAAGGTTGAAATTGAATTTTAAGAAAATACAAAAACTATTTTTTTTTTAATTCAATTACTTCCGTAAACAATAAATAAATTACAAAAACCCAAATATTATTTCCGAATTTAATGTACGATTTATAAGAAGGACAACTAAAGAACTAAGTGAATCTAAAAACAAAGCAATATCATATATATAAAACATAATAAATATAAATTGATAGGGAAATCAAAAAAAAAATAAATAAAAACATAAATACATTATAGATATTACACATACCCATTATTATATTATTTAAAAATAAAAAAAAAAAAGTTATCATTCAAAATTCATTATCAAGATCTTGTTGTAATATTGTAAGTATGTAAGGTTTGTACAAAATTATATTATTATTATTATTATCATCATTTATTATGTATTCTGATTATTTAAAAAAAAATACTCATTATCTTCAAAGAGCCCATAATGACGTCAATATTTATGTAATTTGATCAAATTGCAGATTATCTACAAAATGAAGGAATTTCTGTAGAATTCTATAAAAAAAAATATCTTTTCGGTGATTTTTTTTTTTTTAAATAGGTTTATTTTTTTTATGTACTTCAATATATGAAAAAACAAATTCATTTTTATAATACATACTAGTTAATATTTATTTTAATCGATATAATGTGGTATTACAAAAATTTCAGGAACTTATTTTAAATTCTTTAAAATATATAGTTGATATTGTTTGTAAGTAGATATGTGTAATAAATACATAAATATATATGTTTTAACTTTTTTGATGATACTTACATTCGATTATTATAGAGAAAATTAAAATTTTATTACGAATTGTTAATTAGATAATGGTAATCTTAATTAATGTAACCAACTATTAGAATTAAGGATATTTATGTACAGGCAGAACGCCTCTGTTTATCAGTACTTTCAGTCAGTTCTATTTCCAGATTTTTTATATACATATAGTTTTTTAAATTTTCAACAGAAATGAAACAGATTTTTTAATGTTGAACAAAAATTTGTAAAAACAGAATTACCGTTTGAAGCGCCTTACATCTATCTATCTTTTCAACATTATGTCGTAGATAGGACATAGATTTTCCGAAGTAGGATTCATTAATTATCTATATGCATTTTTGCACCGTTTTTTATATATATATATTTTTTTTTAATTAATTTGTTAAATAAATTATATTGTACTTGAAAAAGCTTTTAATCCACATTTGGTAATAGACTCGGATTTATGTATTAGCTAAATATCTGGCATCTATGTGACTGTCAAACATTGTCTTCCGCTGGGCCTGTTTGTACAAGCTATTTATTAAATTATATTTTTAGACATTACATTATTAAATTGTAATCACTTCTCATTATTCATTTCATATATAATTATTATCGAAAATGCTTAAGTTATTTTGATGATTAAAACGTAATGTTTATGCTCTATTAATTGTTAATTGATTTTGTAGTACCTGATTTGTAG